>CM071849.1:16462129-17792315 GCA_036507275.1 Sicyos edulis | reverse complement strand
TCGTGAGTTGCTCCCGAGCCGAGCCCTATTTATTTTATTATTATTTAGGCCTATTGTGTGATTATTGATGTGTTTGTTTGGATCGATATAGGTTTCTCGGGTTCGATCGCAGTTATTTTTATTGTGTGTTGTTGCCTTCCGACGAGGTAAGGTTTTCTTACCGGAGTTGTGTGGGCCCTGCGATATTTTCATGATTATGTCTTGCTTGTTTGCTGACTGTTATGAGCATGATAGTAATAGATCAGCTTTGATAGATTTCTGCTAGCATGTTTGCTTGATTTTACATGTTAGTGCCATGCTAGGTTTGTTCTGCCAGCATGCTTATGATTCCTGCTTAAGCTCGTAGTATCATGCTAGGTAAATGTGTTTGATGTCGGTCATTGTTTGCTAGCCAGGAATCATTGCTTTTTACTCTGTACTCTTAGATAGAGTTGTACGGTTTGTCATCATCCAGAGGCTGAGAGCGGACATAACGTATCTTGTCCACACCGGTCGGGAGTAAAGCGAAGCATTGCTTCAGGGATTGAGAGCGGACATAACGTACTTTGTCCGCAGTGGTCGGATATTGAGCAAAGCATAACATACCTTGCTTTTTTCTCCCCCCTCCCGGCAGCCAATGAGACTTAGCTACCTCATTGGCGTATGCCTAGTTTGTAGCCTGCTAGAGCGGAACCCTGCCAACGATGTAAGCCTACCTTGGCCGGTTCTTAGCTTCAGGTCGGTGGATCAGGCTGCATAGATGAGCGTCGAGGGCCTCGCGCTACTGTGATCAGTGACACCGCTTCCGAGTCATAGGCATGTGCACCTGGCCCGCGTAGTTTGCCCTTAGGCCCCCACATTTACGTCGGTTGCAGAGAGCATGCGGTGTGCGCGCACACGCGTTAGTTGACGGTTCCGAGAGCTCCCCCGGGCTAATGTCGTGACTACACCATTCCTTCCGTTAGAGCCTGACTTCGGGTACTCTCCCGTAATTTCAGATTAGCAAGGGCAAGGAGGCCCTTGAGGACATTTTAGGGATCAGTGTATTCCCCCCGAGTGACAGATACCTCGGTGATGTCCAGGATTGGTCAGTGTATCCAATCCCTAGGCCGGAAGAAAGAGACTTCCGATGGCTCCAGATCTTGTTTTATGAGCTCGTTGAGCCATGATCTGTGTTGGTAGCTGTTTGCTTGCATGCTTTGGTACTAGATGACTGATTATATCGTATTGTACCCCGGTTGGGGATTCTTACTGAGTAATTCATTACTCACCCTTATTTTTGTGGTTTTTCCACAGGTAACCATGGTGCGAGACAGGATGGCTGGAGGAGAAGTTGTGATCATGGAAACCCGTTGTTCAACTCTGAGTCTTATGTTTATGTTATGATTTAAATGTTCTCTGAATGCATGTAGTTGGGCACGAAGCCCTAGGGTGTTTTCTGAATGTATTTCCGGATTCTAGCATTGTTGTAAAGTTTGTATGTTTTAAATGAATCTCTGATCAGAGTAAGTTTTGTAAATGTATTTGACTTGGAACAGGTGCTTGGAAACAGGGACAGGTTCCAGGAATTGATGTTGATTTTAAATGGATGTTTTATGTTTTAGTTTTTACTTAGAATCCGAACACCATATTGCAAATTTTCTGTAGATTTGAATGCATGCATTGAGGTAACGGCCTAGTTAGAACCCCTTTCGGGTCGGGTCGTTCTGAGTTGGTATCGAGCTCGAGTCATAGATTCTGTAGACTGACCTTTGTTGTAGGTCATTTTTCCATGATCATCAGCACTCCGACAGTCATCAGGTACGCCTAAGTTTACTATTTAGAGAAAAGGGTAAGAATTTAAAATACTTTTCATCTAGTGTATGCTTTGTGTAGAGTTATGGAGCGGAGACGAGCAGGTTCTGACTCGTTGTTGGTTTGGGCTTAGTGAGCCATCATGCCAACTTTCATGAGATCTTGAGCATGATTTAGCACTTGTTGAGGTATCCAGATAGATTCGGATGCCCCGGGGCGTCGTCCCCGAGGAGGCGAGCTTAGACTCCCATTGGCCATTTGTGGCCCGGTTGTTGCTTTTCCCTAGTGAGAGGGTGGAGGTGCTTTGTGCGATCTCGGTATGTTGATCGCACCCGCAGGAGCGGGGCGCTTGGCATGTTCGACCGAGGAGTTGGACCGATCGTGTTGATGTTGAGGCCGCGTCCAGGGTCGTTTAGACCCGTTGGCCAGAGTTGGCCCTTGTAAAGACCCAACCCGAAAATGGAACTAAATCTAGGTCTTTACTCAGCATGCAAATTTAAAACATAAAAGGACCCAGCCAGGGTCGGATTTAAAAGCTTTTCAAACACATGAGCGGGAAAGCAGTCAAAACAAAGTAAACATTCATTAGGCAAAAACGAACCATTCAAATTAAAGCGATGGATCGATCAAGATTTCCTTAAAAACATAAAATAGTTCAAATCATAGTTTTCCCTACGGACCTAAGTCCAACTACATGTCAAATCCAAAAGCAAGAAAATAAGACACGGCAGAGTGTCGCAACATCCATGATCTCCCGGCTCTCTCCGCTAGCCACCTCGGCTTTGTCCCAAGTTACTGTGGAAGAAACCACAATAAGGGTGAGTATAAACATACTCGGTAAGAACCCCGACCAGGTGCGATACGATGCAATCTATCATCTAGCGACCTAGTACACATGCCACAAATATCAACACGGATCTTAGCTCAATGAGCTCACAAGGCAAATCCGGAATCCACGGAAGTCTCCTACTTCCGGCCTAATGATTGGCTCTCAAACCAATCCCGGACACATCTCCAAGGGTCTTTCTCCCTTGGCCAATTGATCACTCAAAAACCGATCCCAAGATGTCCGACACCCTCGAGGGTCTTTCTCCTCGACCAATTGATTAACTCTAAAGTTAATCCCAAAGGGTGTCCTCAAGGGTCTCTTACCCTCGCTATAAATCTGGACTATCGGGAGAGTACCCAAGTCCGGCTCTAAACAAGAAGGAACTGGTGTACTCACGAACATTAGCCCGGGAGCTCTCCGAACCGGCTACTAACGCGTGTCTTGCGCGCACACCGCATGCTCTTCTGCAACCGGGCGTAAATGCGGGGCCTAAGGGCAAACTACGCGGGCGAGCGCATGCCTAAGACTCGGAAACGGTGTCACGGATCACGATGAGTGCGAGGCCCTCGGCACTCATCATGCGGCTGTACCACCGACACGAAGCTAAGAACAGGCCAAGGTAGGCTTGCACCGCTAAGGCGGGTTCCGCTCTAACAGGGCTACAAACTAGGCTTATGCCAATGAGGTAGCTAACCCTCACCGTTGTTTGCGGGGAAGCAAGGTACGTTATGCTTCGCTCTACTCCCGACCGGTGGGGACAAGGTGCGTTGTGTCCGCTCTCGGCCTCTAGATGATGACAAACCCTATCATACTAGCTTAAACTACCAAGTACGTGATTCTGGCTAACATTCACAAAGACATCTCTGTCATACATAGCCTAGCATGATACTACGTGCTTAAAGCAGAATCTCAAGCATCTTTGGAAGAACAAACCTAGCATGGCACTAACATGTACAAAAAGGCAAAACATGCTAGCAAGAATTTAATCACTAGCTATCCTATCCACTAACATGCTCATAAAGGTAAACAAGCATACAAGGCACAATTAAGAAAGCATAGCGGGTCCACACAACCACGGTAGGAAGTCCTTACACGGAAACAAGTGGAGAGTAGCTATCACAACCAAAAAGACCCTCGAGCTTAATACGAACTCGAGCAACCTAGGCATAAATAAAGCATCCTAAGTAAATACATACAAGCCCGAAGCTTAGGAAACACAAAGGGATTGGTTCGGGAATTACCACGGAGAAGACACGGGCCTCGGCGGCAAGGAGGGTGGCTTGGGCGCTGCTGGTGCGCGGCTTGGCCCCGCGCCATTATTCTTTGGCGCTGGGCGCGCGACACGTCGGGCGGACGCGCAGGCAGCGCGCGCGGCGTGTGTCGTGGCTGCAAGCGCGACGCGCGCGCGAGCGAGCTCATTGGCATTGGCGGCGAGGGTCGCGCCGAGCGGCGGGGCGTCGGCGGGCGCGCGTCTGGCTGCGTTGCGGCGCATCGTGAGACCACGAGCGACGTCGGGCGGTCTTTGGGCGCGCCACGAAGCGACGTCGGTGGCGATGGGTGTCGCGACGGTGGGGCTTCAGTCGGCTGGCGTCAGGCAAAGGGTCGGGCGGCGCGCAGGCCGGACGGCGTGGTGCAGTGCGGCGCGCGCAGGTGTCTGGCGCAGGGGTCAGGCGGCAGGGGTCAGGCGAGCGGCTAGGGTGGGTGGCTCGGGGTGGCTCGATGGTGTGGCTAGGGCTGCTCGGCTAGGGTTTTAGGAGAGAGAGAGAGAGAATGCGGCTCTAAGGGGAAAAATTAGGGTTTCTTGATTTTCCTTCTTTTCCTTATTTTTAAATAGGTTAGGAGACCTAAATTCCTTTCCCAAGGCTTTTCTCTTGCGGGTCCCGGCTAAAGAAATTCTTTTCTCTTTTCTTTTAATTAAGACTCTTTTCTTAAAACTCCACATTCACCATTTAGGGCAAGGCTCAAATCCCAAAAGATTCAATTAATTTTCCAATTAATTTTGTTATTAACCAGGAAGGGAAAACGGGGCCGTTACAATACTCCCCCCTTAAAAGACTTTCGTCCCCGAAAGTCCTAAGACTGGAACAACTCCGGGTAATGAGTCCTCATCTCATCCTCTAGCTCCCACGTCGCTTCCTCTGCCCTCTGATGCCTCCAAAGAACCTTTACTAAACTTATCTCTCGGTTGCGCAATACCTTGCGCTCATAAATAAAATTTGCACGGCTTCTCCTCGAAGGATAAATCTTTACTCAACTCTAGGGGCTCATGCTCTAGCACATGCGAAGGATCTCGCCACGTACTTTCTCAACATCGAAACGTGGAACACATTATGCACCGCCGACAAAGACGGGGTAAAGCTAACCGATAGGCCACCGCTCCGATCCGCTCAAGGATCTCAAAAGGCCCTACAAACACGGGGCTCGGCTTGCCTCGCTTTCCAAACCTTAACACCCCACGCATAGGTGCTACTTCCAGAAAACATGTTGACCCACCTCAAACTCCAGTCTCTACGCCTCACATCGGCGTAACTTTTCTGCCTACTTTGTCTTTGTCAACATGCGAGTCCTTATCTTCGCCTTTGCGTCGTTCGTCATCATCCGAAGTAACTCGGGTCCCGAAACTGCTCTGTCACCAACCTCCTCCCGAACACTCGGGATCTGCAGCGCTACCATACAACGCCTCGAATGGGGCCATCTCAATAGTCGCTGATAAGCGTTGTTGTAGGCGAACTCCATCAAATCACAGTCTTGGTCCCAATCGCACAGGAAGTCCAAGACACGTGCTCTCAACATGTCTTCGAGAACGATTCACCCTCTCGGTCGACCATCGGTTTGAGGGTGGAAGGCGATCTTGAAGCCGCACTCGCTTTCCCAAACCCTTCTGAGCGCTCTCGAGCGAGATGTGAACCGAGAATCCCGATCCGATACTATCTTTGCGGGTACGCCGTGGTACCGCACAATCTGCTCAAGGAACAATCGTGCCCCTTGTGCTCCACGGGATAACTAATCTTCCCGGGAATAAAGTGTGCACTCTTGGTCACCGGTCCACTATTACCCGGATCTGCGTAAACCCTCTCGGTGTCCTCGGCAACCCGCAGATAAAATCCATCGAAATCTCGTCCCACTTCCACTTTGTGGAACACTTAACGGTGCAGATAAACTGCGGGTTTTCGCTTGGGGGCCTTCACTTGTTGACAAGTGAGACACCGCTAACAAACTCCGCTATATCTCGCTTCATGCCCATCCACCAAAACGTCCGCTTGAGATCTGGTACATCTTGGTACCTCCCGGGTGCCAAGTGAATGGGGAACTATGTGCCTCGGCGAGCAACTCGCTCGAACCTCTCTGCGTCATCCGGGCGCTGGCAACCGACCTCTGTACCTTAAGCCTCCGTGCGGTGCCACAACAAAGTCGAAATCGCCATCACCTCAACCCTCTCGAGCAATCTCCTCAACATGGGATCACTCGGTGATCGTCGATGATCCTCTCGCTTAAGCGACGGTACCGAACTGATAGTTTGGGCTATCTGGCGGTAACCTCTCCCAACAAGACCGCAATCTGGGTTCGCTCAAACTCTTTCCGCAATTCAACTTGGGAGCTCACAGAAAGCTGCTGAATGCGACGTCTTCCTACTCAGTAGCATCGCCCACAACATTGGCTTTTCCGGGATGATACAAAATCTCACGATCGTAGTCCTTTACTAACTCGAGCCACCTCCTCTGCCTCATGTTCAACTCCTTACGAGTGAAGAAATATTTGAGGCTCGGTGATCCGTGAACAATCTGAATCCTCTCACCATATAAGTAATGCCTCCAAATCTTTAGAGCAAAAACAAGCTGCAGCCAACTCCATATCATGAGTTGGATAGTTCTTCTCATAAGGCTTTAATCTGCGGAAGCATAAGCTATCACCTTCCCATGCTTTGCATCAACACACACCTAAACCATACTTGGAAGCATCACTATAAACTCTGAAACCTCCTATTCCTTCCGAATCGCCAACACAGTCTTGCTCGTCAAGCCGAGCTTAAGCCGGGCAAAACTTTCCTCACATCTAGCATCCCAAACAAAGTCAACACCCTTCTTGGTCGACGGGTTAGGGGTCTTGCCTTAGCGAAAAAGTCTTTCACGAAACGCCAGGTAATAACCTCGCTGACCCAAAAAGCTGCGTATCTCGTGGCGTCGTCGGTCCGACCCATGAGCTAATCGCCTCTATCTTTGCGGGGTCCACCGCTATACCATCTGCCGACACGATATGTCCAAGGAAGGCTACTCTCTCTAGCCAAAATTCACACTTAGAGAATTTTGCGAATAAATGGTTCTCACGCAATCTTCACAAAACTTGCATCAAATGCGAAGCATGGTCCTCCTTTGTCTGGAATAAATCAAAATGTCGTCTATGAATACGATGACAAAGTTATCCAAGAATGCCTTGAACACTCTGTCCATCATGTCCATAAACGCTGCGGGGCGTTCGTGAGTCCGAAAGACATGACCACGAACTCATAATGACCATACCTCGATCCGACGCGGTCTTCGGGATATCTCGCATCTCGAATCCTCAACCGATGGTACCCGACCTCAAATCAATCTTAGAAAATACCGAGGCTCCACGAGCCGATCGAATGAATCATCTATACGCGGCGGGGATACTTATTCTTCACCGTGACTTTATTCGATTCTCTATAGTCTATACACAAGCGCATGGATCCATCCTTCTTCTTAACAAACAGATGCGGAGTGCTCCCCACGGGGACACACTCGGACGGATGAAACCACGATCCAAAGCATCTCTTGCAAATCGCACTTTGAGTTCTCTCAACTCACCGTGGCGCCATACGATACGGGGCTTTGGAAATGGGAAGAGTCCCCGGCTCCACCAATGGTGAAGTCTAACTCCCGCGCCGGGGTAAACCCAAGCAACTCTTCAGGGAAAACATCTGCAAACTCTTGCACCACGGGGACCATGTCAACGATCAACGCAGTATTACTATCTCCTGACGACAGCTTTGCCAAGAAGCCCCAAGCTCCTCGAGCCAACGATCTATGGGCTTTCATTGCGCGAGATCAAAGCGCGGCAAGTTCCGCCTGACACCGCGAAACTTGAAGCTCGGCCTCGAGGCGGCCTAAACACCACTTCTTTCCGTGGCGGTCTATCAAAGCATGGTTCTCTCGCCAACCAATCCATGCCAAGGATTACATCGAAACCGCTCATAGACGGCACTATGAGGGTAGCCTCTAAAATCTCATCGATATCCGAATCGCCATGCTTAACTCTCTTTGCTAGCTAACATACTCACACCCGAAGGAGTGGCAACACACAGCTCAAACCCTAGAGGTTCGAGCTCCACACAAGCTTGTCTAACGAATGCATCGAAAAACAAAGGAATGGGTCGAACCCGAATCAAACAATACAAATGCATAGTCTTTGTAAGACAAGCGCAGACTACACCTGAATCGCATCATCGATGCGCTCGCCTCTGGCGAGTAGTGGCAAACACCCGCCCTACTGTGGGGCGGTCCACGATGCTAAATCCTCGAGTGCAGAATCGGCCAAATGCCCCTCCTTGCCACATCGTAGCAAACACGGGCGATGCTCCACACAGAACCATAATGTGCCTTTCCGCACTTGTTGCAATGAGCTGTTTGCTCGCCCCGCCTGCTTTGGCGATCCTGGCTCTACCACGAGGTCGGCGCGATCTCGACCACTAGACGCCCTGCGCGGCGAGTCTGGCGACTGGTTGGCGAAACCACTAGAAGTCCTGGACTTCCTCTTACGCCGGAATCTCACTGCTTGGCGGTGAATCGACCGAGCCGGCGCAATGAGAATCTGCCTTTGGCGGATACTTCGGGTTATAAATCGTGGCCAACTCTATCGCTCGATCATAACTCTCGGGAGTGGGTGCTCGAACATCCCGAGCAACCTCCTTCCTCGACCCACACAAATGAACTTCTTAGTCTTGAGCTCCTCGGTGGCAATGAGCTCCGGTGCGAAATAGCTATACTCGAGAGAACTTCTTCTCATAGGCGACAATACTATCGATCCTGTTTGATTTGAGAAGGCCTCTGCCATCTCCCGCTTGAGCCTCGTCATTAACATACTTAGCTCAAACTTCGTTCTAAAGAACTCCAAGTGGTGGAGAAGACCAGGTGGTCTAGCTCTATCTGTGGACTCCCACCACCACTCACCGTGTCGGAGAGAACATGGGCCGCACATCTCGGCCTCTGTACATCTGGGCATCCCATAACTCAAGATGTACTCCATTCTTGCCAACCACACAGACCGCCACAAGTGGGTTCTCTGACGCATCAAATTCTCTTGGCTTCCACTTGGTGAAATCTTTCAACCACTTGCCAAACTCAGCAGCTCCTCTGCACTATCAAGTGAGTCTCGACCGGTCTCGATGACCCTGCCCCTCGGTTGAGCTACCGGAGTACCGGGCTCTTTGGAGTGCTGGGGTGCTCTTTGCATGAGCTGTGTCAATTGGGCTATCTGTGCCTAGACTCCTCTCTCTGCGCTGCTAGCTGCGCTTTGAGTCTCGACTCTCTGCTCGGCCATTAGGCCCATCATCATGTCTCTCATAGCGAAATATCTCCACTGAGCTGCACCTTGAGGCATAGCGCCCTCCGCCCCTTCTCTCGGGCAAGTTAACCCACGTGCCACGGGCGCCCTACGAGCCTGATATACCACTGGCTGCTGGCTCTGCAAAGCATCTCTATTTGCGCCTCAGACGGACTGCTCCACTACGTGTAACCGCATCTTTGGCGATCTACACGGAAACCACAACCAGTTAGTCCACGCTCGGACTTTCTCTCACAACAAAGATGACACATGTGTATCGCATATAGTATCGTAAACAAAACCCTTAGCTTATTGAACTTAGACAAAGTCGCGGCCTTGGAGTCTTTGGAGATCATGGGAACACAACCTACAAACAGTTTAGTCTACGAATCTATGACTCGTGTGCTCGATACCAACCAAGCTGTAAAGACCCAACCCAAAATGGAACTAAATCTAGGTCTTTACTCAAAGATGCAAATTTAAAACATAAAAGGACCAAATTGTGTCGGATTTAAAAGCTTTTCAAACACATGAGCGGGAAAACAGTCAAAACAAAGTAAACATTCATTAGGCAAAACGAACCATTCAAATTAAAACAATGGATGATCAAGACTTTCCTTAAAAACATAAAATAGTTCAAATCATAGTTTTCCCTACGGACCTAAGTCCAACTACATGTTTGAAATCCAAAAACAAGAAAATAAGACACGGCAGTGTCAAGAAGATCCATGATCTCCCAGCTCTCTCCGCTAGCCACCTCGGTCTTTGTCCCAAGTTACCCGTGGAAGAAACCACAATAAGGGTGAGTATAAACATACTCAGTAAGAACCCCGACCGGGTGCGATACGATGCATTCTATCATCTAGCAACCTAGTACACATGCCACAAATATCAACACGGATCTTAGCTCAATGAGCTCACAAGGCAAATCCGGAATCCACGGAAGTCTCCTACTTCCGCCCTAATGATTGGCTCTCAAACCAATCCCGGGACATCTCCAAGGGTCTTTCTCCCTTGGCCAATTGATCACTCAAAAAACCGATCCCAAGATGTCCGACACCCTCGAGGGTCTTTCTCCTCGACCAATTGATTAACTCTAAAGTTAATCCCAAAGGGGTGTCCTCAAGGGTCTCTTACCCTCGCTATAAATCTGACTATCGGAGAGTACCGAAGTCCGGCTCTAAACAAGAAGGAACTGGTGTACTCACGAACATTAGCCCGGGAGCTCTCCGAACCGGCTACTAACGCGCGTGTGCGCGCGCACACCGCATGCTCTTCTCGCAACCGGCGTAAATGCGGGGCCTAAGGGCAAACTACGCGGGCAGTGCACGCATGCCTAAGACTCGGAAACGGTGTCACGGATCACGAGAGTGCGAGGCCCTCGGCACTCATCTGCGCGGCTGTACCACCGACACGAAGCTAAGAACAGGCCAAGGTAGGCTTGCACCGCTGGCGGGTTCCGCTCTAACAGGGCTACAAACTAGGCTTATGCCAATGAGGTAGCTAACCCTCACTTTGTCGCGGGGAAGCAAGGTACGTTATGCTTCGCTCTACTCCCGACCGGTGGGGACAAGGTACGTTGTGTCCGCTCTCGACCTCTAGATGATGACAAACCCTATCATACTAGCTTAAACTACCAAGTACGTGATTCTGGCTAACATTCACAAAGACATCTCATACATAGCCTAGCATGATACTACGTGCTTAAAGCAGAATCTCAAGCATCTTTGGAAGAACAAACCTAGCATGGCACTAACATGTACAAAAAGGCAAAACATGCTAGCAAGAATTTAATCACTAGCTATCCTATCCACTAACATGCTCATAAAGGTAAACAAGCATACAAGGCACAATTAAGAAAGCATAGCAGGGTCCACACAACCACGGTAGGAAGTCCTTACACGAAACAAGTGGAGAGTAGCTATCACAACCAAAAAGACCCTCGAGCTTAATACTGAACTCGAGCAACCTAGGCATAAATAAAGCATCCTAAGTAAATACATACAAAGACGGAAGCTTAGGAAACACAAAGGGATTGGTTCGGGAATTACCACCGAGAAGACACGGGCCTCGGCAGCAAGCGGAGGGTGGCTTGGCGCCACTGGCAGTGCGGGCTGGGCGCCGCGCTGGCGCTGGCGCTGGGCGTCTGCGACACGCGTCAGCGACGACGCGCAGCGGCAGCAGCTGCAGTGTGCGGCTGCAAAGCGACGCAAGCGCGACGCGGCGAGCGGCTCATTGGCTGGCGGCGCGCGGCGAGGGGTCGCGCCGAGCGCGGCGCGCGCGCGGGCGGCGGCGCGTCGGGCTGCGTTGCGGCAACTTCGCGACCACGAAGCGACGTCCGGCGGTCTTCGGCGGCCACGCGCGACGTCGAGCGGCGATGGATGTGCGACGGTGGGAGCTTCGTCGGCGAGCGTCACGATGGGCGGGCGAAGCGAGGGCTAGGCGGCGTGGTCAGTGCGCGCGCGCAGGGCAGTGCAGCAGGGGTGTGCGGCGGGGTCGTCTGGCGAGCTGCTAGGGTGGGGTGGCTCGGGGGTGGCTCGATGGTGTGGCTAGGGCTGCTCGGCTAGGGTTTTAGGAGAGAGAGAGAGAGAGAGAGAGAGAGAGAGAGAGAGAATGCGGCTCTAAGGGGAAAAATTAGGGGTTTCTTGATTTTCCTTCTTTTCCTTATTTTTAAATAGGTTAGGAGACCTAAATTCCTTTCCCAAGGCTTTTCTCTTGCGGGTCCCGGCTAAAGAAATTCTTTTCTCTTTTTCTTTTTAATTAAGACTCTTTTCTTAAAACTCCACATTCACCATTTAGGGCAAGGCTCAAATCCCAAAAGATTCAATTAATTTTCCAATTAATTTTGTTATTAACCGGGAAGGAAAACGGGGCCGTTACAGCCCTGGCAGTTGAGTTGCCTAGTGGAGGGGGTAGAGGCTAGCACGCCTCAGAGTGAGACTCCTTGAACAGAGTGTGCTCCAGCCATGAGAGATTGGATGGCAGGTCTTTAGCTATCAGAGAGCGGAGACCCAGGCGCAGTTTGTAGCGCGTAGTGAGGAGTCCCGGGCACAGATAGCCCAGCTGACAGAGTTTGTTTCAGCATTTTCCCCCCAGTAGCTCTTGTAGCCCCAGAGGTTCGGGAGGGCATGATCAGCAGGTTTATGCCGATGAGTTTGTTGGCGATGATTGAGCCGCCCAGTTTGGCAAGTGGATGTCTGTAGAGCTTGATGTTTCAGAAAGTCCTACTGCTAGTAGTAAAGAAGTTAGCCAGGTTTGAATTTAGCATCCGTGTGTGGGATGCCCTACTGTTCAGAGGCCGAGGTGTGCCGTTCCTGTGCTGTTTGGTACAACAGTTGGTGGTGGAAGTCCCTTGTGAGAGGTGGACTAGCAGAGTCTCCACCAGTCGCCCAATTGTTTGGCAAGTTGCCGTGTTAGAGGCTTGAGGCTGATGTAGAGACATCTTTGCCCCCTTGCAAGCTCTCTTTGTTGTTTAATGACCCGCTTCCTCAGATGTTTGGTAGAGTTGAGCACTCTTCCTTGGTGAGCTCCTAGAGTGGAGCTAGCTGCTGCTTGTTGAGAGATCCGGCCAGAGTATTGTTGAGCATCATGAGGAGATGCAAGAGTAGGCTGTGAGCCTTCGGTTTGATGAGATTCCTTAGGCATGGTTCTTTGAGTTGAGCCCTTGTATGCCTAGCTAGAGTTGTTGTCACTTGAGGTAGTGACCTTGCTGGCCCCATCTGTAGTAAGATGTGGATTTGGTAGTAGTAGCACTTGAGGTGCATTGGTTGGTGTGCCACTTTGGCACTAAGTCTGGTTCATGCTTGAGTTTGGCTTAGGCATAGCAGATGGTTCTATGCCGTTCGGAGTTCAGCGCACTCTTTTAGCCTTGGATCCGTTTATGGCAGTTGCACCTGTTTAGGTCGTGCCAGAGGGCTAGTTCAGTGGTAGTCGATGGACTACAAGTGAAAGGATGCTCGAGAGGAGCCGGAGCCTCTTCCCACTGTTTTTGGAGGTTGAGTAAGTCAGCAGGTTGGCGGTTGGTAAGTGTTGGTGCGCGTGAGTCTCGCGCTAGTGTTAAGGCCAAGAGTTTCCTTGTGGTTGGTAGTGCGGTCAACTACCTTCGAGTGCCTTAATCTGAGGCGAGTTGGATGCCTTTGAGGAGAGATGAGCTGATGCCTTGCGAGAGGATTTGGATGCCTTATGGGTAAGCACCCTTGGTAGAGGCTTGGTGTAAAGTAAGTTCGGTGTGGCATGGTTATGCCTTGGTAGAGCAAGGTTGCCTCAGCTTTTAGCATTGTGTGGAGAAGGAACTTTTGGTGTTCCTTCGGTTGGAGTTCAGTTGGAAACTGAACAAATGCGGTGGTAGCAAAGCCGCGCAGTTTCTATTCGCCTTGGCTAAGAGAGTTGTTTGGATCCTTTCCTTGGGTAGAAGCCTTGTTGAGGCTAATGTTTGAGTAGGAGGACGACGCATTCGGTAGCGTTTCGGGTCCTCTTGGTTCCCAAGGAGTTGGAGTTGGCCAGCATGGTTGAGATGCTGGGGAGAGTTGTGCCTGTTCAGGCAGTTGGCTGTTAGCTCATTTGTCGGCAGTGTGTGTAAAGACCCGACCCAAAAGGGGCTCTAAATAGGCCTTTACCCCAATGCATACATTCAATGGGAAGGATAATATGCAAATAAGTTTTTAGATTCCCAATTAAAACAAAACAATCAAGGTTCAATCAGAATCAATATAGTTTGTTTGAAACTGTTTTCAAGGCAAATACATTTCCAAAACGTACACTCGATCGAGAGATTTATTAAAACATTTGAAACATCCTCAAATTCAATAAAGCGGGAATCCACAAAATCATTCGAAAAACATCCTAGGGCTCCGTGCCCGTCTACATGCATTCGGGGAAAATGAAAGACAAGAGTCATAGAAATAAAAAGTCGAGACGACAAAGACGTTCCCATGATCATAGCTCCTCCTTCACCATCCCGCCTCGCGCCATGGTTACCCGAAAGATAAGTAAGGGTGAGTAACGAATTACTCATAAGAATCCCCGACCGGGTACAATCACGATGCACATGGTCATCTAGATGAGTGTATGCAAGCCGTGAACATAAACACATAATAGAGCACATAGCTTAAGTCCACACTTGGACCTCGGATGCCAACTCGGGGTCTTAGTCCGGAATAATCCACACCACACAATCGCGCCCTATACGAGAACCAAGTCTCGGCCTCGGCTGCTCACGACGATACGAAAGGTACACTAGCTCAAGATCCCGAGGAGCTCTCCGGCCGGGCGCGTGAATGAGCGCGTAAGCATGCACCGCGTGCTCTGCGAACTATGGGGGTGCCGGGTCTAGTGGCAAGTCGCCCATGTCCGATCCACCACGCCTAACTAAATCTCTGGATCGGTGTCACCGACATAGGGGTGTGAGACACGACACGTGAACTATGTCGGCTGACCACCGCACTTTGAGGCTAAGGAACCGTCGTGATAGGCTTGCACCAGAAGCGGTCCTTGCCCTAACAGTGGCAATCAAGGGCTACGGCCGAACACGCCGAGGACGCGTGCCGACGTCGAGGGCGAGGCAATGCCAAGTCATCATCCCGACCGTTGGGGCATTTAACGATCGCCACCCTCACCCAAGATTGCGGGGCCTACCGGTCGGGTTAGCTAAACCCTAACGGGGTCCGGGGGACGGAGAACTGTCTCGGCGTCCCCGCCATGGATGCAAGATACTTTATGCATCGGGCCCGATGATGCTACCTACCTACACTTTAACCTATCATATCAATAACATACAATCCAATACAATCCAAAACGTGCTCAATGAGATACAACGAACCTAGCATGGTACTACAAAGCAAGAACAGATATGAGCATGCTAGAACGGAACAACCTAGCATGGGCTAACATGAGAGAACAACATACGAAGTCATGCTAGTCGAGAATTCGAAACGAGCACCTAAACTATACATGCCGATAATCACAAACAAACATACAAACAACAATCACATAGAACATCGCAGGTCCACACAACTCCGTAAGAAATCCTTACCTTGGCGGGGCAACTACACACAAAATCCTACGCTGCGATCGATCCCGAGCTAGCTAACGAGAACCTAACAAACACAATAGAAATCACAATCTTAGCCCTAAAAAATATAATAAAACAAGCGAGCTCGGCTCAGGCACTCACACGGCACGGCCCGACACGCGGACGACGCGGCGGCAAAGCGGGCTGGTCTTTGCGCTGACGACGCGCGAAGAGGGGCTGATGGGCGGCGGGACCGCACACCGGGCGCAGACGGGCGGCAGGAGGCGCAGGTGCAGCGCGCGCGCGCGCGGACGCCCGGCCGGGCGCGCGCACGGCGCGCGCGAGCAAGCGGACGAGACGAGCGCTTGGCGCGGCGCGAGGCGACGACGCGATCGCGCGCGGCGCGCGCGCGGCGCGGCGCGCGCGCGCGCGAGAGCAGTGCGCGACGGACTGCGACTGCGCGCGGCTGGCGGATGGGCGGCTCGGTGCTCGCTTCTTTGCCACGATCTAGGCGACTGGGCTTCTTCTTTGCTAGGCGATCTGGGGCGGCTTTGGGCTTCTTCTTTGGGCAGATCTGGGCATCTTTGGGCGACTGCTACAAACACACACACACACAAGCTCTTCTCCTTACCTTCGGCCAACAAGAACACCCAATCGAGAAGATGAAGAGGATGAAGACTTACCGGAATGATGATGAACGATCCAAGGGAGCTGCAAGGATGAAGAATCGGCAAGGAGAGCTTGGGAGAAAGCTTGGGCGGCCACAACTCTTTTGGAGAAGAAAACACAACAAACCTAATTTCTATTTCATTTAACCAAATGCACCAAACACCAAAGATCCAAGGTTAACTAAGATGTGATGCAGAAAGAGCAACAAGAGCACCTAATGGCTCAATTGGCACACATCTCTACAAGCTTCCCAGAGACCCGTTCAAACCCAATTGCGGACAAATTCCTTTATTTTTACTTTTGCATCTACCCATGCTCAAACCAAACCACAAAGCCTCAAAACCTTCATAAATCCATCCAATAATTTTAGCAATCGAAAAAAGATATAAACGGCCCGACGGCCCGACCAAAATTACTAAAATACCCCTAGGGCATACCGGAAGATCGACGAAAACACGGGCGTTACAATATTCCCTCCTTTTTATGACTTTCGTCCTCGAAAGTCCTTAAGACTGAAACAACACAGGATACTGCAATCTCATCCCGTCTTCCCCGCTCACAAGCGGCCTCCTCTGAACTCTAACTCCTCCACTGAACTTTTACCAAACGGATCTCACGATTATGCAACGTCTTCGTCTCGAGGACGAGAATACTCACGTGGCTTCCTCTCGAAGCTCAAATCCTCAATCACCGCAAAGGCTCAAAGTCCACAATGAGCAATGGGTCCGACACATCGCCTCCCACCGAGATACATGAGAACACTTGCACACTACCGACATTGACCGAAAAAGCTAACCAATATGCAACTCGCCAATCCTCTCGAGAATCTCAAATGGTCCAACAACGGAGACTCCATTTCTCCCGCTTACCAAAACTCAACACAACTCACAACGGCACAATCTTAAAAGCACGCCTTTGTCCCAACCTCAAACTCTAAAACTCGACGCGGGACATCGATGAAACTTTCATGCTCGCTCAGCTAACCACAAACGAGCTCAACCTCTTGCACAACACCTCTAGTCAATCTGCAGCAACACAGGACCCAAAACAACACCGACGGCCACCAACCTTTTCTCACAAAGACTAGAGACTCGCAACACTTACCATACAATGCCTCAATGGAACCACAAGAATCGACCACGAGAATCGCTACTCAAGGCAACCTCCTAAAACCACACTTTGGTCTCCCGCCGCCTAATCACGGAAACACCAACTCGCAACAAGCTCAGAAGGATCTCGCTCCTCTCCTCCCAAAAGACCATCGGACAAAAGGGTGAAAACACTACAGAATCGCACTCGGCTCATAAGCCTCTAAGAACACTCTCTGAATCACGGTTCGCCCACGCACCGCCTAGAACAAACCTTTGTTGCCACACCCTAATGGCAACATCTCCAACTCAAATCGACATGCCTCTACTCCATAGAAATGGCATCCGCACAACAACCGAGGTGCGAGCTCTAGCCATCAAGTCAATACTCCAAAAATCCGAACTCACACAACAACCTCAACTAGTGACACTCCCACACGGAAACTTACAATCCAACAACTTGAGTGCTACGAACTAGGAAGCTCAAACAACTACAAGCGCATAGCTATGCCAATCCACTCATCTCTAGCTCGACTCAAATCACTAGGTGGGCAAGACAACTTGCAAACAACCAGGCCCCGGAGGGCTCCATCCACTAAACTTACCTCCGTGCAAACAACGGAACAAAGCTCGCCTCAAATATGAAACACATCTCACAAGTCCAAACGATAACACATACAGGCTTAACCCTCAAGCTTAGGCTTAATGCACCTTCCCACCGAAACTTCATAACGGAACTCCACTACCGGTCAACACCAACTACCAAGAACAAGAATACCAACAATGGTGGCAGAGTGCAAGCTACACTAGCCAAACAAGGATCCTCGATAAGTCCGGACCTAATCCAGCCCACAATGGTGCAACCTCAACCCACAATCGATACAAAGGAGATCTTCCACTACAAAGGTGCAACATCTTCCATGCCAACACACAAAATCTTAACCAACTAGGCCAAACACTCATAAGAGGCGGGACAACCTTTACTGCACCTCTAGAACACCCTCCAAGAATCCGCTTAAGCTGGATGACGACTACTTCCAAGCGACCAACAAACTTTTCCTTCAAGCTAGCGCTTCCACCATTAACTCCAAGACCAAGGGAGTAACTCGACAACTCCCAAGGAAACGGCTCCTACAAGCGGACAACCAACGGACAGAGAACTCCACATACGCTCACCGCCTTGCTCCACCAGAGCAACAACATCTAATCTCACGGGGGCACAACAAGGGTCCATCTCGATCGAACCTCCAAATGCCAAACGGGGCAACTCAACATCTTGGAAACAGGAAAAAAACAACCAACATGGCACAAACCACTCGCCCCACGAGCAAAACTAAACTCTAGCAACTTCAATCCACACTTGGTCAACACCAAGCATCAACTTGCCACCACACCGAAACCACTCCGGACTTTACTCCAAATAAACACTAGCTTGCTAGTCTACCAAGATCTGCTAGCAACTCCACCGAGGCTACAAACTACACGCCTCCAGCTAGCCAATGAAACTCACTAGCTGGGCTCGACCGAGCTCGGAGAGGCTCTCCACAACCTAGGGTTCTTCGGCAACCCTCGACACACACACCTAGGCATACGATCTAACAGACAACCGCTGAACAAACAACTCCAATTTCCGATCCCAACCATGCTGGCCAACTCCAACTCCTTGGGAACCTAGAGGACCCGAACGCTACTGAGCGTCATCCTCCTACTCAAAGCATCAGCCACAACATAACTTCTACCCAAGGAAGGATCTCGAACAACTCTCTTAGCCATGCCGATCGAAACCACGCGGCTTAGCTACCATCGCTCTTGTTCGGTTTCCAACCGAACTCCAACCAACGATCAACAAGAAGATCCGCCAACCAAGCTTAGGCCCAACTTAACAAATCTTGCCTAAGCAACAACTTGATACCACGAGCACGGTATCCTTACCACCTCAACCAAGCCTTACAACAACCACCGAGTCCCACTTCTCAAGGAACCGAGCACGAGATCTCCAAAGCAAACCCTACATGGATCTCAAACTCTCGCCACGGAGCGAACCACACAAAACACACTTGTGTGCACAACTCCCAACCTTCCTTTAGAGATCCAAGACTAACAAGCGCTTTTCCACAAAGCAACGATAACTCCCGGCGTGATACAAACAATCCAAGGAACACCAAAAGTTCCATCTTCACACGATACTCAAGCGGTGGCAACCTTGCTCTGCTAAAACATAACGACGCCAAACCGAACTTACTTTATACCAAGACTCTACCAAGTGCGCTTACACATAAGGCGTCCTACTCATCTCATAGGCATCCAACTCATCTCATAAGCATCCAACTCATCTCGAGAGCATCCAACTCATCTCACGAGCATCCAACTCATGGTTCCCCTGTTTGGACCGAACTCGCATCTACAATGCTCACTCAACTCGAGTTTAGGCACCCGAAGGTAGTGGACCGCACTACCAACCACAAAGATCTCTTGGCCTTAGCACTAGCGTGAGACTCACACGCACTAACACTTGCCACCGCCAACCTCTTGACTTACTCGACCCCCGAAACACCGGGAAGAGGCTCCAGCTCCTCTCGAACATCCTTTCACTTGTGGTCCTTCAACTACCACCGAACTAGCCCTCTTGCACGACCTAAACAAGTGCATTTTCCATAAATGGATCCAATGGCTAAAGAAGTGTCTTTGAACTCCGGACGGCATAGAACCATCTGCTATGCCAAGCCAAACTCAAGCTGAACCAGGACTTAGTGCCAAAGTGGCACACCAACCAATGCACCTCAACCGCTACTACTACCAAATCAACATCCGAGGAAGGGGGTCATTAAACAACAACGAGGCTCGCAAGGGGCAAAGATGACCCTTCATCCGCCTCAAGCCACTAACACGGCAACTTGCCAAACAATCGGGCGATCGGTGGAGACTCGCTAGACCACCTCTCACAAGGGATTTCCACCACCATCCGATGAACCAAACAACACAGAACGGCACACCTCGGCCTTTGAGCAATGGGGCATCCCACACACGGATGCTAAACTCAAACTCGCCAACTACTTTACTACTATCGGTGGGACTTACTAAAACATCGAGCTCTCTGGGCATCCATTTGCCAACACAGGCGTCTCCAACAACGCCAAAAACTCATCCGAATAAACCCTCATCGATCATGCCCTCCCGAAACCTCCGGGGCTACAAGAGCTCTTTGGGGAAAAATGTTTGAAACAGACTGCACACCGGGCTAATCGTGCCGGGACTCCTCACTACGCGCTACAAATCGCGCTGGGGTCTCCGCTCTCGATAGCTAAAGACTCGCCATCGATCTCTCATGGCCGGAGCACACTCTGCTCAAGGAGTCTCACTCGAGGCGCTGCTAGCCTCTACCCCCTCCTCTAGGCAACTCAATCGCCGGGCCAAATCGGCATGCGGGCCTAACAACCACAGGCGCGCCCTCAACATCAACACGATCGTCCAACTCCTCGGTCGGACATGCCAAGCGCCACTGCTCCTGCGGGTGCGATCAACATCTTGGCGATCGCACGAAGCACCACCACCCTCTCACTAGGGAAAAGCGACAATCGGGCCACAAATGGCCAGCGGAGTCTAAGCTCGCCTCCCTGCGAACGATGTCCCGGGGCATCCGGATCTATCTGGATACCTCAACAAGCCGCTAAACAAACTGCTCGCATCAGCGAAAAGTTGGCATGATGGCTCACTAAGCCCAAACCAACAACGAGTCGAGAACACGCTCGTCTCCGCTCCACAACACTACACAAGGCATACACTAGATGAAAGGTATTGTAAATTCTTAACCCTTTTCTAAAAACAGAAAACTTAGGCGTACTGATGGTAGCCGAGTCTTGGTGATCATGGGAAAGACGACCTACAACAAAAGGTCGGTCTACAAAGTCTATGACTCGAGCTCGATACCAATCAGTAAGACCCACCCCAAAAGGGGCTCTAAATAGGCCTTTACCCCAATGCATACATTCAATGGGAAGGATAATATGCAAATAAGTTTTTAGATTCCCAATTAAAACAAAACAATCAAGGTTCAATCGAGAATCAATATAGTTTGTTTGAACACTGTTTCAAGGCAAATACATTTCCAAAACGTACACTCTGATCGAGAGATTTATTAAAACATTTGAAACATCCTCAAATTCAATAAAGCGGGAATCCACAAAATCATTCGAAAAACATCCTAGGGCTCTCGTGCGTCACATGCATTCAGGGGAAAATGAAAGACAAGAGTCATAGAAATAAAAAGTCGAGACGACAACGACGCGTTCCCATGATCATAGCTCCTCCTTCACCATCATCGCCTCGCGCCATGGTTACTGAAAGATAAGTAAGGGTGAGTAACGAATTACTCGGTAAGAATCCTGACCGGGGTACAATACGATGCACATGGTCATCTAGATGAGTGTATGCAAGTGTGAACATAAACACATAATAGAGCACATAGCTTAAGTCCACACTTGGACCTCGGATGCCAACTCGGGGTCTTAGTCCTAATAATCCACACCACACAATACGCCCTATCACGAGAACCAAGTCTCGGCCTCGCCGCTGTCTCTCTGACGATACTAAAGGTACACTAGCTCAAGATCCCGAGGAGCTCTCGGTCGTGTTGTAATGGCGTAAGCATGCACCGCGCGCTCGCACTATGGGGTGCCGGGTCTAGTGGCAAGCGCCCATGTCCGATCACCGCCTAACTAAATCTCTCGGATCGGTGTCACCGACATAGGGGTGTGAGACTGGACACGTGAACTATGTCACCTGAACCACCGCACTTTGAGGCTAAGGAACCGGTCGTGATAGGCTTGCACCGAGAAGCGGTCCTTGCCTAACAGTGGCAATCAAGGGCTACGGCCGAACACGCCGAGGACGTGCCGATCGTCGAGGACGAGGCAATGCCAAGTCATCATCCCGACCGTTGGGGCATTTAACGATCGCCACCCTCACCCAAGATTGCGGGGCCTACCGGTCCGGGTTAGCTAAACCCTAACGGGGTCGGGGACGGAGAATCGTCTCGGCGTCCCCGCCATGGATGCAAGATACTTTATGCATCGAGGCCGGATGATGCTACCTACCTACACTTTAACCTATCATATCAATAACATACAATCCAATACAATCCAAAACGTGCTCAACGGATACAACGAACCTAGCATGGTACTACGAAGCAAGAACAGATATGAGCATGCTAGAACGGAACAACCTAGCATGGGCTAACATGAGAGAACAACATACGAAGTCATGCTAGTCGAGAATTGAGCGAGCACACCTAAACTATACATGCTTTGATAATCACAAACAAACATACAAACAACAATCACATAGAACATCGCAGGGTCCACACAACTCCTGTAAGAAATCCTTACCTTGGCGGGGGCAACTACACACAAAATCCTCTGCTGCGATCGATCCCGAGCTAGCTAACGAGAACCTAACAAACACAATAGAAATCACAATCTTAGCCCTAAAAAATATAATAAAACAAGCGAGCTCGGCTCGGGGCACTCACACGGCATGACCGACACGCGGGCGGCGGGCGACGCAGCGGGCTCTTCTTTGGCGCGACGACGCGCGAAGAAGGGGATGGGCGGCGAGGACCGCTGCTGGCGGCGCCAGCGGCGCGAGGGCGCGCGGGCGGCAGCCAGCTGCGGTAGCGAGCAGCGCGGCGCGACGCGCGGCGCACGCAGCGCGCGCAGCGCGCGCAAGCGGACAACGGCGCGCGGCGCGCGGCGGCGAGCGATCGCGCGCGCGCGCGACGCGCGCAGCGCGGCGCGGCGCGCGCGCGCGCGCGCGCGACGCGCGGCGCGCGGCGGCTCAGCAGT
This sequence comes from Sicyos edulis, assembly GCA_036507275.1. Classification (NCBI taxonomy): domain Eukaryota; kingdom Viridiplantae; phylum Streptophyta; class Magnoliopsida; order Cucurbitales; family Cucurbitaceae; genus Sicyos; species Sicyos edulis. Next base: position 17,769,545 of record CM071849.1, on the reverse strand, counting down.
CAGCAGTGCGACGGCAGCGACGGGGCCGGGCGTGATCTGGGCGGCTCGTGCTCTTCTTCTTGCGATCTGGCGGCTGGGGCTTCTTTGCTAGGCGTCTGGGCGGCTTTGGGGCTTCTTCTTTGGCGATCTGGGCATCTTTGGGCGACTGCTACAAACACACACACACACAAGCTCTTCTCCTTACCTTCGGCCAACAAGAACACCCAATCGAGAAGATGAAGAGGATGAAGACTTACCCGAATGATGATGAACGATCCAAGGGAGTCTGCAAGGATGAAGAATCGGCAAGGAGAGCTTGGGAGAAAGCTTGGCGCGCCACAACTCTTTTGGAGAAGAAAACACAACAAACCTAATTTCTATTTCATTTAACCAAATGCACCAAACACCAAAGATCCAAGGTTAACTAAGATGTGATGCGAGAAAAGAGCAATAAGAGCACCTAATGGCTCAATTGGCACACATCTCTACAAGCTTCCTGGAGACCCGGTTCAAACCCATTGCAAAGCCTAAATTCCTTTATTTTTACTTTTGCATCTACCCATGCTCAAATCAAACCACAAAGCCTCAAAAACCTTCATAAATCCATCCAATAATTTTAGCAACTGGAAAAAGACATAAACGGCCCTGACGGCCCGACCAAATTACTAAAATACCCCTAGGGCATACCTGGAAGACTGGGACGAAAACCTGGGCCGTTACAGTGTGTGTCGAGGGTTACAGTAGAACCCTAGGTTGTGGAGAGCCTCTCTAGAGCTCAGCCAACCCAGGTAGTGAGTTTCAGTTGGCAAGTTGGAGGCGTGTAGTTTGTAGCCTCGGTTCAGTTGCTGGCAGTCTTGGTAGACTAGCAAGCCAGTGTTTGTTTGGAGTAGAGTCCAGATTGGTTCCGGTGCGGTGGCAAGTTGTTGCTTGGTTGTTGGTTGTTTTCCTGTTTCCAGGATGTTGAGTTGCCCCGTTTGGCATTTGGAGGTTCAGTCTGTGGTGGACCCCTGTTGTTTCCCCGTGAGTTTTAGATGTTGTTGCTCTAGTTGAGCAAGACAGTGAGCGTATGTGGAGCTCTCTGTCCTTTGGTTGTGCCTTGCCTGGCAGTGTTCTCTTTGGCCAGTTGCTGGTAGGTTTGCTCCGAAAAGTTTGCGTTCGGCCGATGAGGAGCTCTAGTTTGTTGGTTTGGCCGAGTGGAGCTCTCTGTCCTTTGGTAGTCTGCTTGTAAGAGACGTTTCCTTTTGGGAGTTGTCAGATTTCTCCCGTAGCCATGAGTTGATGGTTGAGGTGCTAGCTTGAAGGAAAAGTTTGTTGGCTGCTTGCAAGTAGTTGTTTGTCCAGTTCGGTGGACTCTTGGATGGTGTTCTAGAGGCTGCAGTAAGGGTTGTTTTGCCTCTTGTGAGTGTTTGGCCAAGATTTGGTCTTCTTGTTGTTTCGAGAGCTAGTTCGGTTCTAGCTGGAGGGCGTTGCCCTGAGGTCTTATTCCTAGTCAGGAAGTTTTGGGAGTTGACCCCTCCCTCAGCGGTTGAGCAAGTTCTGTTAGTTCCGGATTTGTGGTCCGATTGGTTGAGTTTCCCTTGGTTGTTGTTGCCTTGGGTTTGAGCAAGTCAGCGAGCGTGTGTGTAAAAACCCAGACCTGAAAACGGTGCTAAACCTAGGTCTTTACTCAGCATGCAAGTGAAAAGCATAAAAGGACCCGACCAGGGTCGAGTTGTAAAACTTTTCAAACATAAGGGCGGAAAACATTAAAAACAAAGTAACCTTCATTAAGCAAAACCATTCAAAAATAAAAGCAGTGACTGATTAGTACTTTCCTTAAAAGACATAAAAGCAGTTCAAAACATAAGTTTTCCCTACGGACCAATGTCCAACTACATGCTGAAATCATAGAGCAGTAAAATAAGACACGACAGAGTGTCAGCAGCATCCATGATCCCCCAGCTCCTTCCGCTAGCCGCCTCGGTGTTGTCCCAAGTTACCTGTGGAAGAAACCACAATAAGGGTGAGTATAAACATACTCGGTAAGAATCCCCGACCGGAGTGCGATCACGATGCAATCAATCATCTAGCAACCTAGTACACATGCAACCAGTTATCAACAAGGATCTCAGCTCAACGAGCTCACAAGGCAAATCCGGAGTCCTCGGAAGTCTCCTACCTCCGACCTAATGATTGGTTCTCATAACCATTCCCGGGACATCTCCGAGGGTTTTTCTCCCTCGGCCAATTGATCAGCTCAAAAACCGATCCCAAAGATGTCCGACACCCTCGAGGGTCTTTCTCCCTCGACCCATTGATTAGCTCAAAAGCCAATCCAAATGGGTGTCCTCAAGGGCCTCTTACCCTCGCTATAAATGGATCTGTCGGGAGAGTACCCAAGTCCGCTCTAAATCGAAGGAATCGTGTACTCACGAACATTAGCCCGGGAGCTCTCGAACCGGCGACTAAAGCGTGTGTGCGCACACCGCATCTTCTTTGCAACAACCGGCGTAAATGTGGGGGCCTAAGTACAAACTACGCGGGCGGTATGCATGCCTAAGACTCGGAGCGGTGTCACCGAACACGAGGTCACGAGGCCCTCGGCACTCATCATGCGGCTGTACCACCGACTGAAGCTAAGAACCGGCCAAGGTAGGCTTGCACCGTTGGCGGGGTTCCGCTCTAGCGAGCTACAAACTAGGCTTATGCCAATGAGGTAGCTAATCCTCATTGGCTACCTCACAGAAGGAAGCAATGTACGTTATGCTTCGCTCTATTCCCGACCGGTGGGGACAAGGTACGTTATGTCCGCTCTCGGCCTCTAGATGATGACAACCTAACACACTAGCTAGAGTATAGAGTAAACGATTCTGGCTAAACATACATAATCATCATCAATCATACATAACCTAGCATGATACTACGAACTTAAAGCGGGAATCTCAAGCATCTTTGGAAGAACAATCCTAGCATGGCACTAACATGTACAAACAAGCAAACATGCTAGCAGGAATGCAATCGGAAGTCATCCTATCCACTAATCATGTTCATAAAAGTAAACATGCATATAAGGCGCAATCAAGAAAGCATCGCAGGTCCACACAACCACGGTAAGAAATCCTTACACGAAAACAAGTGGAAAATAGCTATCACGAATCAAATAAGACCCTCGAGCTTAATAACGAACCCGAGCAACCTAGGCATAATAAAAGCATCCTAAATAAATATACGGCAGCCAGCAGCTTAAAAATCTAAAAGGGAAAAGGCTCGAGAATTACCAACCGAGAGGACACGGGCTATCGGCAGAAAGGGGCGAGTTTGGCGATCTTTGTGCGGCGAGGACGCTGGCGCTGGGCGCACGCAAGGCAAAGCGACGAACACACTAGAGCGGGGCGCCGCAAAGGCGCGAGCGGATGCGCGAGGCGCGCGCGCGCGATCTGATGATGGGCGCGCAGCGGGCAATCGGGTACGTGGAGGCGGCGCTTTCGAGCGAGCGAGGCTCGGCCGGGACGAGGCTTCAGTCGCGATCGCGGCGGGCGCGCCGCGAGCGACGTCGAAGTCTTTGGGCGTCGACGGCGGGGTGTCTGGACTACAGACGAGCGGCGGCTGGGCGAGGCAAGGGGCTGAGCGGCCTGGTGCGGCGCAGTGGCTGGCTGAGCGGGCAGGTGTGGTGCGGTGTGGCTGGGTTGGCTCGGCTGAGTGGTGCGGCTGGGTTAGGGTGGCTCGGTTTTAGGAGAGAGAGAGAGAGAGAGAGAGAGAGAGACTACCAAGGGAACAAAGAGGGTTTTCCCTAATTTCCTTCTTTTTCCTATTTCAAAAGGGTTAAGAGACCTAAAATTCCCTTCCTAAGGCTTTCTCTTGCGGGTCCCGGCTAAAGAAATTCGTTTCTTTTTAACTAAATCTTCTTTTTCTAAAAACTCCAATTTCACCATTAGGGCAAGGGTTCAAATCCCAATGGGACCAATTAAATTCCAATTAATTTTGCTATCAACCGGAATGTCTCCGAACTTCTAATCAACTAACCCAAACTCCTTGGGTCTTGCAACCAACATTAATCAAGTCTCAATGAAGGCCGAAATGACCCTGAAGCCCTGAAAATCCTCAACCTCTGACCGGGGAGCAAAAGACCAAAATACCCTTAAAGGTTAAAAAAGCTCTAACGGCCCAACCGATTGCCCCAATACTGAACCGAGAGTACCTGGGAAACTGGAATGGAAAACTGGGCCGTTACAATACTCCCTCCTTAAAAGACTTTCGTCCCCGAAAGTCCTAAGATCGAAATACTCGGGTAATGAGTCCTCATCTCATCCTCTAGCTCCTACGTCGCTTCCTCTGCCCTCTGATGCCTCCAAAGAACCTTTACTAAACTTATCTCCCGGTTGCGCAATACTTTGCGTTCATAAGCCAAAATCTGCACGGGCTTCTCCTCGAAGGATAAATCTTTACTCAACTCTAAGGGCTCATGCTCTAGCACATGCGACGGATCGCCACGTCGTTCTCGGATCGTCGAACGTGGAACACATTATGCACCGCGCTAAGGACGGGGTAAAGCTAAGCGGTAGGCCATCGCTCCGATCCGCTCCGAGATCTCAAAAGGCCCTACAAACCTGGGGCTCAACTTGCCTCGCTTACCGAACCTTAACACCCCACGCCTCACATCAGCGTAACTCTTCTGCCTACTTTGTGCTGTCAACATGCGAGCCCTGATCTTCTGCACTGCGTTGTTCGTCATCTGAAGTAACTCGGGTCCCAGAACCTGTCTATCACCAACCTCCTCCCAAAACACTGGGGATCTGCAACGCTTACCATACAACGCCTCGAATGGGGCCATCTGAATAGTCGCCTGATAGCTGTTGTTGTAAGCGAACTCCATCAAATCAGATCTTGGTCCCAATCTGCTGGAAAATCCAAAACACAGGCACTCAACATATCTTCCAGAATCTGATTTACCCTCTCAGTCTGACCATCGGTTTGAGGGTGGAAGGCAGTGCTGAAGCTGCACTTAGTTCCCAAACCCTTATGGAGCACTCTCCAGAAGCGAGACGTGAACCGAGAATCCCGATCTGACACTATCTTCGCGGGTACCCCATGGTACCGCACAATCTGCTCTAGGAATAACTGTGCCCACTATTCCACGGTATAACTAATCCTCCCGGGAATAAAGTGTGCACTCTTAGTCAGCCGGTCCACTACTACCCAGATCTGAGTAAACCCTTTCGGTGTCCTTGGCAACCCAGAGATATAATCCATCGAGATCTCGTCCCACTTCCACTGTGGAACACTTAATGGCTGCAATAAACCTACATGCTTCTGTCTGGGAGCCTTCACTTGCTGACAAGTGAGACACCGGCTAACAAACTCAGCTATATCCCGCTTCATGCCCATCCACCAAAACGTCTGCTTGAGATCCTGATACATCTTGGTACCTCCTGGGTGCCAAGTGAATGGGGAACTATGTGCCTCGGCGAGCAACTCTGCTCGAATCTCTACGTCATCCGGGACGCTGGCACCGACCTCTCACGTACCTCAAGCCTCCGTGCGGTGCCACAACAAAGTCGAAATCACCATCGGCCTCAACTCTCTCGAGCAATCTCTTTAACTTGGGGTCACTCAACAGATCGCCGATGATCCTCTCGCTTAGCGATGGTGAACCCGATAGCTGGGCTACCACGGCGGTAACCTCTCCCAACAAAATCTGCGATACCGTTCGTTCAAACTCTTTCCGCAATTCAACTTGGGAGCTCGGCAAAGCTCTTTGAATGCGACGTCTTCCTACTCAAATGCATCATCCACAACGTTGGCTTTTCCAAGATGGTACAAGATCTCACGATCGTAGTCCTTTACTAACTCGAGCCACCTTCTCTCGCCTCATGTTCAACTCCTTCTCGAGTGAAGAAATATTTGAGGCTCTGTGGTCCTTGAACAATCGAATCCTCTCACCATATAAGTAGTGCCTCCAAATCATTAGGGCAAAAACAAGCTGCAGACCAACTCCATATCATGAGTTGGATAGTTCTTCTCATAAGGCTTCAAGCTGCCGGAAGCATAAGCTATCACCTTCCCATGCTTTGCATCAACACACGACCCTAAACCATACTTGGAAGCATCACTATAAACTACGAAACCTCCTGTTCCTTCCAGTCGCCAACAACACAGTCTTGTCGTCAAACCGAGCTTAAGCCGGGCAAAACTTTCCTCACATCTAGCATCCCAAACAAAGTCAACACCCTTCTTTGTCGACGGGTTAGGGGTGCTTTGCCTTAGCGAAAAGTCTTTCACGAAAACGCCGGTAATAACTCGCCATCCCGAGAAAGTCACGTATCTCGGCGACCGTCGTCGGTCTCGCCCACGAGCTAACTTCCTCTATCTTTCCGGGGTCCACCGCTACACCATCTGCCGACACTATATGCCCAAGGAAGGCCACTCTCCCTAGCCAGAATTCACACTTAGAGAACTTTGCGAACAACTGGTTCTCTCGCAATGCTGTCAAAACTTGCCTCAAATGCGAAGCATGGTCCTTTTTTGTCCTGGAATAAATCAAAATGTCGTCTATGAATACGATGACAAAGTTCTCCAAGAATGCCTTTAACACTCTGTCCATCATGTCCATAAACGCTGCGGGGGCGTTCGTTAGTCCAAAAGACATGACCACAAACTCATAATGACCATACCTCGATCTGAACGCGGTATTCGGGATATCCGCATCCCGAATCCTTAGCTGATGGTACCCTGACCTCAAATCAATCTTAGAAAACACTGAGGCTCCCTGAATCTGATCAAACAGATCATCTATACGCGGCAGGGGATACTTATTCTTCACCGTGACTTTATTCAGCTCTCTATAGTCTATACACAGACGCATGGATCCATCCTTCTTCTTAACAAACAGATGCCAGTGCTCCCCACGACACACACTCGGTCGGATGAAACCTCGATCCAACATCTCTTGCAACCGCACTTTGAGCTCTTTTAACTCACCGGGCTCCATACGATACGGGGCTTTAGAAATGGGAAGAGTCCCCGGCTCCACTGATGGTGAAGTCTAACTCCCGCCTGGGTAAACCCAAGCAACTCTTCAGGAAAACATCCGCAAACTCTTGCACCACGGGGACCATGTCAACGATCCAACGCAAGACTACTATCTCCCGATACAGCTTTGCCAAGAAGCCCCAAGCTCCTCGAGCCAACAATCTATGGGCTTTCACCGCTTTGAGATCAATGGCGGGCAAGTTCCGACCGACACCGCGAAAACTTGAAGCTCGGCTTCGAGGCGGCCTAAACACCACTTCTTTCCGGTGGCGCCTATCAATGCATGGTTCTCTCGCCAACTAATCCATGCCAAGGATCACATCGAAACCGCTCATAGACGACTATGAGGGTAGCCTCTAAAATCTCATCGAGATATCAGTATCCGCCATGCTTAACTCTCACCGCAGCTAACATACTCACACCCGAAGGAGTGGCAACACACACAGCTCAAACCCTAGAGGTTCGAGTTCCACACAAGCTTGTCTAACGAATGCATCGAAAACAAAGGAATGGGTCGAACCCGAATCAAACAATACAAATGCATAGTCTTTGTAAGACAAGCAAACAGACTACCTGCAATCGCATCATCATCGATGCGCTCCGCCTCCCGGCGAGTAGTGGCAAACACCCGGCCCTCTGTTGGGCCGGTCCCGCCGCTAAATCCGAGTGCGACCGCCAAGTGCCCTTCCTTGCCACATTTGTAGCAAGCACGGGGCGATGCTCCACACAAACCAAAGTGTGCCTTTCCACACTTGTTGCAATGAGTGCTTGCTCGCCCCGCCCTCTTCGGCGATCTGGGCTCTCCCCGTGGTCGTGGCCCGATCTCGACCTCTAGATCGCCTCGACGGCGAAGTCTCTTTGACCACCGAGCGGAAACCACTAGAAGTCCTGCACTTCCTCTTACGCCGGAATCTTTGCATGAGCATCTTTGAATCCGGCCGAGCAATGCATGATCTCCTGACTGGAGGATACTTCGAATTATAAATCGTGGCCAACTCCACTACTCGGTTATAACTCTCAGGGGCGAGTGCTCGAACACCCTAAGCAACCTCCTTCCTCAGCCCACAAATAAACTTCTTAGTCTTAAGCTCCTCAGTGGCAATGAGCTCAGGGGCGAAATAGCTATACTCGAGAGAACTTCTTTTCATAGCGCAGTAATACTATCTCGATCCTGTTTGATTCAAGAAGGCCTCTACCATCTCCTGCGAGCCTCGTCATTAACATACTTAGCTCTGAACTTTGTTCTAAAGAACTCCCGTGTGGTGGAGAAGACCCACCTGGTCTAGCTCTATCTGTGGACTCCCACCACCACTCACCGTGTCGAGAGAGAACATGGGCCGCACATCTCGGCCTCTGTACATCTGGGCATCCCATAACTCTTGAAGATGTACTCCATTCTTGCCAACCACCGATCGCCACCAGTGGGTTCTCTCAAGCATCAAATTCCCTCGGCTTCCACTTGGTGAAATCTTTCAACCACTTGCCAAACTCGGTAGCTCCTCTGCACTATCAAGTGAGTCCGCTCGTCCCGATGACTCTGCCCCTCCGGTTGAGCTACCGAGCTACTGGAGCTCTTTGGAGCTGCTGGGGAAGTGCAGGGGCTTTGGGGTGCTCTTGCATGAGCCGTGTCCAACCGAGCTATCTCGTGCCCTAGACTCCTCTCTCTGCACTGCTAGCTGCGCCTGAGTCTCAGCTCTCTGCTCGGCCATTAGGCCCATCATCATATCTCTCATAGCAAAAATATCTCCACCCCTTGAGGCATAGCAGCCTCCACCCCTGGAGCTGTACCTTGAGGCATAGCAGCCTCCACCCCTTCTCTGGGCAAGTTAGCCTATGGTGCCACGGGCGCGCCTCTGAGCTCATTATACCAGGCTGGCACTGCTCTGCGATCTCTATTTGCAATTCCAGACGGACTGCTCCATCTGCGTGTAACCGGCATACTGGCGATCTACACGGAAACCACAACGGGTTAGTCCACGCTCGGACTTTCTCTACCAACAAAGATAACACATGTGTACTGCATATAGTATCGTAAACAAAAACCCTTAGCTTATTGAACTTAGACAAACCTGGCGGCCGTGGAGTGCTGGAGATCATGGGAACACAACCTACAAACAGGTTAGTCTACAGAATCTATGACTCTGCGCTCAGATACCAACTGTAAAAACCCAGACCTGAAAACGGTGCTAAACCTAGGTCTTTACTAAGCATGCAAGTGAAAAGCATAAAAGGACCCGACCAGGGTCGAGTTGTAAAACTTTTCAAACATAAGGGCGGAAAACATTAAAAACAAAGTAACCTTCATTAAGCAAAACCATTCAAAAATAAAAGCAGTGAATGATTAGTACTTTCCTTAAAAGACATAAAAGTAGTTCAAAACATAAGTTTTCCCTACGGACCAATGTCCAATTACATGCTGAAATCATAGAGCAGTAAAATAAGACACGATAGAGTGTCAGCAGCATCCATGATCCCCCAGCTCCCTCCGCTAGCCGCCTCGGTGTTGTCCCAAGTTACCTGTGGAAGAAACCACAATAAGATTGAGTATAAACATACTCAGTAAGAATCCCCGACCGGGGTACGATACGATGCAATCAATCATCTAGCAACCTAGTACACATGCAACCAGTTATCAACAAGGATCTTAGCTCAACGAGCTCACAAGGCAAATCCGGAGTCCTCGGAAGTCTCCTACCTCCGACCTAATGATTGGTTCTCATAACCAATCCCGGGACATCTCCTAGGGTCTTTCTCCCTCGGCCAATTGATCAGCTCAAAAACCGATCCCAAAGATGTCTGACACCCTCGAGGGTCTTTCTCCCTCGACCCATTGATTAGCTCAAAAGCCAATCCCAATGGGTGTCCTCAAGGGCCTCTTACCCTCGCTATAAATCTGGACTGTCGGGAGAGTACCCAAGTCCGCTCTAAATCGGAAGGAATGGTGTACTCAAGAACATTAGCCCGGGAGCTCTCCGAACCGGCGACTAAAGCGTGTCTTGCGCACACCGCATCTTCTTTGCAACCGCGGCGTAAATGTGGGGCCTAAGTACAAACTACACGCGGGCCGGATGCGCATGCCTAAGACTCGAAAGCGGTGTCACCGAACACGAGAGTACGAGGCCCTCGGCACTCATCTGTGCGACCTATACCACCGACACGAAGCTAAGAACCGCCAAGGTAGGCTTGCACCGCTAGCGGGGTTCCGCTCTAGCGGGCTACAAACTAGGCTTATGCCAATGAGGTAGCTAATCCTCATTGGTCGCTGGGGAACCAATGTACGTTATGCTTCGCTCTACTCCCGACCGGGTGGGGACAAGGTACGTTATGTCCGCTTTCACCTCTAGATGATGACAACCCTAACACACTAGCTAGAGTATAGAGTAAACGATTCTGGCTAAACATACATAATCATCATCAATCATACATAACCTAGCATGATACTACGAACTTAAAGCAGAATCTCAAGCATGCCGGAAGAACAATCCTAGCATGGCACTAACATGTACAAACAAGCAAACATGCTAGCGGGAATGCAATCACAAGTCATCCTATCCACTAATCATGTTCATAAAAGTAAACATGCATATAAGGCGCAATCAAGAAAGCATCGCGAGTCCACACAACCACGGTAATAAATCCTTACACGGAAACAAGTGGAAAATAGCTATCACGAATCAAATAAGACCCTCGAGCTTAATAACGAACCCGAGCAACCTAGGCATAATAATAGCATCCTAAATAAATATCAGCAGACCAAGACTTAAAAATCTAAAAGGAAAAGGCTCGAGAATTACCAGCCGAGAGGACACGGGCTATCGGCGTGAAGGGGATAGGTTTGGGCGCTATTGGCAGTGCGGCGAGCCAGCGCCGGGCGAGGCGCCGGCGCAGCAGAAGCGGACACACCGGAGCGCGGCGCGCGCACCGCAGCGGCGGCGTGTCGCGAAGCGATCAGGTATGGAGGCGACGCCGAGCGAGCGAGCTCTCTGCCAGGCGAGGCTTCGGTGCGATCGGTGTGCTGGCGGCGCGAGCGACGTCGGGCGGTCTTTGGGCGTCGACGGCGGGGTGTCCGGACTACTGACAGCGCGGTAGGCGAGGCAAGGGGCGAGCGGCTCGGTGCGGCGCAGCGGCCGGGCCGAGCGGCTTTGTGCGGTCTCGTGCTTGTGCGCAGTTGGTCGGGCCGAGCGGTGTGGTGCGTGTGGTGGGTTGGCTCGGTGAGTGGTGCGGTGGGTTAGGGTGGCTCGGTTTTAGGAGAGAGAGAGAGAGAGCGAGAGAGACTACCAAGGGAACAAAGAGGTTTTTCCCTAATTTCCTTCTTTTCCTTTTTAAAAGGGTTAGGAGACCTAAAATTCCCTTCCCAAGGCTTTCTCTTGCGGGTCCCACTAAAGAAATTCTTTTCTTTTAACTAAATCTTCTTTTTCTAAAAACTCCAATTTCACCATTAGGGCAAGGGTTCAAATCTCAATGGGACCAATTAAATTCCAATTAATTTTGCTATCAACCTAATGTCTCCGAACTTCTAATCAACTAACCCAAACTCCTTGGGTCTTGCAACCAACATTAATCAAGTCTCAACGAAGGCCGAAATGACCACAAGCCACGAAAATCCTCAACCTCTGATCGGGGAGCAAAAGACCAAAATACCCTTAAAGGTTAAAAAAGCTCTAACGGCCCAACCGATTGCCCCAATCTTCGAGCGAGAGTACAGGGAAATCGGAATGGAAAAGCTGGGCGTTACGATTGTGTGAAGTTCATCGCCTTCGAGTTTGCTTGCCGGAAAGTCGTTTCCGTTTAGCGAGTCGACTTAGCTCTTGAGTTGTGTAGTTGATCAGAGTAGCGCAGTGGTCAGCCCTGCGTGAGGGTCCCTGCTTTGTGTTATTAGCAAGCAAAAGTTGTTTGTCCACGCAAGGGCGGTGGCCAGCCAGTAAGAGTTGTTTCTGGCAAGTTGTTGGTTCTTTGGGGATTGAAGATTTCCCTTTCCCCCTAGTCTCTGTGGTGGTTGAGTTGCTCCCTGGATGTCAGCCTCAAGTGTTAGCTTCCGAGGTAGTCTTGCGGATTCGTGTGGCTCAGGATCCGTAAGCTTTGAGGTTGTCGTCATCCGTTTTCCTTGTAAAGTTTCGGGAGTGGAGCTTCTGGTTGGAAGATGAGTTAGGCCTAAGCTTAAAGGAGAAGTCCTTTGAGTAGCCAGTTGGATTTTGTTTTTTTAAGTTGAGAGGTAGCTTGGAGGCGAGCGTTGCTCGTTATAAGTTGGGTTGAGTTCTGCTGAGCAAGCCCTTCTCGGGCTTTGCTCCTAGTTGTTGTGCGTTCGCAGTTGGCGATAGCGGAGCCTCGTTTGAGTGAGTTGGCACAGAGGTGCCGTGGCTTTGTTTGGCAAGCTGTTGAGCTGTTTTCCTCAAGGTGTTGTGCCGCAGAGAGCTGCGTGATGGTTTAGTCCTTGCAGCCCGAGATTCCTTGAGAGGAATGTTGGTGGTGCCCCTTGCCTTTTTGGATCAGTCGCCAGTTGGTGATTCGATCGTTTCTTGTTAAGGCTGTAGGCAAGGTTTTAGGTTCGCTAGTCTCCGTGAAGTAAGAGTAGGCCGTTTGGTTTTCTAGAACCTGAGAGGTTCAGTTGTTTGGCCAGTTTGTTGTGGGTTGAGGCTGCTTGTTAGCAGCTGTGAGCTTCTAGAGGAGTTTTGCCAGTGCGTGGTGTAGTGTTTCAGAGCTTGTGGCCCGTCCTCGAGTTTGCTGAGAGTAGCACCGTTTGAGAGTTGGTGCGAGTAGAGGACGTGGTTTGCCGTCTATTCCCTTGGAGTTCAGGGTGTGCCAGTCTGGATGGCATTGTGGCCTTGAGTTTTTGAGAACCCAAGAGGGTTTTGTTTTCGAAGAAGGTTGGTGTTGTTGGCCGAGAAGTTCTGTTGGCTGGATCAGTGGAGTTTTCCTGGAGCTCTAAGGCCGAGAAGTTCCCAAGGGTCAAAGGAGGGAGTATTGTAACAGCCCAGTTTCCTATTCCAGTTTTCGAGGTGCCTTCAGGTCAAGATTCGGTTGTTTGGTTGGGTCTTAGAGCCGTTTTGACCCTTGGGGGCATTTTGGTCTTTTGGCTCCCCGGGCAGGATTTGTGGTTTTTAGGGCTTCGAGGTAGCTCCTGCCTTTGTCGAGGCTTGTTTGTTGGTGGCTGCGAGTCCCGAGGTGTTTGGGCTAGTCGGTTGGATGCTCGGATGTGGTTTGGGCTTTGGTTGTGTGCTTCCTTTGGGATTCGAGCCCGGGCCCTTAGTGTTGCTTTGGGAGTTGGATTTAAGTGAGTTTTATTTGTTGGAAAATATTGCTTTGGTCGGGTCTCGGAGGAGGAAGCCGGGAAATGGGATTTTAAAGTTTTAATTGGATAAAAAGTGGATAAGGATGGAAAATTGGATAAAATCCCATTTATTTCCTTTTATTTCCCATTTTTTCTTTTATTTCCCTTTTTCTTTTATTTTTCCCCAAAATGCATTTTCTCTCTCTCTCTCTCTCTCTCTCTCTCTCTCTCTCTCTCTCTCTCTCTCCTCAGCCCCCATTTGGGCGCCTGGGCCTTAGCCCCCCATTGGCTCGCCGGCGTCGTCGCCAGACCCTCGCGCGCCCTCGCCCAAGCCGTCGCGTTGCCAGCCCGAGCTCGCCTGCCACGCTCGGTCCGTGTCGCCCAGTGCGCTTTGTCGCGGCGGCAGCCGCGATCAGCGCGTTAGTGTCGCCCAGCTCGTGTGGCCCGAGCCCATGTCGCCCGAGCTCGCCCGTCGCGTCGTGTCGCTCTCACCCGTGCGCCGTCCCCTGTGCCGAGCCGCATCGCGCGCCGTCGCCCAGCTGAGCAAGCGCACGCGCCCGCGCGCCCTGTGCCGCCCGCGCGCATCCCAGCTCCCAAGTGCCGAGCCAGCTAACCAGCGCCCGTGCCAGCGCGCCCCCAGCGAGCTCCCTGCGCCTGTCTGCGCCCAGCTGCTGCCTAGCCCGTGCAGCCGGCTCTTTCGCGTGTCAGCCGCGCCTCGTGAGTTGCTCCCTAGCCGAGCCCTGTTTATTTTATTATTATTTAGGTCTATTGTGTGATTATTGATGTGTTTGTTTGGCTCGATATAGGTTGCTCGGGTTCGATCGCAGTTATTTTTATTGTGTGTTGTTGCCTTACGACCAGGTAGGATTTTCATGATTATGCCTTGCTTATTTGCTGACTGTTATGAGCATGATAGTAATAGATCAGCTTTGATTGATTTCTGCTAGCATGTTTGCTTGATTTTACATGTTTGTGCCATGCTAGGTTTGTTCTGCCAGCATGCTTATGATTCCTGCTTAAGCTCGTAGTATCATGCTAGGTAAATGTGTTTGATGTCGGTCATTGTTTGCTAGCCAGGAATCATTGCTTTTTACTCTGTACTCTTAGATAGAGTTGTAGGGTTTGTCATCATCCAGAGGCTGAGAGCGGACATAACGTATCTTGTCCCCACCGATCGGGAGTAAAGCGAAGCATTGCTTCAGGGGTTGAGAGCGGACATAACGTACTTTGTCCCCAGTGGTCGGATATTGAGCAAAGCATAACATACCTTGCTTTTTTCTCCCCCCTCCCGACAGCCAATGAGACTTAGCTACCTCATTGGCGTATGCCTAGTTTGTAGCCTGCTAGAGCGGAACCCTGCCAACGGTGTAAGCCTACCCTGGCCGATTCTTAGCTTCAGGTCGGTGGATCAGGCTGCACAGATGAGAGCCGATGGCCTCGCGCTACTGTGATCAGTGACACCGCTTCCGAGTCATAGGCATGTGCACCTGGCCCACGTAGTTTGCCCTTAGGCCCCCGCATTTACGCCGGTTGCAGAGAGCATGCGGTGTGCGCGCACACGCGTTAGTTGCCGGTTGGGCGAGCTCCCCCGGGCTAATGTCGTGAGTACACCCTTCCTTCCGTTAGAGCCTGACTTCGGGTACTCTCCCCTAAGTCCAGATGAGCAAGGGCAAGGAGGCCGTTGAGGACATTCTAGGGATCAGTGTATTCCCCCCGAGTAACAGATACCTCGGTGATGTCCAGGTGTAAAGACCCGACCCAAAAGGGGCTCTAAATGGCCTTTACCCCAATGCATGTATTGAAATTAGAAGACATTATGAAAAACACATTTCGGATTCCAAGTAAAAACAGAAACATTCAACAACCAAAACATACATTTCTAAAAGCATACTCGATCGTAGATTTATTTAAACCATTAAAACAATCCACAAGTACAAATATCTTTGAATCCATAAAACGTAAGAAAACATCCCGGGGCTCTATGCCCGTCTACATGCATTCGGGGAAATAATAAAAGTCAAGAGTCATGATAAAATAAAATAGTCGAGAGATGACACCGGATTCCATGATCACGACTTCCCTTTTCACCATCCATGCTCTCCCGCTTGATTACAGCGTGGAAAACCACGAGATAAGGGTGAGTAACGAATTACCAGTAAGAATCCCCAACCGGGGTACAATACGATATACATGATCATCTAGAAGAATGTATGCAAGCTATGAGTACAAACACGAGCGGAGCACATAGCTAAGTCCACACTTGGACCTCGGATGCCAACTCGGGGTCTTAGTCCGGAAATACCACAACACACTATACGCGCTATACGGAACAAGTCCCGGCCTCGGCTTATCGACGATACGAAAGGTGCACTAGCTCAAGATCCCGAGGAGCTCTCCGGCCGACGTTGTAATGAGCGTAAGCATGCACCGCGTGCTTCTACAGACTATGGGGGTGCCGGGTCTAGTGGCAAGCCGCCCATATCCGGATACCACGCCTAACTAAATCTCGGATCGGTGTCACCAGCGACATAGGGGTGTGAGACACGGACGCGCGTGAACTATGTCGGCTGTACCACCGCACTTTTGAGGCTAAGGAACGGGTCATGGTAGGCTTACACCGGAGAAGCCGTCCTTACCTTAACAGTGGCAATCAAGGGCTCTTGCCGAACACGCCGAGGACGTGCGGTGCCGGGGACTAGGCATTGCCAAGTCATCATCCCGACCGCTGGGGTATCGCTTAGACTACCACCCTCACCCAAGATTGCGGGGCCTACCGGTTGGGATAGCTAATCCTCACGGGGTCCAAGGACGGAGAATCGTCTCGAACGTCCTTGCCATAGATGCAAGATACTTTATGCATCGGGCCCGGATGATGCTATCTACACGAATTCTAACTCGCGCCTTAACAATCAAACAAACAATCCAATACGTGCTCGAAAGAATACACAGCAGACCTAGCATGGTACTCTGAGAACAAGAATGAATATGAGCATGCCGAGCGGAACAACCTAGCATGGACTAACATGAAAGAACAACATACGAAGTCATGCCATCGAGAATTCGAGCAGAGCACCTAAACTATACATGCGATAATCCCAAACAAACATACAACATCAATCACATAGAACATCGCAGGGTCCACACAACCCCGTAAGAAATCCTTACCTTGGTCGGGAGGCTTCTACACACAAATCCTAAGTCATGGAACAATCCCGAGCTAGCGGCGGGAACCTAACAAACCAATAATAGTCAATACCTAAAAAGTCTAAAAATAATAGAACAACAAGCTCGGCTCGGCTCGGAACTCACGCGGCACGGCGACACGAGCTTGGAGCTGGCGGCAAGCAAGCTACGGCAGGGCTGGGCGCGGGCGCGCTGCCGCACGGCAGCGGCGGGCGCCGGCGCTGCTGCGCTGCCCGCGCGGCACGGCACGGATGCACGGCAGGGACGCGCGCGCGCGGGCGAGCGTCTGGGCGAAGGCGCGCGGGCGCTGGCGTGCGACAGGCGACGCGGACGCGGCTGGGCGCGCGGGCGAGCAGCTTGGGCGAAGGCGCGCGCGGCGTCGGCGTCGCTCTTCTTTGGCGCGCGACCGCACGATCCGCGAGCGATGGCGTCGCGGGAGAGCTGCTTCAACGGATCTGGGCGATCTCGTGCGACGGCAGGGCCGCTCAACGGATCTGGGCGACACGGAGAGCGATGGCGTCTTTGGAGGTTCTGCGACGGTGGATCTGGCGGAAATTCTTTGTCCGGCTGGCGCGCGCGGCGGCAGGGCTGCTTCAACAGATCTGGCGAGCTGGGCGGCGATGATGGTTTGCTTCACTCGGTGGCTGCAATCAACACAAACACACACAACACTCTACATCTTACCTTCGGCCAGCATCAAAAACCAAATGAGGAGATGAAGAGGATGAAGACTTACCCGGAATGATGATGATCGAACCCAAGGAGATGCAAGGGAAGAAGAATCGGCAAGGCTATGGAGAGGGAGAGCTTGTGCGGCCAAGAGGAGATTTGGAGAAGAAGATGGAATAAACCTAATTCTATTTCATTTAACCAAATGCACCAAAACTCCAAAATCCAAGGTTAACTAAGATGTGATGCCGAAAGAGTAACAAGAGCACCTAATGGCTCAATTGGCACACATCTCTACAAGCTTCCCAGGAGACCCGGGTTCAAACCCCACTGCAAAGCCAAATTCCTTTATTTTTACTTTTGCATCAAACCTTGCTCAAACCAAACCACAAACCCCTCCAAAAACCTACATAAAACCATCCAATAATTTTAGTAACTGGAAAAGACACAAACGACCCTGACGGCCCGACCACATTACCAAATTACCCCTAGGGCATACCTGGAAGACCGGAAAGAAAAACCTGGGTCGTTACACCAGGATTGGTCAGTGTATCCAATCCCTAGGCCGGAAGAAAGAGACTTCCGATGGCTCCAGATCTTGTTTTATGAGCTCGTTGAGCCATGATCTGTGTTGGTAGCTGTTTGCTTGCATGCTTTGGTACTAGATGACTGATTATATCGTATTGTACCCCGGTTGGGGATTCTTACTGAGTAATTCGTTACTCACCCTTATTTTTGTGGTTTTTCCACAGGTAACCATAGTGTGAGACAGGATGGCTGGAGGAGGAGCTGTGATCATGGAAACCCGTTGTTCAACTCTGAGTCTTATGTTTATGTTATTATTTAAATGTTCTCTGAATGCATGTAGTTGGGCACGGAGCCCTAGGGTGTTTTCTGAATGTATTTCCGGATTCTAGCATTGTTGTAAAGTTTGTATGTTTTAAATGAATCTCTGATCAGAGTAAGTTTTGTAAATGTATTTGACTTGGAACAGGTGCTTGGAAACAGGGACAGGTTCCAGGAATTGATGTTGATTTTAAATGGATGTTTTATGTTTTAGTTTTTACTTAGAATCCGAACACCATATTGCAAATTTTATGTAGATTTGAATGCATGCATTGAGGTAACGGCCTAGTTAGAACCCCTTTCGGGTCGGGTCGTTACATTGCTAGTGGAGCAGGTTCCAGTGTGGACTAGCCTGGGTAGTTCAAGTGTTGATCTTGAACCTTAGTAGATTGTTTGATTGCCCAGAGAGTTGCTGCAGAGTTAGTAGCCTTTGAGGAGGATGCTAAGACATCTTTGTTCTCTTCTAAATTGTTATTGTTTTGAGTTGCTAGAAGTTGGTCTTGCTCGTGGGACGAGTGGTTCGTGCCCTGTCAGATGTTTTCCTGTTTCGAGAGTTCTAGGAGCTGCCCCTCCTTTGGCGTTCGGGGGTGAGTCATTGCCAGTTTGTGGTTGGCGGTTCAGTCTGTGGTGGAACCCATGTTGTTGCTTTAGCTGAGCAAGACAGCGAGCGTGTGTGGAGCTCTCTGTCCTTCGGAGGTCCGCTTGTAAGGAACTGTTTCCTCTTAGGAGTTGTCAGATTATTCCTTGGTCTTGGAGTTGGTGGTAGTGGTGTAACGGCCCAGTTTTCCGTTCCAGTTTCCCTGGTACTTTCGATTCAGTATTGGTGCAATCGGTTGGGTCGTTAGAGCTTTTTAACCCTTAGGGGTATTTTGGTCTTTTTGCTCCCCGGTCAGGATTTGTGGATTTTCAGGATTCCAGGACCATTCTTGCCTTTGTCGAGACTTGTTGGTTGTGATTGCGAAACCCAAGAAGTATGGGCTAGTTGTTGGGAAGTTTGGAAGTGGTTTGGTTATTAGCAAAATTAGTTTTAATTTAAGTGCTTCCATTGGGATTTGAACCCATGCCCTAAATGATAATTTGGGAGTTTGACTTAAATGAGTTTTAATAAGGAGAAAAGATTGTTTCAGCCGGGACTCGAAGGAGAAAGCCTTGGGAAGGGAATTTAGGTCACCAAGGCCTATTTAAATTAGGAAAAGGAAGGAATCAATCAAGAAACTCATTCCCTTGTTTTGACCACACGCCCCCTTCACTCTAACTCTCTCTCTCCTTGCCGAAATCACCAAGCCCAAGAATCGAGCCCAAGAAACCCAACCGAGCCACCACGCCGCACCGCACAAAGCCACCATCCCCAGCGCCGCTGTAACAGCCCAGTTTTCTATTCCAGTTTTCGAGGTGCCTTCGGTTCAAGATTCGGTTGTTCGGTTGGGTCGTTAGAGCTGTTTTAGCCCTTAGGGGTATTTTGGTCTTTTGGCTCCCCAGGCAGGATTTATGGATTTTCAGGACTTCAAGGTCGCATATGCCTTTGTCGAGGTTTGATTGTTGTTGGTTTCAAGACCCAAGTTGTTTGGGCTAGTCGTTTGGAAGTTTGGATGTGGTTTGGGTTTTGGCAAAATTATTGTTGTTTGAGTGCTTCCTTTGGGATTCGAGCCTTGGCCCTTATTATTGATTTGGAAGTTTGATTTAAGTGAGTTTTATTTATTGGAAAAGATTGCTTCGGTCGGGTCTCGAAGGAAGAAGCCGGAGAATGGGATTTTAGGGATTTTAGGCTTGTTTAAATTGGATAAGGATGGAGACAAAAGAGAAAAATCCCATTTTCCCTTTTTGTTTCTCTCTCTCTCTCTCTCTTCCTCTCAGCCAAGCCCGATCCTCGCTGCTCGCCCGAGCAAGTGCGCCTGATGCCGAGCCGCCCGCCGCCCGCCGCCTGCCCGCTCATGCGCGTGTCGCTCGTCCCCGCGCCAGATCGCCCAGATCTGAGCCGCCCCATGCCAGATCGCGCGTCCTTGTAGCTCGTCGCATCACCCCGCGCCGTTCCCTATGCCGAGCCGCGCCGCACGCCTTTGCCCAGCCGAGCTCGCGCCCGCGTTCGCTCGTTCGCGCCCGCTCCAGCGAGCCCTCGTCTCCACACCAGCAACTTCGTCGCGCGCGCACTCACTTCTCACCGTCCGTGCAGCGCCCGCCATCAGCGCCCTTGGCGCCCGATGAGCGGCCTCGGGCATGCGCCTGCCCGTCCGAGTGTCAGCCGGGCCTCGTGAGTTGCTCCCGAGCCGAGCCCTGTTTATTTTATTATATTTAGGTATATGGATTGTGATTTTGATGTGTTTGTTAGGTTCGTTTTAGGTTGCTCGGGTTCGATCGCAGCTTAGGTTTCTTGTGTGTTGTTTCCTTCCGACCAGGTAAGGATTTCTTACCGGAGTTGTGTGGGCCCTGCGATATTATATGTGATTGCTGATTGTATTCTTGTTTGGGTTTATTAACATGTTTAGTGATAGGTGCTCTATTCTGAATTCCCGACTGGCATGATTTCTTATGTTGTTTCTTGTGTTAGTCCATGCTAGGTTGTTCCTTTCTGGCATGCTCGTATCTGTTCTTGCTTCGTAGTATCATGCTAGGTTCGTTGTATTCTAATTGAGCACGTATTGGATTGTTTGCTAATTGATATTATAGGTTTAGAGTGCAAGTAGGTAGCATCATTCGGGCTGGGTGCATAACGAAACTTGCATCCACGACAGGGACGTACGAGACGTGCTCCGTCCCTGATCCCGTTAGGGTCTAGCTAACCCTAACGGCTGGCCCTACAATCTTGGGTGAGGGTGGCAGACTGTTAAATGCCCCAACAGTCGGGATGATGACTTGGCATTGCCTCGTCCCCGATAGTCGGCACGTCCTCAGCGTGTTCGGCCGTACCCCCTGATTGCCACCTGATAGGGCAAGGATGGCTTCCTGGTGTATGCCTACCACGACCGGTTCCTTAGCCTCAGGTGCGGTGGTTCAGGCTGACATAGTTCGCGTGTCCAGGTCTCACACCCCTATGTCAGTGACACCAATCCAGAGATTTAGTTAGGCGTGGTGACTGGACATGGGCAGCTTGCCACTAGACCCGGCACCGTCCATGGTCCGCAGTTGTAAGAACCCGACCCAAAATGCGGTCCTAAACCTAGGTTCTCACTCAGCATGCAAGTTAAATACTTCATCAAGCGGTTTAGCGCTCATATTTAAAACCTTTCAAAACATTTAAAAGCGGGGACACTTAAAACATAAACAACAACCTTCATTTAAGCAAAGTCAACAAAGTAAAACAAGCCTGGCCAGTGTTTATAAAATCATACAATACAATTTAAACAACATTTAAAAACGTCCCCCTAGGACTCCTGTCCGTCTACATGCTGAACAAATTATGCAAACAATAAAATACAGAGTGCCGGCGGCTCCCATGATCAATCAGCTCCCTCCGCTCGCCGTCCCGGTGCTGTCCCAAGTTACCTGTTGGAAACCACAGAAATAAGGGTGAGTATAAACATACTTAGTAAGAATCCCCAACCGGGGTACAATACGATACATCAATCATCTAGCACCCTAGTATACATGCAAACAGTTACCAACACAGATCATAGCTCAACAAGCTTACAAGGCAAAATCTGGAATCCTCGGAAGTCTCCTACTTCCAGCCTAATGATTGGCTCTCATAACCAATCTCGGGACATCTCCGAGGGTCTTTCTCCCTCGGCCAATTGATCAGCTCAAAAACCGATCCCAAAGATGTCCGACACCCTCGAGGGTCTTTCTCCCTCGACCATATGATCAGCTCAAAAGCCAATCCCAATGGGTATCCTCAAGGGCCTCTTACCCTCGCTAACAAATCTGGACTATCGGGAGAGTACCCGAAGTCTGGCTCTAAACTGGAAGGAACTGGTGTACTCACGAACATTAGCCAGGGGGAGCTCTCCAAACCGGCGACTAATGCGTGTGCGCGCACACCGCATGCTGCTGCAACCGGCGTAAATGTGGGGGCCTAAGTACAAACTACGCGGACCAGGTACGCATGCCTAAAGACTCGGAAATGGTGTCACTGAACACAGTAGTGCGAGGCCCTCGGCACTCATCTGTGCAGCCTGTACCACCGACACGAAGCTAAGAACCGCCAAGGCAGGCTTGCACCGTTGGCAGGGTTCCGCTCTAGCAGGCTACAAACTAGGCTTATGCCGATGTGGTAGCTAAATCCACATCGGTTGCCGGGGGAAGCAATGTACGTTATGCTTCGCTCTACTCTCGACCGGTGGGGACAAAGTACGTTATGTCCGCTCTCAGCCTCTGCATGATGACAAACTCTACTATACTAGCTAAGAGTACAAAATAACTGATTCCTGACTAGACATACATATCAACATCAATCACACATAACCTAGCATGATACTACGAACTTAAAGCAGGAATCTCAAGCATGCTGGAAGAACAATCCTAGCATGGCACTAACATGTACAAACAGGCAAACATGCTAGCAAGAGTGCAATCACAAGCTGTCCTATCCACTAATCATGTTCATACAAGTAAACATGCATATAAGGCACAATCAAGAAAGCATCGCAGGGTCCACACAACCACGGTAAGAAATCCTTACCTGGAAACGAGCAGAAATAACTTTCACAATCAAATAATGACCCTCGAGCTTTAAAGCGAGACCGAGCAACCTAAGCATTTTAGTAAAACAACCTAATTAAATAAACAACAGCCAACAGCCTAGTGCCTAAAGGAGAAAAGACTCGGGAATTACCGACCGAGAAGACACAAGGTCACGCCCCAACCCGCACGGCAGGGCAGGCTGTCCGTCAGCAAAGACAAGCAGGGCGCGCTGGCGCTGGGCGCTGGCACTGGGCGCTGGCACTAGCGAGGCAGGGAACGTGCAGACGAGGGCTATCGCAGGCGAGCGAACACGCTGGGTCGGGCGCGCGGGCGAGACGTCGGGTCTGCGAGGACAGCGCGCGGGCGACGCTTCTGGGCGGCAGCGAGCGGCGCTGGGTGACGCGTCGGGGCGGCAGCGAAGCCGAAGCCGCGCGCGCCAGCGTCGGGCGGCTCGGGTGGAACAATGCGCGGCGCGCGTCGGGCGCACTGGCCGGGCGATCTGGCGTCTGGTGCGCGGCGTGGTGGGCAGGCCTGGTCTTTGGTGAGCCGATCTGATCTGCGCCATGGTGTGGTCTTGCGGCTAGGACATGGTCAAGGCGGCTAGGGTTGGGTTTTCTTGGTGAGGTCGGCTAGGAGAGAGAGAGAGAGAGAGAGAGAGAGAGAGAGAGAGAGAGAGAGAGAGAGAGAGAGAGATTGCAAAACTAGGGGAAAGGGACTTTCTTGATTTTTCTTCCCTTTTCCTAATTTAAATGGGTCTAAAATCCCTTCCCAAAGCTTCCTCTTTCAAAACCCGGCCCAAACAAACTTTTCTTTCTAGAAAAACTCTTTTTCCTACAAACTCCCTAAACCATCTAGGGCAAGGGTTCAAATCCCAATGGAAGCACTAAAAAACCCATTAATTTTGCCAATAACTAAAATACCTCCAAACTCCCAAACAACTTGCCCAAACCTCTTGGGTCTTACAACCAACAACCACCAAAATTCAACGAAGGCAGGAAAGGCCCTGAAATCTTGAAAATCCTCAAAACCCTGACCGGGGGCAAAAAGACCAAAATACCCCTAAGGGTTAAAACAGCTCTAACGGCCCATCCGAACATCCGAATAATGATCCGAAATCACCTGGGTAACCGAAATAGAAAACTGGGCCGTTACAATACTCCCTCCTTTTAAGACTTTCGTCCTCGAAAGTCCTAAGTCGAAAACAACTCTAGGAAACTCCACTGATTCTTAACCAACCAAGCTCACGATTAAGACAACACAAATCCTTCTTTGAAACCGAACCCTCTTGGGTTCCCAAAGGCCCCAAGCCCAACAAACACCGAGTCTGCCATGAACTATCTCAACCAAGACTGGGCATACACCAAACTCCGAAGAAATAGATGTGATAGTACTAATGGTAATACACATCCTCAAACTCGCACTGGCTCTCAAACGGTCTTAAAATCTTAGGGCTCACTTAACCCTGCTAGCCCACTCGGAACGCCTCTCTACGGCGCTACTCTCAGCAAACTCATGGACAGGTCACAAGCACTAAAACTCTACGCCACGCTCCGGTGTAACTTCTCTGAATGCTTATAGCTGTTATCAAACAGCCTCGACCCTTCACCATGCTGACCAAACAACTGAACCTCCCAGGTTTCAGAAACTAAACGGCCTACTCTTACTTCGCAAGAGATCTGCGAACCCCAATGGATGCCTACAATCCTTAACGAAATCCAAATCGAACCACCAACTGGTGACTGATCCCAAGGCCAACTTCTCCAACTAGCACGCGTCCACAACACTTAAGCAACCATCTTACGAAAAAACCAAGCACCAAAGCCAAGGGGCACTTTTCTGGTTCACCAAACGGCTACCACCATCACACCAGCTGAAACTTCAGCTACGACCACCTTTAGAAGACAAGGTCCAGGCACAGGCTCCACTCGGCCAAACTAACAAACTGGAGCCCCTCAACGGCCGACAACAAACTTTCCAATGCAATCCGATCAGCCACTAGCCTAAGAGAACATCGCCAGACAGAAAAACAAACAACATTCCTCTTACGGAAATCTCGAGCAGAAAGGAATAAAACATTACGTGGCTACTAGCAACACAATAGCTTGAGGATAACAACTCTAAGGTTTCCAACCAATGCCACGACATCTCTGTGCCAACCCACTCAATCGTGGCTCATTATAACGCCAATCTATGACGCACATCAACTAGGAACAAAGCCCGAGAAGGCTTGCTCTGCAGAAACTCAACCCAAGCTTATAACGAGCAAGGCTCGCCTCCAAGCTGCCACTCAACTCTTAAGCCCATCTGGCTGCTCCAAGGACTTCCTCCTTATAGCTTAGACCTAACTCTTCTTCCAATCCATAAACTCCACCCACGAAACATCGCGAGGAATAAGGATAGCGACGACCACAAGCTTGCGGATCCTGAACAACACGAGTCGGCAAGACTACCTCAAAAGTTAAAACTCGAGGCCGGCATCCACGGTGCAACTCAACTACCAAAGAACTAAAAGGTTCTACAAACTTCAAAGATCCAACAACCTTCCAGCAACAACTCAAGCCCTTGAACTGGCAGGCCTCCGCCCTTGCGGGAACAAACAACTTTCCGCTTTCTAACAAACAAACGCAGGGACACTCTCGCTGGGCTGACCGCTGCGCTACTCTGATCAACTACACAACTCAGGAGCTAAGCTGACTCCTCCACAACAGGAACGATTTCCCAGCAAGCGAACTTCCGAAGGACAGCGAACTTCACACACGCTCGCTGCCTTGCTCAAACCCAAGGGCAACAACAACCAACTCTCTCGGAAGCAACATCCGAGGATCCTCAATCGCTTGAACCCCCAACTTGGAACTAGCAGTGCCTACTCAATTGCCGAGGGAGGGGTCAACTCCCAAAACTTCCTAACTAGGAACAAGTCCTCAGGGCAACGCCCGCTTGCTCGAACCGAGCTAGCTCACGAAACAACATGGGAACCAAACGTTGGTCAACACCAAGCACCACCTCGCTAAGAATTCCGAAAATCAACGTGGAGGTTACTAAGAACAACTCTAGCTTGTTAACCGACAACAAGCATCCAGCAACTCAACCGAGGAACACTTTGCTGGTCTCGACCGAGCTCGTGAGGCTCTCCACAACTTAGGGTTCCTCCGATCGCCCTCCGACACACACACGCCGTCAAAGCGGTCTAACATAACAAGCGGCTACACGAGCACATCTCCTTGACATCTCAAGCAACTTTGGCCAAAAGCTCTTCCTTGCCACATCTGTAGCAAGCACGGGCGATGCTCCACACAATCAGAAAAGCACCTTACCAGAGTTGATGCAATGAGTCGGCGGCATGGCCCCGCCCTGCTAACGATCCTGAGCTCTAACCTGCGGTCGGCGCTGATCCCGACCCCTAGACTGTCCCTGTCAGCGAGTCTGCTATCCACCTGAGAGGGAACCACCGGAAGACCCAAACTTCCTCTTGCTCAAAGCATCAGCCACATCGTAGCTTCTACCCAGGGTAAAGATCTAAACAACACTCTTAGCCATGGCGGCCAGAAACTCCGCGATTTTGCTACCATCGCCTTGGATCAGTTCCAAGTGAACTCCAACCATCGATCAACAAGAAATGCCTCTACCCTGGTCAAGGGCCAACTGGCATAACTTGCCTACGCAACAACCCGGCTACCGGCAAGGTAACCTCTCAACCAAAGTTAGGGCACTTGCCAAGAGCTAAAGCCCTAACTCCTCAGAACTGAGCACTGGTTTCTCAACCCGGATCCTCTCGTGGTTCCTGAAAAATACACCACCGAACGAGCTACACAAAAGTACACTGGCGTGTACATCTCCAACTTGGTTCCTTAAGATCCAAACCAACAAGTATTCTCACACAAGGCAACTTTTGCCTCCCAATAGAGCCACATCTAGCAAAGGAGCAACAAGAGTTCAACCCACTCGGGGTCAACTCACCACGGAATGCCACATTGGTCGACTCACTCTTACAAGAGCATAGCCACACCAAGCTAACTTACCTCATATCAATGGTCCACTAAACGTGCTCGATCAACCATCTAACTCATGGCTCTAACACTGGATCATCCACGCATAATCGATGCCAACTCTACTCATATTAGGGTAACTCCAGGGTAGTCGAATCACACTACCATCCAACTGGCTCACAAGCCCACAACACAGGCGCGAGAACTCGGACGCGCTAGCCCTTAACAACCAATAACATCCTTTGAACCCAACTCTCGGTGACCCTGAAAGGCTTCTGCTTATCTCTCGAACGACCTCAAACTTGTAGTTCTCTACCTACCACCGAGCTAGATCTCTTATGCAGCCCAAATAGGTGCAATCTCAGGAATGGGTACAAGACTAGTGGGGATGCTAAACTCCGGGCGGGTCCTGGAACCACCTGCACAAAAAGTGCCAACTGGCCTGAAACTAGGCCTCCTTCCAAAGCTTGGTGCCAACATGCACTACATCCTTTACAACACAAACATCCCCTTACGGGCTTTAAGCCCCTCTGAGGGAAGGGAAGGTCACACTCCAGGTGACAGGGCAATGGCACTCAACACAAGAGTCTCAACACTCGAGTAGACTACTCTCTGATGTCACGTCTAATAGACAAGCCACGGCCCCCTCCTGCATCCCACTAGATGCTCAACGAATACTCAGGCCAACCCTCGGGTGGCAGTACCTAGCTCCACACCTGGAACATGCTAACACAAGGTGCTTCTCTCTACTAGCCAGCTGGAAACCACAGACGGATTAAGTCCTGACAAGCAAACTCCACACTACACCCTGGCTACGAGGGTACTAAAAGAATCTGGTCAGAAAACGCATCAGCGAGGCTTGCGGGAGAACAAGATGTCTCTACATCTTCCTCAAAAGCTACTAACTTGGCCTCTTGCCAATCGACCAGGTGGCTGGTGGAGACTCTGCTGGTCCGCCTCTCACAGGGGACTTCCACCACCACACTGCTGCATCAAACAACACCAGAACGGCGCGCCTCGACCTCTACACATCTACACATCGGCCTCTGAACACCAACTCGATCCTGGCCAACCACCTTGCGCGCTAGCGATGGGTCTCAAAACATCCACTCTCAGTGCTTCCACTTGCCAAACTCGGTGGCTCGATCAACGCCAACTATCTTATCAGCATAAACCTGCTGATCAAGCCCTCCCGAGAACCTCTAGGGCTACTGGAGCTACAAGGAGGGGTGTCTCCTGAATAAACTCTGCCAGCTGGGCTATCTGTGCCCAAGACTCCTCACTACGAGCTACAAATTGCGCCTGGGTCTCCGCTCTCTGTTAGCTAAAAGACCTGCCACCAACCCCCTCATGGCTGGAGCACACTCTGCTCAAGGAGTCTCACTCTGAGGCGTGCTAGCCTCAACCCCAACTACTCTTGGCAACTCATCTGCCAGGGCCAAAGGTGGCCTACGGGTCTAGACAACCCTGAACGCGGTCTCATCATCAACATGAACAACCCAACTCCTCGGTTGGAAATACCAAACGTCCCTGCTCCTCTAAGTGCAATCAACCTACTAGCGATCCACACAAAGCATAAAAGCTAGCCCACGCTGGGGCTCTCACTGCCAAACAAGGGTAACACATGTATACTAGATGCAGTATTGTAAAATAAAACCCTTAGCTTAATGAACTCGAGACAAACTGACGGCCGCGAGTCTTGATGATCATGGGGCAACAACACCGCAAAGCGAGTTAGTCTCTGAGAATCTATGACTCTGTGCTCTGATACCAACTGTAAGAACCCGACCCAAAATGCGGTCCTAAACCTAGGTTCTCACTCTGCATGCAAGTTAAATACTTCATCAAGCGGTTTAGTGCTCATATTTAAAACCTTTCAAAACATTTAAAAGCGGGGACACTTAAAACATAAACAACAACCTTCATTTAAGAAAAGCCAACAAAGTAAAACAAGCCTGGCCAGTGTTTATAAAATCATACAATACAATTTAAACAACATTTAAAAACGTCCCCCTAGGACTCCTGTCCGTCTACATTCTGAACAAATTATGCAAACAATAAAAGATAGAGTGCCGGCGGCTCCCATGATTAATCAGCTCCCTCCGCTCGCCTTCTCGGTGCTGTCCCAAGTTACCTGGTGGAAACCACAGAAATAAGGGTGAGTGTAAACATACTCAGTAAGAATCCCCAACCGGGGTACAATACGATACATCAATCATCTAGCACCCTAGTATACATGCAAACAGTTACCAACACAGATCATAGCTCAACGAGCTTACAAGGCAGAATCTGGAATCCTCGGAAGTCTCCTACTTCCGGCCTAATGATTGGCTCTCATAACCAATCCCGGGACATCTCCGAGAGTCTTTCTCCCTCGGCCAATTGATCAACTCATAAACCGATCCCAAAGATGTCCGACACCCTCGAGGGTCTTTCTCCCTCGACCATATGATCAGCTCAAAAGCCAATCCCAATGGGTGTCCTCAAGGGACTCTTACCCTCGCTAACAAATCGGACTATCGGAGAGTACCCAAGTCCGGCTCTAAATCGAAAACGGTGTACTCACGAACATTAGCCCGGGAGCTCTCCAAACCGGCGACTAACGCGTGTCTCTGCGCACACCGCATCTTTGTTGCAACCGGCGTAAATGTGGGGCCTAAGTACAAACTACGTGGGCGGTGCACGCATGCCTAAAGACTCGGAAACGGTGTCACTTGAACACGACGATGGTGCGAGGCCCTCGGCACTCATCTGCATGCGACTGTACCACCGACACGAAGCTAAGAACCGGCCAAGGCGGGCTTGCACCGCTGGCGGGGGTTCCGCTCTAGCGAGGCTACTACAAACTAGGCTTATGCCGATGTGGTAGCTAAATCCACATCGGTTTCTGCCGGGGAAGCAATGTACGTTATGCTTCGCTCTACTCCCGACCGGTGGGGACAAAGTACGTTATGTCCGCTCTCGGCCTCGGATGATGACAAACTCTACTATACTAGCTAAGAGTACAAAATAAGCGATTCTGACTAGACATACATATCAACATCAATCACACATAACCTAGCATGATACTACGAACTTAAAGCGGGAATCTCAAGCATCTTTGGAAGAACAATCCTAGCATGGCACTAACATGTACAAACAGGCAAACATGCTAGCAAGAGTGCAATCACAAGTCATCCTATCCACTAATCATGTTCATACAAGTAAACATGCATATAAGGCACAATCAAGAAAGCATCGCGAGGTCCACACAACCACGGTAAGAAATCCTTACACGAAACGAGCGAAAAATAACTTTCACAATCAAATAATGACCCTCGAGCTTTAAAGCGAGACCGAGCAACCTAAGCATTTTAGTAAAACAACCTAATTAAATAAACAGCAGCCAACAGCCTAGTGCCCAAAGGAGAAAAGACTCGGGAATTACCAACCGAGAAGACACAAGGTCACGCCCCAACCCGCGCGGCAGGCGGGTGTCCGTCGGCAGAGACAAGCGGTAGCGCGTTAGCGGCTGGCGCTGGCGCGCTGGCAGCTGGCGCCGGCGCTAGCGAGCGAGGAACGTGCAGACGCGGGCTGTCGCAGGCTAGCGAACACGCTGGGTCGGGCGCGCGGGCAAGACGTCGGGTCTGTGAGGACAGCGCGCGGGCGACGCTTCTGGGCGGCAGCGAGCGGACCGGCGCGGCGCCTCTTTGCGTCCTGGTGCGAAACGGCGCGGCGCGTCTGGGCGCACCTGGGCTGGGCGATGCAAGTCGTCACAGTGCGGCGTGGTGGCGGCGGCTGGTATCTTTGGCCGAGCGATCTGATGCGGCCGGGGTTTGGTGCGGCTAGGGCATGGTGGGCGGCTAGGGTTGGGTTTTCTTGGTGAGGTCAGCTGGGAGAGAGAGAGAGAGAGAGAGAGAGAGAGAGAGAGAGATTGCAAAACAAGGGGAAAGGGACTTTCTTGATTTTTCTTCCCTTTTCCTAATTTAAATGGGTCTAAAATCCCTTCCCAAAGCTTCCTCTTTCAAAACCCGGCCCAAACAAACTTTTCTTTCTAGAAAAACTCTTTTTCCTACAAACTCCCAAAACCATCTAGGGCAAGGGTTCAAATCCCAAAGGAAGCACTAAAAAACCCATTAATTTTGCCAATAACTAAAATACCTCCAAACTCCCAAACAACTTGCCCAAACCTCTTGGGTCTTGCAACCAACAACCACCAAAATTCGACGAAGGCAGGAAAGCTCTGAAATCTTGAAAATCCTCAAAACCCTGACTGGGGGCAAAAAGACCAAAATACCCCTAAGGGTTAAAACAGCTCTAACGGCCCATCCGAACATCCGAATAATGATCCGAAATCACCTGGGTAACTCGAAATAGAAAAGCGGGCGTTACAAAGAAGAGCAGCGGTGGCGGCGCTTACGCTTATTACAGTGCCGACCGGAGAGCTCCTCGGGATCTTGAGCTAGTGCACATTTCATTCGACAGTAGACAGGTTGAGGCTGGGACTTGTTTCTCGTATAGGGCGTATTGTGTGGTGATTTATTCCGGACTAAGACCCTGAGTTGGCATCCGATGATTATGTGTGGATTTAAGCTATGTGCTCTATTCTATGTTTATATTCATAGCTTGCATACCTTTCTGCTAGATGACCATGTATATCGTATTGTACTCCGGTTGGGGATTCTTACTGAGTAATTCGTTACTCACCCTTATTTTGTGGTTTTCCACAGGTAACCATGGTGCGAGACAGGATGGCTGGAGGAGGAGCTGTGATCATGGAAACCCGTTGTTTTAAACCCTGAGTCTTGTATTTATGTTTTTATGTTTTAAATGTCCTCTGAATGCATGTAGTTGGGCACGGAGCCCTAGGTTGTTTTCTGAATGTATTTTCGGATTCTAGCATTGTTGTAACTATTGATGAAAGCTTGAATGTTTTAAATAAATCTCTGATCAGAGTAAGTTTTGGAAATGTATTTGTCTTGGAACAGGTGCTTGGAAACAGGGACTGGTTTCAGGAAATTATGTTGACTTTTAAATGGATGTTTTTATGTTTTAGTTTTTACTTAGAATCCGAAACACCATTTTGCATATTGATTTTAGTTTTGATTGCATGCATTGAGGTAAAGGCCTATTTTAGAACCCCATTCGGGTCGGGTCTTTACAGCCTCCCACTGTCGCCCAGTCCCAGCGCCTCACCGCACCGAGCCACCGCCCAGCCCCTGCCTTGCCTAGTCGTCGCACGCCCACAGCAGGACCGTCGCCTGCGACGCGACACTCCCCCAGCAGCCCAGACACCTCGCCCGCGCGTCGTCCCCGCAGCCCAGTCCGTTCGCCCGAGCACCGTTCCAGCGAGTCTGCTCGCCCTCAAACCGTTCCAGCTAGTCTGCTTGCCTGCGCGTCGTTCCAGCACTAGCCCGCGTCTACTTCGCTCCGTTTGCCCGAGTCCGCACGACAGCGCCTCAACGGCATCGCGTCTGCACGATTGCCCCCAGCGCCCAGCGTCCCCGAGCCAGCGTGCCCAGTAGAGCCCCCGTCTGCTCGCCTCTACTGCACGCAGCCTTGTCGTGAGCCTGCCTGGCCGAGACAGCTTGGTGCCGAGACCTTGAGTCTTCTAAGTTGGTAACTCCCGAGTCTTTTCTCTTTTGGGCCCTAAGCTGTTGGCTGCTGTTTATTTAATTAGGATGTTTTTATTAATTGCTTAGGTTGCTCGGGTTAGCTTAAAAGCTCGAGGGTCGTTTATTGATTCGTGGTAGTTATTTTCTACTTGTTTCCAGGTAAGGATTTCTTACCGTGGTTGTGTAGACCCTGCGATGTTATCTTGATTGTGACTTGTATGCCTGTTTACTTTATGAGCATGTTAGTGGATAGGATAGTTTGTTTTTTATTTCCTTCTAGCATGTTTGGCTGTTTGTACATGTTAGTGCCATGCTAGGTTTGTTCTTCCAGCATGCTTATGATTCCTGCTTTAAGTTCTTAGTATCATGCTAGGTTAAGTGTGATTGATGTTGGTTTGTATGTTTAGCCAGGAATCAGTTATTTCGTACTCATAGTTAGACTTGTAGGGTTTGTCATCATCTAGAGGCTGAGAGTGGACATAACGTACGTTGTCCCCACCAGTCGGGAGTAGAGCGAAGCATAACTTACCTTGCTTCCCCCCAGCAGCCGATGTGGATTAGCTACCACATCGGTATAAGCCTAGTTTGTAGCCTGCTAGAGTGGAACCCCGCTTAGCGGTGCAAGCTGCGCTTGGCGGTTCTTAGCTTCGTCGGTGGTACAGGCTGCACAGATGAGTGCCGAGTGCCTCGCACTACTGTGTTCAGTGACACCGCTTCCGAGTCTTTAGGCATGCGTACCTGACCCGCATAGTTTGTACTTAGGCTCCCACATTTACGCCGGTTGCAGCAGCATGCGGTGTGCGCGCACACGCATTAGTCGTCGGTTCGGAGAGCTCCCCCTGGCTAATGTTCGTGAGTACACCAGTTCCTTCCAGTTAGAGCCAAACTTCGGGTACTCTCCCTATAGTCCAGATTTGTTAGCGAGGGTGAGAGACCCTTGAGGACACCCATTGGGATTGGTTTTTGAGCTAATCATATGGTCGAGGGAGAAAGACCCTCGAGGGTGTCGGACATCTTCGGGATTGGTTTTTGAGCTGATCATTTGGCCTAGGGAGAAAGACCCTCGGAGATGTCCCGGGATTGGTTATGAGAACCAATCATTAGGCCGGAAGTGGGAGACTTCCGAGGACTCCGGATTTGCCTTGTAAGCTCGTTGAGCTAAGATCCGTGTTGATATTTGTTTGCATGTGTACTAGGTTGCTAGATGATTGATTGCATCGTATCGTACCCCGGTCGGGGATTCTTACTGAGTATGTTTATACTCACCCTTCGTGGTTTTCCACCGTAACTTGGGACAAAGACCGGCGCGCTAGTGGAGGGAGCCGAGAGATCATGGATCTTTCTTGACACTCTGTTGTGTCTTTACTTTTATGTTTGATTTCAGCATGTAGTTGGACATGTGTCTGTAGGGAAAACTTATTCATCGTAGCATTGAACTATCTTTTATGTTTTTAAGAAAAGTACTGATCAGTCACTGTTTTAACTTGAATGGTTTTGCTTAATGAATATTTAGTTTGCTTTAATGTTTTCGACTCTTATGTTTGAAAAGTTTTTCAATTCGATCCCTGGTTGGGTCATTTATGCTTTTCACTTGCATGCTGAGTAAAGACCTAGGTTTAGAACCATTTTTCGGGTCGGGTCTTTACAAGTGGTGCTAGCAAGAGGGAAAGTCTGTTGGCCGCCTGAAACCAGTTGTTTGTCCAGTTAAGCGGACTCGTGAGTGGTGTTCTGGAAGTTGCACTAAGGGTTATTCTGCCTCCTTTGTGTGTTTGGCATGGGAGCTGTTGCACCTTTGTAGTTGAGGAACCCTTGTATCAGTTGTGGATGAGGTTGCACCATTGTGGCTGGTCTAGGGTCTTGTAACGGCCCAATTTTCTATTTCGGTTACCCAGGTGATTTCGGGTCATTATTCGGATGTTCGGATGGGCCGTAGAGCTTTTTAACCTTTAAGGGTATTTTGGTCTTTTGCTCCCCGGTCAGAGGTTGAGGATTTTCAGGGCTTCAGGGTCATTTCGGCCTTCGTTGAGACTTGATTAATGTTGGTTGCAAGACCCAAGGAGTTTGGGTTAGTTGATTAGAAGTTTGGAGACATTCCGGTTGATAGCAAAATTAATTGGAATTTAATTGGTCCCATTGAGATTTGAACCCTTGCCCTAATGGTGAAATTGGAGTTTTTAGAAAAAGAGATTTAGTTAAAAAGAAAAGAATTTCTTTAGCCGGGACCCGCAAGAGAAAGCCTTGGGAAGGGATTTTAGACCCATTTTAAATTAGGAAAAGGGAAGAAAATCAAGAAAGTCCCTTTCCCCTTGTTTTGCAATCTCTCTCTCTCTCTCTCTCTCTCTCTCTCTCTCTCTCTCTCTCTCCTTGCCGACCTCACCAAGAAAACCCAACCCTAGCCACACCACCCTAGCGGCACAGACAATCCCACGGCACGCACCGCCCGGCCGCCCCGACCACCTTTCTCACCCATGCCCAGCCGCTCTGCACTAGGCCGCGCCGCACAGTCCAGCCACTCAGCCCAGTCGCGCCGCACGGCCCCGCACCAGGTCGCCAAGACGTGCCGGGCCGCCTCGCACCAGGCCGCCCTGCACCGCGCCGCTCGTTGCCGTTCGCACGCGTCGCCCAACGCCGCTCCGTGCCGCTCAGCCCAGGTACGCCCAGACGCACTGCGCCGTTCTGCAACAGGCTGCCCAGAAGCGCCGCACCGTTCCGCAACAGGCTGCCCAGACGCGCCGCGCCGCTCCATTGGCGCGGGCGCCAGACGCTGCGCGCCACGCTGCCCTCGCAGTTCGGAAATCTCGCCGCGCGCCCGACCCAGCGTGTTCGCTCGCCTGCGACAGCCCGCGTCTGCACATCCCCTGCCTCGCTAGCGCCAGTGCCCAGCGCCCAGTGCCAGCGCCAGCACCCAGCGCCCAGTGCCAACGCCCAGTGCCAGCGCCAGCACGCCCTGCTTGTCGTTGCAGACGGACAGCCTGCCTTACCGTGCGAGTTGGGGCGTCACCTTGTGTCTTCTCGGTCGGTAATTCCCGAGTCTTTTCTCCTTTGGGCACTAGGCTGTTGGCTGTTGTTTATTTAATTAGGTTGTTTTTACTAAAATGCTTAGGTTGCTCGGTTTTGCTTTAAAGCTCGAGGGTCATTATTTGATTGTGAAAGTTATTTCTGCTTGCTTCCAGGTAAGGATTTCTTACCGTGGTTGTGTGGACCCTGCGATGCTTTCTTGATTGTGCCTTATATGCATGTTTACTTGTATGAACATGATTAGTGGATAGGACAGCTTGTGATTGCACTCTTGCTAGCATGTTTGCCTGTTTCTACGTGTTAGTGCCATGCTAGGATTGTTCTTCCAGCATGCTTGAGATTCCTGCTTTAAGTTCGTAGTATCATGCTAGGTTATGTGTGAATGATGATGATATGTATGTCTAGCCAGAATCGCTTATTTTGTACTTCTAGCTAGTATAGTAGAGTTTGTCATCATCCGGGCCGAGAGCGGACATAACGTACTTTGTCCCCACCGGTCGGGTGTAGAGCGAAGCATAACGTACATTGCTTCCCCGTGTAGTGGCGATGTGGATTTAGCTACCACATCGGCATAAGCCTAGTTTGTAGCTGCTAGAGCGGAACCACGCCAATGGTGCAAGCTGCCTTGGCCGGTTTTTTAGCTTCAGTGTCGGTGGTACAGTTTGCATGCATGAGTGCCGAGGGCCTCACACTCCGTGTTCGGTGACACCGCCTCGAGTCTTAGGCATGCGTGCACGGCCCGCGTGTTTGTACTTAGGCCCCCACATTTACGCCGCGGTTGCAAGCATGCGGTGTGCGCGCCAAGCGTTAGTCGCCGTTCGGAGAGCTCCCGGGCTAATGTTCGTGAGTACACCGCCTCCTTCTGTTTAGAGCCAAACTTCGTACTCTCCGATAGTCCAGTTTATAAGCGTGGGTAAGAGGCCCTTGAGGACACCCATTGGGATTGGCTTTTGAGCTGATCATATGGTCGAGGGAGAAAGACCCTCGAGGGTGTCGGACATCTTTGGGATCGGTTTTGAGTGATCAATTGGCCGAGGAGAAAGACCCTCGAGATGTCCCGGGATTGGTTATGAGAGCCAATCATTAGGCGGAAGTAGGAGACTTACGAGGATTCCAGATTCTCGCCTTGTAAGCTCGTTGAGCTATGATCCATGTTGGTAATCGTTTGCATGTATACTAGGGTACTAGATGATTGATGTATCGTATTGTACCCCGGTTGGGGATTCTTACTGAGTATGTTTATACTCACCCTTATTTCTGTGGTTTTCCACCAGGTAACTTGGGACAACACCGGGACGGCTAGCGGAGGGAGCTGATTGATCATGGGAGCCGTCGGCACTCTGTCTTTCATTGTTTGCATAATTAGTTCAGCATGTAGACGGACAGAAGTCCTAGGGGGACGTTTTTAAAAGTTGTTTAAATTGTATTGTTTGTTTTTATAAACACTGGCCATACTTGTTTTACTTTGTTGGTTTTGCTTAAATGAAGGTTGTTGTTTATGCTTTAAGTGTTCCCCGCTTTTAAATGTTTTGAAAGGTTTTAAATATG
Source organism: Sicyos edulis (assembly GCA_036507275.1). Classification (NCBI taxonomy): domain Eukaryota; kingdom Viridiplantae; phylum Streptophyta; class Magnoliopsida; order Cucurbitales; family Cucurbitaceae; genus Sicyos; species Sicyos edulis. The sequence continues at coordinate 17,732,829 of CM071849.1, read as the reverse complement.
AGCACTAAACCGCTTGGTGAAGTATTTAACTTGCATGCTAAGTGAGAACCTAGGTTTAGGACCGTATTTTGGGTCGGGTTCTTACAGTTGGTATCAGATAACAGAGTCATAGATTCTGTAGACTAACTTTCTTTGCAGGTTGTTGCCCCCATGATCATCAGCACTCCGCGGCCGTCAGGTTTGTCTGAGTTCATTAAGCTAACGGTTTTATTTTACAATACTGCATCTAGTATACATGTGTTACCCTTGTTTGGCAGTGAGAGCCCCATCGTGGGCTAGCTTTTATGCTTTGTGTGGATCGCTAGTAGGTTGATTGCACTTAGAGGAGCAGGGACGTTCGGTATTTCCAACCGAGGAGTTGGACTGTTCATGTTGATGATGAGACCGCGTCCAGGGTTGTCTAGACCCGTAGGCCACCTTTGGCCCTTGCAGATGAGTTGCCAAGAGTAGGGGGGGTTGAGGCTAGCACGCCTCAGAGTGAGACTCCTTGAGCAGAGTGTGCTCCAGCCATGAGGGAGTTGATGGCAGGTCTTTTAGCTAACAGAGAGCGGAGACCAGCGCGGCTTTGTAGCGCGTAGTGAGGAGTCTTGGGCACAGATAGCCCAGCTGGCAGAGTTTATTTAGGAGACACCCCTCCTTGTAGCTCCAGTAGCCCTAGAGGTTCTCGGGAGGGCTTGATCAGCAGGTGTGTGCTGATAAGATAGTTGGCGTTGATCGAGCCGCCGAGTTTGGCAAGTGGAAGCCCAGTCTGGCTAGAGATTTTTAGACCTCTCGCTAGCGAAGAAGGTGGTTGGCCAGATCGAGTTTATCATCCAAGTCTTTGGGATGACTCGGTGTTCAGAGGCCGATGACCAGATGTTTAGAGGTCGAGGCGCGCCAATATGGTGTTGTTTGATGCAGCAGCAGTGGTGGTGGAAGTCCCCTGTGAGAGCGGCACAACAGAGAGTCTCCACCACCCACCCGGTCGATTGGATTGGCAAGCCAAGTTAGTAGCTTTTGAGGAAGATGTAGAGACATCTTGTCCTCCCGCAAGCCTCTGATCGTTTTGCGGCCGATTCTTTTAGTACCCTCGTAGCTGGGGGTAGTGTGGAGTTTGCTTGTCGAGGACTTAATCCGTCCGTGGTTTTCACCGGCTAGTAGAGAGAAGCACCTTCATTAGCATGTTCCAGGTGTGGAGCTAGGTGCTGCCACCCGAGGGTTGGCCTGAGTATTCGTTGAGCATCGAGTGGGATGCAGGAGTAGGCCGTGGCATGTCTGTTAGGCGAGATGCCAGAGTTTAGGCTGCTCGAGTGTTTGGACTCTTGTGTTGAGTTCCTTTGCCCGTCACTTGGAGTGTGACCTTCCCTATCCTCAGAGGGGCATAAAGCTTGTTTTGGGCTGATTTGTGTTGTAAAGGATGTTGTGCCTGTTGGCACCAAGCTTTGAGAGGAGGCCTAGATTCGGGCAAGTTGGCACTTTTGGTGCAGATGGTTCCATGCCCGCCCGGAGTATAGCACCCCCCACCAGCCTTGTACCCATTTTTCTGAAATTGCATCTGTTGGATTGCTTAAGAAATCTAGCTCGGTGGTAGTCAGAGAACTACAAGTGTGAGGTCGTTCGAGGGATAAGTAGGAGCCTTTCAGGGTCACCGAGAGATGGGTGCACAGGATGTTGTAGGTTGGTGAGGGCTAGCGCGTCCGAGTTCTCATGCCTGTGTTGTGGGCTTGTGAGCCAGTTGGATGGTAGTGTGATTCGACTACCCTGGAGTTACCCTAATATGAGTAGGGTTGGCACCGATGATGCGTGGTTGATCCACTGTTAGAGCCATGAATTGGATGGTTGATCGGAGCACGTTTAGTGGACCATCGGTAGGAGGTAAGTTAGCTTGGTGTGGCTATGCTCTTGTTCTGAGTCGACCAATGTGGCATTCCGTGGTGAGTTGACCCTGAGTGGGTTGAACTCTTGTTGCTCCTTTGCTAGAAGTGGCTCTATTGGGAGGCAAAAGTTGCCTTGTGTGAGAATACTTGTTGGTTTGGATCTTAAGGAACCAAGTTGGAGCTGTACACGCCGGTGTACTTTTGTGTAGCTCGTTTCGTGGTTATGTTTCAGGAACCACGAGAGGTTCGTGTTGAGGAGCCAGTGCTTAGTCTTTGAGTTGTCAAGGCTTTAGTCCTTGGCAACTGCCCTAGCTTGGGTTGAGAGGTTACTGTGTGCTTGTGAGTCGGGTTGTTGCGTAGGCAAGTTATGCTAGTTGGCCCTTGACCTGGGTAGAGGCATTTCTTGTTGATCGATGGTTGGAGTTCAATTGCAACTGATCCAGGGCGATGGTAGCAAAATCGCGGAGTTTCTGGCCGCCATGGCTAAGAGTGTTGTTCGGATCCTTACCCTAGGTAGAAGCTACGATGTGGCTGATGCTTTGAGCAAGAGGAAGTTTGGGTCTTCCGGTGGTTCCCGCTAAGGTGGATAGCAGACTCGCCGACGGGGCCAGTCTAGGGGTCGGGATCAGCGCCGACCGCAGGTTAGAGCACAAAATTGTCAATAGGGCGGGGCCAGGCATCCGGCTCATTGCATCAAGTGTGGTAAGGCGCTTTTCGGATTGTGTGGAGCATCGCCCGTGCTTGCTACAGATGTGGCAAGGAAGAAGCTTTAGGCCAGCACAGTTGAGATGCTGGAGGGAGATGTGCTCGTGTAGCCAGTTGTCTGTTAGACCGTTTGACGACAGTGTGCATCGGAGGGCGATCGGAGGAACCCTAAGTTGTGGAGAGCCTCACTAGAGCTCAGTCAGACCCAGGCAGTGTTCCTCGGTTGAGTTGCTAGATGCTTGTTGTCGGTTAACAAGCTAGAGTTGTTCTTGGTAACCTCCACGTTGATTTTTGGAATTCTTAGAGAGGTGGTGCTTGGTGTTGACCAAGGTTTGGTTCCCATGTTGTTTCGTGAGCTAGCTCGGTTCGAGCAAGCGGGCGTTGCCCTGAGGACTTGTTCCTTGTCAGGTAGTTTTGGGAGTTGGCCTCCCCCTCAGCGGTTGAGTAAGTACCGCTAGTGCTTAATTGGTGGTTCAAGCGATTGAGGAACCCTTGGATGTTTCTTCCGAGAAGAGTTGGTGGTTGTTACCGTTGAGTTTGAGTAAGACAGCGAGCGTGTGTGAAATTCGCTGTCCTTCGGAAGTCCGCTTGCTAGGAAATCGTTCCTGTAGAGGAGGAGTCAGCTTAGCTCTTGAGTTGTGTAGTTGATCGAGTAAGCGCGTGTCACCCTAGCGAGAGTGTCCTGCGCGATTGTTTGTTAGCAAGCGGAAAGTTGTTTGTTCCCGCGAGGGCGAAAGCCAGCCAGTTCCAGGGCTTGAGTTGTTGGCGGATGGTTGTTGGATCTTTGGAGCTTGTAGACCCCCCTTAGTTCTTTGGTGGTTGAGCTGCACCGTGGATGCCGGTCTCGAGTTTTAACTTTTGAGGTAGTCTTGCTGACTCGTATTGTTCTTGATCCGCCACTTGAGGTCGACGCTATCCTTATCACTCACTACTGCTTCGTGTGTGAAGTTCCTAGTTGGGAAGTTGAGATGGGTCTAAGTTTAAAAGGAGGAAGTCCATAGAGCAGCCAGATGGACTTAAGAGTTGAGTGGCAGTTTGGAGACGAGGTTCGCTCGTTGTAAGACTTAAGTTGAGTTTCCGCAGAGCAAGCCCTTCTGGGGCTTTGTCCCTAGTTGATGTGCGTTCGCAGTTGGCGTTATAGCTGAGTCACAGTTGAGTGGGTTGGCACAGAGATGTCGTGGCATTGGTTGGAAACCTTAGAGTTGTTATCCTCCAGCTATCGTGTTGCTAGTAGCCACGTAATGTTTTATTCCTTGCTGCTCGAGGTTTCCGTGAGAGAGAATGTTGTTTGTTTTCCTGTCTGGCGATGTTCACCTAGGCTAGTGGCTGATCGGATTGCATTGGAAAGTTTGTTGTCGGCCGTTGAGGGGCTCCAGTTTGTTAGTTTGGCCGAGTGGAGCCTGTGCCTGGACCTTGTCTTCTAAAGGTGGCCGTAGCTGAAGTTTCAGCTGGTGTGATGGTGGTAGCCGTTTGGTGAACCAGAAAAGTGCCCCTTGGCTTTGGTGCTTCGATTTCTCGTAAGATGGATTGCTTTAGTGTTGTGGACGCATGCTAGTTTGAGAAGTTGGCCTTGGGATCAGTCACCAGTTGGTGGTTTGATTTGGATTTCGTTAAGGATTGTAGGCATCCATTGGGGTTCGCAGGTCTCTTGCGAAGTAAGAGTAGGCCGTTTTGTTTCTGAAACCTGGGAGGTTCAGTTGTTTGGTCAGCATGGTGAAGGGTCGAGGCTATTTGATAACAGCTATGAGCATTCAGAGAAGTTACGCCGGAGCGTGGCGTAGAGTTTTAGAGCTTGTGACCCGTCCACGAGTTTGCTGAGAGTAGCGCCGTGGAGAGGCGTTCCGAGTTGGGTTAGCAGGGCTAAGTGAGCCCTAAGATTTTAAGACCGTTTGAGAGTTGGTGCGAGTACGAGGGTGTGACTCACCGACTAGCTATCGCATGATTTCTTCGAAGCTCAGTGTTAGTTCAGTTTTGGTTGAGATAGTTTGTGGCAGACTCGGTGTCTTTTGGGCTTGGAGCCTTTGGGAACCCAAGAGGGTTTGGTTTCAAAGAAGGATTTGTGTTGTCTTAATCAGGAGCTTGGTTGGTTAAGAATCAGTGGAGTTTTCCTAGAGTTGTTTTCGTCTTAGGACTTTCGAGGACGAAAGTCTTAAAAGGAGGGAGTATTGTAACGGCCCAGTTTTCTATTTCGGTTACCCAGGTGATTTCGGGTCATTATTCGGATGTTCGGATGGGCCGTTAGAGCTTTTTAACCTTTAAGGGTATTTTGGTCTTTTGCTCCCCGGTCAGAGGTTGAGGATTTTCAGGGGTTCAGGGTCATTTCGGCCTTCGTTGAGACTTGATTAATGTTGGTTGCAAGACCCAAGGAGTTTGGGTTAGTTGATTAGAAGTTCGGAGACATTCCGGTTGATAGCAAAATTAATTGGAATTTAATTGGTCCCATTGAGATTTGAACCCTTGCCCTAATGGTGAAATTGGAGTTTTTAGAAAAAGAGATTTAGTTAAAAAGAAAAGAATTTCTTTAGCCGGGACCCGCAAGAGAAAGCCTTGGGAAGGGATTTTAGACCCATTTTAAATTAGGAAAAGGGAAGAAAATCAAGAAAGTCCCTTTCCCCTTGTTTTGCAATCTCTCTCTCTCTCTCTCTCTCTCTCTCTCCTTGCCGACCTCACCAAGAAAACCCAACCCTAGCCGCACCAGCTCTAGCAGCACCAACCCTAGCCACACCCACCCCAACGCCCCTTTTGCCCTCTCTCACCCATGCCCACCCGCTCTACCAGCGCGCCGCACGTCCACCCACTCCGCCCGATGCGACCGCACCGCCCTGCACCAGGTCGCCAAGACGTGCCGTGCTTGCGTGCCTGCACCAGTGCCTTGCCTTGCCGCGCCGCTTCGTTCTGTGTCTGCAGCGCGCGCCCAGCGCCGCTTCCGTGCCGCTTCAGCCAGTGCGCCCAGACGCGCGCCGCGTCGTTCCGCACTGGCTGCCCAGACGCGCCCGCGCCGCCGCTTCGTTACCGCCAGACGCGCGTCGCCGCGCCACTGTCCTCAGACTAGACCGACGTCTCGCCAGCAAGGCCGACCCAGCGTGTTCGCTCGCTTGGGACAGCCCGCGTCTGCACATCCCCTGCCTCGCTAGCGCCAGCGCCCAGCGCCCAGCGCCAACGCCCAGCGCCAGCACACCCAGCTTGTCCTTGCAGACGAAAAGCTTGCCCTACCGTGCGAGTTGGGGCGTCACCTTGTGTCTTCTCGGTCGGTAATTCCCGAGTCTTTTCTCCTTTGGGCACTAGGCTGTTGGCTGCTATTTATTTAATTAGGTTGTTTTTACTAAAATGCTTAGGTTGCTCGGTTTTGCTTTAAAGCTCGAGGGTCACTATTTGATTGTGAAAGTTATTTCTGCTTGCTTCCAGGTAAGGATTTCTTACCGTGGTTGTGTGGACCCTGCGATGCTTTCTTGATTGTGCCTTATATGCATGTTTACTTCTATGAACATGATTAGTCGATAGGACAGCTTGTGATTGCACTCTTGCTAGCATGTTTGCCTGTTTGTACATGTTAGTGCCATGCTAGGATTGTTCTTCCAGGATGGTTGAGATTCATGCTTTAAGTTCGTAGTATCATGCTAGGTTATGTGTGAATGATGATGATATGTATGTCTAGCCAGGAATCAGTTATTTTGTACTTCTAGCTAGTATAGTAGAGTTTGTCATCATCCAGAGGCTGAGAGCGGACATAACGTACTTTGTCCCCACCGGTCGGGTGTTGTAACGGCCCAGTTTTCTTTTCCAGTTCTCGAGGTGCTTCCGGTTCAGATTCAGTGGTTCGGTTGGGCCGTTAGAGTCGCTTTTGACCCTTTAGGGGTATTTTGGTCTTTTGCTCCCTGGTCGGATTTGTGGATTTTCGGGCTTGAGGCCGCTCCCCGCTTTTGTTGAGGCTTGTATGTTGATGGTCATGAGTCCCGAGATGTTTGGGGTACTCGTTTGGGAGTTCGGTTGTGTTTTGGGTTTTGGGCAAAGTGATCGTTGTTTGGGTGTTTCCTTTGGGATTCGAGCCTGTGCCCTTAGAGATGATTTGGGAGTTTGTTTAAGTGAGAGTTATTGTTTGGAAAAGGTTGCTTCACCTGGTCTCAAGGAGGTAGCCGGAATTGGGATTCAAGGACTTTAAGGCTTGTTTAATTAGTAAAAGGGAAGAAAAATCAAGAAAGTCCCTTTCCCCTTGTTTTGCAATCTCTCTCTCTCTCTCTCTCTCTCTCTCTCTCTCTCTCTCTCTCTCCTAGACCTCACACCAAGAAGACCCAACCCTAGCCACCCACCATGCCCTAGCCGCACCACTCCTCCACGGCCGCATCGGATCGCTCAACCCAAAGATAGCCCCCCCCTGACCACGCCGCACGGGCGCCTGCATCGCCCAGCCAGTGCGCCCAGATCGCGTTGCATCGTCCAAACCCATGCCGCGCCGTCGCCGAAACCACCCAGCGCCCGATCGCGTCGCCCTCGCCCTAGTCGCGCCGAGCCCGGATCTGATCGCCCGTGCCATCTTCGTGTGTCGCCTTGGTCGCGCCGAGTCGAGATCGCATCGCCCTCGCCTTGGTCGCGCCGAGCCCAGATCGGCATCGCCCGGCCGCCTCCGTCTTGAAGTCGCTCGCCCACAGTAGGTCGTCGTGCCTTCCCGAGCGCCCCGAGCCGTCGCGCCGCGTCGCCTCGCGCGCGCGCCCGTCGCCGTCCTCTGTCAAGCCGCGTCGTGTAAATCGCCCGGCCGAGCTCGAGCCCTCGCCCTGCGCCTTTGCCGCCCAGCCGCGCGGTGCTGCGCCGCGCCCACGCCTGCGCGCGCGTGCTGCGCCCGGCGCCCACGCCTGCGCGCGCGTGCAATGCCAGCGCCCCTACCTGCGCCCCCCCGTGCCCAGCGCACTGTGCCCAGCGCCCGGCCCAGTACTCTTCTGCGCCACACTGCTGTTGTGTCTTTGGTTGGCGAGAGCCTTGTGGCTTCTCGGATGGTATTTCCCAGTCTTTTCTTCGTTGGGCCCCGATGTGTTGGGCTCTTTGTTTAGGGATTTATTTGGGCTGTATTATGTATTTGATTTGGGTTTGCTTTATTTTATGTTTAGGTTGTTTGGGTTCGATTAGAGGCTCGAGGATCGCTTGGTTGAGTTATGATTATTTTCTGCTTGTCCTGTAAGGATTTCTTACCGTGGTTGTGTGGACCTGCGATATGTCTCGATTGGGCCTTGTATGTTTGCTTGATTGTTATGAGCATGATAGTGATAGGCGACTTTGTTTGATCTCTTGCTAGCATGATTGTTGATTTTACATGTTAGTGCCATGCTAGGTTTGTTCTTCCAAAGATGCTTGTGACTCTGTTTAAGTTGTAGTATCATGCTAGGTAAACGTGATTGATGTCGGTCATTGCTTGCTAGCCAGAATCATTGATTTACTCGGTATTCTTGGATAGAGTAGTAGGGTTTGTCATCATCCGAGGCCGAGCGCGACATAACGTGCATTTTTGTCCCCACCGGTCGGGAGTAGAGCGAAGCATAACGTACATTGCTTCCCCGGCGGCCGATGTGGATGTAGCTACCACATCGGCATAAGCCTAGTTTGTAACCTCGCTAGAGCGGAACCCGCCAACGGTGCAAGCCTCGCCTTGGCCGGTTCTTAGCTTCGTGTCGGTGGTACAGTGCCGCAGATGAGTGCCGAGGGCCTCGCACTCATCGTGTTCGGTGACACCGTTTCGAGTCTTAGGCATGCGTGCACGGCCCGCGTAGTTTGCCCTTAGGCCCCGCATTTACGCCGGTTGCGAAAGAGCATGCGGTGTGCGCGCGCACACACGCCGTTAGTAGCCGGTTCGAGAGCTCCCCGGGCTAATGTTCGTGAGTACACCGGTTCCTTCAAGTTTAGAGCGGCATCGCGGGTACTCTCCGATAGTCCGCATTGTTAGCGAGGGTAAGAGGCCCTTGAGGACACCCATTGGGATTGGCTTTTGAGCTAATCAATTGGTCGAGGAGAAAGACCCTCGAGGGTGTCGGACATCTTGGGATCGGTTTTTGAGTCGATCAATTGGCCGAGGGAGAAAGACCCTCGGAGATGTCCCGGATTGGTTATGAGAACCAATCATTAGGCCTAAGTAGGAGACTTCCGATGATTCCTAAGAAAGAGGCTTCCGATGTTTCCAGATCTTGTGTTATGAGCTCGTTGAGCTATGATCCGTGTTGATAGCCGTTTGCTTGCATATTGAGGTGCTAGATGATTGATGTATCGTATTGTACCCCGGTTGGGGATTCTTCACGAGTATGTTTATACTCACCCTTATTTATCTTTCGGGTAACTTGGGACAACACCGGGAGGGCTAGCGGAGGAGCCGATTGATCGGGGAACCGCCAGGCACTCTGTCTTTTATTATTGCATTGTTTATTCAAAGATGTAGATGGACAGAGTCCTAGGGGAACATTGTTTAAAACGTTGCTTAAATTGTATTGTACATTTTATTAAACACCGCCGGGATGTTTTACTTTGTTGGATTGTTTAAACTGAAAATTGTTGGTTATGTTTTAAGGGCTCCCCCTTCTCATATGTTTTGAAAGGTTTTTAAATATAAGCTCTAAACCGCTTGTTATCATATTTAACTTGCATGCCGAGTAAGATCCCGTGTTTAGGACCATGTTTTGGGTCGGGTTCTTACTGGTTGGTATCGAGCACGAGTCATAGATTCTGTAGACTAACTGCTTTGTAGGTTGTCGTTCCCATGATCATCGGACTCCACGGCCGCTTGGTTTGTCCGAGTTCAATTAAGTTAAGGGTAAGAATTTACAATACTTTTCTTCTAGCTTTTATGCATGTGTAGAGTTGTGGAGCGGAGACGAGCGGTTTCGACTCGTTGTTGGTTTGGGCTTAGAGAGCCATCATGCCAACTTTTCCGCAGATCTACGAGTAGTTTGATGAGCGGTGAGCCCCCCGTGTGGGCGGTTTTGTTGCTTTGTGCAGATCGCCAGTGTGTCGATCGCACTCAGAGGGAGGCAAAGATTAGACTCCCATAGGCCATTTGTAACGACCCAGGTTTTCTTCCCGGTCTTCCAGGTATGCCCTAGGGGTAATTTGGTAATTTGGTCGGGCCGTCGAGGTCGTTTGTGTCTTTTCCAAATACTAAAATTATTGGATGGTTTTATGTAGGTTTTTGGAGGAGTTTGAGGTTTGGTTTGAGCAAGGTTTGATGCAAAAGTAAAAATAAAGGAAATTGTCTTTGCAATGGGGTTTGAACCTGTGTCTCCGGGAAGCTTGTAGAGAGGTGTGCCAAATGAGCCATTAGGTGCTCTTGTTGCTCTTTCTCGCATCACATCTTAGTTAACCTTGGATTTTGGAGTTTTGGTGCATTTGGTTAAATGAAATAGAATTAGGTTATTCCATCTTCTTCTCCAAAACACCTCTTGGCCGCCCAAGCTCTCCATCTCCATAGCCTTGCCGATTCTTCATCCTTGCATCTCCTTGGGTTCGATCATCATCATTCCGGTAAGTCTTCGTCTTCTTCATCTTCTCTTTTGGGTGTTTGTTGGCGAATGTAAGAAAAAGGGGTTTGTGTGTGTGTGCGTTGTGCGGCCCGGTAGAGGAGGTCCAAAGCACCCGAGCTCATCGCATCGATCGGCTCCGTCACAACGGCGGCCCCGTCGTCGCACGCCCAGATCTGTCCAGCAGCGCGGCTCGCCGTTCCATCGGCCGTCGCTCGCCGCGCTTCGAATCATCGCCAGCGCGGCACTCGCCGCTCGCCAGCAGAAGAATCGCCGTCGCTCGCGACGCCCACGAGGTCCTCGCCAGCGCCCGGCTCGTCCACCGATCGCTCGCACGCCCTCGCGCGTGTCCGCTTGCCCGAAGCTGCCTTCGCGCGCCGCGCCCGAGACGTTCGCGCGCGCGCTCCGCTGAGCCGCTGCCGCGTGTCCGCGCGCGCCGCCGCGCCGCCGCGCTTCGCCTTCGCCGCTTTTCGCCGCGCGCCGCCGCCCGAGCGCTTCGCCGCGCGCCGTCGCTTGCCGTGTCGTGCCACAGCACAGCTGGCCAGCAGCGTCCTTGCCTGTGCGTAGCGCGGCGGCACGCTGGCGTCCTTGCCGTGCCGGTAGCGCGCCCGCAAGCGTCGGCTTGCCGTGCCCGGCTTGCCAAGCGACCCCAAGCTCGTGTCGTCGCGCGCGTGAGTTCCCCGAGCCGAGCTTGCTGTTCTATTGTTGTTTAGATATTTTAGATGCTGATTATTGTTGGTTTGCTAGGTTCCCGCTCGCTAGCTCGGGATTGTTCCGCAGACTTAGGATTTGTGTGTAAAAGTCTTCCGACCAAGGTAAGGATTTCTTACCGGGGTTGTGTGGACCTCTGCGGTATATTTGTGATTGTTGTTTTGTATGCTCGTGTATGATTACTAGCATGTTTAGCCTAGGTGCTCTGCTTACAATTCTGATCGGCATGAACTCTTGTATTGTTTCTCATGTTAGCCCATGCTAGGTTGTTCTATTCTAGCATGTTCGATATCTCTGTTCTTGCTTCGTAGTATCATGCTAGGTTCTTTGTATCCGATGAGCACGTATTGGATGCATTGATTGAATCGTTATTATTGTTAAGGTTTAGAATTGAGGTAGATAGAATCATCCGGGACGATGCATAAAGTATCTTGCATCTATGGCAAGGACGTTCGAGATAGTTCTCCGTCCTTGGACCCGTGAGGGATTAGCTATCCCAACCGGTAGGCCCCGCAATCTTGGGTGAGGGTGGCGGATCGTTAAATGCCCCAACGGTCGGGATGATGACTTGGCATTGCCTCGCCCCCGGCGATCGACACGCGTCCTCGGCGTGTTCGGCCGTAGCCCTTGATTGCCACTGTTAGGGCAAGGACCGCTTCTGGTGTAAGCCTACCACGACCAGGTTCTTTAGCCTCAAAGCGGTGGTACAGCCGACATAGTTCACGTGTCCGTGTCTCACACCCTATGTCGGTGACACCGATCCGGAGATTTAGTTAGGCATGGTGGCCCGAACTCGGGCGGCTTGCCACTAGACCGGCACCCCGAGTTTGCGGTAGCATGCGGTGCGCGCTTACGCTCATTACAGGCCGCCGATCGGAGAGCTCCTCGGGATCTTGAGCCAGTGCACCTTTCGTGACGGCGATGAGAGAGCCGAGGCCGGGACTTGTTCCCGTATAGTGCGTTTAGTGTGTTGTGGTATTTTCCGGACTAAGACCACGAGATGGCATCCGAGGTCCAAGTGTGGACTTAGCTATGTGCTCCGCTCTGTGTTTGTACTCATAGCTTGCATACATTCTTCTAGATGATCATGTATATCGTATTGTACCCTGGTTGGGGATTCTTACTGGGTAATTCGTTACTCACCCTTATTCTGTGGTTTTCCACGAGTAATCAAGGCGGAGACAGGATGGTCAAGGGAAGAAGCTGTGATCATGGAATCCTCTTTGTCATCTCTCGATTGTTTTATTTTAATTATCATGACTCTTCACTTTTTATTATTTCCCTGAATGCATGTAGACGGGCACAGAGCCCCGTGATGTTTTCTTACGCTTTTATGGATTCCAAAGATATTGGTACTTGTGGATTGTTTTAATGGTTTAAATAAATCTCTGATCGAGTGTGCTTTTAGAAATGTATGTTTTGGTTGTTGAATGTTTCTGCTTTTTACTTGGAATCCGAAATGTATTTTTCATAATGTCTTTTATTTTCACTACATGCATTGGGGTAAAGGCCCATTTAGAGCCCCTTTTGGGTCTGGGTCTTTACTGATTGGTATCGAGCTCGAGTCATAGATTCTGTAGACCGACCTTTTGTTGTAGGTCGTTTTCCATGATCATCAAGACTCAACGATATCATCAGTGTACGCCTAGATTTATTGTTTTAGAAAGGAAAAGGGTTAAGAATTTACAATACCTATCATCTAGTGTATGCCTTGTTTGGTGTTGTGGAATGGTGACAGCGTTTTTGATTCGTTGTTGGTTTGGATGTAGATCGCCAAAGATGCTACCATCCGTCATCGGAGAGGAGGTTCGAGAGCGGTCGAGGTATCGTGGATCGGATCGATCATCGCGAGGACATCGTCCCCAAGCCGACATCGATGGCATTCCACCAAAGCGGCTCCTCCCGTTACGCCTAGAGCGGGCGTTGAGGCGATCGAAGCGCCGTGGAGATCGCTCTGGAGCAGAGTTTGCCGAGTCTATGAGGGCTTTTATGGTCGCATGTTGAGTGACCAGAGGGCGTAGACCTGTGCCTTGTTGGCGCCTGGCGGGGAAGAGTCCCGAGCCCGGATCGAGCGGTGACTCGATTGGTTCAAAGAGAGCTCGATAGCACCTCCACTCCACAGAGCAAGTAGCCCCAGAGGCGGATATGGCGAGAGGGTGCCGAGGAATTGGGTAGGTGGTGAAGGATTTTGTGAAGTGGAAGCTCGAGAAGTTTGATGCCACCGGTGATGCGTTAGCGGCAGCCAGTGGATTGCCCATTTGGAGTACACCTTCCCGATCATGGTGTGCCCCGATATTCAGAGGCCGAGATGTGCGGCTCATGTGCTAGGAGGCACAAATGAGATGGTGGTGGGAGTCCACCTTGAGCGAGAGACCACCGGGTCTCCACCCGCTACTTGGGAGTTCTTCAAGGCCGAGTTCAAGGTAAAGTTCATCGATGATGAGGCTCGGGAGAAGATGGTGGAGCTCTTCCGGAACTCGGCGAGGTTCGATTCCATTGAGGAATATGAGCGCAAGTTCTCGTGAGTATGGATATTTTGCTCCTCGGTTGATTGCCACCCCAGAGTCAAGATTCGGAAGTTCATATCCGGATTGAGGCGGTGTGTTTCCCAGATGTCGTGGCTCGTGCCCCCGACACTTATGCTAGGGTCATCCGATTAGCCACGATCTATAATGGGAAGTATCTGCTGAGCGGGTTGTTGCCGCTCTGTTCGGCGTCCCCGTCCCAAAGTGTGGGGGGCGAAGAGGAAGTTTGACTTTCGGGGAGGCGGCGGCACGCCGTCAAGGGCGCTTTCAAAGCAGAGATCACGGAGAGCTCCAGTCCGTTTCCACCCGGCAGCAGGGGAGGACCCGGCGCTTTCCGCTTGTGCTACTTGTGGAAAGTCCACGCCGAGCTTGTCACCTGGACCTAGATTGTGCTTCCGTTGTGGTAGAGAGGGGCACATGGCCCGTTTTGTGATCACCCACTATGGCGGCTCGGCCAGTAGCAGCAGCGAGCGGTCGAGTGTTTGCTACGACCCGTCAGAGGCCGAGCGTCACGGATGCCGCCGTATGGCGTGTGCGCTTCTTGTTTTAGATCACTGCGCATTTGTCTTGTTTGATTCTCGGTTCTACGCATTCATTTGTATCTGTGTTGTTTCTTTGAGCATGCTAAGTTGAGTCTAGAGCCTCTAGGTTTTGAGTTATCATTTGCAACTCCTTCGGGAGTTAGTATGTTGGCTAGAGATAAGATTAAGGATGGCCGGATCGAGATATCCGGAGAGTTGCTTGTGGCTACGCTCATAGTTCCGCCTATGAGCGGTTTTGATGTGATTCTTGGTATGGAGTGGTTAGTCACTAACCACGCGTTGATTGATCGCCACCGGAAAGAAGTAGTGTTCAGCCGCCAGTCGGCCAAACTTTAAGTTTCGTGGAGTCCAAGGTGGAGTTTGCCCGCCGATGGTGTCACCGTGAAAGCTCGCTGCTTGCTAGCTCATGGAGCTTGGGGCTATCTAGCCAAGTTGTGCGGAAGAGCCGCCCCTCGCCTTGTCTGCTGATCAAAGCCCGGCCGTGCAGGAGTTCGCGGATGTGTTTCCCGAGGAGTTCTGGGGTTGCCCCAAAGAGAGAGGTTGACTTCATTATTGAACTCGAGCCGTGGACCCTCCCTATCTCGAAGGCTCGTGACGCATGGCGCCAATGAGTTAAAGGAATCAAGATCGATTCACGGGAGATGTTAGACCGAGGGTTCATCCGTCCAAGTGTGTCCCAGTGGGAGCACCCGGTTCTGCTTTGTGAAAAAGAAGGATGGTTCTATGCGCTTGTGTATTGATTACCGCGAGCTTAATAAGGTGACATGAAGAATAAGTATCCGCTGCCCGTATCGATGATTTGTTCGATCGGCTTCAGGGGAGCTTCGTGTTCTCCAAGATAGATCTCGAGATCCGGTTACCATCGGGCCATGGATCGTGGATGCCGACATTCCTAAGACAAATTTTCGTGTCCGATATGGTCACTATGAGTTTGTGGTTATGTCGTTTGGATTGACCAATGCCCCAAACACCGCGTTCATGGACATGATGGATAGGGTGTTCAAATCATTTTTGGACAACTTCGTCATCGTGTTCATTGACGATATTCTGATTTATTCGAGGTCTAAAGAAGACCATGCAGAGCATTTGAGGCGAGTATTGGCGGCTTTGAGGAAAACCACTTTATGCGAAGTTTTCCAAATGTGATTTCGGTTGGAGCGGTGGCCTTCCTAGGCCACGTGGTTTCGAGAGATGGTATAGCCGTGGACCCCGCGAAGATTGAGGCCGTGAGTTCATGGGCCAAGCCGACTTCACTGCCGAGATTCGCAGCTTTTCTCTGGTTTGGCGAGTTACTACCGCTCGGTTCGTCAAGGACTTTTTCGCTTTAGCCTCGCCCCTCACTCGTCCCGACGAGGAAGGGTGTCGAGTTTGTTTGGGACAAAGCGGGTGTGATGAGAGCTTTGCCGTGCTCAAGCGTAGTTTGACTTCAAAGACTGTGTTGGCGATCCCGGAGGGGACAGTGGTTTCGTGGTCTACTGAGTGATGCTTCCAAGTTTGGTTTAGGTTGTGTGTTGATGCAAAGACGGGAAGGTCATTGCCTATGCTTCCCGTCACCAAGCCGTATGAGCAGAACTACCCGACTCATGATATGGAGTTGGCGGCGAGTGGTGTTTGCAATCAAGATTTGGAGGCATTACCCGTATGGTGAGCGGATTCGAGATGTTTACCGATCACCAGAGCCTCAAGTATCTGCTTTACTCGTAAGGAGTTGAATATGAGGCAGAGGAGATGGTTAGAGTTGGTAAAGGATTATGATCGCGAGATTTTGTACCATCCGGTAAAGCCAATGTAGTGGCCGATGCTTTGAGCGAGAAAGACGTCGCACTCTGCGGCGTTGTTGAGTTCCCACCAGTTTGCGAGAGAGTTCGAGCGGGCGAGGTTGCGATGTTGTTGGGAGAGGTTACCGCCGAGGTAGCTCGATTGACTGCTCAAATGGCCGATTCGGCAAATGGATTATAGACAAACAGTTGGGTGACCCCGCACTTAAGAGATTGGTTGACAGTCGAGTCTTGGCGGGTGACTTTGACTTTGTGTATTCACGGCATGATGGGTTGACTTATAGAGGCCGGTTGTGTGTTCCGGACATTGCAGTTTGCGAGCCGAGTTGCTCTCTGAGGCCCACAGCCCCCCTTTTGCTTGGCACCCCGGGTACCAAGATGTATCAGACCTTAAGCACCTTCCGGTGGATGGGGATGAAGAGAGATGTGGCAGAGTTTGTCACCGGTGTCTCACTTGTCGCCAAGTGAAGGCACCCAGCAGAGGGTCACCGGTTTGTTCATGACCGAGTGTACCCGATGGAAATGGGAAGAGATCTCTATGGACTTTATATCCGGTTTGCCAAGGACTCAGAGGAAGTTCTCTGCATTTGGGTGATAGTCGACCGTTTGACCAAGAGCGCACACTTCATTCCCGGTAGAGACACTTATACCGTGGGAACAATGAGGCGCACTGCTTTTGGAGCGAGATCATCCGTTATCATGGTGTACCGGTGAGGATTGTGTCCGATCGTGACTCGCGGTTCACTTCTCGTTTCGAGAGCGCCCGAAGGGTTTGGGCACAGAGTGCGCTTTCAAAGATGACTTTTTCACCCTCGACGGATGGTCGATCGAGAGAGTGAATCGATTCTCGAGGATATGTTGAGGGCTTGTGTGTTGGATTTCCCAGCGCGATTGGGACCGATGATTCTGTACTTGATGGAGTTTGCCTACAACAACGATTACCATCGGCGATTTATCTGATGGCTCCATTCGAGGCATTGTATGGTAAGCGTTATCGGTCCCCGTGTTCGGGAAGAGGTTGGGGATAGACGAGTTTTGGGTCCCGAGTTACTGCGCAGCTTGACCAATGGTGCAAAGCGCGTAAGATTAGAGCTCGTATGTTGACAAACAGAGCGCAGCGGCAGAGTTACGCCGATGTTCGGCGTCGAGATTTGGAGTTTGAGGTTGGTCAAGATGTGTTCCTTAAGGTTGCTCCGATGCGAGGTGTTCTGAGGTTTGGTAAGCGTGGGAAGTTGAGTCCCCGCTTTGTTGGTCCATTTGAGATCCTAGAGAGGATTGGCAGAGTTGCTTACCTGCTAGCCCTACCTCCGTCACTATCGTGCATAGTGTTTTTCATGTATCGATGTTGAGGCGTGCTGTGCCGGACCGCGCACATTGTGGACTTTGAGCCTTTGCAAACTGAATGAGGATTTGAACTATGAGGAGAAGCCGGTGAGGATCCTTGCCTTTGAGACCAAGACGCTGCGTGTCGCGAGATTCGTTTGGTAAAGGTTCGATGGAAGAATCGGGGTTCGAGGAAGCCACTTGGGAGCGGGAAGACGAGATGAGGTTGCATTACCCTCGAAATGTTTCTGTCTTAAGGACTTTCGAGGACAAAAGTCATAAAAGGAGGGAATATTGTAACGACCGTTTTTCTTCCCTGTCTTCCGTATGCCCTAGGGGTAATTTGGTAATTTGGTCTCAGCCGTCGGGTCGTTTGTGTCTTTTCCAATACTAAAATTATTGGATGGTTTTATGTAGGTTTTGGAGGAGTTTGAGGTTTGGTTTGAGCAAGGTTTGATGCAAAAGTAAAAATAAAGGAAATTGTCTTTGCGCAAGGGGTTTGAACCCGGTCTCGTGGGAAGCTTGTAGAGAGGTGTGCCAAATGAGCCATTAGGTGCTCTTGTTGCTCTTTCTGCATCACATCTTAGTTAACCTTGGATTTTGGAGTTTTGGTGCATTTGGTTAAATGAAATAGAATTAGGTTATTCCATCTTCTTCTCCAAAACACCTCTTGGCCGCCCAAGCTCTCCATCTCCATAGCCTTGCCGATTCTTCATCCTTGCATCTCCTTGGGTTCGATCATCATCATTCCGGGTAAGTCTTCGTCTTCTTCATCTTCTCTTTTGGGTGTTTCTTTGCCGCCGAATGTAAGAAAAAGGGGTTTGTGTGTGTGTGCGTTGTGCAACAGGTAGGAGGTCCAAAGACCCGAGCTCATCGCATCGGGCGGCTCCGTCAACGGCAGCCCCACGCTGTCGCGACGCCCAGATCTGTCCAGCCAGCCAGCAGCTCGCTCGTCGTCCACCGATCGCTCGACGCGCCCAGATTCGCCCAGCAGCCGCAGCTCGCGCTTCGCCAAAGACGAGCAGATCGCCGCCCCGTCGCTCGCCGCCAGAGGTCCTCGCGCCACCACTCGTCAGCCGATCGCTGCCGCGCCGCTCGCCGTGTCCGCTTGCCGAAGCCGCTGCCGCGCGCCGCCGCGCCGCCAGACGTTCGCCGCGCGCGCGCGTCCGCTGAAGCCGCTCACCGTGTCCGCATCGCACGCCAGCGCCGCCGCGCGCCGCGCCGCGCCTTTCGCCCACGCGCCTGCGCCAGACGCTGCCAGCGCGCGCGTCGCGCTGCGTCGTGTCGTGCCACAGCAGCAGCGCCAGGCTGTAGCTGCGTCCTTGCCGTGCCAGCAGCAGCCACCGGTAGCCTTGCTGCGTGCCGGCTTGCCGCGCGCCCCAAGCTCGTGTCGTCGCGCCGCGTGAGTTCCCTTTGCCGAGCTTGCATTCTATTGTTGTTTAGATATTTTAGATGCCGATTATTGTTGGTTTGCTAGGTTCCCGCCGCTAGCTCGGGATTGTTCCGCAGCCTTAGGATTTGTGTGTAAAAGTCTTCCGACCAAGGTAAGGATTTCTTACACGGGTTGTGTGGACCTGCGGTATATTTGTGATTGTTGTTTTGTATGCCTGTGTATGATTACTAGCATGTTTAGCCTAGGTGCTCTGTTCAAATTCTCGATCGCATGAACTCTTGTATTGTTTCTCATGTTAGCCCATGCTAGGTTGTTCTATTCTAGCATGTTCGATATCCGTTTCTTGCTTCGTAGTATCATGCTAGGTTCTTTGTATCCGATGAGCACGTATTGGACCGCATTGATTGAATCGTTATTATTGTTAAGGTTTAGAATTGAGGTAGATAGAATCATCCGGGCCCGATGCATAAAGTATCTTGCATCTATGGCAAGGACGTTCGAGATAGTTCTCCGCCCTTGGACCCCGTGAGGGATTAGCTATCCCAACCGGTAGGCCCCGCAATCTTGGGTGAGGGTGGCGGTCGTTAAATGCCCCAACGGTCGGGATGATGACTTGGCATTGCCTCGTCCCCCGCAGATCGACACGCCTCGGCGTGTTCGGCCGTAGCCCTTGATTGCCACTGTTAGGGCAAGGACCGCTTCACGGTGTAAGCCTACCACGACCGGTTCCTTAGCCTCGGTGCGGTGGTACAGTGACATAGTTCACGTGTCCAGTCTCACACCCTATGTCGCTGACACCGATCCGGAGATTTAGTTAGGCATGGTGGATCAACACGGGCGCTTTGCCACTAGACCCGCACCCCGTAGTTTGCGGTGAGCATGCGGTGCGCGCTTACGCTCATTACAACGCCGATCGAGAGCTCCTCGGGATCTTGAGCCGATGCACCTTTCGTGACGGCGAGAGAGCGGTGGCCGGGACTTGTTCCCGTATAGTGCGTTTAGTGTGTTGTGGTATTTTCCTGACTAAGACCACGAGATGGCATCCGAGGTCCAAGTGTGGACTTAGCTATGTGCTCCGCTCTGTGTTTGTACTCATAGCTTGCATACATTCTTCTAGATGATCATGTATATCGTATTGTACCCCCGGTTGGGGATTCTTACTGGGTAATTCGTTACTCACCCTTATTCCGTGGTTTTCCACGAGTAATCAAGGCGGGAGACAGGATGGTCAAGGGGAAGCCGTGATCATGGAATCCTCACCGTCATCTCTCGATTGTTTTATTTTAATTATCATGACTCTTCACTTTTTATTATTTCCCTGAATGCATGTAGACGGACACAGAGCCCCGTGATGTTTTCTTACGCTTTATGGATTCCAAAGATATTGGTACTTGTGGATTGTTTTAATGGTTTAAATAAATCTCTGATCGAGTGTGCTTTTAGAAATGTATGTTTTGGTTGTTGAATGTTTCTGCTTTACTTGGAATCCGAAATGTATTTTTCATAATGTCTTTTATTTTCACTACATGCATTGGGGTAAAGGCCCATTTAGAGCCCCTTTTGGGTCTGGTCTTTACACCATTTGTGGCCCAGCTTGTTGGTTTCTCCCCAGTGAGAGGGTGGAGGTGCCTTGTGCGATCGCCAAATATGTTGATTGCACTCGAGAGGAGCGGGACGCTTGGCATGTCTCGACCAAGGAGTTGGACCGATCTTGTTGATGTTGAGGCCGCGTCCCGTGGTTGTTTAGCCCTTTGGCGAGTTGGCCCCGGCGCTTGAGTTGCCTAGAGGAGGGGGTAGAGGCTAGCACGCCTCGTAGTATGACTCCTTGAGCGAGTATGCTCCGGACATGTGAGATTTGATGGCGTGTCTTTAGCTATCGAGAGAGCAAAGACCCAGCGCGCTTTGTAGCGCAGAGCGAGGAGTCCCGGCATGGATAGCCCAAATGACGAGTTTGTTTCAAAGATTTTTCCCCCAGTAGCTCTCGTAGCCCCTGAGGTGCCCGGAGGGCTTGATCAGCAGGTTTATGCAGTTGAGTTTGTTGGCGTTGATGGAGCCGCCCGGCTTGGCAAGTGGATGCCTCAGAGAGCTTGATGTTTTAGAAAGTCCTACTCGCTAATAGTAAAGCGGTGGGCAGTTTGAGTTTAGCATCCGTGTGTTGGGATGCCCCATTGCTCAGAGGCCGAGGTGAGCCGCCTCCGTCTTTGTTGATTCCGCAGCTTGATGGTGGTAGTCCTTTGAGAGAGGTGGACTAGCGAGTCTCCACCACGCCTGATTGATTGGCAAGTTGCCGTGTTAGTGGCTTGAGGCGGATGTAGAGACATCATGCCCCCTTGCAAGCCTCTTTGTTGTTTTGCAGCCCCAGCTTCTCTTTGTACCCTCGTAGCTGTGGTGTAATGTGGAGTTTGCTTGCCGTGGTTTTATCCATCCGTGGATTTCGCGGGCTAGTAGAGTGGAACCCTCTTTTTTTTTTTTTGATGTTCCGAGTGTGGAACCGGTTGTTGCCACCCGAGGAGTTGGCCTGAGCTTTTGTTGAACATCGAGTGGGATGCGGGGAGTAGGCCGTGGCAAGTCTGTTGGTCGAGATGCCGTGAGATTAGGCCGCTCGAGTGTTTGGACTCTGTCTTTGAGTGCCATTGCCCCGCCACTTGGAGGGTGACTTTCCCTATTCTCGAGAGGGGCATAAAGCTCGCTTTGAGGCTGATTCGTGTTGTAATAGATGTAGTGCTGCTGGCACCAAGCTTTGAGAGGAGGCCTAGTTTCAGGCCGCTTGGCACTTTTGGTGCAGTGGGTTCCATGGTGCGCCGTAGTATAGCATCCCCGCTTGTCTTGTACCCTTTTCCCGAGGTTGCACTGTTTGGGTTGCTTAAGAGATCTAGCTCGGTGGTAGTCGAGGACTACAAGTTTGAGGTTTTCGAGGGAAAGTAGGAGCTGCTCGGGATCTCTCGAGAGTTGGGTGTAAGGGATGTTGTAGGTCATTAAGAGCTAGCGCTGTTCGAGTTCTCGCGCTGTGTTGTGAGCCTGCGAGCCACCTTGATGGTAGCATGATTCGGCTACCCTTTGAGTTGCCCTAGTATGGTTAGTGTTGGCATCGTGGATGCGTGGTTGATCCATGATAGAGCCATGAGTTGGATGGCTGATCGGAGCGCGTTTAGTGAGCACATTGTTTCGAGGAATGTTAGCTTGGTGTGGTTTTGCGCTTGTAAGAGTAAGTTGGCCAATGTGGCTTTTCGTGGTGAGTTGGCCCCGAGTGGGTTTGAACTCTTGTTGCTCCTTGTTTGTTGTGGCTCTGTTTGGAGGCAAAAGTTGCCCCGTGTGAGAGCCCTTGTTGGCTTTGGATCTTAAGGGATCAAGTTGGAGTTGTACACCCCGTGCACTTTTTGCGTAGCTCGCCCGTGGTTTATGTTTGGAAAACCACGAGAGGTTCGTGTTGAGGACCCAGTGCTCGATCTTTGAGGTGTCAAGGCTTTAGTTCTTGGCAAGTGCCCTAGCTTTGGTCGTAAGGATGCCGCCGTGCTCGTTCTTCGGGCGTTGGTTAAGCAAGTTTTGCTAGTTGGTCCTTGCCCTGGTTAGACTTCAGCTGGAACCGAACAAGAGCAAGAGTGGCAAGCCGCGCAGCTTCGATCGCTTTGGCTAAGAAAGTCGTTCGGATCCTTACCTTGAGCGAGTAAGGTATGTTGTGGTTGTTGCTTTGAGTAGGAGGATGACGCCTCCCGTAGCGCTTTCTGGTTCCCTTGGTTTCCAAGTTGGAGTTGGCCAAAGACATAGTTGAGATGCCGGAGAGGGTTGTGCCCGCGTGAGCCGGTTGTTTGTTAGATCGTTGTCGACCGTGTGTGTCGGAGGGTGATCAAAGGATCTCTAGTTGTGGAGAGCCTCTCCGAGCTCGCTTAGACCCAGCAAGATTCCTTGGGTGAAGTTGCTTGCAGATTTGGCGATCTAGCAAGCTAGTGCTTGTTTGGTTTTGGAGGTTAGTTGGTGCTTGGTGTTGACCAAGATTTGGTTCTCTTGATGTTTCAAGAGCTTGCTCGGTTCGAGCCGCAGGACGTTGCCCGAGGATTCGTTCCTAGTCCGATTGTTTTGGGAGTTGATTCCTCCCTCGGTGGTTGAGTAAGTTCGGCTTGTTCCGATTGGTGGTCCAATCGGTTGAGTTCCCTTGGGTGTTGCTTCCAAGAGAGTTGGTTGATGTTGCCCTTGGGTTTGAGCAAGTCAACGAGCGTGTGTGATGTTCACGCCCTTTAGAGTTTTGCTTGGCCGGGAAATCGTTCCGTTGAGGAGTCGCCGTAGCTTCCGAGTTGTGTAGTTGATCGAGTAGCGCAGTTGGTTAGCCCAAATGAGAGGGTCCCCGCATTGTGTTGTTAGCAAGCGAAAAGTTGTTTGTCCCCGCAAGAGCGGTGGCCACCCGATTTAAGAGTTGAGCTTGAGTTGAGTTTCTGCGAGCAAGGCCTTCTCGGGCTTTGTTTCTAGTTGTTGAGCTTTGCAGCTGGCGAATAGCCGAGCCTCGCTTGAGTGTGTTGGCACAGAGGTGCCGTGGCATTGATTGGTTAGCCTTTGGCCATTTTCCTCAAGTTGTGTGTTGTTCGTAGCCCCGTGAGGGTTTGGTCCTTGCGCGAGATTTTCCATGAGAGGAATGTTGGGTGTTTCCTTGCACGCAATGTTCTTTTTGGCCGCTTGCTAGTAGGTTTGCATGGAAAAGTTTGTGTTCGGCCGTTGTGAGGCTCCAGCTGTTGGCTTGGCCGAGTGGAGCTCATGCACTGGTTTTTTGGCCATTTAGGGTTGGCCATAGCCGAAGTTTCACTTGTGCTAGTGGGAAAAGTTTGCCTTTTGAATCAATCGCCAGTTGGTGGTTCGATTGTTTTTCGCTAAGGCTTTAGGCAAGCCTTGTGGTTCGCTGGTCTCTTGTGAAGAAAGAGTAGGCCGTTTGGTTTCGGAACCCGAGAGGTTCAGCTTGTTTGGCCACTTGGCGTTGTGTTGAGGCGAGTTGTTATCGGGCCAGGGCATTCAGAGAGGTTACGCCAAAGGCGTGGCGTTGAGTTTTGGAGCTTGTGCCCGACCGCGGGCTTCTTTGAGAGTAACACCGCTGAGAGGTGTTCCGTGTTGGTTTAGTGGGGTTTTGGCCGAGCCCCATGTTTGTAGGGCTTTTGAGATCCCCGAGCGGATTGGAGCGATGGTTAGCTTTGCCCCGTCTTTGGCAAAGATCAGTAGATTTGTGTTCCTCGTCTCTTTGTTGAGTTAGTTTTTAGCGCATCGGATAGCATTGTGGCTTTGAGCTTTTGAGAACCCAAGAGGGTTTGGTTTTGAGAGAAGGGTTAGTGTTGTTTTGGCCGAGAAGTTCTGTTGGCTAGGAAACATTGGAGTTTTCCTAGAGTCATTTGCTTTCGTTTTAGGACTTTCGAGGACGAAATTCTTAAAAGGAGGGAGTATTGTAACAGCCCAGTTTTCTTTTCCGCTTCTCGAGGTGCTTCCTGCTCAGATTCGATGGTTCGGTTGGGCGTTAGAGCTGCTTTTGACCCTTAGGGGTATTTTGGTCTTTTGCTCCCTGGTCGATTTGTGGATTTTCGTGGCTTCGAGGCCGCTCCCCCTTTTGTTGAGGCTTGTATGTTGATGGTCATGAGTCCCGAGATGTTTGGGGTACTCGTTTGGGAGTTCGGTTGTGTTTTGGGTTTTGGGCAAAGTGATCGTTGTTTGGGTGTTTCCTTTGGGATTCGAGCCTGTGCCCTTAGAGATGATTTGGGAGTTTGTTTAAGTGAGAGTTATTGTTTGGAAAAGGTTGCTTTCAAATGTCTCGAAGGAGGTAGCCGGAATTGGGATTCAAGGACTTTAAGGCTTGTTTAATTAGGAAAAAGGGAAGAAAAATCAAGAAAGTCCCTTTCCCCTGTTTTGCAATCTCTCTCTCTCTCTCTCTCTCTCTCTCTCCCCCTAGCCGACCTCACCAAGAAGACCCAACCCTAGCCACCCAGCCATGCCCTAGCCGCACCACTCCTCGCCGCATCGGGACCGCTCACCCAAAGATAGCCCTGCCCGACCACGCCGCACTGGACGCCCAGACGCCTGCACCGGCCAGTGCGCCAGATGCGTTGCATCGTCCATTTGCGCGCGCGTGTCGAGCCCACCCCAGCGCCCGATCGCGTCGCCTCGCCCTAGTCGCGCCGAGCCCAGATTCCAGACGCCTGTGCCATCTTCGTGTCGCCTTGGTCACGCCGAGTCCAGATCGCATCGCCCTCGCCTTGGTCGCGCCGAGCCCAGATCGGCATCGCCCGTGCCGCCTCGTCGCCGAGTCGCTCGCCCTGTAGGGTCGTCGTGCCTTCCCGAGCACCCCGAGCCCGTCGCCGCGTCGCCTCGCGCGCGCGTGCGGCGCTGCGCCCTCCTCTGTCAAGCCGCGCCGTGTGTCGCGCCCACCGAGCTCGAGCCCTCGCCGCGGCGCTTTGCTTCGCCCAGGCGCGCGCTGCTGCGCCGCGCGCCCCCGCCGCCTGCGCGCATGCTGCGCCCCAGGCCCCAGCGCTGTGCCCAGCCACCGGCACCACTACTCTTCTCGCCCGGCCACCGCTGTTGTGTCTTTGGTTGGCCCGAGCCTTGTGGCTTCTCGGATGGTATTTCCCGAGTCTTTTCTTCGTTGGGCCCCGATGTGTTGGTCTTTGCTTAGGATTTATTTGGGTCAGATTATGTATTTGATTTGGGCCGCTTTATTTTATGTTTAGGTTGTTTGGGTTCGATTAGAGGCTCGAGGATCGCTTGGTTGAGTTATGATTATTTTCTCGCTTGTGTAAGGACCCGACCCAAAAGGAGCGGTCTCTAACCTAGATCCTTACTTAGCATGCATGCCTAGGAATGTAAAACGTCATTCAGAGTTTGAAATTTAAATCTTTGAAATAAGTACATTAAAAACAAGTAAAATATAATTCCATTTAAAATAAACAGTGTAGATGACTGATCAAGATTTCTTAAAAACAAATCAAGGGAAACGGTGACGAGAAACACAAAATAGGTTTTTGAGTACTTTTCCTAGGGACTCAAGTCCCACTACATGCTAAATCATAAGAAAACAATAAAAGAATATGCATCCCAGTCGTCACTTTCCCATGATCATCCAAATTACTCCTCCTAGCCATCCTGCCGATGTCCCAAGTTACCCGTGGAAAAACCACAGAAATAAGGGTGAGTAACGAGTTACTCAAGAAGAATCCCCAACCGGGTACAATACGAAAACATATCATTTAGCACACGGACATGCAACCATGCAAATACTCGAGCCAACAGATGGGTTAACAGAACGTCACTCTTGGGCTTGCCTATTCGAGGCTTACACAACCTAGAACTCAAAGTGTTGCCCTTCTGTGGACTTATACACCTAGGATGCCCATCGTGGTCTTACACCTCCAACTCGGTGATGCCCATCGGGGACTTATACACCTAGGATGCCCATCGGTCTTACACCTCCAACTCGGTGATGCCCATCGGGGACTTATACACCTAGGATGCCCATCGGGTCTTACACCTCCCACTCAAAGGATGCCCATCGAGGGACTTATACACCTAGGATGCCCATCGGGTCTTACACCTCCCACTCGGTGATGCCCATCGGGGACTTATACACCTAGGATGCCCATCGGGTCTTACACCTCCCACTCGGTGATGCCCATCGGGACTTATACACCTAGGATGCCCATCGGGTCTTACACCTCCCACTCGGTGATGCCCATCGGGACTTATACACCTAGGATGCCCATCGGGTCTTACACCTCCCACTCGGTGATGCCCATCGAGGACTTATACACCTAGGATGCCCATCGGGTCTTACACCTCCAACTCGGTGATGCCCATCGGGACTTATACACCTAGGATGCCCATCGGGTCTTACACCTCCGGATGTCCATCGGGGTCTTACCCGAGCGGGGCGCACTAGTTACCCCTACATCTCTTACACTATACATCACCCGCCAATTTCTAGCATGGCATTAACAGATAACGTGTTCACGGTTATGCCGAGACAATTTAACCCCTAGCATGAAACTAACAGATATATCAAGATTCACAAGCGCAAAACCATCCAAAAACAAAGAAGGAACAAGCAACCTATCCACTAGCGCTTTCATACATACACAACACATAGCATGCTATCAAGTATTCGCAGGTCCACACAACCCCTGGTAAGAAATCCTTACTCGAGTGAATAGATCCAACGATCAACGGATGACTCTTGAGCTTCTAAGCGAACCCCGAGCAACCTAAGCATTTAATAAAAATATCCTAATTAAATAACAACACCAAACAACTTAGGGTCCAAAAGAGTGGAGGCTCGGAAATTTACCAACCGAGAAGGCACTAGATCTCGGTCCCATCTATCTCGGCAAAGCAGCACTCTCGGCAAGTGGGCAGGAGGTGACGTGGTACCGGGCGAGCAGCGGGCGCTGGCGCGGCGCTGGCTGCTGCTTTGCGCTGGCGCTGCGGCGCTGGCTGGCGCTGGGCTGGCGCGGGCGTCAGTGGGGACGAGCGCCCAGTGACACGGGCGCTGGCGCGGCGCGCGCTGGCGCGAATCGATTAAGCGATGGCGTCTGGTGCGCGACGCGACGGCGACGGCGGACGGGGTAACGCGGGCGGCGGCGCTGGCTGGCGTCTGGCGCTGGCGCTGGCATGCCGCGACCGACCGCTTCTTTGGTGGGGTCTCGCTGCTTGGCGATGGGGGCCGCTGGTGCGATCTGGCTGGCCGCTCTGGCCGGCTTCTCGGTTGTTTGCTTGGTTGGGGCCGGGACGGCTCGGTGAGGCTCGGTTGGGTTTCTTGGTGAGGTCGGCTAGGAGAGAGAGAGAAGAGAGAGAGAGAGAGAGAGAAAAGTGGTAAAACAAGGGAATTGGATTTTCTTGATTTTCTTTCCTTTTCCTAATTTAAATAGGTCTTGGTGACCTAAATCCCTTCCCAGCTTCCTCCTTCGAGTCCCGCCCAAACAAACTTATTTAAAAATAAGACTCACTTTTCCTACAAACTCCTAAGACCATTTAGGCAAGGGCTCAAAACCCAATGGAAGCACCAAAATTACAATTAATTTTGCCATTTTCTAAAACACCTCCAAACTTCCAAACAACTTGCCCAAACCTCTCGGGTCTTGCAACCAACAACCATTAAGCTTCAAAAGGCAGAATGACCTCGAATCTCGAAAATCCACAAAACCACGACCGGGGCAAAAGACCAAAATGCCCCTAAGGGTTAAAATAGCTCTAACGGCCCATCCGAACATCCGAATAATGACCCGAAATCACCTGGTAACCGAAATAGAAAATCGGGCGTTATGACTTGTCCTGTAAGGATTTCTTACCGTGGTTGTGTGGACCTCGCGATATGTCTCGATTGGGCCTTGTATGTTTGCTTTGATTGTTATGAGCATGATAGTGATAGGCGACTTTGTTTGATCTCTTGCTAGCATGATTGTTGATTTTACATGTTAGTGCCATGCTAGGTTTGTTCTTCCAAATGCTTGTGACTCTGCTTAAGTTGTAGTATCATGCTAGGTAAACGTGATTGATGTCGGTCATTGCTTGCTAGCCAGAATCATTGATTTACTCGGTATTCTTGGATAGAGTAGTAGGGTTTGTCATCATCCGCAGGCCGAGCGGACATAACGTACTTTGTCCCCACCGGTCGGGAGTAGAGCGAGCGAAGCATAACGTACATTGCTTCCTCTCTCGGCGGCCGTGTGGATGTAGCTACCACATCGGCATAAGCCTAGTTTGTAACTCGCTAGAGCGGAACCCCGCCAACGGTGCAAGCCCGCCTTGGCCGGTTCTTAGCTTCGTGTCGGTGGTACAGCCGCATGAGATGAGTGCCGAGGGCCTCGCACCATCGTGTTCGGTGACACCGCTTTCGAGTCTTAGGCATGCGTACTGCCCGCGTGAGTTTGCCCTTAGGCCCCGCATTTACGCCGGTTGCGAGAAGAGAGCATGCGGTGTCGCGCGCACACGCGTTAGTAGCCTGCCTCGAGAGCTCCCGGGCTAATGTTCGTGAGTACACCAGTTCCTTCAAGTTTAGAGCCGCATCATGGTACTCTCTCGATAGTCCGTGATTGTTAGCGAGGGTAAGAGGCCCTTGAGGACACCCATTGGGATTGGCTTTTGAGCTAATCAATTGGTCGAGGGAGAAAGACCCTCGAGGGTGTCGGACATCTTGGGATCGGTTTTTGAGCTGATCAATTGGCCGAGGGAGAAAGACCCTCGGAGATGTCCCGGGATTGGTTATGTAAAGACCCGACCCAAAAGGGGCTCTAAATGGGCCTTTACCCCAATGCATGTAGTGAAAATAAAAGACATTATGAAAAATACATTTCGGATCCCAAGTAAAAACAGAAACATTCAACAACCCAAACATACATTTCTAAAAGCATACTCTGATCAGAGATTTATTTAAACCATTAAAACAATCCACAAGTACAAATATGCTGGAATCCATAAAACGTAAGAAAACATCCTGGGGCTCTGTGCCCGTCTACATGCATTCAGGGGAAATAATAAAAGGTGAAGAGTCATGATAATTAAAATAAAATAATCGTAGATGACAAGCAGTTCCATGATCACAGCTCCTCCTTCACCATCCTGTCTCCCGCTTGATTACCTGTGGAAAACCACGTATAAGGGTGAGTAACGAATTACCCAAAGAAGAATCCCCAACCGGGTACAATACGATATACATGATCATCTAGAAGAATGTATGCAAGCTATGAGCACAAACACGAGCGGAGCACAAAGCTAAGTCCACACTTGGACCTCGGATGCCATCTCGTGGTCTTAGTCCGGAAATACCACAACACACTAAACGCGCTATACGGGACAAGTCCCGCCCTCACCGCCACTGCCGATCACGAAAGGTGCACTCGCTCAAGATCCCGAGGAGCTCTCCACCGCTTGGCGCCGTAATGAGCGTAAGCGCGCACCGCATGCTACCGCAAACTCGGGGTGCCGGGTCTAGTGGCAAGCCGCCTGTGTTCACCACCATGCCTAACTAAATCTCTGGATCGGTGTCACCGACATAGGGTGTGAGACTCGACACGTGAACTATGTCACCTGTACCACCGCACTTTGAGGCTAAGGAACCGGTCCGTGGTAGGCTTACACCGTGAAGCGGTCCTTGCCCTAACAGTGGCAATCAAGGGCTACGCCGAACACGCCGAGGACGTGTCGATCGCCGGGACGAGGCAATGCCAAGTAATCATCCCGACCGTTGGGGCATTTAACGACCGCCACCCTCACCCAAGATTGCGGGGCCTACCGGTTGGGATAGCTAATCCCTCACGGGTCCAAGGACGGAGAATCGTCTCGAACGTCCTTGCCATAGATGCAAGATACTTTATGCATCGGGCCCTGATGATTCTATCTACCTCAATTCTAAACCTTAACAAAATAACGATTCAATCAATGCACCCAATACGTGCTCATCGATACAAAGAACCTAGCATGATACTACGAAGCAAGAATGATATCGAACATGCTAGAATAGAACAACCTAGCATGGGCTAACATGAGAAACAATACAAGAGTTCATGCCATCAGAATTGAGCACAGAGCACCTAGGGCTAAACATGCTAGTAATCATACACAGCATACAAAACAACAATCACAAATATACCGCAGGTCCACACAACCCCTGTAAGAAATCCTTACCTTGGCTCCAAGACTTCTACACACAAATCCTAAGTCGCGGAACAATCCCGAGCTAGCGAGCGGAACCTAGCAAACCAACAATAATCGGATCTAAAATATCTAAACAAAAATAGAACAACAAGCTCGGCTCGGGGAACTCACGCGCGCGACGACACGAGCTTGGGGTCACGGCAGCAAGCCGGCACGGCAAGGACGCGCGCTGGCCGCGTATACCTGCACCGCACGCGACGGGCAGGACGCGCTACCTACCGCCGCGCGCGCGCACGCACTTGGCAGGGACGCGCAGCGCGCGCGCGGCTGCCGGCGCGCGCGGCGGCGCCGGGCGTCGCGATGCGCGCGCGGACACGCGCGCAGCTTCAGCAGGACGCGCGCGGCGAACGTCTCGGGCGGCGGCGCGCGGCGAGCGGGCTTCGGCAAGTGGACACGGCGAGGGCGTGGCGAGCGCCGGGCGAGGACCTCTCGGCGTCGCGGCGAGCGACGGCGATTCGCTGGCTGGCGAGCGGCAAGGCCGCTGGGACAGATTCGAAGTCGCGAAGCGATCGGGGCGATCTGTCTTCTGGCGGGCGAACGGCAAGGCGCTGGGACAGATCTGGCGTCTGAGCGATCGGGGTGATCTGTCTTCTTGCTCGGCTACACTCGGCTGGCTGCAATCAACACAACACACACAACACACCCCTTTTTCTTACATTCGGCCAGTAAACACCCAAATGAGAAGATGAAGAAGACGAAGACTTACCCGGAATGATGATGATCGAACCCAAGGAGATGCAAGGATGAAGAATCGCAAGGCTATGGAGATGGAGAGCTTGGGCGCCAAGAGGTGTTTTGGAGAAGAAGATGGAATGACCTAATTCTATTTCATTTAACCAAATGCACCAAAACTCCAAACTCCAAGGTTAACTAAGATGTGATGCAGAAAGAGCAACAAGAGCACCTAATGGCTCAATTGGCACACATCTCTACAAGCTTCCTGTGAGACCCGGGTTCAAACCCCTACTGCAAAGACAATTTCCTTTATTTTTACTTTTGCAACAAACCTTGCTCAAACCAAACCACAAACCCCTCCAAAAACCTACAAAAACCATCCAATAATTTTAGTAATCGAAAAGACACAAACGACTCGACGACGGGCCCACCAAATTACCAAATTACCCCTAGGGTATACCCGGAAGACCGGAAGAAAAACACGGTCGTTACAATATTCCTCCTTTTTATGACTTTCGTCCTCGAAAGTCCTTAAGACAAAAAATTTCGGTGGTAATGCAACCTCATCTCGCCTTCCCGCTCCCAAGTGGCTTCCTCGTAACCCCGATTCTTCCATCGAACCTTTACTAAACGAATCTCGCGATTACGCAACGCCTTGGTCTCAAAGGCAAGGATCCTCACCGCTTCTCCTCGAAGTTCAAATCCTCATTCACCGCAAAGGCTCAAAGTCCACAATGTGCGACGGTCCGCACATACCGCGCTCAACATCGATACATGAAAAACACTATGCACCACCGATAGTGACGGAGGTAGGGCTAACCGGTAAGCAACTCGCCAATCCTCTCTAGGATCTCAAACGGACCAACAAATCGGGGACTCAACTTCCCACGCTTACCAAACCTCGTAACACCTCGCATCGGAGCAACCTTAAGGAACACATGCCGACCAACCTCAAACTCCAAATCTCGACGCCTAACATCGGCGTAACTCTTCTCGCTCGCTCCGAGTCACAACATACGAGCTCTAATCTTCTCGACCGCACCATTGGTCAACTGCAGAACTCGGGACCCAAAACTCGCTCTATCGCCAACCTCTTCCTGCACACGTGGGACCGGCAAACGCTTACCATACAATGCCTCGAATGGAGCCATCCGAATCGCCGATCGTAATCGTTGTTATAGGCAAACTCCATCAAGTACAGATATCGTCCCAATCGCTCGGAAATCCAAAGACACAAGCCCTCAACATATCCTCGAGAATCGATTCACTCTCTCACCGACCATCCGTCCGAGGGTGAAAAGTCAGGCTTTGAATCGCACTCAGGCCCAAACCCTTCTCGAGCGCTCTCGAAAACGAAGTGAACCGCGAGTCACGATCGGACACAATCTCACTCACCACACACCATGATAACGGATAATCTGCTCCAAAAGCAATACACGCCTTCGCTCCACTCAGATAAGTGTCTCTACCGGAATGAAGTGTGCGCTCTTGGTCAAACGGTCGACTATCACCCAAATCGAGAGAACTTCCTGAGTCCTTGGCAAACCGGATATAAAGTCCATAGAGATCTCTTCCCATTTCCACTGGGTACACTCGATGGTCGCAACAAACCACCGGCCTCTGCTGGTGCCTTCACTTGCCGGGCAAGTGAGACACCTACCGACAAACTCGCCACATCTCTCTTCATTCCCATCCACCGTAAAGTCCGCTAAGGTCCTGATACATCTTGGTACCCCGGGTGTCAAGCAAAGGGGGAATCAGGCCTCCGAGAGCAACTCGCTCAGAAACTCGCGCAATGTCCGGAACACACAACCGCCTCTATAAGTCAACCCACCGTGCTGGGAATACACAAAGTCAAAGTCACCACAAGATCGACTCTGTCAACCAATCTCTTAAGTGCGGGGTCACCCAACCGGCTGTCTATAATCCACCGCCGAATCGACGGCCGAATAGTCAAATCGAAGCTACTACCCCGCGGTAACCTCTCCCAACAACACTACAACCTCGCCCGCTCGAACTCTCTCTCGCAAACTGGCTGAAACTCAACAACGCCGCAGAGTGCGACGCTTTCTACTCAAAGCATCGGCCACTACATTGGCTTTACCCGATGGTACAAAATCTCGCAGATCATAATCCTTTACCAACTCTAACCATCTCCTCGCCTCATATTCAACTCCTTCGAGTAAACAGATACTTGAGGCTCGTGATCGTGAAACATCTCAATCCGCTCACCATACGTAATGCCTCCAAATCTTCAAAGCAAACACCACTGCCGCCAACTCCATATCATGAGTCGGGTAGTTCTCGCTCATACGGCTTCACCGACGGGAAGCATAGGCAATGACCTTCCCGTGTCGCATCAACACACAACCTAAACCAAACTTGGAAGCATCATCAGACCACGAAACCACTGTCCCCTCCGGATCGCCAACATCGTGCCAAGTCAAATCGCGCTTGAGCTCGCAAAGCTCTCATCACACTCTGCTGTCCCAAACAAACTCGACACCCTTCCTCGCCGACGAGTGAGGGGCGAGGCTAAAGCGTAAAAGTCTCGACGAACCGACGGTAGTAACTCGCCAAACCTGTAAAGTCGCGAATCTCGCAATCAAGTCGGCTTGGCCCATGAACTCACGGCCTCAATCTTCGCGGGGTCCACGGCTATACCATCTCTCGAAACCACGTGGCCTAGGAAGGCCACCGCTTCCAACCAGAATCACATTTGGAAAACTTCGCATAAAGCCGGTTTTCCTCAAAGCCGCCAATACTCGCCTCGGATGCTCGCATGGTCTTCTTTAGACCTCGAATAAATCGAATATCGCCAATGAACACAATGACGGCCGTCCCAAAAATGATTTGAACACCCTATCCATCATGTCCATGAACGCTGGCCGGGGCATTGGTCAATCCAAACGACATGACCACAAACTCATAGTGACCATATCCGACTCAAAGTCGCCTTAGGAATGTCGGCATCCCCGATCCGCAAATCGATGGTAACCGGATCTCGATCTATCTTGGAGAACACCAAGCTCCTCAAGGTGATCGAACAAATCATCGATACGGGCAACGGATACTTATTCTTCATCACACCTTATTAAGCTCGCGTAATCAATACATAAGCGCATCGAACCATCCTTCTTTTCACAAACAAAATCGGGTGCTCCCACGGGGACACACTTGGACGGATGAACCCTCGGTCTAACATCTCCGCAAATCGAATCTTCGCCCTTTAACTCACTGGCGCCATGCGATACGGAGCCTTCGAGATAGGGAGGGTCCTGCTCGAGCTCAATAATGAAGTCAACCTCTCTCTTTGGGGCAACCCCAGAACTCCTCAGAAACACATCCGCGAACTCCCCGCACGACCGGCACTGATCAACAGACAGCGAGGGCGCTCTTCCTGCACAACTTGGCTAGATAGCCCCAAGCTCCATGAGCTAGCAAACGACGAGCTTTCACAAATTGACACCATCGGCGGGCAAACTCCACCTCGACTCCACGAAACTTAAAGCTAGGCCGACTGCGCGCCCAACACTACTTCTTTCTCGTGGCAATCAATCAACGCGTGGTTAGCAACTAACCACTCCATACCAAGAATCACATCAAAACCGCTCATAGGCGTAACTATGAGCGTAGCCACAAGCAACTCTCCTGATATCTCGATCCGCCATCCCTAATCTTATCTCTAGCCAACATACTAACTCCCGAAGGAGTTGCAACAGAATAACTCAAAACCTAGAGGCTCTAGTCTTAACTTAGCATGCTCAAAGAAACAACACGTATACAAATGAATGCGTAGAACCGAATCAAACAAGACAAATGCGCAGTGATCTAAAACAAGAAGCGTACTGCCACAAAGGCATCCGTGACGCTCGGCCTCTGACGGTCGTAGCAAACACTCGACCTGCCTGCTGGCTGCATTGGCCGAGCCGCCATAGCCGGCCGATCACAAAACGGGGCCATGTGACCCTCTCTACCACAACGGAAGCACAATCTAGGTCCAGCCGACAAGCTCCGGCGTGGACTTTCCTACAAGTAGCACAAGCGGAAATCGCTCGGGTCCTCCTCGCTGGCCGGCCGAAACGGACCGGAGCTCTCACGATCTCTGCTTCGAATCGCTTTGGCGGCGCTGGCCGCCCCCCAAAAGTCAAACTTCCTCTTACGCCCCACACACCGGGACAGACTTTGAACAGAGCGGCAACAACCCGCCAAATGAGATACTTCCCATTATAGATCGTGGCTAATCGACATGCCCTAGCATAAGTGTCGTGGGCCCGAGCCCCGACATCTCGGGAAACACCCCGCCTCAATCCGGATATGAACTTCCGAATCTTCACTCTGGGGGTGGCAATCAATCGAGGAGCAAAATATCCATACTCGAGAACTTGCGCCATATTCTCAATGGAATCGTAACCACGCCTCAGTTCCGGAAGAGCTCCACCATCTTCTCCCGAGCCTCATCACCGATGAACTTTACCTTGAACTCACCTTGAAGAACTCCCAAGTAGCGGGTGGAGACCCACCGGTCTCTCGCTCAAGGTGGACTCCCACCACCATCTCATTGTGCCTCCTAGCACATGAGCCGCACATCTCGGCCTCTCTCCAATATCGGGGCACACCATGATCGTGAAGGTGTACTCCAAATGGGCAATCCACACAGCCGCCGCTAACGCATCACCGGTGGCATCAAACTTCTCGTGCTTCCACTTCACAAAATCCTTCACCACCTACCCAATTCCTCGGCACCCTCTCCATATCCGCCTCTCTCGGGGCTACTTGCTCCTGAGGAGCCGGAGGTGCTACTGAGCTCACAACCAATCGAGTCACCGCTCGATCCGGGCTCGGGACTCTTCCCGCCAAGCACGCTAACAAGGCTCGGTCTCTCGCCTCTGGTCACTCAACATGCTGACCATAAAGCCCTCATAGACTCGGCAAACTCTGCTCCAGGAGCGATCTCACGGCCTTCATCGCCTCAACGCCCGCTCTAGGCGTAACGGGAGGAGCTTTGGTGGAATGCCATCGATGTCGCTTGGGACGATGTCCTGCGCATGATCGAGATCCGATCCTCGATACCTCGACCGCTCTCGAACCTCCTCTCCCAGACGGTGATCGCATGTTGGCGATCTACATCCAAACCAACAACGAATCAAAACTCGCTCACACCATTCCACAACACCAAACAAGGCATACACTAGATGATAGGTATTGTAAATTCTTAACCCTTTTCCTTTCTAAAACAATAAATCTAGGCGTACTGATGACCGCTTGAGGCTTGATGATCATGGAAAACGACCTACAACAAAAGGTCACTACACGTAATCTATGACTCGAGCTCGATACCAATCAGAAAGACCCGACCCAAAAGGGGCTCTAAATGGGCCTTTACCCCAATGCATGTAGTGAAAATAAAAGACATTATAAAAATACATTTCGGATCCCAAGTAAAAACAGAAACATTCAACAACCCAAACATACATTTCTAAAAGCATACTCGATCGAGATTTATTTAAACCATTAAAACAATCCACAAGTACAAATATGCTGGAATCCATAAAACGTAAGAAAACATCCTGGGCCTCGTGTCTGCCTACATGCATTCAGGGAAATAATAAAAGGTGAAGAGTCATGATAATTAAAATAAAATAATCGTGATGACAAAGAGTTCCATGATCACAGCTCCTCCTTCACCATCCTGTCTCCCGCCTTGATTACCCGTGGAAAACCACGAATAAGGGTGAGTAACGAATTACCCAAAGAAGAATCCCCAACCGGGTACAATACGATATACATGATCATCTAGAAGAATGTATGCAAGCTATGAGCACAAACACAGAGCGGAGCACAAAGCTAAGTCCACACTTGGACCTCGGATGCCATCTCGTGGTCTTAGTCCTGGAAATACCACAACACACTAAACGCGCTATACGGGAACAAGTCCCGCCTCGGCACCGCCTCGCATCGATACGAAAGGTGCACTCGCTCAAGATCCCGAGGAGCTCTCGATCGGCGCTGTAATGAGCGTAAGCGCGCACCGCATGCTACCGCAAACTCGGGGTGCCGGTCTAGTGGCAAGCCGCCGTGTTCGATCCACCATGCCTAACTAAATCTCTCGGATCGGTGTCACCGACATAGGGTGTGAGACTCGACACGCGAACTATGTCACTGTACCACCGCACTTTGAGGCTAAGGAACCGGCCGTGGTAGGCTTACACCGAAGCGGTCCTTGCCCTAACAGTGGCAATCAAGGGCTACGCCGAACACGCCGAGGACGTGTCGATCGCCGGGGGCGAGGCAATGCCAAGTCATCATCCCGACCGTTGGGGCATTTAATATCGCCACCCTCACCCAAGATTGCGGGGCCTACCGGCTTGGGATAGCTAATCCCTCACGGGGTCAAGGACGGAGAATCGCTCTCGAACGCCCTTGCCATAGATGCAAGATACTTTATGCATCGGGCCTTGATGATTCTATCTACCTCAATTCTAAACCTTAACAAAATAACGATTCAATCAATGCACCCAAATACGTGCTCATCGGATACAAAGAACCTAGCATGATACTACGAAGCAAGAACAGATATCGAACATGCTAGAATAGAACAACCTAGCATGGGCTAACATGAGAAACAATACAAGAGTTCATGCCACCAGAATTCGAACAGAGCACCTAGGGCTAAACATGCTAGTAATCATACACAGGCATACAAAACAACAATCACAAATATACCACAGTGTCCACACAACCCCTGTAAGAAATCCTTACCTTGGTGGGAAGACTTCTACACACAAATCCTAAGTCATGGAACAATCCCGAGCTAGCGAGCGAACCTAGCAAACCAACAATAATCGGCATCTAAAATATCTAAACAACAATAGAATGCAAGCTCACCTCGGGAACTCACGCGGCGCGCGACGACACGAGCTTGGGGCTCAGCCGCAAGCCGGGCACGGCAAGGACGCTGCTACCGGCCGCGCTACCGCACGCAAGACGGCAGGACGCGCTGCCGTGCTGCCGCTACCGCACGCACGACGGCAGGACGCCAGCGCGGCGCGGCGGGCGCGGCGCGGCGTGCGCGATCACGGGCGAGCAGCTCGGCGAGACGCGCGCGCGGGCGAACGTCGGGCGGCGGCGCGCGCGGCGAGCGGGGCTTCGGCAAGCGGACACGGCGAGGGCGTCGCGAAGCGCCGGAGACCTCTCGGCGTCGCGGCGAGCGACGGCGATTCGCTGGCTGGCGAGCGGCAAGGCTGCTGGGACAGATCTGAGCGTCACGAGCGATCGGGGCGATCTGTCTTCTTGGGCCGCGACGGCAAGGTCTTTGGGACAGATCTGGGCGTCGCGAGCGATCGGGGCGATCTCTTCTTGGCTGCTCGGCTACACTCGGGTGGGTCGCAATCAACACAACACACACAACACACCCTTTTTCTTACATTCGCCAAAGAACACCCAAATGAGAAGATGAAGAAGACGAAGACTTACCCTAAATGATGATGATCGAACCCAAGGAGATGCAAGGATGAAGAATCAAAAAGGCTATGGAGATGGAGAGCTTGGGCGGCCAAGAGGTGTTTTGGAGAAGAAGATGGAATGACCTAATTCTATTTCATTTAACCAAATGCACCAAAACTCCAAACTCCAAGGTTAACTAAGATGTGATGCAGAAAAGAGCAACAAGAGCACCTAATGGCTCAATTGGCACACATCTCTACAAGCTTCCCAGAGACCCGGTTCAAACCCCTACTGCAAAGACACATTTCCTTTATTTTTACTTTTGCAACAAACCTTGCTCAAACCAAACCACAAACCCCTCCAAAAACCTACAAAACCATCCAATAATTTTAGTAATCGAAAAGACACAAACGACCACGACGGCCCGACCAAATTACCAAATTACCCCTAGGGTATACCGAAGACCGGAAGAAAAACTGGTCGTTATAAAGTTATGAGAACCAATCATTAGGCCGGAAGTAGGAGACTTCCGATGATTCCTAAGAAAGAGGCTTCCCGATGTTTCCAGATCTTGTGTTATGAGCTCGTTGAGCTATGATCCGTGTTGATAGTCGCTTGCTTGCATATTGAGGTGCTAGATGATTGATGTATCGTGACAACCCCTGTTGGGGATTCTTACCGAGTATGTTTATACTCACCCTTATTTATCTTTCGGGTAACTTGGGACAACACCGGGAGGGCTAGCGGAGGAGCCGATTGATCGTGGGGAACCGCCAGGCACTCTGTCTTTTATTATTGCATTGTTTATTCAAATGTAGATGGACAGAGTCCTAGGGGAACATTGTTTAAAACGTTGCTTAAATTGTATTGTACATTTTATTAAACACCGCCGTGATGTTTTACTTTGTTGGATTGTTTAAACTGAAAATTGTTGGTTATGTTTTAAGGGCTCCCCCTTCTCATATGTTTTGAAAGGTTTTTAAATATAAGCTCTAAACCGCTTGTTATCATATTTAACTTGCATGCTGAGTAAGATCCCAAGTTTAGGACCATGTTTTGGGTCGGGTTCTTCTCGGTGTAGAGCGAAGCATAACGTATATTGCTTCCCCGGCAAATGATGTGGATTTAGCTACCACATCGGCATAAGCCTAGTTTGTAGCTGCTAGAGCGAAACCCCGCCAATAGTGCAAGGTCGCCTTGGCCTGCTTCTTAGCTTCGTGTCGGTGGTACAGTGCCGCACAGATGAGTGTCGAGGGCCTCGCACTCATCGTGTTCGAAGGACACCGCTTCCTAGTCTTAGGCATGCGTGCCGCCCGCGTAGTTTTGTACTTAGGCCCCCACATTTACGCCGGTTGCGGAAGATGCGGTGTGCGCGCAAGACACGCGCGTTAGTCGCCGGTTCGGAGAGCTCCCTGGGCTAATGTTCGTGAGTACACCGCCCTTCTGTTTAGAGCCGGACTTCGGGTACTCTCCGATAGTCCAGTTATAAGCGAGGGTAAGAGGCCTTTGAGGACACCCATTGGGATTGGCTTTTGAGTCGATCATATGGTCGAGGGAGAAAGACCCTCGAGGGTGTCGGACATCTTTGGGATCGGTTTTTGAGTGATCAATTGGCCGAGGAGAAAGACCCTCGAGATGTCCCGGGATTGGTTATGAGAGCCAATCATTAGGCCGGAAGTAGGAGACTTCGAGGATTCCAGATCTCGCTTTGTAAGCTCGTTGAGCTATGATCTGTGTTGGTAACTGTTTGCATGTATACTAGGGTGCTAGATGATTGATGTATCGTATTGTACCTCGGTTGGGGATTCTTACTGAGTATGTTTATACTCATCCTTATTTCTGTGGTTTTCCACCAGGTAACTTGGGACAGCACCGGGACGGCTAGCGGAGGGAGCTGATTGATCATGGGAGCCGCCGGCTCTCTGTCTTTCATTGTTTGCATAATTTGTTCAGCATGTAGACGGACAGGAGTCCTAGGGGGACGTTTTTAAAAGTTGTTTAAATTGTATTGTATGTTTTTATAAACACTGGTCAGACTTGTTTTACTTTGTTGGTTTTGCTTAAATGAAGATTGTTGTTTATGCTTTAAGTGTTCCCCGCTTTTAAATGTTTTGAAAGGTTTTAAATATGAGCACTAAACCGCTTGGTGAAGTATTTAACTTGCATGCTGAGTGAGAACCTAGGTTTAGGACCGTATTTTGGGTCGGGTTCTTACAGGTCTTGACCTTTGAGGGATCCTTGCTGGTTAGTGTAGCTTGTGCCCTGCCAGCCATTGTTGGTATTCTTGTTGTTGGTAGCTGGTGTTAACCAGGTAGTGGCGTTCCGTTTATGGAGTTTCGGTGGGAAGGTGCAATAAGCTTAAGCTAGAGGGTATAAGCCTGTTTGTGTTTATATTGAGGCGAGCTTTGTTCCGTTGCTTGCATGAAGGTAAGTTAGTGGAGGGAGCCCTCTGGGGCCCTGTTGATAGCGGGTTGACTTCTGCAGTCAATGATCTAGGTTGAGCTAGAGTTGAGTAGATTGCGTAGTTATGCAGTTTAGAGTTGTTTAGGCTTCCGAGTTCGTAGCACCCAAGTGGTTGGATTGTAGGTTTTCGTGTTGGAGCTGATAGTAGTTGAGGTTGTTGTGTGAGTCAGATTTTTGGCAGATTAGTTTCGGTAGCTAGAGCTCGCAC
The DNA here is from genome assembly GCA_036507275.1 of Sicyos edulis. Classification (NCBI taxonomy): domain Eukaryota; kingdom Viridiplantae; phylum Streptophyta; class Magnoliopsida; order Cucurbitales; family Cucurbitaceae; genus Sicyos; species Sicyos edulis. The sequence goes on along the minus strand of CM071849.1, from coordinate 17,692,047 downwards.
CTCGTCCCGGTGGAGATGTCATTACTATGGAGTAGTGACATGGCAGTTTTCAGGCTAGAGTTGTTGGCACCAGGGTGTGGCAACAAAGGTTTATTATAGGCAGTGCGTGGAAGAACTGTGGTTTTAGAGAGCGTTCTTAAGAGGCTTATGAGCCTAGTTCAGTCCCAGTAGTGTTTTCACCCTCAGACCGATGGTCTTTTGGGAGGAGTGAGCCAGATCCTTTAGATCTTGTTGCGAGTTGGTGTTTCCGTGGTTAGGCAGTGGGGGACCAGTGTTGGTTTTATGAGGTTGCCTTGGGTAGCAGTTCCGAGCTGTTAGTTCATATGGTTCCGTTGAGGCGTTGTATGGTAAATGTTGCAGGTTTCTAGTGTTCTGGGAAAAGGTTGGTGGCCTTTAGTTTTTGGGTCCTGAGTTGCTGCAGTTGACCAGCAGTGAAGTGCAGGAGTTTAGAGCTCGTACGTTGTCAGTTCAGAGCAGCCAGAAGTGTTACGCCGATGTACGGCGTCGAGATTTAGAGTTTGAGGTTGGACAGTGCGTGTTTTTTTTAAGGTTGCACCGATGTAAGGTGTGTTGAGTTGGTAAGCGAGGGAAGTACAGTCCCCATTTTGTTGGACCATTTGAGGTTCTCGAGAGGATTGGCAGAGTTGCATATCGGTTAGCTTTTCCCCGTCATTGTCAGCTGTGCACAGTGTTTTCTTGTATCGATGTTGAGGCAGTATGTGTCGGACCCGTCGCTCATTGTGAACTTTGAGCCTTTGCAGCTGAATGAGGATTTGAGCTTCAAGGGGAAGCCTGTGAGTATTCTAGTCTTTGAGTCGAAGACGTTGCGTAGTCGTGAGATCCGTTTGGTAAAAGTTCAGTGGAGGAGTCTGAGTTCAGAGGAAGCCTCTTGCGAGTGGGAAGACGAGATGAGATTGCAGTATCCTGAGCTGTTTCAGTCTTAAGGACTTTCGAGGACGAAAGTCATAAAAAGGAGGGAATATTGTAACGGCCAAGGTTTTCATCCCAGTCTTCCAGGTATGCCCTAGGGGTATTTTAAGAATTTGGTCGGGCCGTTAGGGCCGTTTATGTCTTTTTCAGTTGCTAAAATTATTGGATGGTCTTGTAAGATTTTGTTGCTTTGTGGATGTGTTTGGGCTTGGTGAGATGCAAAAAGTAAAATAAGGATTTTAAAGTGTGGGTATTGGGATTCGAACCCAGGGTGCTAGGAAGTCAGGTGGGTGAAGTTGCCAGTTGAGTCACAGGAGTCTCTTGCTGTTCTCTCCGCAGCATGTCTTGGTTAGCCTTGGTTCTTTGGGGTTATGGTGCATTTGATTAAATGAAGGGAATTTATGTTTATTGTTCTTTCTTCTCCAAATAATCCCTAGCCCCCCCAAACCTTCTCTCCCAAGCCTCAAGTCGAGCTCCATCTCCCAAGCAGCCCCGTCGTTCGTTCGTCATCCCGGGTAAGAGTATCGTCTTCTTCTTCTTCTTCCGATTCGATTCTTGTTGGTCAAGAGGAAAAAATGGCTAAGTTGTGTGTTTTGTAGCAGCAGCGCCAGCAGTATCGCCAGACGCTCAGACGACCAGCAGCAGCGCCTAGAAGCCCATCGCCCAGCCTGGCGTGCCCAGACACCTATCGAGTCGCTTGCCTCGCGCCAAAGAAATTTCGCCCCACAAGGTCTGTGTCGCATCTCGTTGCCCGTCCGCTGGCGCGCCCCAGCAGCTGGCGTCGTCTACTTGTCCGCGCCTAGCAAGCCCGTCCGCAAGCGCCAGCAGCCCCTGCCGCCCATCAGCGCAGCCCGTCGGTCCGCGCGCCAGCCCGTGCTGTGTGAGTGCTCCCGAGCTGTGCCCTGTGTGTTTTATTATATTTAGGCCTATGGATTGTGATTATTGTTGTGCTTGTTAGGTTCTCATTAGCTAGCTCGAGATTGATCGCGGCTTAGGATTCTTGTGTGTAGTTGTCTTCCGACCAGGTAAGGATTTCTTACTGGAGTTATGTGGGCCCTGCGATTTAATATGTGATTGCTGTTTGTTTGCTATTTTATGTTTATCAGCATGTTAGTGGATAGGTGCTCTATTCTGAATTCTGACTGGCATGAATCTCATATTGTTTCTCATGTTAGTTCCATGCTAGGTTGTCCTGTTCTGGCATGCTCGATATCTGTTCTTGCTTCGTAGTACCATGCTAGGTTCGTTGTTTCTGTTGAGCACGTTTTGGAATGTTTGTCTTTGCTTTATGTTATAGTTTAGAGTTCGGATAGGTAGCATCATCCGGGCAAGGATGCATAACGTAACTTGCATCCACGCATGTGGACGTGCGAGGCAAGATCGCCCCGATCCACCGTTAGGGTTTAGCTAACCCTAACGGCAGCTCAGTGCAATCTTGGGTGAGGGTGGCAAACTGTTAAAGGCCCCAACGATCGGGATGATGACAAGGCATCGCCTTGTCCCCGGCAGTCGGCACGTCCTCAGCGTGTTCGGTAGTAGCCCTTGATTGCCACCTGATAGGGCAAGGACGGCTTCCTGGTGTAAGCCTACCACGACCAGATCCTTAGCCTTAGGTGCGGTGGTTCAGGCTGACATAGTTCACGTGTCTAGGCCTCACACCCCTATTTCAGTGACCCCGATCTAGAGATTAGTTAGGCATGAGTACTGGACCTGGGTAGCTTGCCACTAGACCCGGCACCCCCCATGGTTTCCAGCAGCATGCGGTGCATGCATACGCTTATTATAGCGCTGACTGGAGAGCTCCTCGGGATCGTGAGCCAGTGCACCTTTCGTATCGACAGTAGACAAGCTGAGGTCGGGACTTGTTTCTCGTATAGGATCGTATCGTGTGGTGGAATTTCCGGAGTAAGACCCTGAGATGGCATCCGAGGTTATGTGTGGATTTAAGCTATGTACTCTCTTATGTGTTTATATTCATAGCTTGCATACTTTCTGCTAGATGACCAGTTATATCGTATTGTACCCCGGTTGGGGATTCTTACTGAGTAATTCGTTACTCACCCTTATTTTGTGGTTTTCCACAGGTAACCAAGGTGCGAGACAGGATGGCTGAAGGAGGAGCTGTGATCATGGAAACCAGCTGTCGAACTCTGAATTTATGTCTTTGATTCTTTATGTTTTATTTTCCTCTAAATGCATGTAGCTGGGCACGGAGCCCTAGGTTGTTTTCTGACTGCTTTTCCGGATTCTAGCACTGTTGTAACTATTGGAAAGTTTTGAATGTTTGAAATAAATCTCTGATCAGAGTGAGTTTTGGAAATGTATTTGTCTTGGAACAGGTTCTTGGAAACAGGGATAGGTTTCAGGAATTTTATATTGACTTTTTAAATGGATGTTTGTATGTTTTAGTTTTCACTTAGAATCCGAAAAACATTATAGCATATTGTCTTTAACTTTTGGATGCATGCATTGAGGTAAAGGCCCATTTTAGAATCCTTTTGGGTCGGGTCTTTACACCTTGATTTTATAGACCCAACCCGAAAATGGTGCTAAACCTAGGTCTTTACTCAGCATGGAAGTGAAAAGCATAAATGACCCAACCAGGGGTCGAATTGAAAAACTTTTCAAACATAAGAGTGGAAAACATTAAAAACAAACTAAACATTCATTAAGCAAAACCATTCAAGTGAAAATAGTGACTGATCAGTACTTTTCTTAAAAACATAAAAATAGTTCAAACAACAATGAATAAGTTTTCCCTACGGACTAATGTCCAACTACATGCTGAAATCAAACATAAAAGTAAAGACACAACAGAGTGTCGCAGAAGATCCATGATCTCTCGCCTCCTCCGCTAGCCGCCCGGTCTTTGTCCCAAGTTACCTGGTGGAAAAACCACAATAAGGGTGAGTATAATCATACTCAGTAAGAATCCCCGACCGGGGTATGATACGATGCAATCAATCATCCAGCAACCTAGTACACATGCAAATAGATATCAACACGGATCTCAGCTCAACGAGCTCACAAGGCAAATCCGGAGTCCTCGGAAGTCTCCTACTTCCGGCCTAATGATTGGTTCTCATAACCAATCCCGGGACATCTCCGAGAGTCTTTCTCCCTCGGCCAAATGATCAGCTCAAAAACTGAACCCAATGATGTTCGACACCCTCGAGGTTCTTTCTCCCTCGACCACATGATTAGCTCCAAAACCAATCCCAATGGGTGTCCTCAAGGGCCTCTTGCCCTCGCTAATAACTCTGGACTATCGGGAGAGTACCCGAAGTCTGGCTCTAAACTGGAAGGAACTGGTGTACTCACGAACATTAGCCCGGGGGAGCTCTCCGAACTGGCGACTAACGCATGTGCGGCACACCGCATGCTGCTGCAACCGGCGTAAATTTGGGGGCCTAAGTACAAACTACGCGGGCGTGTACGCGAATGCCTAAAGACTCGTGGCGGTGTCACTCAACACGAGTGGTCACGAGGCCCTCAAAGACTCATTTGTGTAGCCTGTACCACCGACCTGAAGCTAAGAACCGGCCAAGGCAGGCTTGCACCGTTGGCAGGGTTTTGCTCTAGCAGGCTACAAACTAGGCTTATGCCGATGTTGTAGCTACATCCACATCGGCGGCCGGGGGAAGCAATGTACGTTATGCTTTGCTCTAACTCCCGACCCGTGAGGACAAAGTACGTTATGTCCTCTCTCAGCCTCTGGATGATGACAAACCCTACTACACTAGCTACGAGTATGAAATAACTGATTCCTGGCTAAACATACATATCAACATCAATCACACTTAACCTAGCATGATACTACGAACTTAAAGCAGGAATAAAAAGCATGCTGGAAGAACAAACCTAGCATGGCACTAACATGTACAAACAGGAAAACATGCTAGCAGGAATTCAAACACAAGTTGTCCTATCCACTAACATGCTCATAATAGTAAACAGGCATACAAGTCACAATCAAGAAAGCATCGCAGGGTCCACACAACCATGGTAAGAAATCCTTACCTGAAAACAAATGGAAAATAACTATCACGAATCAATAAACGACCCTCGAGCATTTAAGCCAACCCGAGCAACCTAGGCATTCAATAAAAACATCCTAAATAAATAAACCGCAGCCAACAACTTAGGGCCCAAAGAAGAAAAGGCTCGGGAGTTACCAACCGAGAAGACACAAGGTCTCGGCAGCAAGGGGGCTGGAAGGGCGCTGGGCGCTGGGCGAGGCGTGCAGACGAGTTGAATCAGGAGCGCGGGCGTCGCGTCTGGGTTGCTGGGCGAGGCGTGCAGACGCGCTGGAACGGGCGCGCGGGCGTCACGTCTGAGCTGCGGTGACACTGCGCGGCACAGGCAACGGAACTGGGCGGCAGTGAGTGGTGTCGAGCTGTGCGGGGTGGCTCGGCAAGGTGCAGGGTTGGATGGCAGCGTGCGGTGCGGGACGGCGCTGGGTTGGGCGACCTGGTGCGGAGCGGTGCGGTGCTGGGGCTGGTGCGGCTAGGGTTTGTGGGGTTGACAAGGAGAGAGAAAGAGAGAGAGAGAGAGAGAGAGAGAGAGAGAGAGAGAGAGAGAGAGAGAGAGAGAGATGTGAGGCAAAACAAGATTTTCTTTATTTTTCCTTCCTTTTCCTATTTTAAATAGGTCTTGGTGACCTAAAATCCCTTCCCAAGGCTTCCTCCTTTGAGTCCCGGTTGAAGCAATCTTTTCTATTAATTTAAACTCATTTTCTAAAAACTCCCAAATCACCATTTAGGGCAAGGATTCATGTAACGGCCTAGGTTTTCATCCCGGTCTTCCAGGTATGCCCTAGGGGTATTTTGGTAATTTGGTCGGGCCGTCAAGGCCGTTTATGTCTTTTTAAGTTGTTAAAATTATTGGATGGACTTAAGTAAGATTTTGATGCTTTGTGGATGTGTTTGGGCATGGTGAGATGCAAAATTAAATTTGAGAAATAAAGTTGCAGCAGCCGGGGTTCGAGCCAAGGTGGCCTTATGTGCTAGAGGAGAGCCTTGCCAAGTGAGCCACCAGGTGTTATTGTTATTGTTTCCTCGTCATATCTTAGTTACCCTTGGATCTTTGGAGTTTTGGTGCATTTGTTTAAAAGAAGAGAAAATAGGGTTTTGGTTCTTCTTCTCCAAACTCCTTGGCCGCCCAACCTTCTTCTCCCAAGTTCCTTGTCGAGCTCCTTCTCCCCTTGCAGCCCCATTCGTGCATCGTCCCGCCCGAGCAGCAGCCCAGTCGAGCGGCCAGCCCAGCGCCAAAGAAGAGGTCGTCGCGGCCGCCCAGACGCCTTGCGCCAAGCGGCCAGAAGCGTCGCGATCGCCGCCCAGACGCCAGCGCGCCAAAGATCGCCCTGCCGCATGCCCGTGTGGTCGTCCCAGCCAGGTCCCGCGTCCGCCCCGAGCTCGTGCCTGCACGCCGTGTCGCCCGCGCGCCCGTCGCCGTCGCAACGAGTCCGCGTCGCCAGGCTTCTCGCGCTTTCTCTCTCCGTCCCAGGGCTGCGTTGTGCGTTGCGCTTCGCCAAGCGGCAGCAGCTTTGTCCGCGCCCGTGCTCCCGCGCCAGCCAGCCCTACCGCCCATCTGCGCCCATCTGCGCCCAGCAGCAGCCCCGCACGTGCAGCCTGTCCGTCCGCGCGTCAGCCGTGCCGCGTGAGTTTCTCCTGAGCCGAGCCCTGTTTATTTTATTATATTAATGCCTATGTTTTGGGATTATTGTTGTGTTTGTTAGGTTCTCGTTAACAAGCTCGGGATCGATATTAGCTTAGGATTCTTGTGTGTAGTTGCCCTTCGACCAGGTAAGTATTTCTTACCGGAGTTGTGTGGGCCCTGCGATATATTATGTGATGCTGATTGTATGCTTGTTTGTGTTTATTAACATGTTTAGTGATAGGTGCTCTGTTCTGAATTCCCGACTGGCATGATTTCTTATGTTGTTTCTCATGTTAGTCCATGCTAGGTTGTTCCGTTCTAGCATGCTCGTATCTGTTCTTGCTTAGTAGTATCATGCTAGGTTCGTTGTATCTGTTGAGCACGTATTGGATTGTATTGGATTGTTTGTTGTTGATATTATAGTTTAGAGTTCAGGTAGGTAGCATCATCCGGGCCGGATGCATAACGTAACTTGCATCCAAGACAGGGACGTACTAGCCGGTACTCCGTCCCTGATCCCGTTTGGGTTTAGCTAAACCTAACGGCTGGCCCTGCAATCTTGGGTGAGGGTGGCAGACTGTTAAATGCCCCAACGGTCGGGATGATGACTTGGCATTGCCTCGTTCCCAAAAGTCGGCACGTCATCGGCGTGTTCGGCAGTAGCCTTTGATTGCCACCTGTTAGGACAAGGACAGCTTCCTGGTGTAAGCCTACCACGGCCGGTTCCTTAGCCTCAGGTGCGGTGGTTCTGGCTGACATAGTTCACGTGTCCAGGTCTCACACCCCTGTGTCAGTAACACCGATCCAGAGATTTAGTTAGGCATGGTGATGGACCTGGGCAGCTTGCCACTAGACCCGGCACCCCCCAGAGTCTGTAGTAACATGCGGTGCGCCCTTAAGCTCATTACAGCGCCGACCGGAGAGCTCCTCGGGATCTTGAGCGATGCACCTTTCAGACGACAGTTAGATGTGCCGAGGCCGACTTGTTTCTCGTATAGGGCGTATTGTGTGGTGGATTTTCTGGAAGTAAGACCCTGAGTTGGCATCCGAAGTTATATGTGGATTTTAGCTATGTGCTCTATTCTGTGTTTATATTAATAGCTTGCATACCTTTCTGCTAGATGACCATGTATATCGTATTGTACCCCGGTTGGGGATTCTTCCTGAGTAATTCGTTACTCACCCTTATTTTGTGGTTCTCCACAGGTAACCATGGTGCGAGACAGGATGGTTGGAGGAGGAGCTGTGATCATGGAAACCCGTTGTTGAACTCTGAGTTTATGTCTATGATTCTTTATGTCTTATTTTTCCTCTGAATGCATGTAGTTGGGCACGGGGCCCCAGGTTGTTTTCTGACTGTTTTTCCGGTTTCTAGCACTGTTGTAACTATTGAACAGCTTTGAATGTTTTAAATAAATCTCTGATCAGAGTGAGTTTTGGAAATGTATTTTCCTTGGAACAGGTGCTTGGAAACAGGGACAGGTTTCAGGAACTTTGTATTGACTTTTTAAATAGATGTTTGAATGTTTTAGTTTTCACTTAGAATCTGAAACACCATTTTGCATATTGATTTAAGTTTTGAGCACATGCATTGAGGTAAAGGCCTATTTTGGACCCCATTCGGGTCAGGTCTTTACAGTTCAAATCCCAATGGAAACACTAAAATTAATATTAATTTTGCCAATATCCAAAACACTTCCAAACTTCTAAACAACTAGCCCAAACTTCTTGGGTCTTGCAACCAACAATGATCATGCCTCGAAAAAGGCAGGAATGGTATTGGAATCCTGAAAATCCACAAATTCTGACCGGGGAGCAAAAAGACCAATTTACCCCTAAGGGTTAAAAAGCCCTAACGGCCCAACCGATTGCCCCAATACTAAACCGAAAGTACCGGGGAAACCGTAACGAAAAACTGGGCCGTCACATTGATGCCCATCGGGGTCTTACACAACCTAGGATGCGATGATGCCCATCGGGGTCTTACACATAAGGATGTCCATCGGGGTCTTACACTCCCTAGCTACATTATGATGCCCATCGGGGACTTACACATAATGTCAACAGTGTAGTGCCCATCGGGGACTTACGTACACTAGCAACGCATTGGTGCCCATCGGGGACTTACCCAAGCGAGACCTAAACTAGTATCCCTAACGATCTCCTAAGTACAGGAACACAAACTAGCCTAACAATCAGACAATAAACATTACCTGTCTAACCCTAGCATGAAACTAACAGATTACGAACAAGAACATGGGTATGCCAGAATAAGAAGAATCCCTAGCATGATACTACGAACTTAAGCAGGAATCAAGAGCATGCTGGAAGAACAAACCTAGCATGGCACTAACATGAACAACAAGAAAACATGCTAGCAAGAATTCAAACACAAGCTGTCCTATAGCTAACATGCTCATAACAGTAACCAAGCATACAAGGCACAATCCTGAAAGCATCGCAGGGTCCACACAACCTCGGTAAGGAATCCTTACTTGGAAACAAGCAGTAAATAAGTATAACGCTCCTAGAGCTGGAGAACACACAACCTAGCAAAACATACATAGTTACATCAATAACCTAAACTAGCTATCTCTAAACTAAACTCAAGGAAACAAGAACCGGGAAGTTACCCGGTGAGCTACACAAGCTCTCGGCCAAACTCCTTGGGTTTGTCCATGGGAGTTCACGGCTAGGCTAGTGCTAGGGCTTAATCTCGACCTCCTCTTCAACAACCTCCTGGATTCGGCTTGGCTGCACCTCCAACACAACGGAACACAAGTTAGCTTTTCAGGAGGACAAACAACACACTCCCAAACCACACCAACATGCTCACGACTAGGGTTGAGAACTCACCTCGGGAGTGTGCTCGGCTTGGAAATTGCTCACGGCTACTAGGGCTTGATGCGGAAACTCTCTTTCGGCTTCGATCGAAGCTTGCAAAACATAAGGAATCGATTAGGGCACAACCAACCAGCCACCTTAGGCTCTAGACCAAGGGAAGGAAAACTCACCTTAACAAGAATCGACTCCAAGAAAAGCTTGAGGGAAGGTGCGGCAACAAGGGGCTGTTTGCTTGGTGTGTTTCGGTGACAACAAATCCAACTCGGCTTGCGAAGACACCTCTCGGCCAAGCCCCTTGAACTAGGGCTTGCGGCTACACAAGGAGAAGACCAAGAAGATGTTCGGCACCCTAAAGAGAAGACAACAAGGCTCGGCAATCCTAAGAACTCCAAAGGGAAGGTCTCGGTTTCAAGAGGAAACAACTTGCTCGGTTAGAGTTTCCCCAAGCAACAAGGAAAGCAGGTCTCGGCTAGGAAAAAGAAAGGGAAAAGGAGATGATTACCTCGGTTCTTGATCTTGATCTTGGAGAAACGGCAAGAAGATGGAGGGGAAGAGGGGAAGAAGATGCTCTCGGCAAGACAAGCAACCAAACAAAAGAGAGGAATCGAGAAGGATATAGTGCTCGGCAAGAGGTGAAGAATGGAGGATGAAATCGGCAAGATTAGGGAAGTAGGAGTTGAAGAAATCGCAAATTGGAGAGGAACTTGCGGCTACGGGAAGGAATTAAGAAACAAAAACGATTTCTTTCCTTATTTTTTACGATTCCTACTCCTGGGCTTTCCCCCATCGAGTCTCGGCGGCAGCACAATTCTCTTCTTAAATAATTCTTTTAAATCCAAGCCTCCAAACTCTCTTGTAGGTCAAGGGTTCGAATCTGTAACGGCCCAGGTTTTCATCCCGGTCTTCCAAGTATGCCCTAAGGGCATTTTGGTAATTTGGTTTGGCCGTCAGGGCCGTCTATGTCTTTTTCCAGTTGCTAAAATTATTGGATGGACTTAAGTAGGATTTTTATGCTTTGTGAATGTATTTGGGCATGGTGAGATGCAAAAAAAAAATTGGGATTTAAAAGTGTAGCAGTTGGGTTTCGAACCAAGGTGGCCTGGGAGGTTACTTGGGTGACCTTGCCAATTGAGCCACAAGGTGATTTTGTTACTCTTTCCACACCACTTTATAGTTAGCCTTGGTTCAAGGTAGTTTTGGTACATTTGTTTAAAAGAAGAGAAATTGGGGTTTTTGGGTCTTCATCCCCAAAAGTCTCCTTGGCCGCCCAAGCATTTCGCCCAAGCTCTCTCTCCCAAGCCCCAAGCTGAATCCTTGCTCTCTTGCAGCCCCGAGGTCCGATCGTCTTTCCGGTAAGGTTCTTCTTCTTCTTCTTCTTCTTCTTCTTCTTCTTTCCCTTCTTCGTTTTAGCACCCCTACTGGCCGAGAGGGAGGAGGTGAGTGTGTGTGTGTGTCTTGTACAACTTACCGAGAGGAGCCAACACAGCTGCCGAGCCAGATCGCCCAGCTCGTGCCCCTGTCGCCCGCAGCAGCAGGCACCAGCAGGCCCAGATCGCCCAAGGTCGCCAGCTCCATCGAGCCCAGATCGCCCATCTCATCCCTCAGTCGCGCCCAGCTCGCCCGAGGTCGCCAGCTCCATCGCGCCAGATAGCCCAGATCGCCATCTTCAAGCCGAGCTCGCTCCCACGCGCCGCATTGCGTCGCCTGCCTCGAGCCAGCAAGGCGCCCTAGAGCTGGTCGCGCGCGCCCGAGCGCCTTCTCGCCCGGCACCTTCGCCAAAGACTTAGCGCTGTGCCATCTCTCTCGTCGCGCGCCCGATCCCAGCCAGCTGATCGCATGCCTCGCCATCGTCGCCTATTTTGTCGCAGCCCAGCGGCGCCCAGCTCTGTGTCGCCGTGCCGTGTTAGTGCTCTCGAGCCGAGCCTTCTTGTTTTGTTAAATTTAGGTTTATGGTTTGTAATTATTATTGTGCTTGTTAGGTTCTCGGTAGCTAGCTCGGGTTCGATCGCAGCTTAGGATTTTGTGTTTAGTCGCCTCCCGACCAAGGTAAGGATTTCTTACCGAAGTTGTGTGGGCCCTGCGATATATTATGTGATTGCTGATTGTATGCTTGTTTGTGTTTATCAACATGTTTAGTGATAGGTGCTCTGTTCTGAATTCCTGACTGGCATGATTTCCTATGTTGTTTCTCATGTTAGTCCATGCTAGGTTGTTCTGTTCTGGCATGCTCGTATCTGTTCTTGCTTAGCAGTATCATGCAAGGTTCGTTGTATCTATTTGAGCACGTATTGGATTGTTTGCTGTTGTTGTTATAGTTTAGAGTTCAGATAGGTAGCATCATCCGGGCCAGAATGCATAAAGTACCTTGCATCCACGGCAGGGACGTACGAGACAGTTCTCCGTCCTTGGACCCCGTTAGGGTTTAGCTAACCCTACCGGTAGGCCCTGCAATCTTGGGTGAGGGTGGCAGACTGTTTAATGCCCCAACGGTCGGGATGATGACATGGCATTGCCTTGTCCCCGACAGCCGGCACGTCCTCAGCGTGTTCGGCATTAGCCCTTGATTGCCACCTAATAGGGCAAGGATGGCTTCCTGGTGTAAGCCTACCACGACCGGTTCCTTAGCCTCAGGTGCAGCGGTTCAGGCTAACATAGTTCACGTGTCCACGTCTCACACCCCCTATGTCAGTGACACCGATCCAGAGATTTAGTTAGGCATGGTGATCGGACTGAAGCGACTTGCCACTAGACCCGGCACCCCGAGTCCGCAGCGGTAGCATGCGGTGCGCGCTACGCTCATTACAACGCCGATCGAGAGCTCCTCGGGATTATGAGCGATGCACCTTTCGTGTCGACGATGAAGCGGTGAGGCCGGACTTGTTTCTCGTATAGGGCGTATTGTGAGGTGGATTATTCCAGAGTAAGACCTTGAGATGGTATCCGAAGTTTATGTGTGGATTTAAGCTTTGTGCTCTCTTCTGTGTTTATATTCATAGCTTGCATACCTTTCTGCTAGATGACCATGTATATCGTATTGTACCCCGGTTGGGGATTCTTACTGAGTAATTCGTTACTCACCCTTATTTTTGTGGTTTTCCACATGTAACCGAGGTGCGGGACAGGATGGCTGAAGGAGGAGCTGTGATTATGGGAACCAGCTGTCAAACTCTGATTTTATGTTATGACTCTTTATGTTTTTGTTTCCTCTGAATGCATGTAACCGGGCACGGAGCCCTAGAATGTTTTCTGAATGTTTTTACGGATTCCAGCATTGTTGCAATGTTGAAAGTTTGAATGCTTTAATAAATCTCTGATCAGAGTAAACTTTTGGAAATGTATTTATCTTGAAACAGGTGCTTGAAGACAGGGACAGGTTTCAGGAAATTGTTTTGACTTTGAATTGAATGTTTGAATGTTTTGTTTTTAATTGGAATCCGAAAGTCATTCCTGCACATTGTCTTTAACTTTGAATGCATGCATTGAGGTATAGTCCCATTTAGATCCCCTTTTGGGTCGGGTCTTTACAAAATCCCACAAGCAACACTTTTTTTTTCCTCTTTTAAAACTTGTTTAAACTAAGCTCTAAACTCCAAAAAAACCAAGGTTCGAGTCCTAGCAACAACACCTTTAAAATCCTAATTTTTCCTTTCCAACTCAAGCTTCCCAAAAGCAAGCAGGTCACAGGTTCAAATCCCAGCAACAACACTAACTAATTCTTAATTAATCAACAACAAACTTCAACTCCTAGCCACCTTGGTTCGAGTCCTGGCTCGAGCACTTTTCTTTTAAATTTTCCTTAATTTTTACATTTAACTGGGATTCCTTCAAAACACTATCACACAACATAATTCTTGGCAAAATGTCACCAACAAATCCACAGACCTCATCCAAGGACAGAAACAGCCCTGGAACCTTAAAAATCCACCAACCCTAACCGAGGAGCAAAATGACCAAAATGCCCTTCAGGGTTAAAATGTAAAGACCCGACCTGAATGGGGTCCTAAAATAGGCCTTTACCTCAATGCATGCATTAAAACTTAGAAAATAATATGCAAGGTTGTATGCCAGATTCTGATTAAAACAAAATACGATAAACCATCCATTCAAAACAACATAAAATGTCCTGGAACCTGTCCCTGTTTCCAAGTACCTGTTCCAAGCTAAATACAATTTAAAACGTACTCTGATGAGAGATTTAATTCAAACATTCAAAACTTCAAACGATTTACATCAGTGTCAGAATCCGGAAAAACAACCAGAAAAAAACCTAAGGGCTCCGTGCCCAACTACATGCATTCAGAGGACATTTAAACATAAAGACATAAATAAAAGACTCAGAGTTCGAAACAACGGGTTTCCATGATCACAGCTCCTCCTTTAGCCATCCTGTCTCGCACCATGGTTACCTGTGGAAAACCACAAAATAAGGGTGAGTAACGAATTACTCAGTAAGAATCCCCAACCGGGGTACAATACGATATAAATGGTCATCTAGCAGAAAGGTATGCAAGCTATGAATATAAACAAAGAAGAGAGCACATAGCTTAAATCCACACATAAACCTCGGATGGCATCTCAGGGTCTTACTTCGAAAAATCCACCACACGATACGATCCTATACGAGAAACAAGTCTCGGCCTCAGCCTGTCTACTATAGATACAAAAGGTGCACTAAACTCAAGATCCCGAGGAGCTCTCAGGTGGGCTCTGTAATGAGTGTGTGCGCGCAACGCATGCTGCTGCAAACCAGGGGGGTGCCGGGTCTAGTGGCAAGCTGCCCTGGTCCAGTACTCATGCCTAACTAATCTCTGGATCGGTGTCACTGACATAAGGGTGTGAGACCTGGACACGTGAACTATGCAGCCTGTACCACCGCACCTGAGGCTAAGGAACCGATCGTGGTAGGCTTACACTAGGAAACGGTCCTTGCCCTAACATGTGGCAATCAAGGGCTACGGCCGAACACGCTGAGGAGGTGCCGACTGTCGGGGACAAGGCAATGCCTTGTCATCATCCCGACCGTCGGGGCATTTAACAGTCTGCCACCCTCACCCAAGATTGCAAAGGGCTGCCATTAGGGTTAGCTAAACCTTAACGACGGATCAGGGACGGAGTACTGCCTCGTACGTCCCTGCCACAGATGCAAGTTACTTTATGCACCCTCGCCCGGATGATGCTACCTATCATAACTCTAAACTATAAACAGATACAGCAAACAATCCAAAACGTGTTCAATAGAAACAACGAACCTAGCATGATACTACGAAGCAAGAACAGATAACGAGAATGCCAGAACGGAACAACCTAGCATGGGACTAACTTGAGAAACAACACAAGAATCATGCCAGTCGGGGATTCAGAACAGAGCACCTATCACTAAATGTAACGGCCCAGTTTTCTATTCCAGTTTTCGAGGTGCCTTCGGTTCAAGATTCGGTTGTTTGGTTGGGCCGTTAGAGCTATGTTAACCCTTAGGGGTATTTTGGTCTTTTGCTCCCCGGGCAGGATTTGTGGATTTTCAGGATTCCAAGGTAGCTCCTGCCTTTGTCGAGGCTTGAGTGTTGTTGGTTGCAAGACCCAAGATGTTTGGGCAAGTCGTTTGGAAGTTCGGTTGTGGTTTGGGTTTTGGCAAAATTATTGTTGTTTGAGTGCTTCCTTTGGGATTTGAGCCCTTGCCCTTATTGTTGATTTGGGAGTTTGATTTTAAGTGATTTTTATTTATTGGAAAAGATTGCTTCAGCTGGGTCTCGAAGGAGGAAGCCGGGGAATGGGATTTAAGGGATTTTAAGGCTTATTTAAAATAGGATAAGGTTGGAGAAAAAAATAGGAAAATCCCATTTTTCCACTTTTTGTTCTCTCTCTCTCTCTCTCTCTCTTCCTCTCAGCCCGAGCCCCACCCCTGCCGCTTAGGCGCGCCCAAAGAATGAGCCGCCATGCTCGCCTGCAACCCTAGCGCGCGCATCACCAAGACTATGCCGCGTCGCGACACCTTCCGCACCAGCCGCCGCTCCGCGCGCTTGATCGCCCGACCAGCGTCGCCCAGATCCGAGTCACCCAGCTCTGCCCTGTGCCGAGCCGCTCGTCCCCGCGCGCGACTCTGTAGCTTGTCGTGTTGCTCGTCCCCGCGCGCGTCCCTGTAGCTTGTCGCGTTGCTCGTCCCCGCGCGCGTCCCTGTAGCTTGTCGCGTCGCTTTCCCCGCGCACGTCCCTGTAGCTCGTCGCGTCGCCCCGGGCGCCGTTTCATGTGCCGAGCCGCGCCGCACGCCATCGCCCAGCCGAGCTCGCGCCCTCTTCTCCCTGCAGCTCGTCCGCGCGCAGTTCCTCCCCCCAGTCCGTGCCAGCAAGCCCAGCGCACAGCCCCTGCCGCCTGTAACGACCCGACCCGAAAGGGGTTCTAAAATAGGCCGTTACATCAATGCATGCATACAAATCTACATAAAATTTGCAAGATTGTGTTCGGATTCTAAGTAAAAACTAAAACATAAAACATCCATTTAAAAAGTCAACATCAATCCTGAAACCTGTCCCTGTTTCCAAGCACCTGTTCTAAGACAAATACATTTCCAAAACTTACTCTGATAAGAGATTTATTTAAAACATACAAGCTTTACAATAGTGCTAGAATCCGGAAATACATTCAGAAAACACCCTAGGGCTTCGTGCCCAACTACATGCATTCAGAAGACATTTAAATGATGAACATAAAACATAAGACTCAGAGTTGAACAAACACATCAATAAACATAAAAATAGGCCTAAAAACAATAAAATAAACAGGGCTCGGCTTGGGAGCAACTCACGAGGCGCGGCTGACACGCGAACGAGCCGGCTGAACGGGCGAGGCAAATAAAGGGGTCGGGCTGAGCGCGCGCTACTGCTCGGGCGCTGGATCACGCAGGACGGCGCGCGAGCGACATCTGGCGCGCCGCGCGCGGGCGCTAGCTCGACTGGACTGAAGCGACCTTTTCCAATAAATAAAACTCACTTAAATCCAACTCCCAAATCAACACTAAGGGCCCGGGCTCGAATCCCAAAGGAAGCACACAACCAACCATCACTTTGCCAAAGCCCAAATCACAACCGAGCTTCCAACCGACTAGCCCAAACACCTCGGAACTCGCAGCCAACAACAAAGAAGCCTCGACAAAGGAAGGAGCTACCTCGAAGCCCTGAAAACCACAAATCCTACCCGGAGAGCCAAAAGACCAAAATACCCCCAAGGGTCAAAACCGCTCTAATGACCCAACCAAACAACCGAATCTTGACCCGAAGGCACCTCGAAAACTGGAATAGGAAACTGGGCTGTTACAATACGAAACAGCTCCAGGAAAAGTCCACTGATTCCAGCCAACTGAACTTCTCGGCCAAGACAACACTAGCCCTTCTTCGAAAACCAAACCCTCTTGGGTTCTCAAAGGCTCAAAGGCAGAATGCCATCGAGACTGCCACAACCTATCTCAACC
Organism: Sicyos edulis; assembly: GCA_036507275.1. Taxonomy (NCBI): domain Eukaryota; kingdom Viridiplantae; phylum Streptophyta; class Magnoliopsida; order Cucurbitales; family Cucurbitaceae; genus Sicyos; species Sicyos edulis. The sequence goes on along the minus strand of CM071849.1, from coordinate 17,675,153 downwards.
AAGACTGGGCATACACTGAACTCCAAAGGGAATAGACGGCAAACCACGTCTTCAACTCGCACCAACTCTCAAAGGGTGCTACTCTCAGCAAACTCGAGGACTGGCCACAAGCTCTGAAACTCTACACTACGCACTGGCAAACTCCTCTGGAAGCTCACAGCTGCTAACAAGCAGCCTCAACCCTACACAAGCTGGCCAAACAACTGAACCTCCTAGGTTCTAGAAAACCAAACGGCCTACTCTTACTTCACAGAGACTAGCGAACCTCAAACCTTGCCTACAACCTTAACGAGGCAAAATCGAATCACCAACTGGCGACTGATCAAAAAGGCAAACTTCTCCAACCAGAACGCGACCACAACACTATCACAACCATCTTAAGGAGAAATCGCCGAACCAAAGGCAAGGGGCACCATCCTGGTACACCTGACGGCTAACAACACTCACACCAGCTGAAACTTCAGCTACGGCCACCTCTAAAAAACAAGGGCCAAGCACAGGCTCCACTCGGCCAAACCAACAAACTAGAACTCTTCATCGGCCGAACGCAAACTTTTCAGAGCAACCTACCAGCAACTGGCCAAAGAAAATACTGCCAGGCAAGGAAACCACCAAAATTCCTCTCAAGGAATCTCGGGCTGCAAGGACTAAACCATCACGCAGTTCTCTGGGGCACAACACCTTGAGGAAAATAGCTCAACGGCTTTACCAACCAAAGCCACGGCACCTCTGTGCCAACTTACTCAAACGAGGCTCCGCTATCGCCAACTGCGAATGCACAACGACAAGAAGCAAAGCTCGAGAAGGGCTTGCTCTACAGAACTCAACCCAACTTATTACGAGCAACGCTCGCCTCCAAGCTACCACTCAACTCTTAATCCAACTGGCTACTCAAAGGACTTCTCCTTTTAGCTTAAGCCTAACTCAACTTCCAACTAGAAGCTCCACTCCCGAAACCTCACAAGGAAAACGGATAACGACAACCTCAAAACTTACGGATCCTGAGCCACACGAATCCGCAAGACTGCCTCAGAAGCTAACACTTGAGGATGACATCCATGGAGCAACTCATCCACCACAGAGACTAGGGGGAAAGGGAAATCTTCAATCCCCAAAGAACCAACAACTTGCCAGAAACAACTCTTACTGGCTGGCCTCCGCCCTTGCGGGGACAAACAACTTTCGCTTGCTAACAACACAATGCAGGGACCCTCACGCTGGGCTGACCACTGCGCTACTCTGATCAACTACACAACTCAGGAGCTAAGCTGACTCCTGCTAAACGAGAAACGATTTTCCCAGCAAGCAAACTCTGAAGGGCAGCGAACTACACACACGCTCGCTGACTTGCTCAAACCCAAGGCAACAGCAACCAACTCTCTTGGAAGCAACAACCAAGGGAAAACTCAACCAATCCTAAACTAACAGCACTTACTCAACTGCCGAGGGAGGGGTCAACTCCCAAAACTTCCTGACTAGGAACAAGCTCTCAGGGCAACGCCCTCCAGCTAGAACCGAACTAGCTCTAGAAACAACAAGAGGACCAAACACTCACTAGAGGCAGAACAACCCTTACTGCAGCCTCTAGAACACCATCCAAGAGTTCGCCTAACTGGACAAACAACTGCTTCCAAGCAGCCAACAAACTCTTCCTTCTAGCTAGCACCTCTACCATCAACTCAAAGACTAAGGGAGTAACCTGACAACTCCCAGAAGGAAATGCTCTTACAAGCAGACAACGGAAGGACAGAGAGCTCCACATACGCCCACTGTCTTGCTCCACTAGAGTAACAACATCTAAATCTCACGGGGCAACAACAGGGGTCCACCACAGACTAAACCTCCAAATGCCAAACGGGGCAACTCAACACCCTGGAAACAGGAAAACAACCAGCAGGGAACGAACCATTCGCCCCACGAGCAAAACTAATTTCTAGCAGCTCCAAACCATACCTTGGTCAACACCAAGCATCAACTTGCCATCGCACCGGAACCAATCAAGACTTTACTCCAAACAAACACTGGCTTGCTAGTCTACCAAGACTGCCAGTAACTCAACCGAGGCTACAAACTACACGACTCCAGCTTGCCAACTGAAACTCACTAGCTGGGCCTGACTGAGCTCTGGAGAGGCTCTCCACAACCTAGGGTTCTTCGGCAACCCTCGACACACACTGTCGACAAATGAGCTAACAGCCAACTGCCTGAACAGGCACAACTCTCTCCATCATCTCAACCATGCTGGCCAACTCCAACTCCTTGGGAACCAAGAGGACCCGAAACGCTACCGAATGCGTCATCCTCCTACTCAAACATCAGCCACAACAAGGCTTCTACCCAAGGAAAGGATCCGAACAACTCTCTTAGCCAAGGCGATCAAAAACTGCGCGGCTTTGCTACCACCGCTCTTGTTCAGTTTCCAACTGAACTCCAACCGATGGAACACCAAAAGTTCCATCTCCACACGATTCTCAAAGCTGAGGCAACCTTGCTCTACAAAAGCATAACCATGCCAAACCGAACTTACTTTATACCAAGCCTCTACCAAGGGTGCTTACCCATAAGGCATCCAAATCCTCTCGCAAGGCATCAACTCATCTCCCTCATAGGCATCCAGCTCATCTCATGAGCATCCAACTCAGGGTCCCTCTGTTGGACCGAACTCGCATCTACGATGCTCAACTCTCCTCAGATTAAGGCACTCGATGGTAGTTGACCGCACTACCAACCACAAGGATCTCTTGGCCTTAACACTAGCGCGAGACTCACGCGCACCAACACTTACCAACCGCAAATCTACTGACTTACTCAACCTCCAGTAACACTGTGAAGCTCCGGCTCCTCTCGAGCATCCTTTCGCTTGCAGTCCATCGACTACCACTGAACTAGCCCTCTGGCACGACCTAAACAGGTGCAACTGCCATAAACAGATCCAAAGGCTAAAGGAGTGTGCTGAACTCCGGACGGCATAGAACCATCTTCTATGCCCATGACAAACTCAAGCCTGAACCAGACTTAGTGCCAAAGTGGCACACCAACCAATGCACCTCAAGTGCTACTACTACCAAATCCACATCTTACTACAGATGGGGCCAGCAAGGTCACTACCTCAAGTGACAACAACTCTGGCCAGGCATACAAGGGCTCAACTCAAACAACCATGCCTATGGCATCTCATCAAACCGAAAGCTCACAGCCTACTCTTGCATCTCCACATGATGCTCAACAAAGCTCTAGCCGGCTCTCTCAACATGCAGCAGCTAGCCCTACTCTAGGGGCTCACCAAAAGAAGAGTGCTCAACTCTACCAAACATCTGAGGAAACTGGGTTGTTAAACAACAGCAGGCTTGCAAGGGGGCAAAGATGTCTCTACATCGTCTTCAGGCCACTAACACGGCAACTTGCCAATCAATCGGGCGACTGGTGGAGACTCTGCTAGACCACCTCTCTCAAGGGACTTCCACCACCAACTGCTGTACCAAACAAAGACAGAACGGCACACCTCGGCCTCTGAATGCAATGAGGGCATCCCAACACACGGATGCTAAACTTAAACCTGGCCAACCGCTTTACTACTAGCAGCAGAACTTTCTAAAACATCGAGCTCTACAGGCATCCACTTGCCAAACTAGGCGGCTCCATCATCGCCAACAATCTCATCTGAATAAAACTGCTGATCATGCCCTCCCGGGAACCTCCGGGGCTATAAGAGCTACTGGGGGAATGCTGAAACAAACTCTGTCAGCTGGGCTATCTGTGCCCGGGACTCCTCACTACGCTCTACAAATCGCGCTGGTCTCGCTCTCGATAGCTAAAGACCTGCCATCAAATCTCTCATGGCTGGAGCACACTCTGCTCAAGTAGTCTCACTCTGAGGCGTGCTAGCCTCTACCCCCTCCACTAGGCAACTCAACTGCCAGGGCCAAATCTGGCCTGCAGGCCTAACAACCCTAGACGCGGCCTCAACATCAACACGATCAGTCCAACTCCTCGGTCGGACATGCCAAGCGTCCTGCTCCTCTGAGTGCGATCAACATACTGGCGATCTGCACAAAGCACCTCCACCCTCTCACTAGGGGAAAAGCAACAACTGGTCCAAAAATGGCCTACAGGAGTCTAAGCTCTGCCTCCCTCGGGGACGATGTCCCAGGGGCATCCGAATCTATCTGGATACCTCAACAAGTCGCTAAATCTTTGCCAAGATCGCGAAAGTTGGCATGATGGCTCTCTAAGCCCAAACCAACAACAAGTCAGAACCTGCTCGTCTTCGCTCCACAACTCTATACAAGGCAAACACTAGATGAAAAGTATTGTAAATTCTTACCCCTTTCTTTAAAAAAGTAAACTTAGGCGTACACGATGACCGTCCGTCGTCGATGATCATGGGAAAACGACCTACAACAAAAGGTCGATCTCACGAGAATCTATGACTCTGAGCTCTGATACCAACCTCTAACGACCCGACCCGAAAGGGGTTCTAAAATAGGCCGTTACCTCAATGCATGCATACAAATCTACAGAAAATTTGCAAGATTGTGTTCGGATTCTAAGTAAAAACTAAAACATAAAACATCCATTTAAAAAGTCAACATCAATCCTCAAAATCATCCCCTGTTTCCAAGCACTGCTCCAAGACAAATACATTTCCAAAACTTACTCTGATCAGAGATTTATTTAAAACATACAAGCTTTACAATAGTGCTAGAATCCGGAAATACATTCAGAAAACACCCTAGGGCTCCGTGCCCAACTACATGAATTCAGAGGACATTTAAATCATAAACATAAAACATAAGACTCAGAGTTGAACAACGGGTTTTCCATGATCACAGCTCCTCCTTCAGCCATCCTGTCTCGCACCATGGTTACCTGTGGAAAAACCACAAAAATAAGGGTGAGTAACGAATTACTCAGTAAGAATCCCCAACCGGGGTACAATACGATATAATCAGTCATCTAGTACCAAAGCACGCAAGCAAACAACTACCAACACAGATCATAGCTCAACGAGCTTACAAGGCAAGATCTGGAGTCATCGGAAGTCTCCTACTTCCGGCCTAATGATTGGTTATCCTGACCAATCCTGGGACATCACTGAGGTATCTTTCACTCGGGGGATTGTTCAGCTCAAAAACTGATCCCAAAGATGTCCTCAAGCGCCTCCTTGCCCTTGCTAATCTGGACTTACGAGAGAGTACCCGAAGTCTGGCTCTAACGGAAGGAATGGTGTACTCACGACATTAGCCCGGGGGAGCTCTCCGAACCGGCGACTAACGCGTGTGCGCGCACACCGCATGCTGCTTCAATCGGCGTAAATTTAGGGGCCCAATGACAAACTACCCGGGCCAGGTACGCATGCCTAAGACTCGGAAGCGGTGTCACTGATCACAAGAGCCGAGGCCCTCGCTCATCCATGGCAAAAGATGATCCACCGACCTGAAGCTAAGAACCGGCCAGGGCAGGCTTACACCAATGGCAGGGTTCCGCTCTAGCAGGCTACAAACTAGGCATATGCCGAATTGGGTAGCTAAATCCACAACCAGCGATCGGGGAGGCAAGCAAGATACTTTATGCTCCGCACACTTTACTCCCGACCAGTGGGGATAAAGTACGTTATGTCCGCTCTCAGCCTCTGGATGATGAAAAACCCTACAACTCTATCTAAGAGTACAGAGTAAAATCAATGATTCCTGGCTAGCAAACAATGACCGACATCAATCACATTTACCTAGCATGATACTACGAGCTTAAGCAGGAATCATAAGCATGCTGGCAGAACAAACCTAGCATGGCACTAACATGTAAAATCAGGCAAACATGCTAGCAAGAAATCAATCAAAGCTGCTCTATTATTATCATGCTCATAACAGTCAACAAACATACAAGGCATATCATGAAAATATCGCAGGGCCCACACAACTCCGGTAAGAAATCCTTACCTGGTCGGAAGGCAACAACACACAATAAAATTAACTGCGATCGAACCCGAGCAACCTATAGCGAGCCAAAAAAACACATAAATAAACATAAAAATAGGCCTAAATACAATAAAATAAATAGGGCTCAGCTCAGGAGCAACTCACGAGGCGCGGCTGACACGCGAACGAGTCGGCTGCACGGGCGAGGCAGCTAAAGGGGCTGGCTGGGCGCTGGGCTGCGCGCGAACGGGCCTGGAGGGACACAGAAGCGCGCGGGCGCCGGCGCTAGCTCGGCTGGGCGACGGCACGCGGCGCGGCTCGGCACAGGGACAGCGCGCGGGCGCAAGCGACACGACGCCACGGGCAATAGGACGCGCGCGCGGGGACCAGTGACTCGGCAAGCTACGGGGCGCACGGGCTGGCACGGCGAGCTACAAGGACGAGGGCGACGCAGGGCCAGGGCGACACTGTGCGACGCGACTGGGCTGGGCTCGTGCGATGGTGGCACTGGGCGGGCTAGGGACTCGGGCTAGCTGGGCTGGGCGAGCTGGAGGGGCTAGCTCGGGCTAGCTGGGGGGCTCGGGGAGAGAGAGAGAGAGAAAAGGGATTTTGAAAAGAAAAGGGAAAATGGGAAAATAAAAGGAAAATAGGTATTTTAATCCTAATTTCCATCCTTATCCAATTTAAAACCTTAAAATCCCATTTCTCGGCTTCATCCTTCGAGACCCGACTGAAGCGACCTTTTCCAATAAATAAAACTCACTTAAATCCAACTCCCAAATCAACACTAAGGGCCCAGGCTCGAATCCCAAAGGAAGCACACAACCAACCATCACTTTGCCAAAGCCCAAACCACAACTGAGCTTCCAACCGACTAGCCCAAACACCTCGGGACTCGCAGCCAACAACAAACAAGCCTCGACAAAGGCAGAAGCTACCTCGAAGCCCTGAAAACCACAAATCCTTCCCGGAGAGCCAAAAGACCAAAATACCCCCAAGGGTCAAAACCGCTCTAATGACCCAACCAAACAACCGAATCTTGACCCGAAGGCACCTCAAAAACTGGAATAGGAAATCGGTGTTACATCGCCTCAGCGCCACGAGGCCCAGCGCGCCTAGCAACACCTCGCCGTGCGGCGCCGCCGTCCCAGCGTGTCACTACACAGCAGCTGTGAGTTTTTCCTGAGCCGAGTCCTGTTTATTTTATTATATTTAGGCCTATGGATTGTGATTATTGTTGTGTTTGCTAGGTTCTCGTTAGCTAGCTCGGGTTCGATCGCAACTTAGGTTTCTTGTGTGTTGTTGCCTTCCGACCAGGTAAGGATTTCTTACCGGAGTTGTGTGGGCCCTGCGATATTATATGTGATTGCTGATTGTATGCTTGTTTGTTTTTATTGACATGTTTAGTGATAGGTGCTCTATTCTGAATTCCCGACTGGCATGATTTCTTATGTTGTTTCTCATGTTAGTCCATGCTAGGTGGTTCCTTTCTGGCATGCTCGTATCTGTTCTTGCTTCGTAGTAACATGCTAGGTTCGTTGTATCTATTTGAGCACGTATTGGATTGTATTGGATTGTTTGCTGATTGATATTATAGGTTTAGAGTGCCGACTGTCGGGCCGGATGCATAACGTAACTTGCATCCACGACAGAGACGTACGAGACGGTGCTCCGTCCCTGATCCCTTTAGGGTCTAACTAACTCTAACTGCTGGCCCTGCAATCTTGGGTGAGGGTGGCATACTGTTAAATGCCCCAACGGTCGGGATGATGACTTGGCATTGCCTCGTCCCCGGCAGTCGGCACGTCCTATGAGTGTTAGGTCGTAGCCCTTGATTGCCACCTGTTAGGGCAAGGACGGCTTCCTGGTGTAAGCCTACCACGACCGGTTCCTTAGCCTCAGGTGCGGTGGTTCAGGCTGACATAGTTCACGTGTCCAGGTCTCACACCCCTATGTCAGTGACACCGATCCAGAGATTTAGTTAGGCATGGTGATTGGACATGGGGTGAACCATGACTTCTGTGATTGTTGTTTGTATGCCTGTTTATGATTACCAGCATGTTTAGTTATTAAGTGCTTTGTTCTGAATTCTGACTGACATGACTTCTCGTGATTATTCTCATGTTATGTAACGACCCAGGTTTTCATCCCGGTCTTCCAAGTTGCCCTAGGGGTATTTTGGTAATTTGGTCAGGCCGTCAGGGCCGTTTCTGCCTTTTTCAGCTGTTAAAATTATTGGATGGTCTTATGTTGGGCTTTGATGCCTTGTGGATGTGTTTGGGCATGGAGAGATGCAAAAGTAAATTAGAGAATTAAAAGTGTAGATGTTGGGTTTCGAACCAGGGTTGCCTCGGTGGTCATTTGAGTAGTGTTGTCGGTTGTGCTGCAAGCTGTTATTGATGCTCATTCAGCTGTATGTCCTAGTTAGCTTTGGATTTGTGGGATTTTGCTGTGTTTGATTAAATAAAGAGGAATTTAGGTTTTTCTTCTTTTTGTGTTCTTCCAAACTCCCTAGATGCCCAAGCTCTCTCCATAGCTTTTGTCGTGCCCTTCTCTCCCCAAGCAGCTCCGTCGATCGATCGTCTTCTCGGAGCCGACCGCCCAAACTCCCTAGCCGCCCAAGCTCTCTCCATTTCTTCTTCTTCTTCCGTTTGGTGTGTTCTTGCTGGCCGAGTGAAGAAGAGCAGCAGCCCAGACACCCATCGCACCAGCCGAGCAGCAAATCGCGTCGCCCAGTGCCCCTGCTCGTCGCGTCACACACCCCCTCGCCTCCGGAAGTAGCTCGCTCGCCATCTCGCTCAGCCCGTGTCGCGTCGCCAACAGCGCCGCACGCATTGCTCGTCCGCGCCCCAGCCCCCGTCTGCAAGCCTGCGTCGCCCAGTGCCCCTGCTTGTCCTCGTCTGCACGCCCGCGCCCCAGCCCCCGTCCGCGCGCAGCCCACCGCCACACTGCGATGCTGCAGCGCAGCCCCAGCGCCCAAACGCTGCGTCTCAGCAGCGTCGCTTACCTTACCAGCCGCACCAGCCGCGCCAAGCCTCCGCTCCGTCGCAGCTTGCCCGCCAGCGTCACCATGCCGTGTGAGTTGCTCCTGAGTCAGCCGTGCCGTGTTTATTTTATTATATTTAGGCCTATGGATTGTAATAATTGTTGTTGCTTGTTAGGTTTCCGTTAGCTAGCTCGGGGTCGATCGCAGCATATGATCTTTGTGTGTAGTTGCCTTCTGACCAAGGTAAGGATTTCTTACCGGAGTTGTGTGGGCCCTGCGATATATTCTGTGATTGCTGTTTGTATGTTTGTTTATGTTTATCAGCATGTTTAGTGGATAGGTGCTCTGTTCTGAATTCCGACTAGCATGATTCTTGTGTTGTTCCTCATGTTAGTTCCATGCTAGGTTGTTCTGTTCTGGCATGCTCGTTATCTGTTCATGCTTCGTAGTATCATGCTAGGTTCATTGTCTCTGCTGAGCACGTATTGGATTGTTTGTTGCTATCTGTTTATAGTTTAGAATTATTATAGGTAGCATCATCCGGGCTAGGATGCATAACGTAACTTGCATCCATAGCAGGGACGTACGAGGCAGTACTCCGTCTCTGATCCGTCGTTAGGGTTTAGCAAACCCTAAAGACAGCCCAGTGCAATCTTGGGTGAGGGTGGAAGACTGTTAAATGCCCCAACGGTCGGGGGAATGACGAGGCAATGCCTTGTCCTCGAGAGTCGACACGTCCTCAGCGTGTCGGCCGTAGCCCTTGACTGCCACCTGATAGGGCGAGGACCGTTTCTGTAAAGACCCGACCCGAATGGGGTCCTAAAATAGGCATTTACCTCAATGCATGCTTTAAAACTTAGAAAATGATATGCAAGTTGAATGCCAGATTCTGATTAAAACAAAATAAAATAAAACATCCATTCAAAACAACACAAAACGTCCTAGAACCTGTCCCTCTTTCCAAGTACCTGTTCCAAGCTAAAAACAATTTAAAACGTACTCTGATTAGAGATTTCATTCACATTCAAATAAAAAAAATGGTTTACATCAGTGTTAGAATCCGGGCAACAACCAGAAAACAACCTAAGGGCTCCGTGCCCAACTACATGCATTCAGAGGACATTTAAAACATATAAAAACATAAATACAAGACTCAAAGTTTGAAACAACGGGTTTCCATGATCACAGCTCCTCCTCCAGCCATCCTATCTCGCACCATGGTTACATGTGGAAAACCACAAAATAAGGGTGAGTAACGAATTACTCAGTAAGATTCCCCAACCGGGGTACAATACGATATACATGGTCATCTAGCAGAATGGTATGCAAGCTATGAATATAAACACAGAAGAGAGCACATAGCTTAAATCCACACATAAACTTTGGATGCCAACTCAGGGTCTTACTCTGGAATAATCCACCTCAAGATATGATTCTATATGAGAAACAAGTCTCGGCCTCAGCCTGACTACTGTCGATACGAAAGGTGCACTGTCTCACAATTCCGAGGAGTTCTCCCGTCGGCGCTATAATGAGCGTATGCGCGCACCGCATGCTACTGCAAACCATGGGGGGTGCCGGGTCTAGTGGCAAGCTGCCCAGGTCCAGTCACCATGCCTAACTAAATCTCTGGATCGGTGTCACTGACATAGGGGTGTGAGACTTGGACACGTGAACTATGTCAGCCTGAACCACCGCACCTGAGGCTAAGGAACCGGTTGTGGTAGGCTTACACCAGGAAGCCGTCCTTGCCCTAACAGGTGGCAATCAAGGGCTACTGCCGAACACGCTGAGGACGTGCCGACTGCCGGGGACAAGGCAATTGTGAGGAACCTGACCCAAAACATGGTCCTAAACCTGGGTTCTCACTCAGCATGCAAGTTAAATATGATAACAAGCGGTTTAGTGCTCATATTTAAAAACCTTTCAAAACATATGAGAAGGGGGAACCCTTAAAACATAACCAACAATTTACATTTAAACAAACCAACGAAGTAAAACAAGTCTGGCCAGTGTTTATAAAAACATACAATACAATTTAAACAACTTTTTAAACAATGTTCCCCTAGGACTCCTGTCCATCTACATGTTGAATAAACAATGCAATAATAAATGACAGAGTGCCGGCAGCTCCCATGATCAATCAGCTCCATCCGCTAGCCCTCCTGGTGTTGTCCCAAGTTACCTGAAAGATAAATAAGGGTGAGTATAAACATACTCAGTAAGAGTCCCCAACTGGGGTACAATACGATACATCAGTCATCTAGCACCTCAACATGCAAGCAAACAGTTATCAACACAGATCATAGCTCAACGAGCTCATAATGCAAGATTTGGAGTCATCGGAAGTCTCCTACTTTCGGCCTAATGATTGGTTATCCTGACCAATCTTGGGACATCGCTGAGGTCTCTTTCACTCGGGGGATTGTTCAGCTCAAAAACTGATCCCAAGGATGTCCTCAAGGGCCTCCTTGCCTTTGCTACTAATCTGGACTTACGGGAGAGTACCCGAAGTCTGGCTCTAAACTGGAAGGAATGGTGTACTCACGACATTAGCCCGGGGGAGCTCTCCGAACGCAAGCAACTAACGCGTGCAGTGCGCGCACACCGCATGCCGCCGCAACCGAGTAAATGCGGGGGCCTAAGGGCAAACTACGCGGGCCAGGTACGCATGCCTAAGACTCGGAGGCGGTGTCACCGATCACGCGAGCGCGCGAGGCCCTCGGCGCTCATCCATGCGGCTGAACCACCCACCGACCTGAAGCTAAGAACCGGCCAAGGTACGCTTACACCGTTGGCATGGTTCCGCTCTAGCAGGCTACAAACTAGGCTTATGCCGATGTGGGTAGCTAAATCCACATCGGCGGGTCAGGGGGGGGGGAAGCAAGATACGTTATGCTGGGCACACTTTACTCCTGACCAGAGCTAAATCCACATTGGAGATCGGGGGGGAAGCAAGATACGTTATGCTGCGCACACTTTACTCCCGATCAGTGGGGACAAAGTACGTTATGTCCGCTCTCAGCCTCTGGATGATGACAAACCCTACAACTCTATCTAAGAGTACAGAGCAAATAAATTATTCCTGGCTAGCAAACAATAACCGACATCAAACACGCTTACCTAGCATGATACTACGAACTTAAAGCAGGAATCATAAGCATGCTGGAAGAACAAACCTAGCATGGCACTAACATGTAAAATCAGGCAAACATGCTAGTAAGAGATCAAACAAAGCTGCATTATCAATATCATGCTCATAACAGCAAACAAGCATACAAGGCACAATCATGATATATCGCAGGGTCCACACAACCACGGTAAGAAATCCTTACCTGGAACAAGCAGAAAACAATAATAATAACAAATCAACCAAGCAATCCTCGAGCCTCTAATCGAACCCGAACAGCCTAAACATCAAATAAAGCACCCAAATCAAATACATAAAACACCCCAATTAAATCCATATCCAGCAGCCAACAAATCAGGGCCCAACGAAGAAAAGACTCGAGAAATACCATCCGAGAAGCCACAAGGCTCGGGCCAACCAACACACAACAGTAAAGCTATCGGCAAAGACAGTGGCCGGGCCGCCACAGCGCAGGGCACTTTGGCGCGGAGGCTGCGCGCGGGCTCGAGCTCGGCTGGGCGACGAAGCGCGGCGCGGCTCGGCACAGGGGAAGGCGCGAGGGCGCGAGCTAGGCAAGCTACAGGGATGCGCGCGGGCGACGCGACGCGACGGGCTCAGGGAGCTCGGGATGGCACGGCAAGCTACAGGGGCTTGCGACTCGGTGTGGCTCAACACAGTGCAGGGCGGCACGGACCTGGGCGAGGTCGGGCGACGCGGGCCTGGGCGAGGGCTGAGCGACGCGGGGACGACCTAGGCGACGAGGCACAGGGCAGGGCGAGCTGGGGTTGGGCGCCTGGGCACTGTGCGCGGCTGGGCTCTGGCTGGCTCGGGCATGGGCGAGCTGGGTAGCCAGGGTTGGGCGAGCTAGGGCTGGGAGGTAGGGGGGCTCGGGCTGGAGGAGAGAGAAAAGGAAAAAAAATGGAAAAATGGGAAAAAAGGAAAAATGGGAAAAATGGGGATTTTGGGGATTTTTCTCTTATTTATTTATTTTATCCTTAAATTCCATCCTTATCCAAATATCCATTTTATCCAATTTTTAAATACCCTTAAAAATCCTTAAAATCCCATTTCTTGGCTTCCTCCTTCGAGACCCGACTGAAGCAACCTTTTCCAATAAAAAAATCTCACTTAAATCAACCTCCCAAATCAATACTAAGGGCTCGGGCTCGAATCCCAAAGGAAAGACCCAAACAACCATAACTTTGCCCAAAACCCAAATCACAACCGAACTTCCAAACGAATAGCCCAAACATCTCGGGACTCGCAGTCACCAACAAACAAACCTCGACAAAGGCAGGAGCTGCCTCGAAGCCCTGAAAATCCACAAATCCTGCCCGGGGAGCCAAAAGACCAAAATACCCCTAAGGGTCAAAACAGCTCTAACGGCCCAACCGAACAACCGAATCTGAACTGGGAGCTCCTTGAAAACCGGAATAGAAAACTGGGCCGTTACAACAATGTCATATCATCATCCCGACCGTTGGGGCATTTAACAGTCTGCCACCCTCACCCAAGATTGCAGGGCCTACCGGTAGGGTAAGCTAAACCCTAATGGGGTCCAGGGACGGAGTACTGCCTCGTACGTCCCTGCCGTGGATGCAAGGTACTTTATGCATCCTGGCCCGGATGATGCTACCCATCTGAACTCTAAACTATAACATCAACAGCAAACAATCCAATACGTGCTCAACAGATACAATGAACCTAGCATGATACTACGAAGCAAGAACATATACGAGCATGCCAGAACGGAACAACCTAGCATTGACTAACATGAGAAACAACATAAGAAATCATGCCAGCCAGGTATTCAGAACAAAGCACCTATCACTAAACATGCTGATAAACACAAACAAGCATACAAACAACAATCACATATAATATTGCAGGGCCCACACAACTCCGGTAAGAAATCCTTACCTTGGTCGAGAGGCAACAACACACAAGAATTCCTAAGCTGCGATCGATCTCGAGCTAGCTAACGAGAACCTAACAAACACAACAACAATCACAATCCACACGCCTAAATAAAATAAAATAAACAGGGCTCAGCTCTGGAGCAACTCATGCGGCGCGGCTGCTTAACGCCGGACGGACAAAGTCGCGACGCGCGTGGCCGGCTGGCGGCGACAGGCCGCACGCTTTGCGTGGCTGGCCGCTTGGCGGCCGGGCGCGACCGACACGATCTTGACGCTAGCGTTGGGGCGCGGGCGTGCTGGCGAGGAGCGCTCGCGCGAGAGAGCGACGCAATGCGGACGCGCTGGCAATCTGGTGCGCGGAACGGCTGCGACGACCTGGTGAGCGATCTGGGCGGGCGACGACTGCGACGGGCGTGCGATAGGGGCGATCAGGGCGTGCGACAGGGGCGATCTGGGCGTGCTGGGCGATCTGGCTCGGCTGTTGGGCATCCCTCGGCTGGCTGCAACAAAACACACACACACACAACCTCTTCCTTTACACTCGGCCAGCAAAGACACCAATTGGAGAAGATGAAGAGGATGAAGACTTACCCGGAATGCCGATCGAACCACGGGGCTGCTAAGGAGAAAGAACTCGGCTTGGGAGCTAGGGAGAAAGAGGCTTGGGCGGCCAAGGAGCTTTTTGGAGAAGAAGACAATACCCTATTTCTTTTCTTTTAATCAAAAGCACCAAAACTCCAAAGATCCAAGGTTTACCAAGATATGTCGTGGAAAGAGCAATGTAAGAACCCGACCCAAAATACGGTCCTAAACCTAGGTTCTCACTCAGCATGCAAGTTAAATACTTCATCAAGCGGTTTAGTGCTCATATTTAAAACCTTTCAAAACATTTAATAGCGGGGACACTTAAAACATAAACAACAACCTTCATTTAAGCAAACCAACAAAGTAAAACAAGCCTGGCCAGTGCTTATGAAATCATACAATACAATTTAAATAACTGTTAAAAACATCCCCCTAGGACTCCTGTCCGACTACATGCTGAACAAATTATGCAAACAATAAATGACAGAGTGCCGGCGGCTCCCATGATCAATCGGCTCCTCCGCTAGCCGGCCGGTGCCGTCCCAAGTTACCCGTGGAAAACCACGAGAATAAGGGTGAGTATAAACATACTCAAGAAGAATCCCCAACCGGGTACAATACGATACATCAATCATCCGCACCCTAGTATACATGCAAACAATTACTAACACGCATCATAGCTCAACGAGCTTACAAGGCGAAATCTAGAATCCTTGGAAGTCTCCTACTTCCGCCCTAATGATTGGCTCTCATAACCAATCCTCGACATCTCCGAGGGTCTTTCTCCCTCGGCCAATTGATCACTCAAAAAAACCGATCCCAAAGATGTCCGACACCCTCGAGGGTCTTTCTCCTCGACGATATGATTAGCTCAAAAACCAATCCCAATGGGTGTCCTCAAGGGCCTCTTACCCTCGCTAATAAATCTGACTACCGGAGAGTACCCAAGTCCGCTCTAAACTGAAGGAACCGTGTACTCACGAACATTAGCCCGAGGAGCTCTCCGAACCGGCGACTAACGCGTGTCTTGCGCGCACACCGCATGCTTTTTGCCCGGCGTAAATGTGGGGGCCTAAGTACAAACTACGCGGGCGGTGCACGCATGCCTAAAGACTCGGAAACGGTGTCACCGAACACGTGAGTGCGAGGCCCTCGGCACTCATCTGTGCAGCCTGTACCACCGACCTGAAGCTAAGATACGGCCAAGGCAGGTTTGCATCGTTGGCATGGTTCCGCTCTAGCAGGCAACAAACTAGGCTTATGCCGATGTGGTAGCTAAATCCACATCGGTCACGGGGAAGCAATGTACGTTATGCTTCGCTCTACTCCCGACCGGTGGGGACAAAGTACGTTATGTCCGCTCTCAGCCTCTGGATGATGACAAACTCTATTATACTAGCTAAGAGTACAAAATAACTGATTCCTGGCTAGACATACATATCAACATCAATCACACATAACCTAGCATGATACTACGAACTTAAAGCAGGAATCTCAAGCATGCTGGAAGAACAATCCTAGCATGGCACTAACATGTACAAACAGCAAACATGCTAGCAAGAATGCAATCACAAGTCATCCCTATCCACTAATCATGTTCATAGAAGTAAACATGCATATAAGGCACAATCAAGAAAGCATCGCAGGGTCCACACAACCACGGTAAGAAATCCTTACCTGGAAACGAGCAGAAATAACTTTCACAATCAAATAATTACCCTCGAGCTTTAAATTGAAACCGAGCAACCTAAGCATTTTAGAAAAATATCCTAATTAAATAACTACAGCCAATCAACTTAGGGTCCAAAAGAGTGGAGGCTTGGGAATTACCAATCGAGAAGGCACAAGGTCACGCTCCAACCCGCACGGCAGGCGTGTCCGTCCGCCGCCAGCGACAAGCAGGCGCTGGCGCTGGCGCCGGCGCGCTAGCGAGGCAGGGGACGGGCTGTCGCTGGCGAGCCAACACGCTGGGTCAGGCGCGCGGGCGAGACGTCGGGGCGGCAGCGAGCAGCGCTGGGCGACGCGTCGTCGGGCGGCTCGGTGGAGAGCGCGCGCGCGTCTGGCGCTGGTCGTGAGAACGGCGCGGCAGTCTGGGCGCGCTGGGCGCACTGGCCGGGCGATGCGTAGGCGTCTCGGGCACGCTGGCCGAAGCGATCTGATCTGACGCGCCGTGGTGTGGGTGGGTGGCTAGGGCATGGTCAAGCGGCTAGGGTTGGGCTTTCTTGGTGAGGTCGGCTAGGAGAGAGAGAGAGAGAGAGAGAGAGAGAGAGAGAGAGAGAGAGAGAGAGAGAGATTGCAAAACAAGGGGAAAGGGAGTTTCTTGATTTTCTTCCCTTTTCCTAATTTAAATGGGTCTAAAATCCCTTCCCAAAGCTTCCTCATTCAAAACCCGGCCCAAACAAACTTTTCTTTCTAATAAAACTCTTTTTCCTTCAAACTCCCAAAACCATTTAGGGCAAGGGTTCAAATCCCAAAGGAAGCACTCAAAAACCCATTAATTTTGCCAATAACTAAAATACCTCCAAACTCCCAAACAACTTGCCCAAACCTCTTGGGTCTTGCAACCAACAACCACCAAACTTCGATGAAGGCAGGAAAGGCCCCAAATCGTGAAAATCCTCAAAACCACGACCGGGGAAAAAGACCAAAATACCCCTAAGGGGTTAGAATGCAATTCTAACGGCCCATCCGAACATCCGAATAATGACCCGAAATCACCTGGTAACCAAATAGAAAATCGGGCCAAGCACAATACTCCTCCTTTTAAGACTTTCGTCCTCGAAAGTCCTAAGACGAAAACAACTCTAGGAAACTCCACTGATTCTTAACCAACCAAGCTCCTGATTAAGACAACACAAATCCTTCTTTGAAACCGAACCCTCTTGGGTTCCCAAAGGCTCCAAGCCCAACAGACACCGAGTCTGCCACGAACTATCTCAACCAAAACTGAACCAACACTGAGCTTCGAAGAAAACATGGGATAACTAGTCGGTGAGCCACATCCTCTGACTCGCACCAACTCTCAAACGGTCTTACGACTCTAGGGCTCATTTATCCCTACTAACCCAACTCGGAATGCCTCTCTACGGCGCTACTCTCTCAAAAAACGCGTGGGCGGGTCACAAGCTCTAAAACTCTACGCCACGCTCGGCGAACTTCTCTGAATGCTCATAGCATATCAAACAAATTCGACCCTTCACCATGTTGACCAAACAACCGAACCTCCTGTGTTTCGTAAACTAAACGGCCTACTCTTACTTCGCAAGAGATCTGCGAGCCCCAATGGTTGCCTACAATCCTTAACGAAATCCAATTCGAACCACCAACTGGTGACTGATGTCAATGCAACCTTCTTCAACTAGCATGCGTCCACAACACTTAAGCAACCATCTTACGAGAAATCGAAGCACCAAAGCCAAGGGGCACTTTTCTGGTTCACCAAGCGGCTACCACCACTCACACTAGTGAAACTCAGACGCCGCCCCCCGAACGATAAGGTCCAGGAACAGGCTCCACTCAGCCAAACTAATAAACCAGAGCCCCTCATCGGCCGACAACAAACTTTCCAATGCAATCCGATCAGCCACTGGCCTAGGTGAACATCGCCAGACAGGAAAACAAACAACGTTCCTCTCACGGAAACCTCGAGCGAAGAATAATAAAACAACACGCGGCTACTAGCAACACAATAGCTTGAGGATAGCAACTCTAAGGTTTCCAACCAATGCCATGGCACCTCTGTGCCAACTCACTCAACTGTGGCTCAGCTAAAATGCCAACTGCGAATACACAACAACTAAAAGAAAAGCCCGAGAAAGGCTTGCTTAGCAGAAACTCAAACCAAGCTCATAACGAGCAAAGCTCGCCTCCAAGCTACCACTCAACTTTTAAGTCCAACTGGCTACTCAAAGGACTTCCTCCTTTAGCCTAGGCCTATCTCATCTTGTGACTAGAAACTCCACACTCAGAACATCGCAAGGAATACGAACTGACGAGGCTATCTCCAAAGATAATACTTGCGGCTGGCATCCATGGTGCAACTCAACCACCAAGGGAACTAGGGGTTCCTCAAACCCCAAAGAACCAACAACTTTCCAGCAAAACTCAACTCTTAAACTGGTCACCTCCACCCTTTGCGGGGCAACAACTTTCGCTTGCTAACAACACAATGCGAGGACCCCTCATTGGCTAACCACCACTGCGCTACTCTGATCAACTACACAACTCAGGAGCTACGCTGACTCCTTCTAAACGAGAACGATTTCTGTAAAGACCCGACCCAAAAGGGGCTCTAAATGGGCCTTTACCCCAATGCATGTGTTGAAAATAAAAGACATTATGAAAAATATATTTTGGATCCCAAGTAAAAACAAAACATTCAACAACCAAAACATACATTTCTAAAAGCATACTCGATCGAGATTTATTTAAACCATTTAAACAATCCACAAGTACAAATATGCTTGGAATCCATAAAACGTAAGAAAACATCCTAGGGCTCCGTGCCCGCCTACATGCATTCGGGAAATAACAAAAGTCAAGAGTCATGATATAATAAAATGGTCGAGATGACAAAGCAGGATTCCATGATCACGCTCCTCCTTGACCATCCTGTCTCGCGCTTGGTTACCCGTGGAAAACCACAGAATAAGGGTGAGTAACGAATTACTCAAGAAGAATCCCCAACCGGGTACAATACGATATACATGATCATCTAGAAGATTGTACGCAA
The DNA here is from genome assembly GCA_036507275.1 of Sicyos edulis. Classification (NCBI taxonomy): domain Eukaryota; kingdom Viridiplantae; phylum Streptophyta; class Magnoliopsida; order Cucurbitales; family Cucurbitaceae; genus Sicyos; species Sicyos edulis. The sequence goes on along the minus strand of CM071849.1, from coordinate 17,655,883 downwards.
AGCTATGAGTATAAACACGTAATAGAGCACATAGCTTAAGTCCACACTTGGACCTCGGATGCCAACTCGTGGTCTTAGTCCGGAAATAAATCCACCACACAATACGCCCTATACGAGAAACAAGTCTCGCCTCACCGCCTCATCGCCGATACGAAAGGTACACTAGCTCAAGATCCCGAGGAGCTCTCCGGCCGGCGCCAGAATGAGCGTAAGCATGCACCGCGTGCTTCTACAGACTATGGGGGTGCCGGGTCAGTGGCAAGTCGCCCATATCCGGATACCACGCCTAACTAAATCTCCGGATCGGTGTCACCGACATAGGGGTGTGAGACTCGGACACGTGAACTATGTCACCTGTACCACCGCACTTTGAGGCTAAGGAACGGTCATGGTAGGCTTACACCGTGAAGCCGCCCTTACCTTAACAGTGGCAATCAAGGGCTACTACCGAACACGCCGAGGACGCGTCGCCGCCGCCGAGGACTAGGCATTGCCAAGTCATCATCCCGACCGCTGGGGTATCGCTTAGACTACCACCCTCACCCAAGATTGCGGGGCCCTACCGGTTGGGATAGCTAATCCTCACGGGGTCCAAGGACGAAGAATCGTCTCGAACGCCCTTGCCATAGATGCAAGATACTTTATGCATCGGGCTCGATGATGCTATCTACCCGAATTCTAACTCGCCTTAACAATCAAAGAAACAATCCAATACGTGCTCGAAAGAATACAAAGCAGACCTAGCATGGTACTACATAACAAGAATGAATATGAGCATGCCGAACGGAACAACCTAGCATGGACTAACATGAAAGAACAACATACGAAGTCATGCCACCAGAATTGAACGAGCACCTAAACTATACATGCCGATAATCACAAACAAACATACAACATCAATCACATAGAACATCGCAGGTCCACACAACCCCGGTGAAGAAATCCTTACCTTGGCCGGAGGCAACTACACACAAAATCCTACGCCGCGATCGATCCCGAGCTAGCTAACGAGAACCTAACAAACACAATAGAAATCACAATCATAGCCCTAAAATATAATAAAACAAGCGTGCTCGGCTCGGGGCACTCACACGGCACGACGACACGGGGCAAAAATCTTGCTGCCGCGGCGCAGCCGGTGCGGCTGGCTGGCTGGGGCGCAGCGCAGGGCGCGGCGCGCGCATGCGCGACACGCGCGTTGGAGCACGCACGGCGCGAAGGCGCGCGGGCGCTGGCGAAGCGGCCGAGCACGAGCGAAGCGCTCGGGCGTGCGGGCGAGCGGCTCGGAGCGGCGGCGCGCGACACGGGCGATTCGCTGCTGCTGCGCGCGAATCGTGCGACGCGGCGGCGCGCGCGAACTCGGGCGTCGCGATGGGACGGATCTGGGCGCTACCGTGTGCGACGGCGATGGTGGCCGACCGACGCGCTTCGGGCGCGTGCTGCCGGCAGATCTGGGACGGCTGCCGCGCGCGCGACGCGGGCTCACTCGTACGATCGGGCGATGGCTTCCCTCGGCCGCAACACCTCGAGTGCGACAAGCCGGTGCGACGGCGACAGATCTCGGCGACGGACTGGGGCGTCGACAGACAGCGATCTCGCGATCTCTCGGCCGGATCTGTGCAAATGCTGGTCGAGGGCGTCGTCTGCGGCGGCAAGGCGTGGCCGCGACAGCCGCTCAGTGCGGGTTGGGCGTCTTTGCTCGGCCGGTTGGGCGACGGTGGATCTCGCTGGTGCCGCGCGGATCTCGGCTGGCCGGGAGGCCGGCTTGTGCGGCAAAGTGAGGTGTTGGAGAAGAAATGCAAACCTAGCTTCCTTTCTCTTTTAACCAAATACAACAAAACTCCAAAATCCAAGGCTAACCATAAAATGACCCTAAGGAGCAACAAGAGTTCTCACTAGCTCATCCGCACGCATCCCCACAAGCTTTCTAGGAGACCCGGTTCAAACCCCAAATGCAAAGACAATTCCCTTTTATTTTTACTTTTGCATCAAACCTTGCTCAACCCTTCCACAAAGCCTCACAAACCTACATAAATTCATCCAATATTTTTAGCAACTAGAAAAGATATAAACGGCCCCGACGGCCCGACCAAATTACCAAAATACCCCTAGGGCAAACCTCGAAGACCGGAAGAAAAACTCGGGCCGTTACAATATTCCTCTCCTTTTTATGACTTTCGTCCTCGAAAGTCCTTAAGATTGGAACAACTCGTGATAATGCAATCTCATCTCGCCTTCCCGCTCCCAAGTGGCTTCCTCGGAACTCGACTCTCCACCGAACTTTTACTAACCGAATCTCGCGACACGCAATGTCTTAGTCTCGAATGCAAGGATCCCCACCGACTTCTTCTCGAGCTCAAATCCTCATTCAGTGCAGGGGCCCAAAGTCCACAATGAGCGATGGGTCCGACACATACCGCCTCACACCGATACATGAGAACACTCGCACACTACCGACAATGACAGAAAGAGCTAACCAATATGCAACTCGCCAATCCTTTAGAGAATCTCAAATGGCCCAACAACAGGAGGCTCCATTTCTCCCGCTTACCAAACCTCAACACAACTCACAACGGCACAACTTTAAAACTACGCATTGCCGAACCTCAAACTCTAAAACTCGACGCCTAACATCGGCGTAACTTTTTCACTGCGCTCCGAGCTAACAACACTAGCTCTAAACTCCTCGCACATCACCTCTCGGTCAAATGCAAAGAACTCAGACCCAAAACAAAATTGATGGCCACCAACCTTTTCCCGAAACACTGAAGCTCGCAATACTTACCTTGCAATGCCTCAATGGAACTACAAGAATCGATCACGAGAACTGCAACCAAAGGCAACCTCATAAACCACTCTAGTCTTCCGCGCTAATCACTTTAAACACCAACTCGAAACAAGCTCCAAAGGTTCTGGATCACTCCTCCCAAAAGACCATCGGTCGAGGGTGAAAACACTACAGAAATCGCACCCGCCTCCATAAGCCTCTTAACAACGCTCTCCAAACCACTGTTCATCACGCACTACCTAGAAAAATCTTTGTTGCCACACTGAGCCAACAACTCCACTGAAAACCGACATGCCACTACTCCACGTAATGACATCTCCACTGGGGCGAGGTGCGAGTTCTAGCTACGTAAACCAGTCACCAAAAATCCGAACTCACACAACAACCTCGACAAACCGCCACTTTCCACACGAACTCCTTCAAACCAACAACTTGAGTGCTACGATCTCTAAGCCCAAACAACTACAAACTACATAGCTATGCCAATCCACTCAACTCTAGCTTGGCTCAAATCACTGGCCGGACAAGTCACCGCAACAACCGGCCCTAAATGGGCTCCTCCACTAAGCCTACCTCCATGCAAGCAACGGAACGGCTTGCCTCAAAAATGAAGCATCTCACAAGTCCAAACGATAACACATACAGAGCTTAACCTCTAGCTTAGGCTTATTGCACCTTCCCACCGAAACTTCATAAACGGAACTCCACTACTCCTACAACACCAACTACCAGAACCAGATTACCAATAATGGTCGGCAGAGCACAAACCACACTAACCAAAGAAAGATCCTCAAAATGTCAAGACCCTAATCCATCCACAATGGTGCAACCTCAACCCACAACCGATACAAAGGAGTTCTTCCACTACAAAGGTGCAACATCTTCCATGCCAACACACAAAAATCTTAACCAACTAGGCCAAACACTCATAAGAGGCGAACAACCTTTATCAAGCAAATTTAGAACACCATCCAAGAATCCGCTTAATCGACAAACGACTACTTCCAAGCAAAATTAAACAAACTTTTCCTTCAAGCTAGCGCTCCACCATTAACTCCAAGACCAAGGAGTAACTCGACAACTCCCCAAGGAAACGGCTCATACAAGCGCATAACCAAACGGACAGAGAACTCCACATACGCCACCGCCTTGCTCCACCAGAGCAACAACATCTAATCTCACGGGGCACAACAAGGGTCCATCTCGCATCAACCTCCAAATGCCAAACGGGGCAACTCAACATCCTCGAAACAGAAAACAAACCAACATGGCACAAACCACTCGCCCCTCACGAGCAAAACTAAACTCTAGCAACTCCAATCCACACCTTGGTCAACACCAAGCATCAACTTGCCACCACACCAAAACCACTCCGACTTTACTCCAAATAAACACTAGCTTGCTAGTCTACCAAGATCGCTAGCAACTCCACCGAGGCTACAAACTACACGCCCCAACTAGCCAACCAAACTCACTAGCTGGGCTCGACCGAGCTCTGAGAGGCTCTCCACAACCTAGGGTTCTTCGGCAACCTCGACACACACACCGCCAAGATACGATCTAATGCATAACAGCGCTCAACAAACAACTCCAATTTCCAAAGATCCCAACCATGCCGGCCAACTCCAACTCCTTGGGAACCTAGAGGACCCGAACGCAACAGCACGCGCCATCCTCCTACTCAAAGCATCGGCCACAACATAACTTCTACCCAAGGAAGGATCCGAACAACTCTCTTAGCCATGTCGATCGTAAACCACGCGGCTTAGCTACCATCGCTTTGTTCGGTTTCCAATCGAACTCCAACCAACGATCAACAAGAAGATCCGCCAACCAAGCTTAGGCCCAACTTAACAAATCTTGCCTAAGCAACAACTTGATACCACGAGCACGGTATCCTTACCACCTCAACCCAAGCCTTACAACAACCACCGAGTCCAACTTCTCAAGGAACCGAGCACGAGATCTCCAAAGCAAACCCTACATGGATCTCAAACTCTCGCCACTTTAACGAACCACAACAAAACACACTTGTGTGCACAACTCCCAACCTTCCTTTAGAGATCCAAGACTAACAAGCGCTTTTCCACAAAGCAACGATAACTCCCGGCAAATGATACAAACAATCCAAGGAACACCAAAAGTTCCATCTCCACACGATACTCAAAGTCGAGGCAACCTTGCTCTACCAAAGCATAATCATGCCAAACCAAACTTACTTTGTACCAAGCCTCTACCAAGGGTGCTTACCCCTAAGGCATCCAAAACCTCTCGCAAGGCATCACTCATCTCGCCTCAAAAGCATCCAACTCGCCTCATAGGCATCCAAATTCATCCGATAAGCATCCAACTCATGGTCCCTCACCGACCAAATTCGCATCTACAATGCTCAACTCTCCTCAGATTTAGGCACTCGAAGGTAGTTGACCGCACTACCAACCACAAAGAAAATCTCTTGGCCTTAACACTAGCGCGAGACTCACGCGCACCAACATTTACCAACCGGCAACTCGTGACTTACTCAACCTCCGTAAACATCGGGAAGAGGCTCCGCCCTCTCGAGCATCCTTTCGCTTGTAGTCCATCGACTACCACTGAACTAGTCCTCTGGCACGACCTAAACGGGTGCAACTGCCATAAACAGATCCAAGGCTAAAGGAGTACGCTGAACTCCGAACGGCATAGAACCATCTGCTATGCCAAGCCAAACTCAAGCTCGAACTGCACTTAGTGCCAAAGTGGCACACCAACCAATGCACCTCAAGTGCTACTACTACCAAATCCACATCTCGAGGAAGTCGGGTCATTAAACAACAAAGAGGCTCGCAAGGGGGCAAAGATGACCCTTCATCCGCCTCAAGCCACTAACACGGCAACTTGCCAAACAATCGGGCGATCGTGGAGACTCGCTAGTCCACCTCTCACAAGGGACTTCCACCACCATCCGATGAACCAAACAAAGACAGAACGGCACACCTCGGCCTTTGAATGTGGGCATCCCACACACGGATGCTAAACTCAAACTCGCCAACTACTTTACTACTAGCAAGAGGACTTACTAAAACATCGAGCTCTACAGCATCCATTTGCCAACCCGGGCGCTCTCCATCAACGCCAACAAACTCATCCGAATAAACTCGCTGATCATGCCCTCCCGAGAACCTCCGGGGCTACAAGAGCTACTGGGGAAAAATGTTGAAACAAACTCACACCGGGCTAATCGTGCCCGGACTCCTCACTACGCTGCGCAACAAATCGCGCTGGGTCTCCGCTCTCGATAGCTAAAGACTCGCCATCAAATCTCTCATGGTCGGAGCACACTCGCTCAAGGAGTCTCACTGAGGCGCCGCTAGCCTCTACCCCCTCCTCTAGGCAACTCAATCGCCGGGCCAACCGCATGCGGGCCTAACAACCCCGGACGCGCCTCAACATCAACACGATCGGTCCAACTCCTCGGTCGGATATGCCAAGCGCCCTGCTCCTCAGGTGCGATCAACATATCGCGACCGCACGAAGCACCACTACCCTCTCACTAGGGGAAAGGCGAAGAATCGGGCCACAAATGGCCAACGGAGTCTAAGCTCGCCTCCCTCCGAACGATGTCCCGTGGCATCCGAATCTATCTCGATACCTCAACAAGCCGCTAAACAAATCGCCGCGATCGCGAAAGTTGGCATGATGGCTCACTAAGCCCAAACCAACAACGAGTCGTAACTCGCTTCGTCTCCGCTCCACAACACTACACAAGGCATACACAAGATGACAGTATTGTAAATTCTTAACCCTTTTTCAACAACAAATAGTAAACTTAGGCGCACTGATGACCGCTTGAGTGCCGATGATCATGGAAAAACGACCTACAACAAAAGGTCGGGTCTCTGAGAATCTATGACTCGAGCTCGATACCAATCAGAAAGACCCACCCAAAAGGGGCTCTAAATGGGCCTTTACCCCAATGCATGTGTTGAAAATAAAAGACATTATGAAAAATATATTTCTGATCCCAAGTAAAAACAGAAACATTCAACAACCAAAACATACATTTCTAAAAGCATACTTTGATCGAGATTTATTTAAACCATTTAAACAATCCACAAGTACAAATATGCTGGAATCCATAAAACGTAAGAAAACATCCTAGGGCTCCGTGCCTGCCTACATGCATTCAGGGGAAATAACAAAAGTCAAGAGTCATGATATAATAAAATGGTCGAGATGACAAAGCAGATTCCATGATCACAGCTCCTCCTTCACCCATCCTGCTCTCGCTTTGGTTACCCGTGGAAAACCACAGAATAAGGGTGAGTAACGAATTACTCAAGAAGAATCCCCAACCGGGTACAATACGATATACATGATCATCTAGAAGATTGTACGCAAGCTATGAGTATAAACACGTAATAGAGCACATAGCTTAAGTCCACACTTGGACCTCGATGCCAACTCGTGGTCTTTGTCCGGAAATAAATCCACCACACAATACGCCCTATACGAGAAACAAGTCTCGGCCTCACTGCCTCATCGCCGATACGAAAGGTACACTAGCTCAAGATCCCGAGGAGCTCTCCTGGCCGGCGCCAGAATGAGCGTAAGCATGCACCGCGTGCTTCTACAGCACTATGGGGGTGCCGGTCCAGTGGCAAGCCGCCCATATCCGGATACCACGCCTAACTAAATCTCTGGATCGGTGTCACCGACATAGGGGTGTGAGACTCGACACGTGAACTATGTCACCAGTACCACCGCACCGAGGCTAAGGAACGGGTCATGGTAGGCTTACACCAGAAGCCGCCCTTACCTTAACAGTGGCAATCAAGGGCTACCGCCGAACACGCCGAGGACGTGCTTGCGCCGGGGACTAGGCATTGCCAAGTCATCATCCCGACCGCTGGGGTATCGCTTAGACTACCACCCCTCACCCAAGATTGCAGGGCCTACCGGTTGGGATAGCTAATCCCTCACGGGGTCCAAGGACGGAGAATCGTCTCGAACGCCCTTGCCATAGATGCAAGATACTTTATGCATCGGGCCCGATGATGCTATCTACCCGAATTCTAACTCGCCTTAACAATCAAAGAAACAATCCAATACGTGCTCGAAAGAATACAAAGCAGACCTAGCATGGTACTACATAACAAGAATGAATATGAGCATGCCGTAACGGAACAACCTAGCATGGACTAACATGAAAGAACAACATACGAAGTCATGCCACCAGAATTCGTAATGAGCACCTAAACTATACATGCCGATAATCACAAACAAACATACAACATCAATCACATAGAATATCTCAGGGTCCACGTAACCCCGTAAGAAATCCTTACCTTGGCCGGAGGCAACTACACACAAAATCCTACGCCGCGATCGATCCCGAGCTAGCTAACGAGAACCTAACAAACATAATAGAAATCACAATCATAGCCCTAAAAATATAATAAAACATGCAGTTCGGCTCGGGGCACTCACACGCACGCACGCACGACACGGGGCGAAAAGCTTCTGCTGCAGCCGTGCGCGGCTGGCTGGCGCTGGCGCGCGCGCTGCTGGGCGGACACGCTGATGGAGCACGCAGACAGCGAAAGCGCGCGGCGCTGGCGAAGCGGCCGAGCACCAGCGAAGGTCGGGCGTGCGGCGAAGCGGCGGGAGCGGCGCGCGCGGACACGGCGATCTCGCTGCTGCGCGCGAATCGGTGCGACGGCGGGCTCGCGCGAATCGGGCGCGCGCGGGACGGATCGGGCGGCCGCTGGTGTGCGACGGCGATGGCCGACCGACGCTGCTTCGGGCGTGCCGCCAGCAGATTCGACGGCCGCTTTGGCGCGCGACGGGCTCATCGTGCGATCTGGGCGATGGCTTCCCCGCCGCGACCAAGCGTCGCGATAAGCCGGTGCGACGGCGACAGATCTGGGCGACGGACTGGGCGTGCGACAGCGATCTGCACGATCCTCGGCCGGATCTCGTGCACCGCTGGTCGAGGGCGTCTGCGGCGGCAAGGCGGGCTGCGACAGCCGTTCGTGCGGGTTGGGCGTCTTTGCTTTCGGCCGGTTGGGCGACGGTGGATCTGCTGGTGCCGGCGGATCTCACGGGCCGGGAGGCGGGCTTGTGCGGCAAAGTGAGGTGTTGGAGAAGAAATGCAAACCTAGCTTCCTTTCTCTTTTAACCAAATACAACAAAACTCCAAAATCCAAGGCTAACCATAAAATGACCTTAAGGAGCAACAAGAGTTCTCACTAGCTCATCCGCACGCATCCCCACAAGCTTTCTAGGAGACCCGGTTCAAACCCAAACCGCAAAGACAATTCCCTTTTATTTTTACTTTTGCATCAAACCTTGCTCAACCCTTCCACAAAGCCTCACAAACCTACATAAATTCATCCAATATTTTTAGCAACTAGAAAAGACATAAACGGCCCTGACGGCCCGACCAAATTACCAAAATACCCCTAGGGCAAACCTGGAAGACCGGGAAGAAAAACCTGGGCCGTTACAATTTCCCAGCAAGCGAACTCTGAAGGGCAGCGAACTTCACACACGCTCGCTGACTAGCTCAAACCCAAGGGCAAAAACAACCAACTCTCTTGGAAGCAACACCCAAGGGAAAACCCAACTGATTGGACCACCAATCCAAAACTAGCAGAACTTTACTCAACCACCGAGGGAGGGGTCAACTCCCGAAACCTCCTGACTAGGAACAAGTCCTCAGGGCAACGCCCTTTTTCTCGAACCGAGCTAGCTCTTGAAACAACAAGGGAACCACAACTTGGTCAACACCAAGCACCAACTCGCTAAGAATTCCGAAAATCAACGTGGAGGTTACCAAGAACAACTCTAGCTTGTTAACCGACAACAAGCATCCAGCAACTCAACCGAGGAACACTGCCTGGGTCTGACTAAGCTATGGTGAGGCTCTCCACAACTTAGGGTTCCTCCGATCGCCCTCCGACACACACTGTCATCAAACGGTCTAACAGACGACTGGCTACACGAGCACATCTCCCTCCAGCATCTCAACTATGCTGGCCAAAAGCTCTTCCTTGCCACATCTGTAGCAAGCACGGGCAATGCTCCACACAATCCGAAAAGCGCCTTACCACACTTGATGCAATGAGCCGGCGCTGCCCCGCCCGCTAACGATCTCGAGCTCTAACTCATGGTCGGCGCCGATCGCGACCCCTAGATCGCCCTGCGCGGGCGATCGCTATCCACCGAGCGGGAACAACCGAAGACCCAAACTTCCTCTTGCTCAAAGCATCACCCACATCGTAGCTTCTACCTGTGGTAAGGATCCGAACAACTCTCTTAGCCATGGCGGCGAAACTCCGCGATTTTATTACCATCGCCTCGGATCGGCCTTCAATCGAACTTCAACCATCGATCAACAAGAAATGCCTCTACCTGTGTCAAGGGCCAACTAGCATAACTTGCCTACGCAACAACCCGCTACGCACGATAACCTCTCAACCAAAGTTAGGGCACTTGCCAAGAACTAAAGTCCTAACTCCTCGTAATCGAGCACTTGGTTTCACAACCCGAAAACCCTCGTGGTTCTTGAAAAATACACCACGGAACGAGCTACACAAAAGTACACCGGCGTGTACAGCTCCAACTTGGTTCCTTAAGATCCAAACCAACAAGTATTCTCACACAAGGCAACTTTTGCCTCCCAATAGAGCCACATCTAGCAAAGGAGCAACAAGAGTTCAACCCACTCGGGGTCAACTCAGCACGGAATGCCACATTGGCCAACTCACTCTTACAAGAGCATAGCTACACCAAGCTAACTTACCTCATACCAATGGTCCACTAAACGTGCTCGATCAACCATCTAACTCATGGCTCTAACACTGGATCAACCACGCATCATCGATGCCAACCCTACTCATATTAGGGTAACTCCAAGGGTAGTCGGAACACACTATCATCAAGCTGGCTCACAAGCCCACACACAAGCGCGAGAACTCGGATGCGCTAGCCCTCACCAACCTACAACATCCTTTGCACCCATCTCTCGGTGACCCTGAAAAGCTCCTACTTTTCCCTCGAACGACCTCACACTTGTAGTTCTCTGACTACCACCGAGCTAGATCTCTTAAGCAATCCAACAGATGCAACTTCAGAAAAACGGGTACAAGGCTGGTGGGGGTGCTATACTCCGGGCGGGCATGGAACCATCTGCACCAAAAGTGCCAACTGGCCCGAATCTAGGCCTCCTCTCAAAGCTTGGTGCCAACATGCACAACATCCTTTACAACACAAACATCCCTTTTACGGGCTTTAAGCCCCTTTGAGGGAAAGGAAGGTCACACTCCAGGTGACAGGGCAATGGCACTCAACACAAGAGTCTCAACACTCGAGTAGACTACTCTCTGACATCACGTCTAATAGACAAGCCACGGCCCCCTCCTGAATCCCACTCGATGCTCAACGAATACTCAGGCCAACCCTCGGGTGGCAGCACCTAGCTCCACACCTGGAACATGCTAACACAAGGTGCTTCTCTCTACTAGCCAGATGGAAACCACGAACGGATTAAGTCCTGTCAAGCAAACTCCACACTACACCCTGGCTACGAGGGTACTAAACGAACTGGCTGCAAAATGACTGCAGGCTTGCAGGAGAACAAGATGTCTCTACATCTTCCTCAAAAGCTACTAACTTGGAAGCTTGCCAATCGAGCGGGTGGCTGGTGGAGACTCTGCTGGTCCGCCTCTCACAGGGGACTTCCACCACCACACTACTGCATCAAACAGCACCAGAACGGCACGCCTCGACCTCTGAACATCAGGTCATCGGCCTCTGAACACCAGGTCATCACAACACTTGGATGATAAACTCTATCTTGGCCAACCACCTCGCTGCTAGCAGTAGGTCTCAAAAAAACACCCAGCTCTACAGGCTTCCACTTGCCAAACTCGGCGGCTCGATCAACGCCAACTATCTTATCAGCATAAACCTCCTGATCAAGCCCTCCCGAGAACCTTCGGGGCTACTGGAGCTACAAGGAGGGGTGTCTCCTAAATAAACTCTGCCAGCTGGGCTATATGTGCCAAAGACTCCTCACTACGAGCTACAAGTTGCGCCTGGGTCTCCGCTCTCTGTTAGCTAAAAGACCTGCCATCAACTCCCTCATGGCTGGAGCACACTCCGCTCAAGGAGTCTCACTTTGAGGCAGACTAGCCTCTACCCCCTTCTCTTGGCAACTCATCTACCAGGGCCAAAGGTGGCCTACGGGTCTAGACAACCCTAGACGTGGTCTCATGATCAACATGAACAGTCCAACTCCTCGGTTGGAAATACCAAACGTCCCTGCTCCTCTAAGTGCAATCAACATACTAGCGATCTACACAAAGCATAAAAGCTAGCCCACGCTGGGGCTCTCACTGCCAAACAAGGGTAACACATGTATACTAGATGCGATTGTAAAATAAAACCCTTAGCTTAATGAACTCGCACAAACTGACGGCGCCGCAGAGTCTTGATGATCATGGGGGCAACAACACCGCAAAGCGAGTTAGTCTCTGAGAATCTATGACTCGTGCTCGATACCAACCAACTGTAAGAACCCGACCCAAAATACGGTCCTAAACCTAGGTTCTCACTCAGCATGCAAGTTAAATACTTCATCAAGCGGTTTAGTGCTCATATTTAAAACCTTTCAAAACATTTAAAAGCGGGGACACTTAAAACATAAACAACAACCTTCATTTAAGCAAACCAACAAAGTAAAACAAGCCTGGCCAGTGTTTATGAAATCATACAATACAATTTAAATAATTGTTAAAAACATCCCCCTAGGACTCCTGTCCGACTACATGTTGAACAAATTATGCAAACAATAAAAGATGAGTGTGTCATGGCTCCCATGATCAATCGGCTCCCTCCGCTAGCCATCCTGTCTTTGTCCCAAGTTACCCGTGGAAAACCACGAAATAAGGATGAGTATAAACATACTCAGTAAGAATCCCCAACCGGGGTACAATACGATACATCAATCATCTGGCACCCTAGTATACATGCAAACAGTTACCAACACAGATCATAACTCAACAAGCTTACAAGGCAGAATATGGAATCCTCGGAAGTCTCCTACTTCCAGCCTAATGATTGGCTCTCATAACCAATCCCGGGACATCTCTGAGGGTCTTTCTCCCTCGGCCAATTGATCAGCTCAAAAACCGATCCCAAAGATGTCCGACACCCTCGAGGGTCTTTCTCCCTCGACCATATGATTAGCACAAAAACCAATCCCAATGGGTGTCCTCAAGGGCCTCTTACCCTCGCTAATAAATCTGGACTACCGGAGAGTACCCAAGTCCGGCTCTAAATCGAAGGAATCGTGTACTCACGAACATTAGCCCGGGAGCTCTCCGAACCGGCGACTAACGCGTGTGCGCGCACACCGCATGCTGCTGCAACCGGCGTAAATGTTGGGGCCTAAGTACAAACTACGCGGGCCAGGTACGCATGCCTAAAGACTCGGAAACGTTGTCACTGAACACAGTAGTGCGAGGCCCTCGGCACTCATCTGTGTAGCCTGTACCACCGACCTGAAGCTAAGAACCGGCCAAGGCAGGCTTGCACCGTTGGCAGGGTTCCACACTAGCAGGCTACAAACTAGGCTTATGGCGATGTGGTAGCTAAATCCACATCGGCTGCCGGGGGGAAGCAATGTACGTTATGCTTCGCTCTACTCCCGAACAATGGAGACAGAGTACGTTATGTCCGCTCTCAGCCTCTGGATGATGACAAACTCTACTATATTAGCTAAGAGTACAAAATAACTGATTCCTGGCTAGACATACATATCAACATCAATCACACATAACCTAGCATGATACTACGAACTTAAAGCAGGAATCTCAAGCATGCTGGAAGAACAATCCTAGCATGGCACTAACATGTACAAACAGGCAAACATGCAAGCAAGAATGCAATCACAAGCTGTCCTATCCACTAATCATGTTCATAGAAGTAAACATGCATATAAGGCACAATCAAGAAAGGATCGCAGGGTCCACACAACCACGGTAAGAAATCCTTACCTGGAAACGAGCATAAATAACTTTCACAATCAAATAATGACCCTCGAGCTTTAAAGCGAAACCGAGCAACCTAAGCATTTTAGAAAAATATCCTAATTAAATAACAACAGCCAATCAACTTAGGGTCCAAAAGAGTGGAGGCTCGGGAATTACCAATCGAGAAGGCACAAGGTCACGCTCCAACCCGCACAGCAGGGCAGGCTGTCCGTCAGCAAGGACAAGCAGGGCGCGCTGGCGCTGGGCGAAGCACTGGGCGCTGGGCGCTGTCTCTAGCGAGGCAAAGGACGTGCAGACGCGGGCTGTCGCTGGCGAGCGAACACGCTGGGTCGGGCGAAGCGGAGCGCGGAGAGACGCTGGTTCGCGAGGACAGCGAGCGGCGACGTGGTTCGGGCGGCGCCAAGCGGCGCTGGCGACGTTGTCGGGGCCGCAGCGAAGCGGAGCCGCGCGCGCGCGCTCTGGCGCGCTCGTTCGAACGGCGCGGTGCGCCTGGGCGCACTGGCCGGGCGATCGTGATGTCTGGGCACGCCTGGGCTGGGCGATGCAGGGCGTTTTGGCAGAGCGGTCTGATGCGGCCAGGGTGTGGCTGGGAGGCTAGGGCATGGCTGGGCGGCTAGGGTTGGGCTTTTTTGGTGAGGTCGGCTAGGAGAGAGAGAGAGAGAGAGAGAGAGAGAGAGAGCGAGAGAGAGAGAGAGAGAGAGAGAGCAACACAAGGGGAAAGGGACTTTCTTGATTTTCTTCCCTTTTCCTAATTTAAATGGGTCTAAAATCCCTTCCCAAAGCTTCCTCTTTCAAAACCCGGCCCAAACAAACTTTTCTTTCTAATAAAACTCTTTTTCCTTCAAACTCCCAAAACCATTTAGGGCAAGGGTTCAAATCCCAAAGGAAGCACTAAAAAACCCATTAATTTTACCAATAACTAAAATACCTCCAAACTCCCAAACAACTTGCCCAAACCTCTTGGGTCTTGCAACCAACAACCACCAAACTTCGATGAAGGCAGGAAAGGCCCTGAAATCTTGAAAATCCTCAAAACCCTGACCGGGGGAAAAAAGACCAAAATACCCCTAAGGGTTAGAACAGCTCTAACGGCCCATCCGAACATCCGAATAATGACCCGAAATCACCTGGGTAACCGAAATAGAAAACTGGGCCGTTACAAGCAACAAGAGCTCCCAATAGCTCAACTGGCACGCATCCCAATAGGCTTTTCTGGGGACCCGGGTTCGAAACCCAGCTGCAACACAAATACCTAACATTTTTACTTTTGCATCTTACCATGCCCAAACACATCCACAAAGCCTAAAAAACCTACATAAGACCATGCAATAATTTTAGCAACTGAAAAAGACATAAACGGCTCTGACGGCCCGACCAAATTACCAAAATACCCCTAGGGCATACCTGGAAGACCGGGATGAAAACCTGGGCCGCTACAGTTTCCTCGGTAAGCCTACCACGACCGGTTCCTTTGCCTCAGGTGCGGTGGTACAGGCTGACACAGTTCACGTGTCCTGTCTCACACCCCTATGTTTAGTGACACCGATCCAGAGATTTTTTAGGCATGAGTACTGGACCAAGGCAGCTTGCCCTAGACCTGGCACCCCCTGGTTTGCAGCAGCATGCGGTGCGCGCACACGCTCATTACAGGGCCGACTGGAGAGCTCCTCGGGATCTTGAGTTCAGTGCACCTTTCGTATCGACAGTAGGAAGGCTGAGGCCGAGACTAGTTTCTCGTATAGTTTCGTGTAACGTGGTAGTATTCCGGAGTAAGACCGTAAGATGGCATCCGAGGTTTATGTATGGATTTAAGTTGTGTGCTCTCTTCTATGTTTATATTCATGGCTTGCATACTTTCTCCTAGATGACCAGTTATATCGTATTGTACCCCGGTCGGGGATTCTTATTGAGTAATTCTTTACTCACCCTTATTTTGTGGTTTTCCACAGGTAACCATGGTGCGAGACAGGATGGCTGAAGGAGGAGCTGTGATAATGGAAACCAGCTGTTTACTCTTAGTCTTATGTTTATGTTTTCTTATGGTTGTATTATCCTCTAAATGCATGTAGTTCGGCACGAAGCCTTAGGGTGTTTTATGATTGTTTCTGGATTTTGACACTGCTACAAACCGTTGAAGTTTTGAATGATTTGAATAAGTCTCTGATCATAGCATGTTTTGGAAATGTATTTGTCTTGGAACAGGTGCTTGGAAACAGGGACAGGTTTCAGGAACTAAATGTTTGACTTTTGAAATGGATGTTTATATGTTTTTAGTTTTCATTCAGAATCTGGAATACAATCTTGCATATTGTTCTAAGTCTTTAAAGAATGCATTGAGGTAAAGGCCTAGTTTAGGACCCCATTCGGGTCGGGTCTTTACATGTTAGTTCCATGCTAGGTTGTTCTATTCTGGCATGTTCGTATTTTGTTCTCGTTTCGTAGTACCATGCTAGGATCGTTGTTTCTGCTGAGCACGTGTTAGTATGTTATTTTTAGCCGTTTATAGCATAGTGTCATGATAGGTAGCATCATCTGGGCGAGGATGCATAACGTAACTTGCATATGTGGTAGGGACGCGCGAGGCAGTACTCTGTCCTTGATCCGTCGTTAGGGTTTAGCTAACCATAACGGTAGCCCAACGTAATCTTGGGTGAGGGTGGCAGACTATTAAATGCCCCAACGGTCAGGGGAATGACGAGGCATTGCCTTGTCCCCGGCTGCCGACACGACCTCAGCGTGTCGGCAGTAGCCCTTGACACCGATCCAGAGATTCTTTTAGGCATGCGTACTGGACCAGGGCAGCTTGCCTGAGACCTAACACCTCCCTGGTTTGCAGCAGTATACGGTGTGCGTTCACGCTCATTACAGCGCCGATTGGAGAGCTCCTTGGGATCTTGAGTTCAGTGCACCTTTGTATAGTCAGTATAGCAGAAAAGCTGAGGCCTATACTAGTTTCTCGTAGAGTTCTGAGTTTTAAGATAACTCCCGGAGTAAGACCGTATGATGGCATCCGTTTATACTTATGTATGGATTAAAGTAAAGTGCTCTCTTCAGTGTTTGTATTTATAGCTTGCATACATTCTACTAGATGACCAGTTGTATCGTATTGTACCCCAGTTGGGGATTCTTATTAAGTAATTCGTTACTCACCCTTACTTTTGTGGTTTCCACATGTAACCAGGGTGCGAGACCGGTTGGCTGAAGGAGGAGTTGTTGATCATGGAATCCAGCTGTTTTAACTCTGAGTCTTACGTTATGGATTTTCCTTTTTATGTTCTTGATTGCATGTAGTTAGGGCACGGAGCCCTTAGGATGTTTTGGATTGTATCTGGATTCTGTCTTTTCATTTAAAATGATTTGGAACTGAATGTTTGAAATAAATCTCTGATCAGAGTACGTTTTGAACTATTTATAGCTTGGAACAGGTGCTTGAAAACAGGAACAGGTTTCAGGTTGTTTTTGTGCTTGCTAATTTAATGTATGTTTAAGAGTTTTAAATTTATACAGAATCTGGTTGGCAATCATGCATAACATATTTATGTTTTAAAAGCATGCATTGAAGTAAAGGCCTAGGTTAGGACCTCTTCTAGGTCGGGTCTTTACACAATCTCTAATGAAATGGAATTTGGTATCTATGTGCTTACTATGATCATGGAACACTGGATTCTTGGCTAGAGCAATTGTTGACTTGTTATCCACATGGATAACAGTTGCATTCTCTTGAGAAATTCCAATTGCATTAAGCAAATTTCTCAACCAAATTGCATGACAAACACATGATGATGCAGCGACATATTCTGCCTCACAAGTAGATAATGTTACAATAGGTTGATTTTTATAACTCCAAGTAAAAGATGTATTACAAAAAAAACACAAATCCACTAGTACTTTTTCGATCATTCAGATCTCCAGCCCAATCACTATTAGTATAACCTTCAATCTTGAATTCTTTAGAAGATGAATAAAGTAATCCATAGTCAAGCGTACCTTTGAGGTAACGAAGGATTCTCTTTGCCACCTTCAAGTGAGTAGCTGTAGGAGTTTCCATAAACCGACTCACCAATCCAACACTGTAAAGAATATCTGGCCTTTTGCAAGTTAAATAACTTAAACTTCCAACTAAACTTTTGAAATATGAAGGATCTACAACATCTCCATCTTCATATTTGGCCAGCTTTGTTCCAGTTTCCATTGAAGTTGTTACAGGCTTGCAATTAAACATCTTGAATTTTTCAAGGATTTCTTTAGTATAACGCTCTTGAGAAATAAAGATACCTTTCTCTGATTGCTTCACTTCAATGCCAAGATAATATGACATAAGCCCAATATCTGTCATTTCAAATTCTTTCGTCATTGCTACTTTGAGATCTTCAAACATCCTTGGACAATTTCCTGTAAAAATTAAGTCGTCTACATACAGGTAATCCAACAACATATCTCCATGATCATTAGTCTTAATATAAAGCGAATGTTCATGAGGGCATCTCAAATACCCATTATCAAGGAAGTATTTGTTGATTCTACTGTTCCACATTCGTTGCGCCTGTTTCAATCCATATAGTGCCTTCTTCAACTTTAAAACTTTATCTTCTTGACCTCTTATAGCATAACCAAGAGGTTGTTCCAAGTAAACTTCTTCTTCAAGGTGTCCATTCAAGAATGTTGATTTTACATCCATCTGAAAGATTTTCCATTTCTTCTGAGCAGCTAATGCAATTAGCAATCTTATGGTCTCCAAGCGTGCAACAGGAGCAAACACTTCATCATAATCAATGCCTTTCTTTTGAGAATAGCCTGTAAAGACCCGACCCGAATCGGGTCTAAAATAGGCCTTTACCTCAATGCATGTGTTCAAAACTTAAAGACAATATGCAAGAATGGTTTTCGGATTCTAAGTGAAAACTAAAACATACAAACATCCATTTCAAAAGTAAAAACAAAATTCCTGAAACCTGTCCCTGTTTCCAAGCACCTGTTCCAAGGCAAATACATTTCCAAAACTCACTCTGATAAGAGATTTATTTAAAACATTCAAAATTTTCCAATAGTTACAACAATGCTAGAATCCGAAAAAGCAGTCAGAAAACAACCTAGGGCTCCGTGCCCAACTACATGCATTCAGAGGAAAATCAAACACAAGAATCATAGACATAAACTCAGAGTTCGAACAACAGGTTTCCATGATCACAGCTCCTCTTCAAGCCATCCTGTCTTGCACCATGGTTACCTGTGGAAAACCACAAAATAAGGGTGAGTAACGAATTACTCAGTAAGAATCCCCAACTGGGGTACAATACGATATACATGGTCATCTAGCAGAAAGGTATGCAAGCTATGAATATAAACACAGAAGAGAGCACATAGCTTAAATCCACACATAAACTTCGGATGCCATCTCAGGGTCTTACTCCGGAATAATCCACCTCACGATACGATCCTATACGAGAAACAAGTCTCGGCCTCAGCCTGTCTACTGTCGATACGAAAGGTGCACTGAAATCAAGATCCCGAGGAGCTCTCCGGTCGGCGCTGTAATGAGCGTGTGCGCGCACCGCATGCTACTGCAAACCATGGGGGGTGTCGGGTCTAGTGGCAAGCTGCCGAGGTCCAGTCACCATGCCTAACTAAATCTCTGGATCGGTGTCACTGACATAAGGGTGTGATACCTGGACACGTGAACTATGTCAGCCTGAACTACCGCACCTGTAACGACCCGACCCGAAAGGGGTTCTAAAATAGGCCGTTACCTCAATGCATGCATACAAATCTACAGAAATTTTGCAAAATGGTGTTCGGATTCTAAGTAAACACTAAAACATAAAACGTCCATTTAAAAAGTCAACATAAATTCCTAAAACCTGTCCTTGTTTCCAAGCACCTGTTCCAAGACAAATACATTTCCAAAACTTACTCTGATCAGAGATTTATTTAAAAAAATACAAGCTTTACAATAGTTACAACAATGCTAGAATCCGGAAATACATTCAGAAAACACCCTAGGGCTCCGTGCCCAACTACATGCATTCAGAGGACATTTAAATCATAAACATAAACATAAGACTCAGAGTTGAACAACGGGTTTCCATGATCATAGCTCCTCCTCCAGCCATCCTGTCTCGCACCATGGTTACTTGTGGAAAAACCACAAAAATAAGGGTGAGTAACGAATTACTCAGTAAGAATCCCCAACAGGGTACAATACGATATAATCAGTCATCTAGTACCCAAGCATGCAAGCAAACAGCTACCAACACAGATCATAGCTCAACGAGCTTACAAGGAAAGATCTAGAATCATCGGAAGTCTCCTACTTCCGGCCAAATGATTGGTTATCCTAACCAATCCCGGGACATCACCGAGGTATCTTTCACTCGGGGGATTGTTCAGCTAAAAAACTGATCCCAAGGATGTCCTCAAGGGCCTCCTTACCCTTGCTAATCTGGACTTATGGGAGAGTACCCGAAGTCTGGCTCTAAACTGGAAGGAATGGTGTACTCACGACATTAGCCCGGGGGAGCTCTCCGAACCGCAACTAACGCGCGTGCGCGCGCACACCGCATCTTCCGCAACCGGCGTAAATGCGGGGGCCTAAGGGCAAACTACGCGGGCCAGGTATGCATGCCTATGACTCGGAAGCGGTGTCACTGATCACAGTAGCGCGAGGCCCTCGGCGCTCATCTGTGCAGCCTGAACCACCGACCTGAAGCTAAGAACTGGCCAAGGTAGGCTTACACCGTTGGCAGGGTTTCGCTCTAGCAGGCTACAAACTAGGCTTATGCCGATGTGGGTAGCTAAATCCACATCGGCGGGTCGGGGGGGGGGGGAAGCAAGATACGTTATGCTGCGCACACTTTACTCCCGACCAGAGCTAAATCCACATAGGCGATCAGGGGGGGAAGCAAGATACGTTATGTTGCGCACACTTTACTCCCGACCTGTGGGGACAAAGTACGTTATGTCCGCTCTCAGCCTCTGGATGATGACAAACCCTACAACTCTATCTAAGAGTACAGAACAAATAAAAGATTCCTGGTTAGCAAGCAATGACCGACATCAATCACATTTACCTAGCATGATACTACGAACTTAAGCAGGAATCATAAGCATGCTGGAAGAACAAACCTAGCATGGCACTAACATGTAAAATCAGGCAAACATGCTAGCAAGAAATCAAACAAAGCTGCTCTATTACTATCATGCTCATAACAGTCAGCAAACATACAAGGCATATCATGAAAATATCGCAGGGCCCACACAACTTCGATAAGAAATCCTAACATGGTCGGAAGGCAACAACACACAATAAAACTAACTGCGATCGAACCCGAGCAACCTATAGCGAGCCAAACAAACACATCAAAAATCACACAATAGGCCTAAATAATAATAAAATAAACAGGGCTCGGCTCAGGAGCAACTCACGAGGCGCGGCTGACACGCGAACGAGCTGGCTTCACGGGCGAGGCAACAGCTGGGCGCTGAGGGGCGCTGGCGCTGAGTGCACATGACAAAGCGCGGCGCGACATGTGTGCCTGGAGCAGCGCAGCCTCGCAGATGACAGAGACGAGCGCGCGGCGACGCGACGCGATGGCTACAGGGCACTCGCGCGGGGACCAGTGACTCAGCAAGCTATAGGGCGCACGGGCTGGCACGGCGAGCTACAGGGACGAGGGAGCGCGACACGGCACAATGCGGGGCGCTCGGATCGCGACACGGGCGGCGGTGCTTGGCCAGCGGCGACGCTAGCACTGCGGCAGCTAGGGGCTCGGTCGGCGACACGCGAGCAGGGCTCGGGTGGCGACTGGGCCGGGCAAGCGAGTGGGCTAGGGTCAGGGCTTTAGCTCGGGCTAGGTTGGGGGGCTCGGGGAGAGAGAGACAGAGAGAGAGAGAGAAAAAAGGGGAAAATGGGGAAATAAAAGGAAAAATGGGATTTTTAATCCTATTTTCCATCCTTATCCATTTTAAAACCTCAAAATCCTTAAAATCCCATTTCCCGGCTTCCTCCTTCGAGACCCGGCCAAAGCAAGCTTTTCCAATAAATAAAACTCACTTAAAACCAACTCCCAAATCGACACTAAGGGCCCGGTCTCGAATCCCAAAGGAAGCACACGACCAACCATCACTTTGCCAAAGCCCAAATCACAACCGAGCTTCCAACCGACTAGCCCAAACACCTCGGGACTCGCAGCCAACAACAAACAAGCCTCGACAAAGGCAGGAGCGAACTCGAAGCCCTGAAAATCCACAAATCCTGCCCGGGGAGCCAAAAGACCAAAATAACCCCAAGGGTCAAAACAGCTCTAATGACCCAACCAAACAACCGAATCTTGACCCGAAGGCACCTCAAAAAAGCGGAATAGGAAATCGGGTCATTACAATACTCCCTCCTTTTAAGACTTTCGTCCTCGAAAGTCCTAAGACGAAACAGCTCGAGGAAAACTCCACTGAATCCAAACCAACCGAACTTCTCGGCTAACACAACACCAACCTTCTTCGAAAACCAAGCCCGCTTGGGTTCTCAAAACTCAAAGGCACTATGCCATCAAGGCTGCCACAAACCATCTCAACCAAGACTGGACAACACTGAACTCCAAAGGAAATAGACGGCAAACCACATCCTCAACTCGCACCAACTCTCAAACGGTGCTACTCTCAGCAAACTCGAGGACTGGCCACAAGCTCTGAAACTCTACACCACGCACTGGCAAACTCCTCTGCAAGCTCACAGCTGCTAACAAGTAGCCTCAACCCTACAACAAGCTGGCCAAACAACTGAACCTTCCAGGTTCCAGAAAACCAAACGGCCTACTCTTACTCCACAAGAGATCAGCGAACCTCAAATCTTGCCTACAGCCTTAACGAAATACAATCGAATCACCAACTGGCGACTGATCCAAAAGGCAAATTTCTCCAACTAGAACACGACCACAACACTTAAGCAATCATCTTAAGGAGAAATCGCCGAACCAAAGGCAAGGGGCACCATCCTGGTACACCAGACGGCTAACAACACTCACACCAGCTGAAACTTCAGCTACGACCACCTCTAAAAGACAAGGGCCAAGCACAGGCTCCACTCGGCCAAACCAACAAACTAGAACTCCTCATCGGCCGAACGCAAACCTTTCGGAGCAAACCTACCAGCAACTGGCCAAAGAGAATATTGCCAGGCAAGGAAACCACCAAAATTCCTCTCAAGGAAAACTCGGGCTGCAAGGACTAAACCATCACGCAGCTTTCTGCGGCACAACACCTTGAGGAAAACAGCTCAACGGCTTTACCAACCAAAGCCACGGCACCTCTGTGCCAACACACTCAAACGAGGCTCCGCTATAACGCCAACTGCGAACGCACAACAACTAGGAGCAAAGCGCGAGAAGGGCTTGCTCTGCAGAACCCAACCCAAACTTATAACGAGCAACGCTCACCTCCAAGCTACTACTCAACTCTTAAATCCAACTGGCTACTCAAAGGACTTCTCCTTTTAGCTTAAGCCTAACACAACTTCCAACCAGAAGCTCCACTCCCGAAACCTCACAAGGAAAACAGATAACGACAACCTCAAAGCTTATGGATCCTGAGCCACACGAATCCGCAAGACTACCTCAGAAACTAACACTCGAGGCTGGCATCCATGGAGCAACTCAACCACCACAGAGACTAGGGGGAAAAGGGAAATCTTCAAGCCCCAAAGAACCAGCAACTTGCCAGAAACAACTCTACTCTTACTAGCTGGACTCCGCCCTTGCGGGGACAAACAACTTTTGCTTGTTAACAACACAATGCAGGGACCCTCTCGCTGGGCTGACCGCTGCGCTACTCTGATCAACCACCACAACTCAAGAGCTAAGCTGACTCCTACAAAATGGGAAACGATTTCCCCAGCAAGCAATCTCTGAAGGGCAGCGAACTCCACACACGCTCGCTGACTTGCTCAAACCCAAGGCAACAACAACCAACTCTCTTGGAAGTAACACCCAAGGGAAAAGTCAACCAATCGGATCACTAATCCGGAACTAACAACACTTACTCAACTGCCAAGGGAGGGGTCAACTCCCAAAACTTCCTGACTAGGAACAAGACCTCAGGGCAACGCCCTCCAGCTGAACCCAACTAGCTCTCGAAACAACAAGAGGACCAAATCTTGGCCAAACACTCACATGAGGAAAAACAACCCTTACTGCAGCGTCTAGAACACCATCCAAGAGTCCACCTAACTGGACAAACAACTGCTTCCAAGCAGCCAACAAACTTTTCCTTCTTGCTAGCACCTCTACCATCAACTCATGACTACGGGAGAAACCCGACAACTCCTAGAAGGAAACGGCTCTTAAAAGTAGACAACCGAAAGACAAAGAGCTCCACATACGCTCACTGTCTTGCTCCACTAGAGCAACAACATCTAAATCTCATGGGGCAACAACAGGGGGTCCACCACAGACTGAACCTCCAAATGCCAAATGGGGCAACTCAACATCCTAGAAACAGGAAAACAACCAACAGGGCACGAACCATTCGCCCCACGAGCAAAACTAACCTCTAACAGCTCCAATCCATACCTTGGTCAACACCAAGCATCAACTCGCCACCACACCGGAACCAATCCGGACTTTACTCCAACCAAACACTAGCTTGCTAGTCTACCAAGACTGCTAGCAACTCACCCGAGGCTACAAACTACACGCCTCCAGCTTGCCAATTGAAACTCACTACCTGGGCTGACTGAGCTCTGGAGAGGCTCTCCACAACCTGGGGTTCTTCGGCAACCCTCGACACACACTGTCGACAAACGAGCTAACAGCCAACTGCCTGAATAGGCAAAACACTCTCCAGCATCTCAACCATGCTGGGCAACTCCAACTCCTTGGGAACCAAGAGGACCCGAAATGCTACCGAATGCGTCATCCTTCTACTCAAACATAAGCCACAACAAGGCTTCTACCCAAGGAAAGGATCCAAACAACTCTCTTAGCCAAGGCGATCAGAAACTGCGCGGCTTTGCTACCACCGCACTTGTTCAGTTTCCAACTGAACTCCAACCGAAGGAACACCAAAAGTTCGATCTCCACACGATGCTCAAAGCTGAGGCAACCTTGCTCTACAAAAGCATAACCATGCCACACAGAACTCACTTTATACCAAGCCTCCACCAAGGGTGCTTACCCATAAGGCATCCAAAACCTCTCGCAAGGCATCAACTCATCTCGCCTCATAGGCATCCAACTCGCCTCATAGGCATCCAACTCGCCTCATAGGCATCCAAATCGCCTCATAGGCATCCAACTCGCCTCATAAGCATCCAACTCGCCTCATAGGCATCCAACTCAGGGTCCCGCTGCTGGACCGAACTCGCATCTACGATGCTCAACTCTCCTCAGATTAAGGCACTCGAAGGTAGTTGACCGCACTACCAACCACAAGGATCTCTTGGCCTTAACACTAGCGCGAGGCTCACGCGCACCAACACTTACCAACCGCAAATCTGCTGCCTTACTCAACCTCTAGAAACACTAGGAAGAGGCTCCGGCTCCTCTCGAGCATCCTTTCACTTGTAGTCCTTCGACTACCACTGAACTAGCCCTCTGGCACGACTTAAGCAGGTGCAACTGCCATAAATGGATCCAAGGCTAAAGGAGTGCCCTGAACTCCGGACGGCATAGAACCATCTGCTATGCCCATGCCAAATTCAGCCTGAACCAGACTTAGTGCCAAAGTGGCACACCAACCAATGCACCTCAAGTGCTACTACTACCAAATCCACATCTTACTACAGATGGGGCCAACAAGGTCACTACCTCAAGTGACAACAACTCTGGCTAGGCATACGAGGGCTCAAACTCAAACAACCATGCCTATGGAATCTCATCAAATCTAAGGCTCACAGCCTACACTAGCATCTCCTCATGATGCTCAACAATGCTCTCGCCGACTCTCTCAACATGCAACAGCTAGCCCTACTATAGGGGCTCACCAAAAGAGAGTGCTCAACTCTACCAAACAACTGAGGAATCCACCAACGGATCCAGTCCGAAGGGAACACTGCTCGCTGCACCCTTAACCACAAGGTTCCGGCTTACTGGCTGCAACAACAACACTTTACAGTAGCACAAAGATGCCTCATCAACCTCCTCGAAGGCTACCAACTCTGCAGCCACGCTCTGGGCAATCAACAATCTGCTAAGGCTCAAGATCAACACTTGAGCTACCCAGGCTAGTCCACACAGGGACCTGCTCCACAAGCATCCACATAAGCACAGCCATAGCTAACTTCTCTCTTGGAGTGGCACTCCAAGGCAAAGCACCTCCACCCTCTCACTAGGGGAAAACCAACAACTGTGCCGCTCGTGGCCTACGGGAGTCTAAGCTCTGCCTCCCTCTGGAACGATGTCCCAGGGGCATCCAAATCTATCTGGATACCTCAACAAGCTGCTATAAAACTGCTCGCACTGCTGAAAGTTGGCATGATGGCGCTCTAGGCCCAAACCAACAACGAGTCAGAACCTGCTCGTCTCCGCTCCACAACTCTACACAAGGCAAACACTAGATGAAAAGTATTGTAAATTCTTACCCCTTTCTTTAAAACGGTAAACTTAGGCGTACCTGATGATTGTCGGAGTGCTGATGATCATGGAAAAACGACCTACAACAAAAGGTTAGTCTACAGAATCTATGACTCTGAGCTCTGATACCAACTTGTAACGACCCGACCCGAAAGGGGTTCTAAAATAGGCCGTTACCTCAATGCATGCATACAAATCTACAGACAATTTGCAAAATGGTGTACGGATTCTAAGTAAAAACTAAAACATAAAACATCCATTTTAAAAGTCAACATAAATTCCTGAAACCTGTCCCTGTTTCCAAGCACCTGTTCCAAGACAAATACATTTCCAAAACTTACTCTGATCACAGATTTATTTAAAACATACAAGCTTTACAATAGTTACAACAATGCTAGAATCCGGAAATACATTCAGAAAACACCCTAGGGCTCCGTGCCCAACTACATGCATTCAGAGGACATTTAAATCATAAACATAAACATAAGACTCAGAGTTGAACAACGGGTTTCCATGATCACAGCTCCTCCTCCAACCATCCTGTCTCGCACCATGGTTACCTGTGGAAAAACCACAAAAATAAGGGTGAGTAACGAATTACTCAGTAAGAATCCCCAACCGGGGTACAATACGATATAATCAGTCATCTAGTACCCAAGCATGCAAGCAAACAGCTACCAACACAGATCATAGCTCAACGAGCTTACAAGGAAAGATCTAGAATCATCGGAAGTCTCCTACTTCCAGCCTAATGATTGGTTATCCTAACCAATCCCGGGACATCACCGAGGTATCTTTCACTCGGGGGATTGTTCAGCTCAAAAACTGATCACAAGGATGTCCTCAAAGGCCTCCTTGCCCTTGCTAATCTGGACTTACGGGAGAGTACCCAAAGTCTGGCTCTAAACTGGAAGGAATGGTGTACTCACGACATTAGCCCGGGGAAGCTCTCCGAACTGGCAACTAACGAGTGTGCGCGCACACCGCATGATGCTGCAACCGGCGTAAATGCGGGGGCCTAAGGGCAAACTACGAGGGCCAGGTATGCATGCCTATGACTCGGAAGCGGTGTCACTAATCACGATGCGAGGCCCTCGCGCTCATCCAGGCAAACAACCACCGACCACGCTAAGAACCGCCCAGGTAGGCTTACACCGCTGGCGTGGTTCCGCTCTAGCAGCTACAAACTAGGCTTATGCCGATGTGGGTAGCTAAATCCACATCGGTCGGGGAAGCAAGATACGTTATGCTGCGCACACTTTACTCCCGACCAGAGCTAAATCCACATTGACGATCGGGGGGGGGAAGCAAGATACGTTATGCTGCGCACACTTTACTCCCGACCTGTGGGGACAAAGTACGTTATGTCCGCTCTCAGCCTCTGGATGATGACAAACCCTACAACTCTATCTAAGAGTAAAGAGCAAATAAAAGATTCCTGGCTAGCAAGCAATTACAGACATCAATCACATTTACCTAGCATGATACTACGAACTTAAGCAGGAATCATAAGCATGCTGGAAGAACAAACCTAGCACGGCACTAACATGTAAAATCAGGCAAACATGCAGCAAGAAATCAAACAAAGCTGCTCTATTACTATCATGCTCATAACAGTCAGCAAACATACAAGGCATATCATGAAAATATCGCAGGGCCCACACAACTCCGATAAGAAATCCTTACCTGGTCGGAAGGCAACAACACACAATAAAACTAACTGCGATCGAACCCGAGCAACCTATAGCGAGCCAAACAAACACATCAAAAATCACACAATAGGCCTAAATAATAATAAAATAAATAAGGCTTGGCTCGGGTGCAACTCACGAGGCGCGGCTGACAAGCGAACGAGCCTGCTGCACAGGCGAGGCAGCAGCTGGGCGCTGAGGGGCACAAATGGGCACTGGCTCGGGCGCTGGGGTGCTGAGTTGCGCGCGGATGGGCGTGCGAGCGACACAAGGGCACGCGGCGCGGCTCGGCACAGGGACAGCGCGCGGGGAGACGCGACGCGATGGCTACAAGGCACGCGCGCGGGGACCAATGACTCGGTAGGCTACAGGGCGAACGGGCTGGCATAGCGAGCTATAGGGATAAGGGCGCGCGACACGGCAAAGTGCGGGGTGCTCGGACAGGCGACCTAGGCAAGCAAGGCTCGGGCTAGGCGACGACCGCACTGCGGCGGGGCTAGGGGCTCGTGGCCGGCGACACAGCGAGCGGGCTCTGGGCCGCACACCGGGTCAAGCGAGCTGGGCTAGGGCTGGGGCTTGGCTCGGGCTAGGTTGGGGGGCTCGGGGAGAGAGAGACAGAGAGAGAGAGAGAAAAGGGAAAAATGGGAAAATAAAAGGAAAAATGGGATTTTTAATCCTATTTTCCATCCTTATCCATTTTAAATCCTCAAAATCCTTAAAATCCCATTTCCCGGCTTCCTCCTTCGAGACCCTGCCAAAGCAAGCTTTTCCAATAAATAAAACTCACTTAAAACCAACTCCTAAATCAAGACTAAGGGCCCGAGCTGGAATCCCAAAGGAAGCACACGACCAACCATCACTTTGCCAAAGCCCAAATCACAACCGAGCTTCCAACCGACTAGCGCAAACACCTCGGGACTCGCAGCCAACAACAAACAAGCCTCGACAAAGGCAGAAGCGACCTCGAAGCCCTAAAAATCCACAAATCCTGCCCGAGGAGCCAAAAGACCAAAATACCCCCAAGGGTGAAAACAGCTCTAATGACCCAACCAAACAACCGAATCTTGACCCGAAGGCACCTCGAAAACTGGAATAGGAAACTGGGCAGTTACAGCACCTGAGGCTAAGGAACCGGTCCTGGTAGGCTTACACCAGGAAGTCGTCCTTGCCCTAACAGGTGGCAATCAAGGGCTACGGAAGAACACGCTGAGGACGTGCCGCCTGCCGGGGATAAGGCAATGCCATGTCATCATCCCGACTGTTGTGGCATTTAACAGTCTGCCACCCTCACCCAAGATTGCAGAGCCTGCCGTTAAGGTTAGCTGAACCCTAACAATGGATCGGGGGACTGAGTATCGCCTCACGTCGCCCTCGCCGTGGATGCAAGTTACGTTATGCATCCTGGCCCGGATGATGCTACCTACCATATCTCAAACCTATAAACAGATACATCAAACAATCCAATACGTGCTCAACAGATACAACAAACCTAGCATGTTACTACGAAGCAAGAACAGATAACGAGCATGCCAGAACGGAACAACCTAGCATGGACTAACATGTGAAACAACATAAGAAATCATGCCAGTCAGGAATTCAGAGCAGAGCACCTATCACTAAACATGCTGATAAACACAAACAAGCATACAAACAGCAATCACATAATATATCACAGGGCCCACACAACTCCGGTAAGAAATCCTTACCTGGTCGGAAGGTAACTACACACAAGAATCCTAAGCTGCGATCGATCCCGAGCTAGCTAAAGCGAACCTAAAAAGCACAATAATTATCACAATCCATAGGCCTAAATATAATAAAATAAACAGGGCTCAGCTCGGGAGCAACTCACACAACACAGCTGATGCGCGGACGGACAGGTTGCACGGTTGGGGCTGCTGCTCGGTGCTGATGGGCGACAGGGCTGCGCGCACGCGTGCACGGACGGGCTGGCTGTTCGCATGTGCGCCGGGCGCAGCGCACACGCGCGCGGGGCTCGGGCTGTGGCACGGACGGAGGAGTGACGCGAAGACGGGCGGGCGCTGCCGCCGCCGAGACAGCAGCGGCTCCACGGGCGCTGGGGCTGCGCGCGGACTAGGAGCGCGGGGTGAGGCTGCTGCTCGGGCGGACGATCGACGGGATGCGGCACGGGCGCACAGGTGCTGGGGCTTCTGGCGCGATGCGCTGCAGGGCTGGGCGACGGCGTCTGGGCGTGCGACGGCCCGACTCCTAGCACCCCGAGTTCGAAACCCAACAAACACATCTTTACTCCTCAATTTTCTTTTGCATCTCACCATGCCCAAACACATCCACAAAGTATCAAAATCCCACTTAAGTCCATCCAATAATTTTAACAACTGAAAAAGACATAAATGACCCTGACGGCCCGACCAAATTACCAAAATACCCCTAGGGCCTGCCTGGAAGACCGGGATGAAAACCTGGGCCGTTACATAGGCTGACATAGTTCACGTGTTCAGGTCTCACACCCCTATGTCAGTGACATTGATCCAGAGATTAGTTAGGCATGGTGACTGGACCAGGGCAGCTTGCCACTAGACCCGACACCCCCCTGGTTTGCAGTAGCATGCGGTGCGCGCACAAGCTCATTACAGCGCCGACTGAAGAGCTCCTTGAGATCTTGAGTTCAGTGCACCTTTCGTATCGACAGTAGACAAGCTGAGGCCGAGACTAGTTTCTCGTATAGGATCGTAAAGAGGTGTAGTTTCCGGAGTAAGACCGTAAGATGGCATCTGAGGTTTATGTATGGATTTAAGCTGTGTGCTCTCTTCGATGTTTATATTCATGGCTTGCATACATTCTGCTAGATGACCAGTTATATCGTATTGTACCCCGGTTGGGAATTCTTATTGAGTAATTCGTTACTCACCCTTATTTTGTGGTTTTCCATAGGCAACCAAGGTGCGAGACAGGATGGCTGAAGGAGGAGATGTGATCATGGAAACCAGCTGTCGAACTCTGAATTTTTATCTATGATTCTTTATGTCTTATTTTCCTCTGAATGCATGTAGCTGGGCATGGAGCCCTAGGTTGTTTTCTGACTGCTTTTCCAGATTCTAGCACTGTTGTAACTATTGGAAGTTTTGAATGTTTTAAATAAATCTCTGATCAGAGTGAGTTTTGGAAATGTATTTGTCTTGGAACAGGTGCTTGGAAACAGGGACAGGTTTCAGGAATTTATATTGACTGTTTAAATGGATGTTTGTATGTTTTAGTTTTCACTTAGAATCCGAAAAACCATTCTTGCATATTGACTTTAGCTTCTAAATGCATGCATTGAGGTAAAGGCCCATTTTAGGACCTCATTTGGGTCGGGTCTTTACAGAACTCCACCCCTAAACTTGGACTTTTGATTTGAAAGACTCAGCACCCCCAAACATAAAATTTGCTAAACGTTTAAGGCTTGGGTTAAATCTAATTGAAGTCGCTCAAGCTAAAGATTCCACAAAATTAAATTTCTAAACTTAATGAATGTACCGGAATTAAAGTCTTGGGTCCTCACAAAAATTTCGCTATATTTAATTAAAATTTCACTCCAGCATTGAAGAGTTAAAGAAATTTTTTGTGACTAAATAAACTTGACTATTTAGAACAATAGCCATTTAATGCGCATGGACAAGAACACACAAAGTAGAGCACAATAGTTATATTATAAGCGAACGTTTAGGAAAATGCATTACATGAAGCAAAAAAATAACAATTAGAAAGAGGAAGGTATGGCGAAAAGAGACTTCCAGCTAAGGCTCCGGGGGGTCTTCGTTGGGCTCATCATTTGGCGGCTGCAAGTCTAGGAAAGGAGGCAGCTGGAAGATACCACCCTTCATCCTGTTGAGCACTGTCTGCAGTACTTGCTCTCGCTGAAGGAAGTATTGATGAAATCTTCAATTTTCATCTCTAATTTCCCTCAGCAACTATAGTTGCTCGTTGTTGCTATTGGACGTGGATGTTTGGGGCTTCTTCGCTGCTCGACTTCCTCTCGCTGGGGCCTTGGGAGCGAAGTTCAAACATCGCTTATTAGGCAAAAATGGATTGTTTGGCCTTCCCAGGAGTCTCTGATGCTGACAAAGTGCGGAAATGGAGTGAGAGAAAAGCATATAACTTGCCTTTTGCCCTTTCCATTCACGAATTTCCTTTGCGATGATGTTGCCGATGTTGATCTTGATACCAGTCATGATAGAGTAAACCAGCAATGCTCGCAGCACGGTAGTGTGGACTCTTGGAAAATTGGCCTCAGCGACAACTTTATGAAAGCTGGCCAGATGCGAGCTTCGTTGTTTAAGTTAAACGTGCGAAATCGGCGAGACTGCGGGCCTTCATCCCATTCAGCTCCCTCCACACCAATTGTTTCGAGGCAAAGCTGAAGGTCTTCCTCGTTCATTTCGTCGAACAGCTGATCGAATTTGGACTTCTGGTTGCTAAGTCCAAATAGGTCGTTCCACGCCTTGGCGACCAATCAATTTCGCAGCCGCGAACTGAAGCTTTGAATGTTTTGGGGTCCAGTAGGCTGGTATAGAACTCGATTACCCATTCATGTCTCGCTGAGCCCAACTCCGTGCATAGTTTCTCTCAACCTCGCTCTTCTATTTGCTGGACAACATTTGCGGGGAGTCCTCTGAGGTCGGGGTCGAAGGCTGCTCGGATAAGAACTTCTTCAATTGGTATTTGATGATGTTCTTACCGATTAGAGAGAGTGTTTGTTCCATTGAGCAAACAAGGATGGTTCTTCTTGGCTCTTTTTCCTGCAGAGGGCCCTTCGCTGTTGCAGCTGGGCTGGCTGACCCGTAGGCTCTTCTTCGCTCGAAGAGGCAAAGAGCTCTTCGTGTATCTCATCCTCGAAATCATCATCTCTTCTTATCTTCTTTTCTCGGCGGAATAGCCATTTGCCTTTACCCCCAACATAACTGTTGCTCGCTGGATTAGTAGCAACTTGACTAGTTGTCAAATGTGCATCATCTCCACGACTGGTGAATCTTCAACAAGCTCGCCCTCTTCGCCATCGCCTTTCTCTGGGCTCTCGAAGCTTTCCAATTCTTCACTCTCCAATGCAGGGCTGGTAACTTTTGCCAATTCGGCCGCCTCATCTCTTTCATCTTTCGCTGAGCCTTGCGCATGAGCGTCTACATCATCTTGGAGAAGTGCCAATGGTGCCTCATCTGCCCCTTCACTGAGCTTGAACACGACAACCTCCCCTTCACCAACTGGGACTTCTTCCTCAAAATTTGCTAGTGCAAGCTGCACTTCACCACTTGGCTCCACTTCAACCATCATGCTCCTCTCGACCACCGAGGCCTGAGGGATGGCTAATCTCTTCGCTGTAGCTTTCTCTGCCCTTCACTGCCTTTTTGCTGTAGCAGCTTCTTCCTTCCTTCTTCTTTCTCTTTCCTCTTCCAGTTTCCCCTTTCTTTTTCCTCTCGCTTCTTTTCCTTCTCCTTTCTCTCCTTCTCCTCCACCAGATGCAGGTGCTCTGCCTTCGATCTGGCTAACTTAACCTCTAGCTCTACCATCTTTTTTTGCATGGCTAGCTGAGCTTCATGCTCGGCTTCTATTTCCTTCGCTCTCTTCTCCTCGGACGCTTTCTTGTCAGCCAACTTCTTCCTCTGTAGTTCAGCAGTCTTCGCGGCGCTGACTTTCACTGCATCACTTCCCTTTAGCGAACTTTGCCCCTTGCCCACAGAAGGCGTTACGGCCACACTCACCCCCGACTTAACTTCTTTCTTAAGGACTATCTTCTATCTTTCTCCCATAAAAGGGAGTTTATGAGATTGCGGAGCTAAGAGCTACTCCACTTGGTGATAAAGAGCTGCTCCGCTTGGTGATAAAGAGCTGCTCCGCTTGGTGAATACATGCATCGGTTGATAGGAGACAGCTGCCAAGATTTCGCAAAAGCTGCTCCGCTTGGTGATAAAGAGCTGCTCTGCTTGGTGAATACATGCATCGGTTGATAGGAGACAACTGCCAAGATTTCGCAAAAGCGAATTACCCCTATCTTGCGAAGCGATTCCTTCCCCCCCCCCCTGCTCAGATCTAAATCCGACTTCACTTTCTTCGCTCAAATCCTAACTTATTGACCTAATACTATCAAAAGGTAAAGAAATCAACAAAATATGTACAAGTTGTCCTACTTACCTGGCCTTGAGATGGATTGAATAATTACTTGAGAAAGATATGCTTGCCAGTCTTGCTTTGCTTAATTCTCAACCAGCGGGGCGAAGTCTTCTTTCGCGACCTCTTCTCGATAATAATGTTTCAGCCTTTTCTCATTTACCAGAAATTCAGATTTGTCAATGTCATTCTTCATTAAAATTTCCCCATGAGAGTGGACTTGCACTATTTAGAACGGCCCTGACCACTTTGATTTCAGTTTCCCAGGAAAAAGTTTGAATCGCGAATTATAGAGCAGCACCTTTTGACCTACTTGGAACTCCTTGGGTTTGATCCGTTCTTCATGCCATTTCTTTGTCTTTTCTTTGTACAGTTTCGCGTTTTGATGAGAAAATAAGCGAAACTCTTATAGTTCCAACAATTGCAATTGTAGAGTCGAAGAGATGTTTGGCGAACTTAGGTTTAATTCCTTAATGGCCCAATAAGCTTTGTGTTCAAGTTCTAAAGGTAGGTGACAGGCTTTCCCTAAGACTAAATGATATGGCAACATTCCAAGCGGAGTCTTATACGTGGTCGTCAAGCTTGTTCGTCCAATCCTTTGGCGTTGGATTCACTACTTTCTCCAGAATTGTCTTGATTTCCCATTTTAAAATTTCCAATTGACCGTTCGTTTGTGGATGGTATGCTGTTGCGACTTTTTGACGCACATTATACTTCTGCAATACTGCTTCCAATGTGCGGTTGATGAAGTGTGTGTGTAACGACCCGACCCGACCCGAAAGGGTTCTAAAATAGGCCTTTACCTCAATGCATGCATACAAATCTACAGAAAATTTGCAAAATGGTGTTCGGATTCTAAGTAAAAACTAAAACATAAAACATCCATTTAAAAAGTCAACATAATTTCGTGAAACCTGTCCCTGTTTCCAAGCACCTGTTTCAAGACAAATACATTTACAAAACTTACTCTGATCAGAGATTTATTTAAAACATACAAGTTTTGCAATAGTTACAACAATGCTAGAATCCGGAAATACATTTAGAAAACACCCTAGGGCTCCGTGCCCAACTACATGCATTCAGAGGACATGTAAAATCATAAACATAAAAATAAGACTCAGAGTTGAACAACGGGTTTCCAAGATCACAACTCCTTCTCCAGCCATCTTGTCTCGCACCATGGTTACCTGTGGAAAAACCACAAAAATAAGAGTGAGTAACGAATTACACAGTAAGAATCCCCAACCGGGGTACAATACGATATAATCAGTCATCTAGTACCCAAGCATGCAAGCAAACAGCTACCAACACAGATCATAGATCAACGAGCTTACAAGGAAAGATCTGGAATCATCGGAAGTCTCCTACTTCCGGCCTAATGATTGGTTCTCATAACCAATCCCGGGACATCACCGAGGTCTCTTTCACTCGGGGGATTGTTCAGCTAAAAAACTGATCCCAAGGATGTCCTCAAGGGCCTCCTTGCCCTTGCTAATCTGGACTTACGGGAGAGTACCCGAAGTCTGGCTCTAAACTGGAAGGAATGGTGTACTCACGACATTAGCCCGGGGGAACTCTCCGAACCGACAACTAACGCGTGTGCGGGCACATCGCATGCTGCTGCAACCGGCGTAAATGTGGGGGCCCAAGGACAAACTACGCGGGCCAGGTACGCATGCCTATGACTCGGAAGCGGTGTCACTGATCACAGTAGTGCGAGGCCCTCGGCACTCATCTGTGCAGCCTGAGCCACCGACCTGAAGCTAAGAACCGGCCAAGGTAGGCTTACACCGTTGGCAGGGTTCCGCTCTAGCAGGCTACAAACTAGGCATACGCCAATGAGGTAGCTAATTCTCATTGGCTGCCGGGAGGGGAAGCAATGTACGTTATGCCTCGCTCTACTCCCGACCGGTGGGGACAAAGTACGTTGTGTCCGCTCTCAGCCTCTGGATGATGACAAACCATACAACTCTATCTAAGAGTACAGAGCAAAATGATTCCTGGCTAGCAAGCAAAGACCGACATCAAACACGCTTACCTACACGCTTACCTAGCATGATACTACGAACTTAAGCAGGAATCATAAACATGCTGGAAGAACAAACCTAGCATGGCACTAACATGTAAAATCAGGCAAACATGCTAGCAAGAAATCAAACAACGCTGCTCTATCACTATCATGCTCATAACAGTCAGCAAACATACAAGGCATATCATGAAAATATCGCAGGGCCCACACAACTCTGGTAAGAAATCCTTACCTGGTCGGAAGGCAACAACACACAACAAACCTAACTGCGATCGAACCCGAGCAACCTATAGCGAGCCAAACAAACACATCAATAATCATAAAACAAGCCTAAATAACCTAAAATAAACAGGGCTTGGCTCGGGAGCAACTCACGAGGCGTGGCGACACGCTGTGACGAGCCGGTTGCGCGCGCGCAAAGCAATGGCACCGAGGCGCGAGATGGGCGCAGGGGTGGGCGCTGGTCGCACGCGACAACGCCGCGCAAGCGACATGTGGCGCGCGCGCGAGCGAGCTCACGGTGACGGCGGCGTGCGGCGCAGCTCATCACAGAGACAGCGCGCGGGCACGGGCGACACGACGCGAAGGCTACAGGACGCGCGACTCGACACAACGCGGCTCGGATCTGGGCGACACGGGCGCAGACGGAACGGGCGACGCGAGGGGGCGGGCGGCTCGCACCGTGGCGCGCTAGGGTGGCGGGCGACGACACTATGCGGCAGGGGATCGGGCGACGCGACACTGGGAGAGCAAGGGGCTCGGGCGACGCGAGCTGGGCGGCTTGGGGCTGGGCGACGCGACCTGGGTGAGCTGGGGCTCGGGCGACGCGAGCAGGGGCTGGGCTAGCTCGGGCTAGGGCTTGGGCGAGCTGGCTCAGGCTAGGCTAGGGGAGAGAGAGAGAGAGAGAGAGAGAGAGAGAGAGAGAGAGAGAGAGAAAAGGGAAAAATGGGAAAATAAAAGAAAAATTGGAAATAAAAGGAAAATATGGGATTTTAATCCTATTTCCATCCTTATCCACTTTTTAAAACCTCAAAATCCTTAAAATCCCATTTCCCAGCTTCCTCCTCGAGACTCGGCCAAAGCAATCTTTTCCAAAAAATAAACTCGCTTAAATCCAACTCCCAAATCAACACTAAGGGCCCGGCTCGAATCCCAAAGGAAGCACACAACCAACCATCACTTTGCCAAAACCCAAACCACAACCGAGCTTCCAACCGACTAGCCCAGACATCTCGGGACTCGCAACCAACCACTAACAAGCCTCGACAAAGGCAGGAGCGACCTCAAAGCCCTGAAAATCCACAAATCCTACCCGGGGAGCCAAAAGACCAAAATACCCCCAAGGGATAAAACAGCTCTAACGACCCAACCAAACAACCGAATCTTGACTCGAAGGCACCTCGAAAACTGGAATAGAAAACTGGGCTGTTACAGTGTGCCACCATCGCTGATTAATGCTTGCGGTGTTTCAAATCTCGCGAAGATGTCTTTTTGCATAAATTTAATAATAGTCTTAGAGTTGTTCTTTGTGCAAGCTGCGGCTTCAACCCATTTGGATACATAGTCAACAACGACTAGAATGTACTAATTTCCATTAGGGTGCGTTTGGACCACCGGTTTGGTTATTATAGATAGAAGGTTATGATAAACGGTGGGTTATTATAAATGGTGAGTTATTATAAATGGTGTTTGATGGGCAAGTTATTATAACATGAATTATGATAAACGGTATTTGAGGGGCTGGTTATGCAACAAAAAATAATATATGTAATGTGCAGATAAACGGGCACGTAAGTTTAGATAAACGGGCAATGCAGGTTTAGGTAACCACCGTTTATAATAAACGGTGGGGCAAACATCGGTTGGGTTATTATAACCAACACGGCCGTTTACATAAACGTGGGCCCAAACACACCCTTAGAGTTTGGAAATGGCCCCATAAAGTCGATTCCTCAGACATCAAAAAGTTCAACCTCAAGAATGTACTTTAACGACATTTCGTCTTTTCTGCTTATGTTTTCCAACCTCTTGAATCTGTCGCATTGTTTTGCCAAGTTATAGCAATCCTTAAGCACTGTTGGCCAATAATATCCTACTTGGAAGACTTTGGCGGCAGTTTTCGCTCCCCCAAAATGACCAGCATAAGTTGTGCCATGACATTCCTGTACAATAAGTTTTGCTTCTTCTTCGGTTACGCACCGGCGAATGATCTGGTCTGCGCATTGGCGATAGAGAAAAGGTTCATCCCAAAAGTATGTTTTGGCATCATGCAAGAATTTCTTCTTCTTTTAGAAAGTAATTTCTGCGGGGAGTACTCCGCTAACCAGATAATTCGCTATGTCCACGAACCACGGTGGCGAAGTTTCACTGATCGTCAGCAACTGCTCATCACGAAAAGAGTCTTTGATTTTGCTCTGTGGTTGTTAACATTCGGCATTTCAATTCTCGAAAGATGATCGGCAACCATGTTTTTACATCGTTTCTTGTCCACAATTTCTAAGTTGAATACTTGGAGCAACAAAACCCAGCGAAGTAGCCTTGGTTTTGCATCAGGTTTCTTGAATAAGTATTTGATTGCAACATGATCGGTAAACAAAGTTACCTTCGATCCAATCAAGAAGCTGCAAAATTTCTCCAATGCAAAAATGACTGACAAAAACTCTTTTTCTGTTGTGGTACAATTTTGTTGCGTGTCACTAATCATCTTACTTGCATAATAGATCGGATGAACTAACTTTTCACCCTGTTGGCCCAGCATGGCTCCCACCTAATAATCACTAGCGTCACATAGGATACAGAATGGCTTTGTCCAATCCGTTGATTTGATGATCGAAGCTGTGACTAGTGCTCTCTTCAGCGGTTGAAAAGCATTCGCTCACGCGAGATCAAACTCGAATGGTTTGTTCAAAATCAGCAGTTTGCAAAGTGGCTTCG
Organism: Sicyos edulis; assembly: GCA_036507275.1. Lineage (NCBI taxonomy): Eukaryota > Viridiplantae > Streptophyta > Magnoliopsida > Cucurbitales > Cucurbitaceae > Sicyos > Sicyos edulis. Next base: position 17,616,719 of record CM071849.1, on the reverse strand, counting down.
CAATTTTGAGAAATCCTTTATGATCTGCGATAAAAGCCCGCGTGGCTTAGAAAACTACGAATTCCCTTAACATTTTACGGTTTAGCCAACTTTTCAATTGCTTCCACCTTCGCCTTATCGACTTCCATTCCTTGCTTAGAAATGCGATGGCCCAACATAATCCCTTTTGTCACCATGAAATGACATTTTTCCCAATTTAGTACCAAGTTGGTTTCTTCGCATCTTTTCAGGACTCGCTCTAGATTCGATAGACAAACTTCAAACGATGTATCGAACACTATGAATTCGTCCATAAACACTTCCATTCCATGCTCCATGAGATCTGAAAAAATTGCAAGCATGCATTGCTGGAATGTGGCTAGGCCGTTGTAGAACCCAAACGGCATTCTGCGAAATGCTAAGATCCCGTAAGGACATGTGAAGGTGGTTTTCTCTTGATTGGTTTGGTTAATAGTGATTTGGTTATAACCAGAATATCCATCCAAGAAACAGTAATATTCTTGTCTGGCTATTTGATCCAACATCTGGTCCACATAGAGTACCGGAAAGTGATCTTTCTTTGTTGCTGCGTTGAGTTTACAATTGTCCATACAGACTCGCCATCCCGAAATCGTTCTTGTTGGAATGAGTTCATTTCGTTCATTCATCACTACAGTTGTACCTCCTTTTTTTGGAACACATTGAATAGGACTAACCCATTTGGTATCAGAGATAGGGTAAATTACGCTGACATCCAACCACTTAATGATTTCTTTCTTGACCACTTCTTTCATTTTCAGATTCAATCTTCGCTGTCGATCAACCGAGAAAAATCCTTCATCCTCGAGCTGGATCTTATGCATATAGAACGCGGGACTAATTCCTTTCAAGTCCGCAAGCGTCCAGCCAATTGCTCGTTTATGTTAGCGAAGTAGATTTATCAGCAGATCTTCGTTCTGTTCTGTCAATTGCTAAGAAATAATCACAGGCAGAGTATTCATTTTTCCCAAAAATGCATATTTTAAGTGTGCGGGCCGTGGCTTCATTTCCAACTCGGGTGGTTGTTCAATCGAGGGCATCATCGGATAGGTTTGTTCACCTAAATTTAGCGAACCCATGACCACATGCAACTTTGCATTAATTTTCTTCTCTTCGACGTCGCTGTTATTTCATCATCGGATGCCCATAAGTAATCCAGGTTAGCATCATCTTTTAGCTCCTGCGAACATTCGTCATAACTTTCGCTGAGATCATCTTTTGACGAAGTTATCGCTGAGCATTCCTCTAAATCAGCAGGATATTTCATTGAGTTTGAGATATTAAATTTCATCTTTTCGCTATTCATTTGGAGAGTAATTGTTCCTTCATATACATCCACCAGTGTTTGCCCAGTTTTTAAAAATGGGCGTTCCAGAATGATGGGAACTTCTTTGTCTGCCTTATAATCTAGAACAATAAAATCCATTGGGTAGATGAATTTGCCGACACGAACCAAGATATCCTCAATTTTTCCTTCAGGCTTTGTGACAGAGTTATCAGCAAGCTGGATTGTAACTTTAGTGGGCTTGACTTCGCCAATGTGAAATTTCTCATACAGTGATAATGGCATTTGCCGATATACGCACTTCCAATAGAGATCAGAATTGTGAAAGCTTCAGGATCCTTTTCCTTTATAGGAAACTTGTTTGATATAAGGGCACTACATCCCTGTAGGTTTTGGACAATAATGCTCCTACCACAGATGCGTCGAGCACTAATTTAGCAGCTTCACTCAACCCTCCTTAGAAGTATTCAAATTGGACACAACACGGGAATCCGTTGTGTGGGCACCTTCGCTGAATCATTTTGAAGTGATCCCAAGCATCGGCAATAGATTCACCTGCTGCTTGCCTGAATAAAACATTCTCTTAAATGGTTGTGAGGATCTTCGCTCACCATCCTATGGAACTGATCCTTTTGCTGCAGCAAAGTATTCATCATTGACTTTATTTCAAACGCCCTCACCCCATCGTCTGGTCGGATACCTCTTTGCATTAATTTTGCGATGTTAGGTGTAGCATATGCTCTTACCACCCCATCCCTATCATCAGGCATCATGATAGGGATAGTGAGGAATCTATAGCGTGTTCATAATTAGGAGCGACAAGCTCCTCCTGGTGGACCTTAGCGTTTTCAGCTGGCTCAGCCATTTGCGCTGGTCGATTTCGCCTTCGTTTTCTATGACATCTGTAGAAAGTTCGCTCAAGTTCTGGATCGAATGGTTCAATGAAACCTTGTCTTCGGATAAGCTTCCGCGAACCTCCCTACAACAAACACACATATAAATTCAACTCGAAATACTACTCTTAACACTTAAAAGTCCCAAGCAACGATGCCAAAAACTTGTTGGTTCAAAATATCAACACACAATTTATAAAAATAATTATCTGAGGAATAATGACGTGGCTGGTCTTAGATCTCTCCAAGGCGAAATTTTTAATGTAATTCAAGCAGAATGTGTAAAGGTATTTCTCCGAAGGGTGTGCGAGTGTACACAGTTGTAAAGACCCAATCCGAAAAATGGTACTAAACCTAGGGCTTTACTCAGCATGCAAGTGAAAAGCATAAAAGGACCCGGCTAGGGTCGGGTTGAAAAAAAACTTTTCAAACATAAGAGCGGAAAAACATTAAAAACAAAGTAAACATTCATTCAAATTAAAAGCAGTGACTGATCAATACTTTCCTTAAAAACAATAAAATAGTTCAAATCCTGAGTTTTCCCTACGGACCAAAGTCCAACTACATGCTGAATTCAAAAGCAGTAAAATAAGACACGACAGAGTGTCAGCAGCATCCATGATCCCCCAGCTCCTTCCGCTAGCCGCCTCGGTGCTGTCCCAAGTTACCTGTGGAAGAAACCACAATAAGGGTGAGTATAAACATACTCAGTAAGAATCCCCGACCGGGGTACGATACGATGCAATCAATCATCTAGCAACCTAGTACACATGCAAACATTTATCAACACGGATCTTAGCTCAATGAGCTCACAAGGCAAATCCAGAGTCCTCGGAAGTCTCCTACTTCCGACCTAATGATTGGTTCTCATAACCAATCCCGGGACATCTCCGAGGGTCTTTCTCCCTCGGCCAATTGATCAGCTCAAAAACCGATCCCAAAGATGTCCGACACCTTCGAGGGTCTTTCTCCCTCGACCAATTGATTAGCTCAAGAGCCAATCCCAATGGGTGTCCTCAAGGGCCTCTTACCCTCGCTAATAAATCTGGACTATCGGGAGGGTACCCGAAGTCTGGCTCTAACCTGGAAGGTACACCACGAACTGTAAGAACCCGACCCAAAATACGGTCCTAAACCTAGGTTCTCACTCAGCATGCAAGTTAAATACTTCATCAAGCGGTTTAGTGCTGATATTTAAAACCTTTCAAAACATTTAAAAGCGGGGACATTTAAAACATAAACAACAACCCTCATTTAAGCAAACCAACAAAGTAAAACGAGCCTGGCCAGTGTTTATGAAATCATACAATACAATTTAAATAACTGTTAAAAACATTCCCCTAGGACTCCTGTCCTACTACATGCTGAACAAATTATGCAAACAATGATAGACAGAGTGTCGGCGGCTCCCATGATCAATTAGATCCCTCCGCTAGCCGTCCCGGTGTTGTCCCAAGTTACCTGGTGGAAAACCACAGAAATAAGGGTGAGTATAAACATACTTAGTAAGAATCCCCAACCGGGGTACAATACGATACATCAATCATCTGGCACCCTAGTATACATTCAAACAGTTACCAACACAGATCATAGCTCAACGAGCTTACAAGGCAGAATCTGGAATCCTCGGAAGTCTCCTACTTCTGGCCTAATGATTGGCTCTCATAACCAATCCCAGGACATCTCCGAGGGTCTTTCTCCATCGGCCAATTGATCACCTCAAAAACCGATCCCAAAGATGTCCGACACTCTCGAGGGTCTTTCTCCCTCGACCATATGATCAACTCAAAAGCCAATCCCAATGGGTGTCCTCAAGGGCCTCTTACCCTCGCTAACAAATCTGGACTATCGGGAGAGTACCCAAGTCCGGCTCTAAACACAGAAGGAACGGTGTACTCACGAACATTAGCCCGGGAGAGCTCTCCGAACCGGCGACTAACGCGTGTGCGCGCACACCGCATGCTGCTGCAACCGGAGTAAATGTGGGGGCCTAAGTACAAACTACGCGGGCCAGGTACGCATGCCTAAACACTCGGAAGCGGTGTGTAACAGCCCAGTTTCCTATTCCAGTTTTCGAGGTGCCTTCGGGTCAAGATTCGGTTGTTGGTTGGGTTTTTAGAGTCGTTTGGCCCCTTGGGGGTATTTTGGTCTTTTGGCTCTCGAGCAGATTTGTGGTTTTCGTGGCTTCGAGGTAGCTCCCGCGCTTTGTCGAGGCTTTTTGTTGGTGGTCATGAGTCCCGAGGTGTTTGGGCTAGTCGGTTGGATGCTCGGTTGTGGTTTGGGCTTTGGCAAAGTATTGGTTGTTGGGTGTTTCCTTTGGGATTCGAGCTCGAGCCTTTAGTGTTGCTTTGGGAGTTGGATTTAAGTGAGTTTGATTTATTGGAAAAGATTGCTTTGGTCGGGTCTCGAAGGAGGAAGCCGGGAAATGGGATTTTTGAGGTTTTAAAAGTGGATAAGGATGGAAAAATGGAATTAAAATCCCATTTTTCCCTTTTTCCCATTTTCCCTTTTTATTTCCCATTTTTGTTTTCTTTTTTTTCCCAAATTCAATTTTCTCTCTCTCTCTCTCTCTCTCTCTCTCTCTCTCTCTCTCTCTCTCTCTCTCCCCCCGACCTAGCCCCTAGCCCAGCCCCAGCCCGTGCAGCCCCTGGCTCGCCCAAGCCCAGCCAGCCCGAGCCCAGCGTCGCCCAAGCCCAGCCAGCCCAAGCCCAGAGTCACACAGTGTCGTCGCCCAACCCGCGTGCCCTCGCGCCCTCGCCCGCCGCGTCGCGTCGCGCCAAAGACGAGCTCGCCACCACTGGTTCGCGTCGCCCAGCTCGTGTCGCCCGAGCCTCTGCCTCGCACAGTGTCGACCAGGTCGCGTCGCACAGTGCCGAGCTCAGCGCCAGATCGCGTGTCATCTGAGCTCGAGTCGCGCGTCCGAGCGCCAGATCGCGCGCCCTCGTGTCGTGTCGCTCGCGCCCGCGCTCCGTCCCCTATGCCAAGTCGCGCCGCGCGCCGTCGCCCAGCCGAGCTAGAGCCCGCGCCCTGTGTCGCTCGCGTGCCGTCCGCGCGCGACCAGCGCCCACTCGCGCCACCACGCGCCATCACCGCCTAGCCTGCAAAAAATGGCTCGTTCGCGTGTCAGCCGCGCCTCGTGAGTTGCTCCCGAGCCGAGCCCTGTTTATTTTATTATATTTAGGGCTATTTTATGATTATTGATGTGTTTGCTTGGCTCGTTATAGGTTGCTCGGGTTCGATCGCAGTTATTTTATTGTGTGTTGTTGCCTTCCGACCAGGTAAGGATTTCTTACCGGAGTTGTGTGGGCCCTGCGATATTGTCATGATTTGCCTTGCTTGTTTGCTGACTGTTATGAGCATGATAATAATAGAGCGACTTTGATTGATTTCTCGCTAGCATGTTTGCTTGATATTACATGTTAGTGCCATGCTAGGTTTGTTCTCACAAAGATGCTTATGATTCTTGCTTAAGCTCGTAGTATCATGCTAGGTAGTGTGATTGATGTCGGTCTTTGCTTGCTAGCCAGGAATCATTGCTTTTTGCTCTGTACCCTTAGATAGAGTTGTAGGGTTTGTCATCATCCAGAGGTTGAGCGGACATAACGTACTTTGTCCCCAGTGATCGGGAGTAGTGTGCGAAGCATAACGTATCTTGCTTCCCCCCTCGGTCACTAAGGTGGATTTAGCTCAGGTCGGGAACAAAGTGTGTGCAGCATAACATATCTTGTTACCCCCCCCCCCGACCAGCCGGTTGTGGAATTAGCTACCCACTTTGGCATAGCCTAGTTTGTAGTCTGCTAGAGCGGAACCCTGCCAACGGTGTAAGCCTGCCTTGGCCGGTTCTTAGCTTTAGGTCGGTGGACCAGGCTGCACAGATGAGCGCCGAGGGCCTCGCGCTACTGTGATCAGTGACACCGCTTCCGAGTCTTAGGCATGCGTACCTGGCCAACGTAGTTTGCCCTTAGGCCCCCGCATTTACGCCGGTTGCAGAAGAGCATGCGGTGTGCGCGCACACGCGTGTCTTGCCGGATCGGAGAGCTCCCCCGGGCTAATGTTCTTGAGTACACCATTCCTTCCAGTTTAGAGCCAGACTTCTGGTACTCTCCTGATAGTCCAGATCTATTAGCAAGGGTAAGAGGCCCTTGAGGACATCCTTGGGACCGGTTTTTGAGCTGATCAACTGGCTGAGGAGAAAGACCCTCAAGAGAGGTCCAGGATTGGTTAGGATAACCAATCATTAGGCCGGAAGTAGGAGACTTCCGATGACTCCAGATCTTTCTTTGTAAGCTCGTTGAGCTATGATCTGTGTTGGTAGCTGTTTGCTTGCATGTTTTGGTACTAGATGATTGATTATATCGTATTGTACCCCGGTTGGGGATTCTTACTGAGTAATTCGTTACTCACCCTTACTTATCTTTCAGGAAACCATGGCGCGAGGCAGGATGGCTGGAGGAGGAGCTGTGATCATGGAAAACCCGTTGTTCAACTCTGAGTCTTGTATTTATGTTTTAAATGTCCTCTAAATGCATATAGTTGGGCACGGAGCCCTAGGTTGTTTTATGAATGTATTTCCGGATTCTAGCATTGTTGTAAATGTTGTAAAGTTGTATGTTTTTAATAAATCTCTGATCAGAGTAAGTTTTGGAAATGTATTTGTCTTGGAACAGGTGCTTGGAAACAGGGACAGCTTTTAAGAATTTTGTATTGACTTTTTAAATGAACTCTTGCCGGTTTTTGGTTTTTACTTAGAATCCGAAACAACCCTATTGCAAATTCTAGTGTTGATTTGTATGCATGCATTGAGGTAAGGGCCCATTTAGAGCCCCATTCGGGTCGAGTCTTTACACGGTGTCACTGAACACAGTAGTGTGAGGCCCTCGGCACTCATCTGTGCAGCCTGTACCACCGACCTGAAGCTAAGAACCGGCCAAGGTAGGCTTGCACCATTGGCAGGGTTCCGCTCTAGCAGGCTACAAACTAGGCTTATGCCGATGTGGTAGCTAAATCCACATCGGCTGCCGGGGGGAAGCAATGTACGTTATGCTTCGCTCTACACCCGACCGGTGGGGACAAAGTACGTTATGTCCGCTCTCAGCCTCTGGATGATGACAAACCTTACTATACTAGCTAGGAGTACAAAATAACTGATTCCTGGCTAAACATACATATCAACATCAATCACACATAACCTAGCATGATACTACGAACTTAAAGCAGAATCTCAAGCATGCCGGGAAGAACAATCCTAGCATGGCACTAACATGTACAAACAGCAAACATGCTAGCAAGAATGCAATCACAAGTCATCCTATCCACTAATCATGTTCATACAAGTAAACATGCATATAAGGCATAATCAAGAAAGCATCGCAGGGTCCACACAACCACGGTAAGAAATCCTTACCTGGAAACGAGCAGAAATAACTTTCACAATCAAATAATGACCCTCGAGCTTTAAAGCCAAATCGAGCAACCTAAGCATTTTAGTAAAATCAACCTAATTAAATAAACAGCAGCCAACAGCCTAGTGCCCAAAGGAGAAAAGACTCGGGAATTACCGACCGAGAAGACACAAGGTCATGCCCCAACTCGCACGATGTGGCAGTGTGTCCGTCTGCAAGGACAAGCGAGCGTCTTGCTGGCGCTGGCGCGCTGCACCGGGCGCTGGCACTGGCGCTGGCGCCGGCGCTGCACTGGCGCTGGGCGCTAGCGAGGCGAGGGATGTGCAGACGCGGCTCGCCGCAGCAGCGAACACGGTGGGTCGGGCGTGCGGGCGAGACGTCGGGTCTGCGAGTACAGCGCTCGGGAGACGCGTCTGGGCGGCAGCGAGCGGAGCGGCGCGCGCGCGGCTCGGCGGCTCGTACGAAAACGGCAGGCGCGCGCGCGTCTGGGGCGCACTGGCCGAAGCGGCGGAGCGGCGCTTGGCGGCAGCGTCGGCGACGGCAAACGAGGCGCGGTGCGAGGCGGCTGGTCGTGCGAGGCGGCGCGCACGCCTTGGCGACTGGTGGTGCGGGCGGTCGGCGCGATCGCCCAGCGAGTGGCTGGACTGTGCGGTGCGGCCTGGTGCAGAGCGGCTGGGCATGGGCTGAGTAGGGCTGGTGCGGCTAGGGTTGGGTTTTCTTGGTGAGGTCGGCAAGGAGAGAGAGAGAGAGAGAGAGATTGCAAAACAAGGGGAAAGGGACTTTCTTGATTTTCTTCCCTTTTCCTAATTTAAATGGGTCTAAAATCCCTTCCCAAAGCTTCCTCTTTCAAAACCCGGCCCAAACAAACTTTTCTTTCTAATAAAACTCTTTTTCCTTCAAACTACCAAAACCATTTAGGGCAAGGGTTCAAATCCCAAAGGGAGCACTCAAAAACCCATTAATTTTGCCAATAACTAAAATACCTCCAAACTCCCACACAACTTGCCCAAACCTCTTGGGTCTTGCAACCAACAACCACCAAACCTCGACGAAGGCGGAAAAGGCCCCAAATCTTGAAAATCCTCAAAACCCTGACTGGGGGCAAAAGACCAAAATGCCCCTAAGGGTTAAAACATCTCTAACGGCCCATCCGAACATCCGAATAATGACCCGAAATCACCTGGGTAACCGAAATAGAAAACTGGGCCGTTACACGAACATTAGCCCGGAGGACCTCTCCGAACCGGTGACTAACGAGTGTGCGCGCACACCGCATGCTGCTGTAACCGGCGTAAATGTGGGGGCCTAAGTACAAACTACGCGGGCCAGGTACGCATGCCTAAGACTCGGAAGCGGTGTCACTGAACACAGTAGTGCGAGGCCCTAGGCACTCATCTGTGCGACTGTACCACCGACTGGCTAAGAACCGGCCAAGGCAGGCTTGCACCGTTGGCAGGGTTCCGCTCTAGCAGGCTACAAACTAGGCTTGTGCCAATGAGGTAGCTAATCCTCATTGGCGGCCGGGGGAAGCAATGTACGTTATGCTTCACTCTACTCCCGACCGGTGGGGACAAGGTAGGTTATGTCCGCTCTCAGCCTCTAGATGATGACAAACCCTACTACACTAGCTAAGAGTACAAAGTAAACGATTCCTGGCTAACATACACAATAATCATCAATCATACATAACCTAGCATGGAACTACGAACTTAAAGCAGGAATCTCAAGCTTGCTGGAAGAACAATCCTAGCATGGCACTAACATGTACAAACAGGCAAACATGCTAGCAAGAATGCAATCACAAGCTGTCCTATCCACTAAACATGTTCATAGAAGTAAACATGCATATAAGACACAATCAAGAAAGCATCGCAGGGTCCACACAACCACGATAAGAAATCCTTACCTGGAAACAAGTGGAAAATAGCTATCACGAATCAAATAAGACCCTCGAGCTTTAAAACGAACCCGAGCAACCTAGGCATAATAAAAGCATCCTAAATAAATATACAAAGACACAGCGCCTAAAAATCTAAAAGGGAAAAGGCTCGAGAATTACCAACCGAGAAGACACGGGCTCTCGGCAGCAAGGGGCAGGTTTGGGCGCTGCTGGTGCGGCAGGGACGCTGGCGCTGGCTCACACGCGCTGGCGCAGGCGCGCGGCACGGTGTCTGGACGGCGGGGCAGCGTGTGGGCGATCGGGCTGTGGAGACGACGCACGAGTGAGCAGGCTCGCTAGGACTGCGCGCGGGCTAGAGTGCGGTCTGTTGGGTGTGGCTCGGTGCGGTGCGGCACGCTGGCGCGGCGGCGGCGGCTCTGGCGGCGACGCGCGACGCGGCAGTGCGGCGCGTCTTTGCGCGTGAGCGAGGCAAGGGGTTGAGCGGATAGGTGCGGGCGGCCTGGGCGGTGCGGTCTGGTGTGGCGCAGTGGCTGGCTGTGCGGGCTGGTGTGGTGCGGTGTGGTGCGGCGCAGTGGCTGGCTGTGCGGGCTAGAGTGGTGCGGTGTGGCTGGGGGTGGCTCGGTTAGTGTGCTTGGCTCGATTTTAGGAGAGAGAGAGAGAGAGAGAGAGAGAGAGAGAGAGTGCGGCTACCAAGGGAAGCAAAGAGGGTTTTCTTTAGTTTTTTCTTCTTTTTCCTATTTTAAATAGGTTAGGAGACCTAAATTCCCTTCCCAAGCCTTCCTCCTACGGGACCCGGCTGAAGCAACCCTTTTCTTTTTAATTAAAACTCCTTTTCTAAAAACTCCAAATTCATCATTAGGGCAAGGGTTCAAATCCCAATGAAACCAATTAATTTTCAATTAATTTTGCCTATAACCGGAATGCCTCCGAACTTCTAAACAACTACCCGAAACTCCTTGGGTCTTGCAATCAACATCAATCAAGTCTCAACGAAGGCCGAAATGACCCTGAAGTCTTGGAAATCCTCAACCTCTGAATGGGGAGCAAAAGACCAAAATACCCCTAAGGGTTAAAAAGCTCTAACGGCCCAACCAATTGCCCCAATACTGAACCGAGAGTACCTGGGAAACCGGAATGGAAAACTGGGCCGTTACAACAGTCTTTGTTGTAGCAAGCTTTAATTCAAGTAAAGGTCATTCTCCACAGGGACTTTCGATGTGTTTAAACTTGTTTTCATGCAAGAATAAGAAGTAACCAAAATGATAACAGAGCAATTGATATGATCTAATAAACGAAAGTGACAAGATATGCTAACAAATGGATTAAGTATCAGAAGGATCGTGTTTCAAGGCTTCGCTTAGGCAAAACAACTAGCGAAAGATTAAACTAAAAGTAGGGCCTTAATTTCTCTCGAACTTTGATAACGACTATCTCGAGCACTTAGCTGACTCTCTCGAGTTCAACAGTAAACGAAAACCACAGATAGCTCTAAGCAGTTCTTATCTCTAAGTGTTCGCTTTTAAAGTGATGCATACAGGTTTGCTCCGTCCCAGTCTCTCCACTTAGCACAGAGTTTATACAAATGACTAAAAGTAAGGTGTACATTAAATGATGTTTGTATGCAACACTTTCACTTCGCTAATCACTTCGCTTACGCGATTTCCTTACTTCCCCTTAACCTTCCGACAACAGCTTTAGTTACTCATTCTAGCGAAAAACATGCTTAAGACTAAATAAAAGATGAGAAACATGCTCCAGTCGTAAATATGATTCGCAAATACTAACGAAATAAACGCAAACTAGAACACTGAAATTGTTAAAGAGTTGGTTACAGAGATTGTGCAATAAAGAAAAATTCAAAAACAAGAACGAATAAACACTACAACTAAGCACGGGAAAACTGCTCAGACGGCGGAAATCTGCTAAAGAACAAATGCTTGGTCGGAAATGTGATCGGAGCTCTAAAAACTATAGAGAAAAGCATTGGAAAAACTCGTGCTTTATATAGAACTCCCAACCGGATTCGCTTTATCCTCTGCTCCACGATTCGATCCTACCAAAAGCTGCTCTAATATCCTCTCTGCCAAAAGCCTGCTCTAAAATTTGATTTGTCAGGTGTATTAGGGCCGACAAGATGGACGGTTGAGATTAGCTTGAGAGCATCGATTGCTGCCACACGTCCTTTTTTAGAGAGATTTTCGTTGATCTAGGCTGGATGCTTTGCAAAGCTTCACTTGGGTAAAAGTAGGTTAGCCTTTTCCACAATCTGGCGGTGCTTTGACTTCGCTGGTGTGTCGTAAGCACAAGCTTCCCTCTTCCTTGTTTCTTCCTCTTAACTGAGATATCCTACACAAGATGTAACGGCCCAGGTTTTCATCCCAATCTTTCAGGTATGTCCTAAGGGTATTTTGGTAATCTGGTCGGGCAGTGAGGGCTTCTTCTGTCTTTTCTCAGCTAATTATATTCTTGATTGTTCTCAGTTGGAGTGTGGTGGCATTCCGGTGGAGTTTGAGTGTTGGGGTTGCAAAAAAATAAAAATGGGGTTTTGCATGAGTAAAGGTGCAGCAGCTGAGGCTTGAACCAGGGTGGCCTGGTTAGATAGCAGTAGGGCCTCGCCGGTTGGCCTGCAGGTGATTTCTGTTTCTCTATGCTCAGGATAAATTGTTTGGTCATGGCTTCAGGACTTAAGTGGGATTTGTTTGGTAAATAGGTTTTATTCTTTTCTCTCCCTAAACCAAAGATCAATTCGCCGTTCTCTTCAAGCTCTTCATGCTTTGCCATTCCACCATCTCCGGAGAACAGCCCCATCGCCGCTCGTCGCCCGTAACCTACCCACCGATAGCGCCATCGCAGCTCAGCCCTGCAACGTCGTCTTCGATGCGTGGTCGCCGCATAGCCCAAAGAAATGCATCACCTTGGCGCCCGATGAGCGCCCGCGCCCGGCCGCTTGTGGTCTTTGTTCGCTCATGCTCGCACTGCGACGCCGCGCGACGCCAGCAAGCCGCTTCGCTTCGCCTTACTGAGCCCTGCCGATCCATGCTACCCAACGCCCATGCAAGCCGCAGCCTTCGCGTCGATCGATGACGCCGCCCGTTTGCTCGAGCTCAGATTGTGCCCGCGTCGCCACTACTCTCTTCTCGCGACGCCCCAACCGCGCAGCCAGCGTAGCCATCACGCACCTCGTCCAACTCGCCTGCTAGTCGTGCTGCACGCCCTTGCCAAGCCCTGCCGCTCAAGCCCGCGAGCAGCCCGTCGGCGCGCCAGCTCTCTGTTGTGTGCCTTGCAGCCGAGACACCCCTAGTGCTTGGCCAAGTTGTGTGAGTTGCTTCCGAGCCGAGCTTCTGTTGTATTTTATTTAGGGCCTATTGTTAGTGATGTAATTAATGTTTGTTTGATAGGGTCCATTACCTAGCTCGTGTTTGTTTGCAGCTCGGGAGTCTTTTTGTGTGTTGGTTTGTCTTCGGATTCAGGCAAGGATTTCTTACCAGAGTTGTGTGGGCCCTGCGATATTTATGTGATTGTTGTTGATATGTTTGTTTATGATTACCAGCATGTTTATTTGTTAGGTGCCTTGTTCTGAATTCCGACTGGCATGATTCCCGTGTTTATTCTCATGTTAGTTCCATGCTAGGTTGTTCTGTTCTGGCATGTTTGTATTTTGTTCTATTTGTAGTACCATGCTAGGTCTGTTGATTCTTCTGAGCATGTGTTGGTATGTTTTACTGTTAGCTGTTTTATAGCGTAGTGTTCTGATAGGTAGCATCATCTGGGCCAGGATGCATAACGTAACTTGCATTGGTGGCAGGGACGTGCGAAGCAATACTCCGTCCTTGATCCGTCGTTAGGGTTTAGCAAACCCTAACGGCAGCCCAGTTGTAATCTTGGGTGAGGGTGACAGACTGTTAAATGCCCCAACGGTCAGGGGAATGACGAGGCCTTGCCTTATCCCCGACAGTCGACACGACCTCAGCATGTTGGCAGTAGCTCTTGATTACCACCTGATAAAGCAAGGACCGGTTCCTGGTGTAAGCCTACTATGGACGGTTCCTTAGCCTCAGGTGTGGTGGTAGAGGCTGACATAGTCATAGTGTCCTGGTCTCACACCACTATGTTCAGTGACACCGATCCAGAGATTCTTTTAGGCATGCGTACTGAACCAGGGTAGCCTGCCTTAGACCCAGCGCCCCCCTGGTTTGTAGCAGCATGCGGTGTGCACGCACGCTCATTACAACGTCGACTGGAGAGCTCCTCGGGATCTTGAGTTCAGTGCACCTTTCGTATCGACAGTAGTAGTAAAGTTGAGGCCGAGACTAGTTTCTCGTAGAGTACCGAGTTTCGATGTAGATCCCAGAGTAAGACCGTAAGATGGCATCCATTGTATTTATGTATGGATTAAAGAAAAGTGCGCTCTTCAGTGTTTGTATTTATAGCTTGCATACATTCTGCTAGATGACCAGTTGTATCGTATTGTACCCCGATTGGGGATTCTTACTGAGTAATTCGTTACTCACCCTTATTTTTATGGTTTCCACAGGTATCCAGGGAGCGAGACAGGATGGCTGAAGGAGGAGCTGCTGATCATGGAAACCTATTGTTTTAAAAACTCTGAGTTTATGTTTATGTTTATGTTTTTTTTATCTCTGAATGCATGTAGTAGGGCAAGGAGCCCTTAGGATGTTTTTGGATTGTATCTGGATTATGCCTTTTATTGAACCAATTTGGAATGGGATGTTTTGAAATAAAATCTCTGATTAGAGTATGTTTGAACTGTTTTTAGCTTGGAGCAGGTGCTTGGAAACAGGGACAGGTTTCAGGATGTTTTTAATTGTTTGATAAATGAATGGTTGCAAGTTTTACATTTTGTTCAGAATCTAGATGACAATCTTGCATAACATATTTAAGTTTTAAAAGCATGCATTGAGGTAAAGGCCTAGGTTAGGACCTCTTTCGGGTCGGGTCTCTACAGTTGGTATCAGAGCTCTGAGTCATTGATTATGTAGACTGACCTTTTCTTGTAGGTCATTTTTCCATGATCATCAGCACTCCGATAGTCATCAGGTACGCCTAAGTTTACTATTTTAGAAAAGGGTTAAGAATTTACTATACTTTTACATCTAGTGTATGCCTTGTTTAGTGGTGTGGAGCGAAGACGAGCAGGTTCTAACTCGTTGTTGGTTTGGGTGTAGATCGCCAGCATGCCAATTACTCGGGCAGGAAGAGGAGGTTTGAGAGCAGCTGGACAGAGTATCAGGATTGGTTCAGATACCGCTAGGACATCGTCCCAAGCTGAGACAGATGGTGTTCCACCAGCAGCTCCTCCTATGTTGCCTAGAGAAGGAGTTGAGGCGATAGAGCCTCGAGAGACTGCTCCTGGAGCAGAGTTTGCAGATTCTATGAGGGCCATAATGGTCAGCTTGTTGAGTGACCAGAGAGCTGAGACTCAGGCTATGTTGGCCCCACAGTGAGAAGAGTCCCGGGCCCAGATAGAGCAGTTGACTCGGATGTTCCAGCAGGGCACCGCAGCACCACCAGCTCCACAGGAGCGTGCAGCCACAGAGACAGTTAGGGCAGATGGTGTTGAGGAACTTGGAAAATGGCTGAAGGATTTTGTGAAGTGGAAGCTAGAGAAGTTCGACGCCAGAGGAGATCCTTTAGCAGCAGCCAGATGGATTGCCCATCTAGAGTACACCTTCCTGATCATGGTGTGTCCTGATGTGTAGAGACCGCGTTGTGCAACCCATGTGTTAGAGGGCACAACTAGGTGCTGGTGGGAGTCCACTCTGAGTGAGAGACCAGCTGGGTCACCACCTGCCACCTGGGATTTCTTGAAGACAGTGTTTAAGGCCATGTACATCAGTGAGGAGACCCAGGAGAAGATGGTAGAGTTGTTCTAGAACCTGAAGCAGGGGACTGATTCTATAAAGGAGTATGAGCGGAAATTCTCTATAAGACCCGACCCGAATGGGGTTCTAAAATAGGCCTTTACCTCAATGCATGTGTTCAAAACATAAAGACAATATGCAAGAATGGTTTTCGGATTTTAAGTGAAAACTAAAAACATGCATACAACCATTTAAAACAAAACACAGTTATAGAATTCCTGAAACTTGTCCCTGTTTCCATGCACCTGTTCCAAGACAGATACATTTCCAAAACTCACTCTGATAAGAGATTTATTTAAAACTTTCAAAACTTTCCATTAGATACAACAGTGCTAGAATCCGGAAAAACAGTCAGAAAACAACCTAGGGCTTCGTGCCAAACTACATGCATTCAGAGGAAAATAAAACACAAAGAATCATAGACATAAACTCAGAGTTCGAACAACGGGTTTCCATGATCCCAGCTCCTTCTTCAGCCATCCTGTCTGTAACGGCCCAGTTTTCTATTCCGGTTCTCGAGGTGCTTCCGGTTCAGATTCGGTTGTTCGGTTGGGCCGTTAGAGCTGTTTTGACCCTTAGGGGTATTTTGGTCTTTTTGCTCCCCGGGCAGGATTTGTGGATTTTCAGGATCCCGAGGCAGCTCCTGCCTTTGTCCAGGTTTGTTTGTTGGTGGCTGCGAGTCCCGAGATGTTTGGGCTATTCGTTTGGAAGTTCGGTTGTGATTTGGGTATTGGGCAAAGTTATGGTTGTTGGGTGTTTCCTTTGGGATTCGAGCCTGGGCCCTTAGTGTTGATTTGAGAGGTTGATTTAAGTGAGTTTTATTTATTGGAAAAGGTTGCTTGAGTCGGGTCTCGAAGGAGGAAGCCGGGAAATGGGATTTTACGGATTTTAAGGCTTATTTTAAAAATTGGATAAAATGGATAAGGTTGGATATTTGGATACAATTGGATAAGGATAAAATAAAAGAATAAATCCCATTTTTAAATCCCCATTTTTCCTTTTTTCCTTTTTTCCCTTTTTCCCTTTTTCTCTTTCTCCTCCAACCCGAGCCACCCAGCCCGAGCCAGCCCCCTAGTCGCCCAACCCTGGCCGCCCAGCTCGCCCAAGCCCGAGCAAGCCTGAGCCCAGCCGTGCACAGTGCCCAGGCCGCCCAGCCTTGCTCGCCAGTGCCTTGTGCCGAGTCGCGTCGCCCAGGTCCGAGCGCCCTGCACTATGCTGAGCCCGTGCGCCCTATAGCTCGCCGTGCCTAGCCCGTGCGCCCTGTAGCCGTCACGTCGCGTTGCCCCGACGCGCGCGTCCCTGTAGCGCTTCTTGTCGCTCGCTCCCGCGCGCCGTCCCCTGTGCCGAGCCGCGCGGCACGTCGTCGCCCAACTGAGCTCGAGCCCGCGCGCAGCCTCCGCGCCCCAGCACCCAGCCAGCCCTTTTCCTGCCGACAGCCTGCCTTGTTGTGTGTTGGTTGGCGCGAGCCTTGTGGCTTCTCGGATGGTATTTCCCGAGTCTTTTCTTCGTTGGGCCCTGATTTGTTGGCTGCTGTTTATTGATTTAATTGGGGTGTTTTATTTGATGTTTAGGCTGTTCGGGTTCGATTAGAGGCTCGAGGGTCGCTTGTTGATTTGTGATTATTTTCTACTTGTTCCAGGTAAGGATTTCTTACCGTGGTTGTGTGGACCCTGCGATATATCATGATTGTGCCTTGTATGCTTGTTTACTGTTATAAGCATGATATTGATAGGGCAGCTTTGATTGATCTCTTGCTAGCATGTTTGCCTGATTTTACATGTTAGTGCCATGCTAGGTTTGTTCTTCGAGCATGCTTATGATTCCTGCTTAAGTTTGTAGTATCATGCTAGGTAAGCGTCTTTGATGTCGGTTATTCTTTGCTAGCCAGGAATCATTTATTTGCTCTGTACTCTTAGATAGAGTTGTAGGGTTTGTCATCATCCAGAGGCTGAGAGCAGACATAACGTACTTTGTCCCCACTGGTCGGGAGTAAAGTGTGCGCAGCATAACGTATCTTGCTTCCCCGATCGCCAATGTGGATTTAGCTCTGGTCAGGAGTAAAGTGTGCGCAGCATAACGTATATTGCTTCCCCCCCGAACGCCGATGTGGATTTAGCTACCCACATCGGCATAAGCCTAGTTTGTAGCCTGCTAGAGCGGAACCCTGCGCTACTGTGTAAGCCTACCTGCGCTACCTTGTTGTTCAGGCTGCAAAGATGAGCGCCGAGGGCCTCGCGCTACTGTGATCAGTGACACCGCTTCCGAGTCTTAGGCATGCATACCTGGCCCTCGTAGTTTATCCTTATGTAACGACCCAGGTTTTTTTCATCCCGGTCTTCCAGGTATGCCCTAGGGGTAATTTGGTAATTTGGTCGGGCCGTCAGGGCCGTTCGTGTCTTTTCCAGTTACTAAAATTATTGGATGGATTTATGTAGGTTTTTGGAAGGATTTGTGGTGTGGTTTGAGCAAGGTTTGATGCAAAAGTAAAAATAAAGGAAATTGTGCTGCAGCTGGGGTTTGAACCCGAGTCTCCTGGGAAGCTTGTGGGGATGTGTGCCAATTGAGCCATTAGGTGCTCTTGTTGCTCTTCCTGCATCATCTTATGGTTAGCCTTGGATTTTGGAGTTTTGGTGCATTTGGTTAAATGAAATAGAAATTAGGTTTATTCCATCTTCTTCTCCAAATCACCTCTTGGCCGCACAACCTTTCCTTTCCATAGCCTTTGCCGATTCTTCTTTCCCTTGCATCTCCTTGGGTTCGATCATCATCATTCCGGGTAAGTCTTCATCCTCCTCATCTCCTCATTTGGTTATTGATGCTGGCCGAAGGTAAGAAGTAGAGTGTTGTGTGTGTTGTGTGGTTTGCAGCCACCGAGAGAAGCCACCAAGAGCCATCGTCGCCGGCCCACCGGCCACCGCCCGCGCCGATCTCTGTTGAAGCAGCCCTGCCGCGCCGCCGGTCGATGGGGCGGCTTCCGCCAGACGCCCGCCGACGCCATCGCTCCCCAGATCGCCCGCACGCCATCGCTCGCCAGGTCGCGCCAGATCCACCGTCGCAGCCCTCCCGCACGCCATCGCTCGTCGTCGTGCCAGATCGCGCGCAGCAGCAGACGCTAGACGCCAGCGCCCGCGCGCCTTCGCCGCCGCCGCTCGCCGCGCTTCGCCGCTTAGCCGCGCCGTGTCCTGCGCCACGCCGCCGCCAGCGCCAGCGCGCTTTTGCCCGAAGCTGCCGCCCGCGACGCCCGAGCGCTCTCCGCGCTCGCCGCGTCCTCGCCGTGCATCCATGCCGTCTTGCGTGCCGCGCGCGGCCAGCGCCCCACCTGCTGCGTGCCCGGCTTGCGGCCTCTCAAGCTCGTGTCGCCGTGCGCGTGAGTTCCCCGAGCCGAGCTTGGTCGTTCTATTGTTTTTAGACTTTTTAGGTATTGACTATTATTGGTTTGCTAGGTTCCCGCTCGCTAGCTCGGGATTGTTCCGCAGCTTAGGATTTGTGTGTAGAAGCCTCCCGACCAAGGTAAGGATTTCTTACCGGAGTTGTGTGGGCCCTGCGGTATATATTTGTGATTGTTGTTTTGTATGCCTGTGTATGTGTAACAGCATGTTTAGCCCTAGGTGCTCTGTTCTGAATTCCTGACTGGCATGAACTCTTGTTTTGTTTCTCATGTTAGTCCATGCTAGGTTGTTCCATTCTGGCATGTTCGATATCTGTTCTTGCTTCGTAGTATCATGCTAGGTTCCTTGTATCTGTCGAGCACATATTGGACTGCATTGTATGATTTGTTATTATTGCTATGATTTAGAGTTCAGGTAGGTAGCATCATCCGGGCCGGATGCATAACGTAACTTGCATCCCCGACAGGGACGTACGAGATGGTACTCCGTCCCTGATCCCGTTAGGGTTTAGCTAACCCTAACGGTACCGCCCCGCAATCTTGGGTGAGGGTGGCGGTCGTTAAATGCCCCAACGGTCGGGATGATGACTTGGCATTGCCTCGCCCTCGGCGATCGACACGCCCTCGGCGTGTTCGGCCGTAGCCCTTGATTGCCACCGATAGGGCAAGGACGGCTTCGGTGTAAGCCTACCACGACCGATTCCTTAGCCTCAAAGTGCGGTGGTTCAGCCGACATAGTTCACGTGTCCGTGTCTCACACCCCTATGTTAGTGACACCGATCCGTAGAGATTTAGTTAGGCGTGGTGATCGGACATGGGCAACTTGCCACTAGACCCGCACCCCCCATAGTTCTGCGATGAGCACGCAGCGGCATGTTGACGCTCATTACAATACGCCGACCGGAGAGCTCCTCGGGATCTTGAGCCGCACCTTTCGTGACGACGGCGAGATGCAAGGCTAAGGCCGGGACTTGTTTCCGCCTAGAGCGTATAGTGTGTTGTGGTATTTCCGGACTAAGACCACGAGTTGGCATCCGAGGTCCAAGTGTGGACTTAGCTATGTGCTCCGCTCTGTGTTTATATTCATAGCTTGCATACATTCTTCTAGATGATCATGTATATCGTATTGTACCCCGGTTGGGGATTCTTACTGAGTAATTCGTTACTCACCCTTATTCTGTTGTTTTCCACAGGTAACCAAGGCGCGAGACAGGATGGCTGAAGGAGGAGCTGTGATCATGGAATCCTGCTGTCATCTCTGACCATTTTATTATATCATGACTCTTGACTTTTATTATTTCCCCTGAATGCATGTAGACGGGCACGGAGCCCTAGGATGTTTTCTTACGTTTTATGGATTCCAAAGATATTTGTACTTGTGGAATGTTTCAATGGTTTAAATAAATCTCTGATCAGAGTATGCTTTTAGAAATGTATGTTTTGATTGTTGAATGTTTCTGTTTTTACTTGGAATCCGAAATTTATTTTTCATAATGTCTTATATTTTGAATACATGCATTGGGGTAAAGGCCCATTTAGATCCCCTTTCGGGTCGGGTCTTTACTGATTGGTATCGAGCTCGAGTCATAGATTCTCGTAGACCGACCTTTTGTTGTAGGTCGTCCTTCCATGATCACCAAAGACTCCGGCGATACCATCATCAGCGCGCTAAGTTTACCGCTTTAAAAGAAAAGGGTTAAGAATTTAGAATACTTTTCATCTAGTTATGCCTTGTGTAGTGTTGTGTAGCGAGACGAGCGTGTTTCGACTCGTTGTTGGTTTGGGCTTAGTGAGCCATCATGCCAACTTTCTCGCAGATCGCGAGCGGTTTGTTTAGCGGCTTGTTGAGGTATTCAGATAGATTTGGATGCCCCCGGGGCGTCGCTCCGCAGGAGAGGCGAGCTTAGACTCCGTTGGCCATTTGTGGCCCGATTCTTTCGCTTTTCCCCTAGTGAGAGGGTGGAGGTGCTTCGTGCGGATCGCCGATATGTTGATCGCACCCGAGGAGCGAGAACGTTTGGCATGTCCGACCGAGGAGTTGGACCGTTCGTGTTGATGTTGAGGCCGCGTCGTCCCAGGTTATTAGGCCCGCATGCCGATTTGGCCCGCAGCTGAGTTTGCCTAGAGGAGGGGTAGAGGCTAGCGGCGCCTCGAGTGAGTCTCCTTGAGCAGAGTGTGCTCCACCATGAGAGATTTGATGGCGTGTCTTTAGCTATCGAGAGCGGAGGCCCAGTGCGCGAGCTTGTAGCGCGTAGTGAGGAGTCCCGGCACAGATAGCCCAAATATCCGAGTTTGTTTCAAACATTTTTCCCCAAAGAGCTCTTGTAGCCCCTGAGGTTCCCGGGAGGCATGATCAGCAGGTTTATTCAGATGAGTTGTTGGCGTTGATGGAGACGCCCGATTTGGCAAATGGATGCCTCAGAGAGCTCGATGTTTTAGTAAGTCCTACTTTGCTAGTAGTAAAGTAGTTGGCCGAGTTTGAGTTTAGCATCCGTGTGTGGGATGTCCTCATTGCTCGAGAGGCCGAGGTGTGCCGTCCCTGTGCTTTGCTTGGTTCATCGATGGTGGTGGAAGTCCCTTGTGAGAGGTGGACTAGCGAGTCTCCACTAGTGGCCCGATTGTTTGGCAAGTTGCCGTGTTAGTGGCTTGAGGCGGATGAAGGGTCATCTTTGCCCCTTGCTGCGAGCTCTTTGTTGTTTAACATCCCAGCTTCCTCGGATGTGGATTTGGTAGTAGTAGCACTTGAGGTGCATTGGTTGGTGTGCCACTTTGGCACTAAGTCCGGTCGAGCTTGAGTTTGGCTTGGGCATAGCGGATGGTTCTATGCCGTTCGGAGTTCAGCGTACTCTTTTTAGCCTTGGATCTGCTTATGGCGCTTGCACCCGTTTAGGTCGTGCGGAGGGGCTAGTTCGGTGGTAGTCGATGGACTACAAGCGAAAGGATGCTCGAGAGGAGCCGGAGCCGGAGCCTTTTCCCAGTGTTACTGGAGGTGGAGTAAGTCAGCAGGATGGCGGTTGGTAATTGGTTGTGGGCGTGATTCTCACGCTAGTGTTAAGGCCAAGAGATTTTCTTTGTGGTCGGTAGTGCGGTCAACTACCTTCGAGTGCCTTAATCTGAGGAGAGTTGAGCATTGTAGATGCGAGTTTGGTCCAAAGAGAGGGACCTTAAGTTGGTTGCTCATGAGATGAGCTGGATGCCATGAGGCGAGTTGAATGCTTTTGAGGCGAGATGAGCTGATGCCTTGCGAGAGGATTTGGATGCCTTATGGGTAAGCACCCTTGGTAGAGGCTTGGTATAAAGTGAGTTCGGTTTGGCATGGTTATGCCTTGATAAAGCAAGGTTGCCTCAGCTTTGAGCATCGTGTGGAGTTGGAACTTTTGGTGTTCCTTCGTTGGAGTTCATTGTAAAGCGAACAAGAGCGTGGTATTAGCAAAGCCGCGCAGTTTTTGTTCGCCTTGGCTAAGAGAGTTGTTTGGATCCTTTCCTTGGGTAGAAGCCTTGTTGAGAGGCTGATGTTTGAGTAGGAGGACGACGCATTCGGTAGCATTTCGGGTCCTCTTGGTTTCCAAGGTATTGGAGTTGGCATGCATGGTTGAGATGTTGGAGAGAGTTGTGCCTGTTCAGGCAGTTGGCTGTTAGCTCGTTTGTCGGTAGTGTGTGTCGAGGGTTGCCGAAGAACCCTAGGTTGTGGAGAGCCTCTCCAGAGCTCAGTCAGGCCCAGGTAGTGAGTTTCAGTTGGCAAGCTGGAGCCGTGTGGTTCGTAGCCTCGGTTGAGTTGCTAGAAGTCTTGGTAGGCTAGCAGGCCAGTGGTTGTTTGGAGTAGAGTCCGGATTGGTTCCGGTGTGGTGGCAAGTTGATGCTTGGTGTTGACCAAGGTGTGGATTGGAGTTGCTAGAGATTAGTTTTGCTCGTGGGGCGAGTGGTTTGTGCCCTGTTGGTTGTTTTCCTGTTTCCGGATGTTGAGTTGCCCCCGTTGTTGCCCCCAGTGATTTAGATGTTGTTGCTCTAGTGGAGCAAGACAGTGAGCGTATGTGGAGCTCTCTGTCCTTCGGTTGTCTGCTTGTAAGAGCCGTTTCCTTCTGGGAGTTGTCAGATTACTCCCCTGGTTTTGGAGTTGATGGTAGTGGTGCTAGCAAGAAGGAAAAGTTTGTTGGCTGCTTGGAAGTAGTCGTTTGTCCAGTTAAGCGGATTCTTGGATGGTGTTCTAGAGGCTGCAGTAAAGGTTGTTCTGCCTCTTGTGAGTGTTTGGCCAAGATTTGGTTCGTTTGTTGTTTCGAGAGCTAGTTCGGTTCTAGCTGGAGGGCGTTGCCCTGAGGTCTTGTTCCTAGTCAGTATGTTTTGGGAGTTGACCCCTCCCTCGCGCGATTGAGCAAGTCTTTGTTTGTTTCGGTTTGGTGGTCCGATTGGTTGAGTTTTCTCTTGGGTGTTGCTTCCAAGAGAGTTGGTTGTCGTTGCCTTGGGTTTGAGCAAGTCGTGAGCGTGTGTGGAGTTCACGCCCTTCCGGGTTTGCTTGCTTTGGGAAGTCGTTTCCCGTTTGGCGAGTCGACTTAGCTCCCGAGTTGTGTAGTCGATCGAGTAGTAGCGCGCGGTCACCCCAATGAGAGGGTCCTCGCTTTGTGTTGTTAGCAAGCAAGAGTTGTTTGTTCCCGCAAGGGCGGAGGCCAGCCAGTAAGAGTTGAGTTGTTCTGGCAAGTTGTTGGTTCTTTGGGGATTGAAGATTTCCTTTTCCCCTAGCCTCGGTGGTGGTTGAGTTGCTCCTTGGATGCCAGCCTCGAGTGTTAGCTTGCGAGGTAGTCTTGCGGATTCGTGTGGCTCGTGATCCGTAAGCTTGGAGGTTGTCGTCATCCGTTTTCCTTGTGAGGTTTCGGGAGTGAAGCTTCGGTTGGGAAGTTGAGTTAGGCCTAAGCTAAAAGGAGAAGTCCTTTAAGTAGCCAGTTGGATTTTAAGAGTTGAGTAGTAGCTTGGAGGCGAGCGTTGCTCGTTTTAAGTTTGGGTTGAGTTCTGCTGAGCAAGCCCTTCTCGGGCTTTGCTTCTTGTTGTTGTGCGTTCGCAGTTGGCGTTAGCGGAGCCTCGTTTGAGTGAGTTGGCACAGAGGTGCCGTGGCTTTGGTTGGTAAAGCCTTTGAGCTGTTTTCCTCAAGGTGTTGTGCCGTAGAGAGCTGCGTGATGGTTTAGTCCTTGCAGCCCGAGTCTTCCTTGAGAGGAATTTTGGTGGTTTCCTTGCCTGGCAGTGTTTTCTTTGGCCAGTTGCTAGTAGATTTGCATGGGGAAGTTTGCTTTCGGCCGTTTGGTTTCTGGAATCTGGAAGGTTCAGTTGTTTGGCCAGTTTGTTGAAGGGCTGAGTTTGTTTGTTGTCAGCTGTGAGCTTCCAGAGGAGTTTAGCCGCAGCGTGGTGTAAAGTTTCGAGCTTTTGGCCACCCTCGAGTTTCTTTGTGAGTAGCACCGTTTTAGAGTTGGTGCGAGTTGAGGACGTGGTTTGCCGTCTGCTCCCTTTGTAGTTCGATGTATGCCCACGCTGGATGGCATTGTGGCCTTGAGTTTTTGAAACCAAAGAGAGTTTTGGTTCTCGAAGAGGGCTTGTGTGTTGGTTTTCCCAGCGATTGGGACCATGTCTGTATTTGATGGAGTTTGCCTATAACAACGATTATCGATCGGCGATTCGAGATGGCTCCATTCGAGGCTTTGTATGGTAAGCGTTGTCGGTCCCCCGTGTTCAGGAAGAGGTTGGTGATAGATGTGTTTTGGGTCCCGAGTTACTGCGCTTGACCAATGGTGCGGTCACGAAGATTAGAGCTCGTATGTTGACAGCTCGGAGCGAGCGAGAAGAGTTACGCCGATGTTCGGCGTCGGGATTTGGAGTTTGAGGTTGGCCAAATGTATTCCTTAAGGTTGCTCCGATGCGAGGTGTTTTGAGGTTTGGCAAACGTGGGAAGTTGAGTCCCCGTTTTGTTGGTCCTTTCGAGATCTTAGAGAGGATTGGTAGAGTTGCTTACCGGTTAGCCCTACCTCCGTCACTATCAGCGGTGCATAGTGTTTTTCATGTATCGATGTTGAGGCAGTATGTGTCGGACCCGTCGCACATTGTGGACTTTGAGCCTTTGCACCGAATGAGGATTTGAGCTTCGAGGAGAAGCCGGTGAGGATCCTTGCCTTTGAGACCAAGACGTGCGTGTCGCGAGATTCGTTTAGTAAAGGTTGATGGAAGAGTCGGGGGTTTTGAGGAAGCCACTTGGGAGCGGGAAGACGATATGAGATTGCATTATCCTGAGCTGTTTCAGTCTTAAGGACTTTCGAGGACGAAAGTCATAAAAAGGAGGGAATATTGTAACGACCCAGGTTTTTTTCATCCCGATCTTCCAGGTATGCCCTAGGGGTAATTTGGTAATTTGGTCGGGCCGTCGGGCTGCCGTTCGTGTCTTTTCGATTACTAAAATTATTGGATGGATTTATGTAGGTTTTGGAAGGATTTGTGGTGTGGTTTGAGCAAGGTTTGATGCAAAAGTAAAAATAAAGGAAATTGTCTTTGCATGTTTGGGGTTTGAACCCGGTCTCCTGGGAAGCTTGTGGGGATGTGTGCCAATTGAGCCATTAGGTGCTCTTGTTGCTCTTCCTGCATCATCTTATGGTTAGCCTTGGATTTTGGAGTTTTGGTGCATTTGGTTAAATGAAATAGAAATTAGGTTTATTCCATCTTCTTCTCCAAATCACCTCTTGGCCGCACAAGCTTTCCTCTCCATAGCCTTTGCCGATTCTTCTTTCCCTTGCATCTCCTTGGGTTCGATCATCATCATTCCGGGTAAGTCTTCATCCTCTTCATCTCCTCATTTGGTTATTGATGCTGGCCGAAGGTAAGAAGTAGAGTGTTGTGTGTGTTGTGTGGTTTGCAGCCAGCCGAGAGAAGCCAGCCAGCAGCCATCGTCGCCGTCCAGCCGGCCAGCCCCTCGCCCAGATCTGTTGAAGCAGCCCTGCCGCCACGCCAAAGGCGGACAGCGCCGCCGCGAGATCACCCGCGCGCCTCATCGCCGCGCCAGATCGCCCGCGCCGCCATCGCTTCGCCCGGTCGCGCCCATTCACCGTCGCAGCCTCTCCCGCGACGCCATCGCTCGTCGTCGTGCGGATCGCGCGCGCAGCAGAAGAGCGCCAGATGCCGCGCCGCGCGCGCGCCGCCGGCGCCCGCCGCGTCAGCGTCGCGTGCCGCGCGCCAGCGCCAGCGCCGCGCGCTGCCGCGCGCGCGCCGCTCGCCCGCCCGCCCGACGCTTCGCCGCGCGCGCGTCCTGCCGTGCATCCTTGCCGTGCCGTGCGTGCAGCCGCGGCCAGCGCCAGCCTGCCGCTGCGCCGGCTTGCCGCAGCTCCAAGCTCGTGTCGCCGTGCCGCGTGAGTTCCCCGAGCCGAGCTTGTTGTTCTATTATTTTTAGACTTTTTAGGTATTGACTATTATTGGTTTGTTAGGTTCCCGCTCGCTAGCTCGGGATTGTTCCATGACTTAGGATTTGTGTGTAGAAGCCTTCCACCAAGGTAAGGATTTCTTACCGAGTTGTGTGGGCCTCTGCGGTATATTTGTGATTGTTGTTTTGTATGCTGTGTATGTGTAATGCATGTTTAGCCCTAGGTGCTCTGTTCAATTCTGATCGCATGAACTCTTGTTTTGTTTCTCATGTTAGTCCATGCTAGGTTGTTCCATTCTCGCATGTTCGATATCTGTTCTTGCTTCGTAGTATCATGCTAGGTTCCTTATATATCACATGAGCACATATTGGGTGCATTGTATGATTTGTTATTATTGCTATGATTTAGAGTTCGTAGGTAGCATCATCCGGGCGGATGCATAACGTAACTTGCATCCCCGACGGGACGCACGAGATGGTACTCCGTCCCGATCCCGTTAGGGTTTAGCTAACCCTAACGGTGCCTACAATCTTGGGTGAGGGTGGCGATCGTTAAATGCCCCAACGGTCGGGATGATGACTTGGCATTGCCTCGTCCCCGCGATCGACACGTCCTCGGCGTGTTCGGCCGTAGCCCTTGATTGCCACCGATAGGGCAAGGGCGGCTTCTGGTGTAAGCCTACCACGACCGATTCCTTAGCCTCAGTGCGGTGGTTCAGCCGACATAGTTCACGTGTCCGTGTCTCACACCCCTATGTCGGTGACACCGATCCGGAGATTTAGTTAGGCGTGGTGGCTGGACATGGGCGGCTTGCCACTAGACCCGGCACCCCATAGTCTCTGATGAGCACGCGCGTGCATGCGGACGCTCATTACAGGCGCCGACGAGAGAGCTCCTCGGGATCTTGAGCGAGTGCACCTTTCGTATCGGCGAGTGAAGCGTGAGGCCGGACTTATTTCCGTATAGGGGCGTATAGTGTGTTGTGGTATTTCCGGACTAAGACCCTGAGTTGGCATCCGAGGTCCAAGTGTGGACTTAGCTATGTGCTCCGCTCTGTGTTTATATTCATAGCTTGCATACATTCTTCTAGATGATCATGTATATCGTATTGTACCCCGGTTGGGGATTCTTACTGTGTAATTCGTTACTCACCCTTATTCTGTTGTTTTCCACAGGTAACCAAGGCGCGAGACAGGATGGCTGAAGGAGGAGCTGTGATCATGGAATTCTGCTGTCATCTCTTACCATTTTATTATATCATGACTCTTGACTTTTATTATTTCCCCTGAATGCATGTAGACGGGCACGGAACCCTAGGATGTTTTCTTACGTTTTATGGATTCCAGCATATTTGTACTTGTGGAATGTTTAAATGGTTTAAATAAATCTCTGATCAGAGTATGCTTTTAGAAATGTATGTTTTGATTGTTGAATGTTTCTGTTTTTACTTGGAATCCGAAATTTATTTTTCATAATGTCTTTTATTTTGAATACATGCATTGGGGTAAAGGCCCATTTAGAGCCCCTTTCGGGTCGGGTCTTTACACCTTAGGCCCCCACATTTACGCCGGTTGCAGTAGCATGCGGTTTGCGCGCACACGCGTTAGTTGCAGGTTCGGAGAGCTCGCTCGGGCTAATGTTGTGAGTACACCATTCCTTCCAGTTTAGAGCCAGACTTCGGGTACTCTACCGTAAGTCCAGATTAGCAAGGGCAAGGAGGCCCTTGAGGACATCCTTGGGATCAGTTTTTTATCTGAACAATCCCCCGAGTGAAAGAGACCTCGGTGATGTCCCAAGATTGGTCAGGGTAACCAATCATTAGGCCGAAAGTAGGAGACTTCCGATGGATCCAGATCTTGCATTATGCGCTCGTTGGGCTATGATCTGTGTTGATAGCTGTTTGCTTGCATGTTGAGGTGCTAGATGACTGATGTATCGTATTGTACCCCGGTTGGGGATTCTTACTGAGTATGTTTATGTAAGGACCCGACCCAAAGAAACGGTCTCTATCCTAAAGTCCTTACTTAGCATGCATGATTAGGAATGTAAAACGTTGTTCAGAGTTTGAAATTTAAATCTTTGAAGTAAGCACGTTCAAAACAAGGAAAATAGAATTCCATTTAAAATAAACAGGTAGATAACTGATCAGTACTTTCTTAAAAACAAATCAAGGGAAACGGTACGAGAAACATAAAATAGATTTTTGAGTGCTTTTCCTAGGGACCCAAGTCCCACTACATGCTAAATCATCAAAGAAAACATTAAAAGAACGTGCAACTCAGAGTCAGCTATCCATGATCATCGAGCCGCCTCCTCCTAGCCATCCACCTCTGTCCCAAGTTACCCGGGAAAGCCACGAGAAAATAAGGGTGAGCAACAAGTTACTCAAGTAAGAATCCCCAATCGGGTACAATACGAAATCATCTCATCTAGCACACGGACATGCAACCATACAATGACTTAGAGCGGGCACGGTTGGTATAGGCTATGAGCTACTTCAAAGGCGAGCCTACTCAAGGGCTTCCGTCTATAGCCTCTCCTAGGTCCTACATTTGGATGCCCTTCGGGCCTTACACAACCTAGGACACAGTGATGCCCAGTGGGGCCTTACACCTTCATGCTCGGTGATGCCCAAAGGGCCCTTACACACCTAGGATGCCCATAGGGCCTTACACCTCCGTAATCGGTGATGCCCAAAGGCCCTTACACACCTAGGATGCCCATAGGGCCTTACACCTCCGAATCGGTGATGCCCAAAGTGGGCCTTAAACACCTAGGATGCCCATAGGGCCTTACACCTCCAGAATCAGTGATGCCCAGTGGGCCTTACACACCTAGGATGCCCATAGGGCCTTACACCTCCAGAATCAGTGATGCGCAGTGGGCCTTACACACCTAGGATGCCCATAGGGCCTTACACCTCCAGATGTCCATCGGGTCTTGCCCGAGCGGGACCCCAAACTAGTTGCCTCTACGGTCCTCTATACTATACATCGCACATCTAACCGTAACTTGGATCTAACAGCATACAAATGGCAGAATGGTTCTATCAAGATAAGAAAGCCTAACATGGAACTAACGGGATGTAAACATGTCACGAACATGAATCAAAAGAAAACATGTAACCTATCACTAGAAACTCATATAATTACAGTAATCAGCGTGCTATCAACTATTCGCAGGGTCCACACAACCCCGTAAGAATCCTTACACGGAAATAAGTGGAGGTTAACTATCCCGAATCAAATAACGACCCTCGAGCTTTTAAGCGAACCCGAGCAACCTAAGCAAGTAATAAAATATCCTAATTAATAAACAAAGATCTAAAATCGTGAAGTCCAAAGGGTGGAGGCTCGGGAATTTACCAACCGAGAAGGCACACGTCTCGCAGCAGCAGCAGAGGCAGCGCCATTGGCAGCAGGGGGGCGCTGGCGCTGGCGCCGCGCTGGCGAGGCTGGCGCCGCTGCTGCTCTGGCGCGCGCAAGGCGGGACGTCGGTTCGCGAGGACAATGCGCGGCGACGCGCGTCTGGCGGCGCGGCAAGCGGAGCGCGCGCGCGCTGCGGCTGGGCGCGAGGCGAGGCGATCGGGCGCGCGCTGCATGGGCGCGTCTGGCGCTCTGGGCGCGCTGGGGCATGGGCTGGCTGCTCGGCGCTGGTGCGCCCAGGTGGCTGCTTGAAATACTGCGTGCGCTGGTGGCCGGTGGGTTGCTCGTGCGCTGGGCCGAGTAGGGCTGAGCGGGGTGCGGCTAGGGCGGCTAGGGTTTCTTGGTGAGGTCGGCTAGGAGAGAGAGAGAGAGAGAGAGAGAGAGAGAGAGAGAGAGATTTTTTCCAAAACAAGGGAATAGGATTTCTTTTCCTTTTCCTAATTTAAATGGGTCTAAAATCCCTTCCCAAGGCTTTCTCTTGCGGGTCCGGGCTAAAGAAATTCTTTTCTTTTTAACTAAATCTTCTTTTTCTAAAAACTCCAATTTCACCATTAGGGCAAGGGTTCAAATCTCAATGGGACCAATTAAATTCCAATTAATTTTGCTATCAACCGGAATGTCTCCGAACTTCTAATCAACTAACCCAAACTCCTTGGGTCTTGCAACCAACATTAATCAAGTCTCAACGAAGGCCGAAATGACCCTGAAGCCCTGAAAATCCTCAACCTCTGACCGGGGAGGAAAATACCAAAATACCCTTAAAGGTTAAAAAGCTCTAACGACCCATCCGAACATCCGAATAATGACCCGAAATCACCTGGGTAACCGAAATAGAAAACTGGGCCGTTACAGTTTATACTCACCCTTATTTATCTTTTAGGTAACTTGGGACAGCACCAGGAGGGCTAGCAGAGGGAGCTGATTGATCATGGGAGCTGCCGGCACTCTGTCATTTATTTTTGCATTGTTTATTCAGCATGTAGATGGACTGGAGTCCTTGGGGAACATTGTTTAAAAAGTTGTTTAAATTGTATTGTATGTTTTTATAAATACTGGCCAAGTTGCTTTACTTTGTTGGTTTGTTTAAATGAAAACTGTTGGTTATGTTTTAAGGGTTCCCCTTCTCATATGTTTTGAAAGGTTTTTAAATATGAGCACTAAACCGCTTGTTATCATATTTAACTTGCATGCTGAGTGAGAACCCCAGTTTAGAACCATGTTTTGGGTCGGGTTCTTACAAGTTGGTATCAGAGCACAGAGTCATAGATTTTGTAGACTAACCTGCTTTGTAGGTTGTTGTTCCCATGATCATCGGCCTCTCCACGGCCGCCGAGTTTGTCTCGAGTTCATTAAGCTAAGGGTTAAGAATTTACAATACTTTTCATCTAGCTTTTATGCCTTGTGTAGAGTTGTGGAGCGGAGACGAGCAGGTTCTGACTCGTTGTTGGTTTGGGCTTAGAGCGCCATCATGCCAACTTTCCGCAGTGCGAGCAGTTTGATTGCAGCTTGTTGAGGTATCCAGATAGATTCGGATGCCCCTGGGACATCTATAACAGCCCGGAAAATTCATCCCGGTCTTCCCGGGAGGCCCAGGGGCATTTTGGTAATTTTGGGTCAGGCCGATAGGGCCGGTTTTGAAATTTAAAATTGCCGGAATAATTATGAGTCAATTTGAATAGGATCGGGAATTTTGGTGAAGACGTTTGGGCTTGGAAAAAGGTAAAAATAAATAGGGAATTAAATAGCACGTCGAGTGAGATTCGAGCCAGGGGCGTGTCGCGTGCTAGGCAGGGGTCGCTGCCAATCGAGCCACTGAGCGCTCTTGTGCTTCTAAACGCGCGATCTTCTATATATGCTTGTTTGATGCGCGTTTTGGTTTAAAGCAGGGCCGCCCGAGAAGCTCATCTTCCTCGCGATTTTTTCTTCTCTTTTCTTCCTCGACCGACCTGAGTTCCTTCGCGATTTTCTCCATCACCGACCAGCTAATTCCGAGCTCCTCCTCTCAATTCAAGCACATTCTCCTCCGAAAGCACCGTAAGTTCTTCCTCTTCTTCCTTTCCTTCAAAAATCCAATTTCTTTCCCCACAGTTCCGATTTCGTTCTGCTGCCGTGGGGAGTGAGAAGATTCGTGTGGTTTTTGTGCAGCTAATGTAGGGGATGTGATCCAGCAACAAATCGCGCGTCGAATCCTCTCCTATCGCCTGGAATCGAGCTCGTTCTCTCCGATGCTCTGTTCGCCCCTGTTCGTCGAGCTCGCCAGATCGCCTCGCCCGTCGCCGCGCGCAGCGAGCCTCTGCTGAGCCACGCCACGCGCGCCGCGCTGGCGCGCGCGCGCTAACGCGCCGCGTCCTCGCGCCTCAGCATCGCTCGCGCGCCCGCGCGTCCTCGCGCCCCCAAAGATCCGCCTCATCTGCGCTCAAGCGCGTCCAGCGCCCAGCGTGCGCACCCAGCGCGCCCAGCTCGTCCATTCCTGCGCCCCAGCGCGCCCAGCTAGCCCCGTTCGTGCATTCGTCGCGCCTCGTAAGTTGCTCTCGAGCCGAGCCTCGTTTATTTTATTATATTTAGGCCTATTGTGTGATTTTTGTTGTGATTGATAGGTTCTCGGTAGCTAGATCGGGTTCGTTCGCCATTTAGGTTTTCGTGTCAAATCTTCCCCGGCCAAGGTAAGGATTTCTTACCGGAGTTGTGTGGACCCTGCGATATTATATGTGATTGCTGATTGATTGCTTGTTTGTGTTTATTGACATGTGTAGCTAGGTTCTCTAATCTGAATTCCCGATTAGCATGATTTTTCCTGATTTAATTCTCGTGTTAATCCATGCTAGGCTGTTCCTCTCTAGCATGCTCGTATCTGTTCCTTGCTTCGTAGTATCATGCTAGGCTCGTTGTATTCTTATTGAGCACGTATTGGATTTTATGGAATTGTTTGCTTTGCTTGCTAGGGGCGAGTTAGAATTGCGGTAGATAGCATCATCCGGGCCTGATGCATAAAGAACCTTGCATCCATGGCAAGGACGTCGAGCAAGTCATTCCGTCCCTGGACCCCGTGAGGGATTAGCTAACCCAAGCGGTAGGCCCTACAATCTTGGGTGAGGGTGGCGGTATCGTTAAATGCCCCAACGGTCGGGATGATGACTTGGCATTGCCTCGTCCCCGGCCGCATGTCCTCGGCATGTTTGGCGGAGCCCCGATTGCCACTGTTAAGGCAAGGACGGCTTCTGGTGTAAGCCTACCACGACCGTCCCTTGGCCCCAGGTGCGGTGGTTCAGGCTGACATAGTTTACGTGTCCAGGTCTCACACCCCTATGTCAGTGACACCGATCCAAAGATTTAGTTAGGCATGGTGACTGGATATGGGCGGCTTGCCTCGGCACTCCTAGAACCCCCATAGTTCTGCAGTGCACGCGGTGCATGCTTACGCTCATTACAAACGCCGACCGAGAGCTCCTCGGGATTGTGAGCCGATGTACCTTTCGTCGACAAAGAGACAGGCGCCGAGGCCGGGACTTGTTTCTCGTATAGGGCGACTTATATATTGGGCTGTGTGGTGATGTTATTTCCGGACTAAGACCCTAGTTGGCATCCGAGGCCCAAGTATGGGCTAAGCTATGTGCTCTATTCTGTGTTTATATTCATAGCTTGCATACGCTCATCGAGATGACCATGTATATCGTATTGTACCCCGGTTGGGGATTCTTATGAGTAATTCGTTACTCACCCTTATTCTCGTGGTTTTCCACGAGTAATCGTGGTGCGCGACAGATGCTCCAAGGAGGAGCTGTGATCATGGGGCCCGATCTTCCAACTCGATTTTTGTATTATGACTCGGTGTGTTTTGTTTTCCCTGAATGCATGTAGTCGACACAGAGCCCTAGGATGTTTGTAAATATTTGTGGATTCCAGCATTTTGTATCCGAACAGTTTTGAATGGCTTTTAGTAAATCTCTCGATCGAGTAAACTTTGGAAATGTATTTATCTTGGAACAGTGCTTGGAAAGCAGGGGGCGAGTTCCAGGGAAATTGTCTAGTTTTTAAAGGAGTTATTTTGAATGTTTTTGTTTTAATTGGAATCCGAAATCATGTCTGTTTAAATGTCCTTTACTTTGAATGCATGCATTGGGATAAGGGCCCATTTAGTGCCCCATTCGGGTCGGTCCCTTACAGTTGGTATCAGATCCTAGAGTCATAAATTCTGTAATATGACCTGTTGTTGTAGGTCGTTTTCCCATGATCACTAGCACTCCGACAGTCATCAGGTACGCCTAAGTTTACTATTTGTTGTAGAAAAAGGGTTTAGAATTTACAATACACTCATCATCTAGTGTATGCCTTGTGTAATCGTTGTGGAGCGGAGACGCAGCGAGTTCTCACTCGTTATTGGTTTGGGTTTAGAGCGCCATCATGCCAACTTCCCGCAGTGTGTGATGTATGTTGTGGCTTGTTGTGGTATCCAGGTAGGTTCGGATGCCCTGGGACATCGTTCCAGAGGGAGGTAGAGATTGGACTCCCATAGGCCAACTATGGCCCAATTGATGGTTTTCCCCTAGTGAGAGGGTGGAGGTGCTTTGCCTTGGAATGCCACTCCAAGAGAGAAGTTAGCTGTGGTTGTGCTGATGTTGATGTTGGTGGAGCAGGTCCCCGTGTGGACTAGCCTGGGTAGCTCAAGTGCTGATCCTGAGCCTTGTTAGATTATTTGGTTGCCCAGAGAGTGGTTGCAAAGTTGGTAGCCTTCGAGGAGGTTGATGAGGCATCTTTGTGCTTCTGTGAAGTGTGGTTGTTTGCACGGCCAGATGGCGGAACCACAATGGGTAAGGGTGCAGCAAGCAGTGTTCTCTACGGACTGGATCCGTTTGTGGTTTCCTCAGTTGTTTGGTAAAAAAATGAACACTCTTCTTTTGGTAAGCCCTAGAGTAGGGCTAGCTGCTGCATGTTGAGAGAGCCGGCCAGAGTTTGTTGAGCATCATGTGGAGATGCAAGAGTAGGCTGTGAGCCTTCAGCTTGATGAGATGCCTTAGGCATGGTTGTTGGAGTTGAGCCCTTGTATGCCGAGCCAGAGTTCGTGTCACTTGAGGTTGTGGCCTTGTTGGCCCCGTTGTAGTAAGATGTGGATTTGGTAGTAGTGGCACTTGAGGTGCATTGGTTGGTGTGCCGCTTTGGCACTAAATCTGGTTCAGGCCTGAGTTTGGTATGGGCATAGCAGATGGTTCTATGCCGTTCGGAGTTTAGCGTACTCCTTTAGCCTTGGATCCATTTATGGTAGTTGCACCTGTGTAGGTCGTGCAAAAAGGGCTAGTTCAGTGGTAATCGAAAGACTTCAAGCGAAAGGATGTTCGAGAGGAGCCGGAGCCTTTTCCCAGTGTTATTGGAGGTTGAGTAAGTCAAGCAGGTTGGCGGTTGGTAAGTGTTAGTGCGCGTGCA
Source organism: Sicyos edulis (assembly GCA_036507275.1). Lineage (NCBI taxonomy): Eukaryota > Viridiplantae > Streptophyta > Magnoliopsida > Cucurbitales > Cucurbitaceae > Sicyos > Sicyos edulis. The sequence continues at coordinate 17,581,723 of CM071849.1, read as the reverse complement.
TCTCACGCTAGTGTTAAGGCCAAGAGATCCTTGTGGTTGGTAGTGCGGTCAACTACCTTCGAGTGCCTAAACCTCAGGAGAGTTGAACATCGTAGAAGCAAGTTGGGTCCAGTTGAGGGACCATGAGTTGGATGCCTATGAGTTAAGTAGGATGCCTTGTGAGAGGAGTTGGATGCCTTATGGGTAAGCACCCTTGGTAGAGGCTTGGTATAAAGTAAGTTTGGTTTGACGTGGTTATGCTTTGGTGGAGCAAGGTTGCCACAGCTTCGAGCATCGTGTGGAGATGGAACTTTGGGTGTTCCATTGATTGGTTGTATCTCTGCCAGGAGCTAGTGTGGCTTTTGGAAAAAGCATTTGTTAGTCTTGGACCTCTAAATGAAGGTTGGGAGTTGTGCACACAAGTGTGTTTGGTGTGGTTCGTTTTGTGGCAAGAGTTTCAGATCCATGTAGGGTTTGCTTGGGGATCTGGTGCTCAGTTCTTGGAAAAGTTGGACTCCAGGTGGATGTTGTAAGGCTTTAGTGAGGCGGTAAGGATACCATGCTCGTGGTATCAGGTTGTTGCTTAGGTAAGATTTGTTAAGTTGGACCTAAGCTTGGTTGGCGGATCTTCTTGTTGATCGTCATGGTCGAGAGAGAGTTGTTCGGATCCTTCCTTGGATAGGAGTTATGTTGTGGTTGATGTCTGAGTAGGAGGATGACGCATTCGGTAGCGTTTCGGGTCCTCTTGGTTTCCAAAGAGTTGGAGTTGGCCAGCATGGATGTGTGCTGGAAAATGGAGTTGTTGTTGGTTCAGGCAATTGGCTGTTAGCCCGTTAGTGGGCAGTAGGTGTCGAGGGTTGTCGGAGAACCCTAGGTTGTGGAGAGCCTCTCTAGAGCTCAGTCAGGCCAAGTAGTGAGTTGCATTTGGCAAGCTAGAGCCGTGTAGTTCGTAGCCTCGGGGGAATTGCTGGCAGTCTTGGTAGCCTAGCAAGTTAATATTTGTTTGGAGTAGAGTCCGGATTGGTTTCGGTGTGGTGACAAGTTGATGCTTGGTGTTGACCAAGGTGTGGATTGGAATTGCTAGAAGTCAGTTGCTCGTGGGGCGAATGGTTCGTGCCCTGTTGGTTGTTTTCCTGTTTCCAGGAAAGTTGGGAGTTGCCCGTTGGTATTTGGAGGTTTAGTTCGTGGTGGACCCCTGTTGCTACCCCGTAAGATTTTGATCTTCCGGCTTTAGTGAGCAAGACAAGTGAGTGTAGGTAGAGCTCTCTCATCCTTGGTGGTTTGCTCGTAGGAGCTGTTTTTCTTTCTGGTCCTGCGGTTACTACCGTCTTGGTTTGTTAAGGACTTTTCCGCCATAGCCTCGCCCCTCACTCGCTTTGACGAGGAAGGGTGTCGAGTTTGTTTGGGACGGTAGGTGTGATGAGAGCTTTGCCTGCTCAAGCGCAGCTTTGACTTCAAAGACACTGATGTTGGCGATCCGGAGGGGAGCGTGGTTTCGTGGTTTACAGCCGATGCTTCCAAGTTCGGGTTGGGTGTGTGTTGATGCAAAGACGGGAAGGTCATTGTTTATGCTTCCCGTCACCAAAGCCATATGAGCGAACTATCCGACTCATGATATGGAGTTGGCGTGAGTGGTCTTTGCACCAAAATTTGGAGGCATTACCGTATGGTGAGCGGATCCAGATGTTTACCGATCACCGTAGAGCCTCAAGTATCTGCTTACTCGAAGGAGCCGAATATGAGACAGAGGAGATGGTTAGAGTTAGTGAAAGATTATGATCATGAGATTCTGCACCATTCTGTAAAAGCCAATGTTGTAGCCGATGCTCGAGTAGGAAGACATCGCACTCCGCGGTGTTGTTGAGTTCCCAGCCAGTTACATGAGAGAGTTCGAGCGGCCGAGATTGCAGTGTTGTTGGGTGAGGTTACTGCCAGAGTAGCTGAGTTGACAGTCCAGCCATCAATTAGACAGCGGATTATTGTTAGTCAGCTGAGTGACCCCGCACGTAAAAGATTGAGTGACAGAGTTAGTGCTGATGGAGATTTTGACTTTGTGTATTCACCAGACAGTGGGCTGACGTACAGAGGCCGGTTGTGTGTTTCGGATGTTGCAGGATTGCGAACAGAGTTGCTCTCAGAGGCCCACAGTTCTCCGTTTGCTTGGCACCCCGGGGGTACCAAGATGTATCGAGATCTTAAGCCGACATTACGGTGGATGGGTATGAAAAGAGATGTTGCGGAGTTTGTCGATCGATGTCTCACTTGTCGCCAAGTGAAGGCACCCGATCGAGACCCCACCAGATTTATTGCGGCCGAGTGTGCCTCAGTGGAAATGGGAAGAGATCTCCATGGACTTTATTTCTGGTTTGCCGAGGACTCCGAGAAAGTTCTCTTAGATTTGGGTGATAGTCGATCGATTGACTAAGAGCGCACACTTCATTCCCGGTAGAGACACTTATACCGTGGAACAGTGGGCGCAGTTGTTTTTTTGGAACAGATTGTTCGCTATCACGGTGTGCCTGTGAGGATTGTGTCTGACCGTGATTCGAGGGCTTGTGTGTTGGATTTCCCGGGCAGTTGGGACCGATGCACATGATTCGATGGAGTTTGCATATAACAACGATTATCGATCGACGATCTGGATGGCTCCATTCGAGGCTTTGTATGGTAAGCGTTGCCGATCTCCTGTGTTCTGGGAAGAGGTTGGTGATAGACAGGTTTTGGGTCCCGAATTGCTGCAGTTGACCAATGGTGCGGTGCAGAAGATTAGAGCTCGTATGTTGACAACTCAGAGCAGACAGAAGAGTTACGCCGATGTTCGGCGTTGGGATTTAGAGTTTGAGGTTTGGCAAGCGTGGAAAGCTGAGTCCCCGTTTGTCGGTCCGCTTGAGATTCTCGGAGAGGATTGGCAAGGTTGCTTATCGGTTAGCCCCCGCCTCCATCATTGTCGCAGATGCGCGTGTTTTTCATGTTTCGATGTTGAGGCAGTACGTGCCGGACCCGTCGTACAATGTTGATTTTGAGCCTTTGCCGTTGAATGAGGATTTGAGCTTCGAGGAGAAGCCAGTGGGGATCCTTGCCTTTGAGACCAAGACATTGCGTAATCGTGAGATCCGTTTGGTAAAGATTCAGTGGAGGAGTCAGAGTTCAGAGGAAGCCACTTGGGAGCGGGAGGATGAGATGAGATTGCAGAATCCTGAGCTGTTCCAATCTTAAGTGACTTTCGAGGACGAAAGTCTTATAAGGGGGGAGTATTGTAACGGCCTGGAAAATTCATCCCGGTCTTCCCGGGAGGCCTAGGGGCATTTTGGTAATTTTGGGTCGGGCCGACAGGGCCAGTTTTGAAATTTAAAATTGCCGGAATAATTATGAGTCAATTTGAATAGGATCGGGAATTTTGGTGAAGACGTTTGGGCTTGGAAAAAGGTAAAAATAAATAGGGAATTAAATAGCACGTCGAGTGAGATTCAAGCCAGGGGCGTGTCGCGTGCTAGGTAGGGGTCGCTGCCAATCGAGCCACTGAGCGCTCTTGTGCTTCTAAACGCGCGATCTTCTATATATGTCTGTTTGATGCGCGTTTTGGTTTAAAGCAGGGCAGCCCGAGAAGCTCATCTTCCTCGCGATTTTTTCTTCTCTTTTCTTCCTCTACCGACCTGAGTTCCTTCGCGATTTTCTCCATCACCGACCAGCTAATTCCGAGCTCCTCCTCTCCAATTCGAAGCCCATTCTCCCTCCAAGCAGCTGGTAAGTTCTTCCTCTTCTTCCTTTCCTTCGAAAAAATCCAATTTCTTTCCCCCTGGTTCCGATTTCGTTCTGCCGGCCGTGGGAGTGAGGAGATTCGTGTGGTTTTTGTGCAGCTAATGTAGGGGATGTGATCCAGCAACAAATCGCGCGTCGAATCCTCTCCTATCGCTCGAATCGAGCTCGTTCTCTCCGATGCTCTGCTCGCTTCGCCCGATCGCCGAGCTCGCCAGATCGCCTCGCCGTCGCCGCAGCGGGCGAGCCTCCGCTACAAGCGCCGCCGCGCTCGCTCGCGCGCAACGCCCAACGCCCGCGTCCTCGCGCCTCTGCATCGCTCGCGCGCCCGCGTCCTCGCCCCAGCGTCTGTCCGCGCGCGTCCTCGCCTCTGCATCGCTCGCGCGCCCGCGTCCTCGCCCCAGCATCTGTCCGCGCCCAAGCGTGCGCACCCAGCGCACCCAGCTCGTCCATTCCTGCGCCCCAGCGCGCCCAGCTAGCCCCGTTCGTGCAATCGGCCCGTTCGTGCGTTCGTCGCGCCTCGTAAGTTGCTCCCGAGCTGAGCCTCGTTTATTTTATTATATTTAGGCCTATTGTGTGATTTTTGTTGTGATTGATAGGTTCTCGGTAGCTAGATCGGGTTCGTTCGCCGTTTAGGTTTTCGTGTCAAATCGTCCCCGGCCAAGGTAAGGATTTCTTATCGGAGTTGTGTGGACCCTGCGATATTATATGTGATTGCTGATTGATTGCTTGTTTGTGTTTATTGACATGTGTAGCTAGGTTCTCTAATCTGAATTCCCGATTAGCATGATTTTTCCTGATTTAATTCTCGTGTTAATCCATGCTAGGCTGTTCCTCTCTAGCATGCTCGTATCTGTTCCTTGCTTCGTAGTATCATGCTAGGCTCGTTGTATTCTTATTGAGCACGTATTGGATTTTATGGAATTGTTTGTCGCTTTGCTAGGCGGTTAGAATTGCGGTAGATAGCATCATCCGGGCCTGATGCATAAAGAACCTTGCATCCATGGCAGGGACGTCGAGCAAGTCATTCCGTCCCTGGACCCCGTAAGGGATTAGCTAACCCAAGCGGTAGGCCCTGCAATCTTGGGTGAGGGTGGTAGACTGTTAAATGCCCCAACGGTCGGGATGATGACTTGGCATTGCCTCGTCCCCGACAAATGTAGCATGTCCTCGGCATGTTTGGCGAGAGCCCCGATTGCCACTGTTAAGGCAAGGACGGCTTCTGGTGTAAGCCTACCACGACCGTCCCTTGGCCCCAGTGCGGTGGTTCAGCCGACATAGTTTACGTGTCCGTGTCTCACACCCTATGTCGGTGACACGATCCAAAGATTTAGTTAGGCGTGGTGGATCGGATATGGGCGCTTGCCTCGGCACTCCGCAACCCCCATAGTCTGCGCAGAGCACGCGGTGCATGCTTACGCTCATTACAAATACGCCGATCGAGAGCTCCTCGGGATTGTGAGCCAGTGTACCTTTCGTCGACAGTAGACAGGCTGAGGCCGGGACTTGTTTCTCGTATAGGGCGACTTATATATTGGATTGTGTGGTGATGTTATTTCCGGACTAAGACCCTAGTTGGCATTCGAGGCCCAAGTATGGGCTAAGCTATGTGCTCTATTCTATGTTTATATTCATAGCTTGCATACGCTCATCGAGATGACCATGTATATCGTATTGTACCCCGGTTGGGGATTCTTACTGAGTAATTCGTTACTCACCCTTATTCTGTGGTTTTCCACAGGTAATCGTGGTGCGCGACAGGATGCCTGAAGGAGGAGCTGTGATCATGGGGCCCAGTCTTCCAACTCTGATTTTTGTATTATGACTCTGGTGTGTTTTGTTTTCCCTAAATGCATGTAGTCGGGCACGGAGCCCTAGGATGTTTGTAAATATTTGTGGATTCCAGCATTTTGTATCTGAACAGGTTTTGAATGGCTTTTAGTAAATCTCTGATCGAGTAAACTTTGGAAATGTATTTATCTTGGAACAGTGCTTGGAAACAGGGGGCGAGTTCCAGGAAATTGTCTAGTTTTTAAAGGGGTTATTTTGAATGTTTTTGTTTTAATTGGAATCCAAAATCATGTCTGTTTAAATGTCCTTTACTTTGAATGCATGCATTGGGATAAGGGCCCATTTAGTTCCCCATTCGGGTCGGTCCCTTACAACATCGTTCTAGAGGGAGGCAGAGATTAGACTCTCGTAGGACATTTGTGGCCCAGTTGTTGTTTTTCCCCTAGTGAGAGGGTGGAGGTGCTTTGTGCAGATCGCCAGTATGTTGATCGCACTCAGAGGAGCAGGGACGCTTGGCATGTCCGACCTAGGAGTTAGACTGATCGTGTTGATGTTGAGGCCGCGTCTAGGGTTGTTTAGGCTCGCAGGCCAGTTTTGGCCCTGGCAGTTGAGTTGCCTAAAGGAGGGGGTAGAGGCTAGCATGCCTCAGAGTGAGACTCCTTGAGTAGAGTGTGCTCCAGCCATGAGAGATTTGATGGAAGGTCTTTAGCTATCAGAGAGCGGAGACCCAGGCGCAGATTGTAGCGCGTAGTGAGGAGTCCCGGGCACAGATAGCCTAGTTGACATAGTTTTTCAGCAGACACCCCCCCTAGTAACTCTTGTATCCCCGGAGGTTCCCGGGAGGGCATGATCAGCAGGTTTTTGCCGTTGAGTTTGTTGGCGTTGATGGAGCCGCCCAGTTTGGCAAGTGGATGCCTGTAGAGCTCGATGTTTTACAAAGTCCTACTGCTAGTAGTAAAGCGGTTGGCCAGGTTTGTGTTTAGCATCCGTGTGTTGGGATGCCCTACTGTTCAGAGGCCGAGATGTGCCGTTCCTGTGCTGTTTGGTCAGCAGTTGGTGGTGGAAATCCCTTGTGAGAGGTGGGCTAGCAGAGTCTCCACCAGTCGCCCAATTGATTGGCAAGTTGTCGTGTTAGTGGCTTGAGGCAGATGTAGAGACATCCTTGCCCCCTTGCAAGCCTACTGTTGTTTTACAGCCAGTTCTTTTAGTACCCTTGTAGCCACGGTTCAGTATGGAGTTTGCTTGTCAGGGTTTAATCCGTTTGTGGATTTCAGCGGGCTAGTAGAGTGGAGCACTCTTTTGTTTGGATGTTCCAAATGTGGAACAAGTTGTTGCCACCCGAGGAGTTGTCCTGAGCTTCTGTTGAGCATCGAGTGGGATGCAAGAGTTGGCCTGGGCTTCTGTTGAGCATCGAGTGGGATGCAAGAGTTGGCCTGAGCTTTTGTTGAGCATCGAGTGGGATGCAGGAGTAGGCCGTGGCATGTCTGTTGGTCGAGCTGCCAGAGAGTAGTCTGCTCGAGTTTTGGGACTCTTGTGCTGAGTGCCATTGCCCCGTCACTTGGAGTGTGACCTTCCCTTCCCTCAGAGGGGCATAAAGCTCGTTTAGGGTTGATTTGTGTTGGAAAGGATGTAGTGCATGTTGGCACCAAGCTTTAAGAGGAGGCATAGATTCAGGCCAGTTGGCACTTTTGTGCAGGTGGTTCCATGGCCGCCCAGAGTACAACATCCCCACTAGTCTTGTACCCATTTCCTGAGGTTGCACCTGTTTGGGTTGCATAGGAGATCTAGCTCGGTGGTAGTCAGAGGACTACAAGTATGAGGTTTTCGAGGGAAAGTAGGAGCTTTTCAGGGTCACCGAGAGTTGGGTACCAAAGGATGTTGTAGGCTGTTAAGAGCTAGCGCGTTCGAGTTCTTGTGCCTGTGTTATGAGCTTATGAACCAGTTTTATGGTAGTATGATTCGACTACCCTTTGAGTTACCCTAGTATGGGTAGTGTTGGCATCGATGGATGCGTGATTGATCCAGTGTTAGAGCCATGAGTTGGATGGTTGATCGGAGCGCGTTTAGTGGGCACATTGGTTGAGGCATGTTAGCTTGGTATGGATATGCTCTTGTAAGAGTGAGTTGGCTAATGTGGCGTTTCGCGGTGAGTTGGCCCCGAGAGGGTTTGAACTCTTGTTGCTCCCTTGTAGTAGTGGCTCTGTTGGAGGCAAAAGTTGCCCTGTGTGAGAGTCCTTGTTGGCATTGGATCTAAAGAAATCTGGTTGGAGCTGTACACCCCGGTGTACTATTGTGTAGCTCGTTCCGTGGTGTATGTTTGGAGAACCACGAGGGGTTAGTGTTGAGGAACCAGTGCTCAGTCTTTGAGGTGCCAAGGCTTTAGTTCTTGGCAAGTGCCCTAGCTTTGGTTGTAAGGATGCCGTGCTCGTAGCCGGTTTGTTGTTTAAGCAAGTTTTGCTAGTTGGTCCTTGCCCTGGTCAGAATTCAGTTGGAACTGAACAAGAGCGGTGGTAGCAAAGCCGCGCAGTTTCTAATCGTTATGGCTAAGAGAGCTGTTCGGATCCTTACCTTGGGCAGAAGGTATGTTGTGGTTGATGCTTGAGTAGGAGGATGGCGCATTCTGTAGCATTTCCGGTCCTCATGGTTTTCAAGTTGGAGTTGGCCAGCGTAGTTGAGATGCTGGAGAGGGTTGTGTCGTGTAGCCGGTTGTCTGTTAGATCGTTTCACGACCGTGTGTGTCGGAGGGTGATCGAAGGATCCCTAGGTTGTGGAGAGCCTCTCCAGAGCTCAGTCAGACCCAGACAGTGTTCCTTGGGTGAGTTGCTTGCAGACTTGGTAGTCTAGCAAGCTATTGTTTGTTTGGAGTAGAGTTCGGATTGGTTCCTGTGAGGTGGCTAGTTGGTGCTTGGTGTTGTTAGCAAGCGAAAAGTTGTTTGTCCCCATAAGGGCGGAGGCCAGCCGGTTTAAGAGTTGAGCTTTTGCTGGAAAGTTGTTGGTTCTTTGGGGTTGGAGGAACCCCTAGTTTCTATGGTGGTTGAGTTGCACCATGGATGCTAGCCTCGATTATTATCTTTGGAGATAGCCTTCTCAGTCCGTTTTCCATGCGATGTTCCTAGTGTGGAGTTTCTAGTCGCAAGATGAATTAGGCATAGGCTAAAAGGAGGAATTGTAAGGACCCGACCCGAGAAACGGTCTCTAACCTAGATCCTTACTTAGCATGCATGATTAGGAATGTAAAACATCATTGAGAGTACCAAATTTTAAAGCTTTGCATTCAACTCATTTAAAACAAAACCGTAAATCCAATAAATAAAAATCCACAAGTAACTGACTGATCAGTACTTTCTTAAAAGAAATCAAGAGAACGGTTCGAGAAACATGAAATAGTGTTCAGAGTGCTTTCCTAGGGACTCAAGTCCCACTACATGCTAAATCATTAAAAAAAACAGTAAATAGACATGCAACTCAGAGTCAGCGATCCATGATCATCCAGCAGCCTCCTCCTAGCCATCCAGCCTCTGTCCCAAGTTACCTGGTGGAAAACCACAAAAAATAAGGGTGAGCAACGAGTTACTCAGTAAGAATCCCCATCCGGGGTACAATACGAAAACATCTCATTTAGCACACGGACAAGCAACCATACAATGACTTAGAGCAATCAGTTGTGTTAATTTATACGCCAGTCCTAGAGCTTTCCTTTTCGAAGGCTTACAGCTATAAACTACCCTAGGTTCTTCACCTGGATGCCTTTCAGGCCTTGCACAACCTAGGACTCAGTGTTGCCCTTCGGGGACTTACACACCTAGGATGCCCATCGTGTCTTACACCTCCAACTCGGTGATCCCCATCGGGACTTATACACCTAGGATGCCCATCGGTCTTACACCTCCAACTCGGTGATGCCCATCGGGACTTATACACCTAGGATGCCCATCGGGGTCTTACACCTCCAACTCAGTGATGCCCAACGGGGTCTTATACACCTAGGATGCCCATCGGGGTCTTACACCTCCAACTCAATGATGCCCATCGGGGACTTATACACCTAGGATGCCCATCGGGGTCTTACACCTCCAACTCAGTGATGCCCATCGGGGACTTATACACCTAGGATGCCCATCGGGGTCTTACACCTCCAACTCAGTGATGCCCATCGGGGACTTATACACCTAGGATGCCCATCGGGGTCTTACACCTCCGGTTGTCCATCGGGGTCTTACCCGAGCGGGACCTAAACTAGTTACCCCTACAATCTTCTGCACTATATAACACCTGTCCAACCCTAACATGGATCTAACAAAGATACAACGAAAACATGGTTATGCCAGGTTGGAAGGAATTAGCATGGAATTAATAGAGTACCACATAAAGCATGGATAAGTCAGGATAGGAGAACCTTAGCATGGAACTAACGGAACGCAAACATCACACGAATACGAGATCGAAGCAAGCATGAATCCTATCCACTAAAAACTCATACAGTCACAATAATCAACATGCTATCAAAGTATTCGCAGGGTCCACACAACCCCGGGTAAGAATCCTTACCTGGAAACGAGTGGAAAGTAACTATCACGAGTCAACTAACAACCCTCGAGCTTCAAAGCGAACCCGAGCGACCTAGGCATCCAATAAAATATCCTAAATAAATAAACAGCAGCTAAAATCATGAAGTCCAAAGGGTGGAGGCTCAGAAATTTACCAACCGAGAAGGCACCAGACCACTTTCTAGGCCAAGGGTTCGAGTCCCCCCAACCACACCTTCCAAAATAAAAATAAAGTATATAAAAACCTTATTTTACATTAAGCTGAAAACTGGGCTGTTACAGTACTCCCTCCTTAGAAGACTTCCGTCCCTGGAAGTCGGTGTACTTAAAACAACTCCGGGTAGTTCCTCCTCATCTCCCTTTCCAACTCCCAAGTAGCTTCCTCAACTCTCTGATTCCGCCACTGCACTTTCACTAAATCAATAGCTTGGTTCCTCAAGACTTTCTTCTCAAATGCTAAGATCTTTATGGGTTTTTCCTCAAAGCTCAGGTCATGGTTTAGCTGCAAAGGCTCGAAATCTATGACATGAGAAGGGTCTGCCACATACTGGCGGAGCATCGAAAAATGGAACACACTATGCATTGCAGCCAAGGATGGCGACAATGCTAATCGGTAAGCTACGACCCCAATCCTCTCGAGGATCTCGAATGGTCCAACAAACCTGGGGCTCAGCTTCCCCTTCCTACCAAACCTCAGAACTCCACGCATCGAAGCTACCTTAAGGAACACATGCTGGCCAACCTCAAACTCCAACTCTCTACGCCTGACATCGGCGTAGCTCTTCTGCCTGCTCTGGGCAGTCAACATACGGGCTCTGATTTATTGGACAACCTCATTGGTTAACTGGAGCAACTCCGGACCCAAAACTTGCCTGTCTCCAACCTCTTCCCAGAATACCAGGGATCTGCAGCGCTTACCATACAACGCTTCAAACGGTGCCATCTGAATGGTCGACTGAAAACTATTGTTGTAGGAAAACTCCATCAAATATAAGTACTGGTCCCAACTACCCGGGAAATCCAACACACAGGCTCGCAACATATCTTCTAGGATCTGGTTTACCCGCTCTGTCTGACCATCGGTCTGTGGATGGAAGGTTGTACTGTAGCTGCACTCTCTGCCCAAACCTGCCTGAAGAGCTTTCCAAACCCGTGATGTAAAATGGGAATCTCGGTCGGAGATAATTTTAACTGGCACTCCGTGGTACCTAACTATCTGGTCAAGGAACAACTGCGCCCACTGCTCCAAAGTATAGCTTATCCTGCCAGGAATAAAGTGTGCATACTTGGTCAACCTGTCAACGATCACCCAAATCTGTGCATAACCTCTAGGAGTCCTGGGCAAACTTGAAATAAAGTCCATGGTAATCTCCTCCCACTTCCACTGTGGCACCCCGAGCGCGCCGCAGCAAACTCTTTGGTTTTACGCTTAGGCGCCTTCACTTGCCGACAAGTGAAGCACCGACTGACAAACTGGGCAATCTCTCTCTTCATCCCCATCCACCAAAAAGTCTGCTTAAGATCTTGATACATCTTGTTACCCCCTGGGTGCCATGCAAAAGGCGAGGTGTGAGCCTCGGCCAACAACTCTGCACGAATACCGGGATCGGCTGGGACACATAGCCGAACCTTATATCTCAAGCCACCATTTGCAAATATCACAAAATCGAAGTCACCGTCAGCCTGAACTCTCTCATACAAACTCTTTAACTTAGGATCATTCAACTGGCCGTCGATAATCCTTTGCCTTATCGAAGGCTGGATAGTCAACTGAGCCACCCTGGTGGTAACATCCCCTAACAACACTGCTATTGTCGCTCTCTCAAGGTCTTTCCTTATGATACTGTTGGGATTTGTCAACGTTGCTAGATGCGAGGTCTTTCTACTTAGTGCATCTGCCACAACGTTTGCCTTTCCAGGGTGATACAGGATCTCACAGTCATAATCCTTTACAAGCTCCAACCACCTCCTCTGCCTCATGTTCAGGTCCTTCTGAGTGAAGAAATACTTGAGGCTTTGGTGGTCCGAGAAAATCTGAATCTTTTCCCCATACAAGTAGTGCCTCCAGATCTTAAGCGCAAAGACGACCGCTGCCAACTCCATATCATGCGTCAGATAGTTCTGCTCGTGTGGTTTCAACTGCCTCGAGGCGTACGCTATCACCTTACCGTGTTGCATCAGAACGCAACCCAAACCAAACTTGCTGGCATCACTGTACACCACGAAACCCTCTGTTCCCTCTGGAATTGCCAACATTGGCGCAGACGTCAAGCTGTTCTTCAGCTTAGCAAAACTCTCATCGCACTTCTTATCCCAAACGAAATCGACGCCCTTCCTCGTCAATCGAGTAAGCGTTGCTGCTATGGCAGAAAAATTATGAACGAAGCGACGGTAATTTCCGGCCAGACCCAGAAAGCTACGAATCTCTGACACAGTCATCGGTCTGGCCCACGAACTAACGGCCTCTATCTTCGAAGGGTCCACAGCCACTCCCTCCTTAGACACAACGTGTCCCAGAAAAGCTACCTCCTCAAGCCAAAAGTCACACTTTGAAAACTTCGCATAGAGCTGGTTCTCACGCAAGGCTGACAAAATCTGCCTTAGGTGCGAAGCATGGTCCTCCTTAGACTTAGAGTACACAAGAATGTCATCTATGAATACGATGACAAAGCGGTCCAAGAATGCCTTGAACACTCTGTCCATCATGTCCATGAATGCTGCTGGGGCGTTCGTGTAACGACCCAGGTTTTTCATCCCGGTCTTCCAGGTATGCCCTAGGGGTAATTTGGTAATTTGGTCGGGCCGTCAGGGCCGTTTGTGTCTTTTCCAGTTACTAAAATTATTGGATGGATTTATGTAGGTTTTTGGAAGGATTTGTGGTTTGGTTTGAGCAAGGTTTGATGCAAAAGTAAAAATAAAGGAAATTGTGCTGCAGTTGGGGTTTGAACCCGGGTCTCCTGGAAAGCTTGTGGGGATGTGTGCCAATTGAGCCATTTGGTGCTCTTGTTGCTCTTCCTGCATCATTTTATGGTTAGCCTTGGATTTTGGGAGTTTTGGTGCATTTGGTTAAATGAAATAGAAATTAGGTTTGTTCCATCTTCTTCTCCAAAGTGTGTGGCCGCCCAAGCTATTCTCTCCATTGCCTTGCCGAGTTCTTCATCCTTGCAGCTCCCTTGGATCGATCATCATCATTCCGGGTAGGTATCGATCTTCCTCTTCTTCTTCACATCCGTTTGGTGTGCTGTTTGACCAAGTGAATAGAAGAGTGTTGTGTGTGTTTGTGTTGATTGCAACCACCGTAGAGAAGTCGCCACCAGCGCAGCCATCGTCGCCGCGTCGCCCACCGGCCACGCCACGCGCGGATCGCGCCAAGAAGCAGCCCGATCGCCAAGTCGCCAGCCTCCGTTCTTCGCGCGCGCGCAGCGGCCCGGATCGCCCAAGGTCGCTCGCGGTCGCAGCCCATCGCGACGCCAGGATCGCGGCTGTCCTCGCTGATCGCTCGCACCCCAGAGGCCCTCGCCGCGCCGCGTGCCTTCGCTCGAAGCTGATCGCCATACGCGCGCTGCGTCCGTGCCGTCGCGTTAAATGCGTGCCTTGCTGCCGTGCGCGCACAGCGCGCCAGCGCCCATCCGCCCATCCATACGCAGCGCGCGCGCGCCAAGATCAGTGTAGCGGCCAGCCAGCCTGCGCGTGCCCGGCCTGCCACCGCTAGCTCGGGATTGTTCCGCGCCTTAGGATTTGTGTGTAGAAGCCTCCCGACCAAGGTAAGGATTTCTTACCGGAGTTGTGTGGACCCTGCGATGTTCTATGTGATTGATGTTGTATGTTTGTTTGTGATTACCAAAGATGTGTAGTTTAGGTGCTCTGCTTACAATTCTCGATCGCATGACTTCATAAATCACCGCCAGGCTTGTTTTTACTCTGTTGGAGCTGCCAGCACTCTGTCATTTATTATTTGCATTATTTGTTCAGCATGTAGATGGACAGGAGTCCTAGAGGAATGTTGTTTAAAAGTTGTTTAAACTGTTTTGAGTGTTCTTTCATAAATACTGGCCAGGCTTGTTTTTACTCTGTTGGATTTGCTTAATGAAAATTGTTGGTTATGTTTTAAGTGTTCCCCGTTCTCAAATGTTTTGTAAAGTTTTAAAATATGAGCACTAAACCGCTTGTTGACATATTTAACTTGCATGCTGAGTGAGAACCCAGGTTTAGGACCGTGTTTTGGGTCAGGTTCTTACAATTACTCAGTAAGAATCCCCAACCGGGGTACAATACGATATACATGGTCATCTAGCAGAAAGGTATGCAAGCTATGAATATAAACACAGAAGAGAGCAGATAGCTTAAATCCACACATAAACTTCGGATGTCAATTGAGGGTCTTACTCCGGAATAATCCACCTCATGATACAATCCTATACGAGAAACAAGTCTCGGCCTCAGCGTGTCTACTGTCGATACGTAAGGTGCACTGGCTCACAATCCCGAGGAGCTCTCCAGTCGGCGCTATAATAAGCGTATGCGCGCACCGCATGCTACTGCAAATCGTGGGGGGTGCCGGGTCTAATAGCAAGTCGCCTGTGTCCGATCCACCATGCCTAACTAAATCTGTGGATCGGTGTCACTGACATAGAGGTGTGAGACCTGGACACGTGAACTATGTCAGCCTGAACCACCGCACCTGAGGCTAAGGAACCGGTCATGGTAGGCTTACACCAGGAAGTCGTCCTTGCCCTAACAGGTGGGAATCAAGGGCTACTGCCGAACACGCTGAGGACGTGCCGACTACCGGGGACAAGGCAATGCCATGTCATCATCCCGACCATTGGGACGTGCCGACTGAGGACGTGCCGACTACCGGGAACCTAGCATGATACTACGAAGCAAGAACAGATAACGAGCATGCCAGAACAGAACAACCTAGCATGGACTAACATGAGAAACAACATAAGAAATCATGCCACCCGGGAATTCAGAGCAGAGCACCTATCACTAAACATGTTGATAAACACAAACAAGCATACAAACAGCAATCACATATAATATTGCAGGGCCCACACAACTCCGGTAAGAAATCCTTACCTGGTCGGAAGGCAACTACACAAAAGAATCCTAAGCTGCGATCAAACCCAAGCTAGCTAACGAGAACCTAACAAACAGAATAATAATCACAATCCATAGGCCTAAATATAATGAAATAAACAGGCCTCGGCTATGGAGCAACTCACGCGACACGGCTAACGCGCGGACGGACAGGCTGCACGAGCGTGGCTGGTGCTTGGCGCGCTGACACGATACTGGTACGCTGGTGCTGGGGCGCGGGCGTGCTGGTGAAGAGCGCGCGCGCGGGCGATCTGGTGAGCGCGACGGCTGCGACGGCCTGCTGAGCGATCTGGGCGTGCTTCAGGGGCGATCTGGGAGTGTTGTAGGGGCAATTTGGGCGTGCGACAGGGGCGATCTGGGCATGTTGCAGGGGCGATCTGGGCGTGTTGGGCGATCTGGCTCGGCTGTTGGGCTTCCCACTACTGGCTGCATCAAAACACACACACACACAACCTCTTCCTTTACACTCGGCTAGCAAGGACACCAATTGGAGAAGATGAAGAGGATGAAGACTTACCCAGAATGCCGATCGAACCTCGGGGCTGCAAAGGAGCAAGGATTCGGCTTGGGAGCTAGGGAGAAAAGCTTGGGCGGCCAAGAAGCTTTTGGAGTAGAAGACAAAACCCTATATTTCTTTTCTTTTAATCAAATGCACCAAAACTCCAAAGATCCAAGGCTAACCAAGATATGTCGCGGAATGAGTAACAAGAACTCCCATTAGCTCAATTGGCAAGGACACACAACTAACCTCCCAAACCACTTGGGTTCGAAACCCAACTTCTACACTTTAATTCTCAATTTTTCTTTTGCATCTCACCATGCCCAAAAACATCCACAAAGCATCAAAATCCTACCTAAGTCCATTCCATAATTTTTAACAACTGGAAAAGACATAAACGGCCCTGACGGCCCGACCAAATTACCAAAATACCCCTAGGGCATACTTGGAAGACCGGGATGAAAACATGGGCCGTTACAATATTCCCTCCTTTTTATGACTTTCGTCCTCGAAAGTCCTTAAGACTGAAACAGCTCAGGATACTGCAATCTCATCTCGTCCTCCCCGCTCACGAGCGGCTTCTTCAGAACTCAAACTCCCCACTGAACTTTTACCAAACGGATCTCACGATTACGCAACGTCTTCGTCTCAAAGACCAGAATACTCACAAACTTCCCCTCGAAGCCCAAATTCTCAATCAGCTGCAAAGGCTCAAAGTCCACAATGAGCGATGGGTCCGGCACATACTGCCTCAACAACGATACATGTAAACACTGTACAGCTGGCAATGACGGGAAAGAACTAACCGATATGCAACTCTGCCAATCCTCTCGAGAATCTCGAATGGTCCAACAAAATGGGGACTCCACTTCCCTCGCTTACCAAACCTCAACACACCTCACATCGGTGCAACCTTAAAACACGCACTGTCCAACCTCAAACTCTAAAACTCGACGCCGTACATCGGCGTAACACTTCTGCCTGCTCTAGGCTACCAACATACGAGCTCTAAACTTCTGCACTGCACTGCTGGTCAACTGCAGCAACTCAGGACCCAAAAAAAACTGACGGCCACCAACCTTTTATCACAACACTAGAAACCTGCAACGCTTCAACGAAACCTCATGAACTATCAGCTGGGGACTGCTACCCAAAGCAACCTCGTAAAACCAACCCTGGTCCCCATTGCCTAACCACTTTAAAACACCAACTCGCAACAAGCTCGACGGATCCGCTCACTCCTCCCAAAAGACCATCGGTCAGAGGGTGAAAACACTATAGGACTGCACTCGGCTCATAAGCCTCTTAACAACGCTCTCCGAAACTACGCTTCATCAACGCCTTTGCCGAACAAACCTTTGTTGCCACACCCTGGTGACAACAACTCTAGCCCGAAACTACCATGCCACTACTCCACAGTAATGACATCTCCACCTGGGCGAGGTGCGAGCTCTAGCTACTGAAACCAATCCACCAAAAATCCGAACTCACACAACAACCTCAACCAGCTGCCAGCTTCCACACGAACTCCTACAAACCAACAACTTGAGTGCTACGAACTCGGTAGCCTAAGCAACCGCACACTGCATAACCACGCCAATCTACTCAACTCCAACTCGACCTAGATCACCGATCGAAAAAGTCAACTTTGCTATCAACAGGCCCGGAGGGCTCCCTCCACCAAACTTACCTCCATGCAAGCAACGGAACGAAGCTTGCCTCAAATATGAAACACGTCTCACAAGTCCAAACAATAACACATACAGGCTTAACCCTCTAGCTTAGGCTTATTGCACCTTCCCACCGAAACTTCACAAACGGGACGTCGCCACCAGGTTAACACCAACTACCAAGAACCAGAATACCAATCATGGCTGGCAGAGCACAAGCTACACTAACCAGCAAAGATCCCTCAAAAGGCCAAGTCCCTAATCCAGCCACAATGGTGCAACCTCATCCGACAACTGATACAAAGGGGTTCCTCAACTACAAAGGTGCAACAACTCCCAGGCCAAACACACAAAGTACCTTAACTGACTAGGCCCAACACTCACAAGAGGCAGAACAACCCTTACTGCAACTTCCAAAACACCACTCAAGAATCCGCTTAACTAGACAAACAATTGCTTCCAAGCAGCCAACAAACTTTTCCCTCTTGCTAGCACCACTACTAACAACTCCAAGACCAAGGGAGTAACCTAACAACTCCTATGAGGAAACGGTTCTTACAAGCGGACAACCGAAGGACAGAGAGCTCCACACACGCTCGCTGTCTTGCTCTGCTAAAGCAACAAATTTAACCGACAACCACACACTAGCTAAGACTCACCTCCAAATGCCAAAGGGGCAACTCTCAACATCCTGGTAACAGGAAAACAACCAACAGGGCACGAACCACTCGCCCCACGAGCAAAACTAACTTCTAGCAACTCAAAACCACACCTTGGTCAACACCAAGCACCAACTTGCCACCACACTGGAACCAATATGGACTCTACTCCAACAAACTCTAGCTTGCTAGCCTACCAAAACTGCCAGCAACTCACCCGAGGTCTACAACCTACATGACTCCGGCTTGCCAACTGAACTCACTACCTGGGTCTGACTGAGCTCTGGTGAGGATCACCACAACTAGGATTCTTCGGTAACCCTCGACACACACTGTCGTCTAACGGTCTAACAGCCAACTGCCTGAACAAACAACTCCTTTTTCCAGCATCACAACTATGCTGGCCTACACCGAACCTCGAAACCAAAAAGACTAGAAACGCTTCAGAATGTGTCATCCTCCTACTCAAAGCATCAGCCACATCAAAGCTTCCACCCAGGGTAAGGATTCCGAGCAACACTCTTAGCAACTACGGTTAGGAACTACGTGGTTTCGTTACAACCACCACTTGTTCAGTACCATCTGAACTCCAACCATGAACAACAAGAGGTTCCACCAACCAAGCTTAGGTCCAACCTAACAAAACTTGCCTAAGCAACAACCCGACCACGAGCACGGTATCCTTACAACCACAACTAAAGCCTTACGACATCCACCTGGAGTCCAACTTCTCCAAGAACTGAGCACCAGTTCTCCAAAGCAAACCCTACCTGGTTCCGAAACTCTCGTCACCAGAACGAACTACACAAAACACACTTGTGTGCACAACTCACAACCTTCCTTCAGAGATCCAAGACTAACAGGTGCTTTCCAAAAGGCAACACTAACTTCTGGCAGAGATACAATCAACCAGAGGAACACCAAAAGTTCCATCTCCACACGATACTCGGAGCTGTGGCAACCTTGCTCTACTAAAACATAACAATGCCAAACCGAACTTACCTTATACCAAGTCTCTACCAACTGTGCTTACACAATAGGCGTCCAACTCCCCTCAATAGGCATCTAGCTCATCTCATAGGCATCCAACCCATCTCATAAGCATCCAACTCATGGCCCCTCTGTTGGACCAAACTCGCATCTACGATGCTCAACCCTCCTCAAATTTAGGCACTCAAAGGTAGTTGACCGCACTACCAACCACAAAGATCTTTTGGCCTTAACACTAGCGTGAGACTCACGCACACTAACACTTACCAACCGTCAACCTGCTGACTTACTCAACCCCCAGTAACATTGGGAAGAGGCTCCAGCTCCTCTCGAACATCCTTTCGCTTGTAGTCCTTCGACTACCACTGAACTAGCCCTCTTGCACTATCAAACCAGGTGCAACTGCCACAAACGGATCCAAAGGCTAAAGGAGTGCTCTGAACTCTGGACAAATTATAGAACCATCTGCTATACCCATGCCAAACTCAGGCCTAAAACAGACTTAGTGCCAAGTGGCACACCAACCAATGCACCTCAAGTGCCACTACTACCAAATCCACATCTTACTACAAATGGGGCCAGCAAGGTCACAACCTCAAGTGACAAAAACTATGGCTAGGCATACAAGGGCTTAAAACTCAAACAACCCTGCCTATGGCATCTCATCTAACTGAAGTCTTACGACCTACTCTTGCATCTCCACATGATGCTCTACAAAACTCTGGCCGGCTCTTTCAACATGCAGCAGCTAGCTCTACTCTAGGAGCTCACCCTAAGAAGAGTGCTCAACTCTACCAGACAACTGGGGAAACCACCAACTGATCAAGTCCGATGGGAACACTGCTCGCTGCACCCTTAACCACAGGGTTCTGACTTACTGGCTGCAAAACAACAACAATTAACAAGAGCACAAAGATGTCTCTACATCCTCCTCGAAAGCTACTTACTCTGCAGCCACTCTCTGGGCAACCAAACAATCTGCTAAGGTTCAAGATCAACACTTGAACTACCCAGGCTAGTCCACACTGGAATCTGCTCCACAAGCATCAACATGAGTAAAGCCATAGCTAACTCCTCTGCTGGAGTGGTACTCTAGGGCAAATCACCTCCACCCTCTCTCTAGGGGAAAACTAACAACTGGGCCACAAGTGGCCTATGGGAGTTTAATCTCTGCCTCCCTCTGGGACGATGTCCCAGCGGTATCTGAATCTATCTGGATACCCTGACAAACTGCTATCATACTTCTTACACTACGGGAAGTTGGCATGATGGTGCTCTAGACCCAAACCTACAACGAGTCAGAACCTGCTCGTCTCCGCTCCACAACACTAAACAAGGCATACACTAGATGAAAAGTATTGTAAATTCTTAACCCTTTTCTAAAGTCAGAAACTTAGGCGTGCTGATGACCGCTCGGAGGCTTGATGATCATGGAAAAACGACCTACAACAAAAAGGTCGATCCTCACAGAATCTATGACTCTGAGCTCGATACCAATCAGAAAGACTGACCAAATGGGGTTCTAAAATAGGCCTTTACCTCAATGCATGTGTTCAAAACACCAGTACACTGGGAAGAGGCTCCGGCTCCTCTCGAACAACCTTTCGCTTGTATTCCTTCGACTACCACTAAACTAGCTCTCTTGCACGACCTAAACAGGAGCAACTGCCATAAATGGATCCAAGGCTAGAGGAGTGCGCTGAACTCCGGACGGCATAGAACCATCTGCTATACCCATGCCAAACTCAGGCCTAAATCAGACTTAGTGCCAAAGCGGCACACCAACCAATGCACCTCAAGTGCCACTACTACCAAATCCACAACTTACTACAAATGGGGCCAGCAAGGTCACAACCTTAAGTGACAAAACTCTGGCTAGGCATACAAGGGCTCCAAACTCAAACAACCATGCCTAAGGAATCTCATCAAACCGAAGGCTCACGGCCTACTCTTGCATATCCACATGATGCTCAACAAAACTCTGGCCGGCTCTCTCAACATGCAGCAACTAGCTCTGCTCTAGGAGCTCACCAAAAGAAGAGTGCTCAACTCTACAAAACCACTGAGGAAACCACCAACGGATCAAGTCCGATGGAAACACTGCTCGCTGCACCTTTAACCACAGGGTTCCGGCTTACTGGCTGCAAGCAACAACACTTTACAAGAGCACAAAGATGCCTCTACATCCTCCAGGAAGGCTACTAACTCTGCAGCCACTCTCTGGGCAATCAAACAATCTGCTAAGGCTCAAGATCAACACTTGAGCTACCCAGGCTAGTCCACACTGGGACCTGCTCCACAAGCATCAACATAAGCAAAGCCATAGCTAACTCCTCTCTTGGAGTGGTACTCCAAGGCAAATCACCTCCACCCTCTCACTAGGGGAAAACCAACAACTGGGCCACAAGTGGCCTACGAGAGTCTAACCTCTGCCTCCCTCTGGAACGATGTCCCAACGGTATTCGAATCTATCTGGATACCTCAACAAGCCACAAGATACATCACACACTGCGGGAAGTTGGCATGATGGCGCTCTAAACACAAACCAACAACGAGTCAGAACCTGATCGTCTCCGCTCCACAACACTACACAAGGCATACCTAGATGAAAAGTATTGTAAATTCTTAACCCTTTTTAAAAACAGTAAACTTAGGCGTACCTGATGACTGTCGGAGTGCTGATGATCATCGAAAAATTACCTACAACAAAAGGTCAGTCTACAGAATCTATGACTCTAAGCTCTGATACCAACTGTAAAGACCCTACCCGAATGGGGCCCTAAAATAGGTCTTTACCTCAATGCATGCATTCAAAACTACAGTCAATATGCAAAATGGTGTTTCGGATTCTAAGTAAAAACTAAAACATAAAACAACCATTTAAAAAGTCAACATAATTTCCTGAAACCTGTCCTTGTTTCCAAGCACCTGTTCCAAGACAAATACATTTCCAAAACTCACTCTGATCAGAGATTTATTTAAAACATTCAA
Organism: Sicyos edulis; assembly: GCA_036507275.1. NCBI lineage: Eukaryota > Viridiplantae > Streptophyta > Magnoliopsida > Cucurbitales > Cucurbitaceae > Sicyos > Sicyos edulis. The sequence goes on along the minus strand of CM071849.1, from coordinate 17,559,738 downwards.
AACTTTCCAATAGTTACAACAATGCTAGAATCTGGAAATACATTCAGAAAGCAACCTAGGGCTTCGTGCCCAACTACATGCATTCAGAGGACATTTAAAACATAAAACATAAATACAAGACTCAGAGTTCAAAACAACGGGTTTCCATGATCACAGCTCCTCCTCCAGCCATCCTGTCTCGCACCATGGTTACCTGTGGAAAACCACAAAATAAGAGTGAGTAACGAATTACTCAGAAAGAATCCCCAACCGGGGTACAATACGATATACATGGTCATCTAGCAGAAAGGGGAGTTGTGCACACAAGTGTGTTTTGTGTGGTTCGTTCTGTGGCGAGAGTTTTAGATCCATGCAGGGTTTGCATTGGAGAACTGGTGCTCAGTTCTTGGAGAAATTGGACTCCAGGTGGATGTTGTAAGGCTTTAGTTGAGGTGGTAAGGATACCGTGCTCGTGGTATCAGGTTGTTGCTTAGGCAAGTTTTGTTGGGTTAGCCCTAAGCTTGGTTGGCGGATCTTCTTGTTGATCATTGGTTAGAGTTCAGTTGGAACTGAACAAGAGCGATGGTAGCAAAGCCGCGCAGTTTCTGATCGTCTTGGCTAAGAGAGTTGTTCGGATCCTTACCTTGGGTAGAAGCTATGTTGTGGCTGGTGCTTTGAGTAGGAGGATGACGCATTCTGTAGCGTTTTGGGTCCTCTTGGTTTCCAAGGAGTCGGTGTTGGCCAGCATAGTTGAGATGCTGGAGAGAGTTGTGCCCGTGTAGCCAGTTGTTTGTTAGACTGTTAGTCGACAGTGTGTGTCGAGGGTTGCCGAAGAACCCTAGGTTGTGGAGAGCCTCTCCAGAGCTCAGTCAGACCCAGGTAGTGAGTTTTAGTTGGCAAGCTGGAGTCGTGTAGTTTGTAGCCTCGGGTGAGTTGCTGGTAGTTTTGGTAGGCTAGCAAGCTAGAGTTGTTTAAAGTAGAGTCCGGTTTGGTTCCGATGTGGTTGCAAGTTGGTGCTTGGTGTTGACCAAGGTGTGGATTGGAGTTGCTAGAAGTTAGTTTTGCTCGTGGGGCGAGTGGTTCGTGCCCTGTTGGTTGTTTTTCCTGTTTCCAGGATGTTGAGAGTTGCCCCGTTTGGCATTTGGAGGTTCAGTCTGTGGTGGACCCCCTGTTGTTGCCCCGTGAGATTTAGATGTTGTTGCTTTAGTGGAGCAAGATAGTGAGCGTGTGTGGAGCTCTCTGTCCTTCGGTTGTCTGCTTGTAAGAGTCGTTTCCTTCTGGGAGTTGTCAGATTACTCCCTTAGTCTTGGAGTTGATGGTAGTGGTGCTAGCAAGAGGGAAACGTTTGTTGGCTGCTTGGAAGCAGTTGTTTGTCCAGTTAGACGGACTCTTGAATGGTGTTCTGGAGGTTGCAGTAAGGGTTGTTCTGCCTCTTGTGAGTGTTTGGCCAAGATTTGGTTCTCATGTTGTTTCAAGAGCTAGTTCGGTTCTAGCAGGAGGGCGTTGCCCTGAGGACTTGTTCCTAGTCAGGAAGTTTTGGGAGTTGACCCCTCCCTCGGCAGTTGAGTAAGTACTGTTAGTTCTGGGTTGGTGGTCCAATCGGTTGAGAATTTCCTTGGGTGTTGCTTCCAAGAGAGTTGGTTGTTGTTGCCTTGGGTTTGAGCAAGTCAGCGAGCGTGTGTGAAGTTCGCCGCCCTTCAGAAGTTCGCTTGCTGGGGAAATCGTTTCCCGTTTAGAAGGAGTCAGCTTAGCTCCTAAGTTGTGTAGTTGATCAGAGTAGCGCAGCGGTCAGCCCAGCGAGAGGGTCCTTGCATTGTGTTGTTAACAAGCAAAAGTTGTTTGTCCCCGCAAGGGCGGAGGCCAGCCAGTATAAGAGTTGAGTTGCTTCTGGAAAGTTGTTGGTTCTTTTGGGATTGAAGAATTTTTCCCCCTAGTCTCTTTGGTGGTTGAGTTGCTCCATGGATGCCAGCCTCGAGTATTAGCTTCTGAGGTAGTCTTGCTGATTCGTGTGGCTCAGGATCCGTAAGCTTTGAGGTTGTAGTTATCCGTTTTCCTTGCAAGGTTTCGTGAGTGGAGCTTCTGGTTGGAAGATGAGTTAGGCCTAAGCTAAAAGGAGGAAGTCCTTTGAGTAGCCAGTTGGACTTAAGAGTTGAGTGGTAGCTTGGAGGCGAGCTTTGCTCGTTATAAGCTTGGGTTGAGTTCTGCTGAGCAAGCCCTTCTCGGGCTTTGTTCCTAGTTGTTGTGCGTTCGCAGTTGGCGTTATAGCGGAGCCACGTTTGAGTAAGTTGGCACAGAGGTGCCGTGGCATTGGTTGGTAAAGCCGTTGAGCTGTTACCCTCAAGGTGTTGTGTCGCAGATAGCTGCGTGATGGTTTAATCCTTGCTACCCGAGTTTTCCTTGAGAGGAATGTTGGTTGTTTCCTTGCCTGACAAGGTTCTCTTAGGCTAGTTACTGGTAGGTTTGCTTCAAAAAGTTTGCGTTCGGGCGATGAGGGGCTCTAGTTTGTTGGTTTGGCCGAGTGGAGCCTGTGCCTGGACCTTGTCTTTTAGAGGTGGCCGTAGCTGAAGTTTCAGCTGGTGGGAGTGTTGTTAGCCGTCTGGTGTACCAGGATTGTGCCCCTTGTCTTTGGTTCAACGATTTCTCTTTAAGATGGTTGCTTAAGTGTTGTGGACGCGTTCTAGTTGGAAAAGTTTGCCTTTAGGATCAGTCGCCAGTTGGTGGTTCGATTGTATTTCGTTAAGGCTGTAGGCAAGATTTGAGGTTCGCTGGTCTCTTGTGAAGTAAGAGTAGGCCGTTTAGTTTTCTGGAACCTGGGAGGTTCAGTTGTTTGGCCAGCTTGATGTAGGGTTGAGGCTGTTGGTTAACAGTTGTGAGCTTCCAGAGGAGTTATGCCAGTGCGTGGTGTAGAGTTCCAGAGCTTGTAGCCAGTCCTCGAGTTTGTTGAGAGTAGCACCGTTTGAGAGTTGGTGCGAGTTGAGGATGTGGTTTGCCGTCTAGCTTTATCTCATCTTTTCCTTCGGAGTTCAGTGTATGCCCAGTCTTGGTTGAGATAGTTTGTGGCAGTTTGGATGGCGTTGTGGCTTTGAGTTTTGAGAACCCAAGCGGGTTTGGTTTTCGAAGAAGGTTAGTGTTGTCTTAGCCGAGAAGTTCAGTTGGTTAGGAATCAGTGGAGTTTTCCTAGAGCTGTTTCGTCTTAGGACTTTCGAGGACGAAAGTCTTAAAAGGAGGGAGTATTGTAACGACCCAATTTTCTATCCCAGTTTTCGAGGTGCCTTCGGTTCAAGATTCGGTTGTTTGATTGGGCCGTTAGAGCTATTTTAACCCTTGGGGGTATTTTGGTCTTTTGGCTCCCCGGGCAGGATTTGTGGATTTTCAGGATTCCAAGGTAGCTCCTGCCTTTGTCGAGGCTTGATTGTTGTTGGTTGCAAGACCCAAGATGTTTGGGCTAGTCGTTTGGAAGTTCGGGAGTGGTTTGGGTTTTGGCAAAGTTTTGTTGTTTGAGTGCTTCCATTGGGATTTGAGTGTTCGCCCTTAACGTTGATTTGGGAGTTGATTTAAGTGAGTTTTATTTATTGGAAAAGATTGCTTCAGTCGGGTCTCGAAGGAGGAAGCCGGGGAATGGGATTTTAGGGATTTTAAGGCTTATTTAAAAGTGGATAAGGTTGGAAAATAGGAAAAATCCCATTTTCACCTTTTTGTTTCTCTCTCTCTCTCTCTCTCTCTGTCTCTCTCTCTCTCTCTGTCTCTCTCTGTCTCTGTCTCTGTCTCTCTCTCTCTCTCTCTCTCTCTCTCTCTCTCTCTCTCTCTCTCTCTCTCTTAGGCCCTAGACGCCCAATTTCTGCCAAATTTCAAAGATCATGCTGCAGTCGCCACCCAAGCGATCTGTGTGCCGCATCGCACAGCCCCGCACCAGGCCGCTCCGCCCAGATCTGCGTCTCCCAGACTCAGCGCTGCCCAGATCCACGTCGCCCAGACTCAGCGCCACCCAGATCCGAGTCTCCGAGCAACCCCGCGCGCGTCCCTGTAGCTCGTTGCGTCGCCCCACGCACCGTTCCCTGTGCCAAGCTGCGCCGCACGCCATCGCCCAATCGATCTCGCGCCCACTCCCTCGTCTCCCTGTAGCTCGTCCGCACGCAGCTCAGCGCCCAGCCCTTGCGCGTGCGTCCCCTATCGAGCCAGCGCGCCAACCCAGCCTGCCCTGCTGTGTTGGTGTGGCCCGAGCCTTGTGGCTTCTCGGATGGTAATTCCCGAGTCTTTTCTCACTTGGGTCATATGTTGTTGGCTGTTGTTTATTTAATTAGGTTGTTTTTATTTAATGCTTAGGTTGCTCGGGTTCGATCGCAGATTAGGTTTCTTGTGTGTAGTTGCCTTCCGACCAGGTAAGGATTTCTTACCGAAGTTGTGTGGGCCTTGCGATATTATATGTGATTGATGATTGTATGCTTGTTTGTGTTTATTAACATGTGTAGTGATAGGTGCTCTGTTCTGAATTCCCGACTGGCATGATCTCCTATGTTGTTTCTCATGTTAGTCCATGCTAGGTTGTTCTGTTCTCGCATGCTCGTATCTGTTCTAGCTTCGTAGTATCATGCTAGGTTTGTTGTATCTATTTGAGCACGTATTGGATTGTATTGGATTGTTTGCTTATTGATATTATAGGTTAGAGTTCAGGTAGATAGCATCATTCGGGCCCAGATGCATAAAGTACCTTGCATCCACGACAGGGACGTACGAGACAGTTCTCCGTCCCTGGACCCCGTTAGGGATTAGATAACCCTAGCGGTAGGCCCTACAATCTTGGGTGAGGGTGGCAGTCTGTTAATGCCCCAACGGTCGGGATGATGACTTGGCGTTGTCTTGTCCCCGGTAGCCGGCACGTCCTCAGCGTGTTTCGGCAGTAGCCCTTGATTGCCACCTGATAGGGCAAGGACGGCTTCCTGGTGTAAGCCTACCACGATCGTTCCCTTAGCCTCAGGTGCGGTGGTTCAGGCTGACATAGTTCACGTGTCCAGGTCTCACACCCCTATGTAAGTGACACCGATCCAGAGATTTAGTTAGGCATGGTGGCTGGACCTGGGCAACTTGCCACTAGACCCGACACCCCCCAGAGTCTACAGTAGCATGCGGTGCGCGCTTACGCTCATTACAGCGCCGACTGGAGAGCTCCTCGGGATTGTGAGCCAGTTCACCTTTTGTCGACAGTAGACAGGTTGAGGCCGGGGCTTGTTTCTCGTATAGGGCGTATTGTGTGGTGGATTATTCCGGACTAAGACCCTGAGTTGGCATCCGCTGTTTATGTGTGAATTTAAGCTATGTGCTCTATTCTGTGTTTATATTCATAGCTTGCATACCTTTCTGCTAGATGACCATGTATATCGTATTGTACCCCGGTTGGGGATTCTTACTGAGTAATTCGTTACTCACTCTTATTTTGTGGTTTTCCACAGGTAACCATGGTGCGAGACAGGATGGCTGGAGGAGGAGCTGTGATCATGGAAACCCGTTGTTTTGAACTCTGAGTCTTGTATTTATGTTTTATGTTTTAAATGTCCTCTGAATGCATGTAGTTGGGCACGGAGCCCTAGGTTGCTTTCTGAATGTATTTCCGGATTCTAGCACTGTTGTAACTATTGGAAAGTTTTGAATGTTTTAAATAAATCTCTGATCAGAGTGAGTTTTGGAAATGTATTTGTCTTGGAACAGGTGCTTGGAAACAGGGACAGGTTTCAGGAAATTATGTTGACTTTTTAAATGGTTGTTTTATGTTTTAGTTTTTACTTAGAATCCGAAACACCATTTTGAATATTGACTGTAGTTTTGAATGCATGCATTGAGGTAATGTAACGGCCCAGTTTTCTATTTCGGTTACCCAGGTGATTTCGGGTCATTATTCGGATGTTCGGATGGGCCGTTAGAGCTATTTTAACCCTTATGGGTATATTGGTCTTTTTGCCCCCGGTCAGGGTTTTGAGGATTTTCAAGATTTCACGGCCATTCCTGCCTTTGTCGAAGCTTAATGGTTGTTGGTTGCAAGACCCGAGAGGTTTGGGCAAGTTGTTTGGAAGTTTGGAGGTGTTTTAGAAAATGGCAAAATTAATTGTAATTTTGGTGCTTCCATTGGGTTTTGAGCCCTTGCCCTAAATGGTCTTGGGGTGTTCGTAGGAAAAGAGAGTTTTATTTTTAAAATAAGTTTGCTTCGGCCGGGTTTGGAAAGAGGAAGCTTTGGGAAGGGATTTTAGACCTATTTAATTAGGGAAAAAGAAAAGAAAATCAAGAAAATCCCTTTTCTCCTTGTTTTGCAATCTCTCTCTCTCTCTCTCTCTCTCCTAGCCGACCTCACCAAGAAACCCTAGCCGCCCTAGCGCACTCTCGCTCCGCCACTGCTCGGCCCGGGGCACCAGCAGCCCACCAAGACACCTCAGCGCACCGCAGCAAACTACCAGTGTGCACCTCAGCGCACTGCACAAAATTTCACAGCTCACCCGCACGAACAGCCCGGCCGCTCCCCAAGACCGACCAGATCGGTCGCTCGGACGCGCCAGGTTGCCCCGCACTAGCCTCACGCCACCACACACAAGACGCTGCCGCGCCGCCCGCGCGCGCCGCCGCAAACCAAAGATCGCTGCGCTCGCGCGTCTGCGTTCGCACTGCGTCACCCACCACCCACTTTCGCCAAGCGCATCGCTCGCCGCATCCCGCGCGGGCCTAGCGCCGCTGGCCTCGTCCCGCGCGCCAGCCAAGCCAGCGCCCGTTAGCGCCAGCGCCCGGCTCCCACGCGCACTAAAGAGTGCCCAAAATCGCCCTTTGCTGCGAGACCCGTGCATTCTCGGTTGGTAATTCCCGAACCTATCCCTTTTAGATTTTTAAGTCTGGGGTGGTGTATATTTATTTAGGTTGCTCGGTTTCGCTTTAAAGCTCGAGGGTCACTATTTGATTGTGAAAGTTATTTCTACTCGTTTCTGTGTAAGGATTTCTTACCGTGGTTGTGTGGACCTGCGATGCTATCATGATTGTGCCTTGTATGCTTGGTTGTTGTTATGAGTATGTTAGCTATTGAACGACTTGTGTTTGAAATCTTGCTAGCATGTTGCTTGTTGTTCATGTTAGTGCCATGCTAGGTTTGTTCTTCCAAATGCCATGTCTTGTGATTGTATGAAATTTCCAAAGGGTAGGTTACATGTTTTCTCTTGCTTCCATATCGTGTTGCTCTTGTGTCCCCGATATATTCTCATTAGTTCCATGCAAGGGGTTTAATTATCTTGGCATACCTTGTTCTATTTTATCCTGTTAGTTCCGTGCCGCATAGGCGGGTGATGTATAGTGTAGAAGAATGTAGGGGTAACTAGTTTAGGTCCCGCTCGGGTAAGACCCCGATGGACATCCGGAGGTGTAAGACCACGATGGGCATCCTAGGTGTGTAAGTCCTCGATAGGCATCACCGAGTTGGAGGTGTAAGACCGATGGGCATCCTAGGTGTGTAAGTCCCTCGATGGGCATCACCGAGTTGGAGGTGTAAGACCACGATGGGCATCCTAGGTGTGTAAGTCCTCGATGGGCATCACCGAGTTGGAGGTGTAAGACCACGATGGGCATCCTAGGTGTGTAAGACCCGATGGGCATCACCGAGTTGGAGGTGTAAGACCGATGGGCATCCTAGGTGTGTAAGTCCCGATGGGGCATCACCGAGTTGGAGGTGTAAGACCACGATGGGCATCCTAGGTGTGTAAGTCCCGATGGGCATCACCGAGTTGGAGGTGTAAGACCGTAACGGCCCGTGTTTTCGCCCCGCCTTCCGTATGCCCTAGGGGTATTTTAGTAATTTGGTCGGGCCGTCAGGGCCGTTTATGTCTTTCTTTCCAGATTGCTAAAATTATTGGATGGATTTATGAAGGTTTTGAGGCTTTGTGGTTTGGTTTGAGCATGGGTAGATGCAAAAGTAAAAATAAAGGAATTTGTCTTTGCAGTAGGGGTTTGAACCCGGTCTCCTGGGAAGCTTGTAGAGATGTGTGCCAATTGAGCCATTAGATGCTCTTGTTGCTCTTTCTCGCATCACATCTTAGTTAACCTTGGATCTTTGGTGTTTGGTGCATTTGGTTAAATGAAATAGAAATTAGGTTTGTTGTGTTTTCTTCTCCAAAAGAGTTGTGGCCGCCCAAGCTTTCTCCCAAGCTCTCCTTGCCGATTCTTCATCCTTGCAGCTCCCTTGGATCGTTCATCATCATTCCGGTAAGTCTTCATCCTCTTCATCTTCTCGATTGGGTGTTCTTGTTGGCGAAGGTAAGGAGAAGAGCTTGTGTGTGTGTGTGTTTGTAGCAGTCGCCCAAAGATGCCCAGATCTGCCAAAGAAGAAGCCCAGCCGCCTGTCGCGCCTAGCAAAGCAAGCCCAGTCGCCCCAGATCGCGCAGCGAAGAGTGCACCAGCCGCCTGCACCGCACCAGCCCTGTCGCGCAGCCCGTCGCGCGCGCGCCATCGAGCGGCCCGCGCGCGCGTCGCGCGCGCGCGCCAGCGCGCAGCGCGCGCGCCTCGCGCTCGCGCTCGCTGCTGCGCGCGGCGCGCCTCGTCGCGCCGCGCGCGCCAAGGCTGCGCTCGTCTCGCTCGCTTGCCCGCGCCGCGTGCGCGCTGCGCCCGGCCAGCCGCTCGCTCGCGCATGCGGCCTGCGCCTCGCCCTGCGCCCGTCAGCCCGATGTCAGGTGTCCTCGCCGCCATCAGCCCCTTCTGCGCTGCTCGGCGCCAGCGGCCCGCCGCCGTGCTTTGCCGCCCGTCAGCGTGTCGGGCCGTGCGTGTGAGTGCCCTGCCGAGCCGAGCTCGCTTGTTTTATTATATTTTTTAGGGCTATGATTGTGATTTCTATTGTGTTTGTTAGGTTCTCGTTAGCTAGCTCGGGATCGATCGCAGCGTAGGATTTTGTGTATAGTTGCCCTCGCCAAGGTAAGGATTTCTTACCGGAGTTGTGTGGACCCTGCGATGTTCTATGTGATTGTTGTTTGTATGTTTGTTTGTGATTATCGGCATGTATAGTTTAGGTGCTTGCATTCAATTCTCGACTAGCATGACTTCGTATGTTGTTCTCTCATGTTAGCCCATGCTAGGTTGTTCCGTTCTAGCATGCTCATATCTGTTCTTGCTTCGTAGTACCATGCTAGGTTCGTTGTATCGCTTGAGCACGTTTTGGATTGTATTGGATTGTATGTTATTGATATGGTAGGTTAAAGTGTAGGTAGGTAGCATCATCCGGCTCGATGCATAAAGTATCTTGCATCCATGGCGGGGACGTCGAGACGCTTCTCCGTCCACTGACCCCGTTAGGGTTTAGCTAACCCGACCGGTAGGCCCCGCAATCTTGGGTGAGGGTGGCGGATCATTAAATGCCCCAACGGTCGGGATGATGACTTGGCATTGCCTCGTCCCCGACGATCGGCACGCGTCCTCGGCGTGTTCGGCCGTAGCCCTTGATTGCCACTGTTAGGGCAAGGACCGCTTCTGGTGCAAGCCTATCACGACCGGTTCCTTTAGCCTCGTGTGCGGTGGTTCAGCCGACATAGTTCACGTGTCCGTGTCTCACACCCCTATGTCGGTGACACCGATCCGAGATTTAGTTAGGCGTGGTGGATCGGACATGGGCGACTTGCCACTGAACTGCACCCCCATAGTCTGCGATGAGCACGCGGTGCATGCTTACGCTCATTACAACGCCGACCGGAGAGCTCCTCGGGATCTTGAGCTAGTGTACCTTTCGTATCGCCGTGAGACAGCCGAGGCCGAGACTTGGTTCTCGTATAGGGCGTATTGTGTGGTGTGGATTATTCCGGACTAAGACCCCGAGTTGGCATCCGAGGTCCAAGTGTGGACTTAAGCTATGTGCTCTATTATGTGTTTATGTTCACAGCTTGCATACGCTCATCTAGATGACCATGTGCATCGTATTGTACCCCTGTCGGGGATTCTTCTTGAGTAATTCGTTACTCACCCTTACTTATCTTCGGGTAACCATGGCGCGAGGCGGGATGGTGAAGGAGGAGCTATGATCATGGGAACGTCTTTGCCGTCTCTCGACTTTTTATTTCTATGACTCTTGTCTTTCATTTTCCCCATCGCATGTGGCGGACACGAGCCCTAGGATGTTTTCTGAATGATTTTGTGGATTCCCGCTTTATTGAATTTGAGGATGTTTCAAATGTTTTAATAAATCTCTGATCGTGAGTGTACGTTTTGGAAATGTATTTGCCTTGAAACAGAGTTTCACAAAAACTATATTGATTCTCGATTGAACCTTGATTGTTTTGTTTTAATTGGGAATCTATAAACTTATTTGCATATTATCCTTTCCTTTGAATGTATGCATTGGGGTAAAGGCCTATTTAGAGCCCCTTTTGGGTCGGGTCTTTACAAAGACCCTGATGGGCATCCTAGGTGTGTAAGTCCCCGATGGGCATCACTGAGTTGGAGGTGTAAGACCGATGGGCATCCTAGGTGTGTAAGTCTCGATGGGCATCACCGAGTTGGAGGTGTAAGACCCCGATGGGCATCCTAGGTGTGTAAGACCCCACTCGGCATCACTGATTTTGGAGGTGTAAGGCCCCGATAGGCATCCTAGGTGTGTAAGGCCCCACTGGGCATCACTGAGTCCTAGGTTGTGTAAGGCCCGAAGGGCATCCAAGTGTAGAACCTAGGATAGGCAGTAGATGAAAGCCCTTGAATAGGCTCGCTCTAGAAGTAGCTCATAGCCTAATTCAACCTTTTTTCTCTAAGTCATTGTTTTATTTGCATGTATACTAGGGTGCTAGATGACTGATGTATCGTATTGTACCCCGGTTGGGGATTCTTACTAAGTATGTTTATACTCACCCCTATTTCTGTGGTTTTTCCACCAGGTAACTTGGGACAACACCGGGATGGCTAGCGGAGGAGCCGTTTGATCATGGGGGTCACTGCACTCTGTCGCTTATTGTTTGCATTTATTTATTCAAAGATGTAGATGGACATGAGTCCTAGGGGAATGATGTTAAAGTTGTTTAAACTGTTTTGAATGTTCTTTTATAAATACTGGCCAGGCTTATTTTACCTTGATTGGATTTGCTTATGAAAATTGTTGGTTATTGTAAAGACCCGACCCAAAAAGGGGCTCTAAATAGGCCTTTACCCCAATGCATGTATTCAAAGTAAAAGACAAAATACAAATAAAATTTTCGGATTCCCATTAAAAACAAAACATTCAAGATTCATTCGAACGATAAAGTCTCATCAAACTCCGTCCTGTCTCCAAGCACTGTTTCACAGACAAATACATTTCCAACAGCTTTACTCGATCGTAGATTTTATTAAAAACATTTAAAACATCCTCAAATTCAACAAAGCTGGAATCCACAATTCATTCAAAAAACATCCTAGGGCTCGTGCGTACATGCATTCGGGGAAAAATAACGATAAGAGTCATAACATAAGAAACGTCGGAGATGACAAAGCGAGGATTCCATGATCACGGCTCCTCCTTCACCATCCTGTCTCGCGCCTTGGTTACCTGTGGAAAACCACAAAATAAGGGTGAGTAACGAATTACTCAAGAAGAATCCACAACCGGTACAATACGATATACATGATCATCTAGAAGAATGTGTGCAAGCTATGAATATAAACACAGAGCTAAGCACATAGCTAAGTCCACACTTGGACCTCGGATGCCAACTCGTGGTCTTAGTCCGGAAATACCACAACACACTATACGCCCTATACGGAAACAAGTCCGGCCTCGGCTGTCTCACCGCCGATACGAAAGGTGCATGGTTCAAGATCCCGAGGAGCTCTCCGGCCGACGTCAGAATGAGCGTAAGCGCGCACCGCATGCTACCGCAAACTCGGGGTGCCGGTCTAGTGGCAAGCCGCCCATGTCGATCACCACGCCTAACTAAATCTCCGGATCGGTGTCACCGACATAGGGGTGTGAGACTCGACACGTGAACTATGTCACCAGCACCACCGCACCGAGGCTAAGGAACCGGTCGTGGTAGGCTTACACCGTGAAGCGGTCCTTGCCCTAACAGTGGCAATCAAGGGCTACGGCCGAACACGCCGAGGACGTGCCGATCGCCGGACGCGAGCAATGCCAAGTCATCATCCCGACCGTTGGGGCATTTAACGATCCGCCACCCTCACCCAAGATTGCGAGGGCCACCGTTAGGGTTAGCTAAACCCTAACGGGATCGAGGACGAGTACCATCTCGTGCGTCCCTCGCTTCGGGATGCAAGTTACGTTATGCATCCGGCCGGATGATGCTACCTACCGAATCAGAAACCATAGCAATAATAACAATTCATTCAATGCGATCCAATACGTGCTCAACGAGATACAAGGAACCTAGCATGATACTACGAAGCAAGAACAGATATCGAACATGCGAGAATGGAACAACATAGCATGGGCTAACATGAGAAACAATACAAGAGTTCATGCGATCGAGAATTGAAACAGAGCACCTAGGGCTAAACATGCTAATAATCATACACAGCATACAAAACAACAATCACAAATATACCGCAGGGCCCACACAACTCCGGTAAGAAATCCTTACCTTGGTCTGAGGCTTCTACACACAAATCCTAAGTCATGCGGAACAATCCCGAGCTAGCGGCGGGAAACCTAGCAAACCAATAATAATCAACATCTAAAACGTCTAAAAAACAATAGAACAAAGAAGATCAACTCGGGGCACTCACGCGCACGGCGACACGAACTTGGAGTTCTTTGGCGGTAATTTGCACGGCAGTGGCCGGCGCCAATTCTTGCGGCCCAGCACGGCACGGGCGCGCTCTGCGCTTGTGATGATAAGCGCGCTGGGCGCGGTTGTGCGCGGACAGACGGGACGGAGGCGAAGCGGCGAGCGCAACGCGCGGCGCACGGTCTTTGGCGTCACGATGCGGACACGGCGAAGCCGCTTTCAGGAGGGACGCGCAGCGCGCGCGAACGTCTGGGCGTCGCGGGCGAGCGCTCGGCAAGCGACACGGGCAAGCGCCACGGCGTCGAGCGCGCGCTGCGCGCGATCCGGGCGTGGACGTCGGGCCGGCGATGGCCGGCGGTGGGCCGGGCCGTTTGCTGTCGGCGAGATCTGGGCGCGACGAGGGATGTGGACGGCAAGGGCGATCGTGCGACGGCAGGGGCGATCTGGGCTGCTGGCTTGGCGCGATCCGGCGTGGAGTGGCGCCTACCGGGCGCGCGACGATGGTCAGCTGGCCGGGCTTCTCTCGGTGGCCGCAATCAACACAAACACACACAACACTCTTCTATTCACTTGGCCAAACAAAGACACCAAACGGATGAGAAGAAGAAGAGGAAGATCGATACCTACCCTAATGATGATGATCGATCCAAGGGAGCTGCAAGGATGAAGAACTCGGCAAGGCAAGGCAAGGGAGAGAATAGCTTGGACGGCCACACACTTTGGAGAAGAAGATGGAACAAACCTAATTTCTATTTCATTTAACCAAATGCACCAAAACTCCCAAAATCCAAGGCTAACCATAAAATGATGCAGGAAGAGCAACAAGAGCACCTAATGGCTCAATTGGCACACATCCCCACAAGCTTTCCAGAGACCCGGTTCAAACCCAATGCAAGACAAATTTCCTTCCAAAACCTACATAAATCCATCCAATAATTTTAGTAACTGGAAAAGACACAAACGGCCCGACCAAATTACCAAATTACCCCTAGGGCATACCTGGAAGACCGGGATGAAAAACCTGGGTCGTTACAGTTATGTTTTAAGTGTTCCCCGTTTCCAAATGTTTTGAAAAAGTTTTAAATATGAGCACTAAACCGCTTGTTGAAATATTTAACTTGCATGCTGAGTGAGGACCTAGGTTTAGGACCGTATTCCAGGTCGGGTCCTTACAGGTAAAGACCTATTTTAGGGCCCCATTCGGGTCGGGTCTTTACATAGGGCATGCTGCCCTAGTCCAGTACGCATGCCTAAAAGAATCTTTGGATCGGTGTCACTGAACATAGTGGTGTGAGACCAGGACACTATGACTATGTCAACCTGTACCACCGCACCTGAGGTTAAGAAACTGGTCGTGGTAAGCTTATACCAAGAACCGGTCCTTTCCCTATCAAGTGGCAATCGAGGGCTACTACCGACACGCTGAGGACGTGTTGACTGTCGGAGACAAGGCAATGCCTCGTCATTCCCCCGACCGTTGGGCTATTTGTAAAGAAGAAGGATTGTTCGATGCGCTTGTGTATAGATTACCATGAGCTTAATAAGGTTACTGTGAAGAATAAGTACCCGTTGCCTCATATTGACGATTTGTTTGACTAGCTACATGGAGCTTCCGTGTTCTCCAAGATAGATTTGAGATCCGGTTACCATCAGTTGCGGATCAGGGATACCGACATTCCTAAGACAGCTTTCAGGTCTAGATATGGTCACTACGAGTTTGTGGTTATGTCGTTCGGATTGACTAACGCCCCAGTAGCGTTCATGGACATGATGGATAGGGTGTTCAAATCATTTTTGGACAGCTTCATCATCGTGTTCATTGACGACATTCTGATCTATTCGAGAACTAAGGAGGATCATGTAGAGCATTTGAGGCAATTGTTGACAGCTTTGAGGGAAAACCAGTTTTATGCGAAGTTTTCCAAGTGTGATTTCTGGTTGGAGCAGATGGCCTTCCTAGGTCACGTAGTATCGAGAGATGGTGTAAAACCCTGACCTGAAAACGGTGCTAAACCTAGATCTTTACTCAGCATGCAAGTGAAAAGCATAAAAGGACCCAGCTAGGGTCGGTTTGTAAAACTTTTCAAATATAAGAGTGGAAAACATTAAAAACAAAGTAAACATTCATTAGGCAAAAAGCGAACCATTCAAATTAAAAATAAAGTGATCGATCAAGTTTCTTTCCTTAAAAACATAAAATAGTTCAAATCATAAGTTTTCCCTACGGACCCAAGTCCAACTACATGCTGAAATCAAAAACAGTAAAATAAGACACAACAGAGTGTCAGCAGCATCCATGATCCCCCAGCTCCCTCCGCTAGCCGCCTCGGTGTTGTCCCAAATTACCTGTGGAAGAAACCACAATAAGGGTGAGTATAAACATACTCAGTTAGAATCCCCGACCGGGGTACGATACGATGCAATCAATCATCTAGCAACCTAGTACACATGCAACCAGTTATCTACAAGGATCTCAGCTCAACGAGCTCACAAGGCAAATCCAAAGTCCTCGGAAGTCTCCTACCTCCGACCTAATGATTGGTTCTCATAACCAATCCCGGGACATCTCCGAGGGTCTTTCTCCCTCGGCCAATTGATCAGCTCAAAAACCGATCCCAAAGATGTCCGACACCCTCGAGGGTCTTTCCCCCTCGACCAATTGATTAGCTCAAAAGCCAATCCCAATGGGTGTCCTCAAGGGCCTCTTACCCTCGCTTATAAATGCGACTATCGGAGAGTACCCGAAGTCCGCTCTAAATCGGAAGGAACTGGTGTACTCACGAACATTAGCCCGGGAGCTCTCCGAACGGCGACTAACGCGTGTCGCGCGCGACACCGCATGCTTTGCGCAACCGCGTAAATGTGGGGCCTAAGTACAAATTACGCGGGCCGGTGCGCATGCCTAAGACTCGAAACGGTGTCATCGAACACGATGGTGCGAGGCCCTCGACACTCATCTGCATGCGGCACTGTACCATCGACTGAAGCTAAGAACCGGCCAAGGTAGGATTGCACCGCTTAGCGTGGTTCCGCTCTAGCAGAGCTACAAACTAGGCTTATGCCAATGAGGTAGCTAATCCTCATTGGTCGCCGGGGAAGCAATGTACGTTATGCTTCGCTCTACTCCCGACCGGTGGGGACAAGGTACGTTATGTCCGCTCTCGGCCTCTAGATGATGACAAATTTCTAACACACTAACTAGAGTATAGAGTAAACGATTCTGGCTAAACATACATAATCATCATCAATCATACATAACCTAGCATGATACTACGAACTTAAAGCAGGAATCTCAAGCATGCTGGAAGAACAATCCTAGCATGGCACTAACATGTACAAACAAGCAAACATGCTAGCAGGAATGCAATCACAAGCTGTCCTCTCCACTAATCATGTTCATAAAAGTAAACATGCATATAAGGCGCAATCAAGAAAGCATCGCAGGGTCCACACAACCACGGTAAGAAATCCTTACCTGAAAACAAGTGGAAAATAGCTATCACGAATCAAATAAGACCCTCGAGCTTAATAACGAACCCGAGCAACCTAGGCATAATAAAAGCATCCTAAATAAATATACAGCAGCTAGCAGCTTAAAAATCTAAACGGGAAAAGGCTCGAGAATTACCAACCGAGAGGACACGGGCTCTCGGCAGCAAGGGAAAGGTTTGGGCGCTGTTGGAGCGGCAGGGACGCTGGCGCTGGGCGCACGGCAAGGCAGGCGAACACACTGGAGCGGGCGCGCGGCAAGGCGAGAGGACGCGCAGGAGCGGGCGCGCGGCACGGCGGGGCAGTGTGTGTGCGATCGAGCTGTGGAGGCGACGCGAGAGCGAGCAGGCTCGCTGGGACGAGGCTCGGTGCGATCTGTGTGGCGGCGGCGCGCGCGAGCGACGTCGGCGCGTCTTGGGCGTGCGACGCGTGGTGGTGTCTGACTACGACGAGCGCGGCGATTGGGCGAGGCAAGGGTGAGCGGCTGGTGCGTGCGCGATGTTGGTAGGGCGAGAGCACTGGTGCGGTCAGTGCGCGCAGATGGTCGGGCCGAGCGGCGGTGTGGTGCGCGGTGAGGCTGGGTTGGCTCGGCTGAGTGGTGCGGCTAGGTTAGGGTGGCTCGGTTTTAGGAGAGAGAGAGAGAGAGAGAGAGACTACCAAGGGAACAAAGATGGTTTTCCCTAATTTCCTTCTTTTTCCTATTTTAAATGGGTTAGGAGACCTAAAATTCCCTTCCCAAGGCTTTCTCTTGCGGGTCCCGCTAAAGAAATTCTTTTCTTTTAACTAAATCTTCTTTTCTAAAAACTCCAATTTCACCATTAGGGCAAGGGTTTAAATCTCAATGGGACCAATTAAATTCCAATTAATTTTGCTATCAACCGGAATGTCTCCGAACTTCTAATCAACTAACCCAAACTCCTTGGGTCTTGCAACCAACATTAATCAAGT
Organism: Sicyos edulis; assembly: GCA_036507275.1. Taxonomy (NCBI): domain Eukaryota; kingdom Viridiplantae; phylum Streptophyta; class Magnoliopsida; order Cucurbitales; family Cucurbitaceae; genus Sicyos; species Sicyos edulis. The sequence continues at coordinate 17,542,609 of CM071849.1, read as the reverse complement.
CTCAACGAAGGCCGAAATGACCCTGAAGCCCTGAAAATCCTCAACCTCTGATCGGGGAGCAAAAAGACCAAAATACCCTTAAAGGTTAAAAAGCTCTAACGGCCCAACCGATTGCTCCAATACTGAACCGAGAGTACTGGAAACCGGAATGGAAAATCGGGCTGCTATAATACTCCATCCTTAAAAGACTTTCGTCCCCGAAAGTCCTAAGACTGGAACAGCTCCGGGTAATGAGTCCTCATCTCATCCTCTAGCTCCCACGTCGCTTCCTCTACCCTCTGATGCCTCCAAAGAACCTTTACTAAACTTATCTCCCGGTTGAGCAATACCTTGCGCTCATAAGCCAAAATCTGCACGGGCTTCTCCTCGAAGGATAAATCTTTACTCAACTCTAAGGGCTCATGCTCTAGCACATGCGACGGATCTCGCCACGTACTTTCTCAAAGATCGAAACGTGGAACACATTATGCACCGTTGCTAAGGACGGGGGTAAAGCTAACCGGTAGGCCACTGCTCCGATCTGCTCAAGGATCTCAAAAGGCCCTACAAACCTCGAGCTCAACTTGCCTCGCTTACCAAACCTTAACACCCCACGCATAGGTGCTACCTTCAGGAAAACATGTTGACCCACTTCAAACTCCAAATCCCTACGCCTCACATCAGTAGAATTTTTCTCGCCTACTTTGTCTTTGTCAACATGCGAGCCCCGATCTTACGCAGACTGCGTCGTTCGTCATCGTAAGCAACTCGGGTCTCAAAACTCGCATCTATCACCGACCTCCTCCCGAACACACGGGATCTGCAACGCTACCATACAACGCCTCGAATGGGGCCATCCGAATAGTCGTCGATAGCCGCTGTTGTGCGCGAACTCCATCAAATACAGTCATCGTCCCAAATCGCTGGAAAATCCAATACATAGGCTCTCAACATATCTTCCGTAATCGATTCACCCTCTCGATCGACCATCGGTTTGAGGGTGGAAGGCGATCTTGAAGCCGCACTCGCCCCCAAACCCTTATATAGCGCTCTCGAGCGAGATGTGAACCGAGAATCCCGATCGCCACTATCTTCGCGGGTACCCCATGGTACCGCACAATCGCTCTAGGAATAATTGTGCCCACTTGCTCCACGATATAATTAATCCTCCCGAATAAAGTGTGCACTCTTAGTCACCCGGTCCACTACTACCCGTGATCCGAGTAAACCCTCTGTCCTCCTCGGCAACCCGAGATATAATCCATCGAAATCTCGTCCCACTTTGTAACGACCTGTGTTTTTCTTCCCGGTCTTCCGTATGCCCTAGGGGTAATTTGGTAATTTGGTCGGGCCGTCGTGGTCGTTTGTGTCTTTTCCATTACTAAAATTATTGGATGGTTTTTGTAGGTTTTGGAGGGGTTTGTGGTTTGGTTTGAGCAAGGTTTGATGCAAAAGTAAAAATAAAGGGAATTGTCTTGCTGCAGCACTGGGTTTGAACCTGTCTCTCCGGGAAGCTTGTGGAGATGTGTGCCAATTGAGCCATTAGGTGCTCTTCTTTTGCTTCTTCCCGCATCATTTTATGGTTAGCCTTGGATTTTGGAGTTTTGGTGCATTTGGTTAAATGAAATAGAAATTAGGTTTATTCCATCTTCTTCTCCAAATCTCCTCTTGGCCGCATGCTCTCCCTCTCCATAGCCCTTGCCGATTCTTCTTTCCCTTGCATCTCCTTGGGTTCGATCATCATCATTCCGGTAAGTCTTCATCCTCTTCATCTCCTCATTTGGTTTTTGATGCCGGCCGAAGGTAAGAAGTAGAGTGTTGTGTGTGTTTGTGTTGATTGCAACCCAGAGAGAAGCGGCAGCGACCATCGTCCACCGCCGGATCGCGACGCGGATCGCGCCAAAGAAGCAGAAGATGGACGTCGCCCTGCCGCGCACGGATCGCCCAGATCTGTTGGAGCAGCCCTGCCGCACGCCATCGCTCACCAGTCACCCAGATCTGTTGAAGCGCCTGCCGCGACGCCATCGCTCGACAGATCGTGCGGTCGCGCGCAGCAAAGAAGACGCCAGACGCCACGCCGCCAACGCCGCTTCGCCCGAAGCCGCCGCCAGCGCCAGCCAAGGCCCGCGTCGCCTTGTCGCACGCCAAAGACTCGCGCCGCGCTTCGCGCCGCTGCGCTGCCCGCACTCTCGACGCTCGCGCTTTCTGCGCCTCGCGCGCGTCCCGCGCAGTGCATCCGTCACCGTCTTTGTGCACAGCGCGGCCAGCGCCCACCTGCCGCGTTGCCCAGTAGCAGCGCGCTGCGCCCACCTGCCGCGCCCGCTTGCCAGCCTCTCAAGCTCGTGTCGCCGTGCCGCGTGAGTTCCCTTTGAGCCGAGCTTGCTGTTCTATTGTTGTTTAGACGTTTTAGATGCCGATTATTATTGGTTTGCTTGGTTCCCGCCGCTAGCTCGGGATTGTTCCGCAGCCTTAGGATTTGTGTGTAGAAGCCTCCCACCAAGGTAAGGATTTCTTACCGGAGTTGTGTGGGCCTCCCGCGTATATTTGTGATTGTTGTTTTGTATGCTTGTGTATGATTATTAGCATGTTTAGCCCTAGGTGCTCTGCTCAATTCTCGATCGCATGAACTCTTGTATTATTTCTCATGTTAGCCCATGCTAGGTTGTTCCATTCTCGCATGTTCGATATCTGTTCTTGCTTCGTAGTATCATGCTAGGTTCCTTGTATCCGTTGAGCACGTATTGGACCGCATTGAATGAATTGTTATTATTGTTATGGTTTAGAGTTCAAGTAGGTAGCATCATCCGGGCCGGATGCATAACGTAACTTGCATCCCCGATGGGCGTACGAGATGGACTCGTCTTCGATCCCGTTAGGGTTTAGCTAACCCTAACGGGCCGCCCCGCAATCTTGGGTGAGGGTGGCGGTCGTTAAATGCCCCAACGGTCGGGATGATGACTTGGCATTGCCTCGCCCCGGCAGCGAAGGCACGCGTCCCTCGCGTGTTCGGCCGTAGCCCTTGATTGCCACTGTTAGGGCAAGGACCGCTCCCTGGTGTAAGCCTACCACGACCGGTTCCTTAGCCTCAAGTGCGGTGGTACAGTGACATAGTTCACGTGTCCAGTGTCTCACACCCTATGTCGCTGACACCGATCCGGAGATTTAGTTAGGCATGGTGGATCGAACACGGCGGCTGCCACTAGACCCGGCACTTCGAGTTTGCGTGTAGCATGCGGTGCACGCTTACGCTCATTACAAATACGACCGAGAGAGCTCCTCGGGATCTTGAGCGATGCACCTTTCGTATCGTCGTGAGACAGCCGAGGCCGACTTGTTCCCGTATAGCGTATAGTGTGTTGTGGTATTTTCCTGGACTAAGACCCCGAGTTGGCATCCGAGGTCCAAGTGTGGACTTAGCTATGTGCTCCGCTCTGTGTTTGTGTACTCATAGCTTGCATACATTCTTCTAGATGATCATGTATATCGATTGTAATGTACCCCGCTTGGGATTCTTCTTGGTAATTCGTTACTCACCCTTATTCCGTGGTTTTCCACGAGTAACCAAGGCGCGAGACAGATGGTCAAGGAGGAGCCGTGATCATGGAATCCTGCTTTGTCATCTCCGACCATTTTATTATATCATGACTCTTGACTTTTGTTATTTCCCCGAATGCATGTAGACGGGCACGGAGCCCTAGGATGTTTTCTTACGTTTGATGGATTCCAAAGATATTTGTACTTGTGGAATGTTTAAATGGTTTAAATAAATCTCTGATCGTCAGTATGCTTTTAGAAATGTATGTTTTGATTATTGAATGTTTCTGTTTTTACTTGGGATCCGAAATGTATTTTTCATAATGTCTTTTATTTTCAATACATGCATTGGGGTAAAGGCCCATTTAGAGCCCCTTTTGGGTCGGATCTTTACACACTTCCACTGTGGAACACTTAATGGCTGCAATAAACCTGCAGGCTTCTGCCTGGGAGCCTTCACTTGCTGACAAGTGAGACACCGGCTAACAAACTCCGCTATATCCCGCTTCATGCCCATCCACCAAAACGCCTGCTTGAGGTCCTGATACATCTTGGTACCTCCTGGGTGCCAAGTGAAAGGGGAACTATGTGCCTCGGTGAGCAACTCGGCTCGAATCCCTGCGTCGTCCGGGAAGCACAACCGACCTCTGTATCTCAAGCCTCCGTCTGGTGCCACGACAAAGTCGAAATTGCCATCAGCCTCAACCCTCTCGAGCAATCTCTTTAACTTGGGATCACTCAACTGGCTGTCGATGATACTCTGCTCAAGCGACGGCTGAACTAGGGGTTCTTCAAACCCTAAAGATCCATCAAATAATCAGCAACAACTTAACCACTTAGCCTGGCTAACCACCGTCCTCACGAGGTCGAACAACTTGCCGCTTGCTACTAACACTACATAGGATTTCCCCTGGCTAGGCTGACCGCTGCGCCACTCTGCTCAACTTCACAACTCAGAAGCTACGCTGACTCCTTCTAAACGGGGATGATTCCTTAGAAAACGGACTTCCGATGGATAGCGAACTACACACATGCTCGCTGTCCTGCTCAAACTCAAAGGCATCAACAGCCAGCTCTCTCGGAAGCAACACCAGAGGGAGTCCATAACCGATTGGACCACCTACCCAAAACTAACAGTACTTACTCAACCACTGGGGGAGGGGTCAACTCCCGAAACCTCCTGACTAAGAACAAGTCCTCAGGGCAATGCCCGCTTGCTCGAACCTAGCTAGCTCACGAAACAACATGGGAACAAAACCTTGGTCAACACCAAGCACCACCTTGCTAAGAATTCCGAAAACCAACGTGGAAGTTACTAAGAACAACTCTAGCTTGTCAACCTACAAAAAGCATCCAGCAACTCAATCCGTGGAACACTGCCTGGTCTGACTTAGCTCTGGTGAAGCTCTCCACAATCTAGGGTTCCTCCGATCACCCTCCGTGTAACGACCCGACCCGAAAGGTTTCTAAAATAGGCCGTTACCTCAATGCATGCATACAAATCTACAGAAAATTTGCAAAATGGTGTTCGGATTCTAAGTAAAAACTAAAACATAAAACATCCATTTAAAAAGTTAACATAATTTCCTGAAACCTGTCCCTGTTTCCAAGCACCCATTCCAAGACAAATACATTTACAAAACTTACTCTGATCAGAGATTTATTTAAAACATACAAGCTTTGCAATAGTTACAACAATGCTAGAATCCGGAAATACATTCAGAAAACACCCTAGGGCTCCGTGCCCAACTACATGCATTCAGAGGACTTTTAAATCATAACATAAACATAAGACTCAGAGTTGAACAACGGGTTTTCCATGATCACAGCTCCTCCTCAACCCATCCTGTCTCGCACCATGGCTACCTGTGGAAAAACCACAAAAATAAGGGTGAGTAACGAATTACTCAGTAAGAATCTCCAACCGGGGTACAATACGATATAATCAGTCATCTAGTACCCAAGCATGCAAGCAAACAGCTAACAACACAGATCATAGCTCAACGAGCTCACAAGGAAAGATCTGGAATCATCGGAAGTCTCCTACTTTCGGCCTAATGATTGGTTATCCTAACCAATCCTGGGACATCATCGAGGTCTCTTTCACTCGGGGGGATTGTTCAGCTCAAAAACTGATCCCAAGGATGTCCTAAAGGGCCTCCTTGCCCTTGCTACTAAATCTGACTTACGGAGAGTACCCAAGTCCGGCTCTAAATCGGAAGGAATGGTGTACTCACCACATTAGCCCGGGAGCTCTCCCGGCCGCAAATTAACGCGCGTTTGCGCGCACACGGCATGTTGCTGCAACCAGCGTATATGCGGGGGCCTAAGGGCAAACTACGCGGGCCAGGTACGCATGCCTATGACTCGAAAGTGGTGTCACTGATCACAGTAGCACGAGGCCCTCGGCGCTCATCTCATGCAAACTGAACCAACCACCGACTGCTAAGAACCGGCCAAGGTAGGCTTACACCGTTGGCAGGGTTCCGCTCTAGCAGGCTACAAACTAGGCTTATGCCAATGTGGGTAGCTAAATCCACATCGGCGGGTCGGGGGGGGGGGGGAGGGGGGTGGGGGGGAAGCAAGATATGTTATGCTGCGCACACTTTACTCCCGACAAGAGCTAAATCCACATTGGCGATCGGGGGGGAAGCAAGATACGTTATGCTGCGCACACTTTACTCCCGACCTGTGGGGACAAAGTACGTTATGTCCGCTCAGCCTCTGGATGATGCCAAACCCTACAACTCTATCTAAGAGTACAGAGAAAATAAATGATTCCTGGCTAGCAAGCAATGACCGACATCAATCACATTTACCTAGCATGATACTACAAACTTAAACAGGAATCACAAGCATGCTGGCAGAACAAACCTAGCATGGCACTAACATGTAAAATCAGGCAAACATGCTAGCAAGAAATCTGTAATGGCCCAGGTTTCTATTCCGGTTCTCGAGGTGCTTCCGGTTCAGATTCAGTGGTTCGGTTGGGCCGTTAGAGCTGTTTTGACCCTTAGGGGTATTTTGGTCTTTTCGCTCCCCAGGCAGGATTTGTTGATTTTCAGGGCTTCAAGGCAGCTCCTGCCTTTGTTGAGGCTTGTTTATTGGTGGCTGCGAGTCCCGAGATGTTTGGGCTATTCGTTTGGGAGTTCGGTTGTGATTTGGGTTTTGGGCAAAGTTATGGTTGTTTGGGTGTTTCCTTTGGGATTCGAGCCCTGCCCTCTCGTTGTTGATTTGGGAGGTTGATTTAAGTGAGATTTATTGATTGGAAAAGGTTGCTTCAGTCGGGTCTCGAAGGAGGAAGCCGGGAAATGGGATTTAAGGATTTGAAGGATTTTAAGGATTTTTGGAAAATTGGATTTAAATGGATAAGTTTGAAAATGAGGATAAAATCCCCATTTTTCCCATTTTTCCCCATTTTTCCTTTTTGCCTTTTCTTTTCCATTTTTCACTTTTTTTTTCCTTCCCTTTCTCTCTCCTCCACCCGACCCCAGCCCCTGCCCACGCCCGAGCCAGCTCCTGGTCGCCCACCCACCTTCACGCCGCCCGAAGTCGGCCAGAGCCAACCGCGCGATGTCGTCGTGCTGCGTTGCCTGTGTCCGCCTCACCGCCCGCTTTGCCGTCGCGTCGCCTGATGTCGCCGCCAGCCGCCCCTAGTCGCGTCGCTCAGCCCTCGCCCAGCCCCGCGTCGCCCTCGCCCTGGTCCGTGCCGCCTCGCACTGTGCCGAGCCCGTGCGCCATGTAGCTCACCGTGCCATCCCGTGCGTCTCCGAGCCCGTTGCGCCTCGTGTCGCTCGCGCCCGTGCCCGCCGTCCCTTGTGCTTGCCGAGCTCGCACCCGCGCGCCGTCCTTTGTGTAGAGCCGCGCCACGCGCCCTCGCCTCACCCCAGCTCGCCCGCGCGCTGCTCCGCACCCCCAGCGCCCAGCCTCTGCGCCCCTGCCCTGCGCCCCAACGCGCGCAGCCCCTGCCGACAGCCTGCTTGTGGTGTGTTGGTTGGCCCGAGCCTTGTGGCTTCTCGGATGGTATTTCCTGAGTCTTTTCTTCGTTGGGCTCGGATTTATTGGCTGCTGGTTATTGATTTATATGGGCATTTTTATGTATTTGATTTGGGTGCTTTGTTTGATGTTCAGGCTGTTCGGGATCGATTAGAGGCTCGAGGGTCGTTCATTGATTTGTGATTATTATTATTGGTTGGAAACCTTAGAGTTGTTATCCTCCATCTATTGTGTTGCTAGTAGCCACGTAATGTTTTATTCCTTGCTGCTCGAGATTTCCGTAAGAGGAATGTTGTTTGTTTTTCTGTCTGGCGATGTTCTCTTAGGCTAGTGGCTAATCGGATTGCATTGGAAAGTTTGTTGTCGGCCGTTGAGGGGTTCCAGTTTGTTAGTTTGGCCAAGTAGAGCCTGTGCCTGGACCTTGTCTTCTACAGGGTGTGGCGTGGTGAAGTTTCACCGGTGTGTTGGTGGTAGCCGTTTGGTGAACTGAAAAGTGCCCTTGGCTTTGGTGCTTGATTTCTCGTAAGATTGTTGCTTAAGTGTTGTGGACGCATGCTAGTTGGAGGAGTTTGCCTTGGGATTAGTCACCAGTTGGTGGTTCGATTTGGTTTTCGTTAAGGATTGTAGGCAACCATTAGGGCTCGCAGATCTCTTGCGAAGTAAGAGTAGGCCGTTTATTTTCTGAAACCTGGGAGGTTCAGTTGTTTGGTCAGCATGGTAAAGGGTCGAGGCTGTTTGATAACAGCTATGAGCATTCAGAGAAGTTACGCCGAGCGTGGCGTAGAGTTTTAGAGCTTGTGACCCGTCCATGAGTTTATGGAGAGTAGCGCCAGTAGAGAGGCGTTCGAGTTGGGATAGCAGGGTTAAGTGAGCCCTAAGATTTTAAGACCGTTTGAGAGCTAGTGCGAGTTTGAGGATGTGTATTACCGTTAGCACTATCACATCTATTTGTTTGGAGTTCGGTGTATGCCCAGTCTTGGTTGAGATAGTTTGTGGCAGACTGGATGGCTTGTGGCTTTGAGCCTTTGGGAACCCAAGGGGGTTTGGATTTCGAAGAAGATTTAGTGTTGTCTTGACCGGGGGTTTGGTTGGTTAAGGATCAGTGGAGATTTCCTAGAGTGTTTTTTCGTCTTAGGACTTTCAAGGACGAAAGTCTTAAAAGGAGGGAGTATTGTAATGGCCCAGTTTTCTATTTCGGTTTCCCAGGTGTTTTCGGGACATTATGCGGATGTTCGGATGGGCCGTTAGAGCTATTTTAACCCTTAGGGGTATTTCGGTCTTTTTGCCCCCGGTCAGGGTTTTGTGGATTTTCAGGATTCCAGGGTCACTCATGCCCTTCTCGAGGCTTGATTGTTGTTTGTTGCAGGACCCAAGAAGTTCGGGCTAGTTGGTTGGAAGTTTGGAGGTGATTTGGTAATTAACAAAATTATTGTTAACTCAAGTGCTTCCATTGGGATTTGAACCCTTGCCCTTGATGGTGATTTGGGAGCTAGGTTTAAATGAGTTTTAATAAGGAGAAAAGGTTGTTTCAGCCGGGACTCAAAGGAGGAAGCCCGGGGAAGAGATTTAGGTCACCAAGACCTATTTAAATTAGGAAAAGGAAAGAAAATCAAGAAAATCTCATTCCCCTTGTTTTACCTCTCTCTCTCTCTCTCTTTCTCTCTCTCTCTCTCTCTCTCTCTCTCTCTCTCTCTCTCTCTCTCTCTCTCTCTCTCTCTCCTCACCAAGAAACCCAACCGAGCCGCCCGAGCCACCGGCCCAGAAGAGCGGCCCATCCATCGCCACCCCTGTCGCCCACCCATCACCCTATCGCCCACCGAAAGCAAGCTTCAGACGCCGACGCAGCCTTTGTAGTCGTCGCCCAGACGCCAGACGCCAAAAGAATACAGCATCACCTCGCCAGCGCTCCAGCGCCATGGCGCCCAGCCGCCCGCGCGCCGCCGACTCGTGTTGTGATAGCCGCCCGTCCACAAGACTGTCCCTGCTGCCGCGCGGCAGCTCGGTCCCTCCGCGCGCCAACGTGCCCAGCCAGCGCCAAAGAAGCGCCCGATCCTCGCGCCCACCGCACGTCCTGCCTGCCCACTTGCCGCCGAGACCTTGCACCTTCTCGGTTGGTAATTCCTGAGCCTCCACTCTTTTGGACCCTAAGTTGATTGGCTGTTGTTATTTAATTAGGATATTTTTATTAAATACTTAGGTTGCTCGGGTTCACTTAGAAGCTCGGAGTCACTTGGTTGGCTTATGGTAGTTATTTTCTGCTTGTTTCCAGGTAAGGATTTCTTACCGTGGTTGTGTGGACCCTGCGATGCTTTCTTGATTGTGCCTTATATGCATGTTTACTTCTATGAACATGATTAGTGGATAGGACAGCTTGTAATTGCATTCTTGCTAGCATGTTTGCCTGTTTGTACGTGTTAGTGCCATGCTAGGATTGTTCTTCCAAAGATGCTTGAGATTCCCGCTTTAAGTTCGTAGTATCATGCTAGGTTATGTGTGATTGATGTTGATATGTATGTCTAGCCAGAATCGGTTATTTTGTACTCTTAGCTAGTATAGTAGAGTTTGTCATCATCTAGAGGTGAGAGCGGACATAACGTACTTTGTCCCCACCGGTCGGGAGTAGAGCGAAGCATAACGTACATTGCTTCCCAAGAGCAGCTGATGATGTGGATTTAGCTACCACATCGGCATAAGCCTAGTTTGTAGCTGCTAGAGCCGAACCACCGCCAAAGGTGCAAGCCTCGCCTTGCTCGGTTCTTAGCTTCGTGTCGGTGGTAGTGCAGCCGCAGATGAGTGCCGAGGGCCTCGCACTCACGTGTTTCGGTGACACCGTTTCCGAGTCTTTAGGCATGCGCGTACTGCCCGCGTAGTTTGTACTTAGGCCCCACATTTACGCCGGTTGCAAAGAAGATGCGGTGTGCGCGCACACGCGCGTTAGTCGCCGCCTGTAGAGCTCCCCAAGCTAATGTTCGTGAGTACACCAGCTTCCTTCCGCTTTAGAGCCGACTTGGGTACTCTCCGATAGTCCATTTGTTAGCGAGGTAAGAGGCCCTTGAGAACACCCATTGGGATTGGCTTTTGAGTCGATCATATGGTCGAGGAGAAAGACCTCGAGGGTGTCGACATCTTTGGGATCGCTTTTGAGTTGATCAATTGGCCGAGGAGAAAGACCCTCGGAGATGTCCCGGATTGGTTATGAGAGCCAATCATTAGGCCTAAGTAGGAGACTTCCGAGGATTCCAGATTCTGCCTTGTAAGCTCGTTGAGCTATGATCTGTATTAGTAATCTGCTTGCATGTATACTAGGGTGCCGATGATTGATGTATCGTATTATTCCCTGTTGGGGATTCTTCTGAGTATGTTTATACTCACCCTTATTTCTGTGGTTTTCCACGAGTAAACTTGGGACAAAGCAGCAGACGGCTAGCGGAGGGAGCTGATTTATCATGGGAGCCGCCGGCACTTTGTCTTTTATTGTTTGCATAATTTGTTCAGCATGTAGACGGACAGGAGTCCTAGGGGGACGTTTTTAAAAGTTGTTTAAATTGTATTGTATGATTTTATAAACACTGGCCAGGCTTGTTTTACTTTGTTGGCTTTGCTTAAATGAAGGTTGTTGTTTATGTTTTAAGTGTCCCCGCTTTTAAATGTTTTGAAAGGTTTTAAATATGAGCACTAAACCGGTTGATGAAATATTTAACTTGCATGCTGAGTGAGAACCTAGGTTTAGGACCGTGTTTTGGGTCGGGTTCTTACAGGACATAACGTACTTTGTCCCCACTGATCGGGTGTAAAGTGTGCGAAGCATAACGTTCGGTGGTAGTCAGAGGACTACAAGTATGAGATCTTTCGAGGGAAAGTAAGAGCTTTTCAGTGTCACCGAGAGTTGGGTACCAAAGGATGCTGTAGGTTGTTAAGAGCTAGCGCGTTCGAGTTCTCGCGCCTGTGTTGTGAGCTTGTGAGCCAGCTTGATGGTAGCATGATTCGGCTACCCTTTGAGTTACCCTAGTATGGGTAGTGTTGGCATCGAGGATGCGTGATTGATCCAGTGTTAGAGCCATGAGTTGGATGGCTGATCGGAGCGTTTAGTGGGCACATTGGCTTGAGATATGTTAGCTTGGTGTGGATTTGCTCTTATAGAGTGAGTTGGCCAATGTGGCTTTCCGTGGTGAGTCGACCCCGAGAGGGTTTGGACTCTTGTTGCTCCCTGGTTAGTAGTGGCTCTATTTGGAGGCAAAAGTTTCCCTGTGTGAGAGCCTTGTTGGCATTGGATCTTAGGGTATCTGGTTGGAGCTGTACACCCCGGTGTACTTTTGTGTAGCTCGTTCCGTGGTTTATGTTGGGAGAACTACGAGAGGTTCGTGTTGAGGATGTCGTGCTCGTAGCCGGGTTGTTGTTTAAACATGTTTTGCTTGTTGGTCCTTAGCCTGGTCAGAGTTCAGTTGGATCTGAACAAGAGCGGTGGTAGCAAAGCCACGCAGTTTCTGAACGTTATGGCTAAGAGAGCTGTTCGGATCCTTGCCTTGGGCAGAAGGTTTGTTAAGGTTGAGCTTTGAGTAGGAGGTTGACGCATTCTGTAGCATTTTCGGTCCTCTTGGTTTTCAAGTTGGAGTTTGTCAGCTTAGTTGAGATGCTGGAGAGGGTTGTGCCCATGTAGCCGGTTGGCTGTTAGATCGTTTGTCGACCGTGTGCGTCGGAGGGTGATCGGAGGATCCCTAGGTTGTGGAGAGCCTCTCGAGCTCGATTAGACCTGTGCAAAGTTCCTTGGGTGAGTTGCTTGCAGACTTGGTAGTCTAGCAAGCTAGTGCTTGTTTGGAGCAGAGTCCGGATTGGTTCCGGTTTGGAGGATAGTTGGAGCTTGGTGTTGACCAAGATTTGGTTCTCTTAACGTTTCAAGAGCTAGCTCGGTTCGAGCAAGACGGCGTTGCCCTGAGGACTTGTTTCTAGTCAAGAGGTTTTGGGAGTTGACCCCTCCCTCGGAGGTTGAGTAAGTTCTGCTAGTTCTGGTTGGTGGTCCAATCAGTTGAGGTTTCCCTTGGGTGTTGCTTCCAAGTTGAGTTGGATGTTGTTGCCCTGGGTTTGAGCTAGTCAGCGAGCATGTGTGATGTTCGCTGCCCTTCAGAGTTTGCTTGCTGGGAAATCGTTCCCGTTGAGGAGTCAGCGTAGCTCCTGAGTTGTGTAGTGGATCGATTAGTGCAAAGGGTTAGCCCAAATGAGAGGGTCCCTGCATTTTGTTGTTAGAAAGCGAAAGTTGTTTGTCCCCGCAAGGGCGGTGGCCAGCCAGTTTAAGAGTTGAGCTTTTGCTGGAAAGTTGTTGGTTCTTTGGGGTTTGAGGAACCCCTAGTTTCTATGGTGGTTGAGTTGCACCATGGATGCCAGCCTCGAGTATTATCTTTGGAGATAGCCTCGTCGGTCCGTTTTCCTTGCGATGTTTCGAGTGTGGAGTTTCTAGTCGCAAGATGAGTTAGGCCTTGGCTAAAAGGAAGAAGTCCTTTGAGTAGCCAGTTGGACTTAAGAGTTGAGTGGTAGCTTGGAGGCAAGCTTTGCTCGTTATAAGCTTGAGTTGAGTTCTGCTGAGCAAGCCTTTCTCGGGCTTTGCTTCTAGTTGTTGTGCTTTCGCAGTTGGTGTTAGCTGAGCCTCAGTTGAGAGAGTTGGCACAGAGGTGCCGTGGCATTGGTTGGTTAAATCCTTGAGTTGCTATCCTAAAGGTGTTGCGTTGTTAGTGGCTGCGTGATGGTTTGGTCCTTGCAGCCCGAGATTTTCCATGAGAGGAACGTTGGTTGCTTCCTTGCCTGGCAATGATCTCTTTGGCCAGTTGCTAGTAGATTTGCATGGAAAAGTTTGCGTTCGGCCGTTGAGAGGCTTCAGTTTGTTGGCTAGGCCGAGTGGAGCCTGTGCCTGGTTTTTGGCCATTAAGGGTTGGCCGTAGCTGAAGTTTCAGCTTGTGCTAGTTGGGAAAAGTTTGCCTTTTGGATCAATCGCCAGTTGGTGGTTCGATTGTTTTTCGTTAAGGCTTTAGGCAAGCTTTGTGGTTCGCTGGTCTCTTGTGAAGTAAGAGTAGGCCGTTTGGTTTCTGGAACCTGTGAGGGTCAGTTGTTTGGCCAGCATGGTGTGGAGTTGAGGCTGTTTGTTAACAGCTGTGGGCATTCTGAGAAGTTACGCCAGTGCGTGGCGTTGAGTTTTGGAGCTTGTGCCCAGTCTGCGAGATTGCTAAGAGTTACACCGTGGAGAGGTGTTCAGTGTTGGATTAGCAGAGGGTTTGTTTGAGCCCCAGGTTTGTAGGGCTTTTGAGATCCTTGAGTGGATTGGAGCAGTGGCCTTTCGGTTAGCCTTGCCCCGTCTTTGGCAGCACTGCTTTTTGCATGCTCAGCCTTTGTTGAGATAGTTATGGCAGACTGGATAGCTTTGTGGCTTTGAGCCTTTGAGAACCCAAGAGGGTTTGGTTCTGGAAGATGGGCTAGTGTTGTCTTAGCCGAGAAGTTCAGTTGGTTAGGAACCAGTGGAGATTCCTAGAGCCGTTTCGTCTTAGGACTTTCGAGGATGAAATTCTTATAAGGAGGGAGTATTGTAACGGCCCAGGTTTCTATTCCGGTTCTCGAGGTGCTTCCGGTTTAGATTCAGTGGTTCGGTTGGGCCGTTAGAGCTGTTTTGACCCTTAGGGGTATTTTGGTCTTTTCGCTCCCCGGGCAGGATTTGTGAATTTTCAGGGCTTCGAGGCAGCTCCTGCCTTTGTTGAGGCTTGTTTTTTGGTGGCTGCGAGTCCCGAGATGTTTGGGCTATTCGTTTGGGAGTTCGGTTGTGATTTGGGTTTTGAGCAAAGTTATGGTTGTTTGGGTGTTTCCTTTGGGATTCGAGCCCGGGCCCTCAGTGTTGATTTGGGAGGTTGATTTAAGTGAGATTTATTGATTGGAAAAGGTTGCTTCAGTCGGGTCTCGAAGGAGGAAGCCGGGAAATGGGATTTAAGGATTTTAAGGATTTTTGGAAAATTGGATTTAAATGGATAAGTTTGAAAATGAGGATAAAATCCCCATTTTTCCCATTTTCCCCATTTTTCCTTTTTTCCTTTTCTTTTCCATTTTTCTCTTTTTTTTTCCTTCCCTTTCTCTCCTCCCCCCGACCCACCCTGCCCACTCCCGAGCCACCTCAGTCGCCCACGCCCGAGCGGCCCAATCCCACCCTGATCGGTGCGTGCGCCGTCACGTGTCCGCCCATTTCGCCCGCCGCCCGTCGCGTCACACACACGTTGTCGCCCGAGCCGCCGGAGTCGTCGCTCGCCGCCGCCCGCCCCGCGCCGCCCTCGCCCTGGTCCGTGCCGCCTTGCACTGTGCCGAGCCCGTGCCCCCTGTAGCTCGCCGTGCCATCCTGTGCATCCCCAAGCCCGTCGAGCCTCGTGTCGCTCGCTCCCGTGCGCGCCGTCCCCTGTGCTTGCCGAGCTCGCGCCCGCGCGCCATCCCCTGTGTAGAGCGCGCGCGCGCTCGCCTCGCTGCTCACAGCACTTGCAGACTCACTCTGCACCCCAGCCACCCGCCTCTGCGCCCAAAGGCCCTCTTTAACGGCCCGATTTTCTATTTCGGCTTCCTGTGTGTTTCGGTTCATTATTCGGATGTTCGGATGGGTCGTTAGTGCTTTTTTAACCCTTAGGGGCATTTTGGTCTTTTGCCCCGGTCAGGGTTTTGTGGGTTTTGGAGGATTCCAGGGTCACTCCTGCCTTTGTCGAGGCTTGATTGTTGTTGGTTGCAGGACTCAAGAAGTTCGAGCTCGTTGTTTGGAAGTTTGAAGGTGATTTGGTAATTAGCAAAATTATTGTTAATTTAAGTGCTTCCATTGGGATTTGAGCCCTTGCCTAGATGGTAATTTGGAAGCTTGGTTTAAATGAGTTTTTATAAGGAGAAAAGGTTGCTTCAACCGGACTCGAAGGAGGAAGCTTGGGAAGGGATTTAGGTCACCAAGACCTATTTAAATTAGGAAAAGGAAAGAAAATCAAGAAAATCCCATTCCCTTGTTTTACCACTTTTCTCTCTCTCTCTCTCTCTCTCTTTCTCTCTTTCTCTCTCTCTCTGGCCGACCTCACCAAGAAACCCAACCGAGCCTCACCGAGCCGTCCTGCCGACCAAGCAACCAACCGAGCAGCCGGTCGAGCAAATGACCCAGATCGCACCAGCAGCCCCATCGCAAGCAGTGAGACGCCCGGCCAATGATCTGATCTGCATCGCGGCCCAGCCAGCGCCCAGACGCCAAAGACCGCCGCCGCCCGCGCTTGCCTTGTCCTCGCCTCGCGCTGTCGCAAGACTGACGCCATCGCCTAACCGGGTCCCGAGCAGCGCGCGCGCCAGCCACCATGCCACTGTCACAGGCCTTCGTCCCTCGCCGCACTACACACGCCCAAAGCCAGCGCCAAAGCGCAGCGCCCGCCCAGCGCCTACTGCTGCTCCGCCCCAGCACGTCCCGCCTGCCCACTTGCCGCCGAGTGCCTGCTTTGCCGAGATAGATGGGACCGAGATCTAGTGCCTTCTCGGTTGGTAAATTCCCGAGCCTCCACTCTTTTGGACCCTAAGTTGTTTGGTCATTGTTATTTAATTAGGATATTTTTATTAAATGCTTAGGTTGCTCGGGTTCACTTAGAAGCTCGGGAGTCGTTTGGTTGGCTTATGGTAGTTATTTTACGCTTGTTTCCGTGTAAGGATTTCTTACCGTGGTTGTGTGGACCTCGCGATGCTATCATGATTGTGCCTTGTATGCTTGGTTGTTGTTATGAGTATGTTAGCTATTGAACGACTTGTGTTGAAATCTTGCTAGCATGTTGCTTGTTGTTCATGTTAGTTCCATGCTAGGTTTGTTCTTCCAAATGCCATGTCTTGTGATTGTATGAAAATTTCCGATGGATAGGTTACATGTTTTCTCTTGCTTCCATATCGTGTTGCTCTTGTGTCCCCGATATATTCTCATTAGTTCCATGCAAGGGGTTTAATTATCTTGGCATACCTTGTTCTATTTTATCTGTTAGTTCCATGCCGGGCATAGGCGGTGATGTATAGTGTAGAAGACCGTAGGGGGTAACTAGTTTAGGTCCCGCTCGGGTAGGACCCCGATGGACATCCGAGGTGTAAGACCACGATGGGCATCCTAGGTGTGTAAGTCCCGATGGGCATCACCGAGTTGGAGGTGTAAGACCCGATGGGCATCCTAGGTGTGTAAGTCCTCGATGGGCATCACCGAGTTGGAGGTGTAAGACCGATGGGCATCCTAGGTGTGTAAGTCCCTCGATGGGCATCACCGAGTTGGAGGTGTAAGACCGATGGGCATCCTAGGTGTGTAAGTCCCCGATGGGCATCACCGAGTTGGAGGTGTAAGACCCGATGGGCATCCTAGGTGTGTAAGTCCCCGATGGGCATCACCGAGTTGGAGGTGTAAGACCCGATGGGCATCCTAGGTGTGTAAGTCCTCGATGGGCATCACCGAGTTGGAGGTGTAAGACCCGATGGGCATCCTAGGTGTGTAAGTCCCGATGGGCATCACCGAGTTGGAGGTGTAAGACCTGATGGGCATCCTAGGTGTGTAAGTCCCCGATGGGCATCACCGAGTTGGAGGTGTAAGTCCCCGATCGACAAAGACCGAGTCCTAGGTTGTGTAAGGCCCCGAAGGGCATCCAAGTGTAGAACCTAGGATAGGGAGTAGATGAAAGCCCTTGAATAGGCTCGCTCTAGAAGTAGCTCATAGCCTAACTCAACCGTTTTGCTCTAAGTCATTGTTTTATTTGCATGTATACTAGGGTGCTAGATGACTGATGTATCGTATTGTACCCCTGGTTGGGGATTCTTCTTGAGTATGTTTATACTCACCCTTATTTCTCGTGGTTTTTCCACCGGGTAACTTGGGACATCGGCAGGATGGCTAGGAGGAGGCGGTGGATGATCATGGATAGCTGACTCTGGGATGCATGTTCTTTTATTGTTCTATTTATGATTTAGCATGTAGTGGGACTTGAGTCCCTAGGGAAAACACTCAAACTATTTTATGGTTCTCGTACCGTACTCTTGTTTTGTTTTTAAGAAAAGCACCGATCATCAATTACTCTTGATTTTTACATTGGCTTCTGTGGTTTGTTTAAAGTTCTGTTAATTGCAAAAGTTTTAAACCTGTAGAATGGATGGTGTTTTACATTCCTAGGCATGCATGCTAAGTAAGGATCTAGGTTAGAGACCGCTTCTTTTGGGTCGGGTCTTTACACTGCCTGCCTTCATGGCCTGCCCCCTGCCGACTGACACTTGTGCTTGTGTGTGTTGGTTGGCCCTAGCCTTGTGGCTTCTCGGATGGTATTTTCTGAGTCTTTTCTTCGTTGGGCCCGGATTTATTGGCTTCTAGTTATTGATTTATTTGGGCTAATTTATGTATTTGATTTGGGTGCTTTGTTTGTTGTTCAGGCTGTTCGGGATCGATTAGAGGCTCGAGGGTCGTTCGTTGATTTGTGATTATTATTATTGTTTTTCTGCTTGTCCCAGGTAAGGATTTCTTACCGTGGTTGTGTGGACCCTACGATATATCTCGATTGTGCCTTGTATGCCTGTTTACTGTTATGAGCATGCTAGAGATAGAGCAGTTGTTTGATCTCTTGCTAGCATGTTTGCCTGATTTTACATGTTAGTGCCATGCTAGGTTTGTTCTGCCAGCATGCTTATGATTCCTGCTTAAGTTGTAGTATCATGCTAGGTAATGTGATTTATGTCAGTCATTGCTTGCTAGCCAGGAATCATTGATTTTGCTCTGTACTCTTAGATAGAGTTGTAGGGTTTGTCATCATCCAGAGGCTGAGCGGACATAACGTACTTTGTCCCCACTGATCGGGAGTAAAGTGTGCGAAGCATAAAGTATCTTGCTACCCCCCCCGGTCCAAGGTGGATTTAGCTCAGGTCGGGAGTAAAGTGTGCGAAGCATAACGTATCTTGCTACCCCCCCCCCCCCCGACCCGCCGGTTGTGGACTTAGATACCCACTTCGGCAATAGCCTAGTTTGTAGCCCGCTAGAGTGGAACGCAGCGCCACGGTGTAAGCCTACCTTGGCGGTTCTTAGCTTCGTGTCGGTGGATCAGTCGCATGATGAGCGCCGAGGGCCTCGCGCTCATCGTGATCGATGACACCGCTTCGAGTCATAGGCATGTGCACTGCCCGCGTAGTTTGCCCTTAGGCCCCGAATTTATGCCGGTCAGAGAGAGCATGCGGTGTGCGCGCGCACACGCGTTAGTTGCCGGTTTGGAGAGCTCCCCGGCTAATGTCGTGAGTACACCACTCTTTCTCATTAGAGCGACTTGGGTACTCTCCGTAAGTCCAGATTAGTGCAAGGGCAAGGAGGCCCCGGAGGACATTCTAGGGATCGGTGTATTTCCCCAAATGATGTATACCTCGGTGATGTCCCGAGATTGGTCGATGTATCCAATCCCGCTTAGGCGGAAGTATGAGATTTCGATGGCTCCGGATCTTGTTTTATGAGCTCGTTGAGCTATGATCTCTTTGATGGTGTTTGCTTGCATGTTGAGGTGCTAGATGACTAATGTATCGTATTGTACCCCGATTGGGGATTCTTAATGAGTATCTTTATACTCACCCTTATTTATCTTTCAGGTAGCTTGGGACAACACCAGGATGGCTAGCGGAGGGAGCTGATTGATCATGGGGAGCCGCCGGCACTCTATCATTTATTATTGCATTGTTTATTCAAAGATGTAGATGGGCAGAGTCCTAGGGGAACATTGTTTAAAACGTGGTTTAAATTGTATTGTATATTTTTATAAATCTCGCGAGTTGTTTTACTTCGTTGGATTGTTTAAATGAAAATCGTTGTTTATGTTTTAAGGGTTCCCCCTTCTCATATGTTTTGAATGGTTTTTAAATATGAGCACTAAACCACTTGTTATCATATTTAACTTGCATGCTGAGTGAGAACCCCGATTTAGGACCATGTTTTGGGTCGGGTTCGTCACAAAATCCATCAAAGCTGCTCTATCTCTAACATGCTCATAACAGTCAGCAAACATACAAGGCATATCATGAAAATATAGCAGGGCCCACACAACTCGGGTAAGAGATCCTTACCTGGTCGAAAGGCAACAACACACAATAAAACTAACTGCGATCGAACCCGAACAACCTATAGCGAGCCAAACAAACACATCAATAATCATAAAAAATAGGCCTAAATAAAATAAAATAAACAGGGCTCGGCTCGGGAGCAACTCACGAGGCGCGGCTGACACGCTGTAACGAGCCAGCCAGACGGCGCAGGCGCGGCGACTAGCGCGGTCAGTCGCTATGAACGACCAGTTTTTCATCCCGGTCTTCCAGGTATGCCCTAGGGGTAATTTGGTAATTTGGTCGGGCCATCAGGGCCGTTTGTGTCTTTTCCAGTTACTAAAATTATTGGATGGATTTATGTAGGTTTTTGGAAGGATTTGTGGTTTGGTTTGAGCAAGGTTTGATGCAAAAGTAAAAATAAAGGAAATTGTCTTTATAATCGGGGTTTGAACCCGGTCTCCTAGAAAGCTTGTGGGGATGTGTGCCAATTGAGCCATTAGGTGCTCTTGTTGCTCTTTTCTCGCATCACATCTTAGTTAACCTTGGATCTTTGGTGTTTGGTGCATTTGGTTAAATGAAATAGAAATTAGGTTTGTTCCATCTTCTTCTCCAAAGTGTGTGGCCGCCAAGCTTTTCTCTCCATTGCCTTGCCGAATTCTTCATCCTTGCACTCCCTTGGATCGTTCATCATCATTCCGGTAGGTATCGATCTTCCTCTTCTTCTTCTCATCCGTTTGGTGTCTTTGTTTGGCCAAGTGAATAGAAGAGTGTTGTGTGTGTTTGTGTTGATTGCGGCCCACCGAGAGAAGCCCCACCAGCCACCCATCGTCGCGACGCCCACCGCCGCTACCAAGACGCTGATCACGCCAAGCAGCGACCAGATCGCCCTTGCCGTCACGGCCCTGTCGCGCCCGATCTCTCGCGACAAAGAATCGCCCCGCCTCGCCGCCATCGCCAGGCCGGCGTCCACGCCGGATCGCGCGCAGCAGCGAGCGCTCGACGCCGCGCGCCGCGCCGCCGTGTCGCTTGCCGAGCCGCTGCCGCCAGACGCCCGACGCGCGCCGCGCGCGCGTCCTGCCGGCGGCTTCGCCGTGTCCGCGATCGCACGCGCCGCGCCAGTGCGCCGTGCCGTGCGCCGTCTTCGCTTCGCTGCCGAGTCCTCCGTCTCGTCTGCAGCGCGCGCCCGCGCGCCCATCCGCCATATCGCGCAGACGCGCAGCGCCCATGCCAGGTATACAGCAGCGCCGCCGCCACCACCGCCGTACCCGGCTGCCGGCAACTCCAAGTTCGTGTCGCAGATGCCGCGTGAGTGCCCTTTGAGCCGAGCTTGCGTTCTATTGTTTTTAGACGTTTTAGATGCTTGATTATTATTGGTTTGCTAGGTTCCGCTTTCGCTAGCTCGGGGATTGTTCTCGCACCTTAGGATTTATGTGTAGAAGCCTCCCACCAAGGTAAGGATTTCTTATCGGAGTTGTGTGGGCCTGCGGTATATTTGTGATTGTTGTTTTGTATGCTGTGTATGATTATTAGCATGTTTAGCCCTAGGTGCTCTGTTTTGAATTCTCATCGGCATGAACTCTTGTATTGTTTCTCATGTTAGCCCATGCTAGGTTGTTCCATTCTCGCATGTTCGATATCTCGTTCTTGCTTCGTAGTATCATGCTAGGTTCCTTGTATCTGTTGAGCACGTATTGGATCGCATTGAATGAATTGTTATTATTGCTATGGTTTAGAGTTCGGGTAGGTAGCATCATCCGGCCGGATGCATAACGTAACTTGCATCCCCGACGAGGACGTGCGAGATGGTACTCGTCCCCCCCGATCCCGTTAAGGTTTAGCTAACCCTAACTACGGTGGCCTCGCAATCTTGGGTGAGGGTGGCGATCGTTAAATGCCCCAACGGTCGGGATGATGACTTGGCATTGCCTCGTCCCGGCAGTAGGCACGTCCTCGGTGTGTTCGGCGTAGCCCTTGATTGCCACTGTTAGGGCAAGGACCGCTTCTGGTGTAAGCCTACCACTATCGGGTTCCTTAGCCTCAAAGTGCGGTGGTACAGTGACATAGTTCACGTGTCCGTGTCTCACACCCCTATGTCGGTGACACCGATCCGTAGATTTAGTTAGGCATGGTGATGTAACTCGGGCGACTTGCCACTGACCCGACACCCCGAGTTTGCGGTAGCATGCGGTGCGCGCTTACGCTCATTACACACCGGCCGAGAGCTCCTCGGGATCTTGAGCGAGTGCACCTTTCGTATCGATGTGAGAGACAGCCGAGGCCGGACTTGTTTCCCGTATAGGGCGTATAGTGTGTTGTGGTATTTCCGGACTAAGACCCTGAGTTGGCATCCGAGGTCCAAGTGTGGACTTAGCTATGTGCTCCGCTCTGTGTTTATATTCATAGCTTGCATACATTCTTCTAGATGATCATGTATATCGTATTGTACCCCGGTTGGGGATTCTTATTGAGTAATTCGTTACTCACCCTTATTTTGTGGTTTTCCACAGGTAACCAAGGCGCGAGACAGGATGGCTGAAGGACGAGCTGTGATCATGGAATCATGCAGTCATCTCTGACCATTTTATTATATCATGACTCTTGACTTTTGTTATTTCCCCTGAATGCATGTAGACGGGCACGGAGCCCTAGGATGTTTTCTTATGTTTTATGGATTCCAGCATATTTGTACTGGTGGAATGTTTAAATGGTTTAAATAAATCTCTAATCAGAGTATGCTTTTAGAAATGTATTTATCCTGAAACAGGTGCTTGGAAAGAGGGACAGGTTTTAGAGTAAATTGTTTTGATTGTTGAATGTTTCTGTTTTTACTTGGGATCCGAAACATTATTTTTCATATTGTCTTTTATTTTGAATACATGCATTGGGGTAAAGGCCCATTTAGAGCCCCTTTTGGGTCGGGTCTTTACAGTCGCAGATGGGCGCAGGGGCTGGGCGCTAGGGCGCTGGGCTGCGCGCGGACGGGCGCAAGCTCGGCTGGGCGACGGCGCAGAGTGCGGCTCGGCGCGCGGGCTCGAGCGACACGACGCTACGGGCTACAGGACGCGTGACTCGGCATAGGGCGGCTCGGATCTGGGCAACACGGGTGCGGACGAGACGGTCTGGCGCGGGGACGAGCAACGCGGCACTGTGCAGGGCGACTCGGGGCTGGGCGACTCGACACTGTGCGAGGCGACTCGAGGTTGGGCAACGCGACACTGCGCAGGCAGGGGCTCGGGCGACGCAAGTTGAGCGATGGCGCGGGCTGGCGACCTGGGCTGGGTGAGGCTCGGGCGACGCGAGCAGGGGCTGGGCTAGCTCGGGCTGGGCGACCTGGGCGAGCAGGGGCTGGGGCTGGGCTCGGGCTGGGCTAGGCTTGGGGAGAGAGAGAGATAGAGAGAGAGAGAAAAGGGAAAAATGGGATTTTTATTCCATTTTCCATCCTTATCCATTTTAAAACCTCAAAATCCTTAAAATCCCATTTCCCTGCTTCCTCCTTCGAGACCCGGCTGAAGCGACCTTTTCCAATGAATAAAACTCACTTAAATCCAACTCCCAAAACAACACTAAGGGCCTGGGCTCGAATCCCAAAGGAAGCACTCAACCAACCATCACTTTGCCAAAGCCCAAACCACAACCTAGCTTCCAACCGACTAGCCCAAACACCTCGAGACTCGCAACCAACAACCAACAAGCCTCAACAAAGGCAGGAGCTACTTCGAAGCATTGAAAATCCACAAATCCTGCCCGGGGATCCAAAAGACCAAATGTAACGACCCAGGTTTTTCATCCCGGTCTTCCAGGTATGCCCTAGGGGTAATTTGGTAATTTGGTCGGGCCGTCAGGGCCGTTTGTGTCTTTTCCAGTTACTAAAATTATTGGATGGATTTATGTAGGTTTTGGAAGGAAATTGTCTTTGCTGGGGGTTTGAACCCGGTCTCTGGAAAGCTTGTGGGGATGTGTGCCAATTGAGCCATTAGGTGCTCTTGTTGCTCTTCCTGCATCATTTTATGGTTAGCCTTGGATTTTGGGAGTTTTGGTGCATTTGGTTAAATGAAATAGAAATTAGGTTTGTTCCATCTTCTTCTCCAAAGTGTGTGGCCGTCCAAGCTATTCTCTCCCTTGCCTTGCCGAGTTCTTCATCCTTGCAGCTCCCTTGGATCGATCATCATCATTCCGGTAGGTATCGATCTTCCTCTTCTTCTTCTCATCCGTTTGGTGTCTTTGTTTGGCCAAGTGAATAGAAGAGTGTTGTGTGTGTTTGTGTTGATTGCAGCCAGCCGAGAGAAGCCCAAGCCAACAGCCATCGTCGCACGTCCAGCCGGCCAGCTCTCACGCCGGATCGCGCCAGCAGCAGCCCAGATCGCCCCTGCCGTCGCACCAGATCGCCCTTGCCGTCACATCATCCCCTGCCGCGCCCGGATCTCGCCACAAAGAATCGCCCACCGCTTCGCCATCGCCCGGCCGGCGTCCACGCCAGATCGCGCGCGGCCAGAGCGCTGACGCCCGTGGCGCTTTCGCCGTGTCGTCGCTTGCGAGCCGCTTCGCCGCCGCGCTCAGACGTTCGCCGCGCGCGCTGGCTCGCGGCTGCTCGCCGTGTCCTCATCGCCTTCGCCGCGCCGCTGCGCCCGTGCGTGCGTGCTCGCCTACCGAAGTCCCGTCTGTCGTCGCGCGCAAGCAATCGCGCCCAGCGCCCATCCGCGCGCAGACGCGCCTAACGCCTGCAGGCGCGCAAGAATAGCGCCAGGCCGGCCGTGCGGCAAATGCCGCCAAAGAACTCCAAGTTCGTGTCGCCGTGCGCGTGAGTGCCCCGAGTTGATCTTGCTTTGTTTCTATTGTTTTTTAGACGTTTTAGATGTTGATTATTATTGGTTTGCTAGGTTCCCGCCGCTAGCTCGGGATTGTTCCATGCCTTAGGATTTGTGTGTAGAAGCCTCCCACCAAGGTAAGGATTTCTTACCGGAGTTGTGTGGGCCTCTGCGGTATATTTGTGATTGTTGTTTTGTATGCCTGTGTATGATTATTAGCATGTTTAGCCCTAGGTGCTCTGCTCAATTCTGATGGCATGAACTCTTGTATTGTTTCTCATGTTAGCCCATGCTAGGTTGTTCCATTCTCGCATGTTCGATATCCTGTTCTTGCTTCGTAGTATCATGCTAGGTTCCTTGTATCTCATTGAGCACGTATTGGACCGCATTGAATGAATTGTTATTATTGCTATGGTTTAGAGTTCGGGTAGGTAGCATCATCCGGCCGGATGCATAACGTAACTTGCATCCCCGAGGGGGACGTGCGAGATGGTACTCCGTCCACGATCCCGTTAGGGTTTAGCTAACCCTAACGGCCGGCCTTGCAATCTTGGGTGAGGGTGGCGGTATCGTTAAATGCCCCAACGGTCGGGATGATGACTTGGCATTGCCTCGTCCCGACGATAATGCAAGACGTCCTCGGCGTGTTCGGCGGTAGCCCTTGATTGCCACTGTTAGGGCAAGGACCGCTTCGGTGTAAGCCTACCACGGCCGGTTCCTTAGCCTCAAAGCGGTGGTACAGTGACATAGTTCACGTGTCCAGTGTCTCACACCCTATGTCGGTGACACCGATCCGGAGATTTAGTTAGGCATGGTGGCCGAACTCGGGCGACTTGCCACTAGACCCGGCACTTCCCGAGTTTGCGGTAGCATGCGGTGCGCGCTTACGCTCATTACAAATCGGCCGGAGAGCTCCTCGGGATCTTGAGCGATGCACCTTTCGTGATCGACGATGACAGCGCCGAGGCCGGACTTGTTTCCGTATAGGGCGTATAGTGTGTTGTGGTATTTTCGGACTAAGACCACGAGTTGGCATCTAAGGTCCAAGTGTGGACTTAGCTATGTGCTTCGCTTCTGTGTTTATATTCATAGCTTGCACACATTCTTCTAGATGATCATGTATATCGTATTGTACCCGGTTGGGGATTCTTACCGAGTAATTCGTTACTCACCCTTATTTTGTGGTTTTCCACAGTAACCAAGGCGAGACAGGATGGTGAAGGAGGAGCTGTGATCATGGAATCCTCTTTGTCATCTCGACGTTTCTTATGTTATGACTCTTATCGTTATTTTTCCCCGAATGCATGTATGGCAAGACACGAGCCCTAGGATGTTTTCTGAATGAATTGTGGATTCCACTTTGTTGAATTTGAGGATGTTTTAAATGTTTTTAATAAAATCTCCGATTAGAGTAAATCGTTGGAAATGTATTTGTCTGTGAAACAGTGCTTGGAGACAGGGGGCAGGTTTCATGAGAGACTTTATCGTTCAATGAATCTTGAATGTTTTGTTTTTAATGGGAATCAAAAAATTTTATTTGCATTTTGTCTTTTACTTTGAATACATGCATTGGGGTAAAGGCCTATTTAGAGCCCCTTTTTGGGTCTGGTCTTTACTGATTGGTATCGAGCTCGAGTCATAGATTCTGTAGAGACCGACCTTTGTTGTAGGTCGTTTTTCCATGATCATCGGACTCAAGCTAATCATCAGTACGCCTAAGTTTACCGCTTTAAAAGAAAAGGGTTAAGAATTTACAATACTTTTCATCTAGTTATGCCTTGTGTAGTGTTGTGTAGCGGAGACGAAAGCGAGTTCTCGACTCGTTGTTGGTTTGGGCTTAGTGAGCCATCATGCCAACTTTCGCAGCGTGCTGGCGGTTTGTTTAGCGGCTTGTTGGGGTATCCAGATAGATTCGGATGCCCCGGGGCGTCGTTCGAGGGGAGGCGAGCTTAGACTCCGTTGGCCATTTGTGGCCCGGGCTTGTCGCTTTCCCCTAGTGAGAGGGTGGAGGTGCTTCGTGCGCGGATCGCCAAGATGTTGATCGCACCCGAGGGAGCAGGACGTTTGGCATGACCGACCGAGGAGTTGGACCGATCGTGTTGATGTTGAGGCCGCGTCCGGGTTGTTGTTAGGCCCGCATGCCGGTTTTGGCCCCGGCAGTTGAGTTGCCTAGAGGAGGGGGTAGAGGCTAGCAGCGCCTCAGAGTGAGTCTCCTTGAGCAGAGTGTGCTCCAGCCATGAGAGATTTGATGGCAGGTCTTTAGCTATTAGAGAGCGGAGACCGGCGCGCTTTGTAGCGCGTAGTGAGGAGTCCCGGCACAGATAGCCCAACTGCGAGAGTTTGTTTCAAACATTTTTCCCAGTAGCTCTTGTAGCCCCGAGAGGTTCCCGGGAGGGCATGATCAGCAGAGTTTATTCAGATGAGTTTGTTGGCGTTGATGGAGATGCCCAGTTGGCAAATGGATGCTGTAGAGAGCTCGATGTTTTAGTAAGTCCCATCGCTAGTAGTAAAGTAGTTGGCCAGTTTTGAGTTTAGCATCCGTGTGTGGGATGCCCTCGCTGCTCGAGGCCGAGGTGTGCCGCCGTTCTGTCTTTTTTGGTTCATCGGATGGTGGTGGAAGTCCCTTGTGAGAGGTGGACTAGCGAGTCTCCACCATCGCCGATTGTTTGGCAAGTTGCCGTGTTAGTGGCTTGAGGCGATGAAGGGTCATCTTTGCCCCCTTGCGAGCTTCTTTGTTGTTTAACACCCCAGCTTCCTCGGATGTGGATTTGGTAGTAGTAGCACTTGAGGTGCATTGGTTGGTGTGCCACTTTGGCGCTAAGTCCAGTTCGAGCTTGAGTTTGGCTTGGCATAGCGGATGGTTTTATGCCGTTCGGAGTTCAAATGTACTCCTTTAGCCTTGGATCTGCTTTATGGCGCTTGCACCCGTTTAGGTCGTGCGCAGGGCTAGTTCGGTGGTAGTCGATGGACTACAAGCGAAAGATGCTCGAGAGGAGCCGGGCGCCGAGCCTTTTCCCAAGTGTTATTGGAGGTTGAGTAAGTCACAGTTGGCGGTTGGTAATTATTTGTGGGCGTGATTCTCGCGCTAGTGTTAAGGCCAAGAGATTTTCTTTGTGGTTGGTAGTGCGGTCAACTACCTTCGAGTGTCTTAATCTGAGGAGAGTTGAGCATTGTAGATGCGAGTTTGGTCCAGCAGAGGGACCCTAAGTTGGATGCTCATGAGATGAGCTGGATGCCTATGAGGCGAGTTGGATGCCATGAGGCGAGTTGAATGCTTTTGAGGCGAGATGAGCTGATGCCTTGCGAGAGGATTTGGATGCCTTATGGGTAAGCACCCTTGGTAGAGGCTTGGTATAAGTGAGTTCGGTTTGGCATGGTTATGCCTTGATAAAGCAAGGTTGCCTCAGCTTTGAGCATCGTGTGGAGTTGGAACTTTTGGTGTTCCTTCGGTTGGAGTTCAGTTGGAAACTGAACAAGAGCGGTGGTAGCAAAGCCGCGCAGTTTTTGTTCGCCTTGGCTAAGAGAGTTGTTTGGATCCTTTCCTTGGGTAGAAGCCTTGTTGAGAGGCTGATGTTTGAGTAGGAGGACGACGCGCATTCGTAGCGTTTGGTCCTCTTGGTTTCCAAGGTATTGGAGTTGGCTTTGCATGGTTGAGATGTTTGAGAGAGAGTTGTGCCTGTTCGAGCGATTGGCTATTAGCTCGTTTGTCGGCAGTGTGTGTCGAGGGTTGCCGAAGAACCCTAGGTTGTGGAGAGCCTCTCCGAGCTCACCGAGCCCAGTGTAGTGAGTTTCAGGTTGGCAAGTGCGGGGCCGTGTGGTTCGTAGCCTCGGTTGAGTTGCTAGCGATCTTGGTAGGCTAGCGAGCCGCTGGTTGTTTGGAGTAGAGTCCGGATTGGTTCCGGTGTGGTGGCAAGTTGATGCTTGGTGTTGACCAAGGTGTGGATTGGAGTTGCTAGAGATTAGTTTTGCTCGTGGGGCGAGTGGTTTGTGCCCCTGTTGGTTGTTTTCCTGCTTCCGTGGATGTTGAGTTGCCCTTGTTGTTGCCCCGTGAGATTTAGATGTTGTTGCTTTAGTGGAGCAAGACAAAGTGAGCATTTGTGGAGCTCTTTGTCCTTCGGTTTATGCGCTTGTAAGAGCCGTTTCCTTCAGGAGTTGTCGATTCCTCCCGTAGCCATGAGTTAATGGTAGAGGTGTTGGCTTGAAGGAAAAGTTTGTTGGTCGCTTGGAAGCGCTTGTTTGTCCAGATTAAGCGAGCACTCTTGGATGGTGTTCTAGAGAGCTGCAGTAAGGGTTGTTCTACCTCTTGTGAGTGTTTGGCTAAGATTGGGTTCTCTTGTTGTTTGAGTGCTAGTTCGGTTCTAGCCGGAAGGCGTTGCCACGAGGTCGTGTTCTTAGTCGATAAGTTGTGGGAGTTGACCCCTCCCTCGCGATTGAGCAAGTCTTTGTTTGTTTCGGATTGGAGATCCGATGGGTTGGGATATCCCTTGGGTGTTGCTTCCAAGAGAGTTGGTTGTTTGTTGCCTTGGGTTTGAGCAAGTCAATGAGCTTGTGTGAAGTCCGTTGCCCTTCGAGTTTGCTTCTTTGGGGAATTCGTTTCTGTTATTGTAGGAGTCGACTTAGCTCCAGTTGTGTTTTTTATCGAGTAGCGCAGCGATCACCCCAAAGAGGGTCCTTTGTGTTGTTAGCAAGCAAGAGTTGTTTGTCCCCGCAGTGATGTGGGCCTGCCAAGAAGAGTTGTTTCGGCAAGTTGTTGGTTCTTTGGGGATTGAAGATTTCCCTTTCCTCTAGTCTCTGTGGTGGTTGAGTTGCTCCTGGATGTCACCTCGAGAGTTAGCTTTGAGGTTGTCGTTATCCGTTTTCCTCGTGAGGTTTCGGGAGTGGAGCTTAGTTGGAAGTTGAGTTATTCTTAAGCTTAAAGGAGAAGTCCTTTGAGTAGTCGGT
This sequence comes from Sicyos edulis, assembly GCA_036507275.1. NCBI lineage: Eukaryota > Viridiplantae > Streptophyta > Magnoliopsida > Cucurbitales > Cucurbitaceae > Sicyos > Sicyos edulis. The sequence continues at coordinate 17,513,288 of CM071849.1, read as the reverse complement.
TGGATTTTAAGAGTTGAGGGTAGCTTGGAGGCGAGTGTCGCTCGTTATAAGTTTGGGTTGAGTTCTGGCGAGCAAGCCCTTCTCGGGCTTTGATCCTTGTTGTGCGCTCGCAGCTGATTGGAGTGCAGAGCCGTTTGAGTGGGTTGGCACGGAGAGGTGCCATGGCTTTGGTTGGTAAAGCCATTGAGTCTGCTTTCCTCAAGGTGTTGTGCCGTAGAGAGCTGCGTGATGGGTTTAGTCCTTGCGGCCCGAGTTTTCCTTGAGAGGAATTTTGGTGGTTTCCTTGCCTAGCAGTGTTTTCTTTGGCCAGTTGCTAGTAGATTTGCATGGAAAAGTTTGCTTTCGGCCGTTTGGTTTCTGGAATCTGGAAGGTTCAGTTGTTTGGCCAGTTTGTTGAAGGGCTAAGTTTGTTTGTTGTCACCGTGAGCTTCCGGAGGAGTTTAGCCGAGCGTGGTGTAAAGTTTCGAGCTTTTGGCCGATCCTCGAGTTTCTTTGTGAGTAGCATCGTTTTAGAGTTGGTGCGAGTTGAGGACGTGGTTTGCCGTCTGTTCCCTTGTAGTTCAGTGTATGCCCAGTCTGGATGGCATTGTGGCCTTGAGTTTTTGAGAACCCAAGAGAGTTTTGGTTCTCGAAGAGGGCTTGTGTGTTGGATTTCGCAGGCAGTTGGGACCAGTATCTGTACTTGATGGAGTTTGCCTATAACAACGATTATCGATCGACGATCTGTGATGGCTCCATTCGAGGCTTTGTATGGTAAGCGTTATCGGTCCCCGTGTTCGGGAAGAGGTTGGTGATAGACGTGTTTTGGGTCCCGAGTTACTGCAGCTTGACCAATGGTGCGATCACGAGAAGATTAGAGCTCGTATGTTGACAAACTCGAGCGGCGAGAAGAGATTTACGCCGATGTTCGGCGTCGGGATTTGGAGTTTGAGGTTGGTCAAGCATGTGTTCCTTAAAGTTGCTCGATGCGAGGTGTTTTGAGGTTTGGTAAGCGTGGGAAGTTGAGTCCCCGTTTTGTTGGTCCATTTGAGATCCTAGAGAGGATTGGCGAGTTGCTTACCGGTTAGCCCTACCTCCGTCACTATCGGTGGTGCATAGTGTTTTTCATGTATCGATGTTGAGGCGGTATGTGCCGGACCCGTCGCACATTGTGGACTTTGAGCCTTTGCACCGAATGAGGATTTGAGCTTCGAGGAGAAGCCGGTGAGGATCCTTGCCTTTGAGACCAAGACGTTGCGTGTCGCGAGATTCGTTTGGTAAAGGTTCGGTGGAAGAGTCGGGTTCGAGGAAGCCACTTGGGAGCGGGAAGACGAGATGAGATTGCATTACCCCTGAGTAAGTTTCAGTTCTTAAGGACTTTCGAGGACGAAAGTCATAAAAAGGAGGGAATATTGTAACGACCGGGTTTTCATCCCGGTCTTCCGTATGCCCTAGGGGTAATTTGGTAATTTGGTCGGGCCGTCGAGGGCCGTTTGTATCTTTCGATTACTAAAATTATTGGATGGATTTATGTAGGTTTTGGAAGGAAATTGTGCCGCATCTGAGAGGTTTGAACCCGGTCTCTGGAAAGCTTGTGGGGATGTGTGCCAATTGAGCCATTAGGTGCTCTTGTTGCTCTTCCCGCATCATTTTATGGTTAGCCTTGGATTTTGGGAGTTTTGGTGCATTTGGTTAAATGAAATAGAAATTAGGTTTGTTCCATCTTCTTCTCCAAAGTGTGTGGCCGTCCAAGCTATTCTCTCCCTTGCCTTGCCGAGTTCTTCATCCTTGCGGCTCCTTGGATCGATCATCATCATTCCGGGTAGGTATCGATCTTCCTCTTCTTCTTCTCATCCGTTTGGTGTCTTTGTTTGGCCAAGTGAATAGAAGAGTGTTGTGTGTGTTTGTGTTGATTGCGGCCACCGAGAGAAGCCCGGCCAGCAGACCATCGTCGCACGTCCACCGGCCAGCTCTCCACGCCGGATCGCGCCCGGCCAGCGGCCAGATCGCCCTGCCGCCGCACGGATCGCCCTTGCCGTCACATCCCCTGTCGCGCCCAGATCTCGCCGACAAAGAATCGGCCCACCGCTCGCCATCGCCCGGCCCGGCGTCACGCCCGGATCGCGCGCGGCCAGCGAGCGCTCGACGCCCGTGCGCGCTTCGCGCGTGTCGCTTGCCGAGCCGCTCGCCCGCGCCAGACGTTCACCGCGCGCGCCTCGCCGGCGGCTCGCCGTCCGTCCGCATCGCCGCGCCAGCCGCGCCGTGTCGCCGCGCGCGCGTGCGCCGCTTCGCCTACCGAAGTCCCGTCGTCCGTCGCGCAAGACAATCGCGCCAGCGCCCATCCGCTACAGCAGACGCGCCCAGCGCCATGCCGCCACAAGCGCACCAGCGCCAACCCGCCCGCCAGCCAGCGGCCAAGAACTCCAAGTTCGTGTCGCCGTGCCGCGTGAGTGCCCCGAGTTGATCTTGTTGTTCTATTGTTTTTTTAGACGTTTTAGATGTTGATTATTATTGGTTTGCTAGGTTCCCGCCGCTAGCTCGGGATTGTTCCATGACTTAGGATTTGTGTGTAGAAGCCTCCCGACCAAGGTAAGGATTTCTTCACCGGAGTTGTGTGGGCCTGCGGTATATTTGTGATTGTTGTTTTGTATGCCTGTGTATGATTATTAGCATGTTTAGCCCTAGGTGCTCTGTTCAAATTCTGATCGGCATGAACTCTTGTATTGTTTCTCATGTTAGCCCATGCTAGGTTGTTCTATTCTGGCATGTTCGATATCTGTTCTTGCTTCGTAGTATCATGCTAGGTTCCTTGTATCTGTTGAGCACGTATTGGACTGCATTGAATGAATTGTTATTATTGCTATGGTTTAGAGTTCAGGTAGGTAGCATCATCCGGGCCGGATGCATAACGTAACTTGCATCCCCGATGCGGGACGTGCGAGATGGTACTCCGTCCCTGATCCCGTTAGGGTTTAGCTAACCCTAACGGCTGGCCTTGCAATCTTGGGTGAGGGTGGCAGACTGTTAAATGCCCCAACGGTCGGGATGATGACTTGGCATTGCCTCGTCCCCGACAGTCGGCACGTCCTCAGCGTGTTCGGCGGTAGCCCTTGATTGCCACTGTTAGGGCAAGGACCGCTTCGGTGTAAGCCTACCACGACCGGTTCCTTAGCCTCAGTGCGGTGGTACAGTGACATAGTTCACGTGTCCGAGTCTCACACCCCTATGTCGGTGACACTCGATCCGAGATTTAGTTAGGCATGGTGGATCAACACGGGCAGCTTGCCACTAGACCGGCACCCCCGAGTTTGCGGTAGCATGCGGTGCGCGCTTACGCTCATTACAAATCGGCCGAGAGAGCTCCTCGGGATCTTGAGCCGTGCACCTTTCGTATCGACGATGAGAGAGGTGGGCGGGACTTGTTTCCCGTATAGGGCGTATAGTGTGTTGTGGTATTTTCGGACTAAGACCCTGAGTTGGCATCTAAGGTCCAAGTGTGGACTTAGCTATGTGCTTCGCTCTGTGTTTATATTCATAGCTTGCACACATTCTTCTAGATGATCATGTATATCGTATTGTACCCCGGTTGGGGATTCTTACTGAGTAATTCGTTACTCACCCTTATTTTGTGGTTTTCCACAGGTAACCAAGGCGCGAGACTGTAAGAACCCGACCCTAAATACGGTCCTAAACCTAGGTTCTCACTCAGCATGCAAGTTAAATATTTCATCAAGCGGTTTAGTGCTCATATTTAAAACCTTTAAAAACTTTTAGAACGGGGAATGCTTAAAACATAATCAACAGTTTTGTTTAAGAAAACCAACGAAGTAAAACAAGCCTGGCCAGTATATATATAAAACATTCAAAACAGTTCAAACAACTTTTAATAATGTTTCCCCTAGGACTCCTGTCCATCTACATCTTGAACAAATATGCAAACAATAAAGACAGAGTGCGGCGGCTCCCATGATCAATCGGCTCCCTCCGCTTAGCCGTCCCCGTGTTGTCTCAAGTTACCCGGTGGAAAGCCACGAGAATAAGGGTGAGTATAAACATACTCAGTAAGAATCCCCGACCGGGGTACAATACGATACTTCAATCATCTAGCACCCTAGTATACATGTAAACAGTTACCAACACAGATCATAGCTCAGCGAGCTTACAAGGCAGAATCTGGAATCCTCGGAAGTCTCTTTCTTCCGCCTAATGATTGGCTCTCATAACCAATCCCGGACATCTCCGAGGGTCTTTCTCCTCGGCCAATTGATCACTCAAAAACCGATCCCAAAGATGTCCGACACCCTCGAGGGTCTTTCTCCCTCGACCATATGATCACCAAAAGCCAATCCCAATGGGTGTCCTCAAGGGCCTCTTACCCTCGCTTATAATCTGGACTATCGGAGAGTACCCGAAGTCGGCTCTAAACAGAAGGAACGGTGTACTCACGAACATTAGCCCGGGAGCTCTCCGAACCGGCGACTAAAGCGTGTCTTGCGCGCACACCGCATGCTCTTCTGCAACCGGCGTAAATGCGGGGCCTAAGGGCAAACTACGCGGGCCAGTGCGCGCATGCCTAAGACTCGGAAACGGTGTCACCGAACACGCGATGGTGCGAGGCCCTCGGCACTCATCCATGCGGCTGTACCACCGACACGAAGCTAAGAACCGCCAAGGCAGGCTTGCACCGCTGGCGTGGTTCCGCTCTAGCAGAGCTACAAACTAGGCTTATGCCGATGTGGTAGCTAAATCCACATCGGCCGCCGGGGAAGCAATGTACGTTATGCTTCGCTCTACTCCCGACCGGTGGGGACAAGATGCGTTATGTCCGCTCTCGGCCTCTAGATGATGACAAATTTCTAACACACTAGCTAGAGTATAGAGTAAACGATTCTGGCTAAACATACATAATCATCATCAATCATACATAACCTAGCATGATACTACTGAACTTAAAGCGGGAATCTCAAGCATGCTTGGAAGAACAATCCTAGCATGGCACTAACATGTACAAACAAGCAAACATGCTAGCAGGGAATGCAATCACAAGTCATCCTATCCACTAATCATGTCCATAAAAGTAAACATGCATATAAGGCACATTCAAGAAAGCATCGCAGGGTCCACACAACCACGGTAAGGAATCCTTACACGAAACGAGCGAAATAACCTTCACACTCTAATAATGACCCTCGAGCTTTAAAGCGAAACCGAGCAACCTAAGCATTTTAATAAAAACAACCTAATTAAATAAGCAGACCCAACAACACCTAGGGCCCAAAGGAAAAAGTCTCGGGAATTACCGATCGAGAAGACACAAGGCCACGCCCCAACCCGCACGGCAAAAGCGGTGTCCGTCAGCCAAGGACAAGCGACAAGTCAGGCCTGCGCTGGCCCCGGCGCTGCATCGGGCGCTGGCGCTGGCGCCGGCGCTGCATCTGGCGCTGGCGCCGCTGGCGCGCTTCTCCGGGCGCTGGCTGGCGTCTTTGGCCGCGGCAGGGAAGGGCGCTGGCGCTGGGTTGCGCGCGGCTCGCGAGGCGAGCAGCCTTGCGGCGGGCGAGACGCGACGAAGCGGCACGGGCACGCAGACGCGGATGGTGCTTGGCGGCGCGCGCGCGGCGGCGACAGCGTCGGAGAGGCGAGGCGGGGCAGCGTCTGGCGCGCGGTCGGCGCGCGTCTCGGGCGGTCGTGCGGAACAGCGCGACGCGTCTGGGCTGGGCGAGGCGGCGTGGCTGGGCACGCTGGGCATGGCATCTTTGCGCTGGGCGGCGCGTGGCCGGGCAGTGGCCGGCGCGACTCGTGCGCTGGCCGGGCGGCTGGCCTTTACTGTGCGCTGGGCTGTCTGGTGGCTGCTCAGTGCGCTGGGCCGAGCTGGCCGAGCGGGGTGCGGCTAGGGCGGCTAGGGTTTCTTGGTGAGGTCGGCTAGGAGAGAGTGAGAGAGAGAGAGAGATTTTCCCAAAACAAGGGAATAGGATTTTCTTTCCTTTTCCTAATTTAAATGGGTCTAAAATCCCTTCCAAGGCTTTCTCTTGCGGGTCCCGCTAAAGAAATTCTTTTCTTTTAACTAAACCTTCTTTTTCTAAAAACTCCAATTTCACCATTAGGGCAAGGGTTCAAATCCCAATGGGACCAATTAAATTCCAATTAATTTTGCTATCAACCTAATGTCTCCGAACTTCTAATCAACTAACCCAAACTCCTTGGGTCTTGCAACCAACATTAATCAAGTCTCAACGAAGGCCGAAATGACCTGAAGCCACGAAAATCCTCAACCTCCGACCGGGAGCAAAATACCAAAATACCCTTAAAGGTTAAAACAGCTCTAACGGCCCATCCGAACATCCGAATAATGACCCGAAATCACCAGGTACCCGAAATAGAAAAGCGGGCCGTTACTGAGAGGCAGGATGGTGAAGGAGGAGCTGTGATCATGGAATCTCTTTGTCATCTCTCGACGTTTCTTATGTTATGACTCTTATCGTTATTTTTCCCCACAGATGCATGTAGCGACACGAGCCCTAGGATGTTTTCTGAATGAATTGTGGATTCCAAATTTGTTGAATTTGAGGATGTTTTAAATGTTTTTAATAAAATCTCTGATCGAGTAAATCTGTTGAAATGTATTTGTCTGTGAAACAGTGCTTGGAGACAGGGACGAGTTTGATGAGACTTTATCGTTCAATGAATCTTGAATGTTTTGTTTTTAATGGGAATCCGAAAATTTTATTTGCATTTTGTCTTTTACTTTGAATACATGCATTGGGGTAAAGGCCTATTTAGAGCCCCTTTTTGGGTCGGGTCTTTTCACCAAAATACCCCCAAGGGTCAAAACCGCTCTAATGACCCAACCAAACAACCAAATCTTGACCCGAAGGCACCTAAAAAACTGGAATAGAAAACTGGGCTGTTACACTCCGACACATATTTTTGTCAACGGTCTAACAGACATCTGGCTACACAAGCGCATCTCCCTCCAGCATCTCAACTGTTCTGGCCAAAAGCTCTTCCTTGCCAAATCTGTAGCAAGCACGGGGCGATGCTCTACACAATCTGAAAAGAGCCTTACCACACTTGATGCAATGAGCCCACTGCCTGGCCCCGCCCTGCTGACGATCCTGAGCTCTAACCAGCCGTCGGCGCTGATCCCGACCCCTAGACTGGCCTTGTCGGCGAGTCTGCTATCCACCTGAGTGGGAACCACCGGAAGACCCAAACTTCCTCTTGCTCAAAGGATCAGCCACATCGTAGCTTCTACCTAGGGTAAGGATCCGAACAACACTCTTAGCCATGGCGGCCAGAAACTACGCGATTTTGCTACCATCGCCCTTGCTCAGTTCCAACTGAACTCCAACCATCGATCAACAAGAAATTCCTCTACCCAGGTCAAAGGCCAACTAGCATAACTTGCCTACGCAACAACCCGGCTACCGGCAAGGCAACCTCTCAACCAAAGTTAGGGCACTTGCCAAGAACTAAAGCCCTAACTCCTCAGAACTGAGCACTGGTTTCACAACCCGAATCCTTTCATTGTTCCCTAAACATACACCACGGAATGAGCTATGCAAAAGTACACCGACGTGTACAACTCCAACTAGATTCCTTATGTAACAGCCCAGTTTCCAGCTAAATGTAAAATAAGGTTTTTACATTATATATTTTAATTTTTGAAAGGTGTTGTTGGGAGGACTCGAACCCTTGGCCTAAAAAGGGGTTTGGAAGCTTGGATTTAAATAAAGAAAATAAACGCGTCAGCTAGGGCTCAAAGGGGGGGAAGCCTTGGGAAGGGAATTTGAGACTTCCAAGGCCTATTTAAGTTAGGGAAGGAAGGGAGAGAAAAAAAAAAGGAACTCCAGTCTCTCGCAACCCTCACCCTAGCCGCACCACACCATCACCCAGCCACACCATCGCCGCCGTCGCACCCAGCCACACCATCGTTGCCGTCGCACCCAGCCACACCCTCGTCGCCGTCGCACCAGTGTCGCCCCACCAGTCGCGACGCCTGCGATCGCCACCGCCGCCCGACGCCACACACGCACCGAGCCACCACCACCACCAGAGACGCCCGGTAGCCGTCGCCGCCCACGTTGAATGATCGCTGCTGCTGCGACACCCCCAACAGACCGGACGCTCGCCCGCGCGCCGTCCCTGTGAGTCCGCCCGCTCGCGCGTCGTCTCTGCAGCCCAGGTCGCCCGCACGCTGCCTTCAGCGCGTCTGCTCGTCTTGCCGCTCGTCCGAGCCAGCGCCCATCCCCGCTCCTTGCTGCCGAGATCGTGTGTCTTCTCGGTTGGTAATTCTCGATCCTTTTCCCTTTTAGACTTAAAGCTGCTGGTTGCTGTTTATTTATTTAGGATGTTTTTATTGTATGCCTAGGTTGCTCGAGTTCTCTTTAAAGCTCGAGGGTCGTTATTTGATTCCTGATAGTTATTCTCCGCTTGTTTCCAGGTAAGGATTCCTTACCCGGGGTTGTGTGGACCCTGCGAATACTTGTTAGCATGCCATGTCTTGTGATTGTATGAATTTCCTAGTGGATAGGTTGCATGCTCTTTCTTGCTTCCAGATGGTGTTGTACTTGTATTCATGATTTATTCTATTAGTTCCATGCTAGGGGTTTGATTATCTTGGCATACCTTGCCCTATTTTATTCCGTTGGTTCCACGCTAGGGGTAGGCGGGTGAAGTATAGTGTAGAAGACTGTAGGGGTAACTTAGGTCCCGCTCGGGTAAGACCCCTGATGGACATCTGGAGGTGTAAGGCCCCGATGGGCATCCTAGGTGTGTAAGACCCCACTGGGCATCACTGATTCTTGAGGTGTAAGGCCCCGATGGGCATCCTAGGTGTGTAAGGCCCCACTGGGCATCACTGATTCTTGAGGTGTATGCGATGTTATATGTGATCGTTGTTTGTATGCCTGTTTATGATTATCAGCATGTTTAGTGTTAGGTGCTCTGTTCTGAATTCCCGACTGGCATGGTTTCTTATGTTGTTTCTCATGTTAGTCCATGCTAGGTTGTTCCGTTCTGGCATGCTCATATCTGTTCTTGCTTCGTAGTACCATGCTAGGTTCGTTGTATCTGTTGAGCACGTTTTGGATTGTATTGGATTGTATGTTATTGATATGATAGGTTAGAGTGTAGGTAGGTAGCATCATCCGGGCCTGATGCATAAAGTATCTTGCATCCATGGCAGGGGCGTACGAGGTAGTACTCCGTCCCTAGACCCCGTGAGGGTTTAGCTAACCCGACCGGTAGGCCCTGCAATCTTGGGTGAGGGTGGCAGACTGTTAAATGCCCCAACGGTCGGGATGATGACTTGGCATTGCCTCGTCCCTGGCAGTCGGCACGTCCTCAGGGTGTTTAGGGCAAGGACGGCTTCCTGGTGTAAGCCTACCACGACCGATTCCTTAGCCTCAGGTGCGGTGGTTCAGGCTGACATAGTTCACGTGTCCAGTGTCTCACATCCATATGTCGATGGATCATAACGACCAGTGTTTTTCTTTCCGTCTTCCGGTATGCCCTAGGGGTAATTTGGTAATGTGGTCGGGCCGTCGAGTCGTTTGTGTCTTTTCCAGATTACTAAAATTATTGGATGGTTTTATGTAGGTTTTGGAGGGGTTTGTGGTTTGGTTTGAGCAAGGTTTGATGCAAAAGTAAAAATAAAGGAATTTGTCTTTGCAATGGGGTTTGAACCCGGTCTCTGGGAAAGCTTGTAGAGATGTGTGCCAATTGAGCCATTAGGTGCTCTTGTTACTTTTTTCTGCATCACATCTTAGTTAACCTTGGATTTTGGAGTTTTGGTGCATTTGGTTAAATGAAATAGAATTAGGTTTATTCCATCTTCTTCTCCAAATCTCCTCTTGGCCGCACAAGTTCTCCCTCTCCATAGCCTTGCCGATTCTTCTTCCCTTGCATCTCCTTGGGTTCGATCATCATCATTCCGGTAAGTCTTCATCCTCTTCATCTCCTCATTTGGTTTTGATGTTTGGCCGAAGGTAAGATGTAGAGTGTTGTGTGTGTTTGTGTTGATTGCAACCAGGTAGAGTGAAGCGACCATCATCGCCGTCCAGCTCACCCAGATCTGTTGAAGCGGCCTGCCGCACGCCAAAGCGGACAGCGGCCGCGAGATCCACGATCGCAGAACCTCCGCACGCCATCGCTCTCGGTCGCCCAGATCCGTTGAGCGGCCCCGCCGTCGCACGAGATCGCGGTCTGGCCCAAGCGCTCTCCCGCACGCCATCGCTCGCGAATCGTGCGAATCGCGCCAAAGAAGAGACGCGAGACGCCAGCGCCGCGCGCCGCCACCTTGCCGCCGCCGCTTGCGCCGCGCCCAGCCCGCGTCGCGTCGCTGCTGCGCGCCAGCGCCACCGCGCACCTTCGCCCGAGCGCTTCGCCGCGCTCGCGCGTTCTGCCGCTGCATCCGTGCGTCGTGCGTGCCAGCGTGCGGCGCAGCCAGCGCCAGCCTGCCGTGCGCAGCGGCGCGCCCGCGCCACTGCGCGGTGCCCGGCTTGCTAGCGGCTCCAAGCTCGTATCGCCGTGCGCGTGAGTTCCCGGCGCCGAGCTTGCATTTCTATTGTTTTTAGACTTTTTAGGTATTGACTATTATTGGTTTGTTAGGTTCCGCTCGCTAGCTCGGGATTGTTCCGCATGACTTAGGATTTGTGTGTAGAAGCCTCCCACCAAGGTAAGGATTTCTTACCGGTTGTGTGGACCTGCGATGTTCTATGTGATTGATGTTGTATGTTTGTTTGTGATTATCGGCATGTATAGTTTAGGTGCTCTGTTCAATTCTCGATGGCATGACTTCGTATGTTGTTCTTTCATGTTAGTCCATGCTAGGTTGTTCCGTTCGGCATGCTCATATTCATTCTTGTTCGTAGTACCATGCTAGGTCTGCTGTATTCTTTCGAGCACGTATTGGATTGTTTCTTGATTGTTAAGGCGAGTTAGAATTCGTAGATAGCATCATCCGGGCCGATGCATAAAGTATCTTGCATCTATGGCAAGGACGTTCGAGACGAGTTCTCCGTCCTTGGACCCCGTGAGGGATTAGCTATCCCAACCGGTAGGCCCCGCAATCTTGGGTGAGGTGGTAGTCTAAGCGATACCCCAGCGGTCGGGATGATGACTTGGCAATGCCTAGTCCCCGCGGCCGGCACGTCCTCGGCGTGTTCGGCAATAGCCCTTGATTGCCACTGTTAAGGTAAGGGCGGCTTCTGGTGTAAGCCTACCATGACCCGTTCCTTAGCCTCAAAGTGCGGTGAGTACAGCCGACATAGTTCACGTGTCCGAGTCTCACACCCCTATGTCGGTGACACCGATCCGAGAAATTTAGTTAGGCGTGGTATCCGGATATGGGCATCTTGCCACTGGACCGGCACCCCATAGTCTGTAGAAGCCGCGCGGTGCATGCTTACGCTCATTACAAATGTCGACCGGGAGAGCTCCTCGGGATCTTGAGCTAGTGCACCTTTCGTATCGTCGATGAGACAGGTGAGGCCGGGACTTGTTCCCCGTATAGCGTATAGTGTGTTGTGGTATTTCCGACTAAGACCACGAGTTGGCATCCGAGGTCCAAGCGTGGACTTAGCTATGTGCTCCGCTCGTGTTTGTACTCATAGCTTGCATACATTCTTCTAGATGATCATGTATATCGTATTGTACCCGGTTGGGGATTCTTCTTGGGTAATTTGTTACTCACCCTTATTACGTGGTTTTCCACGGTAATCAAGGCGGAGACAGGATGGTGAAGGGGAAGCTTTGTGATCATGGAATCCATTGTCATCTCTCGACTATTTTATTTTATCATGACTCTTGACTTTTATTATTTCCCCTGAATGCATGTAGGCGGGCACAGCCCCGGGATGTTTTCTTACGTTTTATGGATTCCAAAGATATTTGTACTTGTGGATTGTTTTAATGGTTTAAATAAATCTACGATCGAGTATGCTTTTAGAAATGTATGTTTTGGTTGTTGAATGTTTCGGTTTTACTTGGAATCAAATGTGTTTTTTTCATAATGTCTTCTAATTTCAATACATGCATTGGGGTAAAGGCCATTTAGAGCCCCTTTTTGGGTCGGGTCTTTACTGATGACACCGATCCAGAGATTTAGTTAGGCATGGTGATTGGACATGGGCGACTTGCCACTAGACCGGCACCCCATGGTCTGCGCATAGCATGCGGTGTGCGCTTACGCTCGTTCTGGCGCGCCCACCGGAGAGCTCCTCGGGATCTTGAGCTAGTGCACCTTTCGTATCGATGAGATGAAGCCGTGGCCGAGACTTGTTTCTCTTATAGGGCGTATTGTGTGGTGGATTATTCAAGACTAAGACCCTGAGTTGGCATCCGAGGTCCAAGCGTGGACTTAAGCTATGTGCTCTATTCTGTGTTTATACTCATAGCTTGCATACATTCATCTAGATGACCATGTATATCGTATTGTACCCCGGTTGGGGATTCTTACTGTGTAATTCGTTACTCACCTTTATTTTGTGGTTTCCCACAGGTAACCAAGGTGCGAGACAGGATGGCTGAAGGAGGAGCTGTGATCATGGGAACCTGCTGTCATCTCTGACTTTTTATATTATGACTCTTGTCTTTTATTTCCCCTGAATGCATGTAGTCGGGCACAGAGCCCTAGGATTTATGTATCTGAGAAGGTTTTGAATGATTTTAATAAATCTCTAATCAGAGTAAACTTTTGGAAATGTATTTGTCTTGAAACAGGTGCTTGGAGACAGGGACCGGTTTCAGTAAACTGTATTGATTTCTGATTGAATGCTGAATGTTTTAATTTTTACTTGGAATCCGAAATCATATTTGTATATTGTCTTTACTTGAACGCATGCATTGGGGTAAAGGCCCATTTAGAGCCCCTTTTGGGTCGGGTCCTTACAAGTTACCCCTACAATCCTCTACACTATACAACACCTGTCTAAACCTAACATGGATCTAACAGCATTCAACGGAGAACATGGATATGCCAGGATGGAAGAACGTAGCATGGAACTAATAGTATACAACATAAAGCATGGATATGTCAGGATAGGAGAACCCTAGCATGGAACTAACGGAACTCAAACATAACACGAACATGAATCAAAAGCAAGCATGAAGCCTATCCACTAGAAACTCATACAGTTACAATAATCAATATGATATCAAGTGTTCGCAGGGTTCACACAACACCGGGTAAGAAATCCTTACCTGGAAACGAGTGGAAAGTAACTTATCACGAATCTACTAACAACCCTCGAGCTTTTAAGCGAACTCGAGCGACCTAGGCATACAATAAAATATCCTAAATAAACAGCAACCAGCAGTTTTAAGTCTAAAAGGGGAAAGACTCTGGAATTTACCAACCGAGAAGACACGCGTCTCGGCAGCAAGGGCAGGAGTGGGCGCTGCTGGTGCGGTAGGGGCGCTGGGGATGACATGGCTCGAGTGCGCGACAAGACGAGCAGACGCACTGTGGCAGGCGCGTGGCAAGGTAATGGGACGGCGGAGAAGCGAGCGGGCGACCTGGGTTGCAGAGACGGCGCGCGGACGTGCGGTCGCGTTGGGACAGCGCGCAGGCGAGCGGAGCGACGCAGATGGACGGCTCGGCCGGTGCGCTGGGGGGCGGCGATGCAGACGTGACGGCACTGGGTGCTGAAGTGCGGGTGCGGCGACGGGCGGAAGTGGGCGGTGCAGGTCGTGCGACCTGGTGCGGCGGCCTGGGTTGGTCGACCTGGTGCGGCGCGAAGGTTGGGTTGGCTGCAAGGCGGCTCGGTGTGGCCTGAGCTAGTGGCTGCGCGCGGCGAGGAGGGGCGATGGGCGGCGACGCGCGGCGGCGGCGGCGAGGGTGTGGGGAGAGGGTGAGGGTTTGCGAGAGAGGGGCGTTTTTTTTTCTTTCCTTTTTCCTTCCTTCCCTAAGTTAAATAGGCTTTGGGAATCTCAAATGCCCTTCCCAAGGCTTCCCCCCTTCGAGCCCTAGCCAACGCATTTATTTTTCCTTAATTAATTCCAAACTCCCTTCCCTCTTTGAGGCTAAGGGTTCGAGCCCTCCTATTCCCTTTTTTTTTAAACTAATTTCCATTTAACTGAAATCCGGGCTGTTACAGTATGAGCGCACCACATGCTACTGCAAACCATGGGGGGTGCCCGGTCTAGTGGCAAGCTGCCCAGGTTCAGTCACCATGCCTAACTAAATCTCTGGATCGGTGTCACTGACATAGGGGTGTGAGACCTGGACACGTGAACTATGTCAGCCTGAACCACCGCACTTGAGGCTAAGGAACCGGTCGTGGTAGGCTTACACCAAAAAGTTGTCCTTGCCCTATCAGGTGGCAATCAAGGGCTACTACTGAACACGCTGAGGACGTGCCGGCTGTCGGCGACAAGGCAATGCCATGTCATCATCCCGACCATTGGGGCATTTAACAGTCTGCCACCCTCACCCAAGATTGTAGGGCCTACCGGTAGGGTTAGCTAAACCCTAACGGGGTCATGGGACGGAGTACTACCTCGTACGTCCCTACCGTGGATGGAAGGTACTTTATGCATCCTGGCCCGGATGATGCTACCTATCTGAACTCTAAACTATAACATCAACAACAAACAATCCAATACGTGCTCAATAGATACAACGAACCTAGCATGATACTACGAAGCAAGAACAGATAACGAGCATGCAAGAACAGAACAACCTAGCATGGACTAACATGAGAAACAACATAAGAAATCATGCTAGTAGGGACTTCAGAACAGTGCACCTATCACTAAACATGTTGATAAACACAACAAGCATACAAAACAGCAATCACATATAATATCGCAGGGCCCACACAACTCCGGTAAGAAATCCTTACCTTGGTCGGGAGGCAACTAGACACAAGAATCCTAAGCTGCGAACGATCCTGAGCTTGCTAACGAGAACCTAACAAACACAACAATAATCACAATCCATAGGCCTAAATATAATAACATAAACAGGGCTCGGCTCGAGAGCAACTCACGCGGTACACCTGACGTGCGAATGGACCGGCCAGACGCGGGGATCTTTCTTTGGGCTGCGAGGGTCTCTTGGCCGAGCCGACGGCGCGAGATGGGCGTTAGGGTGTCTGCGCCACGCGCCGGACGGGCCGGGTGGGCGCAGCGCGCCGGAGCGGGAAGGGGAGCGGCACGGCACAAGCGCTTTGGGACGGTGACAGGCACGCGGGCGCTGGCGCTGACGACGTGGACGCGCAAGCGAGCGACGAGCGCGGCGGGCGCGCTGCGGTTTCCCAGGCTCGGTGGCGGTGGCGGTGGCACTTCTTTGGTGCGTGCGTGCGGGCAGAGCGATGGTTGGCCGTCGATTCGCTTGCTCTTCTGCTGGGCTTCTCTCGGCTAGCTGCAACCAAACACACACACACACACACACACACACTTCTTTTCACTCGGCCAGTAAGAGTGTCAAACGAAGAAAGAGAAGAGGAAGAGGATGAAGAACCTTACTGGAACGACGATCGGACCTCGGGGCTGCTAAGGAGGAAGAACTCGGCTTGGGAGCTAGGGAGAAAGAGGCTTGGGCGGCCAAGGGGCTTTTTTGGAGAAGAAGACAAAACCCTAATTCCTTTCATTTAATCAAATGCACCAAAATCCAAAAATCTCAAGGCTAACCAAGATATGCCGCGAAAAGAGCAACAAGATCCTCCTGTGGCTCAATTGGCCACTCCACCCACCTGTACTTCCTAGCATCCCGAGTTCGAGTCCCAACACTCACACTTTTATTCCTCAATTTTTCTTTTGCATCTCACCTTGCCCAAACACATCCACAAAGCATCAAAATCCTACTTAAGTCCATCCAATAATTTTAACAACTGAAAAAGACATAAACGGCCCTGATGGCCCGACCAAATTACCAAAATACCTATAGGGCATACCTGGAAGACCGGGATGAAAACCTGGGCCGTTACAGTTTGACTTCAGCACCAGTGTTAGCAGTCCCGGAGGGGACAGGTGGTTTCGTAGTCTACAACGATGCTTCCAAGTTTGGGTTAGGATCTGTGTTGATGCAGCACAGAAAGGTAATTGCTTACGCTTCTCGTCAGTTGAAACTGTATGAGCAGAACTACCTGACTCATGATATGGCATTGGCAGCTGTAGTGTTTGAGTTAAAGATTTAGAGGCATTACTTGTACGGTGAGCGGATTCAGATGTTTACTGATCACCAGAGTCTCAAGTATCTGTTTACTCAGAAGGAGTTGAATATGAGACAAAGGAGATGGTGAGAGTTAGTGAAGGATTATGACTGCGAGATTTTATAGGTAAAGCCAATGTTGTGGCTGATGCGTTGAGTAGGAAGACGTCGCACTCAACGGCATTGTTGAGTTCCCAGTACAGATTGCGGAAGCAGTTCGAGCGGGCCGAGGTTGCAGTGTTGTTGGGTGAGGTTACCGCCAGGGTAGTTTAGTTGACAGTTCAGCCTTCAATCAGACAGCTGATTATTGATAGCCAACTGAGTGATCCCGCACTTAAGAGACTGATTGACAGAGTTAGTGCTGACGGAGACTTTGACTACGTGTATTCACCAGACGGTGGGTTGACTTACAGAGGCCGATTGTGTGTCCCGAAGGTTGCAGGATTGTAACCGCCCAGTTTTCTATTTCGGTTTCCCAGGTGTTTTCGGTTCATTATTCAAATGTTCGGATGGGCCGTTAGAGCTATTTTAACCCTTAGGGGTATTTTGGTCTTTTTGCCCCCGGTCAGGGTTTTGTGGATTTTCAAGACTTCGGGGTCACTCCTGCCCTTGTCGAGGCTTGATTGTTGTTGGTTGCAGGACCCAAGAAGTTCGGGCTAGTTGGTTGGAAGTTTGGAGGTGATTTGGTAATTAACAAAATTATTGTTAATTTAAGTGCTTCCAATGGGATTTGAACCCTTGCCCTTGATGGTGATTTGGAAACTTGGTTTAAATGAGTTTTAATAAGGAGAAAAGGTTGCTTCACCAGAATCAATCAAAGAGGAAGCTCTGGAAGAGATTTAGGTCACCAAGACCTATTTAAATTAGGAAAAAGGAAAGAAAATCAAGAAAATCCCATTCCCCTTGTTTTACCTCTCTCTCTCTCTCTCTTTCTCTCTCTCTCTCCTTCCCGACCTCACCAAGAAACCCAACCGAGTCGCACCGAGTCTGAGCCGCCCGAGCCACCACCCCAGCGGCAGCAGCCACGCGCCGCCATCAACCTGTCGCCCGGCCAGAGCGGCCCAGGACTCTGTCGCGGCAGCGGCGGCGACGTCGCCAGACGCGGACGCCAAAGGCGCGTCGCCCGACCATCGCCAGCGCGCCCCGCGTCGGCGTCTCCGTCATTACAACGCGACAAGCACGCCGAGTTTGGAGCTTGATCAGCAGGTTTATGCTGATGAGTTAGTTGGCGTGATGGAGCCGCCGAGTTTGGCAAGCAAAAGCTAGGTGGTTGGCCAGGATCGAGTTTATCATCCGAGTGTGGGGATGACCTGATGTTCAGAGGCCAAGGCATGCCGTTCTGGTGCTGTTTGATACAGCAGTTTGGTGGTGGAAGTCCCTTGAGAGAGGTGGACTAGCAGAGTCTCCACGAGCCACCCGGTCGATTGGCAAGTGCCATGTTAGTAGCTTTTGAGGAAGATGTAGAGACATCTTGACCCCTTGCAAGCCTGCTGTCATTTTGCAGCTAACTCTTTTAGTATCCTCGTGGTCAGGGTGAAGTGTGAAGTTTGCTTGTCAGGACTTAATCCGTCCTTGTTTTTTTTGTTGGCTAGTAGAAGTGGAGCACCCTTTTTGTTAGCATGTTCCCAAGGTGGAACTAGTTTATGCCACTTGAGTGTTGGCCTGAGTAGTTGTTGAGCATCGAGTGGGATGCAGGAGTAGGCCGTGGCATGTCTGCTAGACGAGTTGCCAGAGAGTAGACTACTCAAGTGTTGAGACTCTTGTGTTGAGTGCCATTGCCCTGTCCCCTGGAGTGTGACCTTCCTTACCCTCAGAGGGGCTTAAAGCCCGTAAAGGGATGTTTGTGTTGTAAAGGATGTAGTGCCTGTTGGCACCAAGCTCTGTAAGGAGGCCTAGGTTCAGGCCAGTTCGCACCAGATGTGCAGGTAGTTCTATGACCCGCCCGGAGTTTAGCATCCCCACTAGCCTTGTACCAATTTTCTGAGGTTGCATCTGTTTGGGTTGCATAAGGGATCTAGCTCGGTGGTAGTCGGAGGACTACGAGTGTGAGGACGCGTCGAGGGAAAGCAAGAGCTTTCAAGGTCACCGGAGTTGGGTACAAAAGAGGTTGTAGGTTGTTAAGGGCTACCGCGTTCGAGTTCCGCATTTGTGTTGTGGCCTTGTGAGCCGGTTTGTTGGTAGAGTGATTTCGACTACCCTTGAGTTTCCTTGAGTGCGAGTAGAGTTGGCATCGATGATGCGTGGTTGGTTCAAATGTGGGAGCCATGTGTTGGATGGATAGTCACGAAGCACATTTGGTGGACACATTGGTATGAGGTTGTTAGCTTGGTGTGGTTATGCTCTTGTAGAGTGAGTTGGCCAATGGGGCGTTTCGTGGTGAGTTGACCCCGAGTGGGTTTGAACTCTTGTTGCTCCCTTGCTAGTTGTGGCTCTTTTTGGAGGCAAAGGTTACCTTGTGTTAGAGTTCGTGTTGGATCTTAAGGAATCAAGTTGGAGTTGTGCACGCCAGTGTACTCTTGTGTAGCTCGTTCCTTGGGGTATGTTTTGGGAACCACGAAAGGTTCGTGTTGAGAAACCAGTCTTTCGATCCTTGAGGTGTTAGGGCTTTAGTTCTTGGCAAGTGCCCTAATTTTGATCGTAAGGATACCGTGCTTGTAGCCGGGTTGTTGCTTAGGCAAGTTATGCTAGTTGGCCTTTGACCTGGGTAGAGGAATTTCTTGTTGATCGATGGTTGGAGTTCAGTTGGAACTAATGAAGGGTGGTGGTAGCAAAGCCGCGTAGTTTTTGTCCGTCATTGCTAAGAGTGTTGACCGGATCCCTACCCTTGGTAGAAGCTATGATGTGGTCGATGCTTGAGTTGGAGGCTGACACATTCTGTAGTATTTCTGGTCTTCTTGGTCTTTCGAGGAGTTGGAGCACGCCAGCATAGTTGAGATCTTTGGAGAGAGTTGTGCCCGTGTAGCCAGTTGTCTGTTAGACCGTTTGACGGCTGTGTGTGTCGGAGGGTGATCGGAGGAACCCTAGGTTGTGGAGAGCCTCACTAGAGCTCAGCCAGACCCAGGCAGTGTTCATCGGTTGAGTTGCTGAAAGCTTGTAGTCGGTTGACGTGCTAGTGTTGTTTTAGTACCTCCGCGTTGGCTTCGAAACTGTTATCTGTTGGTGCTTGTAGTTGGCCAAGGGTTGGTTCCCATGTTGTTGTAAGAGCTAGCTTGGTTGGAGCAAGCGGGCGTGGCCTTGAGGACTTGCTCTTGTTTGGAAGGTTTCAAAAGTTGGCACCTCCTTCGGTGTTTGGATAGATCTTTGCTAGTTCTAAGTTGGTGGTTCAATCGATTGTGGAGTTTCTGGTTGGAAGATGAGTTAGGCCTAAGCTAAAAGGAGGAAGTCATTCGTTTAGCCAGTTGGACTTGAGAGTTGCATGTCCTTGGAGGCGAGCTTCGCCAGTTGTAAGCTTGAGTTGAGTTCTGCAGAGCAAGCCATTCTCAGGCTTTTCTCCTGGTTGTTGCGCGTTCGTGGTTGGCATTTAGTTGAGCCAAAGTTGAGGGGGTTGGCATATAGGTGTCGTGGCATTGGTCGGTTAAACCTTTGAGTTGTTATCCTCGAGGTGTTGTGTTGCAAGTAGCCGCGTGTTGTTTTATTCCTCGCTGCTCGAGATTTCTGAGAGAGGTATGTTGTTTGTTTTCCTGTCTGGCGATATTCTCTTAGGCCAGTGGCTGATCGGATTGCATTGGGAAGTTGTTGTCGGCCGAAGAGGGGCTCCAATATATTAGTTTGGCTGAGTGGAGCCTGTTCCTGGACCTTGCCGTTCATGGGTGGCCGTAGCTGAAGTTTCAGCTAGTGTGAGTGGCGTTAGCCGTCTGGTGAACCAGGTATGTGCCCCTGGCTTGAGTGCGTCGGTGCTCTTCAAGATGGTTGCTTAAGTGTTGTGGACGAGTTCTAGTTGGACAAGTTTGCCTTTGGGATCGGCCGCCGGGTGGTGGTTCGATTGGATTTCGTTAAGGCTTATTGGCAACCATTGGAGTTCGTTGGTCTCTTGTCAAGTAAGAGTAGGTTGATCGTTTCGGAACCCGAGAGGTTCAGTTGGTTGGCCAGCATGGTGTAGGGATGAGATTGTTCGTTAACAGCTGTGAGTATTAAGAGGAGTACGCCGGTGCGTGGCGTAGAGTTTTAGAGCCTGTGACCTGTAACAGCCCAGTTTCCTATTCCATTTTTCGAGGTGCCTTCGGGTCAAGATTCGGTTGTTTGGTTGGGTTTTAGAGCCGTTTGGACCCTTGGGGGTATTTTGGTCTTTTGGCTCTCCAGGCAGGATTTGTGGTCTTCAGGGCTTCGAGGTAGCTCCTGCTTTTGTTGAGGCTTGTTTGTTGTTGGCTGCGAGTCCCGAGATGTTTGGGCTAGTCGTTTGGAAGTTCGGTTGTGGTTTTGGGTTTTGGCAAAGTGATGGTTGTTTGGGTGTTTCTTTTGGGATTCGAGCCCGAGCCTTTAGTGTTGCTTTGGGAGTTGGATTTAAGTGAGTTTGATTGATTGGAAAAGATTTCTTTGATCGGGTCTCGAAGGAGGAAGCCGGGAAATGGGATTTTGAGGTTTTAAGTGGATAAGGATGGAAAATGGAATTTAAATCCCATTTTTCCCTTTTATTTCCCATTTTTCCTTTTTATTTGTTTTTTCTTTATTTTTCCCCAAAATCAACTTTCTCTCTCTTTTCTCTCTCTCTCTCCCCGAGCACCCCCCCCCACCTAGCCCAGCCCCTAGCCATGGCTCGCCCAGCCCCTTGCCCGAGCAGCCCTAGCTCGCCCAGCGCCCGAGCCAGCCTCGCCCAGCCGAGCCCTGCCCTGCCAAGTCGCGTCGCAGCCCAGGTCGAGTCGCCAGCTCGAGCGTCGCCCAGCCCAGGTCGCCTCAGCCCGAGCGTCGCGCGCCATCGCCAGCCCGAGCCCAGTCCCTATCGCGCGCCCCCGTGTCGCCCAGGTCCGAGTCGTGCGTCCCCTGTGCCGAGCCGCTCCGAGTAGCGCGTCGTCGCGCCCTCGCCCCTGCTGCTCGCCCGCGCGTTTGCGCGCTGCTCGCTTCGCCAATGAGCCCAGTAGCCGTGTCGGCGCGCCCGGCCACCCGCGTCGCGAGCCCTAACGCCGTGTCAGTAGCGCCCGACTCGAGCCAGCGCCCAGTAGCGCTGTCTCTGCGCCCATCACCGCTTAGCCTAACGTCACTGCCGGCCCGTTCAGTGTCGGTAGCGCGCCTCGTGAGTTGCTCCCGAGCCGAGCCCTATTTATTTTAGAGTATTTAGGGCTATTTTATGATTATTGATGTATTTGTTTGGCTCGATATAGGTTGCTCGGGTTCGATCGCAGTTAATTTATTGTGTGTTGTTGCCTTCCGACCAGGTAAGGATTTCTTACCGGAGTTGTGTGGGCCTGCGATATTGCCATGATTTTTTCTTGCTTGTTTGCTTGATCATTATGAGCATGATAATAATAGAGCAGCTTTTGATTGATTTCTAGCATGTTTGCTTGATATTACATGTTAGTGCCATGCTAGGTTTGTTCTGCACGGCATGCTTATGATTCTGCGCTAAGCTCGTAGTATCATGCTAGGTAGTGTGATTGATGTCGGTCTTTGCTTGCTAGCCGAGAATCATTGCTTTTGCTCTGTACTCTTAGATAGAGTTGTAGGGTTTGTCATCATCCGTAGGTCGAGCGGACATAACGTATCTTGTCCACACCGGTCGGGAGCAAAGCGAAGCATTGCTTCAGGGTTGAGCGGACATAACGTACTTTGTCCCGGTGGTCGGATATTGAGCAAAGCATAACATACCTTGCTTTTTCTCCCCCTCCCGGCACCAATGAGACTTAGCTACCTCATTGGGGAATGCCTAGTTTGTAGCTGCTAGAGCGGAACCACCGCCAGCGGTGTAAGCTGCGCCTTGGCGGTTCTTAGCTTCGTGTCGGTGGACCAGTGCTGCATGGATGAGCGCCGAGGGCCTCGCGCTCATCGTGATCGATGACACCGCTTCCGAGTCTTAGGCATGCGTACTGCCCGCGTAGTTTGCCCTTAGGCCCCGCATTTACGCCGGTTGCGAGAAGAGCATGCGGTATGCGCGCACACACGCGTTAGTTGTCGGTTCGGAGAGCTCCCGGGCTAATGTTCGTGAGTACACCATTCCTTCCGTTAGAGCGACTTGGGTACTCTCCAGTAAGTCCAAATTAGCAAGGGTAAGAAGCCCTTGAGGACATCCTTGGGATCGGTTTTTGAGTGATCAACCGGGTGAGGAGAAAGACCCTCGAGATGTCCCGAGATTGGTTAGGATAACCAATCATTAGGCCTAAGTAGGAGACTTCCGATGACTCAGATCTTTCTTTGTAAGCTCGTTGAGCTATGATCCGTGTTGGTAGTCGTTTGCTTGCATGCTTTGGTACTAGATGATTGATTATATCGTATTGTACCCCGGTTGGGATTCTTCTTGAGTAATTCGTTACTCACCCTTACTTATCTTTCGGGTAACCATGGCGCGAGGCGGGATGGTACGGAGGAGGAGCTGTGATCATGGAAACCCGTTGTTCAACTCTGAGATTTATGTTTATGATTTAAATGTTCTCTGAATGCATGTAGTTGGGCACGGAGCCCTAGGGTGTTTTCTGAATGTATTTCCGGATTCTAGCATTGTTGTAAAGATTGTATGTTTTAAATAAATCTCTGATCAGAGTAGGTTTTGTAAATGTATTTGTCTTGGAACAGTGCTTGGAAACGAGGGGCGAGTTTCAGGAAATTAAATGGATGTTTTATGTTTTGGTTTTACTTAGAATCCAACACCATCTTGCAAATTTTCTCAGAGATTTGTATGCATGCATTGAGGTAACGGCCTATTTAGAACCCCATTCGGCCTGGTCGTTTCTGATTTGGTATCGAGCTCGAGTCATAGATTCTGTGGACCGACCTTTTTTGTTGTAGGTCGTTTTTCCATGATCATCAACACTCAAGCGGTCATCAGTGCGCCTAAGTTCTTGTTTTTAAAGAAAAGGGTAAGATTTACAATACTTTTCATCTAGCTTTTATGCCTTGTGTAGAGTTGTGGAGCGAGACGAAAGCGAGTTACGACTCGTTGTTGGTTTGGGCTTAGTGAGCCATCATGCCAACTTTCCATGATCGCGGCGATTTGTTTAGCGGCTTGTTGAGGTATCCAGATAGATTCGGATGCCCACAGGACATCGTTCGAGGGAGGCGAGCTTAGGCTTCCGTTGGCCATTTGTGGCCCGATTCTTTGTCGCTTTCCCCTAGTAAGAGGGTGGAGGTGCTTCGTGCGGTCGCCCGATATGTTGATCGCACCTAGAGGAGCGGGGCGCTTGGCATGTCCGACCGAGGAGTTGGACCGATCGTGTTGATGTTGAGGCCGCGTCCGGGGTTGTTAGGCCCGCATGCGGTTTGGCCTCGGCGATTGAGTTGCCTAGTGGAGGGGTAGAGGCTAGCGGCACCTCGTGAGTGAGACTCCTTGAGCGAGTATGCTCCAGCCCATGAGAGATTTGATGGCGGAGTCTTTAGCTATCGAGCGGAGACCCAAAGCGCGATTTGTAGTGCGTATGGAGGAGTCCCGAGCACAGAATAACCCGATTGATGAGTTTGTTTCAAAGAGGTTTATGCCGATGAGGATGCTTGTGGAGCGAGTCCCCGCGTGGACTAGCTGGGGTAGCTCAAGTGTTGATCTTGAGCCTTAGCAGTTGTTGATTGCCCAAAGAGTAGCTGCGAGTTGGCGACCTTGAGGAGATTGTTGAGGCATTTTTGTGCTCCTGTAAAGTGTTGTTGTTGGCAGCCAGTAAGCTGGAACCCTATGGTTAAGGGTGAAGTGAGTAGTGTTCCCTTCGGACTGGATCCGTTGGTGTTTTCCTCAGATGTTTGGTAGAGTTGAGCACTCTTCCTTGGTGAGCTCCTGGAGTGGAGCTAGCTGCTGCATGTTGAGAGAGCCGGCGAGAGTTTTGTTGAGCATCATGTGGATATGCTAGTGTAGGCCGTGAGCCTTCGGTTTGTTGAGATGCCATAGGCATGGCTGTTTGAGTGGAGCCCTTGTATGCCTAGCCAGAGTTCTTGCCACTTGAGGTTGTGACTGTAACGGCCCAGTTTTCTATTCCAGTTCTCGAGGTGCTTCCAGTTCAGATTCAGTGGTTCGGTTGGGCCGTTAGAGCTGTTTTGACCCTTAGGGGTATTTTCGTCTTTTTGCTCCCCTGGGCGGATTTGTGGATTTTCGGGGCTTGAGGCGCCTCCGCCTTTGTTGAGGCTTGTATGTTGGTGGTCATGCGAGTCCCGATATGTTTGGGGTATTCGTTTGGGAGTTCGGTTGTGATTTGGGTTTTGGGCAAAGTGATCTTTGTTTGGGTGTTTCCTTTGGGATTCGAGCCCAGGCCCTTAGAGATGATTTGGGAGTTTGTTTTAAGTGAGAGTTATTGTTTGGAAAAGGTTGCTTCAGCCGGGTCTCGAAGGAGGAAGCCGGGAAATGGGATTTAAGGACTTTAAGACTTATTTAAATTTGGTAAGAAAATTGGTTAAGGATGGAAAGGAGGATAAAATCCCATTTTTCCTTTTAATTCCCTTTTTCCTTTTATTTTTCCCTTTTATTTTCCAAAATCCCCAAAATTCCTTTTTCTCTCCCTTTCTCTCTCCTCCAGCCCGAGCAGCCCCTTGGTCGCCCATGTCCAGCCCTAGCCGCACCATGCCCAGCCCTAGTCGCACCATGTCCAGCCGAGTCGCGCCCTCGCTCCAGGCCGCCCAGCTCGCCCATGCCCGCGCCGTGCCGAGCCACCCCAGCGCCCGATCGCATCGCCCTCGCCCTAGTCGCGCCGAGCCCAGATCTGCATCGCCCAGGCCATCTCCGTGTCGCCCTAGTCGCGCCGAGCCCAGATCTGCATCGCCCAGGCCATCTCCGTGTCGCCTTGGTCGCGCGCGTGCTCGGATCGGCATCGCCCGTGCCCGTCACCGTGTCGCCCGGTCCGTGTCGAGTCGCCCGAGCCCCGCCGCGCGACCGAAGTCGCTCGCCCCTGTAGGTCGTCGTGCCTTCCCGAGCGCCCCCGAGCCCGTCGCGTCGCGTCGCCTCGCGCGCGCGCCCGTGCGCCGTCCTCTGCCAAGCCGCGCCGTGTGTCGTCGCCCAGCCGAGCTCGAGCCCGCGCCCGTGCGCCCTTGCCTCGCCCGAGGCGCGCGTGCTGCGCCCGGCGCCCCGGCCCTGCGCCCAGTGCCCAACGCCTGTGCCCAGCGCCCGGCCACCGCTCTTACTGCGCCCACCTGCTGTTGTGTCTTTGGTTGGCCTGAGCCTTGTGGCTTCTCGGATGGTATTTCCAGTCTTTTCTTCGTTGGGCCCCGATTTGTTGGTCTCTTTGTTTAGGGATTTATTTGGGCTGTTTTATGTTTTTGATTTGGGTCGCTTTATTTTATGTTTAGGTTGTTTGGGTTCGATTAGAGGCTCGAGGATTGCTTGGTTGATTTGTGATTATTTTACGCTTGTCCCGGTAAGGATTTCTTACCGTGGTTGTGTGGACCTGCGATATATCTCGATTGTGCCTTGTATGTTTCTTTGATTGTTATGAGCATGATAGCGATAGGCGGCTTTGTTTGATCTCTTGCTAGCATGTTTGTTGATTTTACATGTTAGTGCCATGCTAGGTTTGTTCTTCCAAAGATGCTTGTGATTCCTGTTTAAGTTGTAGTATCATGCTAGGTAAACGTGATTGATGTCGGTCATTGCTTGCTAGCCAGGAATCATTGATTTACTCGGTATTCTTAGATAGCGTAGTAGGGTTTGTCATCATCCGGGCCGAGAGCGGACATAACGTACTTTGTCCCCACCGGTCGGGAGTAGAGCGAATCATAACGCGCATTGCTTCCCCGGCGGCCGATGTGGATGTAGCTACCACATCGGCATAAGCCTAGTTTGTAGCTCGCTAGAGCGGAACCCGACCAGCGGTGCAAGCCCGCCTTGGCGGTTCTTAGCTTCAGTCGGTGGTACAGTGCGCACAGATGAGTGCCGAGGGCCTCGCACTCATCGTGTTCGGTGACACCGCTTCCAGTCTTTAGGCATGCGTGCGACCCGCGTAGTTTGCCCTTAGGCCCCGCATTTACGCCGGTTGCGAGATGAGCATGCGGTGTGCGCGCGCACACGCGTTAGTCGCCGGTTCGGAGAGCTCCCCGGCTAATGTTCGTGAGTACACCGTTCCTTCGGTTTAGAGCCGATGCGGGTGCTCTCCCGATAGTCCGATTGTTAGCGAGGTAAGAGGCCCTTGAGGACACCCATTGGGATTGGCTTTTGAGCTAATCAATTGGTCGAGGAGAAAGACCCTCGAGGGTGTCGGACATCTTGGGATCGGTTTTGGGCCGATCAATTGGCCGAGGAGAAAGACCCTCGGAGATGTCCCGGGATTGGTTATGAGAACCAATCATTAGGCGGAAGTAGGAGACTTCCGATGATTCCGGAAGTAAGAGACTTCCGATGTTTCCAGATCTTGTTTTATGAGCTCGTTGAGCTATGATCCGTGTTGATAGTCGTTTGCTTGCATGTTGAGGTGCTAGATGACCGATGTATCGTATTGTACCCTGGTTGGGGATTCTTACCGAGTATGTTTATACTCACCCTTATTTATCTTTCAGGTAACTTGGGACAACACCGGGAGGGCTAGCGGAGGAGCCGATTGATCATGGGGAACCGCCAAGGCACTCTGTCTTTTATTATTGCATTGTTTATTCAAAGCATGTAGATGGACAGAGTCCTAGGGGAACATTGTTTAAAACGTTGCTTAAATTGTATTGTACATTTTATTAAACACTGGCCAGGTTGTTTTACTTTGTTGGATTGTTTTAAATGAAAATTGTTGGTTATGTTTTAAGGGCTCCCCCTTCTCATATGTTTTGAAAGGTTTTTAAATATGAGCTCTAAACCGCTTGTTATCATATTTAACTTGCATGCTGAGTGAGAACCCAGGTTTAGGACCATGTTTTGGGTCGGGTTCTTACAGTTGGTATCAGAGCACAGAGTCATAGATTCTGTAGACTAACCTGCTTTGTAGGTTGTTGTTCCCATGATCATCAGCACTCCACAGCCACCAGGTTTGTCTGAGTTCAATTAAGTTAAGGGGTAAGAATTTACAATACTTTTCTTCTAGCTTTTATGCCCTGTGTAGAGTTGTGGAGCGGAGACGAGCAGGTTCTGACTCGTTGTTGGTTTGGGCTTAGAGCGCCATCATGCCAACTTTTCCGCAGTGCGAGTAGTTTGATGAGCAGTGAGAGCCCCAGTGTGGGCCAGTTTTGATGCTTTGTGCAGATCGCCAGTATGTTGATCGCACTCTGAGGGAGGCAGAGATTTGACTCCCATAGGCCATTTATGGCCCAGTTGTTGGTTTCTCCCCTAGTGAGAGGGTGGAGGTGCCTTGTGCGGTCGCCCGATATGTTGATTGCACTCGAGGAGCAGGGGCGCTTGGCATGTCCGACCGAGGAGTTGGGCCCGATCATGTTGATGTTGAGGCCGCGTCCCAGGTTGTTTAGCCCGTTGGCGAGTTGGCCCTGGCAGTTGAGTTGCCTAGAGGAGGGGGTAGAGGCTAGCACGCCTCAGAGTATGACTCCTTGAGCAGAGTGTGCTCCAGCCATGAGAGGGTTGATGGCAGGTCTTTAGCTATCAGAGAGCAAAGACCCAGGCGCAGTTTGTAGCGCGTAGTGAGGAGTCTCGGGCACAGATAGCCCAGCTGACAGAGTTTGTTTCAGCATTTTTCCCCCCAGCAGCTCTTGTAGCCCCGGAGGTTCCCGGGAGGGCATGATCAGCAAGTTTATGCAGTTGAGTTTGTTGGCGTTGATGGAGCCGCCCAGTTTGGCAAGTGGATGCCTGTAGAGCTCGATGTATTAGAAAGTCCTACTGCTAGTAGTAAAGCGGTTGGCCAGGTTTGAGTTTAGCATCCGTGTGTTGGGATGTCCTGCTGTTCAGAGGCCGAGGTGTGCCGTCCCCGTCTTTGTTTGGTACAAAGAGTTGGTGGTGGTAGTCCCTTGAGAGAGGGGACTAGCAGAGTCTCCACCAGTCGCCCGATTGATTGGCAAGTTGCCGTGTTAGTGGCTTGAGGCAGATGTAGAGACATCTGTGCCCCCTTGCAAGCATGCCGTTGTTGTGCAGCCAGTTCTTTTAGTGCCCTCGTAGCCAGGGTGCAGTTTGGAGTTTGCTTGCCAGGGTTTGATCCGTATGTGGATTTCAGCGGGCTAGTAGAGTGGAGCACTCTTTTTATTTGGATGTTCCCAGAGTGGAACTAGTTGACGCCACCCGAGGAGTTAGCCTGAGCTTTTGTTGAGCATCGAGTGAGATGCAAAAGTTAGCCTGAGATTTTGTGAGCATCGAGTGGGATGCAGGAGTAGGCCTTGGCATAAACTGTTGGTCGAAGCCGTGAGATTAGGCTGCTCGAGTGTTTGGACTCCTTTGCTGAGTGCCATTGCCCCACACTTGGAGTGTGACTTTCCTCTGAGGGGCGTAAAGCTCGTTTAGGGCTGATTTGTGTCGTAAAGGATGTAGTGCTTGTTGGCACTAGGCTTTGAGAGGAGGCCTAGATTTGAGGCCTGTTGGCCCTTTTGTGCAGATGGTTCCTTGGCTGCCCAGAGTATAGCATCCCCGCGAGTCTTGTACCCCTTTTCCTGAGCTTGCACCTGTTTGGGTTGCATAAGAGATCTAGCTCGGTGGTAGTCAGAGGACTACAAGTATGAGGTTTTCGAGGGAAAGTAAGAGCTTTCCAGGGTCACCGAGAGTTGGGTACCAAAGGATGCTGTAGGCTGTTAAGAGCTAGCAAGTTTGAGTTCTCGCGCCTGTGTTGTGAGCTTCTGAGCCAGTTGCTGGTAGCATGAGTCGGCTACCCTTTGAGTTACCCTAGTATGGGTAGTGTTGGCATCGTGGATGCGTGGTTGATCCAGTGTTAGAGCCATGAGTTGGATGGCTGATCGGAGCGCGTTTAGTGAGCACGTTGTTTTGAGGAATGTTAGCTTGGTGTGGTTTTGCGCTTGTAAGAGTAAGTTGGCCAATGTGGCTTTTCGTGGTGAGTTGGCCCCGAGTGGGTTTGAACTCTTGTTGCTCCCTTGTTTGTTGTGGCTCTGTTTGGAGGCAAAAGTTGCCCTGTGTGAGAGCCCTTGTTGGCTTTGGATCTTAAGGGATCAAGTTGGAGCTGTACACCCCGGTGCACTTTTGCGTAGCTCGTTCCGTGGTTTATGTTTGGAAAACCACGAGAGGTTCGTGTTGAGGAGCCAGTGCTCAGTCTTTGAGGTGTCAAGGCTTTAGTTCTTGGCAAGTGCCCTAGATTTGGCTGTAAGGATGCCATGCTCGTTGTCGGGCTGTTGGTTAAGCAAGTTTTGCTAATTTGTCCTTGCCCTGGGCAGAGTTCAGTTGGAACTGAGCAAGAGCGGTGATAGCAAAGCCGCGCAGTTTCTGATCGTTTTGGCTAAGAGAGTCTGTTCGGATCCTTACCTTGGGCGAAGGTATGTTGAGGTTGTTGCTTTGAGTAGGAGGATGACGCGTTCTCAGAGCGTTTCCGGTTCTCTTGGTTTCCAAGTTGGAGTTGGCCAAAGATAGTTGAGATGCCGGAGAAGGTTGTGCCCGTAGCCGGTTGTCTGTTAGATTGTTTGACGACCGTGTGTGTCGGAGGGTGATCGGAGGATCCCTAGTTTGTGGAGAGCCTCTCCAGAGCTCGCTTAGACCCGAGCGGTGTTCCTTGGGTGAGTTGCTTGCAGATTTGGTGGTCTAGCAAGCTAGGGCTTGTTTGGAGTAGAGTCCGGATTGGTTCCGAGTGGTGGCTAGTTGGTGCTTGGTGTTGACCAAGATTTGGTTCTCTTGATGTTTCAAGAGCTTGCTCGCTTCGAGCTGCAGGGCGTTGCCTCGAGGATTTGTTCCTAGTCCGGTTGTTTTGGGAGTTGATTCCTCCTCGGTGGTTGAGTAAGTTCGGCTAGTTCTCGATTGGTGGTCCAATCGCTTGAGTTTCCCTTGGGTGTTGCTTCCAAGAGAGTTGGTTGATGTTGCCCTTGGGTTTGAGCAAGTCACGAGCGTGTGTGATGTTCACGCCCTTTTGAGTTTGCTTGCCGGGAAATCGTTCCGTTGAGGAGTCGTCGTAGCTCCCGAGTTGTGTAGTTGATCGAGTAGCGCAGCTGGTTAGCCCAATGAGAGGGTCCCCGCATTGTGTTGTTAGCAAGCGAAAAGTTGTTTGTCCCCGCAAGAGCGGTGGCCAGCCAGTTTAAGAGTTGAGCTTTTGCTGGTAAGTTGTTGGTTCTTGGGGTTTGATGTTTTCCCCCTAGTTTCCCTTGGTGGTTGAGTTGCACCATGGATGCCAGCCTCGAGTATTATCTTTGGAGATAGCCTCGTCAGTTCGTATTCCTTGCGATGTTCCGTGTGTGGAGTTTCTAGTCGCAAGATGGGTTAGGCCTAAGCTAAAAGGAGGAAGTCCTTTGAGTAGCCAGTTGGACTTAGGTGTTGAGTGGTAGCTTGGAGGCAAGCTTTGCTCGTTATGAGCTTGAGTTGAGTTTCTGCTGAGCAAGCCCTTCTCGGGCTTTGTTTCTAGTTGTTGAGCTTTCGCAGTTGGCGAATAGCTGAGCCTCAGTTGAGTGTGTTGGCACAGAGGTGCCGTGGCATTGGTTGGTTAGCCTTTGGGCTGTTTTCCTCAAGCTGTTGTGAGTTGCTGGTAGCCCTGTGAGGGTTTGGTCCTTGCTGCCTAGATTTTCCATGAGAGGAATGTTGGGTGTTTCCTTGCCTGACAATGTTCTCTTTGGCCAGTTGCTAGTAGGTTTGCATGGAAAAGTTGGTGTTCGGCCGTTGTGAGGCTCCAGTTGTTGGCTTGGCCGAGTGGAGCTCAGTGCTCGGTTTTTGGCCATTTAGGGTTGGCCGTAGCTGAAGTTTCAAACTGTGCTAGTGGGAAAAGTTTGCCTTTTGGATCAATCGCGATTGGTGGTTCGATTGTTTTTCGTTAAGGCTTTAGGCAAGCCTTGTGGTTCACTGGTCTCTTG
The DNA here is from genome assembly GCA_036507275.1 of Sicyos edulis. Classification (NCBI taxonomy): domain Eukaryota; kingdom Viridiplantae; phylum Streptophyta; class Magnoliopsida; order Cucurbitales; family Cucurbitaceae; genus Sicyos; species Sicyos edulis. Next base: position 17,482,186 of record CM071849.1, on the reverse strand, counting down.
TGAAGAAAGAGTAGGCCGTTTGGTTTCGGAACCCGAGAGGTTCAGATTGTTTGGCCACTTGGCGTTGTGTTGAGGCGATTCGTTATCGGGCCAGGGGCATTCAGAGAAGTTACGCCAAGGTCGTGGCGTTGAGTTTTGGAGCTTGTGCCCGCCGCGCGGTTCTTGAGAGTAACACCGCTGAGAGGTGTTCCGTGTTGGTTTAGCGGGTTTTGGCCGAGCCCCAAGTTTGTAGGGCTTTTGAGATCCTTGAGCGGATTGGAGCAGTGGTTAGCTTTGCCCCGTCTTTGACAAAGATAGCAAGTTTTGTGTTCCTCGTCTCTTTGTTGAGATAGTTTGTGGCGCATCGAGAGCATTGTGGCTTTGAGCCTTTGAGAACCCAAGAGGGTTTGGTTATCGAGAGAAGGCTAGTGTTGTTTTAGCCGAGAAGTTCAGCTTGGCTAAGAATCGGTGGAGTATTCATAGAGTCTGTTTCGTTTTAGGACTTTCGAGGACCAAAGTCTTAAAAGGAGGGAGTATTGTAACGGCCCGCTTTTCTATTCCAGCCTCGAGGTGCTTCCGGTTCAGATTCGATGGTTCGTTGGGCCGTTAGAGCTGCTTTTGACCCTTAGGGGTATTTTCGTCTTTTTGCTCCCCGGCAGATTTGTGGATTTTCGGGGCTTCGAGGCAGCTCCCGCCTTTGTTGAGGCTTGTATGTTGGTGGTCATGAGTCCCGAGATGTTTGGGGTATTCGTTTGGGAGTTCGTTGTGATTTGGGTTTTGGGCAAAGTGATCTTTGTTTGGGTGTTTCCTTTGGGATTCGAGCCTGTGCCCTTAGAGATGATTTGGGAGTTTGTTTTAAGTGAGAGTTATTGTTTGGAAAAGGTTGCTTCAGTCGGGTCTCGAAGGAGGAAGCCGGGAAATGGGATTTAAGGACTTTAAGACTTATTTAAATTTGGTAAGAAAATTGGTTAAGGATGGAAAGGAGGATAAAATCCCATTTTTCCTTTTAATTCCCTTTTTCCTTTTATTTTTCCCTTTTATTTTCCAAAATCCCCAAAATTCCTTTTTCTCTCCCTTTCTCTCTCCTCGGCCGAGCGACCCCTTGGTCGCCCATGTCCACCCTATGCCCACCCTAGTCGCACCATGTCCACCCGAGCCCCCCTCGCTCCAGCCGCCCAGCTCGCCCATGCCCGCGCCGTGCCGAGCCACCCCAGCGCCCGATCGCATCGCCCTCGCCCTAGTCGCGCCGAGCCCAGATCTGCATCGCCCAGGCCATCTCCGTGTCGCCCTAGTCGCGCCGAGCCCAGATCTGCATCGCCCAGGCCATCTCCGTGTCGCCTTGGTCGCGCCGAGCCCAGATCGGCATCGCCCAGGCCGTCTCCGTGTCGCCCAGGTCCGTGTCGAGTCGTCCGAGCCCTGGCCGCGACCGAAGTCGCTCGCCCACAGAGGTCGTCGTGCCTTCCCGAGCCCGTCGCGTCGCGTCGCGTCGCCTCGCCGCGCGCGCGCTGCGCGTCGTCCCTCCGCCAAGCCGCGCGCGTGTGTGTCGCCGCCACCGAGCTCGAGCCCGCGCCGCGCGCTGCTTGCCTCGCCCAGCGCGCCGTGCTGCGCGCGCGCCCGCCGCGCCTGCGCCCGGTGCCCAGCGCTGTGCCCAGCGCCCACCCACCGCTCTTCTGCGCCCGCCTTTTGCTCATTGTGTCTTTGGTTGGCTTGAGCCTTGTGGCTTCTCGGATGGTATTTCCAGTCTTTTCTTCGTTGGGCCCCGATTTGTTGGTCTTTGTTTAAAGATTTATTTGGGCTGTTTTATGTTTTTGATTTGGGTTTGCTTTATTTTATGTTTAGGTTGTTTGGGTTCGATTAGAGGCTCGAGGATTGCTTGGTTGATTTGTGATTATTTTCTCGCTTGTCCTGTAAGGATTTCTTACCGTGGTTGTGTGGACCCCGCGATATATCTCGATTGTGCCTTGTATGTTTGCTTTGATTGTTATGAGCATGATAGCGATAGGCGCTTTGTTTGATCTCTTGCTAGCATGTTTGTTGATTTTACATGTTAGTGCCATGCTAGGTTTGTTCTTCCAAAGATGCTTGTGATTCCTGTTTAAGTTGTAGTATCATGCTAGGTAAACGTGATTGATGTCGGTCATTGCTTGCTAGCCAGAATCATTGATTTACTCGGTATTCTTAGATAGCGTAGTAGGGTTTGTCATCATCCGTGAGGTGAGAGCGGACATAACGTACTTTGTCCCCACCGGTCGGGAGTAGAGCGAAGCATAACGTACATTGCTTCCCCTGCTAAAGCCGATGTGGATGTAGCTACCACATCGGCATAAGCCTAGTTTGTAGCCTTGTAAAGACCCGACCTGCAAGGGGCTCTAAATGGGCCTTTACCCCAATGCATGTGTTGAAAATAAAAGACATTATGAAAAATATATTTCGGATCCCAAGTAAAAACAGAAACATTCAACAACCAAAACATACATTTCTAAAAGCATACTCGATCGTAGATTTATTTAAACCATTTAAACAATCCACAAGTACAAATATGCCGGAATCCATAAAACGTAAGAAAACATCCTAGGGCTCCGTGCCCGTCTACATGCATTCGGGGAAATAACAAAAGTCAAGAGTCATGATATAATAAAATGGTCGAGATGACAAAGCAGGATTCCATGATCACACTCTCCTCCTTCACCATCCTGTCTCGCGCTTGGTTACCTGTGGAAAACCACGTAATAAGGGTGAGTAACGAATTACTCAAGAAGAATCCCCAACCGGGTACAATACGATATACATGATCATCTAGAAGATTGTACGCAAGCTATGAGTATAAACACGAATAGAGCACATAGCTTAAGTCCACACTTGGACCTCGGATGCCAACTCGTGGTCTTAGTCCGGAAATAAATCCACCACACAATACGCCCTATACGAGAAACAAGTCTCCTCGGCCTCACTCTCTACATCGATCTGAAAGGTACACTAGCTCAAGATCCCGAGGAGCTCTCCTGGTGGCCGGCGCCAGAATGAGCGTAAGCATGCACCGCGTGCTTCTACAGACTATGGGGTGCCGGGTCTAGTGGCAAGTCGCCCATATCCGGATACCACGCCTAACTAAATCTCCGGATCGGTGTCACCGACATAGGGGTGTGAGACTCGACACGTGAACTATGTCACTGTACCACCGCACCGAGGCTAAGGAACGGGTCATGGTAGGCTTACACCAGAAGCCGTCCTTACCTTAACAGTGGCAATCAAGGGCTATTGCCGAACACGCCGAGGACGTGTTTGGCCGCCGGGACTAGGCATTGCCAAGTCATCATCCCGACCGTTGGGGTATCGCTTAGACTACCACCCTCATCCAAGATTGCGGGGGCCTACCGGTTGGGATAGCTAATCCCTCACGGGGTCCAAGGACGGAGAACTGTCTCGAACGCCCTTGCCATAGATGCAAGATACTTTATGCATCGGGCCCGGATGATGCTATCTACCTCGAATTCTAACTCGCTTTAACAATCAAAGAAACAATCCAATACGTGCTCGAAAGAATACAAAGAGACCTAGCATGGTACTACGTAACAAGAATGAATATGAGCATGCCGTAACGGAACAACCTAGCATGGACTAACATGAAAGAACAACATACGAAGTCATGCGATCGAGAATTCGAACGAGCACCTAAACTATACATGCGATAATCACAAACAAACATACAACATCAATCACATAGAACATCGCAGGTCCACACAACCCCTGTAAGAAATCCTTACCTTGGCGGGAGGCAACTACACACAAAATCCTACGCCGCGCGATCGATCCCGAGCTAGCTAACGAGAACCTAACAAACACAATAGAAATCACAATCATAGCCCTAAAAATATAATAAAACAAGCAGTGCTCGCTCGGCACTCACACACGCACGACGACACGGGAAAGTGCTTCTGGGCAGCCGGTGCGGCTGGCTGGCGCTGGCAGCGCTGGGCGCGCTGCATGAGCGACACGCTGCGCTGGAGCACGGCACGGGCGGCGGCGCTCGGGCGCTGGGCGAAGCGGCCGAGCACGAGCGAAGGTCTCGGGCGTCGCGCGCGAGCGCGCTCGGAGCGGCGCGCGCGGACACGGCGATCTGCCGCGCGCGCCAATCGGTGCGACGGCGGGCTCGCGAGAATCGGGCGTCGATGGACGGATCTGGGCGGCTGCTGGTGTGCGACGGCGACAGGGCCGACCGACGCGCGTTCGGGCGTGCTTGCTCGCCGCAGATCTGGGAAGGTCTTTGGCGCGCGACGGGCTCATCGTGCGATCTGGGCGATGGCTTCCCTCGGCGCGCGACTGGCGTCGCGACAAGCCGGTGCGACGGCGACAGATCCGGGCGACGGACTGGGCGTCGCGACGAGCGATCCACGATCCTCGGCTGGATCTCGTGCAACGGCTGGTCGAGGGCGTCTCGCGCGGCAAGGCGTGGCTGCGACGAGCCATTCAGTGCGGGTTGGGCGTCTTTGCTTTCGGCCGGTTGGCGGCGACGTGGATCTCACTGGTGCCGGCGACTGCTGGCCGGGAGGGCGGCTTGTGCGGCAAAGTGAGGTGTTGGAGAAGAAATGCAAACCTAGCTTCCTTTCTCTTTTAACCAAATACAACAAAACTCCAAAATCCAAGGCTAACCATAAAATGACCCTAAGGAGCAACAAGAGTTCTCACTAGCTCATCCGCACGCATCCTCACAAGCTTTCTAGGAGACCTGGTTCAAACCCCAGTGCAAACAATTCCCTTTATTTTTACTTTTGCATCAAACCTTGCTCAACCCTTCCACAAAGCCTCACAAACCTACATAAATTCATCCAATATTTTTAGCAACTAGAAAAGATATAAACGCCCCGACGGCCCACCAAATTACCAAAAAATACCCCTAGGGCAAACACCGAAGATCGGGAAGAAAAACTCGGGCCGTTACAAGCTGCTAGAGCGGAACCCAGACCAACTGCAAGCCTGCCTTGGCCGGTTCTTAGCTTAGCTGTCGGTGGTGGTACAGCCGCACAGATGAGTGCCGAGGGCCTCGCACTCACGTGTTCGGTGACACCGCTTTGAGTCTTTAGGCATGCGTGCGACCGCGTGAGTTTGCCCTTAGGCCCCGCATTTTACGCCGGTTGCGAGATGAGCATGCGGTGTGCGCGCTGCGCAAGTAGTCGCCAGATTCGAGAGCTCCCGGGCTAATGTTCGTGAGTACACCAGCCTTCCAGCTTTAGAGCGGATCGCGGGTACTCTCCGATAGTCCAGATTGTTAGCGAGGTAAGAGGCCCTTGAGGACACCCATTGGGATTGGCTTTTGAGCTAATCAATTGGTCGAGGAGAAAGACCCTCGAGGGTGCCGGACATCTTGGGATCGGTTTTTGGGCGATCAATTGGCCGAGGGAGAAAGACCCTCGGAGATGTCCCGGATTGGTTATGAGAACCAATCATTAGGCCGAAGTAGGAGACTTCCGATGATTCCTAAGTAAGAGACTTCCGATGTTTCCGATCTTGTTTTATGAGCTCGTTGAGCTATGATCTGTGTTGATAGTCGCTTGCTTGCATGTTGAGGTGCTAGATGACTGATGTATCGTATTGTACCCCTGGTTGGGGATTCTTACTGAGTATGTTTATACTCACCCTTATTTATCTTTCGTAACTTGGGACAACACCGGGAGGGCTAGCGGAGGGAGCCGATTGATCATGGGGAATCTGCCACACTCTGTCTTTTATTATTGCATTGTTTATTCAAAGATGTAGATGGACAGAGTCCTAGGGGAACATTGTTTAAAACGTTGCTTAAATTGTATTGTACATTTTATTAAACACTGGCCAGGTTGTTTTACTTTGTTGGATTGTTTTAAATGAAAATTGTTGGTTATGTTTTAAGGGCTCCCCCTTCTCATATGTTTTGAAAGGTTTTTAAATATGAGCTCTAAACCGCTTGTTATCATATTTAACTTGCATGCTGAGTGAGAACCCAGGTTTAGGACCATGTTTTGGGTCGGGTTCTTACAGTGACCTTGTTGGCCCCATTGGTAGTATGATGTGGATTTGGTAGTAGTAGCACTTGAGGTGCATTGGTTGGTGTGCCACTTTGGCACTAAGTTATGTTGAGGCTTGAGTTTGGCTTGGGCATGGCAGATGGTTCTATGCCGTTCGGAGTTCAGCGCACTCCTTTAGCCTTGGATCTGTTTATGGCAGTTGCACCTGTTTAGGTCGTGCCAGAGGGCTAGTTCAGTGGTAGTCGATGGACTACAAGCGAAAGGATGCTCGAGAGGAGCCGGAGCCTCTTCCCAGTGTTTCTGGAGGTTGAGTAAGTCAGCAGATTGGTTGGTAAGTGTTGGTGCGCTTGAGCCTCGCGCTAGTGTTAAGGCCAAGAGCTTTCTTGTGGTTGGTAGTGCAGTCAACTACCTTCGAGTGCCTTTATCTGAGGAGAGTTGAGCATCGTAGATGCGAGTTTGGTCCAGCAGAGGGACCCTGAGTTGGATGCTTTTGAGGCGAGATGAGCTGATGCCTTGCGAGAGGATTTGGATGCCTTATGGGTAAGCACCCTTGGTAGAGGCTTGGTATAAAGTAAGTTCGGTGTGGCATGGTTATGCTTTTGGTAAAGCAAGGTTGCCTCAGCTTTGAGCATCGTGTGGAGTTGGAACTTTTGGTGTTTCTTCGGTTGGAGTTCAGTTGGAAACTGAACAAGAGCGGTGGTAGCAAAGCCGCGCAGTTTCTGATCGCCTTGGCTAAGAATGTTGTTTGGATCCTTTCCTTGGGTAGAAGCCTTGTTGAGAGGCTGATGTTTGAGTAGGAGGACGACGCATTCGGTAGCGTTTCGGATCCTCTTGGTTCCCAAGGAATTGGAGTTGGCCTGCATGGTTGAGATGCTGGAGAGAGTTGTGCCTGCTCGTGCATTTGGTCGTTAGCTCGCTTTGTCGGCCGTGTGTGTGGAGGTGATCGGAGGATCCCTAGGTTGTGGAGAGCCTCTCCAGAGCTCAGTCAGGCTCAAGTAGTGAGTTTCAGTTAGCAAGCTGGAGCCGTGTAGTTTGTAGCCTCGGTTGAGTTGCTAGCAGTCTTGGTAGACTAGCTAGCTAGTGTTTGTTTGGAGTAAAGTCCGGATTGGTTCCGGTGCAGTGGCAAGTTGATGCTTGGTGTTGACCAAGGTGTGGTTTGGAGCTGCTAGAGATTTGCTTTGCTTGTGGGACGAATGGTTCGTGCCCAGTTGGTTGTTTTCCTGTTTCCAAGATGTCGAGTTGCCCCGTTTGGCTTTTGGAGGTTCAGTCTAAGATGGACCCCTGTTGTTGCCCCGTGAGATGTAGATGTTGTTGCTCTAGTGGAGCAAGACAGTGAGCGTATGTGGAGCTCTCTGTCCTTTGGTTGTCTGTTTGTAAGAGCCGTTTCCTTCGGGGATTTGTCAGGTTACTCCTTTGGGCTTGGAATTGATGGTAGTGGTGCTAGCAAGAGGGAAAAATTTGTTGGCTACTTGGAAGTAGTCGTTTGTTCAGTTAAGCGGATTCTTGGATGGTGTTCTAGAGGTTGCAGTAAAGGTTGTTCTGCCTCTTGTGAGTGTTTGGCCAAGATTTGGTTCTCTTGTTGTTTCGAGAGCTAGTTCGGTTCTAGCCGAGGGCGTTGCCTAAGGTCTTGTTTCTAGTCGGTAAGTTTTGGGAGTTGACCCCTCCTCGCAGCTTGAGCAAGTCTTTGTTGGTTTTGAGTTGGTGTTCCGATTGGTTGAGTTTTCCCTTGGGTGTTGCTTCCAAGAGAGTTGGTTGCTGTTGCCTTGGGTTTGAGAAAGTCAGCGAGCTTGTGTGAAGTCCGTTGTCCTTCAGAGTTTGCTTGCTGGGGGGAATTCGTTTCTGTTTTTGTAGGAGTCGACTTAGCTCATAAGTTGTGTATTTGATCGAGTAGCGCAAATGTCACCCCAAATGAGAGGGTCCTCGCTTTGTGTTGTTAGCAAGCAAGAGTTGTTTGTCCCCGCAAGGGTGGTGGCCACCAAGAAGAGTTGTTTCGGCAAGTTGTTGGTTTTTTTGGGGATTGAAGATTTCCCTTCCCCTAGTCTCTGTGGTGGTTGAGTTGCTCCATGGATGTCGACCTCAGTGTTAGCTTCGAGGTAGTCTTGCGGAATCGTGTGGCTTAGGATCCGTAAGCTTTGAGGTTGTCGCCATCCGTTTTCCTTGTAAGGTTTCGGAGTGGAGCTTACGTTGGAAGATAAGTTTGGCCTAAGCGAAAAAGGAGAAGTATTTTGAGTAGCCAGTTGGATTTTAAGAGTTGAGAGGTAGCTTGGAGGCGAGTGTCGCTCGTAATAAGTTTGGGTTGAGTTCTGCTGAGCAAGCCCTTCTCGGGCTTTGCTCCTTGTTGTGCGCTCGCAGTTGGAGTAGCAGAGCTTTTTGAGTGGGTTGGCAAAGAGGTGCCATGGCTTTGGTTGGTAAAGCCATTGAGCTGTTTTCCTCAAGGTGTTGTGCCGTGAGAGAGTCAAGCGTGATGGTTTAGTCCTTGCACCCGAGTTTTCCTTGAGAGGAATTTTGGTGGTTTCCTTGCCTGGCAGTGTTTTCTTTGGCCAGTTGCTAGTAAATTTGCATGGAAAAGTTTGCTTTCGGCCGTTTGGTTTCTGGAATCTGGAAGGTTCAGTTGTTTGGCCAGTTTGTTGAAGGGTTGAGTTTGTTTGTTGTCAGCTGTGAGCTTCCGGAGGAGTTCGCCAGTGCGTGGCGTTAAGTTTCAGAGCTTGTGGCCCGTCCTCGAGTTTGCTGGGAGTAGCACCGTTTTAGAGTTGGTGCGAGTTGAGGACGTGGTTTGCCGTCTGTTCCCTTGGAGTTCAGTGTATGCCCAGTATGGATGGCATTGTGGCCTTGATTTTTTGAGAACCCAAGAGAGTTTGGTTCTCGAAGAGGGCTAGTGTTGTTGGCCGAGAAGTTCTGTTGGCTGGATCAGTGGAGTTTTACTAGAGCTGTTTCGTCTTAGGACTTTCGAGGACGAAAGTCTTATAAGGAGGGAGTATTGTAACAGCCCAGTTTCCTATTCCAGTTTTCGAGGTGCCTTCGGGTCAAGATTCGGTTGTTTGGTTGGGTTTTAGAGCCGTTTGGACCCTTGGGGGTATTTTGGTCTTTTGGCTCTCCGGGCAGGATTTGTGGTCTTCAGGGCTTCAAGGTAGCTCCTGCTTTTGTTGAGGCTTGTTTGTTGTTGGCTGCGAGTCCCGAGATGTTTGGGCTAGTCGTTTGGAAGTTCGGTTGTGGTTTTGGGTTTTGGCAAAGTGATGGTTGTTTGGGTGTTTCTTTTGGGATTCGAGCCCGAGCCTTTAGTGTTGCTTTGGGAGTTGGATTTAAGTGAGTTTGATTGATTGGAAAAGATTTCTTTGATCGGGTCTCGAAGGAGGAAGCCGGGAAACGGGATTTTGAGGTTTTAAGTGGATAAGGATGGAAAATGGAATTTAAATCCCATTTTTCCCTTTTATTTCCCATTTTTCCTTTTTATTTCTTTTTTTCTTTTATTTTTCCCCAAAATCAACTTTCTCTCTCTTTTCTCTCTCTCTCTCGAGCACCCCCACCTAGCCCACCTAGCCATGGCTCGCCCACCCTTCTTGCCCGAGCAAAAAATTAGCTCGCCTGGCCCCGAGCCCACCTTCACCCAAACGAGCCCTCGCCGCTAAGTCGCGTCGCAGCCTGTGTCGAGTCGCCACTGAGCGCCGCCACCAGTCGTCGCCTCGGCCCGAAAGGCCGCGCGCATCGCCACCCGAGCCCAGTCCCTGTCGCGCGCCCCCGTGTCGCCAGTCCGAGTCGTGCGTCCCCTGTGCCGAGCCGCTCCGAGTCGCTTCCTCAGAGCACGTCGCTGCGCTGGCGCGCCTCGCGCCTGCTGCTTGCTCGCGCGCTTGCTCGCGCTCTAACATAAGCTTGGCCAGCGCGCGCCAGCGCCCGGCAAGACTCACCTGCGCTGCGCCAGGTTGCGCTGTCACGCCCATCACCGCCTAGCCTGTGCAAAATGCCCGTTCGAGTGTCACCGCACTCGTGAGTTGCTCCCGAGCCGAGCCCTGTTTATTTTAGAGTATTTAGGGCTATTTTATGATTATTGATGTATTTTTTTGGCTCGATATACGTTGCTCGGGTTCGATCGCAGCTTAATTTATTGTGTGTTGTTGCCTTCCGACCGTAAGGATTTCTTCTGGAGTTGTGTGGGCCCCGCGATATTGTCATGATTTTGCCTTGCTTGTTTGCTTGTCATTATGAGCATGATAATAATAGAGCAGCTTTGATTGATTTCGCTAGCATGTTTGCTTGATATTACATGTTAGTGCCATGCTAGGTTTGTTCTCACGATGCTTATGATTCCCGCTAAGCTCGTAGTATCATGCTAGGTAGTGTGATTGATGTCGGTCTTTGCTTGCTAGCCAGAATCATTGCTTTTGCTCTGTACTCTTAGATAGAGTTGTAGGGTTTGTCATCATCCGTAGGCCGAGAGCGGACATAACGTATCTTGTCCCCACCGGTCGGGAGCAAAGCGAAGCATTGCTTCAAGGGTTGAGAGCGGACATAACGTACTTTGTCCCCAGTGGTCGGATATTGAGCAAAGCATAACATACCTTGCTTTTTCTCCCCCCTCCCGGCAGCCAATGAGACTTAGCTACCTCATTGGCGAATGCCTAGTTTGTAGCCTGCTAGAGTGGAACCCTGCCAACGGTGTAAGCCTGCCTTGGCCGGTTCTTAGCTTCAGGTCGGTGGACCAGGCTGCACAGATGAGCACCGAGGGCCTCGCGCATCGTGATCGCGACACCGCTCCGAGTCTTAGGCATGCGTACTGCCCGCGTGAGTTTGCCGTTAGGCCCCCACATTTACGCCAGTTGCAGAAGAGCATGCGGTGTGCGCGCACACGCGTTAGTTGCCGGTTCGGAGAGCTCCCCCGGGCTAATGTTCGTGAGTACACCATTCCTTCCGTTAGAGCCTGACTTCGGGTACTCTCCCGTAAGTCCAGATTAGCAAGGGTAAGAGGCCCTTGAGGACATCCTTGGGATCGGTTTTGAGTGATCAACCGGCCGAGGAGAAAGACCCTCGAGATGTCCCGTGATTGGTTAGGATAACCAATCATTAGGCCTAAGTAGGAGACTTCCGATGACTCCAGATCTTTCTTTGTAAGCTCGTTGAGCTATGATCCGTGTTGGTAGCCGTTTGCTTGCATGCTTTGGTACTAGATGATTGATTATATCGTATTGTACCCCTGGTTGGGGATTCTTACTTGAGTAATTCGTTACTCACCCTTACTTATCTTTCAGTAACCATGGCGCGAGGCGGATGGCCGGAGGAGGAGCTGTGATCATGGAAACCCGTTGTTCAACTCTGAGATTTATGTTTATGATTTAAATGTTCTCTGAATGCATGTAGTTGGGCACGGAGCCCTAGGGTGTTTTCTGAATGTATTTCCGGATTCTAGCATTGTTGTAAAGATTGTATGTTTTAAATAAATCTCTGATCAGAGTAGGTTTTGTAAATGTATTTGTCTTGGAACAGGTGCTTGGAAACATGGACAGGTTTCAGGAAATTAAATGGATGTTTTATGTTTTGGTTTTTACTTAGAATCCGAACACCATCTTGCAAATTTTCAGTAGATTTGTATGCATGCATTGAGGTAACGGCCTATTTAGAACCCCATTCGGGTCGGGTCGTTACAGACCCGTCCACAAGTTTACTGAGAGTAGCGTCGTGGAGAGGCGTTATGAGATGGGTCAGTAGGGATAAGTGAGCCCTAGGGTTGTGAGACCATTTGAGAGTTGGTGCAAGTTTGAGGATGTGGCTTACCGACTAGCACTATCGCATCTTTTTCTTCGAAGCTCAGTGTATGTTCAGTTTTGGTTGAGATAGTTTGTGGCAGACTCGATGCCTTTTTGGCTTGAGCCTTTGGAAACCCAAGAGGGTCGGGATTTCGATGAAGGACTAGTGTTGGCTTGACAAGGAGTTGTTTTCGTCTTAGGACTTTCGAGGACGAAAGTCTTAAAAGGAGAGAGTATTGTAACGGCCCAGTTTTCTATTTCGGTTTCCCATGTGTTTTCGGTTCATTATTCGAATGTTCGGATGGGCCATTAGAGCTATTTTAACCCTTAGGGGTATTTTGGTCTTTTTGCCCCCAGTCAGGGTTTTGTGGATTTTCAAGACTTCGGGGTCACTCCTGCCCTTGTCGAGGCTTGATTGTTGTTGGTTGCAGGACCCAAGAAGTTCGGGCTAGTTGGTTGGAAGTTTGGAGGTGATTTGGTAATTAACAAAATTATTGTTAATTTAAGTGCTTCCATTGGGATTTGAACCCTTGCCCTTGATGGTGATTTGGAAGCTTGGTTTAAATGAGTTTTAATAAGGAGAAAAGGTTGCTTCAGCCGGGAATCGAAGGAGGAAGCCCGGGGAAGAGATTTAGGTCACCAAGACCTATTTAAATTAGGAAAAAGGAAAGAAAATCATGAAAATCCCATTCCCCTTGTTTTACCTCTCTCTCTCTCTCTCTCTCTCTCTCTCTCTCTCTCTCCTTGCCGACCTCACCAAGAAACCCAACCGAGTCGCACCGAGCCGCCCCGAGCCACCAGCCCCAGCAGCAGCCCCTGCCTGCCATCAGCCCTGTCGCCCAGCCATCAGCCCTGTCGCCCAGCCGAGCAGCCCAGACGCCTGTCGCAGCCGGCAGCCCGTCGCCAGACGCTTAGACGCCAAAGAAGCCATGGCGTCGCATGCCATCGCCAGCGCCACATACCGCGCGTCGGCTCTGTCTCGTCGTCATGCATGCGCGCTAGCGCAGCAGCGCCGTCCAAGCGCTGTCCCTCCCTCGCTGCGCTCCAGCGCCCGTGTCGCCGCCGTGCCAGCGGTCCCGGTCCCACTGCCAGGCCAACGTACCAGCCCAGCGCCAGCGGCGCCCGATGCTGCTCGCCCGGTACACGACGTCCCGCCGCCCACTTGTCGCCGAGAGCCTGTTTTGCCAAAATTGTTGGGGCCGAGACCTAGTGCCTTCTTGGTTGGTAATTCCCGAGCCTCCACTCTTTTGGACCCTAAGTTGATTGGTCATTGTTATTTAATTAGGATATTTTTATTAAATGCTTAGGTTGCTCGGTTCACTTAGAAGCTCGGGAGTCGCTTGGTTGGCTTATGGTAGTTATTTTCTGCTTGTTTCGGTGTAAGGATTTCTTACCGTGGTTGTGTGGACCCTGCGATGCTATCATGATTGTGCCTTGTATGCTTGGTTGTTGTTATGAGTATTTTAGCTATTGAACAGCTTGTGTTTGAAATCTTGCTAGCATGTTGCTTGTTGTTCATGTTAGTGCCATGCTAGGTTTGTTCTTCCAGCATGCCATGTCTTGTGATTGTATGAAATTTCCAGTAGGTAGGTTACATGTTTTCTCTTGCTTCCATATCGTGTTTCTCTTGTGTCCCCTGATATATTCTGTTAGTTCCATGCAAGGGGTTTAATTATCTTGGAATACCTTGTTCTATTTTATCCTGTTAGTTCCGTGCCAGGCATAGGCTGGTGATGTATAGTGTAGAAGACTGTAGGGGTAACTACTTTAGGTCCCGCTCGGGTAAGACCCCGATGGACATCCGGAGGTGTAAGACCTCGATGGGCATCCTAGGTGTGTAAGTCCCCGATGGGCATCACTGAGTTGGAGGTGTAAGACGCCGATGGGCATCCTAGGTGTGTAAGTCCCCAATGGGCATCACTGAGTTGGAGGTGTAAGACCCTGATGGGCATCCTAGGTGTGTAAGTCCCCGATGGGCATCACTGAGTTGGAGGTGTAAGACCCCGATGGGCATCCTAGGTGTGTAAGTCCCCGATGGGCATCACTGAGTTGGAGGTGTAAGACCCTCATGGGCATCCTAGGTGTGTAAGTCCCCGATGGGCATCACTAAGTTGGAGGTGTAAGACCCTCATGGGCATCCTAGGTGTGTAAGTGTAAAGACCCGACCCAAAAGGGGCTCTAAATGGGCCTTTACCCCAATGCATGTATTGAAAATAAAAGACATTATGAAAAATACATTTCGGATCCCAAGTAAAAACAGAAACATTCAATAATCAAAACATACATTTCTAAAAGCATACTCTGATCAGAGATTTATTTCAACCATTTAAACATTCCACAAGTACAAATATGCTGGAATCCATCAAACGTAAGAAAACATCCTAGGGCTCCGTGCCCGTCTACATGCATTCAGGGGAAATAACAAAAGTCAAGAGTCATGATATAATAAAATGGTCAGAGATGACAAAGCAGGATTCCATGATCACGCCTCCTCCTTCCGCCATCCTGTCTCGCGCTTGGTTACCGTGGAAAACCACGTAATAAGGGTGAGTAACGAATTACCCAAAGAAGAATCCCAAACCGGGTACAATACGATATACTTGATCATCTAGAAGAATGTATGCAAGCTATGAGTACAAACACAGAGCGGAGCACATAGCTAAGTCCACACTTGGACCTCGGATGCCAACTCGTGGTCTTAGTCCGGAAAATACCACAACACACTATACGCGCTTATACGGGAACAAGTCCCGGCCTCGGCTGTCTCATCGACGATACGAAAGGTGCACTCGCTCAAGATCCCGAGGAGCTCTCCGGCCGGCGCCAGAATGAGCGTAAGCGCCGCACCGCATGCTACCGCAAACTCGGGGTGCCGGGTATAGTGGCAAGCCGCCTGTGTTCATCCACCATGCCTAACTAAATCTCTCCGGATCGGTGTCACCGACATAGGGTGTGAGACTCGACACGTGAACTATGTCACTGTACCACCGCACTGAGGCTAAGGAACCGGCCGTGGTAGGCTTACACCGTGGAGCGGTCCTTGCCTAATAGGTGGCAATCAAGGGCTACGGCCGAACACGCCGAGGACGCGCCGATCGCCGGGGACGAGGCAATGCCAAGTCATCATCCCGACCGCTAGGGCATTTAACGACCGCCACCTCACCCAAGATTGCGGGCCACCGTTAGGGTTAGCTAAACCCTAACGGGATCGAGGACTGAGTACCATCTCGCACGTCCTCGCTTCGGGGATGCAAGTTACGTTATGCATCCGGCCGGATGATGCTACCTACTTGAACTCTAAACCATAACAATAATAACAATTCATTCAATGCACCAATACGTGCTCAACAGATACAAGGAACCTAGCATGATACTACGAAGCAAGAACAGATATCGAACATGCCGAATGGAACAACCTAGCATGGGCTAACATGAGAAACAATACAAGAGTTCATGCCACCAGAATTGAAATGAGCACCTAGGGCTAAACATGCTAATAATCATACACAGCATACAAAACAACAATCACAAATATACCGCGGGGCCCACACAACTCCGGTAAAGAAATCCTTACCTTCGTCGGGAGGCTTCTACACACAAATCCTAAGTCATGAACAATCCCGAGCTAGCGAGCGGGAACCTAGCAAACCAATAATAATCAAGATCTAAAACGTCTAAACAATAAAAGAACAACAAGCTCGGCTCGTGGAACTCCGCGCGCGCGCGGCGACACGAGCTTGGAGCTCTGGCGCGCGCCGGCACGCAGGTCGGGCGCAGCCGCGCTACCGCACGGCAGGCTAGGCTAGCACGCACGCACGGCTGGCGCTGGCTGCGCGCTACCAGCACGGCACGGCACGGATGCGCGCACGGCAGGACGCGCGCGCGGCGAGCAGCGGCTTCAGCGCGGCGCGGCGCGGCGCTCTGCTGCTGCTGCGCGATCGCACGACGACGAGCGATGGCGTGCGGGAGGGCTGCGACGGTGGATCTCGCGCGACCGCGAGCGATGGCGTCTGGCGGTGGCTGCTTCAACAGATCCGGGCGACTGGCGAGCGATGGCGTGCGCGGGGGCTGCTCAACGGATCCGGGCGATCTGGTGCGATGCCAGGGCGATCCGTGCGACGGCAGGGCGATCTCGAGTGCGATCGCCGGTACCGGACGCGGCGCGACGATGGTCTGCTGGCCGGGCTTCTCTCGGTGGCCGCAATCAACACAAACACACACAACACACCTCTTTTCACTCGGCCAAAAGCACACCAAACGGATGAGAAGAAGAAGAGGAAGATCGATACCTACCCTAATGATGATGAACGATCCAAAGGAGCCGCAAGGATGAAGAATCGGCAAGGGCTATGGAGAGGGAGAGCTTGTGCGCCAAGAGGAGATTTGGAGAAGAAGATGGAATAAACCTAATTCTATTTCATTTAACCAAATGCACCAAAACTCCAAAATCCAAGGTTAACTAAGATGTGATGCAGAAAGAGCAACAAGAGCACCTAATGGCTCAATTGGCACACATCTCTACAAGCTTCCCAGAGAGACCTGGTTCAAACCCCACTGCAAAGACAAATTCTTTTATTTTTACTTTTGCATCAAACCTTGCTCAAACCAAACCACAAACCCCTCCAAAACCTTCAAAACCATCCAATAATTTTAGTAATCGAAAAAGACACAAACGACCACTGACGGCCCGACCAAATTACCAAATTACCCCTAGGGCATACCGAAGACCGGGAAGAAAAACTGGTCGTTACAATATTCCCTCCTTTTTATGACTTTCGTCCTCGAAAGTCCTTAAGACAAAACACTTTCGTGGTAATGCAACCTCATCTCGCCTTCCCGCTCCCAAGTGGCTTCCTCGTAACCCCGATTCTTCCACTCAACCTTTACTAAACGAATCTCGCGATTACGCAACGCCTTGGTCTCAAAGGCAAGGATCCTCACCGCTTCTCCTCGAAGTTCAAATCCTCATTCACCGCAAAGTCTCAAAGTCCACAATGTGCGACGGTCCGGCACATACCCTCAACATCGATACATGAAAAACACTATGCACCACGATAGTGACGGAGGTAGGGCTAACGGGTAAGCAACTCTACCAATCCTCTCTAGGATCTCAAATGGACCAACAAAACGGGGACTTAACTTCCCACGCGTACCAAACCTCGTAACACCTCGCATCGGAGCAACCTTAAGGAACACATGCCGACCAACCTCAAACTCCAAATCTCGACGCGGACATCGGCGTAACTCTTCTCGCCTCGCTCTGAGTCACAACATACGTGCTCTAATCTTCTCGCGACTGCACCATTGGTCAATCGCAGTAATTTCGGGACCCAAAACTCGTCTATCACCAACCTCTTCCCGAACACGGGGGGACCGACAACGCTTACCATACAATGCCTCGAATGGAGCCATCTCAATCGCCGATCTCGTAATCGTTGTTATAGGCAAACTCCATCAAGTACAGATCATCGTCCCAATCGCTCGGGAAATCCAACACACAAGCCCTCAACATATCCTCGAGAATCGATTCACTCTCTCGGTCGACCATCCGTCCGAGGGTGAAAAGTCAGGCTTTGGCGCACTGCGTGCCCAAACCCTTCTCGAGCGCTCTCCGAAACGAAAGTGAACCATGAGTCACGATCGGACACAATCCTCACCGCACACCATGATAACGGATGATCTGCTCCAAAAACAATCGCGCCACTCGCTCCACTCGTATAAGTGTCTCTACCGGAATGAAGTGTGCGCTCTTGGTCAAACGGTCGACTATCACCCAAATCGAGAGAACTTCCTGAGTCCTTGGCAAGCCGTAGATAAAGTCCATGGAGATCTCTTCCCATTTCCACTGGGTACACTCGGTGGTCGCAAACAAACACTGGCCTCTGCACAGGTGCCTTCACTTGCCGACAAGTGAGACACCTACCGACAAACTCGCCACATCTCTCTTCATTCCCATCCACCGTAAGGTCTGCTTAAGGTCTCGATACATCTTGGTACCCCTGGGTGCCAAGCAAAAGGGGAATCAGGCCCTCAGAGAGCAACTCGCTCACAAACTCGCAATGTCCGGAACACACAACCGGCCTCTATAAGTCAACCCACCGATCGGTGAATATACAAAGTCAAAGTCACCGCACCCTAACTCACAACCAATCTCTTAAGTGCGGGTCACCTAACTGGCCGTCTATGATCCGCCGCCTAATCGACGGCCGAATACCAATCGAGCTACCACGGCGGTAACCTCACCCAACAACACTGCAACCTCGGCCCGCTCGAACCCTCTCCGCAAACTGGGCTGGAACTCAACAACGCCGCAGAGTGCGACGTCTTTCTACTCAAAGCATCGGCCACTACATTGGCTTTACCCGATGGTACAAAATCTCGCAGCCATAATCCTTTACCAACTCTAACCATCTCCTCTCGCCTCATATTCAACTCCTTCGAGTAAATGAGATACTTGAGGCTCGGTGATCGGTAAACATCTCAATCCGCTCACCATACGTAATGCCTCCAAATCTTCAATTAAAACACCACTGCACGCCAACTCCATATCATGAGTCGGGTAGTTCTCGCTCATACGGCTTGGTGGACGGGAAGCATAGGCAATGACCTTCCCGTCTTTGCATCAACACACAACCTAATCCAAACTTGGAAGCATAATCAGAGACCACGAAACCACTGTCCCCTCCGGATCGCCAACACCGGTGCCGAAGTCAAACTACGCTTGAGCCCGCAAAGCTCTCATCACACTCGCCGTCCCAAACAAACTCGACACCCTTCCTCGTCGACGAGTGAGGGGCGAGGCTAAAGCGAAAAGTCCTTGACGAACCGACGGTAGTAACTCGCCAAACCAGCTAGCTACGAATCTTGGCAATCGAAGTCGGCTTGGCCCATGAACTCACGGCCTCAATCTTCGCGGGGTCCACGGCTATACCATCTCTCGAAACCACGTGGCCTAGGAAGGCCACCGCTCCAACCAGAATCACATTTGGAAAACTTCGCATAAAGTGGTTTTCCCTCAAAGCCGCCAATACTCGCCTCAAATGCTCTGCATGGTCTTCTTTAGACCTCGAATAAATCGAATATCGTCAATGAACACGATGACGGTTTGTCCAAAAATGATTTGAACACCCTATCCATCATGTCCATGAACGCACTGGTGGGGCATTGGTCAATCCAAACGACATGACCACAAACTCATAGTGACCATATCTAGACTCGAAAGTCGCCTTAGGAATGTCGGCATCCCCGATCCGCAAATCGATGGTAACCGGATCTCGATCTATCTTGGAGAACACGAAGCTCCTCCTCAAGCCGATCGAACAAATCATCGATACGGGTAACGGATACTTATTCTTCATCATCACCTTATTAAGCCCGCGGTAATCAATACATAAGCACATAGAGCCATCCTTCTTTTTCACAAACAGAATCGTGCACTTACGGGGACACACTCGGACGGATGAACCTCGATCTAACATCTCCCGCAAATCAATCTTGATTCCTTTAACTCACGGCGCCATACGATCTGGGAGCTTCGAGATAGGGAGGGTCCTGGCTCGAGCTCAATTGTGAAGTCAACCTCTCTCTCTCGGGGCAACCCCGGTAACTCCTCGAGAAACACGTCCGCAAACTCCTCGCACGACCGGTGCACGATCAACAGACAATGGGGCGCTCTTCCCGACAACTTGGCTAGATAGCCCCAAGCTCCATGAGCTAGCAAACGACGAGCTTTCACACCGACACCATCGGCGGGCAACTCCACACCGACTCCACGAAACTTAAAGTCAAGCCGACTGGCCGCTGAACACTACTTCTTTCGGTGGCGATCAATCAACGCGCGTGGTTAGCAACTAACCACTCCATACCAAGAATCACATCAAAACCGCTCATAGGCGTAACTATGAGCGTAGCTAAGCAACTCTCCTGATATCTCGATCCGGCCATCCCTAATCTTATCTCTAACCAACATATTAACTCCCGAAGGAGTTGCAACAGATAACTCAAACCTAGAGGCTCTAGTCTTAACTTAGGATGCTCAAAGAAACAACACAGATACAAATGAATGCGTGGAACCGAATCAAACAAGACAAATGCGCAGTGATCTAAAACAAGAAGCGTACACGCCATACGCATCATCCGTGACGCTCGGCCTCCTGACGGTCGTAGCAAACACTCGACCTCTGCTGCCGCACTGGCCGAGCCGCCATAGCCGGGTGATCACAAAAGGGGCCATGTGCCCCTCTCTACCACAACGGAAGCACAATCTAGGTCCAGCCGACAAGCTCCGGCGTGGACTTTCCCACAAGTAGCACAAGCGGGAACTCGCCAGGTCCTCCTGCTGGACGGGCTGAAACGGACCGAGCTCTCCGCAGATCTGCTGCAGAAAATCGCCCTTGGCGGCGATGGCCGCCTCCCGAAAAATCAAACTTCTCTCTTACGCCCCACGGCTGCTGGGACAGACGCGAACAGAGCGCAAACAACCCGCCAAGCAGGATACTTCCCATTATAGATCGTGGCTAATCGACAGCCTTAGCATAAGTGTCGAGGAGCACGAGCCACGACATCACGGGAAACACCTGCCTCAATCCAGGATATGAACTTCCGAATCTTCACTCCGGGTGGCAATCAATCGAGGAGCAAAATATCCATACTCGAGAACTTGCGCCATATTCCTCAATGGAATCGAACCACGCCGAGTTCCGGAAGAGCTCCACCATCTTCTCTTGAGCCTCATCACCGATGAACTTTACCTTGAACTCACGGCCTTGAAGAACTCCCAAGTAGCGGGTGGAGACCCACCGGTGGTCTCGCTCAAGGTGGACTCCCACCACCATCTCATTTGTGCCTCCTAGCACATGAGCCGCACACCTCGGCCTCAATATCGGGGCACACCATGATCGGGAAGGTGTACTCCAAATGGGCAATCCACTGGCCGCCGCTAACGCATCACCGGTGGCATCAAACTTCTCGGGCTTCCACTTCACAAAATCCTTCACCACCTACCCAATTCCTCGGCACCCTCTCGCCATATCTCGCCTCTGGGCTACTTGCTCTCGTGGAGCCGGAGGTGCTCTTGAGCTCTCTTTGAACCAATCGAGTCACCGCTCAACTGGGCTCGGGACTCTTCCCGCTGCCACGCCAACAAGGCACAGGTCTCTACCCTCTGGTCACTCAACATGCGACCATAAAAGCCCTCATAGACTCGGCAAACTCGCTCCGGGAGAGCGATCTCTCACGGCGCTCGGTCGAATCAACGCCCGCTCTAGGCGTAACAGAGGAGGAATTTGGTGGAATGCCATCGATCTCGGCTTGGGACGATGTCCTGCGATGATCGATCCGATCCCGATACCTCGACCGCTCTCGAACCTCCTCTCCGATGCGGATGGTAGCATCTTTGGCGATCTACATCCAAACCAACAACGAATCAAAACTCACTGTCACCACTCCACAACACCAAACAAGGCATACACTAGATGATAGGTATTGTAAATTCTTAACCATTTTTCTTTCTAAAACAATAAACCTAGGCGTACTGATGACTGTAGAGTGTCTTTGGTGATCATGGAAGGATGACCTACAACAAAAGGTCGGTCTCTGAATCTATGACTCGAGCTCGATACCAATCAGAAAACCCACCTAAAAAGGGGCTCTAAATGGGCCTTTACCCCAATGCATGTATTGAAAATAAAAGACATTATGAAAAATACATTTCGGATCCCAAGTAAAAAGAAACATTCAATAATCAAAACATACATTTCTAAAAGCATACTCGATCGAGATTTATTTAAACCATTTAAACATTCCACAAGTACAAATATGCCGGAATCCATCAAACGTAAGAAAACATCCTAGGGCTCCGTGCCCGCCTACATGCATTCGGGGAAATAACAAAAGTCAAGAGTCATGATATAATAAAATGGTCGGAGATGACAAAGCAGGATTCCATGATCACGCTCTCCTCCTTCACCATCATCGTCTCGCGCCTTGGTTACTGTGGAAAACCACACGTAATAAGGGTGAGTAACGAATTACCCAGTAAGAATCCCCAACCGGTACAATACGATATACTTGATCATCTAGAAGAATGTATGCAAGCTATGAGTACAAACACGAGCGCGAGCACATAGCTAAGTCCACACTTGGACCTCGGATGCCAACTTAGGGTCTTAGTCCGAAAATACCACAACACACTATATACGCTATACGGGAACAAGTCCCGCCTCGGCTGTCTCACGACGATACGAAAGGTGCATCGCTCAAGATCCCGAGGAGCTCTCCGGCCGGCGCCAGTAATGAGCGTAAGCGCGCACCGCATGCTACCGCAAACTCGGGGTGCCGGGTCTAGTGGCAAGCCGCCCGTGTTCGATCACCATGCCTAACTAAATCTCCGGATCGGTGTCACCGACATAGGGGTGTGAGACTCGACACGTGAACTATGTCACCTGTACCACCGCACTGAGGCTAAGGAACCGGCGTGTGGTAGGCTTACACCGAGGAGCGTCCTTGCCCTAACAGTGGCAATCAAGGGCTACGGCCGAACACGCCGAGGACGTGCCGATCGCCGGGGACGAGGCAATGCCAAGTCATCATCCCGACCGTTGGGGCATTTAACGATCCGCCACCCTCACCCAAGATTGCGGGGCGGCCGTTAGGGTTAGCTAAACCCTAACTAGATCGGGGACGAGTACCATCTCGTGCGTCCACTGCTCGGGGACGCAAGTTACGTTATGCATCCGGACCGGATGATGCTACCTACTTGAACTCTAAACCATAACAATAATAACAATTCATTCAATGCACCCAATACGTGCTCAACAGATACAAGGAACCTAGCATGATACTACGAAGCAAGAACAGAGATATCGAACATGCCGAATGGAACAACCTAGCATGGGCTAACATGAGAAACAATACAAGAGTTCATGCCGATCGAGAATTGAATGAGAGCACCTAGGGCTAAACATGCTAATAATCATACACAGCATACAAAACAACAATCACAAATATACCGCGAGGCCCACACAACTCCTGGTAAGAAATCCTTACCTTGGTGGGAGGCTTCTACACACAAATCCTAAGTCATGCGAACAATCCCGAGCTAGCGGCGGGAACCTAGCAAACCAATAATAATCAGCATCTAAAACGTCTAAACAACAAAAGAACGACAAGCTCGGCTCGGGAACTCACGCGCACGGCGACACGAGCTTGGCTGCTGGCGAGCCGGCAGCGGCAGGTCGGCGCAGCCGCGCTACCGCATGGTAGGGCTTTGGCGCTGCACGGCAGTAGCTGGGCGCTAAAGCCGCGCCGCACGCAACACGGCACGGCACGGATGCACGGCGAGGACGCGCGCGCGGCGGCAGCGTCTGGGCGTCGCGCGCGGCAACTAGCGCGGCGCGCGCGCGCGCGCGCTGCATCTCTTTGCTGATCGATCGCACGCACGACGAGCGATGGCGTCGCGGGAGGCTGCGACGGTGGATCTCGGCGCGACCGGCGAGCGATGGCGTCGTGGCGGCGGTCGCTTCAACAGATCTGGGCGACCAGTGAGCGATGGCGTCGCGCGGGGCCGCTCAACGGATCTGGGCGATCTGGTGCGACGGCAGGGGCGATCTGGTGCGACGGCAGGGGCGATCTGGCGTGCGATCTGGCCGGCTGGACGTGCGACGATGGCTTCCTGGTGGGCCTTCTCTCGCTGGCTGCAATCAACACAAACACACACAACACACCTCTTTTCACTCGGCCAAAAGCACACAAAACGGATGAGAAGAAGAAGAGGAAGATCGATACCTACCCTAATGATGATGAACGATCCAAAGGAGCTGCAAGGATGAAGAATCGGCAAGGGCTATGGAGAGGGAGAGCTTGTGCGGCCAAGAGGAGATTTGGAGAAGAAGATGGAATAAACCTAATTCTATTTCATTTAACCAAATGCACCAAAACTCCAAAATCCAAGGTTAACTAAGATGTGATGCAGAAAGAGCAACAAGAGCACCTAATGGCTCAATTGGCACACATCTCTACAAGCTTCCCAGAGACCCGGTTCAAACCCCTACTGCAAAGACAAATTCCTTTATTTTTACTTTTGCATCAAACCTTGCTCAAACCAAACCACAAACCCCTCCAAAAACCTACAAAAACCATCCAATAATTTTAGTAACTGGAAAAGACACAAACGACCCTGACGACCCGACCAAATTACCAAATTACCCCTAGGGCATACCTGGAAGACCGGGAAGAAAAACCTGGGTCGTTACAGTAAGTCCCCGATGGGCATCACTGAGTTGGAGGTGTAAGACCCCGATGGGCATCCTAGGTGTGTAAGTCCCCGATGGGCATCACTGAGTTGGAGGTGTAAGACCCTGATGAGCATCCTAGGTGTGTAAGTCCCCGATGGGCATCACTGAGTTGGAGGTGTAAGACCCCGATGGGCATCCTAAGTGTGTAAGGCCCCACTGGGCATCACTGATTGTGGAGGTGTAAGGCCCCGATGGGCATCCTAGGTGTGTAAGGCCCCACTGGGCATCACTGAGTCCTAGGTTGTGTAAGTCCCGAAGGGCATCCAAGTGTAGAACCTAGGATAGGCTGTAGATGAAAGCCCTTGAATAGGCTCGCTCTAGAAGTAGCTCATAGCCTAATTCAACCGTTTTGCTCTAAGTCATTGTTTTATTTGCATGTATACTAGGGTGCTAGATGACTGATGTATCGTATTGTACCCCGGTTGGGGATTCTTACTTAGTATGTTTATACTCACCCTTATTTCTGTGGTTTTTCCACCAGGTAACTTGGGACAGCACCAGGATGGCTAGCGGAGGGAGCTGTTTGATCATGGGGGGCGGCCGGCACTCTGTCGTTTATTGTTTGCATTTATTTATTCAGCATGTAGGTGGACAAAAGTCCTAGGGGAATGATGTTAAAGTTTTTTAAACTGTTTTAAATGTTCTTTTATAAATACTGGCCAGGCTTATTTTACCTTGATTGGATTTGCTTTTTGAAATTGTTGGTTATGTTTTAAGTGTTCCCCGTTTCCAAATGTTTTGAAAACGTTTTAAATATGAGCACTAAACCGCTTGTTGAAATATTTAACTTGCATGCTGAGTGAGGACCTAGGTTTAGGACCGTATTCCAGGTCGGGTCCTTACAAGGATTGTGAGCAGAGTTGCTTTTAGAGGTTCACAGTTCACCGTTTGCTTGGCACCCCGGGGGTACTAAGATGTATCAGGATCGTAAGAAAACGTTCTGGTGGATGGGCATGAAGAGAGACGTTGCAGAGTTTGTTTGTCGGTGCTTCACTTGTCAGCAAGTGAAGGCACCCAGGTAGAGGCTAGCCGGTTTGATGCAGCCGCTGAGCGTGCCTCAATGGAAATGGGAAGAGATCTCCATGGACTTTATTTCGGGTTTTCCGAGGACTCTGAGGAAGTTTTCTCAGATCTGGGTGATTGTTGATCGTTTGACGAAGAGCGCACACTTCATTCCCGGTAGAGACACTTATACCGTGGAACAGTGGGCATAGCTGTTTTTGGACCAGATTATCCGTTACCACGGTGTGCCTGTGAGGATTGTGTCGGACCATGATTTGCGGTTCACTTCCTGTTTTTGGAAAGCGCTCCAGAAGGGCTTAGGCACCGAGTGCAGTTTTAGTACGGCCTTTCACCCGTAGACAGATTTTTAGACTGAGAGGGTGAACCAGATTCTTGAGGATATGCTGAGAGCCTGCATGTTAGACTTCTCGGGCAGTTGGGACCAGTATTTGTATCTAATGGAGTTCGCTTATAATAACAGTTCTCAGTCGTCGATCCAGATGGCTCCATTCGAGCCTTTGTATGGCAAGCGTTGCAGGTCTTATGTGTTCTGGGAAGAGGTTGGGGATAGATAGGTTTTGGGTCCTGAGTTGCTACAGTTGACCAACGGTGCAGTGCAGAAGATTAGAGCTCGTATGTTGACAACTCAGAGCAGACAGAAAAAGTTACTCCGATGTGCGGCGTTGAGACTTGGAATTTGAGGTTGGACAGCACGTGTTCTTTAAAGTGGCACCGATGCGTGGTGTGTTCAGGTTTGGTGTAAGGACCCGACCTGAAATACGGTCCTAAACCTAGGTCCTCACTCAGCATGCAAGTTAAATGTAACGACCCAGGTTTTTCATCCCGGTCTTCCAGGTATGCCCTAGGGGTAATTTGGTAATTTAGTCGGGCCGTCAGGGCCGTTTGTGTCTTTTCCAGTTACTAAAATTATTGGATGGATTTATGTAGGTTTTGGAAGGAAATTGTGCCGCACTGGGTTTGAACCTGGTCTCTGGAAAGCTTGTGGGGATGTGTGCCAATTGAGCCATTAGGTGCTCTTGTTGCTCTTCCTGCATCATTTTATGGTTAGCCTTAGATTTTGGGAGTTTTGGTGCATTTGGTTAAATGAAATAGAAATTAGGTTTGTTCCATCTTCTTCTCCAAAGTGTGTGGTCGTCCAAGCTATTCTCTCCCTTGCCTTGCCGAGTTCTTCATCCTTGCGGCTCCCTTGGATCGATCATCATCATTCCGGTAGGTATCGATCTTCCTCTTCTTCTTCTCATCCGTTTGGTGTGTCTTTGTTTGGCCAAGTGAATAGAAGAGTGTTGTGTGTGTTTGTGTTGATTGCAACCACCCGAAAAGAAGCCCGGCCCCAGCGACCATCGTCGCCGCGTCGCCCACCCAGCTCTCACGCCGGATCGCGCCAAAGAAGAATTTCAGATCGCCCCTGCCGCCGCACCGGATCGCCCTTGCCGTCACATCCTCGTCGCGCGCCAGATCTCGCGACAAGAACCGACCCGGCCCCTCGCCGCCGCCGCCCGGCGACGTCACGCCAGATCGCGCCAAGCGCGACGCTCGACGCCTGCGCGCCGCGCTCGTGTCGCTTGCCGAGCCGCTCGCCCGCGCCGCCCGAGACGCGTTACGCTTCGCGCGCGTCCTGCCGGCAGCTTCGCCGTGTCCGCATCGTGACGCCAGCGCCCGTGCGCCCGCCTGTGCCGCTTCGCCTACTGAGTCCCGTCTGTCCATGCGCACAATCGCGCCCCCAGCCATCCATCCATCCGCAGAGCGCCGCCAGCGCCAGCGCCGTGCAGCGCAACAAGAATTGGCCGCCCGGCCGGTGCGTGCCGCCAAAGAACTCCAAGTTCGTGTCGCCGTGCGCGTGAGTGCCCCGAGTTGATCTTGCTTTGTTCTATTGTTTTTTTAGACGTTTTAGATGTTGATTATTATTGGTTTGCTAGGTTCCCGCCGCTAGCTCGGGATTGTTCCGCAGCCTTAGGATTTGTGTGTAGAAGCCTCCCGACCAAGGTAAGGATTTCTTACCGGAGTTGTGTGGGCCTGCGGTATATTTGTGATTGTTGTTTTGTATGCCTGTATGATTATTAGCATGTTTAGCCCTAGGTGCTCTGCTCAAATTCTGATCGGCATGAACTCTTGTATTGTTTCTCATGTTAGCCCATGCTAGGTTGTTCCATTCGGCATGTTCGATATCTGTTCTTGCTTCGTAGTATCATGCTAGGTTCCTTGTATCTCATTGAGCACGTATTGGACCGCATTGAATGAATTGTTATTATTGCTATGGTTTAGAGTTCGTAGGTAGCATCATCCGGGCCGGATGCATAACGTAACTTTACGCTCATTACAACACACGACCGGACACTCCTCGGGATCTTGAGCGATGCACCTTTCGTGACGGCGGCAGGCGCGGCCGAGGTCGGGACTTGTTTCCCGTATAGGGCGTATAGTGTGTTGTGGTATTTCCGGACTAAGACCCTGAGTTGGCATCCGAGGTCCAAGTGTGGACTTAGCTATGTGCTCCGCTCTGTGTTTATATTCATAGCTTGCACACATTCTTCTAGATGATCATGTATATCGTATTGTACCCCTGGTTGGGGATTCTTACCGAGTAATTCGTTACTCACCCTTATTTTGTGGTTTTCCACGAACTAACCAAGGCGCGAGACAGATGGTCAAGGAGGAGCCGTGATCATGGAATCCTGCTTTGTCATCTCTGACGCTTTCTTATGTTATGACTCTTATCGTTATTTTCCCCACAGAATGCATGTAGACGCACGAGCCCTAGGATGTTTTCTGAATGAATTGTGGATTCCAGCTTTGTTGAATTTGAGGATGTTTTAAATGTTTTTAATAAAATCTCTGATCAGAGTAAACTGTTGGAAATGTATTTGTCTGTGAAACAGGTGCTTGGAGACAGGGACAGTTTCAGAGAGACTTTATCGCTCGAATGAATCTTGAATGTTTTGTTTTTAATGGGAATCCGAAAATTTTATTTGCATTTTTTCTTTTACTTTGAATACATGCATTGGGGTAAAGGCCTATTTAGAGCCCCTTTTTGGCCTGTCTTTACTGATTGGTATCAAGAGCTCGAGTCATAGATTCGTAGAGACCGACCTTTGTTGTAGGTCGTTTTTCCATGATCATCAAGACTCTGATCCATCATGTGTACGCCTAAGTTTACCGCTTTAAAAGAAAAGGGTTAAGAATTTACAATACTTTTCATCTAGTTATGCCTTGTGTAGTGTTGTGTAGCGGAGACGAGCAGGTTCTGACTCGTTGTTGGTTTGGGCTTAGTGAGCCATCATGCCAACTTTCATCTGCATCGCGGCGATTTTTTAGCGGCTTGTTGAGGTATCCGGATAGATTCGGATGCCCCCGGGGCGTCGCTCCGCAGGGAGGCAGAGCTTAGACTCCCGTTGGCCATTTGTGGCCCAGTTGCTGCTTTTCCCCTAGTGAGAGGGTGGAGGTGCTTCGTGCAGATCGCCAGTATGTTGATCGCACCCAGAGGAGCAGGACGTTTGGCATGACCGACCGAGGAGTTGGACCGATCGTGTTGATGTTGAGGCCGCGTCCAGGGTTGTTAGGCCCGCATGCCGATTTGGCCCGGCGGCTTGAGTTGCCTAGAGGAGGGGTAGAGGCTAGCGGCGCCTCAGAGTGAGTCTCCTTGAGCAGAGTGTGCTCCAGCCATGAGAGATTTGATGGCAGGTCTTTAGCTATCAGAGAGCGGAGACCCAGGCGCAGTTTGTAGCGCGTAGTGAGGAGTCCCGGGCACAGATAGCCCAGCTGTCAGAGTTTGTTTCAGCATTTTTCCCCCAGTAGCTCTTGTAGCCCCAGAGGTTCCCGGGAGGGCATGATCAGCAGGTTTATTCAGATGAGTTTGTTGGCGTTGATGGAGATGCCCGGTTGGCAAATGGATGCCTGTAGAGCTCGATGTTTTAGTAAGTCCTACTGCTAGTAGTAAAGTAGTTGGCCAGTTTGAGTTTAGCATCCGTGTGTGGGGATGCCCCATTGCTCGAGAGGCCGAGGTGTGCCGTTCTGTCTTTGTTTGGTTCATCGGATGGTGGTGGAAGTCCCTTGTGAGAGGTGGACTAGCGAGTCTCCACCACGCCCGATTGTTTGGCAAGTTGCCGTGTTAGTGGCTTGAGGCGGATGAAGGGTCATCTTTGCCCCCTTGCGAGCTGCTTTGTTGTTTAACACCCGCTTCCTCGGATGTGGATTTGGTAGTAGTAGCACTTGAGGTGCATTGGTTGGTGTGCCACTTTGGCGCTAAGTCCAGTTCGGAGCTTGAGTTTGGCTTGGGCATAGCAGATGGTTTTATGCCGTTCGGAGTTCAAATGTACTCCTTTAGCCTTGGATCTGTTTATGGCGGTTGCACCGCTTAGGTCGTGCGCAGGGCTAGTTCGGTGGTAGTCGATGGACTACAAGCGAAAGGATGCTCGAGAGGAGCCGGGCCGGAGCCTTTTCCGATGTTATTGGAGGTTGAGTAAGTCGTGGTTGGCGGTTGGTAATTGTTTGTGGGCGTGATTCTAGCGCTAGTGTTAAGGCCAAGAGATTTTCTTTGTGGTTGGTAGTGCGGTCAACTACCTTCGAGTGTCTTAATCGAGGAGAGTTGAGCATTGTAGATGCGAGTTTGGTCCAAAGAGAGGACCCTAAGTTGGATGCTCATGAGATGAGCCGGATGCCTATGAGGCGAGTTGGATGCCATGAGGCGAGTTGAATGCTTTTGAGGCGAGATGAGCTGATGCCTTGCGAGAGGATTTGGATGCCTTATGGGTAAGCACCCTTGGTAGAGGCTTGGTATAAGTGAGTTCGGTTTGGCATGGTTATGCCTTGATAAAGCAAGGTTGCCTCAACTTTGAGCATCGTGTGGAGTTGGAACTTTTGGTGTTCCTTCGGTTGGAGTTCATTTGGAAACCGAACAAGAGCGATGGTAGCAAAGCCGCAGCTTTTGTTCGCCTTGGCTAAGAGAGTTGTTTGGATCCTTTCCTTGGGTAGAAGCCTTGTTGAGAGGCTGATGTTTGAGTAGGAGGACGACGCATTCGGTAGCGCTTTTGGTCCTCTTGGTTTCCAAGGTATTGGAGTTGGCCCGCATGGTTGAGATGCCGAGAGAGTTGTGCCTGTTCGAGCAGCTTGGTGTTAGCTCGTTTGTCAGGCAGTGTTTGTCGAGGGCTGCCAAGAACCCTAGGTTGTGGAGAGCCTCTCCGCAGAGCTCAGTCGAGCCCGGTAGTGAGTTTCATTGGCAAGCTGGAGCCGTGTGGTTCGTAGCCCTCGGTTGAGTTGCTAGCGCCTTGGTAGGCTAGCGAGCCGCTGGTTGTTTGGAGTAGAGTCCGGATTGGTTCCGTGTGGTGGCAAGTTGATGCTTGGTGTTGACCAAGGTGTGGATTGGAGTTGCTAGAGATTAGTTTTGCTCGTGGGGCGAGTGGTTTGTGCCCTGTTGGTTGTTTTCCTGTTTCCAGGATGTTGAGTTGCCCTTGTTGTTGCCCAGTGAGATTTAGATGTTGTTGCTTTAGTGGAGCAAGGTAGTGAGCATTTGTGGAGCTCTTTGTCCTTCGGTTGTCTGCTTGTAAGAGCCGTTTCCTTCTGGGAGTTGTCAGATTCCTCCCGTAGCCATGAGTTAATGGTAGAGGTGTTGGCTTGAAGGAAAAGTTTGTTGGTGCTTGGAAGCGCTTGTTTGTCCAGCTTAAGGCACTCTTGGATGGTGTTCTAGAGGCTGCAGTAAGGGTTGTTCTACCTCTTGTGAGTGTTTGGCTAAGATTGGGTTCTCTTGTTGTTTCGAGTGCTAGTTCGGTTCTAGCTGGAAGGCGTTGCCCTGAGGTCGTGTTCTTAGTCAGTAAGTTGTGGGAGTTGACCCCTCCCTCGGCAGTTGAGCAAGTGCTGTTTGTTTCGGATTGGAGATCCGATGGGTTGAGATATCCCTTGGGTGTTGCTTCCAAGAGAGTTGGTTGTCGCCTGCCTTGGGTTTGAGCAAGTCAATGAGCTTGTGTGAAGTCCGTTGCCCTTCGAGTTTGCTTGCCGGGAATTCGTTTCTGTTATTGTAGGAGTCGACTTAGCTCCAGTTGTGTTTTTGATCGAGTAGCGCAAATGGCCACCCCAATGAGAGGGTCCCTGCTTTGTGTTGTTAGCAAGCAAGAGTTGTTTGTCCCCGCAAGGGCGGTGGCCTGCCAGTAAGAGTTGTTTCTGGCAAGTTGTTGGTTCTTTGGGGATTGAAGATTTCCCTTTCCTCTAGTCTCTGTGGTGGTTGAGTTGCTCCCTGGATGTCAGCCTCGAGAGTTAGCTTTGAGGTTGTCGTTATCCGTTTTCCTCGTGAGGTTTCGGAGTGGAGCTTAGTTTGGAAGTTGAGTTATTCTTAAGCTTAAAGGAGAAGTCCTTTGAGTAGTCGCTTGGATTTTAAGAGTTGAGGGTAGCTTGGAGGCGAGTGTCGCTCGTTATAAGTTTGGGTTGAGTTCTGCTGAGCAAGCCCTTCTCGGGCTTTGCTCCTTGTTGTGCGCTCGCAGTTGGAGTAGCAGAGCCGTTTGAGTGGGTTGGCACAGAGGTGCCATGGCTTTGGTTGGTAAAGCCATTGAGCTATTTTCCTCAAGGTGTTGTGCCGTAGAGAGCTGCGTGATGGTTTAGTCCTTGTAGCCCGAGTTTTCCTTGAGAGGAATTTTGGTGGTTTCCTTGCCTGGCAGTGTTTTCTTTGGCCAGTTGCTAGTAGATTTGCATGGAAAAGTTTGCTTTCGGCCGTTTGGTTTCTGGAATCTGGAAGGTTCAGTTGTTTGGCCAGTTTGTTGAAGGGCTGAGTTTGTTTGTTGTCAGCTGTGAGCTTCCAGAGGAGTTTAGCCGAGCGTGGTGTAAAGTTTCGAGCTTTTGGCCATCCTCGAGTTTCTTTGTGAGTAGCACCGCTTTTAGAGTTGGTGCGAGTTGAGGACGTGGTTTGCCGTCTGCTTCCCTTTGTAGTTCAAAGTGTATGCCCACTGGATGGCATTGTGGCCTTGAGTTTTTGAGAACCCAAGAGAGTTTTGGTTCTCGAAGAGGGCTTGTGTGTTGGATTTCGCAGCGATTGGGACCAAAGATTCAGATTTCTTGATGGAGTTTGCCTATAACAACGATTATCGATCGACGATTGAGATGGCTCCATTCGAGGCTTTGTATGGTAAGCGTTGTCGGTCCCCGTGTTCGGGAAGAGGTTGGTGATAGACAGGTTTTGGGTCCCGAGTTTCTGCGCTTGACCAATGGTGCGATCAGAGAAGATTAGAGCTCGTATGTTGACAAATTCAGAGCGTGCGAGAAGAGTTACGCCGATGTTCGCGCCGGGATTTGGAGTTTGAGGTTGGTCGGCATGTGTTCCTTAAAGTTGCTCGATGCGAGGTGTTTTGAGGTTTGGTAAGCGTGGGAAGTTGAGTCCCCGTTTTGTTGGTCCATTTGAGATCCTAGAGAGGATTGGCAGAGTTGCTTACCGGTTAGCCCTACCTCCGTCACTATCACGGTGCATAGTGTTTTTCATGTATCGATGTTGAGGCAAAGATGTGCCGGACCCGTAGCACATTGTGGACTTTGAGCCTTTGCAAATTGAATGAGGATTTGAGCTTCGAGGAGAAGCCGGTGAGGATCCTTGCCTTTGAGACCAAGACGCGTTGTAATCGCGAGATTCGTTTAGTAAAGGTTCGATGGAAGAGTCGTGGTTCTCGAGGAAGCCACTTGGGAGCGGGAAGACGAGATGAGATTGCATTACCCTCGAGCTGTTTGATCTTAAGGACTTTCGAGGACGAAAGTCATAAAAAGGAGGGAATATTGTAACGACCCAGTGTTTTTCATCCCGTCTTCCGTGTATGCCCTAGGGGTAATTTGGTAATTTGGTCAGCCGTCGGGGCCGTTTGTGTCTTTCCAGCTTACTAAAATTATTGGATGGATTTATGTAGGTTTTTGGAAGGAAATTGTCTTTGCAGTTGGGGTTTGAACCCTGGTCTCCTGGAAAGCTTGTGGGGATGTGTGCCAATTGAGCCATTAGGTGCTCTTGTTGCTCTTCCCGCATCATTTTATGGTTAGCCTTGGATTTTGGGAGTTTTGGTGCATTTGGTTAAATGAAATAGAAATTAGGTTTGTTCCATCTTCTTCTCCAAAGTGTGTGGCCGTCCAAGCTATTCTCTCCTTTGCCTTGCCGAGTTCTTCATCCTTGCAGCTCCCTTGGATCGATCATCATCATTCCGGTAGGTATCGATCTTCCTCTTCTTCTTCTCATCCGTTTGGTGTCTTTGTTTGGCCAAGTGAATAGAAGAGTGTTGTGTGTGTTTGTGTTGATTGCAACCACCGAGAGAAGCCCACCAGCCGACCATCGTCGCGACGTCCACCGCCAGCTCACGCCGGATCGCGCCAAGAAGCAGCCCCAGATCGCCCCTGCCGCCGCACCAGATCGCCCTTGCCGTCACACATCCTCGCGCGCGCCCGGATCTCGCCGACAAGAACCGCCCAGCCCTCTGCCGCCATCGCCACCCGACGTCACGCTGATCGCGCGCAGCAGCGAGACGCGACGCCCGCGGCGCTTCGCGCCGTGTCGCTTGCCGAGCCGCTCGCCCGCCGCGCCAGACGTTACGCTGCGCGCGCGTCCTCGCTAATAGCCTCGCCGTGTCCGATCGCCACGCGCGCGGCGCGCTGTGCGCTGCGTGCGTGCGCTCGCCGCTTACCGAGTCCCGTCGTCTGTCGGCGCACAACCGCGCCGCGCCCAGCGCCCATCGCAGCAGAGCGCCGCGCCAGTGCCAGCCGCAAGCAGCGCACAACCGCGCCCACCCGGCCGTGCCAGCTACCGCCAAAAACTCCAAGTTCGTGTCGCCGTGCGCGTGAGTGCCCCGAGTTGATCTTGCTTTGTTCTATTGTTTTTTTAGACGTTTTAGATGTTGATTATTATTGGTTTGCTAGGTTCCCGCCGCTAGCTCGGGATTGTTCCGCAGCTTAGGATTTGTGTGTAGAAGCCTCCCACCAAGGTAAGGATTTCTTACCGGAGTTGTGTGGGCCTGCGGTATATTTGTGATTGTTGTTTTGTATGCTCTGTATGATTATTAGCATGTTTAGCCCTAGGTGCTCTGCTTCAATTCTCGATCGCATGAACTCTTGTATTGTTTCTCATGTTAGCCCATGCTAGGTTGTTCCATTCTCGCATGTTCGATATCTGTTCTTGCTTCGTAGTATCATGCTAGGTTCCTTGTATCTGTTGAGCACGTATTGGGTCCGCATTGAATGAATTGTTATTATTGCTATGGTTTAGAGTTCGTAGGTAGCATCATCCGGCCGGATGCATAACGTAACTTGCATCCCCGATGCGGGACGTGCGAGATGGTACTCAGTCCCCGATCCCGTTAGGGTTTAGCTAACCCTAACGGTGGCCCCGCAATCTTGGGTGAGGGTGGCGGTCATTAAATGCCCCAACGGTCGGGATGATGACTTGGCATTGCCTCGTCCTCGACGGTCGGCACGCCCTCGGCGTGTTCGGCCGTAGCCCTTGATTGCCACTGTTAGGGCAAGGACCGCTTCTGGTGTAAGCCTACCACTATCGGTTCCTTAGCCTCAAAGCGGTGGTACAGTGACATAGTTCACGTGTCCGTGTCTCACACCCCTATGTCGCTGACACCGATCCGAGATTTAGTTAGGCATGGTGGATCAACTCGGGCAGCTTGCCACTAGACCCGGCACCCCCCAGAGTTTGCAGTAGCATGCGGTGCGCGCTTACGCTCATTACAGCGCTGACCGGACAGCTCATCGGGATCTTGAGCCAGTGCACCTTTCGTATCGACAGGATGATAGCCGAGGCCGGACTTGTTTCCGTATAGGGCGTATAGTAATGTTGTGGTATTTCCGGACTAAGACCACGAGTTGGCATCGAGGTCCAAGTGTGGACTTAGCTATGTGCTCCGCTCGTGTTTATATTCATAGCTTGCACACATTCTTCTAGATGATCATGTATATCGTATTGTACCCCGGTTGGGGATTCTTACTGAGTAATTCGTTACTCACCCTTATTTTGTGGTTTTCCACAGGTAACCAAGGCGCGAGACAGGATGGCTGAAGGAGGAGCTGTGATCATGGAATCCTGCTTTCATCTCGACGCTTTCTTATGTTATGACTCTTATCGTTATTTTTCCCTGATGCATGCATGTACGGGCACGAGCCCTAGGATGTTTTCTCAATGAATTGTGGATTCCAGCTTTGTTGAATTTGAGGATGTTTTAAATGTTTTTAATAAAATCTCTGATCAGAGTAAACTGTTGGAAATGTATTTGTCTGTGAAACAGGTGCTTGGAGACAGGGACAGGTTTCAGTAGACTTTATCGTTCTGAATGAATCTTGAATGTTTTGTTTTTAATGGGAATCCGAAAATTTTATTTGCATTTTGTCTTTTACTTTGAATACATGCATTGGGGTAAAGGCCTATTTAGAGCCCCTTTTTGGGTCGGGTCTTTACATTAAATATCTCAACAAGCGGTTTAGTGTTCATATTTAAAACTTTTTCAAAACATTTGGAAACGGGGAACACTTAAAACATAACCAAGAATTTTCATAAAGCAAATCCAATAAGGTAAAATAAGCCTAGCCAGTATTTATAAAAGAACATTCAAAACAGTTTAAACAACTTTAACATCATTCCCCTAGGACTCCTGTCCACCTACATGCTGAATAATTAAATGCAAACAATAAACGACAGAGTGCCTGGCAATTTCTCATGATCAAACAAATCCCTCCGCTAGCCATCCTCGTGTTGTCCCAAGTTACCTGGTGGAAAAACCACAGAAATAAGGGTGAGTATAAACATACTCAATAAGAATCCCCAACCGGGGTACAATACGATACATCAGTCATCTAGCACCCTAGTATACATGCAAATAAAACAATGACTTAGAGCAAAACGGTTGAATTAGGCTATGAGCTACTTCTAGAGCGAGCCTATTCAAGGGCTTTCATCTACAGCCTATCCTAGGTTCTACACTTGGATGCCCTTCGGGCCTTACACAACCTAGGACTCAGTGATGCCCAGTGGGGCCTTACACACCTAGGACTCAGTGATGCCCAGTGGGGCCTTACACCTCCAGAATCAGTGATGCCTAGTGGGGCCTTACACACCAAGGATGCCCATCGGGGCCTTACACCTCCAACTCAGTGATGCCCATCGGGGACTTACACACCTAGGATACCCATGAGGGTCTTACACCTCCAACTCAGTGATGCCCATCGGGGGCTTACACACCTAGGATGCCCATGAGGGTCTTACACCTTCAACTCAGTGATGCCCAACGGGGACTTACACACCTAGGATGCCCATCAGGGTCTTACACCTCCAACTCAGTGATGCCCATCGGGGACTTACACACCTAGGATGCCCATCAGGGTCTTACACCTCCAACTCAGTGATGCCCATCGAGGACTTACACACCAAGGATACCCATCGGGGTCTTACACCTCCAACTCAGTGATGCCCATCGGGGACTTACACACCTAGGATGCCCATCAGGGTCTTACACCTCCAACTAAGTGATGCCCATCGGGGACTTACACACCTAGGATGCCCATCGGGGTCTTACACCTCCAACTCAGTGTTGCCCATCGGGGACTTACACACCTAGGATGCCCATCGGGGTCTTACACCTCCGGATTTCCATCGGGGTCTTACCCGAGCGGGACCTAAACTAGTTACCCCTACAGTCTTCTACACTATACATCACCCGCCTATGCCTGGCACGGAACTAACAGGATAAAATAGAACAAGGTAGGCCAAGATAATTAAACCCCTTGCATGGAACTAACAGAATATATCAGGGACACAAGAGCAACACGATCTGGAAGCAAGAGAAAACATGTAACCTACCCACTGGAAATTTCATACAACCACAAGACATGGCATGCTGGAAGAACAAACCTAGCATGGCACTAACATGAACAACAAGCAACATGCTAGCAAGATTTCAAACACAAGCTGTTCAATAGCTAACATACTCATAACAGCAACCAAGCATACAAGGCACAATCATGATAGCATCGCAGGGTCCACACAACGACGGTAAGAAATCCTTACCTGGGAACATGCAGAACTAACTACCTCAACCAACAAGAAACCCTCGAGCTTCTAAATGTACCCGAGCAACCTAAGCAAACAATAAAAATCATCCTAATTAAGCAACCAACAACTAACATCTTAAGGTCCAAAAGAGTGGAGGTTCGGGAATTACCAACCGGGAAGGCACTAGGTCTCGGTCCCATCTATCTCGACAAAATAGGCTCTAGGCGGCAGGTGGGCAGGCAGGACGTGCAGCTGGGGCGAGCAGACTGGGCGCTGCTGGGCGCTTCTGGGCACGCTGGGGCGGCAGGGACCGGCGCTCTCACGGCGACACGGGCACTGGCACGGCAGAGAACAGGCGCGCGGAAGGGCGATGGCGACACGGACGTCAGCGCGCGCGCGCTACTGCTCGCAGGCGAGAGGAGACGCCGACGCGGGCGCGCTTAAGCGGCGGGCGATGATGGTCGCGGCGACGCTTGGCTGCCGTCTGGCGTCTGAGCGACGGGCTGCCGGCTGCGACAGGCGTCTGGGCTGGTTGGCTGGGCGACAGGGCTGATGGTTAGGCGACTGGGTTGATGGCTGGGCGACAGGGCTGATGGTAGGCAGGGGCTGCTGCTGGGGCTGGTGGCTCGGGGTGGCTCGGTGTGGCTCGGTTGAGTTTCTTGGTGAGGTCGGCAAGGAGAGAGACAGAGAGAGAGAGAGAGAGAGGTAAAACAAGGGGAATGGGATTTTCTTGATTTTCTTTCCTTTTCCTAATTTAAATAGGTCTTGGTGACCTAAATCTCTTCCCCGAGCTTCCTCCTTCGAGTCCGGGCTGAAGCAACCTTTTCTCCTTATTAAAACTCATTAAAACCAAGCTCCCAAATCACCATCAAGGGCAAGGGTTCAAATCCCAATGGAAGCACTTAAATTAACAATAATTTTGTTAATTACCAAATCACCTCCAAACTTCCAACCAACTAGCCCGAACTTCTTGGGTCCTGCAACCAACAACAATCAAGCCTTGACAAGGGCAGGAGTGACCTTGGAATCCTGAAAATTCACAAAACCCTGACCGGGGGCAAAAAGACCAAAATACCCCTAAGGGTTAAAATAGTTCTAACGGCCCATCCGAACACCCGCATAATGTCCCGAAAACACCTGGGAAACCAAAATAGAAAACTGGGCCGTTACAATACTCCCTCCTTTTAAGACTTTCATCCTCGAAAGTCCTAAGACGAAAACAACTCTAGGAAAACTCCACTGATCCTTAACCAACCAACTTCTTGTCAAGCCAACACTAGTCCTTCTTCGAAATCCCAACCCTCTTGGGTTTCCAAAGGCTCAAGCCAAAAAGGCATCGAGTCTGCCACAAACTATCTCAACCAAAACTGAACATACACTGAGCTTCGAAGAAAAAGATGCGATAGTGCTAGTCGGTAAGCCACATCCTCAAACTCGCACCAACTTTTAAACGGTCTCACAACCCTAGGGCTCACTTATCCCTGCTGGCCCATCTCAGAACGCCTCTCCACGAAGCTACTCTCAGCAAACTTGTGGACGGGTCACAGGCTCTAAAACTCTACGCCACGCACCGCGTACTTTCTTAATAATACACACACACATTGTTAATGAACAATCTCATCCCTACACCATGCTGGCCAACCAACTGAACCTCTCGGGTTCCAAAAACCAGTCAGCCTACTCTTACTTCACAAGAGACCAACGAACTTCAATGGTTGCCTATAAGCCTTAACGAAATCCAATCGAACCACCACCTGGCGGCCAATCCCAAAGGCAAACTTGTCCAACTAGAACGCGTCCACAATACTTAAGCAACCATCTTGAAGAGCACCGACGCACTCAAGCCAGGGGCACATACCTGTTCACTGGACGGCTAACGCCACTCACACTAGCCGAAACTTCACCACGGCCACCCATGAACGACAAGGTCCAGAACAGCTCCACTCAGCCAAACTAATATATTGGAGCCCCTCATCGGCCGACAACAACTTTCCAATGCAATCCGATCAGCCACTGGCCTAAGAGAATATCGCCAGACAGGAAAACAAACAACATACCTCTCTCGGAAATCTCGAGCAGCAAGGAATAAAACAACACGCGGCTACTTGCAACACAACACCTCGAGGATAACAACTCAAAGGTTTAACCAACCAATGCCACGGCACCTCTATGCCAACCCCCTCAACTTTGGCTCAACTAAATGCCAACCACGAACGCGCAAGAATAACTAGGAGCAAAGCCCGAGAAAGGCTTGCTCTACAGAACTCAACTCAAGCTTACAACTGGCGAAGCTCGCCTCTAAGGACATGCAACTCTCAAGTCCAACTGGCTAAACGAATGACTTCCTCCTTTAGCTTAGGCCTAACTCATCTTCTTCCAACCAGAAACTCCACAATCGATTGAACCACCAACTTAGAACTAGGAGTATCTATCCAAACACCGAAGGAGGTTCCAACTTTTGAAACCTTCCAAACAAGAGCAAGTTCTCACGGCCACGCCCGCTTGCTCCAACCAAGCTAGCTCTTACAACAACATGGGAACCAACCCTTGGCCAACTACAAGCACCAACAGATAACGCTTTCAAGCCAACGCGAGGTACTAAAACAACACTAGCTCGTCAACCGACTACAAGCTTTCAAAGAACTCAACCGAGGAACACCTTTGCTGGTCCAGGCCGAGCTCTAGTGAGGCTCTCCACAACCTAGGGTTCCTCCGATCACCCTCCGACACACACACAGTAGTCAAATGGTCTAACAGACAATCGGCTACACGGGCACAACTCTCTCTCCAAAGATCTCAACTATGCCGGGCGCGCTCCAACTCCTCGAAAGACCAAGAAGACCCAGAAATACTACGAATGTGTCACCTCCAACTCAAGCATCGACCACATCATAGCTTCTACCTGGTAGGGATCCGGTCAACACTCTTAGCATTGACGGACAAAAACTACGCAGCTTTGCTACCATCGCCCTTGATTAGTTCCAACCAACTCCAACCATCGATCAACAAGAAATTCCTCTACCCAGGTCAAAGGCCAACTAGCATAACTTGCCTAAGCAACAACCCGGCTACAAGCACGGTATCCTTACGATCAAAATTAGGGCACTTGCCAAGAACTAAAGCCCTAACACCTCAAGGATCGAGCAGCACTGGTTTCTCAACACGAACCTTTCGTGGTTCCCAAAACATACCGCAAGGAACGAGCTACACAAGAGTACACTGGCGTGCACAGCTCCAACTTGATTCCTTAAGATCCAACACGAACTCCAACACAAGGTAACCTTTGCCTCCAAAAAGAGCCACAACTAGCAAGGGAGCAACAAGAGTTCAAACCCACTCGGGGTCAACTCACCACGAAACGCCCCATTGGCCAACTCACTCTACAAGAGCATAACCACACCAAGCTAACAACCTCATACCAATGTGTCCACCAAATGTGCTCCGCACAATCCATCCAACACATGGCTCCCACGCTGGACCAACCACGCATCATCGATGCCAACTCTACTCGTACCAAGCAAACTCAAGTGTAGTCGAATCACCCTACCAACAAACTGGCCCACAAGGCCACAACACAAGGGCGAGAACTCGAATGCGCTAGCCCTTAACAACCTACAACATCCTTTGTACCCAACTCTTGGTGACCTTGAAAGCTCTTGCTTTCCCTCGAACGACCTCACACTTGTAGTCCTCCGACTACCACCGAGCTAGATCTCTTATGCAACCCAAACAGGTGCAACCTCAGAAAATGGGTACAAGGCTAGTGGGGATGCTAAACTCCGCGTGGGTCATAGAACTACCTGTACATCTGGTGCGAGATGGCCTGAACCTAAGCCTCCTTACCGAGCTTGGTGCTAACAAGCACTACATCTTTTCAACTCAAACAACTATAAACGAGCTCTACGTCCCCACTAAGGGTAGGGAAGGTCACACTCCAGGTGACGGGGACAACGACACTCAAAACAAGAAGCCCAGCACTCGAGTAGTCTAATCTCTGGCATCTCGTCCAACAGTCATGCCACGGCCTACCCCTGCATCCCACTCGATGCTCAACAAATTCTCGAAGCCAACCTCGGTGGCAACAACTAGTTCCACATTTGTAACATGCTAACAAAAAGAGCGCTCCACTCTACTAGCCAACTGAAATCCACGGACTGATTAAGTCCTGACAAGCAAACTCCACACTACACCCTGGCTACGAGGGTACCAAAAGAGTTGGCTGCAAAACGATAGCAGGCTTGCAAGGGGTCAAGATGTCTCTACATCTTCCTCAAAAGCTACTAACACGGCACTTGCCAATCGATCGGGTGGATCGGTGGAGACTCGCTAGTCCACCTTTCTCAAGGGACTTCCACCACCAAATCTGTTGCATCAAACGAAGACTGAACAAAGATGCCTTGGCCTCTGAACATCGTGTCATCGGCCTCTAAACACCGTGTCGTTCCAACACTTGGATGATAAACTCGATCTCGGGAACCACCTCGCTAGCTAGCGGTGGGTTCTCAAAAACATCCACTCTACATGCTTCCACTTGCCAAACTCGACGGCTCGATTAACGCCAACTAACTCATCAAAGATAAACTCGCCGATCAAGCCCTTCCGAAACCTCCGGCTACCGGAGCTACTAGGGGTGTCTCCTAAATAAACTCTCACATCGGTTGGGCTATCTCATGCCGGACTCCTCACTACGCCCTACAAAGCTGCGCGCTGGTCTCTCGCTCTCGATAGCTAAAAGACTCGCCATCAATTCTCTCATGGCTGGAGCACACCCCGCTCAAGGAGTCTCACTCTAAGGCATGCTAGCCTCTAACCTCTTCTCTTGGCAACTCAATCGCCAGGGGCCAAAGGTGGCCTACGGGTCTAGACAACCCCGGACGTGGTCTCATCATCAACATGCGCATCCAACTTCTCGGTTGGAAATACCAAACGTCCTCGCTCCTCAATGTGTATTCAAGATAAGCGATCTACACTAAACACAAAGCTAGTCCTCACCGGACTATCACTACCCAACTAGGGTAACACATCTATACTAGGTGCGGTATTGTAAAATAAAACCCTTAGCTTAATGAACTCGCATAAACTGACGGCCATGAGTGCTGATGATCATGGGGACAACAACCTACAAAGCAGGTTAGTCTACAAAATCTATGACTTTGTGCTCTGATACCAACTGTAAGGACCCGACCTGAAATACGGTCCTAAACCTAGGTCCTCACTCAGCATGCAAGTTAAATATCTCAACAAGCGGTTTAGTGTTCATATTTAAAACTTTTTCAAAACATTTGGAAACGGGGAACACTTAAAACATAACCAACAATTTTCATAAAGCAAATCCAATAAGGTAAAATAAGCCTAGCCAGTATTTATAAAAGAACATTCAAAACAGTTTAAACAACTTTAAAATCATTCCTCTAGGACTCCTGTCCACCTACATGCTGAATAAATAAATGCAAACAATAAACGACAGAGTGCCGGCAACCCTCATGATCAAACAGCTCCCTCCGCTAGCCATCCTGGAGCTGTCCCAAGTTACCTGGTGGAAAAACCACAGAAATAACGGTGAGTATAAACATACTCAGTAAAAATCCCCAACCGGGGTACAATACGATACATCAGTCATCTAGCACCCTAGTATACATGCAAATAAAACAATGACTTAGAGCAAAACGGTTGAATTAGGCTATGAGCTACTTCTAGAGCGAGCCTATTCAAGGGCTTTCATCTACAGCCTATCCTAGGTTCTACACTTGGATGCCCTTCGGGCCTTACACAACCTAGGACTCAGTGGGGCCCAGTGGGGCCTTACACACCTAGGACTCAGTGATGCCCAATGGGGCCTTATACACCTAGGATGCCCACCGGGGCCTTACACCTCCAGAATCAGTGATGCCCAGTGGGGCCTTACACACCTAGGATGCCCATCGGGGCCTTACACCTCCAACTCAGTGATGCCCATCGGGGACTTACACACCTAGGATGCCCATGAGGGTCTTACACCTCCAACTCAGTGATGCCCATCGGGGACTTACACACCTAGGATGCCCATCAGGGTCTTACACCTCAAACTCAGTGATGCCCATCGGGGACTTACACACCTAGGATGCCCATGAGGGTCTTACACCTCCAACTCAGTGATGCCCATCGGGGACTTACACACCTAGGATGCCCATGAGGGTCTTACACCTCCAACTCAGTGATGCCCATCGGGAACTTACACACCTAGGATGCCCATCAGGGTCTTACACCTCCAACTCGGTGATGCCCATCGGGGACTTACACACCTAGGATGCCCATCAGGGTCTTACACCTCCAACTCAGTGATGCCCATCAGGGTCTTACACCTCCGGATTTCCATCGGGGTCTTACCCGAGCGGGACCTAAACTAGTTACCCCTACAGTCTTCTACACTATACATCACCCGCCTATGCCTGGCACGGAACTAACAGGATAAAATAGAACAAGGTATGCCAAGATAATTAAACACCTTGCATGGAACTAACATAATATATCAGGGACACAAGAGCAACACGATCTGGAAGCAAGAGAAAACATGTAACCTACCCACTGGAAATTTCATACAACCACAAGACATGGCATGCTGGAAGAACAAACCTAGCATGGCACTAACATGAACAACAAGCAACATGCTAGCAAGATTTCAAACACAAGCTGTTCAATAGCTAACATACTCATAACAGCAACCAAG
Organism: Sicyos edulis; assembly: GCA_036507275.1. Taxonomy (NCBI): domain Eukaryota; kingdom Viridiplantae; phylum Streptophyta; class Magnoliopsida; order Cucurbitales; family Cucurbitaceae; genus Sicyos; species Sicyos edulis. The sequence continues at coordinate 17,438,456 of CM071849.1, read as the reverse complement.
CATACAAGGCACAATCATGATAGCATCGCAGGGTCCACACAACCACGGTAAGAAATCCTTACCTGGGAACAAGCAGAACTAACTACCTCAACCAACAAGAAACCCTCGAGCTTCTAAATGTACCCGAGCAACCTAAGCAAACAAAAAAAATCATCCTAATTAAGCAACCAACAACTAACATCTTAAGGTCCAAAAGAGTGGAGGTTCGGGAATTACCAACCGAGAAGGCACTAGGTCTCGGTCCCATCTATCTCGGCAAAATAGGCTCGACGGCGGTGGGCGGAGCAAGACGTGCACCGGGCGAGCAGATCAAGCGCTATTCTGGCACGCTGGCGCGGTAGAGGACCGGCGCTGGCACGGCGACACGGGCGCTGGTGCGCAGGGACAGCGCTAGCGCGCAGGTGACAGATAAAAGCCCGACGCGGCGCGCTGCTGGCGCTGGGCGACGGCCGTGGCGACGCTTTGCTACCGGCCGTCTGGCGACGGTGCCCGGCGCGACAGCGCGTCTGGGCTGCCTGGTCGGGCGACAGGGCTGGCTGGCAAGGCGATCGGGCTGATGGTGATGGGCGATGGGGCGATGGATGGTAGGCAGGGGCTGCTGCTGGGGCTGGTGGCTCGGGGTGGCTCGGTGCGGCTCAGTTGGGTTTCTTGGTGAGGTCGGCAAGGAGAGAGAGAGAAAGAGAGAGAGAGAGGTAAAACAAGGGGAATGGGATTTTCTTGATTTTCTTTCCTTTTCCTAATTTAAATAGGTCTTGGTGACCTAAATTTCTTCCCCGGGCTTCCTCCTTCGAGTCCCGACTTAAGCAACCTTTTCTCCTTATTAAAACTCATTAAAACCAAGCTCCCAAATCACCATCAAGGGCAAGGGTTCAAATCCCAATGGAAGCACTTAAATTAACAATAATTTTGTTAATTACCAAATCACCTCCAAACTTCCAACCAACTAGCCCGAACTTCTTGGGTCCTGCAACCAACAACAATCAAGCCTCGACAAGGGCAGGAGTGACCCTGGAATCCTGAAAATCAACAAAACCCTGACAGGGGCAAAAAGACCAAAATACCCCTAAGGGTTAAAATAGTTCTAACGGCCCATCCGAACACCCTCATAGTGTCCCGAAAACACCTGGGAAACCGAAATAGAAAACTGGGCCGTTACATTTGGTAAGTGAGGGAAGTTGAATCCCAGATGTTTTGGTCCATTCGAGATTCTTGAGAGGATTGGCAGAGTTGCGTATCAGTTAGCCTTGCCTCCGTCGTTGTCAGCAGTGCACAATGTTTTTCACGTATAGCCGGGCCCTGATCATAGTGTACGCCTGCTATGAGAGGGTCTTAGCTTGGGGCGATAGGTGTGAGCAGGCTTACTCGTATCGCTGGTGAGGGCCTCGAGGACCGTGACTCAGTGGACACCTTTCTTCGAGTCATTAGGCATGTCGACCTGGACCAAGTCAGTACCATGTAGGCCTACACCTGACTAGTTTCCAGCACCATGCGGTGTATGCGTACACGTGCCGGTTGTCAGGTAGATGGCTCACCTGAATTGGTGTCGTCAGTACACCAGTAGAGAAAAGTTGAGTTTGAGCTAGATAGTCATGTAACGAACCTCATGACCAGTCATATTATCTAGAACAAGTGAGTGTCTCAAGGGCCTCACAAGAGAGTTATGTAACGAATTTCATAACCTGGTTTCCTGCATTAGGTGAGTGCCTCAAAGGCCTCACAAGAGAGTTGTGTAACGTAATTCATAACTAGTTTATTGTTAAGTTTATGTGAGTGCTTTAAGGGTCTCACAAGCGAGTCATGCAACGAACTTCATGACTAGGTAAAAAGCTAGTATGAGTTGAGAGTAACTGGATTGATTGAGAAAGACATGTAACGAAACCCATGGCCAGTTGGTAAACTTTATTGAGATAAGAGTAGATAAGTACTGATAGCGTGTTGAGTTCTACTTTGTGAATTGTACCCCTGTTGGAGAGTTCTTACTAAGTATTCTTCTATACTCACCCTTTCTGTGGTTATTTTCTTTCCACAGGTAACCAGAAGACACCACCGAGACAGTTAGCTGGGAGGAGCTGAAGAGATCATGGGTGGAGCTGTTGCATTCTCTAAGTCATTGATAGGATAGACGTCAATTTCTTCCTGTGTAGCATGCAATGTTTAAACTGCTGTTATTTTTATTAACTGCTGGCATGGATGCCTTTGTCTGTAATTAATTAATTATTTATTTGAAACCTTTTTGTAAACACCTTGGCCAAGGGCTTGTCACTTATTTATTTGTTTTGAAATAAAATTCAACAGGAGCAGTTATTTAAGGGTTGAAATTTGAAATTGCATTGATTTGTAACTGGTTTTTTTTTCGTCTGCATGACATAGGAAACGTAGTTGAAAATTACGGGTCCTTACAAAAATCGATCCCAATAGATGTCAGACACCCTCGAGGGTCTTTCTCCCTCGACCGTATGATCAGCTAAAAAACAAATCCCAAATGGGTGTCCTCGAGGGCCTGTTACCTTCGGCTAGCGAAAACTTGACTAACGGGAGAGTACTCGAAGTCTGGCTCTAAACTGGAACGGAAGTGCTGTACTGTAAGAACCCGACCCAAAACATGGTCCTAAACCTGGGATCTCACTCAGCATGCAAGTTAAATATGATAACAAGCGGTTTAGAGCTCATATTTAAAAACCTTTCAAAACATATGAGAAGGGGGAGCCCTTAAAACATACACCAACAATTTTCATCTAAAACAATCCAACAAAGTAAAACAACCTGGCCAGTGTTTAATAAAATGTACAATACAATTTAAGCAACGTTTTAAACAATGTTCCCCTAGGACTCCTGTCCATCTACATGCTGAATAAACAATGCAATAATAAAAGACAGAGTGCCGGCGGTTCCCCATGATCAATCGGCTCCTCCGCTAGCCCTCCCGGTGTTGTCCCAAGTTACCTGAAAGATAAATAAGGGTGAGTATAAACATACTCGGTAAGAATCCCCAACCGGGTACAATACGATACATCAGTCATCTAGCACCTCAACATGCAAGCAAACAGCTATCAACACAGATCATAGCTCAACGAGCTCATAAAACAAGATCTGGAAGCATCAGAAGTCTCTTACTTCCGGCCTAATGATTGGTTCTCATAACCAATCCCGGGGCATCTTCGAGGGTCTTTCTCCCTCGGCCAATTGATCACTCAAAACCGATCCCAAGATGTCCGACACCCTCGAGGGTCTTTCTCCTCGACCAATTGATTAGCTCAAAAGCCAATCCCAATGGGTGTCCTCAAGGGCCTCCTTGCCCTCGCTAACAATCTGACTATCGGGAGAGTACCCGAAGTCCGGCTCTAAACTGAAGGAATCGTGTACTCACGAACATTAGCCCGGGGAGCTCTCCGAACCGGCGACTAACGCGCGTGTCGCGCGCACACCGCATGCTCATCTGCAACCGGCGTAAATGCGGGGCCTAAGGGCAAACTACGCGGGTCGTACGCATGCCTAAAGACTCGGAAGCGGTGTCACCGAACACGAGTGCGCGAGGCCCTCGACACTCATCTGCAGGCAGCCTGTACCACCGACTGGCTGAAGCTAAGAACCGCCAAGGCGGGCTTGCACCGCTGGCGGGGGTTCCGCTCTAGCAGGCTACAAACTAGGCTTATGCCGATGTGGTAGCTAAATCCACATCGGCCGCCGGGAAGCAATGTACGTTATGCTTCGCTCTACTCCCGACCGGTGGGGACAAAGTACGTTATGTCCGCTCTCACCTCCGGATGATGACAAACCCTACTACGCTATCTAAGAATACCGAGTAAATCAATGATTCTGCTAGCAAGCAATGACCGACATCAATCACGTTTACCTAGCATGATACTACAACTTAAACAGAATCACAAGCATGCCGGAAGAACAAACCTAGCATGGCACTAACATGTAAAATCAACAAACATGCTAGCAAGAGATCAAACAAAGTCGCCTATCACTATCATGCTCATAACAATCAAAGAAACATACAAGGCACAATCGAGATATATCGCAGGTCCACACAACCACGGTAAGAAATCCTTACAGGGACAAGCGAAAAATAATCACAAATCAACCAAGCAATCCTCGAGCCTCTAATCGAACCCAAACAACCTAAACATAAAATAAAGCACCCAAATCAAATACATAAAATGTACCCAAATAAATCCCTAAACAAAGACCAACAAATCGGGGCCCAACGAAGAAAAGACTCGAAATACCATCCGAGAAGCCACAAGGCTCAGGCCAACCAAAGACACAACAGTGCAGTTTGGTGGGCGCAGAAGAGCACTGGCCAAGGCGCTGGGCAGTGCGCTGGGCACCGGGGCAGAGCAGCGGGCGCCGGCGCGCAGCACGAGCGCTGGCCTGGGCGAGGCGAGGGCGCGCGCGCGCGCGCTCTCGAGCTCGGTGGCGGCGACACGGCGCGGCTTGGCGAAAGACGGCGCCGCGGGCGCGCGCGCGAGGCGACGCGATGGGCTCGGGTCACTCGGGAAGGCACGGCGACCTACTGAGTTCGAGCGACTTCGGTGCGGCGGGGCTCGGGCGACTCGACACGGACACAGGCGACACGGAGACGGCACAGGCGATGCCGATCTGGGCTCGGCGCGACCTAGGCGACACACAGAGACGGCCGGGCGATGCAGATCCGTGCTTCGCGCGACTAGGGCGAGGGCGATGCGATCGGCGCTGGGTGGCTTCGGCACGGCGCGGGCATGGGCGACACTGGGCGGCTCGGTGCGGCGCGGCTCGGTGGACATGGTGCGACTAGGGTTTGGGCATGGTGCGGCTAGGGGTTTGCTTCGGGCCGGAGGAGAGAAAAGGGAGAGAAAAAAAGGAATTTTGGGGATTTTGGAAAATAAAAGGGAAAAATAAAAGGAAAAAGGGAATTAAAAGGAAAAATGGGATTTTATCCTCCTTTCCATCCTTAACCAATTTAAATAAGCCTTAAAGTCCTTAAATCCCACTTCCCGGCTTCCTCCTTCGAGACCCGGCTGAAGCAACCTTTTCCGATCAACAAATCTCACTTAAAAATAAACTCCCAAATCATCTCTAAGGGCCTGGGCTCGAATCCCAAAGGAAACACCCAAACAAAGATCACTTTGCCCAAAACCCAAATCACAACCGAACTCCCAAACGAATAGCCCAAACATCTCGGGACTCGCAGCCACCAACATACAAGCCTCAACAAAGGCAGGAGCTGCCTCGAAACCTAAAATCCACAAATCCTGCCCGGGGAGCAAAAAGACCAAAATACCCCTAAGGGTCAAAACAGCTCTAACGGCCCAACCGAACCACTGAATCTGAACCAGAAGCACCTCGAGAACTGGAATAGAAAACTGGGCCGTTACATGTACTCACGAACATTAGCCCGTGGGAGCTCTCAGAACCTGCTGCAACTGACGTAAATGCGGGGGGGCTAAGGACAAACTACGCGGGCCAGGTACGCATGCCTAAAGACTCGGAAGCGGTATCACTGAACACAGTAGTGCGAGGCCCTCGACACTCATCTGTAACAGCCTGTACCACCGACCTGAAGCTAAGAACCCGCCAAGGTAGGCTTACACCGTTAGCTGGGCTCCGCTTCAGCAGGCTACAAACTAGGCTTATGCCGATGCCGAAGCTAATCCACATTGGCTGCCGGGGTGGAAGCAATGTATGTTATGATTCACACTGAACCCCGACCGGTGGGGACAACGTACGTTATGTCCACTCTCAGCCTCTAGATGACGACAAACCCTACTATTCTAAAAAAGAGTGCAGAATAAATGATTCTTGGCTAAACATACGTAATCAACATCATACACACATAACCTAGCATGATACTGCGAACTTAAGTAGGAATCATAAGCATGCTAGAAGAACAAACCTAGCATGGCACTAATATGTACAAACAGGCAAACATGCTAGCAGGAAGTCAAACACAAGCTGTCCTATCCACTAACATGCTCATAAAAGTAAACAGGCATACAAGGCATAGTCAAGAAAACATTGCAGGGTCCACACAACCCCGATAAGGAACCCTTACCTGGAAACAAGCAGAAAATAACTATAATGCTCCTTGAGCTGCAGAAACACACAACCTAGAAAACAACAACCGAAATACATTAACATCTTATCTAGCTAACCCTAACTACAAACCCAGAGAAACAAGAGCCGGGAGACTACCTAGCTAGTCCCACAAGCTCTCAGCCAAGCTTGACTTTCAGCCTCCACACACAACAACTTCCAGGAACTTTCTCTGCCTCACCTCAACAAGAAAGAACACAAGTTAGCTAATCGGGAAATCAAACAACAAACTCCTAAACATACCATCATGCTCTCGGCTAGGATGAAGCTTTTACCTCGGGAGTGTGCTTGGCTTGGCTACTGCTCACGGCTACTAGAGTTAGTTGCGGGAACGCTTTCGGCTTCGAACGGAGCTTGCAAAACAAAAGAGAAAGCACTTAGGTAACCACCAACCAGAAACCTTAGGCTCTCGGCCAAGGGAAGGAGAACTCACCTCAACAAGAATCGGCTCCAAGAAAAGCTTTAGAGGAAGGTGCGGCTACAAGGCTTCACTTAGATGGAGTTTTCGGCACACTTCCAACTAGGGCTTGCGGAAACACTTCTCGGGCAACCTTCTTGGACCAGTCTTGCTGCTACTCAAGGAGAAGAACCAAGGGAGGTCTCGGCTGCAAGGAAGAAACAATCTCCTCGGTTAGGGCTTGCACAAACAATAAGGGTTAGGGTTTCGGCAAGGAGAAGAAAAGAAAGAGAACTCACCTCTCGGCTCTTGGTTCTTGAGCTAAGCTTGCGGCTACACTAAGGAATGAACAAGAAGACAATCGACACCACAAGAATGGAACCTCAAGGCTCGACCACTCCAAAGAAGCACCAAGAGGGTCTCGGCTACAAGGAAACATCAACTCCTCGGTTAGGGTTTGGCCAAACACCAAAGGTAAACAATTCGGCCATGATGAGAAGAAGGAGAAGAAAGAACTCACATGATTCTTGATCTTGATCTTGAGCTTGAGGAGTTGGCAAAGATGGGGAAGGAAGAGCAAGAATCGGCAAAGGAGAAAGAGAGAGCAATGCGGAAATTCCAAAGGGAGCAATTTACGAATTCCCCTTTCCTAATTTGATTAGGTTTTGGCGACAAAGCCCCTTCCCAGGGCTTTCCCCCTTCGAGTCCCAGCTGATACATCTATTTTACACAATTAAAACCCAGCTTTCAAACCCCCTTGAGGTCAGGGGTTTGAATCCTTCAGGAAACACTTTTAAGATCCTTATTTTACAAATAACCGGAAGGCTTCCAGAACCCTAAACAACTTCAACAACTCTTGGAAACCTGCACCAACATAGCAAAAGCCAGAAACAGCCTCGGAACCCTAAGATCCCACGAGGCCAGCCTAAAAAGCAGAATGACCAAAATGCCATTTAGGGTTAAAAAGCCCTAATGGCTAAACCGAACAACCGAATACTGAACTGAACATACCTGGGGAACCGGAACGGAAGTCTGGGCTGTTACAATACTCCCTCCTTTTAAGACTTTCATCCCCGAAAGTCCTAAGACTGAAACAGCTCCAGGTAATGAGTCCTCATCTCATCCTCTAGCTCCCATGTCACTTCCTTTGCCCTCTGATGTCTCCACAGAACCTTTACTAAGCTTATCTCCCAGTTGCGCAAAACCTTGCGCTCACAAGCCAAAATCTGCACAGGCTTCTTCTCGAAGGTCAAATCTGTACTTGTAAAGACTCGACCCGAAATACGGTCCTAAACCTAGGTCTTTACTCAGCATGCATGTGAAAAGCATAAATGACACAAACCAGAGGTCGAATTTGAAACTTTTCAAACATAAAGAGTGGGAAACAATTAAAACAAAGCCAAATAATCATTAAGCAAAGCCATCCAATTAAAAACAGTGACAGATCAGTACTTTTCTTTAAAACATAAAAGATAGTTCGGAACAACAGTAACTAAGTATTCCACTAAGGACTCAAGTCCAACTACATGCTGAATTCAATTAATGCAAATAAAGACACGACAGAGTGTCAACATCATCCATGATCTCCCAGCTCCCTCCGCTAGCTGCCCCGGTGCTATCCCAAGTTACTTGGTGGAAAAACCACAGAAAGGGTGAGTACAAATATACTTAGTAAGAATCCCCGCCTGGGTACGGTACGATGCAATCAATCATCTAGCAACCTAGTACACATGCATACAGTTACCAACACAGATATTAGCTCAACGAGCTTACAAGGAAAAATTCGGAATCCTTGGAAGTTTCCTACTTCCAGCCTAATTATTGGTTTTCATAACCAATCCCGTGACATCCCCAAGGGTCTTTCTCCCTCAGCCGTATGATCAGCTCAAAAACAGATCCCAATAGATGTCTGACACCCTCGAGGGTCTTTCTCCCTCGACCGTATGATCTGCTCAAAAAACCAATCCCAATGGGTGTCCTCAAGGGCCTCTTACCCTCGGCTAGATAAACTGGACTAACGGGAGAGTACCTGAAGTCTGGATCTAAACTGGAACGAAGTGGTGTACTCATGAACATTAGCCCGGGGGAGCTCACCGAACCGGCGACTAACACATGTGCGCGCACGCCGCATGCTGCTGCAACCGGCGTAAATGTGGGGGCCTAGGGACAAACTACGTGGGCCAGGTACGCATGCCTAAAGACTAGGAAGCAGTGTCATTGAACACACTACTGCGAGGCCCTCTGCACTCATCTGTAACAGCCTGTACCACCGACCTAAAGCTAAGAACCGGCCAAGGTATGCTTGCACCGTTGGCAGGGTTCTGCTCTAGCAGGCTACAAACTAGGCTTATGCCGATGCGGTAGCTAATCCACATCGGCTGCCGGGGGGAAGCAATGTACGTTATGCTTCGCTCTGACTCACGACCGGTGGGGACAACGTACGTTATGTCCACTCTCAACCTCTAAATGATGACAAACCCTACTGCCCTAGCTACGAGTACATAATAATCGATTCCTGGCTAAACATACATATTCAACATCATTCACACATAACCTAGCATGGTACTACAAACTTAAAGCAGGAATCATAGGTATGCTAGAAGAACAAACCTAGCATGGCACTAACATGTACAAACAGGCAAACGTGCTAGCAGGAAATCAAATACAAGCTGTCCTATCCACTAACATGCTCATAAAAGTAAACAGGCATACAAGGCATAATCAAGAAAACATCGCAGGGTCCACACAACCCCGGTAAGGAATCCTTACCTGGAAACAAGCAGAAAATAACTATAATGCTCCTTGAGCTGCAGAAACACACAACCTAGAAAACACAACCGAAAAACATTAACATCTCTAACTAGCTAACCCTAACAACAAACCAAGAGAAACAAGAGCCGGGAAACTACCTAGCTAGTCCCACAAGCTCTCGGCCAAGCTTGACTTTCGGCCTTCACACACAACAACTTCCTGGAACTTGCTCGGCTTCACCTCAACAGGAAAGAACACAAGTTAGCTAACTGGGAAAACAAACAACACACTCCTAAATTGTAACGACCCGACCCGAAAGGGGTTCTAAAATAGGCCTTTACCTCAATGCATGCATTCAGAGGACATTTAAAACATAAACATAAACAAGAGTCAGAGTTGAACAACGGGTTTCCATGATCACAGCTCCTCCTCCAGCCATCCTGTCTCGCACCATGGTTACCTGTGGAAAAACCACATAAATAAGGGTGAGTAACAAATTACTCAGTAAGAATCCCCAACCGGGGTACAATACGAAAACATCTCATTTAACACACCGACATGCAACCATACAATGACTTAGAGCAAAACGGTAGGTTTAGGCTATGTGCTAACACTAGAGCTAGCCTATCAAGGGCTTTCAACTACAGCCTATCCTAGGTTCTACACCTGGATGCCCATCGGGGTCTTACACAACCTAGGATACAATGACACAATGATGCCCATCGGGGACTTACACACAAGGATGCCCATCGGGGTCTTACACATACGGATGCCCATCGGGGTCTTACACCTCAATCAATGATGCCCATAGGGGTCTTACACATACGGATGCCCATCGGGGTCTTACACCTCAAAACAATGATGCCCATCAGGGTCTTACACATACGGATGCCCATCGGGGTCTTACACCTCTAAACAATGATGCCCATCGGGGTTTTACACATACGGATGCCTATCGGGGTCTTACACCTCTAAACAATGATGCCCATCGGGGTCTTACACATACGGATGCCCATCGGGGTCTTACACCAGCTAAACAATGATGCCCATCGGGGTCTTACACATCCGGATGCCCATCGGGGTCTTACACCTCTAGCTATCCAATGCTGCCCAACGGGGTCTTACACACCTAGGATGCCCATCGGGGTCTTACTCCAGCTAGGATCACTGAGATGCCCATCCCTCTTACACTCTTAAGCCGCCTCATGATGCCCATCGGGGGCTTACACACAAGGGAACAGTGCAGTGCCCATCGGGGACTTACCTACATTATGGATCACCTGCCTAGCACTAACATGGAACTATCAGAATATAACAGGAACAAAAATATGCCAAGATAAAAAGACCCTAGCACAGAACTAATATAACGAAACACCAATTACAACACAAACCTGGAAGCAAGAGAAAACATGTAACCTATCCACTAGAATTTCATACAATCACAAGATATGGCACACTATCAATTATTCGCAGGGTCCACACAACCTCGGTAAGAAACCTTTACCTGGCCGGAATTCAACAACACACAAGAAACCTAAGCTGCGATCAAACCCGAGCAACCTAAAGCGAACGAGGCTCGGCTGACACGCGAACGAGTCTGCTGCACGGGCGAGGCAGCTGCTGGGCGCTGAGGGGCGCAGATGGGCGCAGGGGCTGGGCGCTGGGGCGCGATGACACGGGCGCTGGGGCACGGCTGGGCGAGCAGGGCGCTCGGGCGCGGACGCGAACGAGCGGGTGAGCTGCAGGGAGGTGAGGGCGCGCGGGCGCGAGCTCGGCTGGGCGAGGGCGTGCGGCGCGGCTGGGCACAGGGACGACGCGCGGGCGCGACGCGACGGCTACAAGACGCTCGATTTGGCACGGCGAGCTACGGGACGCCTTCGATCCGTACGAGGAGGCTCGGGATCTGGGCAAAGACGGGCGCGACGACGGACGAACGAAGCACCTTTGTCGCGGCGCCAGGCTGGGCGACGCGATCTGGCTGGGCTGGCTCGGCCTGGCGACGCGACCTGGCTAGCGAGCTCGGGCTGGCGACCTGGCTGGGCGAGCAGGCTCGGGCTGGGGCGACCTGGGCGAGCTTGGGCTCGGGCTGGGCTAGGCTTTGGCTGGGGGGAGAGAGAGAGAGAGAGAGAGAGAGAGAGAGAGAGAGAGAGAGAGAGAGAGAGAGAGAAAAGGGGATTTTGAAAAAAAAAGAAAAGGGAAAATGGGAAAATAAAAGGAAAATGGGGATTTAATCTCTTTTTCCATCCTTATCCAAATTAAAACCTTAAAATCCCATTTCCGGGCTTCCTCCTTCGAGACCCGACTGAAGCAACCTCTTCCAAAAAATAAAACTCACTTAAATTCAACTCCCAAATCAACACCAAGCGCCCGGGCTCGAATCCCAAAGGAAGCACAAAACCAACCATCACTTTGCCAAAAATCCAAACCACAACCGAACTTCCAAACGACTAGCCCAAACATCTCGGGACTCGCAACCAACAACAATCAAGCCTCGACAAAGGCAGGAGCGACCTCGAAGCCCTAAAATCCACAAAATCCTGCCCGGGGAGCCAAAAGACCGAAATACCCCCAAGGGTCAAAACAGCTCTAACGACCCAACCAAACAACCGAATCTTGACCCGAAGGCACCTCGAAAACTGGAGTAGAAAACTGGGCTGTTACATAAATACCCCATCATGCTCTCGGCTAGGATGGAGATTTTACCTCGAGATTGAGCTCTACTTGGCTACTGCTCACGACTTCTAGGGTTAGATGCGGGAACTCTTCTGGCTTCGATCGAAGCTTGCAAAACAAAAGAGAAAGCACTTAGGAAACCACCAACCAGCAACCTTAGGCTCTCGGCCAAGGGAAGGAGAAACTTACCACAAGATGTTTCTGTTGCAATGAAGGCTAGGGAAGTGATTCGGCAACAAAGGGATGAACAAGAATGAAGGCTCGACTCTTTGCAAGAAGAATCACCAACTTTGGCAGCCCCACGGCCTCTCCAACCTCTCAGCTACAAGCTAGGGCAAAGAAGTTCTTGCTTTGTTAGGGTTTGCGCAATCAACAAGGGGAGAGATTACGGCAAGGAGAAGAAGAAAAAGGATAGGAAAACTCACCTCTCGGCCTTGGTTCTTAGTTTGGCTTTAGGCTACACCAAAAGAGGAAACAAGAAGGCAATTCGGCACACCCCAAGAAAGGAACCTCAAGGCTCGGCAACTCCAAAGAGAATCAAGAAGGGTCTCGGCTACCAAGCAACAACAACATCTTGATTAGGGTTTGGCCAAACACCAAAGGAAACCAAATTCGGCTAGGAGAAGAAGAAAGAGAAGAGAGAACTTACATGAATCTTGAACTTGGTTCTTGATCTTGATGGAATCGGCAAGAAGATGGGGAAGGAGAGCAAAAATTCGGCAAGGGGAGAGAGAGAGCAATGCGGCAAGTCCTTGGGATCGATTTCTTTTTTTTTCCTTTTCCTAATTTAATTAGGTTTGGCGACAAAATCCCTTTCCCAGGGCTTTCCTCCTTTGAGTCCGAGCTGACGCATCTTATTTTACACAATTAAATCCAAGCTTTCAAACCCCCTTGAGGATAAGGGTTCGAATCCTCCAGGAAACACTTTTAAAATCCTTATATTACAATAACCGGAAGGCTTCCAGAAACCCTAACAACCTCAACCACTCTTGGGAACCTGCACCAACAACCAAACCAACCTTAGCAAAGGTCAGAAATAGCCTCGGAACCCTAAGATCCCACAAGGCCAGCCCTAAGAGCAAAATGACCAAAATTCCCTTTAGGGTAAAAAGCCCTAACGACCCAACCGAACAACCGAGTACTGAATCGAACATACCTGGGGAACCAAAATGGAAGTCTGGGCCGTTACATTACTCAACTCCAAAGGCTCATGATCTAGCACAAGTGTCGGGTCTGCCACGTACTGCCTGAGCATCGAGACGTGGACACATTGTGCACTGCTGCCAACGACAGGGGCAAAGCTAACCGATAGGCCACTGCTCCGATCCGCTCAAGGATCTCAAAAGGCCCTACAAACCTGGGGCTCAATTTACCTTGCTTACCAAACCTTAACACACCATGCATCGATGCTACCTTCAGAAAAACATGTTGACCAAGCTCGAACTCCAAATCCCTACACCTCACATCGGCATAACTTTTCTGCCTACTCTGAGCTGTCAACATGCGAGCCCTGATCTTCTGCACCACGTCGTTTGTCAGCTGAAGCAACTCGAGACCCAGAACCTGTCTATCACCGACCTCCTCCCAGAACACTAGGGACTTACACCGCTTACCATACAAAGCCTCGAATGGAGCCATCTGAATAGTCGACTGATAACTATTATTGTATGCGAACTCCATCAAATACAGGTACTGGTCCCAACTGCCTAGAAAGTCCAAAACACAGGCTTTCAATATATCCTCAAGAATCTGATTCACCCTCTCGGTCTGACCATCTATCTGCGGGTGAAAAGCAGTACTGAAACTACACTCGGTTCCCAAACCCTTCTAGAGCGCTCTCTAGAAGCGAGATGTGAACCGAGAATCCTGATCTGACACTATCTTCGCTGGTACCCCATGGTACCGAATGATCTGTTCCAAGAATAACTGTACCCACTGTTCCACGGTATAATTAATCATGTCGGGAATAAAGTGTGCACTCTTAGTCAGCCGGTCCACTACTTCCACTATGGAACACTCAACGGCTGCAATAAACCTGTCGGCTTCTATCTGGGAGCCTTCATTGCTGACAAGTAAGACACCAGCTAACAAACTCAGCTATATCTCGATTCATACCCATCCACCAAAATGTCTGCTTGAGATCCTGATACACCTTGGTACCTTCTAGGTGCCAAGTAAATGGGGAACTATGCACCTCGGTGAGCAACTCAGCTCGAATCCCTGCGTCGTCCAAGACGCACAACCGACCTCTGTATCTCAAACCTCCGTCTTGTGCTACGACAAAGTCAAAATATCCATCAGCCTCAACTCTCTTGAGCAATCTTTTCAACTTGGGATCACTCAGCTGGCTGTCAATGATCCTCTGCCTAAGCGACGGCTGAACTATCAACTGGGCTACCCTGGCGGAATGATACTACGAACTTAAGCAGTAATCATAAGCATGCTGGAAAAACAAACCTATCATGGCACTAACATGCACAAACAAGCAAACATGCTAGCAGGAAGTCAAACCCAAGCTGTCCTATCCACTAACATACTCATAAAAGTAAACAGGCATACAAGGCATAATCAAGAAAACATCACAGGGTCTACACAACCCCGGTAAGAAACCCTTACCTGTAAACAAGCAGAAAATAACTATAATGCTCCTTGAGCTGCAGAAACATACAACCTAGAAAACAACAACTAAAATACATTAACATCTTACCTAGCTAACCCTAACTACAAACCCAGAGAAACAAGAGCAGGGAGATGTAACGGCCTAGGTTTTCATCTCAGTTCTCCAGGTATGTCCTAAGGGTATTTTGGTAATTTGGTAGGGTCGTCAGGGCCATTTCTATTTTTTTCAGCTAATAATATTCTTGGGTGGTCAATTGTAGGGTTTGGTTGCTTTATGGATGTGTTTGGGCATGAAGAGATGCTTAAATAAAATAGAGGTTTATTTGTGCTATTGTTGGGTTTCGAACCGGGGTTGCAAGGGAGTCAGAGGAGTGGTGTTGTCGGTTGTGCCACAAGTCGTTTTTTATGCTCATTCCGCGGTATGTCTTGGTTAGCTGTGGGTTTTTGGGATTTTGGTGTGTTTGATTAAATGAAGAGAAAATAGGTTTGTCATCTCTTTTGTTCCTCCAGAACCCCTAGCCGCCCAACCCCATCTTCTCCCTAGCTCTCCTTGCCGTGCACTCCTTCCCAAGCAGCTCCGTCTTCGCGTTCTTCCCGGGTAAGTGTTCTCGATCCCTTCCTCTCTTCATTTTGGGTGTTGTTCTTGCTGGCCGAGAGAACAGATTTGAGCCTTGGTGTTTGTTGCAGCCAGCCGAGCAGACCAGAAGCCGATCACCCAGCCCCAGCAGCGCCATCGTATGTCGTCACACCAGCAGCCGTCGAGTCGCCTAGCCCATGCATCGCGTCGCAACAGCAGTTGTCGCCTGCGTCGCCTCGCCTGCATCGCGCGTAGCCAGCGCCCAGCGTCTCTCCGCCTTTCCGCGTGCAGCCCCAGCGCCGTGTCGTGTCACCCAGCTCCAACTCGAGCTCGTCCGCGCGCGCAGCTTTACCGCACCAGAATGCCACCAGTGCCCAGCGCCTGTGCAACCCGTCTGTCCGCGTGCCAGCTGTGCTGTGTGAGTTGCTCCCGAGCCGAGCCCTATTTGTATCATTATTTTGGACCTATAGGTTGTGATATTTGCTGTTGATTGTTAGGTTCCTATTAGCTAGCTAGAGGTCGATTGCAGCATATGATCTTTGTGTGTTGTTGCCTTCCGACCAAGGTAAGGATTTCTTACCGGAGTTGTGTAGGACCATTGATATATTCTGTGATTGTTGTATGTATGCATGTTTATGTTTATCAGCATGTAGTGGATAGGTGCTCTGTTCTGAATTCCGACTGGCATGATTCTCGTGTTGTTTCTCATGTTAGTTCCATGCTAGGTTGTTCTGTTCTGGCATGCTCGTTATCTGTTCTTGCTTCGTAGTATCATGCTAGGTTCTTTGTCTCTGCTGAGCACGTTTGGAATGTTTGTTGTAATCTGTTTATAGTTTAGAATTATGATAGGTAGCATCATCCGGGCGAGGATGCATAACGTAACTTGCATCTGTGGCAGGGACGTGCGAGGCAGTACTCCGTCCCTGATCCGTCGTTAGGGTTTAGCTAACCCTAACGGCAGCCCAGTGCAATCTTGGGTGAGGGTGGCAGACTGTTAAATGCCCCAACGGTCGGGGGAATGACGAGGCATTGCCTTGTCCCCAGCAGTCGACACGTCCTCAGGGTGTCAGCAGTAGCCCTTGATTGCCACCTGATAGGGCAAGGACCGGTTCCTGGTGTAAGCCTACCACGACTGGTTTCTTAGCCTCAGGTGCGGTGGTACAGGCTGACATAGTCATAGTGTCCTGGTCTCACACCACTATGTTCAATGACACCGATCCAGAGATTTGTTAGGCATGCGTACTGGACCTGGGCAGCTTGCCCTAGACCCAGCACCCCCCTGGTTTGCAGCAGCATGCAGTGCGCGCACACACTCATTACAGCTCCGACTGGAGAGCTCCTCGGGATCTTGAGTTCAGTGCACCTTTCGTATCAACAGTAGGAAGGCTGAGGCCGAGACTAGTTTCTAGTATAGTATCGTATCGCGTTGTAGTTTTTCGGAGTAAGATCGTATGATGGCATTCGAGGTTTATTTATGGAGTAAAGTGATGTGCTCTCTTCTGTGTTTATATTCATAGCTTGCATACATTTCTGCTAGATGACTAGTTATATCGTAGTGTACCCCGGTTGGGGATTCTTACTGAGTAATTCGTTACTCAC
Organism: Sicyos edulis; assembly: GCA_036507275.1. Classification (NCBI taxonomy): domain Eukaryota; kingdom Viridiplantae; phylum Streptophyta; class Magnoliopsida; order Cucurbitales; family Cucurbitaceae; genus Sicyos; species Sicyos edulis. The sequence continues at coordinate 17,421,759 of CM071849.1, read as the reverse complement.
CCTTATTATGTGATTTTCCACAGGTAACCATGGCGCTAGTCAGGATGGCTGAAGAAGGAGCTGTTGATCATGGAATCCAGCTGAATAAACTCTGAGTCTTATGTTTTATGTTTTTAATGTCCTCTGAATGCATGTAGTTGGGCACGGAGCCCTTAGGTTGTTTCTGGTTGTTTTCTGGATTCTGACACTGATGTAAACTGTTTTTGGATTTTGAACGTTTGAATTAAATCTCTGATCAGAGTGCGTTTTAAATTGTATTTAGCTTGGAAAGGGTACTTGGAAACAGGGACAGGTTCCAGGACATTTTGTGTTTGTTTTGAATGGATGTTTACCGTTTTTAGTTTTATTCAGAATCTGGCATACAACCCTGCTAATGTTTTCTAAGTTTTTAAAGCATGCATTGAGGTAAAGGCCTAGTTTAGGACCTCATTCGGGTCGGGTCTTTGCAGAAGACTACCTAGCTAGTCCCATAAGCTCTCGGCCAAGCTTTACTTTTGGCCTCCACACACAACAACTTCCAGGAACTTGCTCGACATCACCTCAACAGGAAAGAACACAAGTTAGCTAATCGGGAAATCAAACAACAAACTCCTAAACATACCATCATGCTCTCGGCTAGGATGGAGATGTTTACCTCGGGAGTGTGCTTGGCTTGGCTACTGCTCACGGCTACTAGGGTTAGTTGCAAGAACTCTTTCGGCTTCGAACGGAGGTTGCAAAACAAAGGAGAAAGCACTTAGGTAACCACCAAACAGCAACCTTAGGCTCTTAGCCAAGGGAAGGAGAACTCACCTCAACAAGAATCGGCTCCAAGAAAAGCTTGAGAGAAAGGTGCGGCTACAAGGCTTCACTTAGATGGAGTTTTCGGCAACAATACTTCCAGCTAGGGCTTGAGGAAACACTTCCCAAGGAACCTTCTGGGACCAATCTTGCGGCTACTCACGGAGAAGAACCAAGGGAGCTCTCGGCTGCAAGGGAGAAACAATCTCCTCGGTTAGGGCTTGCACAAACAACAAGGAATGAACTCACTTCTCGGCTCTTGGTTATTGAGCTAAGCTTGCGGCTACACCAAGGAATGAACAAGAAGACAATCGGCACCACAAGAATAGAACCTCAAGGCTCGAAAACAAAAAAGAAGCACCAAGAGGGTCTCGGCTACAAGGAATCATCAACTCCTCGGTTAGGGTTTGGCGAAACACCAAAGGGAAATAATTCGGCTATGAAGAGATGAAGGAGAAGAAAGAACTCACATGATTCTTGATCTTGATCTTGAGGAGTCGGAAAAGATGGGGAAGGAAGAGCAAGAATCGGCAAAGGAGAAAGAGAGAGCAAATGCGGCAATTCCAAAGGGAGCAATTTACGAATTTCGCTTTCCTAATTTGATTAGGTTTTGGCGACAAAGCCCCTTCCTAGGGCTTCCCCCTTCGAGTCCCAGCTAACGCATCTATTTTACACAATTAAAACCCAACTTTCAAACCCCCTTGAGGTCAAGGGTTCGAATCCTCCAGGAAACACTTTTAAGATCCTTATTTTACAAATTACCGGAAGGCTTCCAGAAACCCTAAACAACTTCAACGACTCTCGGAAACCTGCACCAACAACCTAACCAACTTAGCAAAAGCCAGAAACAGCCTCGGAACCATAAGATCCCACGAGGCTAGCCCAAAGAGCAGAATGACCAAAATGCCCTTCAGGGTTAAAAAGCCCTAACGGCCCAACCGAACAACCGAATACTGAACCGAACATACCTGGGAACCGAAACGGAAGTCTGGGCCATTACATCCTAGCATACATGAAATACAACTTACCAACTAGTTGCAGAAACTTGAGTTATCAAGATAACTCCCAAACCTCGAGAGTCTCTAACCCTCAGCTAGGTGATCAGCTCTCTACCTGATCCTGGACAATTGGGTGAATCCTCAAGTGTCTGGCTCTAAACAGGAATGGAATGGTGCACTGGCGACACTAGATCGAGGGAGTCATCCTCTCGGCATCTAATGTGTAAAGACCCGACCCAAATTAGGGTCTCAACCTAGGCCCTTACCCTAGATGCATGGTCTTTAAAACAATCATAACAAGGCATGTTTAAATCAATTTTAATTCAGATAAAAGGACATAAGTTCGAGTTTGAAATTCAAGCCAAGTAGTAGAAGGGTACCCTGAGAAAAACATTTAAAACATAGAAAGCTGATTATAATAATAATCATGCCTCAAACTCAGTACATGCATAAGGAAAAATAAAGTAAAACTCTATGCATGATGACGACGGCATCCCATGGTCAACTCAGCTCTAATCAGCCATCCCAGTATAGCTCGTGAGAACCTGTGGAAAACCATAGAAGGAAAGGGTGAGTTTTGACACTCAGCAAGTATCCTCAACTCAGGATCAGACATGAATACAAACAAGAGCAAATAGCACACATACAAGCATCATCATCAGGATCTCAATCAAGCATCATCAATAACACAGTAAAGCATTATCAATATCTCAATTATCATTGTCTCAATAACAATGGGCACAAAACACCTCAGTAACAATGGGCACAAAACCCTTCAATAACAATGGGCACTAACCCCTCAATATCAATGGTGTATTCTCTAATTAACATAGGCATGATTAATCACTATTCAGATACAGTAGTTATAGCATACCAGCCTATCAAAATATCGAAATCTAAATATAAAACAAAATCCCTTACTTGGCCGAATTCCAAGCCTAGAATGTCTGTCCTAAGCCTTTTCAACTTTTGAAGCCTATAACATGTAAACAGATCAGAATTGGCACCTTAAACTGCCAAAAACGAACTCAAGACGCTGAACTTGCAAAAATACCACAAAATGCCAAATTGGACCCTGACACCCGATGGTGGCTACGCGCACCTCTCAAACTTAACTCAAAGTACGAAAACGACCCAGATTAAGCTGGTAAAACAATAAGTAGTTGATCAACCTATAATTCCCTTGACTAGTTCCAAATTAAGCTATATATATATATATACATATACAAGCCTAAACAATAGCTCCAATATATAAATGGAAAAAAATGAAGTTTCACTTTATAAATATAAAACTAAAAGTATCACTTTATAAATGTAAAACAACAGGTGTAAAGACCCGACTCCAAATGGTCATAAATGGCCTTTACTAAATACTGTGACTTAAAATTTCATTAAAACTTAAAGATAAAAGATTTGAAACATGCATCTTATAAAAATATTTCAAATTTTGAATCCTCAAAACAAACCATTAAAACATTTAGCCTCTGGCCAGAGTGTATAAAATCCAACATAACAACATGAAAATATTTCAGAAATAAAATGCGATGCAGAACAGCAGATGCAATGGACTCGTCCCCATGACCAATAATCTCCTCCTCTAGCCACTTCGATGTTGTGCCAAGTTACCTGGTGGATGAAACCACAGAAAGGGTGAGGACAATGGGACAGATGAAACCACGGGGACACAATGGGACAGATGAATCCTCGGTCTAACATCTCCTGCAACTAAACCTTTAGCTCTTTCAACTCTGCTGGCGCCATCATGTAACGAGCTTTCGAGATAGGGAGAGTCCCCGGTTCGAGCTCAATAGTGAAGTAAAACTCCCGCTGAGGTGGTAACCCAGGCAACTCCTCTGGATACACATCTGCATACTCCTGCATAACTGGTACATGATCAACGGACAACGGAGGACGATCTCCCCCAAAAAACTTTTCCTAGTAGCCCCAAGCTCCTAGAGCTAGCAAACGCTGGGCTTTCACTGCAGAAATCAATGGCGGACAGACTCCGCTCAAGACACCGCAGAACTTGATACTCGATTTCTTAGGCAGCCTAAACACAACTTCTTTCTGGCGGCAGTCAATTAGTGCATGGTACTCTGCTAACCAATCCATCCCTAGGATTACATCGAACCCACTCATAGGCAGTACTATGAGGGTGGTTGCTAAAGACTCTCCAGATACTAGGATCCAACGTCTCTAACCTTATCACTAGCCAACATACTAACTCCCGAAGGAGTGGCAACACACAATTCGAACCCTAAATGTTCTATCACTAAACAAGCTTGACTAGCAAACAACGCAGAGATAAATGAATGGGTCGACCTCGAATCAAACAAAACATATGCATAGTGGTCCAGAACAAGTAAGGTACCTGCAACAGCTGCATCAGTCTTCTTGGCCTCCTGCCTAGTCGTGGCGAATACTCGGCCCTGCTGTTGAGCCGATCTAGCTGTTGTCTCACCCTGGAGGCACGCTCTGGCCATGTGCGCCTCCTTCCCACATCTAAAGCAGGCTCTAGGTGCTGCCCCACACAGACCAAAATGCATCTTGCCACAAATTCGGCAAAAAGGTGGCTGCCTCACTGCATTCTATTGTCGACCCTAGTCTCTCTGCTGGAAACGGCACTGTTAGCGCGGCTGACCTCTATGCTCGAATTTCTTTTTCTACCCTGAACTGGCTGGTGCAACCTGAGCTACTGCGGGGGTCTTCTCAAGAGGGTACTTATGATTATATATCTTGGCCAAAGCCACAGTCCTGGTGTAGGTATCTGGAGCGAGTGCCCTGATGTCCTGGGCAACCTCCAACCTGAGCCCACCGATAAATTTCTTTATCTTGAGCTCCTAAGTAGCAACTAACTCTAGAGCAAAATAACTGTGCTCAGAAAACTTCCGCTCATACTCTGCTATGGAATCATCTCCCTGCTTCAGTCTGTTGAATGCCTCAACCATCTCTTGCTGGGCTTCCTCACTGATGTACTGAGTCTTGAATGCAGCCCTGAAGAATTCCCAAGTAGGGGTGGGGTTCCTACAGGTCTGCCTCGAAGTGTGAACTCCCACCACCACACTACTGTGTCAGCGAGGACATGCGCGGCACACAGCGGTCTATGAGTATATAGGCAATCCATCACCTGGAAGATGTACTCCATCCTGGCCAATCATCTCGCTGCCTTCAGCGGGTCTTTAGAGGCATTAAATTCCATAGGCTTCCACTTGCAAAAATCCTTGAGCCAATGGCCATACTTGGTGGCTCCATGTAACGGCCCAGGTTTTCATCCTGGTTTTCTAGGTATGCCCTTGGGGTATTTTGGTAATTTGGTCGGGCCGTCAGGGCCGTTTATGTCTTTTACAGTTTCTAAAATTATTGGATGGGCTTAAGTAGGATTTTGATGCTTTGAGGTTGTGTTTGCGCATGGTGAGATGCAAAAGAAAATTTGAGGAATAAAGATGTGTTTGTTAGGCTTCGAACCTGGAGTGCTAAGAAGTCAGGTGGGTGGTGTGGCCAGTTGAGCCATAGGAGGATCTTGTTGTTCTTTCCGCGGCATATCTTGGTTAGCCTTGAGTCCTTTCGGTTTTGGTGCTTTTGATTAAATGAAAGGAAATAGGGTTTTTGGTGTTTTCTTCTCCCAAATCACCATTGCCGCCCCAAGCTTCTTCTCCCAAGCCCCTTGCGTGTGTCTTCTACCGAGAGTCCCACTGACCGTCGTCCCGGCCAGCCAAGCAACCCAGCCGAGCAGCCCAGTCGAGCGGCAGAGTGCATCGCGAGCCAGCAGCCCCCATCGTCACCAAAGAGACGCCCGGCCAAAGAAGAAGTGCTGCATCGCGGCCCAGCCCCAGCCCCCCGAGACGCTCAAAGATGCGTTGCTCGAACTGCCGCCGCGCCCGAGCATGTACACGCCGCGCCCGGATCGCGGTATCGCCGCCTAACCCCTCGCACGCAGCTGCGCAGCCGTCACACGCCCAGGTCTCCCTACCGAGCTCACGCTCGTGCGCCTGCGCCCTCGCCAGCCGCCGTCGCGCGCGCGCGCGCTGCTCCTCGCCGCCCATCAGCGCGCGTGCCCAGCCAGCGCGCCGTGCGACCCTGCGGCGTCGATGTTGTGCGCCTGCCTGTCCGCGTGATAATGCGCGCCGCGCGTGAGTTGCTCCTGAGCCGAGCCTTGTTTATTTTATTATATTTAGGCCTATGGATTGTGATAACTATTGTGTTTGTTAGGTTCTCGTTAGCTAGCTCGGGATCTGTAAAAACCCGACCCAAAACACGGTCCTAAACCTAGGTTCTCACTCAGCATGCAAGTTAAATACTTCATCAAGCGGTTTAGTGCTCATATTTAAAACCTTTCAAAACATTTAAAAGCGGGGACACTTAAAACATAAACAACAACCTTCATTTAAGCAAAGCCAACAAAGTAAAACAAGCCTGGCGAGTGTTTATAAAATCATACAATACAATTTAAACAACTTTTAAAAACGTCCCCTAGGACTCCTGTCCGTCTACATCTTTGAACAAATTATGCAAACAATAAAGATGCAGTGCCGGCGGCCCCATGATCAATAAGCTCCCTCCGCTAGCCGTCCCGTCTTTGTCCCAAGTTACACGTGGAAAACCACAAAAATAAGGGTGAGTATAAACATACTCGGTAAGAATCTCCAACCGGTACAATACGATACATCAATCATCTAGCACCCTAGTATACATGCAAACATTTACCAACACGGATCATAGCTCAACGAGCTTACAAGGCGAGAATCTGGAATCCTCGGAAGTCTCCTACTTCCGCCTAATGATTGGCTCTCATAACCAATCCTGGGACATCTCCGAGGGTCTTTCTCCCTTGGCCAATTGATCACTCAAAAACCGATCCCAAAGATGTCCGACACCCTCGAGGTCTTTCTCCTCGACCATATGATCACTCAAAAGCCAATCCCAATGGGTGTCCTCATGGGCCTCTTACCCTCGCTAACAAATCGGAATATCGGAGAGTACCCAAGTCCGGCTCTAAATCGGAAGGAACTGTGTACTCACGAACATTAGCCCGGGAGCTCTCCGAACCGACGACTAACGCGCGTGTGCGCGCGCACACCATCTTCGCAAACCGGCGTAAAATGTGGGGGCCTAAGTATAAACTACGCGGGCCAGGTATGCATGCCTAAAGAATCGGAAACGGTGTCACTGAACACAATAGTGCGAGGCCCTCGGCACTCATCCATGCGGCTTGTACCACCGACTGAAGCTAAGAACCGCCAAGGCGAGCTTGCACCGCTAAGCGTGGTTTCGCTCTAGCAGGCTACAAATTAGGCTTATGCCGATGTGGTAGCTAAATCCACATCGGCTGCCGGGGGGAAGCAATGTACGTTATGCTTCGCTCTACTCCCGACCGGTGGGGACAAAGTACGTTATGTCCGCTCTCAGCCTCTGGATGATAACAAACTCTACTATACTAGCTAAGAGTTCAAAATAACTGATTCCTGGCTAGACATACATATCAACATCAATCACACATAACCTAGCATGATACTACGAACTTAAAGCAGGAATCTCAAGCATGCTGGAAGAACAATCCTAGCATGGCACTAACATGTACAAACAGGCAAACATGCTAGCAAGAATGCAATCACAAGCTGTCCTATCCACTAATCATGTTCATACAAGTAAACATGCATATAAGGCACAATCAAGAAAGCATCGCAGGGTCCACACAACCACGGTAAGAAATCCTTACTTGGAAACAAGTGGAAGATAGCTATCACGAATCAAATAAGACCCTCGAGCTATATAACGAACCCGAGCAACCTAGGCATAATAAAAGCATCCTAATTAAATATACACAGAACAAAGCAGCTTAAAAATCTAAAAGGAAAAAGGCTCGAGAATTACCAACCGAGAGGACACGGGCTCAGCGGCAAGAAGGGCGGTTTGGGCGCTGCTGGTGCGGCAGGGACGCTGGCGCTGGGCGCACGGCAAGGCAGGCGGACACACTGGAGCGGGCGCGCGGCAAGGCGAGCGGACGCGCAGGAGCGGGTGCGCGGCACGGTGTCTGGACGGCGGGGCATTGTGTGAGCGATTGGGCTACGGAGGCGACGTCGGCACGGCGTCTGGACGGCAGGGACGCTGGGACGGCGCGCGGGCGAGCGTCGGGTCTGCTGGGCGAGGCTCGGTGCGATGCGGCGCTGGGCAGCCCGAGCGACGTCGGGCGGTGCTGGGCGTTCGACGACGGGGTGTCTGAGCTGCAGACGAGCGGCGGCTGGGCGAGGCAAGGGGCTGAGCGGCCTGGTGCGGTCTGGGCGGCGCAGTGGCTGGCTGAGTGGGCAGGTGTGGTGCGGTGTGGCTGGGGTGGCTCGGCTGGGTGGTGCGGCTTGGTTAGGGTGGCTCGGCTGGGTGACTCAGTTTTTAGGAGAGAGAGAGAGAGAGAGAGAGAGAGTGCGGCTACCAAGGGAACAAAGAGGGTTTTCCCTAATTTCCTTCTTTTTCCTATTTTAAAAGGGTTAGGAGACCTAAAATTCCCTTCCCAAGGCTTTCTCTTGCGGGTCCCGGCTAAAGAAATTCTTTTCTTTTTAACTAAAACTCTTTTCTAAAACTCCAAATTCACCATTTTAGGGCAAGGGTTCAAACCCCAATGGACCAACTAATTTCTAATTAATTTTGCTATTAACCGGAATGTCACCGAACTTCTAATCAACTAACCCAAACTCCTTGGGTCTTGCAACCAACATCAATCAAGCCTCAACGAAGGCAGGAAAGGCCCTGAAATCTTGAAAATCCTCAAAACCCTGATCGGGGGCAAAAAGACCAAAATACCCCTAAGGGTTAAAACAGCTCTAACGGCCCATCCGAACATCCGAATAATGACTCAAAATCACCAGGTAACCGAAATAGAAAATCGGGCCGTTACAATACTCCCTCCTTTTAAGACTTTCGTCCTCGAAAGTCCTAAGACGAAAACAACTCTAGGAAACTCCACTGATTCTTAACCAACCAAGCTCTCGATTAAGACAACACAAATCCTTCTTTGAAACCGAACCCTCTTGGGTTCCCAAAGGCTCCAAGCCCAACAGACACCGAGTCTTCCACGAACTATCTCAACCAATACTGGGCATACACCGAAGTCCGAAGAAATAGATGTGATAGTGCTAACGGTAATACACATCCTCAAACTCGCACTAGCTCTCAAACGATCTTAAAATCTTAGGGCTCACTTAACCCTGCTAGCCCAACTCGGAACGCCTCTCTACGACGCTACTCTCAGCAAACTCGTGGACAGGTCACAAGCTCTAAAACTCAACGCCACGCTTCGGCGTAACTTCTCTGAATGCTCATAGCTGTTATCAAACAGCCTCGACCCTTCACCAAGTTGACCAAACAACTGAACCTCCCAGGTTTCAGAAACTAAACGGCCTACTCTTACTTCGCAAGAGATCTGCGAGCCCCAATGGATGCCTACAATCCTTAACGAAATCCAAATCGAACCACCAACTGGTGACTGATCCCAAGGCAAACTTCTCCAACTAGCACGCGTCCACAACACTTAAGCAACCATCTTACGAGAAAACGAAGCACCAAAGCCAAGGGGCACTTTTTTGGTTCACCAAACGGCTACCACCAACACACCAGCTGAGACTTCAGCTACGGCCACCTTTAGAAGACAAGGTCCAGGCACAGGCTCCACTCGGCCAAACTAACAAACTGGAGCCCCTCAACGGCCGACAACAAACTTTTCAATGCAATCCGATCAGCCACTAGCCTAAGAGAACATCGCCAGACAGAAAAACAAACAACATTCCTGTTACGGAAATCTCGAGCAGCAAGGAATAAAACATTACGCGGCTACTAGCAACACAATAGCTGGAGGATACAACTCAAAGGTTTCCAACCAATGCCACGGCATCTCTGTGCACACCCACTCAACTGTGGCTCAGTTATAACGCCAACTGCGAACGCACATCAACTAGGAACAAAGCCCGAGAAGGCTTGCACTGCAGAAACTCAACCCAAGCTTATAACGAGCAAGGCTCGCCTCCAAGCTGCCACTCAACTCTTAAGCCCATCTGGCTGCTCCAAGGACTTCCTTCTTATAGCTTAGACCTAACTCTTCTTCCAATCCAGAAACTCCACCCACGAAACATCGAGAGGAATAAGGATAGCGACGACCACAAGCTTACGAATCCTGAACAACACGAGTCGGCAAGACTACCTCAAAAGTTAAAACTCGAGGTCGGCATCCACGGTGCTACTCAACTACCCAAGAACTAAGGGGTTCTACAAACTCCAAAGATCCAACAACCTTCCAGCAACAACTCAAGACCTAGAACTGGCAGGCCTCCGCCCTTGCGGGAACAAACAACTTTCCGCTTGCTAACAAACAAACGCAGGGACACTCTCGTTGGGCTGACCGCTGCGCTACTCTGATCAACTACACAACTCAGGAGCTAAGCTGACTCCTCCTCAACAGGAACGATTTCCCAGCAAGCGAACTTAGAAGGGCGGTGAACTTCACACACGCTCGCTGCCTTGCTCAAACCCAAGGGCAACAACAACCAACTCTCTCGGAAGCAACATCCGAGGATCCTCAATCACTTGAACCCCCAACTTGGAACTACCAGTGCCTACTCAATTGCCGAGGGAGGGGTCAACTCCCAAAACTTCCTGACTAGGAACAAGTCCTCAGGGCAACGCCAGCTTGCTCGAACCAAGCTAGCTCTAGAAACAACATGGGAACCAAACCTTGGTGAACACCAAGCACCACCTCGCTAAGAATTCCGAAAATCAACGTGGAGGTTACCAAGAACAACTCTAGCTTGTTAACCGACAACAAGCATCCAGCAACACAACCGAGGAACACTGCCTGGGTCTGACTTAGCTCTAGTGAAGCTCTCCTCAATCTAGGGTTCCTCCGATCACCCTCCGACACATATTGTCGTCAACGGTCTATCAGACATCTGGCTACACGAGCACATCTCCCTCCAACATCTCAACTGTGCTGGCCAAAAGCTTTTTCTTTCCAAATCTGCAGCAAGCACGGGGCGATGCTCCACACAATCCAAAAAGCGCCTTACCACACTTGATGCAATGAGCCGGCTGCCTAGCCCCGCCCTGCTGACGATCCTGAGCTCTAACCTGCGGTCGGCGCTGATCGCGACCCCTAGACTGGCCCTGTCGGCGAGTCTGCTATCCACCTGAGCGGGAACAACCAGAAGACCCAAACTTCCTCTTACTCAAAGCATCAGCCACATCGTAGCTTCTACCCAGGGTAAGGATCCGAACAACTTCTTAGCCATGGCGGCCAGAAACTCCGCGATTTTACTACCATCGCCCTGGATCAGTTCCAACTGAACTCCAACCATCGATCAATAAGAAATGCCTCTACCCTGGTCAAGGGCCAACTGGCATAACTTGCCTACGCAACAACCCGGCTACGTGGGCCAGGTATGCATGCCTAAAGACTCAGAAACGGTGTCACTGAACACAGTAGTGCGAGGCCCTCGACACTCATGTGTGCAGCCAGTACCACCAACCTGAAGCTAAGAACCGGCCAAGGCAGGCTTGCACCGTTGGCAGGGTTCCGCTCTAGCAGGCTACAAACTAGGCTTATGCCGATCTGGTAGCTAAATCCACATCGGCTGCCGGGGGGAAGCAATGTACGTTATGCTTCGCTCTACTTTCGACCGGTGGGGACAAAGTACGTTATGTCCGCTCTCAGCCTCTAGATGATAACAAACTCTACTATACTAGCTAAGAGTTCAAAATAACTGATTCCTGGCTAGACATACATATCAACATCAATCACACATAACCTAGCATGATACTACGAATTTAAAGCAGGAATCTCAAGCATGCTGGAAGAACAATCCTAGCATGGCACTAACATGTACAAACAGGCAAACATGCTAACAAGAATGCAATCACAAGCTGTCCTATCCACTAATCATGTTCATACAAGTAAACATGCATATAAGGCACAATCAAGAAAGCATCGCAGGGTCCACACAAGCACGGTAAGAAATCCTTACTTGGAAACAAGTGGAAGATAGCTATCACGAATCAAATAAGACCCTCGAGCTTTATAACGAACCCGAGCAACCTAGGCATAATAAAAGCATCCTAATTAAATATACAGCAGCCAGCAGCTTAAAAATCTAAAAGGGAAAAGGCTCGAGAATTACCAACCGAGAGGACACGGGCTCTCGCAAAGAGGGGGCAGTTTGGGCGCCAGCAGTGCAGCGAGGACGCTGGGCGCGGCGCATGGCAAGGCGGCAGCACACCTTTGGGAGCGCGCGCGCGGCAAGGCGAAAGGACGCGCAAGAGCGCGCGCGCGCGCGCGCCACAGCGTCTGGGCAATGAGGAGTGTCGCGGCGATTGGGCGCGGAGGCGACGCGCGAGCGAAGCGGGCTCGGCTGACGGGGGACGCGGCGAAGCGTCGGGTCTCGGCTGGCGAGGCTCGGTGCGATCGCGGTCTTTGGTAGTAGCCGCGAGCGACGTCGGCGGTATCTTGGGCGTTCGACGACGGGTGTCTGGCTGCAGACGAGCGGCGGCCGGGGCGAGGCAAGGGGCCGAGCGGCTCAGGTGCGGTCTCGGGCGCGCAGTTGGTGGGCCGAGCGGTGTGGTGTGGTGCGGTGTGGCTGGGGTGGCTCGGCTGGGTGGTGCGGCTGGGTTAGGGTGGCTCGGCTGGGTGGCTCGGTTTTTAGGAGAGAGAGAGAGAGAGAGAGAGAGAGAGAGAGAGAGAGAGAGAGAGGGGTGCGGCTACCAAGGGAACAAAGAGGGTTTTCCCTAATTTCCTTCTTTTTCCTATTTTAAAAGGGTTAGGAGACCTAAAATTCCCTTCCCAAGGCTTTCTCTTGCGGGTCCCGGCTAAAGAAATTCTTTTCTTTTTAACTAAAACTCTTTTCTAAAACTCCAAATTAACCATTTTAGGGCAAGGGTTCAAACCCCAATGGACCAACTAATTTCCAATTAATTTTGCTATTAACCGGAATGTCACCGAACTTCTAATCAACTAACCCAAACTCCTTGGGTCTTGCAACCAACATCAATCAACCCTCAACGAAGGCAGGAAAGGCCCTGAAATCTTGAAAATCCTCAAAACCCTGATCGGGGGCAAAAAGACCAAAATACCCCTAAGGGTTAAAACAGCTCTAACGGCCCATCCGAACATCCGAATAATGACCTGAAATCACTTGGGTAACCGAAATAGAAAACTAGGCCGTTACAGGATCGATCGCAGCTTAGGATTCTTGTGTGTAGTTGCCTCCCGACCATGGTAAGGATTTCTTACCGGAGTTGTGTGGGCCCTGCGATATTATATGTGATTGCTGATTGTATGCTTGTTTTTGTTTATCAACATGTTTAGTGATAGGTGCTCTGTTCTAAATTCCCGTCTGGCATGATTTCCTATGTTGTTTCTCATGTTAGTCCATGCTAGGTTGTTCTGTTCTAGCATGCTCGTTATCTGTTCTTGCTTCGTAGTATCATGCTAGGTTAGTTGTATCTATTGAGCACGTATTGGATTGTTTGCTATTGATGTTATAGTTTAGAGTTCAGATAGGTAGCATCATCCGGGCCAGAATGCATAAAGTACCTTGCATCCACGGCAGGGACGTACGAGGCAGTACTCCGTCCCTAAACCCCGTTAGGGTTTAGCTAACCCTACCGGTAGGCCCTGCAATCTTGGGTGAGGGTGGCAGACTGTTAAATGCCCCAACGGTCGGGATGATGATATGGCATTACCTTATCCCCGGCAGCCGGCACGTCCTCAGCGTGTTCGCGGTGAGTCCTGATTGCCACTGTTAGGGCAAGGACGGCTTCTGGTGTAAGCCTACCACGACCGGTTCCTTAGCCTCGTGTGCGGTTGTTCAGCCGACATAGTTCACGTGTCAGTGTCTCACACCCCTATGTCGGTGACACCGATCTAGAGATTTAGTTAGGCATGGTGGATGGACATGGGCGACTTTTCCACTAGACCCGGCACTTCCGAGTTTGCGGTAGCATGCGGTGCACGATACGCTCATTACAAATACCGATCGAGAGCTCCTCGGGATTGTGAGCCAGTGCACCTTTCGTATCGACAGTAGACAGGCTGAGGCCGGTACTTGTTTCTCGTATAGGGCGTATTGTGTGGTGGATTTTCTGGAGTAAGACCCTGAGTTGGCATCCGAGGTTTATATATGGATTTAAGCTATGTGCTCTCTTCTGTGTTTATATTCATAGCTTGCATACCTTTCTGCTAGATGACCATGTATATCGTATTGTCACCCGGTTGAGGATTCTTACTGAGTTATTCGTTACTCACCCTTATTTTTTTGTTCTCCACAGGTAACCATGTGTAACGGCCCAGTTTTCTATTTCAATTTCCCAGGTGTTTTTGGGACATTATGCGGATGTTCGGATGGGCCGTTAGAGCTCTTTTAACCCTTAGGGGTATTTTGGGCTTTTTGCCCCCGGTCAGGGTTTTGTGGATTTTTAGGATTTCAGGTCCATTCCTGCCTTTGTCGAAGCTTGGTGGTTGTTGGTTGCAAGACCCAAGAAGTTTGGGCAAGTTGTTTGGAAGTTTGGAGGTAATTTAGATTTTGGCAAAATTAATTGTTATTAGAGCGTTTCCTTTGGGTTTTGAACCCTTGCCCTGGATGGTGAAGTGGAAGCTTGGATTAAATGAGTTTTATTAAAAAGGAAGTTTGCTTCGGCCGGGTCTAGAAAGAGGAAACCTTGGGAAGGGATTTTAGGCCCATTTTAATTAGGAAAAGGTAAGAAAATCAAGAAAATCCCTTTCCCCTTGTTTTGCAACTCTCTCTCTCTCTCTCTCTATCTCTCTCTCTCTCTCTCTCTCTCTCTCTCTCTCTCCCCAAGCCCTAGCTGCACCAACCCCAGCCGAGCCACCATACCCAGGCCGCTCAGCCCTGCACAGCCCCTGCCCAACCACCCCACACGATCGCTCGGCCACGCGCCGCCCGGCCAGTCTTGCCACCGTCGCCAGCGCAGACCGCACCGAGCCACCACCCCGCCCAGACGCGCCGCACCACCACCCCACACCAGCCGCCTGCGCCGCGCCGCCGCGCTACGCCCAGCGCGCGCCCGCCCGCGCGCCGTCGCGACCGACGCGTCGCCGTGCGCTCCCTCGTTCGCCCGTTCCAGCCCATTTGCTCGCCTGCGCCAGCTCGTGTCTGTACGCGTCGCCTGCCAGCGCCAGCAAACCCTGCCTGCCTCCTTGCTGCCGACCAGCCTACCTTGCCGTGTGGGTTGGGCCGAGGCCTTGTGTCTTCTCGATCGGTAATTCTCGAGTCTTTTCTCCATTGGGCCCTAAGCTGTTCGCTGCTATTTTATTTACTTAGGTGTTTTTATTAAATGCTTAGGTTGCTCGGGTTCGCTTAGAAGCTCGAGGGTCGCTTGGTTGTTATATGATAGATAATTCTGCTTGTTTCCAGGTAAGGATTTCTTACCGTGGTAGTGTGGACCCTGCGATATTATCATGATGTGCTTTGTATGCTTGTTGACTGTTATGAGAATGATAGTGATAGGACAGCTATGTTTGATCTCTTGCTAGCATGTTTGCCTGATTGTACATGTTAGTGCCATGCTAGGTTTGTTCTTCTAGCATGCTTAGGATTCCTGCTTTAAGTTCGTAGTATCATGCTAGGTTATGTGTGATTGATGTTGGTATGTATGTTTAGCCATGAATCAGTTATTTTGTACTCTTAGCTAGTATAGTAGGGTTTGTCATCATCCAGAGGCTGAGAACGAACATAACGTACTTTGTCCCCACCGGTCGGGTGTAGAGCGAAGCATAACGTACATTGCTTCCCCCCGGCACCCGATGTGGATTTAGCTACCACATCGGCATAAGCCTAGCTTGTAGCCTGCTAGAGCGGAACCCTGCCAACGGTGCAAGCCTGCCTTGGCCGGTTCTTAGCTTCTTGTCGGTGGTACAGTCGCATGATGAGTGCCGAGGGCCTCGCACTCACCGTGTTCGGTGACACCGCTTTTGAGTCTTTAGGCATGCGTGCCGGCTGCGTAGTTTGTACTTAGGCACCCACATTTACGCCGGTTGCGAAAGATGCGGTGTGCGCGCGCGCACACGCGCGTTAGTCACCGGTTCGGAGAGCTCCCGGGCTAATGTTCGTGAGTACACCGGTTCCTTCCAGTTTAGAGCCAGACTTCGGGTACTCTCCCGATAGTCCAGATTTATTAGTGAGGGTAAGAGGCCCTTGAGGACACCCATTGGGATTGGCTTTTGAGCTGATTATTTGGTTGAGGGAGGAAGACCCTCGAGGGTGTCAGACATCTTTGGGATCGGTTTTTGAGCTGATCAATTGGCCGAGGGAGAAAGACCCTCGGAGATGTCCCAGGATTGGTTATGAGGACCAATCATTAGGCCGGAAGTAGGAGACTTCCGAGGATTCTGGATTCTGCCTTGTAAGCTCGTTGAGCTATAATCTGTGCTGCTAACTGTTTGCATGTATACTAGGGTGCTAGATGATTGATATATCGTATTGTACCCCGGTTGGGGATTCTTACTGAGTATGTTTATACTCACCCTTATTTCTGTGGTTTTTCCACCAGGTAACTTGGGACAAAGACTGGGGGGCGGCTAGGGAGAGCGATTGATCATGGGAGCCGCCGGCACTCTGTCTTTTATTGTTTGCATAATGTGTCCAGCATGTAGACGGACATGAGTCCTAGGGGGACGTTTTAAAAGTTGTTTAAATTGTATTGTATGTTTTTATAAACACTGCCCAAGCTTGTTTTACTTTGTTGGTTTTGCTTAAATGAAGGTTGTTGTTTATGTTTTAAGTGTTCCCCGCTTTTAAATGTTTTGAAAGGTTTTAAATATGAGCACTAAACCTCTTGATGAAGTATTTAACTTGCATGCTAAGTGAGAACCTAGGTTTAGGACCGTATTTTGGGTCGGGTTCTTACACCATGGTGCGAGACAGGATGGCTGGAGAAGGAGCTGTGATCATGGAAGCCCATTGTTGAACTCTGAGTTTATGTCTATGATTCTTTATGTCTTATTTTTCCTCTGAATGCATGTAGTTGGGCACGGAGCCCTAGGTTGTTTTCTGACTGTTTTTTCGGATTCTAGCACTGTTGTAACTATTGAAAAGCTTTGAATGTTTTAAATAAATCTCTGATCAGAGTGAGTTTTGGAAATGTATTTGCCTTGGAACAGGTGCTTGGAAACAGGGACAGGTTTCAGGAACTTTGTATTGACTTTTTAAATAGATGTTTGAATGTTTTAGTTTTCACTTAGAATCCGAAAACCATTCTTGCATATTGTCTTTAAGTTTTGAACACATGCATTGAGGTAAAGGCCTATTTTGGACCCCATTCGGGTCGGGTCTTTACACTCCATTCCGTGCAGCAGCCTCAACAACCATAGGCTCCTAACCTCTCTGAGGATTTATTGGGGCTGCAGTAGCAACTGGTGGTGCCTGTCTGAACAATTGAGTCAAGTGAGCCATCTGGGCTCGGGATTCCTCTCTCTACATTGCGAGCTACTCAGCAAGCTGTGCCAAAAACTGCACCTGTGACTCGGCTCTCTGCTTAGCCATCAAGAGCATCATCTCACTCATCATCGATGACAGCTCTAATCCAGGAGTTGCGGTGTAAAGACCCAACCCGAAAGGTGCACTGAACTTAGGCCTTTACCTCAATGCATGCTTTTAAAAATTCAAATATAATATGCAAGATTGTTATCCAGATTCTGAGAAAAACTAAGGCCTTTACCTCAATGCATGCTTTTAAAAATTCAAATATAATATGCAAGATTGTTATCCAGATTCTGAGAAAAACTAAAAACTTGTAAACATTCATTTTAACAAACAATCATTAAGCGTTTTGAAACCTGTCCCTGTTTCCAAGCA
Organism: Sicyos edulis; assembly: GCA_036507275.1. Taxonomy (NCBI): domain Eukaryota; kingdom Viridiplantae; phylum Streptophyta; class Magnoliopsida; order Cucurbitales; family Cucurbitaceae; genus Sicyos; species Sicyos edulis. The sequence continues at coordinate 17,404,136 of CM071849.1, read as the reverse complement.
CCAATTCCAAACAAAATACAGTTTAAAACATACTCTAATCAGAGATTTATTCAAAACACTCAGAACCCAAACAGTTTACAAACAGTGCCAGAATCCATAAACAATCAGAAAACATCCTAAGGGCTCCGTGCCCAACTACATGCATTCAGAGGACAAAATTAGACATAAACATAAATTCAGAGTTAAAAGACAGCTAGTTCCCATGATCAGCAGCTTCTCCTTCAGCCATTCAGTCTCAGACCCTGATTACCTGTGGAAAACCACAAAATAAAGGTGAGTAACGAATTACTCAGTAAGAATCCCCAACCGGGGTACAATACGATATAACTGGTCATCTAGCAGAAAGTATGCAAGCTATGAATACAACACAGAAGACAGCACTTCACTTTAATCCGTACATAAATACAACAGATGCCATCATATGGTCTTACTCCAGAAAACTACCACGCATCTTGATACTCTACGAGAAACTAGTCTCGGAATCAACTTTCCTACTACTGTCGATACGAAAGGTGCACTGAACTCAAGATCGAGAGGAGCTCTCCAGTCGGCGCTGTAGTGAGCGTGTGTGCGCACCGCATGCTGCTGCAAACCAGGGAGGTGCTGGGTCTAGGGCATGCTGTCGTGGTCCAGTACGCATGCCTAAAAGAATCTCTGGATCGGTGTCACTAAACATAGTGGTGTGAGTCCAGGACACTATGACTATGTCAGCCTGTATCACCGCACCTGAGGCTAAGAAACCGATTGTGGTAGGCTTACACCAAGAATCGGTCATTGCCCTATCAGGCGGAAATCAAGGGCTACTGCAAACACGCTGAGGTCGTGTCGACTGCCGGGGACAAGGTAATGCCTCATCATTCCCCCGACCGTTGGGGCATTTAACAATCAGCCACCCTCACCCAAGATTGCACTGGGCTGCCGTTAAGGTTAGCTAAACCCTAACGATGGATCAGGGACGGAGTACTACCTCGCACGTCGCTGCCACGGATGCAAGTTACATTATGCCTCCTCGCTCGGATGATGCTACCTATCAGAACTCTAAGCTATAAACAGCTAATAGCAAACATACGAACACGTGCTCAACAGAAACAATGAACCTAGCATGATACTACGAAGCAAGAACAGATAACAAACATGCTAGAATAGAACAACCTAGCATGGAGCTAACATGAGAAACAACACGAGAATCATGCTAGTCGAAATTTAGAACAGAGCACCTATCCACTAATATGTTGATAAACATAAACATACATACAATCAAATATCAAAAAAAATATCGCAGGGCCCACACAACTCCGGTAAGAAATCCTTACCTGAATCGGAAGGCAACAACACACAAGAGACCTTAAGCTGCAACCGAACCCGAGCTAGCTATCGGAAATCTAACAAACAAACAACAAACATCACAACCTCACACGACACAGGGCTGGCGCGAGGACGGACAAGCTACAAGGCCCACGGCTCGGCGACGTGCGGCTGCGCGTGAGCGGCAGGGCTCGATAGGGCGTGCGGCACGGCTGGCAGGCGAGCTGCGCTACGGAGTGCGTCTGTGCTGCTGCGCGGTTGGGCAGCGTGTGGCACGGAGCAGGCGTGGTCGAGCGACAAGGCTGGGCGTACGGTTCGGTCGTTGGGCATGTGAACGGGCTGCTCTGCTCGAGCTGCGACGGCGCTGCAGGGCGCTGCAGGCGTGGTCGAGCGACGAGGATGGGGCGCTGCAGGGCTGGAGAGCGACGACGGCAGGGGCTGCTCTGCTCGAGCTGCGACGGCGCTGGGGCGCTGCAGGCTGGGTGACGACGTCAGGGGCTGCTTGTGTAAAGGCCCGACCCAAAAGGGGTTCTAAATTAGGCCTTTACCTCAATGCATGCATTCAAAAGTTAAAGACGATGTGCAAGAACGGTTTTCGGATTCTAAGTGAAAACTAAAACATACAAACAACCATTTGAAAAGTCAATATAAAATTCCTGAAACATGTCCCTGTTTCGAAGCACCTGTTCCAAGGCAAATACATTTCCAAAACTCACTCTGATCAGAGATTTATTTAAAACATTCAAAACTTTTCAATAGTTACAACAGTGCTAGAAGCCGGAAAAACAGTCAGAAAACAACCTAGAGCTCCGTGCCCAGCTACATGCATTCAGAGGAAAATAAAGCATAAAGAATCATAGACATAAATTCGGAACCTCGGATGCCATCTCAGGGTCTTACTCCGGAAAAATCCACCACACGATACGATCCTATACGAGAAACAAGTCTCGGCCTCGGCTGTCTTCATCGCCGATCGTCTGAAAGGTGCATCGAATCAAAGATCCCGAAGAGCTCTCCGGTCGGCGCTGTAATGAGCGTGTGCGCGCATCGCATGCTACTGCAAACCATGGGGGGTGCCGGGTTTAGTGGCAAGCTGCCCAGGTCCAATCACCATGCCTAACTAATCTCTGGATCGGTGTCACTGACATAGGGGTGTGAGACCTGGACGCGTGAACTATGTCAGCCTGAACCAGTGCACCTGATGCTAAGGAACCAGTCGTGGTAGGCTTACACCAGGAAGTCGTCCTTGCCCTAAGAGGTAGCAATCAAGGGCTACGGCCGAACACGCTGAGGACGTGCCGACTGCCGGGGACAAGGCAAACCCTAACGGTGGATCAGGGACGGAGTACCGCCTCGTACGTCCGCTACCGTGGATGCAAGTTACGTTTTGCATCCTGGTCCCGGATGATGCTACCTACCATATCTCAAACCTATAAACAGATACAGCAAACAATCCAATACGTGCTTAACAGATACAGCGAACTTTAGCATGATACTACGAAGCAAGAACAGATAACGAGCATGCCAGAACGGAACAACCTAGTATGGACTAACATGAGAAACAACATAAGAAATCATGCCAGTCAGGAATTCAGAGTAGAGCACCTATCACTAAACATGCTGATAAACACAAACAAGCATAAAAACAGTAATCACATATAATATCGCAGGGCCCACACAACTCCGATAAGAAATCCTTACCTGGTCGGAAGGCAACTACAAATAAGAATCTTAAGCTGCTATCGATCCCGAGCTAGCTAATGAGAACCTAACAAGCACAATAATTATCACAATCCATAGGCCTAAATATAATCAAATAAACAGGGCTCTGCTTGGGAGCAACTCACACAGCGTGGCTGACGTGCGGACGGACAGGACGCACGACGACATGGGCAACCGCCAGCCTTGGCTGGCGGTAGGGCTGCGCACGGCGGCGTCTTGCACGGGGCATTGGGGAGCTGGGCTGCTCGGCTTAGAGTGCTGGCATGGCGCTAGGGCGCGGAGCTGCGCGCGGGCGAGCGCTGGGGCGCGGACGAGCTACAGGTGAGACAAGGCGCGCGGCGCGCGCGCGTGCGAGAAGAAGCGCGCGCGCGGGCGCAGGCGCAGACGCGACGGCGAACGAAGCGTCTGGGGCGCGGCTCGAGCTCACCAAGCGATGGCGTCTAGTGCGCGCGATATACCGCGACGGCTCTCTTCTTGGCAATGGGCATCTGGCGCAACATAGGGGCTGCTGGCCGCGACCGACTTCTTTGCTTTCGGTAGAAATTCGCTTTGCTCTGGCTGGCTCGCTTGCTGGCCGGGCTCTTGCTCGGCCAGGACGACGCTCGATGGATCTTGGGAAGAAGAGCACGGCAAGGGGGCTTGGGAGAGAAGGCTTGGGGCAGCAAGGGGATTTTGGAGAAGAAACACCCAAATCTAATTTCCCTTCTTTTAATCAAATGCACCAAAAACCCCAAGGACTCAAGGCTAACCAAGATATGCGGCAGAAAGAGTAACAAGAATGTTTTCGAGGCTCAACCGCAAACGACACACACAACCGACCTCCACTACCACAGGTTCAAACCCAATTGCTTCACTCTATTTCTCAATTTTGCTTTTGCATCTCACCATGCCCAAGCACATCCACAAAGCATCAAAATCTTACTTAAGTCCATCCAATAATTTTAACAACTTAAAAAGACATAAACGGCCCTGACGGCCTGACCAAATTACTAAAATACCCATATGGCATGCCTGGAAGACCGGGATGAAAACCTGGGCCATTACAATTGTAAAGACCCGACCCAAAAAGGGGTTCTAAATTAGGCTTTTACCTCAGTGCATGCATTCAAAAGTTAAAGACAATATGCAATAATGGTTTTCAGATTCTAAGTGAAAACTAAAACATACAAACACCCATTTAAAAAGTCAATATAAAATTCCTGAAACCTGTCCCTATTTCCAAGCACCTGTTCCAAGACAAATACATTTCCAAAACTGACTCTGATCAGAGATTTATTTAAAACATTCAAAACGTTCCAATGGTTACAACAATGCTAGAATCCGGAAACAGTAAAAAAACAACCTAGGGCTCCGTGCCCAACTACATGCATTCAGAGGCAAATAAAACACAAAGAATCATAGACATAAACTCAGAGTTCGAACAACGGGTTTCCATGATCACAGCTCCTCCTCCAGCCATCCTGTCTCGCCCCATGGTTACCTGTGGAAAACCACAAAATAAGGGTGAGTAACGAATTACTCAGTAAGAATCCCCAACCGGGGTACAATACGATATACATGGTCATCTAACAGAATGGTATGCACGCTATGAATATAAACACAGAAGAGAGCACATAGCTTAAATCCACACATAAACCTTGGATGCCATCTCAAGGTCTTACTCCGGAATAATCCACCTCACGATACGATCCTATACGAGAATTAAGTCTCGGCCTCAGCCTGTCTACTGTCGATACGAAAGGTGCACTGGCTCACAATCCCGAGGAGCTCTCTAGTCGGTGCTATAATGAGCGTATGCGAACACCGCATGCTACTGCAAACCATGGGGGGTGTCGAGTCTAGTGGCAAGCTGCCCAGGTCCAGTCACCATGCCTAACTAATCTCTCGATCGGTGTCACTGACATAGGGGTGTGAGACTTGGACACATGAACTATGTCAGCCTGAACCACCGCACCTGAAGCTAAGGAACCGGTCGTGGTAAGCTTACACCAGGAAGCCGTCCTTGCCCTATTAGGTGGCAATCAAGGGCTACTGTCGAACACTCTGAGGACGTGCCGACTGCCAGGGACTAGGCAATGCCATGTCATCATCCCGATAGTTGGGGCATTAAACAGTCTGCCACCCCCACCCAAGATTGCAGGGCCTGCCGTTAGGGATAGCTAAACCCTAACGGGGGATCAGGGATAGAGTACTGCCTCGTACGTCCCTGCCGTGGATGCAAGGAACTTTATGCATCCTGGCCCGGATGATGCTACCTATCTAAACTCTAAACTATAACATCAACAGCAAACAATCCAATACGTGCTCCACAGATACAACAAACCTAGCATGATACTACAAAGCAAGAACAGATAACGAGCATGTCAGAACGGAACAACCTAGCATGGACTAACATGAGAAACAACATAAGAAATCACGCCAGTCGGGAATTCAGAACAGAGCACCTATCACTAAACATGTTTATAAACACAAACAAGCATACAAACAACAATCACATATAATATCGCAGGGCCCACACAACTCTGGTAAGAAATCCTTACCTAGTCGGAAGGCAACTACACACAAGAATCCTAAGCTGCGATCGATCCCGAGCTAGTTAATGAGAACCTAACAAGAACAATAATTATCACAATCCATAGGCCTAAATATAATAAAATAAACAGAGCTCAGCTAGGGAGCAATTCACACGGCACGGCTGACGCGCTGACGACGGACAGTCGCGACGGACAGTGCGCGCACGGCGTGGTCGCTCTCTTATCGGGCGAGCGATGGCGGCGTGTGCGCTGCGCGCGGGCGCACTGGCACGGACGAACTACGGGCGAGACAAGGGCGCGCGGGAGAGAGCTGCAGACGTGGACAGACGAACGCGGGCGTGCGTGCGCGAGCTCGTCTGTGCGATGGCGTCTGGTGCACGCGACATGGCTGGGTTGCAACGCGATGCAGCTGTTGGGCGTCTGGCGTCGCGATCCGGCCGTCGGCGACAGTGCCGCAAAGCGTTTGGGCGTCGCGACGAGCGGTGGACTACGACTGCCGCCGATCGGGCGATGGGCGCTTCTTGGCCGCGACCTACTACTCTCGGTGAGGTCGCACCGGCGACCTCATCGCTCGATCGACCGCTGCTCGGCTGGGACGACGCTCAATGGCCGAAGCTTGGCACGGGGAAGAAAATCACGGCAATGGAGCTTGAGGAAAAGGGTTGGGCGGCCAAGGTTGATTTGGAGAAGAAACAACAACAACCCTAATTCCTTTTCTTTTAATCAAATGCACCAAACCCCAAGGACTCAAGGCTAACCAAGATATGCTACGAAAAGAGCAACAAGATCACCTGGTGGCTCAACTGGCAAGGTCTTGCTCTAGCACACAAGGCCACCCTGGCTCGAACCCCGGTTGCAGCAACTTTAAATCCCTATTTTACTTTTGCATCTCTCCATGCCCAAACACCTCCATAAAGCAACAAAATCCTACAAAAGTCCATCCAATAATTTTAACAACTGAAAAAGACATAAATGGTCCTGACGGCCAGAACAAATTACCAAAATACCCCTAGGGCATACCTGGAAGACCGGGATGAAAACCTGGGCCGTTACAATATTCCCTCCTTTGTATGACTTTCGTCCTCGAAAGTCCTTAAGACTGAAACAGCTCAGGATAATGCAATCTCGTCTCATCTTCCCACTCCCAAGTGGCTTCCTCTGAACTCTGACTCCTCCACTAAACTTTTACCAATCGGATCTCACGATTACGCAACGTCTTCGTCTCAAAGACCAGAATACTCACAGGCCTCCCCTCGAAGCCCAAATCCTCATTCAACTACAAAGGGTCAAAGTCCACAATGAGCGATGGGTCCGGCACATACTGCCTCAACATCGATACATGAAAACACAAAGGCACAAATTGATATGCGACCAGTTTTTCTTTCCGGTCTTCTTCCGTATGCCCTAGGGGTAATTTGGTAATTTGGTCGGGCCGTCAGGGTCGTTTGTGTCTTTTCCAGTTACTAAAATTATTGGATGGTTTTTGTAGGTTTTTGGAGGTGTTTGTGGTTTGGTTTGAGCAAGGTTTGATGCAAAAGTAAAAATAAAGGAATTTGTCTTTGCACTGGGGGTTTGAACCCGGTCTCCCGGAAGCTTGTAGAGATGTGTGCCAATTGAGCCATTAGGTGCTCTTGTTACTCTTTCTACATCACATCTTAGTTAACCTTGGATTTTGGAGTTTTGGTGCATTTGGTTAAATGAAATAGAATTAGGTTTACTCCATCTTCTTCTTCTCCAAATCTCCTCTTGGCCGCACAAGCTCTCCCTCTCCATAGCCTTTGCCGATTCTCTTTCCCTTGCATCTCCTTGGGTTCGATCATCATCATTCCGGGTAAGTCTTCATCCTCTTCATCTCCTCATTTGGTTTTTGATGCTGGCCGAAGGTAAGATGTAGAGTGTTGTGTGTGTTTGTGTTGATTGCACCCACCGAGAGAAGCGACCATCATCGCCGCCCAAAGAGCCCACCCCTCGCCCAGATCTGTTGAAGCGGCCCCGCGCACCAAAGCCGAGCGCAGCAGCCTTTTCGCGAGATCCACCGTCGCAGAACCTCCCGCACGCCATCGCTCTCGTGTCGCCCGGATCCGTTGAGCGGCCCTGCCGCCGCACCACTCGCCCGGACTGTTGAAGCGGCCCGCGCACGCCATCGCCGCTAGATCGTGCGTGCGGCGCCAGCAAAGAGCGCGAGACGCCAGACGCCGCGCGCGCCGCCAAAACTGCTCGCTCGCGCGCGCCAGCCGCCGTCCGTCGCCGCGCCGCCGCCCAGCGCGCCGCGCCGCCGCCGCGGCTTCGCCCGCGCGCGGCGCTTGCGACGCTTCAGACGCTGCCGCTACGCGCGCGCCCTCGCCGTGCATCCGTGCCGTGTCGTGCAGTAGCGCGCCACGCGCCAGCCTACCGCTGCCGTGCGCGGCGCCGCGCCACCGCGCCACCCCTGCCGTGCTACTGCCGCCAGCTCTCAAGCTCGTGTCGCCGTGCGCGTGAGTCCCCGGCCGAGCTTGCTGTTTCTATTGTTGTTTAGACGTTTTAGATGCTGATTATTATTGGTTTGCTAGGTTCCCGCCGCTAGCTCGGGTTTGTTCCGCACTTAGGATTTGTGTGTAGAAGCCTCCCGACCAAGGTAAGGATTTCTTACCGGAGTTGTGTGGGCCTGCGGTATATTTGTGATTGTTGTTTTGTATGCCTGTGCATGATTACTAGCATGTTTAGCCCTAGGTGCTCTGCTCAATTCTGATGGCATGAACTCTTGTATTGTTTCTCATGTTAGCCCATGCTAGGTTGTTCCATTCTCGCATGTTCGATATCTGTTCTTGCTTCGTAGTATCATGCTAGGTTCCTTGTATCTATTGAGCACGTATTGGACCGCATTGATTGAATTGTTATTATTGCTATGGTTTAGAGTTCGTAGGTAGCATCATCCGGCCGGATGCATAACGTAACTTGCATCCCCGACGGGACGCGTGCGAGATGGTACTCGTCTCGATCTCGTTAGGGTTTAGCTAACCCTAACGGTGGCCCCGCAATCTTGGGTGAGGGTGGCGGATCGTTACATGCCCCAACGGTCGGGATGATGACTTGGCATTGCCTCGTCCCGGCGATCGGCACGCCCTCGGCGTGTTCGACCGTAGCCCTTGATTGCCACTGTTAGGCAAGGACCGCTTCTGGTGTAAGCCTACCACGACCGGTTCCTTAGCCTCAAAGCGGTGGTACAGTGACATAGTTCACGTGTCCGTGTCTCACACCCCTATGTCGCTGACACCGATCCGGAGATTTAGTTAGGCATGGTGATCAACTCGGGCAACTTGCCACTAGACCCGCACTCCCGAGTTTGCGTGAGCATGCGGTGCGCGCTTACGCTCATTAAAGCGCCGATCGAGAGCTCCTCGGGATCTTGAGCCAGCACACCTTTCGTATCGACGAGAGAGCCGAGGCCGGACTTGTTCCCGTATAGCGCGTTTAGTGTGTTGTGGTATTTCCGGACTAAGACCCCGAGTTGGCATCCGAGGTCCAAGTGTGGACTTAGCTATGTGCTCCGCTCTGTGTTTGTACTCATAGCTTGCATACATTCTTCTAGATGATCATGTATATCGTATTGTACCCCGTTGGGGATTCTTACTGGGTAATTCGTTACTCACCCTTATTCTCGTGGTTTTCCACAGTAATCAAGGCGAGACAGGATGGTGAAGGGAAGCCGTGATCATGGAATCCTCGCTTGTCATCTCGACGACTATTTTATTTTATCATGACTCTTGACTTTTGTTATTTCCCCAGAATGCATGTAGACGGGCACAGAGCCCCGGATGTTTTCTTACGCTTTATGGATTCCAAAGATATTTGTACTTGTGGATTGTTTTAATGGTTTAAATGAATCTCCGATCGAGTATGCTTTTAGAAATGTATGTTTTGGTTGTTGAATGTTTCTTTTTTACTTGGAATCCAAAATGTGTTTTTCATAATGTCTTCTATTTTCAATACATGCATTGGGGTAAAGGCCATTTAGAGCCCCTTTTGGGTCGGGTCTTTACAGATTGGTATCGAGCTCGAGTCATAGATTCTCAGAGACTCGACCTTTTTGTTGTAGGACGTTTTTCCATGATCACCAAAGACTCAAGCGGTCATCAGTGCGCGCTAGATTTATTGTTTAAGAAAGGAAAAGGGTTAAGAATTTACAATACCTATCATCTAGTGTATGCCTTGTTTGGTGTTGTGGAATGGTGACAGCGTGTTTTGATTCGTTGTTGGTTTGGATGTAGATCGCCAAATGCCATCACCCCGTCTTCGGAGAGGAGGTTCTAGAGCGGGACGAGGTATCGTGATCGGATCTCGACATCGCAGGACATCGTCCCAAGCCGAGATCGATGGCATTCCACCAAAGCAGCCTCCTCCTCTGTTACGCCTAGAGCGGGCGTTGAGGCGATCGAGCGCCGTGAGATCGCGCCCGAGCGCAGTTTGCCGAGTCTATGAGGGCGTTTATGGTCGCATGTTGAGTGACCAGAGGGCGAGAGACCTGTGCCTTGTTGGCGCGCGCAGCCGGAAGAGTCCCGAGCCCAGACGGCACTGACTCGATTGGTTCAAAGAGAGCTCAAGAGCACCTCCACTCCACAGAGCAAGTAGCCCCAGAGGCGATATGGCGGGGTGCCGAGGAATTGGGTAGGTGGTCAAGGATTTTGTGAAGTGGAAGCTCGAGAAGTTTGATGCCACCGGTGATGCGTTAGCGGCAGCCAGTGGATTGCCCATTTGGAGTACACCTTCCGATCATGGTGTGCCCCGATATTCGTGAGGCCGAGGTGTGCGGCTCATGTGCTAGGAGGCACAATGAGATGGTGGTGGGAGTCCACCTTGAGCGAGAGACCACCGGGTCTCCACCCGCTACTTGGGAGTTCTTCAAGGCCGAGTTCAAGGTAAAGTTCATCGCTGATGAGGCTCAAGAGAAGATGGTGGAGCTCTTCCGTAACCTCAAGCGGGGTTCGATTCCATTGAGGAATATGAGCGCAAGTTCTCGTGAGTATGGATATTTTGCTCCTCGCTTGATTGCCACCCCGAGTGAAGATTCGGAAGTTCATATCCGGATTGAGGCGGGTGTTTTCCGAGGATGTCGTGGCTCGTGCCCCCGACACTTATGCTAGGGTCATCCCAGCTTAGCCACGATCTATAATGGGAAGTATCCTGCTGAGCGGGTTGTTGCCGCTCTGGGCCATCAGCGTCCCGTCCCAGCAATGGGGCGTAAGAGGAAGTTTGATTTTCGGGAGGCGGCCAGCGCCGCCAAGGCGCTTCCGCAACGAGATCTGCGGAGAGCTCCACCGTTTCACCCAGACAGCAGGAGAGGACCCAGCAGTTCCCGCTTGTGCTACTTGTGGGAAAGTCCACGCCGAGCTTGTCACTGGACCTAGATTGTACTTCCGTTGTGGTAGAGAGGGCACATGGCCCGTTTTGTGATCACCCCGGCTATGGCAAACTCGGCCAGTAGCAGCAGCAGCAGGGTCGAGTGTTTGCTACGACCCGTCAGAGGCCGAGCGTCACGGATCCACTGTATGGCGTGCACGCTTCTTGTTTTAGATCATCGCGCATTTGTCTTGTTTGATTCTCGTTCCACGCATTCATTTGTATCTGTGTTGTTTGGCTTGAGCATGCTAAGTTAAGACTAGAGCCTCTAGGTTTCGAGTTATCTGTGCAACTCCTTCGGGAGTTAATATGTTGGCTAGAGATAAGATTAGGGATGGCCGGATCAAGATATCCGGAGAGTTGCTTAGGGCTACGCTCATAGTTCCGCCTATGAGCGGTTTTGATGTGATTCTTGGTATGGAGTGGTTAGTCGCTAACCACGCGCTGATTGACCGCCACCGAAAGAAGTAGTGTTCAGCCGCCAGTCGGCCCACTTTAAGTTTCGTGGAGTCCAGGTGGAGTTTGCCCGCCGATGGTGTCACCGTGAAAGCTCGCCGCTTGCTAGCTCATGGAGCTTGGGGCTATCTAGCCAAGTTGTCCGGGAAGAGCCGCCCCGCTGTCTGCTGATCGTGCACGGTCGTGCGGGAGTTTGCGGACGTGTTTCCTGAGGAGTTACGGGGTTGCCCCAAAGAGAGGTTGACTTCACAATTGAGCTCGAGCCGTGGACCCTCCCTATCTCGAAGGCTCCATATCGTATGGCTCCAGGCGAGTTAAAGGAACCAAGATTCAGCCTGCGGAGATGTTAGATCGAGGGTTCATCCGTCCGAGTGTGTCCCCGTGGGGAGAGCACGATTCTGCTTTGTGAAAAAGAAGGATGGTTCTATGCGCTTATGTATTGATTACCGCGAGCTTAATAAGGTGACAAAGAAGAATAAGTACCGCTTGCCCCGTGATCGATGATTTGTTCGATCACCTTCAGGAGCTTCTCGTGTTCTCCAAGATAGATCTCGAGATCCGGTTACCATCGGGCGGATGGATCGTGGATGCCGACATTCCTAAGACAAACTTTCGTGTCTAGATATGGTCACTATGAGTTTGTGGTCATGTCGTTTGGATTGACCAATGCCCCACCACCGTTCATGGACATGATGGATAGGGTGTTCAAATCTTTTTGGACAAACTTCGTCATCGTGTTCATTGATGATATTCTCGATTTATTCGAGGTCTAAAGAAGACCATGCAGAGCATTTGAGGCGAGTATTGGCGGCTTTGGGAAAACCACTTTATGCGAAGTTTTCCAAATGTGATTTCTGGTTGGAGCAGGTGGCCTTCCTAGGCCACGTGGTTTCGAGAGATGGTATAGCCGTGGACCCCGCGAAGATTGAGGCCGTGAGTTCATGGGCCAAGCCGACTTCAGATTGCCGAGATTCGCAGCTTTTCTGGTTTGGCGAGTTACTACCGCGGGTTCGTCAAGGACTTTTCTGCTATAGCCTCGCCCCTCACTCGTCGACGAGGAAGGGTGCCGAGTTTGTTTGGGACAAAGAGTGTGATGAGAGCTTTGCCGTGCTCAAGCGCGCTTTGACTTCAACACTGTGTTGGCGATCCCGAGGGGACAGTGGTTTCGTGGTCTCACAAAGTGATGCTTCCAAGTTTGGATTAGGTTGTGTGTTGATGCAAAGACGGGAAGGTCATTGCCTATGCTTCCCGTCACCGGCCGTATGAGCAGAACTACCCGACTCATGATATGGAGTTGGCAAAGCAGTGGTGTTTGCAATCAAGATTTGGAGACATTACCCGTATGGTGAGCGGATTCGAGATGTTTACCGATCACCGAGCCTCAAGTATCTGCTTACTCGTAAGGAGTTGAATATGAGGCAGAGGAGATGGTTAGAGTTGGTAAAGGATTATGATCATGAGATTTTGTACCATCCGGTAAAGCCAACGTAGTGGCCGATGCTTTGAGTAGAAAGACGCCGCACTCTGCGGCGTTGTTGAGTTCCCACCCGGTTTGCGAGAGAGTTCGAGCGGGCCGAGGTTGCAATGTTGTTAGGAGAGGTTACCGCCGTGGTAGCTCAGATTGATTGCTCAAATCGATTAGGCGGCGGATTATAGACAACCAGGTTGGGTGACCCCGCACTTAAGAGATTGGTTGATAGAGTTAGTGCTTGACGGTGACTTTGACTTTGTATATTCACCGATGAAGGGTTGACTTATAGAGGCCGGTTGTGTGTTCCGGACATTGCGGGTTTGCGAGCGAGTTGCTCTCGAGGCCCACATTCCTTCTTTTGCTTGGCACCCCGGGGTACCAAGATGTATCAGACCTTAAGCGCACCTTCCGGTTGATGGGAATGAAGAGAGATGTGGCAGAGTTTGTCACCGGTGTCTCACTTGTCGCCAAGTGAAGGCACCTAGGCAGAGGCCAGCAGGTTTGTTGCAGCCACCGAGTGTACCCCAAAGGAAATGGGAAGAGATCTCCATGGACTTTATCTCTGGTTTGCCAAGGACTCAGAGGAAGTTCTCTCGGATTTGGGTGATAGTCGACCGTTTGATTCAAGAGCGCACACTTCATTCCCGGTAGAGACACTTATACCGTGGAACAAAGGCGCGCTTGTTTTTGGAGCAGATCGTCCGTTATCATGGTGTGCCTGTGAGGATTGTGTCCGATCGTGACTCGCGGTTCACTTCTCGCCGAGCGCGCCTCGAGAAGGGTTTGGGCACAGAGTGCGCTTTCAAAGACAGACTTTCACCCTCGACGGATGGTCGACTAAGAGAGTGAATCGATTCTCGAGGATATGTTGAGGGCTTGTGTGTTGGATTTCCCGCAGCTTGGGACCAGATTTGTACTTGATGGAGTTTGCCTATAACAACGATTACGATCGACGATCTGATGGCTCCATTCGAGGCATTGTATGGTAAGCGTTATCGGTCCCCCCGTGTTCGGGAAGAGGTTGGTGATAGACGTGTTTTGGGTCCCGAGTTATCGCAGCTTGACCAATGGTGCAAAGCGAGAAGATTAGAGCTCGTATGTTGACACTAGGAGCAGTAGAAGAGTTACGCCGATGTTCGGCGCCGAGATTTGGAGTTTGAGGTTGGTCACATGTGTTCCTTAAGGTTGCTCCGATGCGAGGTGTTCTTCGAGGTTTGGTAAGCGTGGGAAGTTGAGTCCCCGCTTTGTTGGTCCATTTGAGATCCTAGAGAGGATTGGCAGAGTTGCTTACAAGTTAGCCCTACCTCCGTCACTATCACGGTGCATAGTGTTTTTCATGTATCGATGTTGAGGCAAGATGTGCCGGACCTGTCCCCACATTGTGGACTTTGAGCCTTTGCGGTGAATGAGGATTTGAACTTCGAGGAGAAGCCGGTGAGGATCCTTGCCTTTGAGACCAAGACGTTGCGTAATCGCGAGATTCGTTTAGTAAAGGTTCAGTGGAAGAGTCGGGGTTCTGAGGAAGCCACTTGGGAGCGGGAAGACGAGATGAGATTGCATTACCCCGAGCTATTTCTGTCTTAAGGACTTTCGAGGACGAAAGTCATAAAAAGGAGGGAATATTGTAACGACCCAGGTTTTTCTTTCCGGTCTTCCAGGTATGCCCTAGGGGTAATTTGGTAATTTGGTCGGGCCGTCAGGGTCGTTTGTGTCTTTTCCAGTTACTAAAATTATTGGATGGTTTTTGTAGGTTTTTGGAGGGGTTTGTGGTTTGGTTTGAGCAAGGTTTGATGCAAAAGTAAAAATAAAGGAATTTGTGCTTTGCAAATGGGGTTTGAACCCGGTCTCCGGGAAGCTTGTAGAGATGTGTGCCAATTGAGCCATTAGGTGCTCTTGTTACTCTTTCTGCATCACATCTTAGTTAACCTTGGATTTTGGAGTTTTGGTGCATTTGGTTAAATGAAATAGAATTAGGTTTACTCCATCTTCTTCTTCTCCAAATCACCTCTTGGCCGCACAAGCTCTCCCTCTCCATAGCCTTTGCCGATTCTCTTTCCCTTGCATCTCCTTGGGTTCGATCATCATCATTCCGGGTAAGTCTTCATCCTCTTCATCTCCTCATTTGGTTTTGATGTCTTTGGCCGAAGGTAAGATGTAGAGTGTTGTGTGTGTTTGTGTTGATTGCAAACACCGAGAGAAGCGACCATCATAGCTGTCCGTACCACCGGCCAGCCCCGCGCCAGATCTGTTGAAGCGGCCCCGCCGCCGCACGCCAAAGCCGCATAAAGCGGCTTCGCCAGATCCACCGCGCGCACTCTCCCGCGACGCCATCGCTCTCGTGTCGCCCAGATCCGTTGAGCGGCCCCTGCCGTCGCACCACTCGCCCAGATCTGTTGAAGCGGCCCGCGACGCCATCGCCGCCAGATCGCTGCGATCGCGCGCGCCAAAGAGCGACGCCGCCGCTGCCCGCCGCGCGCCGCCTTCGCCCAAGCCGCTCGCCGCGCGCGCGCAGCCGCGTCCACGCCGCCTGCCGCGACGCCAGCGCCAGCCGCGCCGCCGCGCCCGAAGCGGCTCGCCCGCGACGCCAGACGCTTGCTGCGCGCGCGCGCCCCTCCCCGCTGCATCCGTGCGCGTGCCTGCGGTAGCGCGGCCAGCGCCGCCACTGCCTCACCGCCGCGCCAGCTCGCCAGCAGCCTCCAAGCTCGTGTCGCCGCGCCGCGTGAGTCCCCGGGCCGAGATTGCCGTTTCTATTGTTGTTTAGACGTTTTAGATGCCGATTATTATTGGTTTGCTAGGTTCCCGCCGCTAGCTCGGGTTTGTTCCGCAGCCTAAGGATTTGTGTGTAAAGCCTCCCACCAAGGTAAGGATTTCTTACCGAGTTGTGTGGGCCTCATGCGATATTTGTGATTTTTGTTTTGTATGCCCGTATGATTACTAGCATGTTTAGCCCTAGGTGCTCGTCAATTCTCGATCGCATGAACTCTTGTATTGTTTCTCATGTTAGCCCATGCTAGGTTGTTCCATTCGGCATGTTCGATATCTGTTTTGCTTCGTAGTATCATGCTAGGTTCCTTGTATCCATGAGCACGTATTGGACCGCATTGATTGAATTGTTATTATTGCTATGGTTTAGAGTTCGTAGGTAGCATCATCCGGCCGGATGCATAACGTAACTTGCATCCCCGCGAGGACGTGCGAGATGGTACTCGTCCTTCGATCCCGTTAGGGTTTAGCTAACCCTAACGGCCGCCCCGCAATCTTGGGTGAGGGTGGCGGTGTTAAATGCCCCAACGGTCGGGATGATGACTTGGCATTGCCTCGTCCCGGCGATCGGCACGCCCTCGGCCAGTTCGGCCGTAGCCCTTGATTGCCACTGTTAGGGCAAGGACCGCTTCGGTGTAAGCCTACCACGACCGGTTCCTTAGCCTCAAAGTGCGGTGGTACAGTGACATAGTTCACGTGTCCCGTGTCTCACACCCCTATGTCGGTGACACCGATCCGAGATTTAGTTAGGCATGGTGATCAACTCGGGCAGCTTTGCCACTAGACCCGGCACCCCGAGTTTGCAGTGAGCATGCGGTGCGCGCTACGCTCATTACAAAGACCGATCGAGAGCTCCTCGGGATCTTGAGCCGCACCTTTCGTGACGATGAAGAGAGACAGCCGAGGCCGGACTTGTTCCCGTATAGCGCGTTTAGTGTGTTGTGGTATTTCCGACTAAGACCACGAGTTGGCATCCGAGGTCCAAGTGTGGACTTAGCTATGTGCTCCGCTCTGTGTTTGTACTCATAGCTTGCATACATTCTTCTAGATGATCATGTATATCGTATTGTACCCCGGTTGGGGATTCTTACTGGGTAATTCGTTACTCACCCTTATTCTCGTGGTTTTCCACGAGTAATCAAGGCGGAGACAGGATGGTGAAGGGAAGCGCCGTGATCATGGAATCCTCGCTGTCATCTCTCGACTATTTTATTTTATCATGACTCTTGACTTTTGTTATTTCCCTGAATGCATGTAGACGGCACAGAGCCCCGTGATGTTTTCTTACGCTTTATGGATTCCAAAGATATTTGTACTTGTGGATTGTTTTAATGGTTTAAATGAATCTCTGATCAGAGTAGCTTTTAGAAATGTATGTTTTGGTTGTTGAATGTTTCTGGTTTTTACTTGGAATCCAAAATGTGTTTTTCATAATGTCTTCTATTTTCAATACATGCATTGGGGTAAAGGCCATTTAGAGCCCCTTTTGGGTCGGGTCTTTACAACAGCTGACAATGACGGGGAAGAACTAACCGATATGCAACTCTGCCAATCCTCTCGAGAAACTCAAATGGTCCAACAAAATGGGGACTCCACTTCCCTCGCTTACCAAACCTCAACACACCTCACATCGGTGCAACCTTAAAAACACGCATTGTCCAACCTCAAACTCTAAAACTCGACGCCGTACATCGGCGTAACACTTCTGCCTGCTCTGGGCTACCAACATACGAGCTCGAAACTTTTGCACTGCACTGCTGGTTAGCTGCAGCAACTCAGGACCCAAAAGAACTGACGACCACCAATCTTTTCCCAGAACACTAGAAACCTGCAACATCTACTATACAACGCCTCAACGGAGCCACATGAACTGACTGCTGAGAACTGCAACCCAAGGCAACCTCATAAAACCAACACAGGTCTCCCACTGCCTAACCATGGAAACACCAACCCGCAACAAGCTCTGAAGGATTTGGCTCACTCCTCCCAAAAGACCATCGGTTAGATGGTGAAAACACGACAGGAACTGCACTCGGCTCACAAGCCTCTACAACTGCTCTCCAGAACCACGGTTCTTCAACGCACTGCCTAGAATAACCTTTGTTGCCACACCCTGGTGCCAACAACTCTAGCCTGAAACTGCCATGCCACTACTCCACAGTAATGACATCTCCACCTGGGCGAGGTGCGGGCTCTAGCTACTGACACTATGTAACAGCCCAGTTTCCTATTCCAGTTTTCTAGGTGCCTTCGTGTAACGACCCAGGTTTTTCTTCCCGGTCTTCCAGGTATGCCCTAGGGGTAATTTGGTAATTTGGTCGGGCCGTCATGGTCGTTTGTGTCTTTTCCAGCTACTAAAATTATTGGATGGTTTTGTAGGTTTTTGGAGGGGTTTGTGGTTTGGTTTGAGCAAGGTTTGTTGCAAAAGTAAAAATAAAGGAAATTGTCTTTGCAATGGGGTTTGAACCCGGGTCTCCTGGGAAGCTTGTAGAGAGGTGTGCCAATTGAGCCATTAGGTGCTCTTGTTGCTCTTTCTGCATCACATCTTAGTTAACCTTGGATTTTGGAGTTTTGGTGCATTTGGTTAAATGAAATAGAATTAGGTTATTCCATCTTATTCTCCAAAACACCTCTTGGCCGCCCAAGCTCTCCATCTCCATAGCCTTGCCGAGTTCTTCATCCTTGCATCTCCTTGGGTTCGATCATCATCATTCCGGGTAAGTCTTCGTCTTCTTCATCTTCTCATTTGGGTGTTTGTTGGCCGAATGTAAGAAAAAGGGGTTGTGTGTGTGTGTGTGTTGTGCAACCACGGAGAGGAGCAGACCATCATCCCACCCACTCAGCACGCCCAGATCGGTCGAGCCGAGCCACTGCCGCACGCCCAGATCGGTCGAGCCAGCCGCCGCACGCCCGCACTGTCCCAAAGAGCCTCGCCGCTTCGCCCAAAGAAGATCGCCGATCGCCGCTCGCACGCCAGAGGTCCTCGCCAGCGCCAGCCTGTCCCACCCGATCGCTCGCACGCCCTCGCCGTGTCCGCTTGCCGAGCCGCTTGCCCGCGCGCTTCCGATCGTTACGTTCGCGCGCGCGCCCCGCTGAAGTTGCTTCGCGTGTGTCCGCCGCGCACGCCAGCGGCCCGCGCGCCGCCGACGAGCGCTGCCCGCGCGCCTTCCAGACGCCACAGCGCCGCGCGCGCCGTCGAGACGCTGCTGCCGCGCGCGCGTGTCCCTTTGCTTGCGTGCGTAGCGCCACAAGCAGCGTGTCCGTGCCGTGCACGTAGCGCAACAACAACCAGCGTGTCCCTGCCCGTGCCAGCGCGCAACAGCCAGCAGAAACCGTCCGCTGCGGGTAGCGCAACCAACCACAGTGTCCTCGCCGCGTGCCGGCCACAAGCAAGCCTGGCCCTTCCTTGCCGAGCCGCCTTGAGCGCAAATTTCCCCTCGCTCGTGTCGTCGCGCGCGCGTGAGTTCCCTTTGAGCCGAGCTTGTCGCTTCTATTGTTGTTTAGATATTTTAGATGCCGATTATTGTTGGTTTGCTAGGTTCCCGCCGCTAGCTCGGGATTGTTCCGCAGCTTAGGATTTGTGTGTAAAAGTCTTCCGACCAAGGTAAGGATTTCTTACCGGGTTGTGTGGACTCGCGGTATATTTGTGATTGTTGTTTTGTATGCCGTAGTGTATGTTTACTAGCATGTTTAGCCTAGGTGCTCGCTCAATTCTCGATCGCATGAACTCTTGTATTGTTTCTCATGTTAGCCCATGCTAGGTTGTTCTATTCTAGCATGTTCGATATCTGTTCTTGCTTCGTAGTATCATGCTAGGTTCTTCGTGTCCGATGAGCACGTATTGGACCGCATTGATTGAATCGTTATTATTGTTAAGGTTTAGAATTGAGGTAGATAGAATCATCCGCCCGATGCATAAAGTATCTTGCATCTATGGCAAGGACGTCCGAGACAGTTCTCCGTCCTTGGACCCGTGAGGGATTAGCTATCCCAACCGGTAGGCCCCGCAATCTTGGGTGAGGGTGGCGGTCGTTAAATGCCCCAACGGTCGGGATGATGACTTGGCATTGCCTCGCCCCCGGCATCGACACGCCCTCGCCGTGTTCGCCGTAGCCCTTGATTGCCACTGTTAGGGCAAGGACCGCTTCTGGTGTAAGCCTACCACGACAGGTTCTTTAGCCTCAAAGTGCGGTGGTACAGTGACATAGTTCACGTGTCCGTGTCTCACACCCCTATGTCGCTGACACCGATCCGGAGATTTAGTTAGGCATGGTGGATCAACTCGGGCAACTTTGCCACTAGACCCGCACCCCGAGTTTGCGGTAGCATGCGGTGCGCGCTTACGCTCATTACAAATACCGATCGAGAGCTCCTCGGGATCTTGAGCCAGCACCTTTCGTGATCGGCGAGACAGCCGAGGCCGGACTTGTTCCCGTATAGTGCGTTTAGTGTGTTGTGGTTTTTCCGACTAAGACCCCGAGATGGCATCCGAGGTCCAAGTGTGGACTTAGCTATGTGCTCCGCTCTGTGTTTGTACTCATAGCTTGCATACATTCTTCTAGATGATCATGTATATCGTATTGTACCCCGGTTGGGGATTCTTACTGGGTAATTCGTTACTCACCCTTATTCTCGTGGTTTTCCACAGTAATCAAGGCGGGAGACAGGATGGTCAAGGAGGAGCTATGATCATGGAACCTGCTGTCTTCTCTGATTGTTTTATTTTAATTTTAATTATCATGACTCTTCACTTTTTATTATTTCCCCTGAATGCATGTAGACGGGCACAGAGCCCCAGGATGTTTTTCTTACGCTTTATGGATTCCAAAGATATTGGTACTTGTGGATTGTTTTAATGGTTTAAATAAATCTCTGATCGAGTGTACTTTTAGAAATGTATGTTTTGGTTGTTGAATGTTTCTGCTTTTTACTTGGAATCCAAAATGTATTTTTCTTAATGTCTTTTATTTTCACTACATGCATTGGGGTAAAGGCCCATTTAGAGCCCCTTTTGGGTGGGTCTTTACAGCTTGGTATCGAGCTCGAGTCATAGATTCTGTAGACTCGACCTTTTGTGGTAGGTCGTTTTCCATGATCATCAAGATCTGGCGGTCATCAGTACGCCTAGATTTATTGTTTTAGAAAGGAAAAGGGTTAAGAATTTACAATACCTATCATCTAGTGTATGCCTTGTTTGGTGTTGTGGAATGGTGACAGCGTGTTTTTGATTCGTTGTTGGTTTGGATGTAGATCGCCAAAGATGCTACCACCCGCATCGGAGAGGAGGTTCGAGAGCGTGTCGAGGTATCGTGGATCGGATTCGACATCGCAGGGACATCGCCCCAAGCCGACATCGATGGCATTCCACCAAAGAAAGCTCCTCCCGTTACGCCTAGAGCGGGCGTTGAGGCGATCGAAGCGCCGTGGAGATCGCTCCCCGAGCAGAGTTTGCCGAGTCTATGAGGGCTTTTATGGTCGCATGTTGAGTGACCAGAGGCGAGACCTGTGCCTTGTTGGCGCCCGCGCAATGGGAAGAGTCCCGAGCCCAGACGAGCAAATGACTCGATTGGTTCAAAGAGAGCTCAGTAGCACCTCCACTCCACAGAGAGCAAGTAGCCCCAGAGGCGATATGGCAGAGGGTGCCGAGGAATTGGGTAGGTGGTCAAGGATTTTGTGAAGTGGAAGCTCGAGAAGTTTGATGCCACCGGTGATGCGTTAGCGGCAGCCTGTGTGGATCGCCCATTTGGAGTACACCTTCCTAATCATGGTGTGCCCCGATATTCGCAGGCCGAGATGTGCGGCTCATGTGCTAGGAGGCACAATGAGATGGTGGTGGGAGTCCACCTTGAGCGAGAGACCACCGGGTCTCCACCCGCTACTTGGGAGTTCTTCAAGGCCGAGTTCAAGGTAAAGTTCATCGCTGATGAGGCTCAGGAGAAGATGGTGGAGCTCTTCCAACCTCGGCAGGTTCGATTCCATTGAGGAATATGAGCGCAAGTTCTCGTGAGTATGGATATTTTGCTCCTCGCTTGATTGCCACCCCTGAGTCAAGATTCGGAAGTTCATATCCGGATTGAGGCGGTGTGTTTCCCGTGATGTCGTGGCTCGTGCCCCGACACTTATGCTAGGGTCAGCCCAGCTTAGCCACGATCTATAATGGGAAGTATCCTCGCCGAGCGGGTTGTTGCCGCCTGCTCGGGCCCCCGTCCCAGCAGAAACTGTGGGGCGTAAGAGGAAGTTTGACTTTCGGGAGGCGCCGCCGCCAAGGGCGCTTCAAGCAGAGATCACGGAGAGCTCAAACCGTTTCACTCCGACAGCAGGAGGACCTGTGCGCTTCCCGCTTGTGCTACTTTGTGGGAAAGTCCACGCCGAGCTTGTCACCGACCTAGATTGTGCTTCCGCTGTGGTAGAGAGGGTCACATGGCCCGCTTTTGTGATCACCAACTATGGCAAATTTCAAATTAATGGCAGCAAATTAGGTCGAGTGTTTGCTACGACCCGTCAGAGGCCGAGCGCACGGATGCCGCCGTGGCGGTGCACGCTTCTTGTTTTAGATCACCGCGCATTTGTCTTGTTTGATTCTCGTTCCACGCATTCATTTGTATCTGTGTTGTTTGGTTGAGCATGCTAAGTTAAGACTAGAGCCTCTAGGTTTTGAGTTATCTCATGCAACTCCTTCGGGAGTTAGTATGTTGGCTAGAGATAAGATTAAGGATGGCCGGATCGAGATATCCGGAGAGTTGCTTGTGGCTACGCCATAGTTCTCGCCTATGAGCGGTTTTGATGTGATTCTTGGTATGGAGTGGTTAGTCGCTAACCACGCGCTGATTGACCGCCACCGAAAAGAAGTAGTGTTCAGCCGCCGCTGTGTCGCCCAACTTTAAGTTTCGTGGAGTCCAGGGTGGAGTTTGCCCGCCGATGGTGTCACCGTGAAAGCTCGCCGCTTGCTAGCTCATGGAGCTTGGGGCTATCTAGCCAAGTTGTTCGGGAAGAGCCGCCTCTCGCCGTCCGATCCGATCAAAGCCGGCCGTGCAAGAGTTCGCGGATGTGTTTCCCGAGGAGTTACCGGGTGCCCCCAAAGAGAGAGGTTGACTTCATTATTGAGCCTCGAGCCGTGGACCCTCCCTATTCGAAGGCTCCGTGACGCATGGCGCCAGCTGAGTTAAAGGAATCAAGATTCAGGGCCAGCAGGAGATGTTAGACCGAGGGTTCATCCGCCCAAGTGTGTCCCCGTGGGGAGCACCGGTTCTGCTTTGTGAAAAAGAAGGATGGTTCTATGCGCTTATGTATTGATTACCGCGAGCTTAATAAGGTGACAAAGAAGAATAAGTATCCGCTGCCCCGTATCGATGATTTGTTCGATCACCTTCAGGAGCTTCGTGTTCTCCAAGATAGATCCGAGATCCGGCTACCATCGGGCTGCGGATCGTGATGCCGACATTCCTAAGACAAATTTTCGTGTCTAGATATGGTCACTATGAGTTTGTGGTCATGTCGCTTGATTGACCAATGCCCCACCAAGCGCTCATGGACATGATGGATAGGGTGTTCAAATCATTTTTGGACAACCTTCACATCGTGTTCATTGACGATATTCTCGATTTATTCGAGGTCTAAAGAAGACCATGCAGAGCATTTGAGGCGAGTATTGGCACTTTGAGGGAAACCACTTTATGCGAAGTTTTCCAAATGTGACTGGTTTGGAGCAGTGGCCTTCCTAGGCCACGTGGTTTCGAGAGATGGTATAGCCGTGGACCCCGCGAAGATTGAGGCCGTGAGTTCATGGGCCAAGCCGACTTCGATTCTGCCGAGATTCGCAGCTTTGGTTTGGCGTGTTACTACCGCTTGTTCACAAGGACTTTTCTCGCTTTAGCCTCGCCTCTCACTCGTCCGACGAGGAAGGGTGTCGAGTTTGTTTGGGACAAAGCAGTGTGATGAGAGCTTTGCCGTGCTCAAGCGTAGTTTGACTTCAAAGACTGTGTTGGCAAATCCCGAGGGGACAGTGGTTTCGTGGTCTACAAAGTGATGCTTCCAAGTTTGGATTAGGTTGTGTGTTGATGCAAAGACGGGAAGGTCATTGCCTATGCTTCCCGGGTCACCAAGCCGTATGAGCAGTAACTACCCGACTCATGATATGGAGTTGGCAAAGAGTGGTGTTTGCAATCAAGATTTGGAGGCATTACCCGTATGGTGAGCGGATTCGATGTTTACCGATCACCGAGCCTCAAGTATCTGCTCACTCGTAAGGAGTTGAATATGAGGCGAGAGAGATGGTTAGAGTTGGTAAAGGATTATGATCATGCGAGATTTTGTACCATCCGGTAAAGCCAATGTAGTGGCCGATGCTTTGAGCAGAAAAGACGCCGCACTCGCGGCGTTGTTGAGTTCCCAACCAGCTTGCGCAGAGAGTTCGAGCGGGCCGAGGTTGCAGTGTTGTTGGGAGAGGTTACCGCCAGGGTAGCTCGGCTTGATCTGCTCACCGCCGATTCGGCAAATGATTATAGACACCCAGGGCTGGGTGACCCCGCACTTAAGAGATTGGTTGACAGAGTTAGTGCCGACGGTGACTTTGACTTTGTGTATTCCCAGCATGCTGGGTTGACTTATAGAGGCCGGTTGTGTGTTCCGGCATTGCAGTTTGCGAGCCGAGTTGCTCTCTGAGGCCCACTGTTCTCCTTTTGCTTGGCACCCCTGGGGTACCAAGATGTATCAGACCTTAAGCGCACCTTCCGTGGATGGGGATGAAGAGAGATGTGGCAGAGTTTGTCACCAAGTGTCTCACTTGTCGCCAAGTGAAGGCACCTGTGCAGAGGCCACCGGTTTGTTGCAAACACCGAGTGTGCCCCAGTGGAAATGGGAAGAGATCTCCATGGACTTTATCTCTGGTTTGCCAAGGACTCCGAGGAAGTTCTCTCGCATTTGGGTGATAGTCGACCGCTTGACCAAGAGCGCACACTTCATTCCCTGTAGAGACACTTATACCGTGGAACAATGCGGCGCAATGCTTTTGGAGCAGATCATCCGTTATCATGGTGTATCGGTGAGGATTGTGTCCGATCGTGACTCGCGGTTCACTTCTCGCTTCGAGAGCGCCCAGGATGGTTTGGGCACGAGTGCGCTTTCAAGATGACTTTTCACCCTCGACGGATGGTCGATCGAGAGAGTGAATCAGATTCTCGAGGATATGTTGAGGGCTTGTGTGTTGGATTTCCCGTGCGCTTGGGACCAGATTCAGATTTGATGGAGTTTGCCTACAACAACGCTTACGATGACGATCTCAGATGGCTCCATTCGAGGCATTGTATGGTAAGCGTTGTCGGTCCCCGTGTTCTCGGAAGAGGTTGGTGATAGACAGTGTTGGGTCCCGAGTTACGCAGCTTGACCAATGGTGCAAAGGCGTAAGATTAGAGCTCGTATGTTGACAAATTTCGAGAGCAGTAGAGAGTTACGCCGATGTTCGGCGTCGAGATTTGGAGTTTGAGGTTGGTCAAGATGTGTTCCTTAAGGTTGCTCCGATGCGAGGTGTTTTGAGGTTTGGTAAGCGAGGGAAGTTGAGTCCCCGCTTTGTTGGTCCGCTCGAGATCCTAGAGAGGATTGGCAGAGTTGCTTACCGGTTAGCCCTACCTCCGCTACTATCGCAGCGGCATAGTGTTTTCCATGTATCGATGTTGAGGCAAGATGTGCCGGACCCGTCGCACATTGTGGACTTTGAGCCTTTGCAAACGAATGAGGATTTGAACTTCGAGGAGAAGCCGGTGAGGATCCTTGCCTTTGAGACCAAGACGCTGCGTAATCGCGAGATTCGTTTGGTAAAGGTTCGATGGAAGAATCGGGGTTCGAGGAAGCCACTTGGGAGCGGGAAGACGAGATGAGGTTGCATTACCCTCGAGCTGTTACATTTAAGGACTTTCGAGGACGAAAGTCATAAAAAGGAGGGAATATTGTAACGACCTGTGTTTTTCTTCCCGGTCTTCCGTGTATGCCCTAGGGGTAATTTGGTAATTTGGTCGGGCCGTCATGGTCGCTTTGTGTCTTTTCCAAATACTAAAATTATTGGATGGTTTTGTAGGTTTTTGGAGGGGTTTGTGGTTTGGTTTGAGCAAGGTTTGTTGCAAAAGTAAAAATAAAGGAAATTGTCTTTACAAATGGGTTTGAACCCGGGTCTCCCGGGAAGCTTGTAGAGAGGTGTGCCAATTGAGCCATTAGGTGCTCTTGTTGCTCTTTTCTCGCATCACATCTTAGTTAACCTTGGATTTTGGAGTTTTGGTGCATTTGGTTAAATGAAATAGAATTAGGTTATTCCATCTTATTCTCCAAAACACCTCTTGGCCGCCCAAGCTCTCCATCTCCATAGCCTTGCCGAGTTCTTCATCCTTGCATCTCCTTGGGTTCGATCATCATCATTCCGGTAAGTCTTCGTCTTCTTCATCTTCTCATTTGGGTGTTTGTTGGCCGAATGTAAGAAAAAGGGGTTGTGTGTGTGTGTGTGTTGTGCAAACACCGAGAGGAGCAACCATCATCCCACCACTCGCACGCCCGGATCGGTCGAGCCACCTCGCCGCAGACGCCCCGGATCGGTCGAGCCACCCCTGCGCGACGCCCAGACTGTCCCAAAGCAGCCTCGCCGTTCGCCCAAAGAAAGAGATCGCCCGATCGCCGCGACGCCAGAGGTCCGCCAGCGCCAGCGCCCAGCGCCCACCCGACGCTCGCGACGCCCTCGCCGTGGTCCGCTTGCCGAGCCGCTTGCCCGCGCGCCTTCTGCGCCAGACGTTCGCCGCGCGCGCAAGGTCTCGCTGAGTTGCTCGCCGTGTCCGCATCGCACGCCAGCGCCAAGCGCCTTCGCTCTCGACGCGCTGCCCGCGCGCCTTCGCCCAGACGCCGGCGCCACGCGCCGCTTGCTCGAGACGACGCTGCGCAGAAACCCCTCGCTGCTGCCGTGCCAGCAGCAGCGCAGCAGGTGGCCGCTGTCCGTGCCGTGCACACAAGAACAAGAACAGCCAGCGTCCCTGCCGCCAGCAGCAGCCGCGGCGAGCGTCCGTCCGTGCTGCGTGCCAATAGCAAGAACCCAATACCGTGTCCTCGCTGCGCTGCTGCGGCCACAAAACAGCCTACGCCCAACCTTTGCCGAGCCGGCTTGCGGCTGCCAAGAGCCCCAAGCTCGTGTCGCCGCGCCGCGTGAGTTCCCCTTGAGCCGAGCTTGCTCGTTCTATTGTTGTTTAGATATTTTAGATGCTGATTATTGTTGGTTTGCTAGGTTCCCGCTCGCTAGCTCGGGATTGTTCCGCAGCCTTAGGATTTGTGTGTAAAAGTCTTCCACCAAGGTAAGGATTTCTTACCGGGTTGTGTGGACTCTCGCGTATATTTGTGATTGTTGTTTTGTATGCCCGTGTATGTTTACTAGCATGTTTAGCCTAGGTGCTCGCTTCCAATTCTGATCGCATGAACTCTTGTATTGTTTCTCATGTTAGCCCATGCTAGGTTGTTCTATTCTAGCATGTTCGATATCTGTTCTTGCTTCGTAGTATCATGCTAGGTTCTTCGTGATCCGATGAGCACGTATTGGACCGCATTGATTGAATCGTTATTATTGTTAAGGTTTAGAATTGAGGTAGATAGAATCATCCGCCCGATGCATAAAGTATCTTGCATCTATGGCAAGGACGCCCGAGACAGCTTCTCCGCCCTTGGACCCCGTGAGGGATTAGCTATCCCAACCGTAGGCCCCCGCAATCTTGGGTGAGGGTGGCAGATCGTTAAATGCCCCAACGGTCGGGATGATGACTTGGCATTGCCTCGCCCCGGCAGCCGACACGCCCTCGGCGTGTTCGGCCGTAGCCCTTGATTGCCACCGTTAGGCAAGGACCGCTTCTCGGTGTAAGCCTACCACGACCGGTTCCTTAGCCTCAAAGTGCGGTGGTACAGTCGACATAGTTCACGTGTCCGTGTCTCACACCCCTATGTCGCTGACACCGATCCAGATTTTAGTTAGGCATGGTGATCAACTGGCAACTTGCCACTAGACCCGGCACTTCCCGTAGTTTGCGTAGCATGCGGTGCGCGCTTACGCTCATTACAGCGCCGATCGAGAGCTCTCGATCTTGAGCCAGTGCACCTTTCATATCGACAGAGATGCGGCCGAGGCCGACTTGTTCCCGTATAGTGCGTTTAGTGTGTTGTGGTTTTTCCGACTAAGACCACGAGATGGCATCCGAGGTCCAAGTGTGGACTTAGCTATGTGCTCCGCTCTGTGTTTGTACTCATAGCTTGCATACATTCTTCTAGATGATCATGTATATCGTATTGTACCCCGGTTGGGGATTCTTACTGGGTAATTCGTTACTCACCCTTATTCTCGTGGTTTTCCACGGTAATCAAGGCGGAGACAGGATGGTCAAGGAGGAGCTATGATCATGGAACCTCTTTGTCTTCTCCGATTGTTTTATTTTAATTTTAATTATCATGACTCTTCACTTTTTATTATTTCCCACTGAATGCATGTAGACGGCACAGAGCCCCGTGATGTTTTTCTTACGCTTTTATGGATTCCAAAGATATTGGTACTTGTGGATTGTTTTAATGGTTTAAATAAATCTCTCGATCGTCAGTGTACTTTTAGAAATGTATGTTTTGGTTGTTGAATGTTTCTGTTTTTACTTGGAATCCGAAATGTATTTTTCTTAATGTCTTTTATTTTCACTACATGCATTGGGGTAAAGGCCCATTTAGAGCCCCTTTTGGGTCGGGTCTTTACACTTCGGGTCAAGATTCGGTTGTTTGGTTGGGTTTTAGAGCCGTTTGGACCCTTGGGGGTATTTTGGTCTTTTGGCTCTCCAGGCAGGATTTGTGGTTTTCAGGGCTTCGAGGTAGCTCCTGCCTTTGTCGAGGCTTGTTTGTTGGTGGCTGCGAGTCCCGTGGTGTTTGGGCTAGTCGGTTGGATGCTCAGTTGTGGTTTGGGCTTTGGCAAAGTGTTGGTAGGTTGTGTGTTTCCTTTGGGATTCGAGCCCGGGCCCTTAGTGTTGCTTTGGGAGTTGGATTTAAGTGAGTTTGATTGATTGGAAAAGATTGCTTCGGTCGGGTCTCGAAGGAGGAAGCTGGGAAATGGGATTTTTGAGGTTGTTAAGTGGAAAAGGATGGAAAATGGAATTAAAATGCCATTTTTCCTTTTTGTTTCCCTTTTTTCTTTTATTTTTCCCCAAAATCAATTTTCTCTCTCTCTCTCTCTCTCTCTCTCTCTCTCCCCGACCTAGCCCAAATTTTTGGCTCGCCTAAGCTCACCCACCCGAGCCAGCGCTCACCCGAGCTAGCCTAGCCTAGCCCTCGAGCAAAATCAATACGCCCACCCGAGCTAGCCTAGCCCCAGCCCGCGCGCGCCCTGGCCCAGGTCGCCCTGCCCGAGCCTCGCGCGCCCTCGCCCTCGCCAGCCCGAGCGTCGCGCGCCCTAGCCCTCGCCAGCCCGAGCGTCGCGCGCCCTGCCCTAGTCCGTGTCGCCCACCACGATTCGCGGCCGAGCCGCGCCAAGACAAGCGCTGCCGCGTCGCGTCGCCGTGTCGTCCGCGGTCGAGTCGCGCGTCCCAGCGCCAGATCGCGCGGCCCCACGTCGTGTCGCTCGCGCCCGCGCGCCGTCCCCTGTGCCGAGCCACGCCGCGCGCCGTCGCCCAGCCGAGCAAGCTCCTGCGCCCGCGCGCCCTGTGTGTAACGACCCAGGTTTTTCTTTCCGGTCTTCCAAGTATGCCCTAAGGGTAATTTGGTAATGTGGTCGGGCCGTCAGGGTCGTTTGTGTCTTTTCCAGTTACTAAAATTATTGGATGGTTTTATGTAGGTTTTTGGAGGGGTTTGTGGTTTGGTTTGAGCAAGGTTTGATGCAAAAGTAAAAATAAAGGAATTTGTGCCGCAAATGGGTTTGAACCCGGTCTCTGGGAAGCTTGTAGAGATGTGTGCCAATTGAGCCATTAGGTGCTCTTGTTACTCTTTCTGCATCACATCTTAGTTAACCTTGGATTTTGGAGTTTTGGTGCATTTGGTTAAATGAAATAGAATTAGGTTTATTCCATCTTCTTCTCCAAATCTCCTTATTGGCCGCACAAGCTCTCCCTCTCCATAGCCTTGCCGATTCTTCTTCCCTTGCATCTCCTTGGGTTCAATCATCATCATTCCGGGTAAGTCTTCATCCTCTTCATCTCCTCATTTGGTTTTTGATGCTGGCCGAAGGTAAGATGTAGAGTGTTGTGTGTGTTTGTGTTGATTGCACCACCGAGTGAGTGAAGCGACATCATCGCCGTCCGGCTCGCCCAGATCTGTTGAAGCGGCCCTGCCGCGCCAAAGCGGACAAAGCGGCGCGCGCCAGATCCACCGTCGCAGAACCTCCCGCACGCCATCGCCGCCAGATCGTGCGGTCGCGCCAAAGAAGAACTCGAGACGCCAGCGCCAGCGCCGCCGCCGCCCAAAGCTGCCGCTCGCCCGAGCCCAGCCCGCGTCCGCGTCGTCTGCTCGCCAGACGCCGCGCCAGCGCCGCCCAGACGCTGTCGCTGCCATGCGCTGCTGCTCGCTGCCGTGCATCCGTGCCGTGCGTGCCGTGCAGCGCAAGCGCAGCCAGCAGCCCGCCACCTGCCGTGCAGCCGCGCCAGAGCCCCCGCCACTGCCGCCGCCCTGCTGCCAGCCTCCAAGCTCAGATCGCCGTGCGGCAACATGTGAGTTCCCCGAGCCGAGCTTGCTGTTCTATTGTTTTTAGACTTTTTAGGTATTGACTATTATTGGTTTGTTAGGTTCCCGCTCGCTAGCTCGGGATTGTTCCGCAGCTTAGGATTTGTGTGTAGAAGCCTCCCGACCAAGGTAAGGATTTCTTACCGGGGTTGTGTGGACCCTGCGATGTTCTATGTGATTGATGTTGTATGTTTGTTTGTGATTATCAGCATGTATAGTTTAGGTGCTCTGTTCAATTCTGACCGCATGACTTCGTATGTTGTTCTTTCATGTTAGTCCATGCTAGGTTGTTCCGCTTCGGCATGCTATATATTCATTCTTGTTCTGTAGTACCATGCTAGGTCTCACAGTATTCTTTCGAGCACGTATTGGATTGTTTGCTTTGATTGTTAAGCGAGTTAGAATTCGTAGATAGCATCATCCGGGCCCGATGCATAAAGTATCTTGCATCTATGGCAAGGACGTTCGAGACAGTTCTCCGTCCTTGGACCCCGTGAGGGATTAGCTATCCCAACCGGTAGGCCCTGCAATCTTGGGTGAGGGTGGTAGTCTAAGCGATACCCCAACGGTCGGGATGATGACTTGGCAATGCCTAGTCCCCTGGCACCCGCACGCGTCCTCGGCGTGTTCGGCAAGAGCCCTTGATTGCCACTGTTAAGGTAAGGACGGCTTCTGGTGTAAGCCTACCATGACCCGCTTCCTTAGCCTCAAAGTGCGGTGGTACAGCCGACATAGTTCACGTGTCCGTGTCTCACACCCCTATGTCGGTGACACCGATCCGAGATTTAGTTAGGCGTGGTATCCGGATATGGGCAACTTGCCACTGGACCCGCACTTCCATAGTCTGTAGAAGCACGCGGTGCATGCTTACGCTCATTACAAATACGACCGAGAGCTCTTCGGGATCTTGAGCTAGTGCACCTTTCGTATCGTCGATGATGTGCCGAGGCCGGGACTTGTTCCCGTATAGCGCGTATAGTGTGTTGTGGTATTTCCGGACTAAGACCCTGAGTTGGCATCCGAGGTCCAAGTGTGGACTTAGCTATGTGCTCCGCTCTGTGTTTGTACTCATAGCTTGCATACATTCTTCTAGATGATCATGTATATCGTATTGTACCCCGGTTGGGGATTCTTACTGGGTAATTCGTTACTCACCCTTATTCTCGTGGTTTTCCACGGTAATCAAGGCGGGAGACAGGATGGTCAAGGGAAAGCCGTGATCATGGAATCCGGTGTCATCTCTCGACTATTTTATTTTATCATGACTCTTGACTTTTATTATTTCCCACTGAATGCATGTAGACGGGCACAGAGCCCCGGATGTTTTCTTACGTTTTATGGATTCCAAAGATATTTGTACTTGTGGATTGTTTTAATGGTTTAAATAAATCTCTGATCAGAGTATGCTTTTAGAAATGTATTTTTGGTTGTTGAATGTTTCTGTTTTTACTTGGAATCCGAAATGTGTTTTTCATAATGTCTTCTAATTTCAATACATGCATTGGGGTAAAGGCCATTTAGAGCCCCTTTTGGGTCGGGTCTTTACACTGTGTCTCTCGCGTGCCGTCCGCGCAGCTTCGCGCCAGCCAGCTGCGCCCAGCTAGCCTAGCCAGCCCCAATTTCTTTGCCTTAGCCTGCAAAATGGCTCGTTTCGCGTGTCAGCCGCGCCTCGTGAGTTGCTCCCGAGCCGAGCCCTGTTTATTTTAGTGTATTTAGGGCTATTTATGATTATTGATGTGTTTAATTGGCTCGATATAGGTTGCTCGGGTTCGATCGCAGTTATTTTTATTGTGTGTTGTTGCCTTCCGACCAGGTAAGGATTTCTTACCGGAGTTGTGTGGGCCCTGCGAAATTTTCATGATTATGCCTTGCTTGTTTGTTTGATCATTATGAGCATGATAATAATAGAGCGACTTTGATTGATTTCTGCTAGCATGTTTGCTTGATATTACATGTTAGTGCCATGCTAGGTTTGTTCTGCCCAAAGATGCTTGTGATTCTGCTAAGCTCGTAGTATCATGCTAGGTAGTGTGATTGATGTCGGTCTTTGCTTGCTAGCCAGGAATCATTTCTTTTTCTCTGTACTCTTAGATAGAGTTGTAGGGTTTGTCATCATCCAGAGGCTGAGCGGACATAACGTACTTTGTCCCAGTAGCTCAGATCGGGAGTAACGTTTGCGAAGCATAACGTATCTTGCTACCCCCCCGACCAGCCGGTTGTGGAATTAGCTACCCACTTCGGCATAGCCTAGTTTGTAGCCTGCTAGAGCGGAACCCTGCCATCGGTGTAAGCCTGCCCTGGCCGGTTCTTAGCTTCAGGTCGGTGGATCATGCTGCATAGATGAGCACCGAGGGCCTCGCGCTACTATGATCAGTGACACCGCTTCTGAGTCATAGGCATGTGCACCTGGCCCGCGTAGTTTGCCCTTAGGCCCCCGCATTTACGCCGGTTGCAGAGGAGCATGCGGTGTGCGCGCACACGCGTTAGTTGCTGGTTTGGAGAGCTCCCCCGGGCTAATGTCGTGAGTACACCCTTCCTTCCGTTAGAGCCTGACTTCGGGTACTCTCCCGTAAGTCCAGATTAGTGCAAGGGCAAGGAGGCCCTTGAGGACATTCTAGGGATCAGTGTATTCCCTCCGAGTGACAGATACCTCGGTGATGTCCAGGATTGGTCAGTGTATCCAATCCCAGCTAGGCCGAAAGTAGGAGACTTCCGATGACTCCAGATCTTGTTTTATGAGCTCGTTGAGCCATGATCTGTGTTGGTAGCTGTTTGCTTGCATGCTTTGGTACTAGATGACTGATTATATCGTATTGTACCCCGGTTGGGGATTCTTACTGAGTAATTCGTTACTCACCCTTACTTATCTTTCAGGAAACCATGGCGCGAGGCAGGATGGCTGGAGGAGGAGCTGTGATCATGGAAAACCCGTTGTTCAACTCTGAGTCTTGTATTTATGTTTTAAATGTCCTCTGAATGCATGTAGTTGGGCACGGAGCCCTAGGTTGTTTTATGAATGTATTTCCGGATTCTAGAATTGTTGTAAATGTTGTAAAGTTGTATGTTTTTAATAAATCTCTTATCATAGTAAGTTTTGGAAATGTATTTGTCTTGGAACACGTGCTTGGAAACAGGGACAGGTTTCAAGAATTTTGTATTGACTTTTTAAATGAACTCTTGCCGGTTTTTGGTTTTTACTTAGAATCCGAAACAACCCTATTGCAAATTCTAGTGTTGATTTGTATGCATGCATTGAGGTAAGGGCCCATTTAGAGCCCCATTCGGGTCGGGTCGTTACAAGTTGGTATCAGAGCTTAGAGTCATAGATTCTCTAGACTGACCTTTTGTTGTAGGTCGTTTTTCCATGATCATCAGCACTCCGACAGTCATCAGGTACGCCTAATTTTACTGTTTTAAAGAAAAGGGTAAGATTTACAATACTTTTCATCTAGTGTATGCCTTGTGTAGATTTGTGGAGCGGTGTAACGGCCCCGTTTTCCTTCCCGGTTAATAACAAAATTAATTGGAAAATTAATTGAATCTTTTGGGATTTGAGCCTTGCCCTAAATGGTGAATGTGGAGTTTTAAGAAAAGAGTCTTAATTAAAAAGAAAAAGAGAAAAGAATTTCTTTAGCCGGGACCCGCAAGAGAAAAGCCTTGGGAAAGGAATTTAGGTCTCCTAACCTATTTAAAAATAAGGAAAAGAAGGAAAATCAAGAAACCCCTAATTTTTCCCCTTAGAGCCGCATTCTCTCTCTCTCTCTCTCTCTCTCTCTCTCTCTCCTAAAACCCTAGCCGAGCAGCCCTAGCCACACCATCGAGCCACCACCGAGCCACCCAGCCCTAGCCGCACGCACCACCGCACACTGCACCACGCCGCCACCTGCGCCGCCCGCCCACCATCGCTGCTGCAGACCATAAGCCCCACCGTCGCACACCCATCGCCGCCGACGCGCCTCGCGTGGCGCCAAAGACCGCCGGACGCCGCTCGTGGTCGCACAGTGCCGCAACGCAGCCCAGACGCGCGCCGCCGCACGCTGCCCGCGCTCCAGCGCGACCCCTCGCCATGCGCGCCACCCACCAAGCCGCTTCGCTGCGCGCGTCGCTTGCAACAGCCGCACACCACGCTGCTGCTGCTGGCCCGCCCGACGTGTCGCGCGCGCCAGCCGCCAGCGCCCAACCCGCACCAAAGAGCCGCCAAGCCACCCTCCTCACGCGAGGCCCGTGTCTTCTCGGTGGTAATTCCCGAACCAATCCCTTTGTGTTTCCTAAGCTTCCGGCTGCTGTATGTATTTACTTAGGATGCTTTATTTATGCCTAGGTTGCTCGAGTTCAGTATTAAGCTCGAGGGTCTTGTTGGTTGTGATAGCTATTCTCCACTTGTTTCCGTGTAAGGACTTCCTACCGTGGTTGTGTGGACCTGCTATGCTTTCTTAATTGTGCCTTGTATGCTTGTTTACCTTTATGAGCATGTTAGTGGATAGGATAGCTAGTGATTAAATTCTTGCTAGCATGTTTTGCCTTTTTGTACATGTTAGTGCCATGCTAGGTTTGTTCTTCCAAAGATGCTTGAGATTCTGCTTTAAGCACGTAGTATCATGCTAGGCTATGTATGATGAGATGTCTTTGTGAATGTTAGCCAGAATCACGTGCTTTGGTAGTTTAAGCTAGTATGATAGGGTTTGTCATCATCTAGAGGTGAGAGCGGACACAACGTACCTTGTCCCCACCGGTCGGGAGTAGAGCGAAGCATAACGTACCTTGCTTCCCCGGCAGCCAAAGGAGGGTTAGCTACCTCATTGGCATAAGCCTAGTTTGTAGCCCGTTAGAGCGGAACCACGCCAACGGTGCAAGCCTACCTTGGCCGTTCTTAGCTTCGTGTCGGTGGTACAGTGCCGCATGATGAGTGTCGAGGGCCTCGCACTCACCGTGATCGATGACACCGCTTTCCGAGTCTTAGGCATGCGTGCACTGCCCGCGTAGTTTGCCTTAGGCCCCCGCATTTACGCCGGTTGCGAGAAGAGCATGCGGTGTGCGCGCAGACACGCGTTAGTAGCCGCCGGTTCCTGAGAGCTCCCCGCCAATGTTCGTGAGTACACCAGCCCTTCTTGTTTAGAGCCGGACTTCGGTACTCTCCCGATAGTCCAGATTTATAGCGAGGGTAAGAGACCCTTGAGGACACCCCCTTTGGGATTAACTTTAGAGTTAATCAATTGGTCGAGGAGAAAGACCCTCGAGGGTGTCGGACATCTTGGGATCGGTTTTGAGCTGATCAATTGGCCAAGGGAGAAAGACCCTTGGAGATGTCCCGGATTGGTTTGAGAGCCAATCATTAGGCCTAAGTAGGAGACTTCCGTGGATTCCGGATTTGCCTTGTGAGCTCATTGAGCTAAGATCCGTGTTGATATTTGTGGCATGTGTACTAGGTCGCTAGATGATAGATTGCATCGTGTCGTCACTCCCGGTCGGGGTTCTTACCGAGTATGTTTATACTCACCCTTATCGTGGTTTCTTCCACGGGTAACTTGGGACAAAGACCGAGGTGGCTAGCGGAGAGAGCCGAGATCATGGATGTCGCTTGACACTCTGTCATGTCTTATTTTATGCTTTTGGATTTCAAAGATGTAGTTGGACTTAGGTCCGTAGGGAAAACTATGATTTGAACTATTTTATGTTTTTAAGGAAAGTACTGATCGATCAACTGCTTTTAATTTGAATGGTTCGTTTTTGCCTAATGAATGTTTACTTTGTTTTGACTGCTTTCCCGCTCATGTGTTTGAAAAGCTTTTAATCCGACCTGGCCGGGTCCTTTTATGTTTTAAATTGGCATCTTTGAGTAAAGACCTAGATTTAGTTCCATTTTCGGTTGGGTCTTTACAGCTTGGTATCGTGAGCGCAGAGTCATAGATTCTCGTAGACTAACCTGCTTGTAGGTTGTGTTCCCATGATCTCCAAAGACTCCAAGGCCGCCAGTTTGTCTAAGTTCAATAAGCTAAGGGTTTTGTTTATGATACTATATGCAGATACATGTGTCATCTTTGTTGACAGAGAAAGTCCGAGCGTGGACTAACCTGCTTGTGGTTTCCGTGTAGATCGCCAAAGATGCTTGTTACGTAGTGGAGCATGTCCGTCTGAATCGCAAATAGAGATGCTTTGAGCCGCCAGCCTGTGTATATCAAAGCTCGTAGGCGCCCGTGGCACCGTGGGTTAACTTGCCCAGAGACGGGCGAGGCCGCTATGCCTCAAGGTGCAGCTCCGGTGGAGATATTTCGCTATGAGAGACATGATGATGGGCCTAATGGCCGAGCAGAGAGCTGAGACTCAGCGCAGCTAGCAAACTGAGAGAGAGAGGAGTCTAGGGCACGAGATAGCCCAATTGACACAGCTCATGCAGCGAGCACCCCAGCAGCCTCCAGTAGCCCCTGTGAGCTCCGGTAGCTCAACCGGAGGGCGAGTCATCGTGACTGATCCAGACTCACTTGATAGTGCAGAGGAGTCTGCTGAGTTTGGCAAGTGGTTGAAAGATTTCACCAAGTGGAAGCCAAGAGAATTTGATGCGTCGAGAGAACCCACTTGTGGCGGTCGGTGGTTGGCAAGAATGGAGTACATCTTGAGAGTTATGGGATGCCCAGATGTACAGAGGCCGAGATGTGCGGCCCATGTTCTCTC
Organism: Sicyos edulis; assembly: GCA_036507275.1. Taxonomy (NCBI): domain Eukaryota; kingdom Viridiplantae; phylum Streptophyta; class Magnoliopsida; order Cucurbitales; family Cucurbitaceae; genus Sicyos; species Sicyos edulis. Next base: position 17,367,140 of record CM071849.1, on the reverse strand, counting down.
GACACACCGAGTGGTGGTGGGAGTCCACAGATAGAGCTAGACCACTGGGTCTTCTCCACCACACAGGAGTTCTTTAGAACGAAGTTCGAGCTAAGTATGTTAATGACGAGGCTCGGCAGGAGATGGCAGAGGCCTTCTCAAATCAAAAGCAGGATCGAGATAGTATTCTGCCGCCTATGAGAAGAAGTTCTCTGAGTATAGCTATTTCACGCGAGCTCATTGCCACCGAGGAGCTCAAGACTAAGAAGTTCATTTGTGGGCCGAGGAAGGAGGTTGCTCGGGATGTTCGAGCACTCGCTCCCGAGAGTTATGATCGAGCAAAGAGAGTTGGCCACGATTTATAACCCGAAGTATCCGCCAAAGTCAGCGAGATTCTCATTGCGCCACTCGGTCGATTCAAATTTGCCAGCAATGATTCCGGCGAAGAGGAAGTCAGGACTTCTAGTGGTTTCCGCCAATCGGTCGCAGAGACTCGCCGGGCCGGGGCGATCTAGTGGTCGAGATCGGCGCCACGACCTCGGTAGAGCCCAGATCGCCAAGCAGGCGGGGCGAGCAAACACTCATTGCAACAAGTGCGGAAAGGCACATTATGGTCTATGTGGAGCATCGCCCGTGCTTGCTCTGAGATGTGGCAAGGAGGGCATTTGGCCGATTCTCGCACTCGAGATTTAGCAAAGCAGGGATCGCCCAACAAAGCAGGCCGGGTTTTTGCCACTACTCGCCGAGGCGGAGCGCATCGATGATGCGATTGCAGTACGTTGCTTGTCTTACAAAGACTATGCATTTGTATTGTTTGATTCGGGTTCGACCCATTCCTTTGTTTCGATGCATTCGTTAGACAAGCTTGTGTGGAGCTCGAACCTCTAGGGTTTGAGTCTGTGTGTTGCCACTCCTTCGGGTGTGAGTATGTTAGCTAGCAGTGAGAGTTAAGCATGGCGGTTCGGATATCTCGATGAGATTTTAGAGGCTACCCTCATAGTGCTTTGTCTATGAGCGGTTTCGATGTAATCCTTGGCATGGATTGGTTGGCGAGAACCATGCTTTGATAGATCGCCGCGGGAAAGAAGTGGTGTTTAGGCCGCCTCGAGGCCGAGCTTCAAGTTTCGCGGTGTCGGGGCGGAACTTGCCCGCCTTTGATCTCAAAGAAATAAAGCCCATAGATCGTTGGCTCGAGGAGCTTGGGGCTTCTTGGCAAAGCTGTCGGGAGATAGTAGTATCGCGCGTTGATCGTTGACATGGTCCTCGTGGTGCAAGAGTTTGCGTATGTTTTCCTGAAGAGTTGCTGGGTTTACCCCAAGCAGAGTTAGACTTCACCATTGAGCCGGAGCCGTGGACTCTTCCCATTTCCAAAGCCCCGTGATCGTATGGCGCCACCGAGTTGAGAGAACTCAAAGTGCAGGTTGCAAGAGATGCTTTGGATCGTGGTTTCATCCGTCCGAGTGTGTCCCCGTGGGGAGCACTCCGCCCGCTTTGTTAAGTTAAGAAGAAGGATGGATCCATGCGCTTGTGTATAGACTATAGAGAATCGAATAAAGTCACGGTGAAGAATAAGTATCCCCGCCGCGTATAGATGATCTGTTCGATCACCTCCAGGAGCCTCGATGTATTTTCTAAGATTGATTTGAGGTCGTGGTACCATCGGTTGAGGATTCGAGATGCGAGATATCCCAAGACCGCGTTCGGATCGAGGTATGGTCATTATGAGTTCATGGTCATGTCTTTGGACTCACGAACGCCCCGCAGCTGCGTTTATGGACATGATGGACAGAGTGTTCAAGGCATTCTTGGATAACTTTGTCATCGTATTCATAGACGACATTTTGATTTATTCGAGACAAAGGAGGACCATGCTTCGCATTTGATGCAAGTTTTGACAACATTTGCGTGAGAACGGTGCTCGCAAAATTCTCTAAGTGTGAATTTTGGCTAGAGAGAGTAGCCTTCCTTGGACATATCGTGTCGGCAGATGGTATAGCGGTGGACCCCGCAAAGATAGAGGCGCTTTAGCTCATGGGTCGATCGACGAAGCGGCGGTCGCCGAGATACGCAGCTTTTTTTGGGTCCAGCGAGTTATTACCGGCGTTTCGTGAAAGACTTTTCCGCTAAGGCAAGCACCCCTAACCCGTCTCACCCAAGAAGGGTGTTGACTTTGTTTGGGATGCTAGATGTGAGGAAAGTTTTGCCCGGCTTAAGCTCGGCTTGACGACAAAGACTGTGTTGGCGATTCGGAAGGAATAGGAGGTTTCGTAGTTTATAGTGATGCTTCCAAGTATGGTTTAGGTGTGTGTTGATGCAAAGATGGGAAGGTGATAGCTTATGCTTCCCGGCAGCTAAAGCCTTATGAGAAGAACTATCCAACTCATGATATGGAGTTGGCTGCAGATTGTTTTTGCTCTAAAGATTTGGAGGCATTACTTATATGGTGAGAGGATTCATTTGTTCACGGATCACCGTGAGCCTCAAATATTTCTTCACTCGTAAGGAGTTGAACATGAGGCAGAGGAGGTGGCTCGAGTTAGTAAAAGACTACGATCGTGAGATTTTGTATCATCCCTAAAAGCCAATGTTGTGGGCGATGCGCTGAGTAGGAAGACGTCGCATTCAAAGAGCTTTCTTTGAGCTCCCAAGTTGAATTGCGGAAAGAGTTTGAGCGAACCGTGATTGCGCGGTTGTTGGGAGAGGTTACCGCCGATAGCCCGGCTATCGGTTCACCGTCGCTTAGCGAGAGGATCATCGACAACATCGGTAGTGATCCCAAGTTGAGAGATTGCTCGAGAGGGTTGAGGCGATGGCGATTTCGACTTTGTTGTGGCACCGACGGAGGCTTAAGGTACAGAGAGGTCGGTTGTGCGTCCCGGATGACGCAGAGGTTCGAGCAGAGTTGCTCGCCGAGGCACATAGTTCCCCATTCACTTGGCACCCGTGAGGTACCAAGATGTACCGAGATCTCAAGCGGACGTTTTGGTGGATGGGCATGAAGCGAGATATAGCGGAGTTTGTTAGCGGTGTCTCACTTGTCAACAAGTGAAGGCCCCCAGACGAAACCCGCAGTTTATCGCACTAGTTAAGTGTTCCACGATGGAAGTGGGGCGAGATTTCGATGGATTTTATCTGCGGGTTGCCGAGGACACCGAGAGGGTTTACGCAGATCCGGGTAATAGTGGACCGGTGACCAAGAGTGCACACTTTATTCCCTGGAAGATTAGTTATCCAGGTGGAGCGGTGGGCACGATTATTTCTAGAGCAAATTGTGCGGTACCACGGAGTTCCGTGAAGATAGTGTCGATCGGGATTCTCGGTTCACATCTCGCTCGAGAGCGCTCGAGAAGGTTTGGGAATCGAGTGCGGCTTCAAAGATCGCCTTCCACCCTCAAACCGATGGTCGGTGAGAGGGTGAATCAGATTCGAAGACATGTTGAGAGCTCGTGTCTTGGACTTCCCAGTGCGATTGGGACCATGCACATGCTTGATGGAGTTCGCCTACAACAACGATTATCGGCGACTATTCGGATGGCCCCATTCGAGGCGTTGTATGGTAAGCGCTGCAGATCCCCAGTGTTCCGGGAGGAGGTTGGTGATGATGTGTTACGGGACCCGAGTTACTTCAGATGACGAAACGACGCAGCACGCGAAGATAAGGACTCGCATGTTGACAAACAAAGTAGGCGAGAAAAGTTACGCCCGATGTGAGGCGTAGAGACTTGGAGTTTGAGGTGGGTCAACATGTTTTCCTTAAAGTAGCACCTATGCGTGGGGTGTTAAGGTTTGGAAAGCGAGGCAAGTCGAGCCCCGTGTTTGTAGGGCCTTTTGAGATCCTTGAGCGGATCGGAGCGGTGGCCTATCGGTTAGCTTTACCCCGTCTTTGTCGGTGGTGCATAATGTGTTCCACGTTTCAATGTTGAGAAAGTGCGTGGCGATCCTTCGCATGTGCTAGAGCATGAGCCCCTAGAGTTAAGTAAAGATTTATCCTTCGAGGAGAAGCCCGTGCAAATTTTGGCTTATGAGCGCAAGGTATTGCGCAACCGAGAGATAAGTTTAGTAAAGGTTCTTTGGAGGCATCGGAGGCGGAGGAAGCGACGTGGGAGCTAGAGGATGAGATGAGGACTCATTACCCTGAGTTGTTCGATCTTAGGACTTTCGGGGACGAAAGTCTTTTAAGGGGGAGTATTATAACGGCCCGTTTTCCTTCCCAGTTAATAACAAAATTAATTGGAAAATTAATTGAATCTTTTGGGATTTGAGCCTTGCCTAAATGGTGAATGTGGAGTTTTAAGAAAAGAGTCTTAATTAAAAGAAAAAGAGAAAAGAATTTCTTTAGCCGGACCCGCAAGAGAAAAGCCTTGGGAAAGGAATTTAGGTCTCCTAACCTATTTAAAAATAAGGAAAAGAAGGAAAATCAAGAAACCCTAATTTTTCCCCTTAGAGCCGCATTCTCTCTCTCTCTCTCTCTCTCTCTCTCTCTCTCTCTCTCTCTCTCTCTCTCTCTCCTAAAACCCTAGCCAAATTTCTAGCCACACCATCGAGCCACCCCGAGCCACCGCCCCTAGCCGCACGCACCACCCCCGCGCACAGACCCTGCGCCAGACAAACCCTGCAGATGCGACCTCTGCGCTGCACCGCACTGCACCACGCCGCCCGACCTACGCCTTCCCGGCCCATCTGCTGCGCTGCGACCGAAGCCCCACCGTCGCACACCCATCGTCGCCGACGTCGCCGTAGCCACCCAAAGACCGCCCGACGTCGCTCGTGGTCGCCACAGTCCGCAACGCGCAGCCAGAGCGCGCCGCCGCCGCGCCGCCCGCCGCTCAGCGCGACCCCTCGCCACGCGCCCGGCCAGCCGAGCCGCTCGCGCGTCGCCTTGCAGCCGCACACCGCCTTGCACGCCTGCGCGTCCGCCCGGCGTGTCGCGCGCCAGCCAGCGCTTTCACCGCGCACTGCAAGCAAATGCGCCAAGCCACCCTCCTTGCCGCCGAGGCCCGTGTCTTCTCGGTGGTAATTCCCGAACCAATCCCTTTGTGTTTCCTAAGCTTCGTCTGTTGTATGTATTTACTTAGGATGCTTTATTTATGCCTAGGTTGCTCGAGTTCGTATTAAGCTCGAGGGTCTTGTTGGTTGTGATAGCTATTCTCCACTTGTTTCCGGTGTAAGGACTTCCTACCGTGGTTGTGTGGACCACTGCTATGCTTTCTTAATTGTGCCTTGTATGCTTGTTTACCTTTATGAGCATGTTAGTGGATAGGATAGCTAGTGATTAAATTCTTGCTAGCATGTTTTGCCTTTTTGTACATGTTAGTGCCATGCTAGGTTTGTTCTTCCAAATGCTTGAGATTCTGCTTTAAGCACGTAGTATCATGCTAGGCTATGTATGACAGATGTCTTTGTGAATGTTAGCCAGGAATCACGTACTTGGTAGTTTAAGCTAGTATGATAGGGTTTGTCATCATCTAGAGGCTGAGAGCGGACACAACGTACCTTGTCCCCACCGGTCGGGAGTAGAGCGAAGCATAACGTACCTTGCTTCCCCGGCGGCCAAAGGAGGGTTAGCTACCTCATTGGCATAAGCCTAGTTTGTAGCTGTTAGAGCGGAACCACCCAAGCGGTGCAAGCCTACCTTGGCGGTTCTTAGCTTCGTGTCGGTGGTACAGTTTGCACAGATGAGTCTTGAGGGCCTCGCACTCATCGTGATCGGTGACACCGTTTCCGAGTCTTAGGCATGCGTGCACTGCCCGCGTAGTTTGCCCTTAGGCCCCGCATTTACGCCGGTTGCGAGAAGAGCATGCGGTGTGCACGCCACGCGCGTTAGTAGCCGGTTCGGAGAGCTCCCGGGCAATGTTCGTGAGTACACCGTTCCTTCTTGTTTAGAGCCGGACTTGGGTACTCTCCCGATAGTCCAGATTATAGCGAGGGTAAGAGACCCTTGAGGACACCCCTTTGGGATTAACTTTAGAGTTAATCAATTGGTCGAGGAGAAAGACCCTCGAGGGTGTCGGACATCTTGGGATCGGTTTTTGAGTGATCAATTGGCCAAGGGAGAAAGACCCTTGGAGATGTCCCGGGATTGGTTTGAGAGCCAATCATTAGGCCTAAGTAGGAGACTTCCGTGGATTCCGATTTGCCTTGTGAGCTCATTGAGCTAAGATCCGTGTTGATATTTGTGGCATGTGTACTAGGTCGCTAGATGATAGATTGCATCGTATCGTACCCGGTCGGGGTTCTTCTTGAGTATGTTTATACTCACCCTTATCGTGGTTTCTTCCACAGGTAACTTGGGACAAAGACCGAGGTGGCTAGCGGAGAGAGCCGGAGATCATGGATGCTTCTTGACACTCTGTCATGTCTTATTTTACTGTTTTTGGATTTCACATGTAGTTGGACTTAGGTCCGTAGGGAAAACTATGATTTGAACTATTTTATGTTTTTAAGGAAAGTCTTGATCGATCCATTGTTTTAATTTGAATGGTTCGTTTTTGCCTAATGAATGTTTACTTTGTTTTGACTGTTTTCCCGCTCATGTGTTTGAAAAGCTTTTAATCCGACCCTGGCTGGGTCCTTTTATGTTTTAAATTGGCATGCTGAGTAAAGACCTAGATTTAGTTCCATTTTCGGGTTGGGTCTTTACAAGCGGAGACGAGCAGGTTCTGACTCGTTGTTGGTTTGGGCTTAGAGATCCATCATGCCAACTTTCCCGCAGTGCGAGCATGTTTTAGCAGCTTGTTGTGGTATCCATATAGATTCGGATGCCCTGGGACGTCGTCCCCGAGGGAGGTAGAGCTTAGACTCCCATTGGCCATTTGTGGCTCAGTTGCTGCTTTTCCCTTATTGAGAGGGTGGAGGTGCTTTGTGCAGATCGCCAGTATGTTGATCGCACCCAGAGGAGCAGGACGCTTGGCATGTCCGACCGAGGAGTTGGACTGATCTTGATGATGTTGAGGCCGCGTCCAGGGTCGTTTAGACTCGTTGGCCAGAGTTGTCCCTGGCAGTTGAGTTGCCTAGAAGAGGGGGTAGAGGCTAGCAGCGCCTCAGAGTGAGACTCCTTGAGCAGAGTGTGCTCCAGCCATGAGAGATTGGATGGCAGGTCTTTAGCTATCAGAGAGCGGAGACCCAGGCGTAGTTTGTAGCGCGTAGTGAGGAGTCCCGAGCAAAGATAGCCCAGCTGGTAGAGTTTGTTTCAGCATTTTCCCCCAGTAGCTCTTGTAGCCCCGGAGGTTCCCTGGATGGCATGATCAGCAGGTTTATGCCGATGAGGATGCTTGTGGAGCAGGTCCCCGTGTGGACTAGCCTGGGTAGCTCAAGTGTTGATCTTGAGCCTTAGCAGATTGTTGATTGCCCAGTGAGTAGCTGCAGAGTTGACAGCCTTCGAGGAGATTGTTGAGGCATCTTTGTGCTCTCATAAAGTGTTGCTTGTTTTTGTAAGTCCTGCTGCTAGTAGTAAAGCAGTTGGCCAGGTTTGAGTTTAGCATCCGTGTGTGGGATGCCTCTGTGCTCGAGAGGCCGAGGTGTGCTGCCTCTGTCTTTATTTGAGTACGATGGTTGGTGGTGGAAGTCCCTTGTGAGAGGTGGACTAGCAGAGTCTCCACCAGTCGTCCGATTGATTGGCAAGTTGCCGTGTTAGTGGCTTGAGGCAGATGTAGAGACATCTTTGCCCCCTTGCAAGCTCTCTTTGTTGTTTAATGTTCCCGTTTCTCGGATGTTTGGTAGAGTTGAGCACTCTTCCTTGGTGAGCTCCTAGAGTGGAGCTAGTCGCCGCTTGTTGAGAGATCCGGCGAGTTTTGTTGAGCATCATGTGGAGATGCTAGTGTAGGCCGTGAGCCTTTGGTTTGATGAGATGCCATAGGCATGGCTGTTTGAGTTGAGCCCTCGTATGCCTAGCCAGAGTTGTTGTCACTTGAGGTAGTGACCTTGTTGGCCCCATCTGTAGTATGATGTGGATTGGGTAGTAGTAGCACTTGAGGTGCATTGGTTGGTGTGCCACTTTGGCACTAAGTCTGGTTCAGCTTGAGTTTGGCTTGGGCATAGCGAGATGGTTCTATGCCGTTCGAGTTCAGCGCACTTCTTTAGCCTTGGATCTGTTTATGGCGCTGCACTGTTTAGGTCGTGCCGGAGGGCTAGTTCGGTGGTAGTCGATGGACTACAAGCGAAAGGATGCTCGAGAGGAGCCGGAGCCTCTTCCCAGTGTTTCTGGAGGTTGAGTAAGTCAGCAGATTGGTTGGTAAGTGTTGGTGCGCTTGAGTCTCGCGCTAGTGTTAAGGCCAAGAGATTTCTTGTGGATGGTAGTGCGGTCAACTACCTTCGAGGGCCTTATCTGAGGAGACTTGAGCATCGTAGATGCGAGTTCGGTCCAGCAGAGGGACCCTGAGTTGGATGCCTTTGAGGCGAGATGAGCTGATGCCTTGCGAGAGGATTTGGATGCCTTATGGGTAAGCACCCTTGGTAGAGGCTTGGTATAAAGTAAGTTCGGTTTGGCATGGTTATGCTTTTGTAAAGCAAGGTTGCCTCAGCTTTGAGCATCGTGTGGAGTTGGAACTTTTGGTGTTCCTTCGGTTGGAGTTCAGTTGGAAACTGAACACGTGCAGTGGTAGCAAAGCCGCGCAGTTTCTGATCGCCTTGGCTGAGAGAGTTGTTTGGATCCATTCCTTGGGTAGAAGCCTTGTTGAGAGGCTGATGTTTGAGTAGGAGGACGACGCATTCGGTAGCGTTTCGGGTCCTCTTGGTTCCCAAGGAATTGGAGTTGGCCTGCATGGTTGAGATGCTGGAGTGAGTTGTGCCTGTTCAGGCAGTTGGTTGTTAGCTCGTTTGTCGGTCGTGTGTGTCGGAGGGTGATCGGAGGATCCCTAGGTTGTGGAGAGTCTCTCCAGAGCTCAGTCAGGCCCAGGTAGTGAGTTTCAGTGGGCAAGCTTGAGGCATGTAGTTTGTAGCCTCGGTTGAGTTGCTAGCAGTCTTGGTACACTAGCAAGCCAGTGTTTGTTTGGAGTAGAGTCCGGATTGGTTCCGGTGTGGTGGCTAGTTGATGTTTGGTGTCAACCAAGGTGTGGTTTAGAGCTTCTAGAGATTAGCTTTGCTCGTGGGACGAATGGTTCGTGTCCAGTTGGTTGTTTTCCTGTTTCCAGGATGTCGAGTTGCCCCGTTTGGCATTTGGAGGTTCAGTCTGAGGTGGACCCCTGTGGTTGCCCCGTGAGATGTAGATGTTGTTGCTCTAGTGGAGCAAGACAGTGAGCGTATGTGGAGCTCTCTGTCCTTTGGTTGTCTGCTTGTAAGAGCCGTTTCCTTCGGGGATTTGTCAGGTTACTCCTTTGGTCTTGGAATTGATGGTAGTGGTGCTAGCAAGAGGGAAACATTTGTTGGCTACTTGGAAGTAGTCGTTTGTTCAGTTAAGCGGATTCTTGGATGGTAATCTAGAGGCTGCAGTAAAGGTTGTTCTGCCTCTTGTGAGTGTTTGGCCAAGATTTGGTTCTCTTGTTGTTTCGAGAGCTAGTTCGGTTCTAGCTGGAGGGCGTTGCCTTGAGGTCTTTTTCCTAGTCAGGAAGTTTTGGGAGTTGACCCCTCCCTCGGCGGTTGAGTAAGTGTTGTTAGTTCCGGATTTGTGTTTCTATTGATTGCTGTTGCCTTGGGTTTGAGCAAGTCAGCGAGCTTGTGTGATGTTCGCTGCCCTTCAGAGTTTGCTTGCTGGGAAATCGTTTCTCGTTTAGCAGGAGTCAGCTTAGCTCCTGAGTTGTGTAGTGGATCAGAGTAGCGCAGTGGTCAGCTCAGCGAGAGGGCCCCTGCATTGTGTTGTTAGCAAGCAAGTTTTTTTTTTTGTCCCCGCAAGGGCGGTGGCCTGCCAGTAAGAGTTGTTTCTGGCAAGTTGTTGGTTCTTTGGGGATTGAAGATTTCCCTTTCCCCTAGTCTCTGTGGTGGTTGAGTTTCTCCCTGGATGTCAGCCTCGAGAGTTAGCTTCTGAGGTAGTCTTGCGGATTCGTGTGGCTCAAGATCCGTAAGCTTTGAGGTTGTCGTTATCCGTTTTCCTCGTGAGGTTTCGGGAGTGGAGCTTCTGGTTGGAAGCTGAGTTAGGCTTAAGCTTAAAGGAGAAGTTCTTTGAGTAGCCAGTTGGATTTTTAGAGTTGAGTAGTAGCTTGGAGGCGAGCGTTGCTCGTTATAAGTTTGGGTTGAGTTCTGCTGAGCAAGCCCTTCTCGGGCTTTGCTCCTTGTTGTGCGCTCGCAGTTGGAGTAGCAGAGCCGTTTGAGTGAGTTGGCACAGAGGTGCCGTGGCTTTGGTTGGTAAAGTCGTTGAGCTGTTTTCCTCAAGGTGTTGTGTCGCAGAGAGCTGCGTGATGTTTTAGTCCTTGCAGCCCGACTTTTCCTTGAGAGGAATTTTGGTGGTTTCCTTGCCTGGCAGTGTTTTCTTTGGCCAGTTGCTAGTAGGTTTGCATGGAAAAGTTTGCTTTCGACCGTTGAGAGGCTGCTGTTTGTTGGCCGTTTGGTTTTCTTGAACCTGGAAGGTTCAGTTGTTTGGCCAGTTTGTTGTTGGGTTGAGGCTGTTTGTTAACAGTTGTGAGCTCCTAGAGGAGTTTTGCCAGAGCGTGGTGTAAAGTTTCAGAGCTTTTGGCCAGTCCTCGAGTTTGCTGAGAGTAGCACCGTTTTAGAGTTGGTGCGAGTTGAGGACGTGGTTTGCCGTCTGTTCCCTTGGAGTTCAGCAGTATGCCCGGGTTTGGATGGCATTGTGGCCTTGAGTTTTTGAAAACCCAAGAGAGTTTTGATTCTCGAAGAGGGCTAGTGTTGTTGGCCGAGAAGTTCAGTTGGCTGGATCAGTGGAGTTTTCCTGGAGTTGTTTCGTCTTAGGACTTTCGAGGACGAAAGTCTTATAAGGAGGGAGTATTGTAATGTGCCCGCGCTCCTATTCCAGTTTTCGAGGTGCCTTCGGGTCAAGATTCGGTTGTTTGGTTGGGTTTTAGAGCCGTTTGGACCCTTGGGGGTATTTTGGTCTTTTGGCTCTCCGGGCAGGATTTGTGGTTTTCGTGGCTTCGAGGTAGCTCCCGCTTTGTCGAGGCTTGTTTGTTGGTGGTCATGAGTCCCGTGGTGTTTGGGCTAGTCGGTTGGATGCTCGGTTGTGGTTTGGGCTTTGGCAAAGTGTTGGTTGGTTGTGTGTTTCCTTTGGGATTCGAGCCCGGGCCCTTAGTGTTGCTTTGGGAGTTGGATTTAAGTGAGTTTGATTGATTGGAAAAGATTGCTTCGGTCGGGTTTCGAAGGAGGAAGCCGGGAAATGGGATTTTTGAGGTTGTTAAGTGGAAAAGGATGGAAAATGGAATTAAAATCCCATTTTTCCATTTTTTCCCATTTTTCCTTTTTATTTCCCTTTTTTCTTTTATTTTTCCCCAAAAGCCGAGCCCTGTTTATTTTAGTGTATTTAGGGCTATTTATGATTATTGATGTGTTTGTTTGCCTCGATATAGGTTGCTCGGGTTCGATCGCAGTTATTTTTATTGTGTGTTGTTGCCTTCCGACCAAGTGAGGATTTCTTACCGGAGTTGTGTGGGCCCTGCGATATTTTCATGATTATGCCTTGCTTGTTTGCTGAATGTTATGAGCATGATAATAATAGAGCAGCTTTGATTGATTTCTGCTAGGTTTGTTCTGCCAGCATGCTTGTGATTCCTGCTTAAGCTCGTAGTATCATGCTAGGTAGTGTGATTGATGTCGGTCTTTGCTTGCTAGCCAGGAATCATTGCTTTTTCTCTGTACTCTTAGATAGAGTTGTAGGGTTTGTCATCATCCAGAGGCTGAGCGGACATAACGTACTTTGTCCCACTAGCTCAGGTCGGGAGTAAAGTGTGCGAAGCATAACGTATCTTGCTACCCCCCCCCCCCCGACCAGTCGGTTGTGGAATTAGCTACCCACTTCGGCATAGCCTAATTTGTAGCCTGCTAGAGCGGAACCCTGCCATCGGTGTAAGCCTGCCCTGGCCGGTTCTTAGCTTCAGGTCGGTGGATCATGCCGCATGATGAGCGCCGAGGCCTCGCGCATCGTGATCGCGACACCGCCTCCGAAGTCATAGGCATGTGCACTGCCCGCGTAGTTTGCCCTTAGGCCCCCGCATTTACGCCGGTTGCAGAGGAGCATGCGGTGTGCGAGCACAAGCGTTAGTTGCCGGTTCGGAGAGCTCCCCCGGGCTAATGTCGTGAGTACACCATTCCTTCCGTTAGAGCCTGACTTCGGGTACTCTCCCGTAAGTCCAGATTAGTGCAAGGGTAAGGAGGCCCTTGAGGACATTCTAGGGATTAGTGTATTCCCCCCGAGTGACAGATACCTCGGTGATGTCTAGGATTGGTCAGTGTATCCAATCCCAGCTAGGCCGGAAGTAGGAGACTTCCGATGACTCCAGATCTTGTTTTATGAGCTCGTTGAGCCATGATCTGTGTTGGTAGCTGTTTGCTTGCATGCTTTGGTACTAGATGACTGATTATATCGTGATTGTACCCGGTTGGGATTCTTACTTGAGTAATTCGTTACTCACTCTTACTTATCTTTCAGGAAACCATGGCGCGAGGCAGGATGGCTGGAGGAGGAGCTGTGATCATGGAAAACCCGTTGTTCAACTCTCAGTCTTGTATTTATGTTTTAAATGTCCTCTGAATGCATGTAGTTGGGCACGGAGCCCTAGGTTGTTTTATGACTGTATTTACGGATTCGAGCATTGTTGTAAATGTTGTAAAGTTGTATGTTTTTAATAAATCTCTGATCAGAGTAAGTTTTGGAAATGTATTTGTCTTGGAACAGGTGCTTGGAAACAGGGACAGGTTTCAAGAATTTTGTATTGACTTTTTAAATGAACTCTTGCCGGTTTTTGGATTTTACTTAGAATCCGAAACAACCCTATTGCAAATTCTAGTGTTGATTTGTATGCATGCATTGAGGTAAGGGCCCATTTAGAGCCCCATTCGGGTCGGGTCGTGTAAAGACCCAACCAGAAAACGGTGCTAAACCTAGGCCTTTACTCAGCATGCCAGTGAAAAGCTTAAAAGGACCCAGCTAGGGTCGGTTTGTAAAACTTTTCAATTATAAGAGTGGAAAACATTAAAAACAAAGTAAACATTCATTAGGCAAAAACGAACCATTCAAATTAAAACAATGGATCGATCAAGATTTCCTTAAAAACATAAAATAGTTCAAATCATAGTTTTCCCTACGGATCTAAGTCCAACTACATGTCAAATCCAAAAACAAGAAAATAAGACACGACAGTGTCGTGTCAAGAAGATCCATGATCTCCCAGCTCTCTCCGCTAGCCACCTCGGTGCTTTGTCCCAAGTTACCCGTGGAAGAAACCACGATAAGGGTGAGTATAAACATACTCGGTAAGAACCCCGACCGGGGTACGATACGATGCAATCTATCATCTAGCAACCTAGTACACATGCCACAAATATCAACACGGATCTTAGCTCAACGAGCTCACAAGGCAAATCCAGAATCCTCGGAAGTCTCCTACTTCCGGCCTAATGATTGGCTCTCAAACCAATCCCGGGACATCTCCGAGGGTCTTTCTCCCTCGGCCAATTGATCAGCTCAAAAACCGATCCCAAGATGTCCGACACCCTCGAGGGTCTTTCTCCCTCGACCAATTGATTAACTCTAAAGTCAATCCCAATGGGTGTCCTCAAGGGCCTCTTTACCCTCGCTTATAACTGACTATCGGAGAGTACCCAAGTCCGCTCTCTAAACGGGAAGGACCGGTGTACTCACGAACATTAGCCCGGGAGCTCTCCGAACTGGCCGCTAACGCGTGTGTGCGTGCACACGCATGCTCTTCTCGCAACCGCGTAAATGCGGGGGCTAAGGGCAAACTACGCGGGCCGTGCACGCATGCCTAAGACTCGAAACGGTGTCACCGAACACGAGTGCGAGGCCCTCGGCACTCATCTCATGCGGCAGCTGTACCACCGACTGAAGCTAAGAACCGCCAAGGCAAAGCTTGCACCGATGGCGGTGGTTCCGCTCTAGCGAGCTACAAACTAGGCTTATGCCGATGTGGTAGCTACATCCACATCGGCTGTCGGGGGGAAGCAATGTACGTTATGCTTGGCTCTACTCCCGACCGGTGGGGACAAGGTACGTTATGTCCGCTCTCAGCCTCTAGATGATGACAAACCCTATTATACTAGCTTAGACTACCAAGTACGTGATTCCTGGCTAACATTCACAAAGACATCTGTCATACATAGCCTAGCATGATACTACGAGCTTAAAGCAGGAATCTCAAGCATGCTGGAAGAACAAACCTAGCATGGCACTAACATGTACAAAAAGGTAAAACATGCTAGCAAGAATTCAATCACTAGCTATCCTATCCACTAACATGCTCATAAAGGTAAACAAGCATACAAGGCACAATTAAGAAAGCATAGCAGGGTCCACACAACCACGGTAGGAAGTCCTTACACTGAAACAAGTGGAGAATAGCTATCACAACCAAAAAGACCCTCGAGCTTAATACTAACTCGAGCAACCTAGGCATAAATAAAGCATCCTAAGTAAATACATACAGCACCGTAAGCTTAGAAAACACAAAGGGATTGGTTCGGGAATTACCACCGAGAAGACACGGGCCTCGCGCAGCAAGGAGGGTGGCTTGGGCGCCGCTGGTGCGGCCTGGGCGCTGGGCGCGCACGACGCACGTCGGGCGGACGCGCAGGCGCAGCGCGCGGTGGTGTGCGATCGCAAGGCGACGCGCGCGAGCGAAGCGGCTCGGCCCAGGTTGGCGCGCGAGGGGGTCGCGCCGGAGTGGGTGCGCGCGCAGGTCGTCGCGCTGAGCGGCGCGGCGCGGCGCGCGCGGCGCGTCTGGGCTGCGCGCGCGGCCTTTGTGCGACCACGAGCGACGCCGCCGGGCGCAGCTGGCGACCACGGCGACGTCGGCGGCGATGGGTGTCGCGACGGTGGGAGCTTCGTGCCGCAGCGTCAGCGGTGCGGGCGGGCGGCGGGTGGCCGGCGGCGTGGTCTGTGCGGCGCGGGTGGCCGAGCGCGCAGGGCCGCGGCAGCAGCGGGTGGTGCGATGGAGCAGGTGGTGCGTGCGGCTAGGGCTGGGTGGCTCGGGGGTGGTTCGATGGTGGTTCGAAGGTGTGGCTAGGGCTGCTCGGCTAGGGTTTTAGGAGAGAGAGAGAGAGAGAGAGAGAGAGAGACGGCCAACAAAGGGAAAAATAGGGGTTTCTTGATTTTTCCTTCTCTTCCTTATTTTAAATAGGGTTAGGAAACCTAAAATTCCCTTCCCAAGGATTTTTCTCTTGCGGGTCCCGGCTAAAGAAATTCTTTTCTCTTTTTAGTTCAAATTCTTATTTAAAACTCCAATTCCACCATCTAGGGCAAGGGTTCAAATCCCAAAGGATCCAATTAATTCCCAATTAATTTTGCTATCAACCGGGAAGGAAAACGGAGCCGTTACAGGTCGTTACGCACTAATCCACCAAAAATCTGAACTCACACAACAACCTCAACCTGCTGACAGCTCCCACACAGAAACCTACAATCCAACAACTTGAGTGCTACGAACTCGGAAGCCCAAACAACTGAAAACTGCATAGCTACGCCAATCCACTCAACTCAAACTCGACTTAGATTACTGAATGGAAAAGTCAACCTGCTATCAACAGGGCCCCAGAGGGCTCCCTCCACTAAACTTACCTCCACGCAAACAACGGAACGAAGCTTGCCTCAAATATGAAACACATCTCGCAAGACCAAACGATAACACATACAGGCTTAACTTTCTAGCATAGGCTTATTGCACCTTTCCACCGAAACTTCACAAACGGGACGCCACTACCCGGTTAACACCAATTACCAAGAACAAGAATACCAACAATGGCTGGCAGAGCACAAGCTACACTAACCAGCAAGGATCCCTCAATAGGTCAAGACCCTAATCCAACTACAATGGTGCAACCTCATCCCACAACTGATACAAATGGGGTCCTCAACTACAAAGGTGCAACAGCTCCAAGGCCAAACACACAAAGTACCTTAGCTGACTGGGCCCAACACTCACAAGAGGCAAAACAACCCTTACAGCAACTTCCAGAACACCACTCACGAGTCCGCTTAACTGGACAAACAACTGCTTCCAAGCAGCCAACAAACTTTTCCCTCTTGCTAGCACCACTACCATCAACTCCAAGACCAAAGGAGTAACCTGACAACTCTTATTAGGAAACGGTTCTTACAAGCGGACAACCGAAGGACAGAGAGCTCCACACACGTTCGCTATCTTGCTCCGCTAAAGCAACAACATCTAAATCTCACGGGGGCAACAACAGGGGGGTTCCACCACAGACTGAACCGCCAACAACAAACTAGCCAAAACTCACCTCCAAACACCAAAGGAGGGCAACTCTCAACATCCTAGAAACAGGAAAAACAACCGACAGGGCACGAACCACTCTCCCCACGAAAAAAACTAACATCTAGCAACTCAAAACCACACCTTGGTCAACACCAAGCACCAACTTGCCACCACACCGGAACCAATCCAGACTCTACTCCAAACAAACTCTAGCTTGCTAGCCTACCAAATCTGCCAGCAACTCACCTGAGGTCTACAACCTACACGACTCCAGCTTGCCAACTGGACTCACTACCTTGGTCTAATTGAGCTCTGGTGAGGCTCTCCACAACTAGGGTTTCTTCGGCAACCCTCAAACACGCACTGTCGTCAAACGGTCTAACAGGCAACTGCCTGAACAAACAACTCTTTTCTTTCCAGCATCACAACCATGCTGGACCGCTCCGAACCTCGAAACCAAAAAGACCAGAAACGCTTTAGAATGTGTCATCCTCCTACTCAAAGCATCAGCCACATCGTAGCTTCCACCCAGGGTAACGATTCCGAGCAACACTCTTAGCAACTACGGTCAGGAACCACGTGGCTTCGCTACAACCACCATTTGTTCAGTACCATCTGAACTCCAACCATGATCAACAAGAGGTTCCACCAACCAAGCTTAGGTTCAACTTAACAAATTTGCCTAGGCAACAACCCGACTACGAGCACGGTATCCTTACAACCACAACTAAATCCTTATGACATCCACCTGGAGTCCAACTTCTCCAAGAACTGAGCACCAGTTCTCCAATGCAAACCCTACATGGTTCTGAAACTCTCGCCACCAGAACGAACTATACAGAAACACACTTATGTGCACAACTCCCAACCTTCCTTTAGAGATCCAAGACCAACAGGCGCTTTCTAAAAAGGCAACAACTAACTTCCGGCAGGGATGCAATCAACCAAAAGAACACCAAAAGTTCCATCTCTACACGATACTCGAAGATGTGGCCACCTTGCTCCACTAAAGCATATCAATGCCAAACCGAACTTACCTCATACCAACATCTCTACCAAGTGTGCTTTACACATAAGACATCCAACTCATCTCATGAGGCATCTAACTCATCTCATAGGCATCCCACTCATCTCATAAGCATCCAACTCATCTCATAGGCATCCAACTCCTGTCCCCTCTGCTGGACCAAACTCGCATCAACGATGCTCAACTCTCCTCAGATTTAGGCACTCGAAGGTAGTTGACCGCACTACCAACCACATAGATCTCTTGGCCTTAGCACTAGCGTGAGACTCACACGAACTAACACTTATCAACCTTCAACCTGCTGACGCACGCTTACCTCGGTAACACTGGGAAGAGGCTCCGGCTCCTCACGAACATTCTTTCGCTTGTAGTCCTTCGACTACCACTAAACTAGCCCTCTTGCACGACCTAAACAGGTGCAACTGCCATAAACGGATCCAAAGGCTAAAGAAGTGTGGTGAACTCCGGACGGGTCATAGAACCATCTGCTATACCCATGCCAAACTCAGGCCTGAACCAGACTTAGTGCCAAAGCGGCACACCAACCAATGCACCTCAAGTGCCACTACTACCAAATCCACATCTTACTACAAATAGGGCTAGCAAGGTCACAACCTCAAGTGACAAAAACCCTGGCTAGGCATACAAGGGCTCAAAAACTCAAACAACCCTGACTATGGCATCTCATCTAACTGAAGTCTCACGGCCTACTCTTGCATCTCCACATGATGCTCTACAAAACTCTGGCTGGCTCTCTCAACATGAAGCAGTTAGCCCTACTCTAGGGGCTCACCATAAGAAGAGTGCTCAACTCTACTAAACAACTGGGAAACCACCAACGGATCAAGTCCGATGGGTACACTGCTCGCTGCACCCTTAACCACAAGGTTCCGACTTACTGGCTGCAAAACAACAACACTTTACAAGAGAACAAAGATGTCTCTACGTCCTTCTCGAAGGCTACTAACTCTGCAGCCAATCTCTGGTCAACCAAACAATCTGCTAAGGTTCAAGATTAACACCTGAACTACCCAGGCTAGTCCACACTAGGACCTGCCCCACTAACATCAACATGAGCAAAGCCATAGCTAACTCCTCTCCTGGAGTGGTACTCCAGGGCAAATCACCTTCACCCTCTCTCTAGGGGAAAACTAACAACTGGGCCACAAGTGGCCTACGGGAGTCTAATCTATGCCTCCCTCTGGGACGATGTCCCCGCGGTATCTGAATCTATCTGGATACCCTGACTAGCTGCTATCATACTTCTTACATTGCGGGAAGTTGGCATGATGGTGCTCTGGACCCAAACCAACAATGAGTCAGAACCTGCTAAAACTGTACTCCACAAAACTAAACAAGGCATACACTAGATGAAAAGTATTGTAAATTCTTAACCCTTTCTAAAACTGTAAACTTATGCGTACCTGATGACTGTCGAAGTGATGATGATCATGGAAAAATGACCTACAACAAAAGGTCAGTCGACAAAATCTATGACTTTGGGCTCTGATACCAACTGTAAAGACCCGACCCAAAAAGGGGTTCTAAATTAGGCCTTTACCTCAATGCATGCATTCAAAAGTTAAAGACAATATGCAAGCATGGTTTTCGGATTCTAAGTGAAAACTAAAACATACAAACACCCATTTAAAAAGTCAATATAAAATTCCTGAAACCTATCCCTGTTTCCAAGCACCTGTTCCAAGACAAATACATTTCCAAAACTCACTCTCATCAGAGATTTATTTAAAACATTCAAAACTTTACAATGGTTACAACAGTGCTAGAATCCGGAAACAGTCAGAAAACAACCTAGGGCTCCGTGCCCAACTACATGCATTTAGAGGAAAATAAAACACAAAGAATCATAGACATAAACTCAGAGTTCGAACAACGGGATTCCATGATCACAGCTCCTCCTCCAGCCATCCTGTCTCGCACCATGGTTACCTGTGGAAAACCACAAAATAAGGGTGAGTAACGAATTATTCAATAAGAATTTCCAACCGGGGTACAATATGATATACATGGTCATCTAGTAGAATGGTATGCAAGCTATGAATATAAACACAGAAGAGAGCACATAGCTTAAATCCACACATAAACCTCGGATGCCATCTCAGGGTCTAACTCTGGAATAATCAACCTCACGATACGATCCTATACGAGAAACAAGTCTCAGCCTCAGCCTGTCTACTGTCAATACGAAAGGTGCATTGGCTCACAATCCCGAGGAGCTCTCCAGTCGGCGCTATAATGAGCGTATGCGCGCACCGCATGCTACTGCAAACCATGGGGGGTGCCGGGTCTAGTGGCAAGCTGCCCAGGTCCAGTCACCATGCCTATTTAATCTCTTGATCGGTTTCACTGACATAGGGGTGTGAGACCTGGACAAGTGAACTTTGTCATCGTGAACCACCGCACCTGAGGCTAAGGAACCGGTCGTGGTAGGCTTACACCAGGAAGCCGTCCTTGCCCTATCAGGTGGCAATCCAGGGCTACTGCCGAACACGCTGAGGACGTGCCGACTGCCGGGGACAAGGCAATGCCATGTCATCATCCCGACCGTTGGGGCATTTAACAGTCTGCCACCCTCATCCAAGATTGCAGGGCTTGCCGATAGGGTTAGCTAAACCCTCACGGGGGATTAGGGACGGAGTACTGCCTCATACGTTCCTGCCTTGTATGCAAGGTACTTTATGCATACTGGCACGGATGATGCAACCTATCTGAACTCTAAACTATAACATCAACAGCAAACAATCCAATACGTGCTCAACAGATACAACGAACCTAGCATGATACTACGAAGCAAGAACAGATAACGAGCATGCCAGATCGGAACAACCTAGCATGGGCTAACATGAGAAACAACATAAGAAATCATGCCAGTCGGGAATTCAGAACAGAGGACCTATCACTAAACATGTTGATAAACACAAACAAGCATACAAACATCAACCACATATAATATCGCAGGGCCCACACAACTCCGGTAAGAAATCCTTACCTGGTCGGAAGGCAACTACACACAAGAATCCTAAGCTGCGATCGTTCTCGAGCTAGCTAATGAGAACCTAACAAGCACAATAATTATCACAATCCATAGGCCTAAATATAATAAAACAAACAGGGCTCAGCTCAGGAGCAACTCACACGGCACGACTGACGCGCCGACGGACAGGCTGCACGATCGTGGCTGCTGCTGGGCGCTGATGGGTGGCAGGGCTACGCGCTGGGCGTGCTTGTGACGAATTCGACACAAAACATGGCCCTAAACCGGGGTTCTCACTCAGCATGCAAGTTAAATATGAAATCAAGCGGTTTAGTGCTCATATTTAAAAACCTTTCAAAACATATGAGAAGGGGGAACCCTTAAAACATAACCAACAGTTTTCATTTAAACAATCCAACGAAGTAAAACAACCTGGCTAGTATTTATAAAACATACAATACAATTTAAACAACTTTTTAAACAATGTTCCCCTAGGACTCCTTTCCATCTACATGTTGAATAAACAATGCAATAATAAATGACAGAGTGCCGGCGGCTCCCCATGATCAATCAGCTCCCTCCGCTAGCCATCTTGGTGTTGTCCCAAGCTACCTGAAAGATAAATAAGGGTGAGTATAAACATACTCAGTAAGAATCCCCAACTGGGGTACAATACGATACATCAGTCATCTAGCACCTCAACATGCAAGCAAACAGCTATCAACACAGATCATAGCTCAACGAGCTCATAAAACAAGATCTGGAGTCATCGGAAGTCTCCTACTTCCAGCCTAAGGATTGGATACACTGACCAATCCTGGGACATCACCGAGGTATCTTTCACTCGGGGGGAATGCACTGATCCCAAGAATGTCCTCAAGGGCCTCTTGCCCTCGCTGTAAATCTGGACTTACGGGAGAGTACCCGAAGTCTGGCTCTAACGGAAGGAATGGTGTACTCACGAACATTAACCCGGGGGAGCTCTCCGAACCTGCGACTAACGCGTGTGCGCGCACACCGCATGCTGCTGCAACCGGCGTAAATGCTGGGGCCAAAGGGCAAACTATGCGGGCCAGGTACGCATGCCTATGACTCGGAAGCGGTGTCACTGATCACAGTAGAGCGAGGCCCTCGGCCCTCATCATGCGGCAAACAACCACCGACCTGAAGCTAAGAACCGGCCAAGGTAGGCTTACACCGTTGGCAGGGTTCCGCTCTAGCAGGCTACAAACTAGGCATACGCCAATGAGGTAGCTAAGTCTCATTGGCTACCGGGAGAGGGGAGAAAAAGAAATGTATGTTATGCTTTGCTCTATATCCGACCACTGGGGACAAAGTACGTTATGTCCGCTCTCAACCCCTGAAGCAACGCTTCGCTTTACTCCCTACCGGTGGGGACAAAGTACTTTATGTCCACTATCAGCCTCTGGATGATGACAAACCCTACAACTCTATCTAAGAGTACAGAGCAAATAAATGATTCCTGGCTAGCAAGCAATGACCGACATCAATCACATTTACCTAGCATGATACTACAACTTAAGCAGGAATCATAAGCATGCTGGCAGAACAAACCTAGCATGGCACTAACATGTAAAATCAGGCAAACATGCTAGCAAGAGGTCAAACAAAGCTGCCCTATCAATATCATGCTCATAACAATTAGCAAGCATACAAAGCACAATCATGATATATCGCAGGGTCCACACAACCACGGTAAGAAATCCTTACCTGGAACAAGCAGAAAAAACAATAATCATAATAACAAATCAACGAGCGATCCTCGAGCCTCTAATCGAACCCGAACAGCCTATACATCAAATAAAGCACCCAAATCAAATACATAAAACACCCCAATTAATCATTAACCAGCAGCCAACAAATCAGGGCCCAACGAACAAAAGACTCGGGAAATACCATCCGAGAAGTCACAAGGCTCGGGCCAACCAACACACCACAAGCAGGTTGTCGGCAGGGGCAGAAGCTGGCTGGGCGCAGGCGCTGGGGCGCAGACACGGGAGCAGGGGCGCGGAGGCTGCGCGTGGGCGCGGGCAGGGGTGAGGCAAGTGCGCGCGGGCGCGGGCTCGAGCTCGACTGGGTGACGACGCGCAGCTCGGCTCGGCACAGGGGACGGCGCGCGGGCGCGAGCTCGGCAAGCAATAGGGATGCGGGCGCGAGGGCTGAGCGACGCGGTCGGGCGAGGGCTGAGCGACGCGGCTGGGTACAGTGCGCAGCTGGGCAACACGGATCAGGGCGAGGGCTGAAAAACGCGGTCGGGCGGCCTGGGAGCCGGGCGACGCGACTCGGCACAGGGCAGGGGCGAGCTGGGCGACGCGGGCTGGCACTGTGCGCGGCTAGGCTCGGGCTGGCTCGGGCGTGGGCGAGCTGGGCTACCAGGGGGCTCAGGCTGGCTCGGGCGTGGGCGACCAAGGGGCCTGCTCGGGCTGGAGGAGAGAGAAAGGGAGAGAAAAGAAAAAAATGGGGATTTTTGGAAAAATGGGAAATAAAAGGAAAAATGGGGATTTTAAATAAAAAAAGAAATTTCCTTTTTCTTTTTATCTTTATCCAAAATTAAATCCAAACTTATCCATTTTTCCAATTTTCCAAAATATCCTTAAAATCCTTAAATCCCATTTCCCGGCTTCCTCCTTCTAGACCCGACTGAAGCAAGCTTTTCCACTGAATAAATCTCACTGAAATCAGCCTCCCAAATCAACACCAAGGGCCCGGGCTCGAATCCCAAAGGAAACACCCAAACACCCCTAAGGGTCAAAACAGCTCTAACGGCCCAACCGAACCACTGAATCTGAACCGGAAGCTCCTCGAGAACTGGAATAGAAAACTGGGCCGTTACAATACTCCCTCCTTTTAAGACTTTCATCCTCGAAAGTCCTAAGACGAAACGGCTCTAGGAATACTCCACTGATTCCTAGCCAACCAAACTTCTCGGCTAAGACAACACTAGCCCTTCTTCGAGAACCAAACCCTCTTGGGTTCTCAAAGGCTGAAAGCCACAATGCTAACCAGACTGCCACAATCTATCTCAGCATCGAGACGAGGAACACAAAAATGCACCGCTGCCAAAGACGGGCAAAGCTAACCACTACTCCGATCCGCTCAAGGATCTCAAAAGGCCTTTCAAACCAGGGGCTCAAATAAACCCTGCTAATCCAACACTGAACACCTCTCTACGGTGTTACTCTCAGCAAACTCGCAGACTGGGCACAAGCTCCAAAACTCAACGCCACGCACTGGCGTAACTTCTCTGAATGCCCACAGCTGTTAACAAACAGCCTCAACTCTACACCATGCTGGCCAAACAACTGATCCTCTCAGGTTCCAGAAAACTAAACAGCCTACTCTTACTTCACATGAGGCCAGCGAACCACAAAGCTTGCCTACAGCCTTAACGAAAAACAATCAAATCACCAACTGGCGATTGATCCAAAAAGGCAAACTTTTCCAACTAGCATGCGCTGAAACTTCAGCTAAGGCCAACCCTAAATGGCCAAAACCAGGCACAGGCTCCACTCGGCCAAGCCAACAAACTGGAGCCTCTCAACGGCCGAACACAAACTTTTCCATGCAAATCTACTAGCAACTGGCCAAAGAGAACATTGCTAGGCAAGGAAACAACCAATGTTCCTCTCATGGAAAATCTCGGGCAGCAAGGATCAAACCATCACGCAGCCACTAGCAACACAACACCTTGAGGATAACAACTCAAGGGTTAACCAACCAATGCCACGGCACCTCTGTGCCAACTCAATCAACTGTGGCTCCGCTAATCGCCAACTGCAAAAGCACAACAACTAGAAGCAAAGCCCGAGAAAGGCTTGCTCAGCAGAAACTCAAACCAAGCTCATAACGAGCCAAGCTCGCCTCCAAGCTACCACTCAACACTTAAGTCCAACTGGCTACTTAAAGGAATTCCTCCTTTTAGCCAAGACCTAACTCATCTTGCGACTAGAAACTCCACACTCGGAACATCGCAAGGAAAACGAACCGACGAGGCTATCTCCACAGATAATACTCGAGGCTGGCATCCATGGTGCAACTCAACCACCATAGAAACTATGGGTTCCTCAAACCCCAAAGAACCAACAACTTTCCAGCAAAAACTCAACTCTTAAACTGGCTGGCCTCCGCTCTTGCGGGGACAAACAACTTTCGCTTGCTAACAGCACAAAGCAGGGACCCTCTCACTGGGCTAACCACTACACTACTCTGATCCACTACACAACTCAGGAGCTACGCTGACTCCTCCTCAACGGGAAACGATTTCCCAACAAGCAAACTCTAAAGGGCAGCGAACTTCACACACGCTCGCTGACTAGCTCAAACCCAGGGGCAACAACAACCAACTCTCTTGGAAGCAACACCCAAGGGAAAACCTCAACCGATTGGACCACCAATCCGAACTAGCGTAACTTACTCAACCACCGAGGAGGGGTCAACTCCCAAAACCTCCTGACTAGGAACAGATCCTCAGGGCAACGCCCTCTTGCTCGAACCGAGCTAGCTCTTGAAACAACAAGAGAACCAAATCTTGGTCAACACCAAGCTCCAACTAGCCACCACACCGGAACCAATCCGGACTCTACTCCAAACAAGCACTAGCTTGCTAGACTACCAAGTCTGCAAGCAACTCACCCAAGGAACACTGCCTGGGTCTGACTAAGCTCTGGAGAGGCTCTCCACAACCTAGGGATCCTCCGATCACCCTCCGACACACACGGTCGTCAAACGATCTAACAGACAACCGGCTACACGGGCACAACCCTCTCCAGCATCTCAACTACGCTGGCCAACTCCAACTCAAAAACCAAGAGGATCGGAGACGCTACAGAATGCGTCATCCTCCAACTCAAAGCTCAACCTCAACAAACCTTCTGCCCAAGGCAAGGATCCGAACAGCTCTCTTAGCCATAACGATCAGAAATTGTGCGACTTTGCTACCACCGCTCTTGCTCAGTTCCAACTGAACTCTAACCAGGCTAAGGCCAACTAGCAAAAACATGCTTAAACAACAACCCGACAACGAGCACGGCATCCTTACAACCAAAGCTAGGGCACTTGCCAAGAAATAAAGCCTTGACAACTCAAAGACTGAGCACTGGCTCCTCAACACGAACCTCTAGTGGTTTCCAAACATAAACCACGGAACGAGCTACACAATAGTACACCGGGGTGTATAGCTCCAACTTGATCCAATGCCAACAAGGGCTCTCACACAGGGCAACTTTTGCCTCCAACAGAGCCACTACTAACAAGGGAGCAAAAAGAGTTCAAACCCTCTCGGGGCCAACTCACCACGAAAAGCCACATTGGCCAACTCACTCTACAAGAGCGAATCCACACCAAGCTAACATACCTCAAGCCAATGTGCCCACTAAACGCGCTCCGATCAGCCATCCAACTCATGGCACTAACACTGGATCAACCACGCATCCATCGATGCCAACACTACCCATACTAGGGTAACTCAAAGGGTAGCAGAATCATGCTACCATCAAAGCGCTCTCAAGCTCACAACACAGCGCGAGAACTCGAACGCGCTTAGCTCTTAACAACCTCACAAAGATCCTTTGGTACCCAACTCTCTGAGACCCCAAAAGCTCCATCTTTCCCTCGAAAACCTCATACTTGTAGTCCTCTGACTACCACCGAGCTAGATCTCCTATGCAACCAAACAGGTGCAACATCAGGAAATGGGTACAAGACTAGCGGGGATGCTAAACTCCGGGCGGCCGTGGAACCCTCTGCACCAAAAGTGCCAACTGGCCTGAATCTAGGCCTCCTCTCAAAGCTTGGTGCCAACAGGCACTACATCCTTTACAACACAAATCAGCCTTAAACGAGCTTTATTCCCCTCTAAGGAAAGGGAAAGTCACACTCTAAGTGACGGGGCAATGGCACTCAACACAAGAGTCCAAACACTCGAGCAACCTAATCTCTGGCATCTCGCCTAACAGACATGCCACGGCCTACTCCTGCATCCCACTCGATGCTCAACAAAAGCTCAGGCTAACTCCTGCATCTCACTCGATGCTCAACAAAGCTCAGGCCAACTCTTGCATCTCACTCGATGCTCAACAGAAGCTCAGGCCAACTCCTCGGGTGGCAACAACTAGTTCCACACTGGGAACATCCAAATAAAAAGAGTGCTCCACTTTACTAGCCCGCTGAAATCCACAAACGGATCAAACCCTGACAAGCAAACTCCATACTACACCCTGGCTACGAGGGTACAAAGAGAACTGGCTGCCAAACGACAATAGGCTTGCAAGGGGGGCAAAGATGTCTCTACATCTACCTCAAGCCACTAACACGGCAACTTGCCAATCAATCGGGCGACTGGTGGAGACTCTGCTAGTCCACCTCTCTCAAGGGACTACCACCACCAACTGTTGTACCAAACAGCACAGGAACGACACATCTCGGCCTCTGAACAGCAGGGCATCCCAACACACGGATGCTAAACTCAAACCTGGCCAACTGCTTTACTACTAGCAGTAGGACTTTCTAAAACAGCGAGCTCTACAGGCATCCACTTGCCAAATTGGGCGACTCCATCAACGCCAACAAACTCGTCTGCATAAACCTGCTGATGATGCCCTCCCGGGAACCTCCGGGGCTACAAGAGCTACTGGGGAGAAATGCTGAAACAAACTCTGTCAGCTGAGCTATCTGTGCCCGGGACTCCTCACTACGCGCTACAAACTGCGCCTGGGTCTCTGCTCTCTGATAGCTAAAGACCTGCCATCAAATCTCTCATGGCTGGAGCACACTCTGCTCAAGGAGTCTCACTCTGAGGCATGCTAGCCTCTACCCCTCCGCTTGGCAACTCAACTGCCAAGGCCAACTCTGGCCAACGGGTCTAAACGACCCTGGGACGCGGCCTCAACATCAACACAATCAGTCCAACTCCTCGGTCGGACATGTAACGGCCTAGTTTTCTATCCCGGTTCTCGAGGAGCTTCCGATTCAGATTCAGTGGTTCGGTTGGGTCGTTAAAGCTGTTTTGTCCCTTAGGGGCATTTTGGTCTTTTTGCTCCCTGGGCAGGATTTGTGGTTTTTTAGGGCTTCGAGACAGCTCCTGCCTTTTTTTAGGCTTGTTTGTTGTGGGCTGCGAGTCCCGAGATGTTTGGGCTTTTCGTTTGGGAGTTCGGTTGTGATTTGGGTTTTGGGCAAAATGATGGTTGTTTGGGTGTTTCCTTCGGATTCGAGCCGCCTTCATATTTGGTTTGGGAGGTTGATTTGATGAGTTTTGTTGTTTGTAAAGGTTGCTTCATCGGTCTCGAAGGAGGAAGCGGAAATGAGATTTAAGGATTTTAAGGATTTTTGGAAAAATTGGAAAATGGATAAATTGGATTTATTTGGATAAGGTTGGAATTTAAATAAAAGAGAAAAAGAAAAGAAAAAAAAGGAAAAATCCATTTTTTCCCCCATTTTCCCCTTTTTCTCTCCTCCAGCCCGAGCCCCCCCCCCCTTGGCCCTCTCCTCCCAGCCCGAGCAGCTCCTGGTCGCCCACCCCTGGCGCCCAGCTCGCCCATGTTCGCGAGCCTAGCCGCCCTTCTCGCCTGCTGTCGCGCTGCACATCAGAGCCCACCAAGCGTCGCCTCGTCCCGCATCGCCCAGATCTGCCTCGCCCAGGCCGTCCCCGAGCCAGCTGGCCCTGGTCCGCATTGCCCACCCTGTGTCGTGTCATGCCGTGCCAGCTCGAGTGTCTTGTAGCTCGTGTCGCTCGCGCCCGAAGCGCCTATATAGCGCTGCCGCCCGCCGCGCGCGCCTGCAGCTTGCGAGCTCGCGCCGCGCGCCCACTCATCATGTCGAGCCGCGCGCGCCCGCCTCGTCGGCTCGCTGCGCCACAAGACTCGCGCCCCTGCGCCCATGCCTCATGCGTCCTAGCGCCCAGGCGTGCCTCTGCGCCGTGTCCGAGCCCCAGCCCGCCCGATGCTGCGCCCGGCCCGACCTACGCCTGCCGCGCCGACACACCTTGTGTATGTTGGTTTGGCCCGAGCCTTGTGGCTTCTCGGATGGTATTTCCCAGTCTTTTCTTCGTTGGGCCCTGATTTGTTGGCTGCTGGTTGTTGATTTATTGGGCATGTTTATGTATTTGATTTGGGTGCTTTGTTTGATGTTCAGCTGTTCGGGATCGTCTAGAGGCTCGAGGATTCGCTCGTAGATTTATTATAATTATTGTTTTCTCGCTTGTCCTGTAAGGATTTCTTCACCGTGGTTGTGTGGACCTGCGATATATCTCGATATGCCTTGCTTGTTTGCCGATTGTTATGAGCATGTTAGAGATAGAGCGATTGATTGAATTCTTGCTAGCATGTTTGCCTCGATTTTACATGTTAGTGCCATGCTAGGTTTGTTCTCACAAAGATGCTTGTGATTCTGCTTAAGTTGTAGTATCATGCTAGGTAATGTGATTTATGTCACTATGCTTGCTAGCCAGAATCATTGATTTTTGCTCTGTACTCTTAGATAGAGTTGTAGGGTTTGTCATCATCCAGTGGCCGAGCGGACAAAACGTACTTTGTCCCTAGTAGCTCAGTGTCGGGAGTAAAGTGTGCGTAGCATAACGTATCTTGCTACCCTCCCCGACCCGCCGGTTGTGGACTTAGCTACCCACTCCGCCAAAGCCTAGTTTGTAGCTCGCTAGAGCGGAACCACGCCAATGGTGTAAGCCTACCTTGGCGGTTCTTAGCTTCGTGTCGGTGGATCAGGCCGCATGAGATGGCGCGAGGGCCTCGCGCTCATCGTGATCGCGACACCGCTTCGAGTCATATGCATGCGTGCGCCCGCATAGTTTGCCCTTAGGCCCCGCATTTACGCCGATTTGAGAGAGCATGCGGTGTGCGCGCACACGCGTTAGTTGCCGGTTCGGAGAGCTCCCGGGCTAATGTTCGTGAGTACACCATTCCTTCCGATTTAGAGCCGACTTGGGTACTCTCCGATAGTCCGGATGTATAGCGAGGGTAAGAGGCCCTTGAGGACACCCATTGGGATTGGCTTTTGAGCTAATCAATTGGTCGAGGAGAAAGACCCTCGAAGGTGCTCGGACATCTTGGGATCGGTTTTTGAGTCGATCAAATGGCCGAGGAGAAAGACCCTCGGAGATGTCCCGGGATTGGTTATGAGAACCAATCATTAGGCCTAAGTAGGAGACTTAGATGATTCCGAAGTAGGAGACTTCCGATGGTTCCAGATCTTTCCTTATGAGCTCGTTGAGCTATAATCATGTTGATGGTCATTTGCTTGCATGTTGAGGTGCTAGATGACGGATGTATCGTATTGTACCCCTTGCTGGGGATTCTTCTTGAGTATCTTTATACTCACCCTTATTTATCTTTCGTAACTTTGGACAACACCGGGATGGCTAGCGGAGGAGTCGATTGATCATGGGAGCGCGCCACACTCATCATTTATTGTTGCATTGGTTATTCAAAGATGTAGATGGACAGAGTCCTAGGGAACATTGTTTAAAAAGTTGTTTAAATTGTATTGTATGATTTTATAAATCTTGCCGGTGGTTTTACTTCGTTGGATGGTTTAAATGAAAATCGTGGTTTATGTTTTAAGGGTTCCCCCTTCTCATATGTTTTGAATGGTTTTTAAATATGAGCACTAAACCGCTTGTTATCATATTTAACTTGCATGCTGAGTGAGAACCCCAGTTTAGGACCATGTTTTGGGTCGGGTTCGTCACAGGACATGCCAAGCTTCCTGCTCCTCTGAGTGCGATCAACATACTGGCGATCTGCACAAAGCACCTCCACCCTCTCACTAGGGGAAAAACAACAACTGGGCCACAAATGGCCTATGGGAGTCTGATCTCTGCCTCCCTCTGAGTGCGATCAACATACTGGCGATCTGCACAAAGCATAAAAGCTGGCCCACACTGGGGCTCTCACTGCTCACAAACTGCTCGCACTACGGAAAGTTGGCATGATGGCTCTCTAAGCCCAAACCAACAACGAGTCAGAACCTGCTCGTCTCCGCTCCGCAACTCTACACAAGGCATAAAAGCTAGATGAAAAGTATTGTAAATTCTTAACCCTTAGCTTAATTGAACTCAGAC
Organism: Sicyos edulis; assembly: GCA_036507275.1. Taxonomy (NCBI): domain Eukaryota; kingdom Viridiplantae; phylum Streptophyta; class Magnoliopsida; order Cucurbitales; family Cucurbitaceae; genus Sicyos; species Sicyos edulis. Next base: position 17,336,721 of record CM071849.1, on the reverse strand, counting down.
AAACCTGGCGGTCGTGGAGTGCTGATGATCATGGGAACAACAACCTACAAAGCAGGTTAGTCTACAGAATCTATGACTCTGTCCTCTGATACCAACTGTGACGAACCCGACCCAAAACATGGCCCTAAACCGGGGTTCTCACTCAACATGCAAGTTAAATATGAAATCAAGCGGTTTAGTGCTCATATTTAAAAACCTTTCAAAACATATGAGAAGGGGGAACCCTTAAAACATAACCAACAGTTTTCATTTAAACAATCCAACGAAGTAAAACAACCTGTCCAGTATTTATAAAACCTACAATACAATTTAAACAACTTTTTAAACAATGTTCCCCTAGGACTCCTGTCCATCTACATGCTGAATAAACAATGCAATAATAAATGACAGAGTGCCGGCGGCTCCCCATGATCAATCAGCTCCCTCCGCTAGCCATCCTGGTGTTGTCCTAAGCTACCTGAAAGATAAATAAGGGTGAGTATAAACATACTCAGTAAGAATCCCCAACCGGGGTACAATACGATACATAAGTCATCTAGCACCTCAACATGCAAGAAAACAGCTATCAACACAGATCATAGCTCAACGAGCTCATAAAACAAGATCTGGAGTCATCGGAAGTCTCCTACTTCTGGCCTAAGAATTGGATACACTGACCAATCCTGGGACATCACCGAGGTATCTTTCACTCGGGGGGAATGCACTGATCCCAAGAATGTCCTCAAGGGCATCTTGCCCTCGCTGCAAATCTGGACTTACGGGAGAGTACCCGAAGTCTGGCTCTAACGGAAGGAATTGTGTACTCACGAACATTAACCCGGGGGAGCTCTCTGAACCTGCGACTAACGCGTGTGCGCGCACACCGCATGCTACTGCATCCGGCGTAAATGCGGGGGCCAAAGGGCAAACTACGCGGGCCAGGTAGACATGCCTATGACTCGGAAGCGGTGTCACTGATCACAGTAGCGCGAGGCCCTCGGCACTCATCTATGCAGCCTGAACCACCGACCTGAAGTTAAGAACCGGCCAAGGTAGGCTTACTCCGTTGGTAGGGTTCCGCTCTAGCAGGCTACAAACTAGGCATACGCCAATGAGGTAGCTAAGTCTCATTGGCTGCCGGGAGGGGAGAGAAAAAGCAATGTATGTTATGCTTTGCTCTATATCCGACCACTTGGGACAAAGTACGTTATGTCCGCTCTCAACCCCTGAAGCAACGCTTCGCTTTACTCCCGACCGGTGGGGACAAAGTACTTTATGTCCACTCTCATCCTCTGGATGATGACAAACCCTATAACTCTATCTAAGAGTACAGAGCAAATAAATGATTCCTGGCTAGCAAGCAATGACCGACATCAATCACATTTACCTAGCATGATACTACAACTTAAGCAGGAATCATAAGCATGCTGGCATAACAAACCTAGCATGGCACTAACATGTAAAATCAGGCAAACATGCTAGCAAGAGGTCAAACAAAGCTGCCCTATCAATATCATGCTCATAACAATTAGCAATCATACAAAGCACAATCATGATATATCGCAGGGTCCACACAACCACGGTAAGAAATCCTTACCTGGAACAAGCAGAAAAAACAATAATCATAATAACAAATCAACGAGCGATCCTCGAGCCTCTAATCGAACCCGAACAACCTATACATCAAATAAAGCACCCAAATCAAATACATAAAACACCCCAATTAATCAATAACCAGCAGCCAACAAATCAGGGCCCAACGAAGAAAAGACTCAAGAAATACCATCCGAGAAGCCACAAGGCTCTGGCCAACCAACACACCACAAGCAGGTTGTCGGCAAGGGGGCGTAGCCGGGCCGGGCGCAGCGCTTCGGCGCGCAGATTTCTGGCGCAGAGGCGCTCGAGCGCAGCGCGGCGCGGCGAGCAAGTGCGCTCAGCGCGGCGCGAAGCGGCGTGACGCGATGGGCTCGGGGTGCTCGGGCTGGCACGGCACAGTGCGGGAGGATGGTTATGCGACACTGTGCGCGGCTCGGCACAGTGCGCAGCTGGGCAACACGGACCAGGGCGAGGGCTGAGCGACGCGGTCGGGGGGCCTGGGAGTTGGGCGACGCGACTCGGCACAGGGCAGGGGAGAGCTGGGCGACGCGGGCTGGCACTGTAACGACCCGACCCGAAACGGGTTCTAACTAGGTCGTTACCTCAATGCATGCATTCAAATCTACAGAAAATTCGCAAGATGGTGTTCGTATTCTAAGTAAAACTAAAACATAAAACATCCATTTAAAAATCAACTTAATTTCCTGAAACCTGTCCCTGTTTCCAAGCACCTGTTCCAAGACAAATACATTTACAAAACTTACTCTGATCAGAGATTCATTTAAAACATACAAACTTTACAACAATGCTAGAATCCAGAAATACATTCAGAAAACACCCTAGGGCTCCGTGCCCAACTACATGCATTGAGAGAACATTTAAAACATCAACATAAACATAAGACTCAGAGTTGAACAACGGGTTTCCATGATCACAGCTCCTCCTCCAGCCATCCTGCCTCGCACTATGGCTACCTGTGGAAAAACCACATAAATAAGGGTGAGTAACGAATTACTCAGTAAGAATCCCCAACTGGGGTACAATACGATATAATCAGTCATCTAGTACCAAAGCATGCAAGCAAACAGCTACCAACACAGATCATGGCTCAACGAGCTCATAAAACAAGATCTGGAGTCATCGGAAGTCTCTTTCTTCCAGCCTAACTGGGATTGGATACACTGACCAATCCTGGAAATCACTGAGGTATTTGTCACTCGGGGGGAATACACTGATCCCTAGAATGTCCTCAAGGGCCTCCTTGCCCTTGCCACTAATCTGGACTTACGGTAGAGTACCCGAAGTCAGGCTCTAACGGAAAGAATGGTTGTAACGGCCCAGTTTTCTATTTCGGTTACCCAGGTGATTTCAGATCATTATTCGGATGTTCGGATGGGCCGTTAGAGCTGTTTTAACCCTTAGGGGTATTTTGGTCTTTTGCCCCCAGTCAGGGTTTTGAGGATTTTCAAGATTTTAGGGCCTTTCTTGCCTTCGTCGAGGTTTGGTGGTTGTTGGTTGCAAGACCCAAGAGGTTTGGGCAAGTTGTGTGGGAGTTTGGAGGTATTTTAGTTATTGGCAAAATTAATGGGTTTTTTAGGGCTTCCTTTGGGATTTGAACCCTTGCCCTAAATGGTTTTGGGAGTTTGTAGGAAAAGAGTTTTATTAGAAAGTTTGTTTGGGCCGGGTTTTGAAAGAGGAAGCTTTGGGAAGGGATTTTAGACCCATTTAATTTAGGATGAAGGGAAGAAAATCAAGAAAGTCCCTTTCCCCTTGTTTTGCAATCTCTCTCTCTCTCTCTCTCTCTCTCTCTCTCTCTCTCTCTCTTTCCTAGCCCTCACCAAAAAACCCAACCCTAGCCGCACCACACCACTCGTGCGCATCAGATCCGCTCACCCGAGCCACGGCCGTGCCCACCCCTCTACACTAGGCGCGCCGCGCACCCAAACCATTCCGCCCGAGACGTGCCGCGCCGCCCGCACCAAAGCCGCCACCGCCACGCGCCGCTTCGTTACCCGTTCGCGCGCGTCGCCAGCGCCGCCCGTCGCCGCTCAGCCGTCGCGCGCCCGACGCGCCCACGCCGTTTTCGCACCAGGCCGCCCAGACGCGTCGCCCGCGCCCTGTCCTCGCAGACCCAACGTCTCTCCCGCGCGCCCGACCCAGCGTGTTCGCTCGCTTGCGATAGACCGCGTCTGCACGTCCCCTGCCTCGCTAGCGCCAGCGCCAGCGCCAGTGCGCCGCCCGCGCTGCCACGCTTGTCCTGGCGATGGATGCCGCCTGCCGCCGTGCGAGTTGGGGCGTGACCTTGTGTCTTCTCGTGGGTAATTCCCAGTCTTTTCTCCTTTGGGCACTAGGTTTGTTGGTCTCTTTGCTTAATTAATTAGGTTGTTTTTACTAAAATGCTTAGGTTGCTCGGGTTCGCTTTAAAGCTCGAGGGTCGTTATTGATTGTGAAAGTTATTTTTGCTTGCTTCCAGGTAAGGATTTCTTACAGTGGTTGGGTGGACCCTGCGATGCTTTCTTGATCGTGCCTTATATGCATGTTTACTTGTATGAACATGATTAGTGGATAGGACAGCTTGTGATTGCACTCTTGCTAGCATGTTTGCCTGTTTGTACATGTTAGTGCCATGCTAGGATTGTTCTTCCAGCATGCTTGAGATTCCTGCTTTAAGTTCGTAGTATCATGCAAGGTTATGTGTGATTGATGACGATATGTATGTCTAGCCAGGAATCAGTTATTTTGTACTTTTAGCTAGTATAGTAGAGTTTGTCATCATCCAGAGGCTGAGAGCGGACATAACATACTTTGTCCCCATCGGTCGGGAGTAGAGCGAAGCATAACGTACATTGCTTCCCCCCGGCAGCCGATGTGGATTTAGCTACCACATCGGCATAAGCCTAGTTTGTAGCCTGCTAGAGAGGAACCCCGCCAACGGTGCAAGCTGCCTTGGCCGGCTTCTTAGCTTCGTGTCGGTGGTACAGCCGCATGAGATGAGTGCCGAGGGCCTCGCACTCTCGTGTGTTCAATGACACCGCTTTCCGAGTCTTTAGGCATGCGTGCACCCCGCGTAGTTTGTACCTAGGCCCCCACATTTACGCTGGTTGCAGCAGATGCGGTGTCTTGCGCGCACACGCGTTAGTCGCCGGCCGAGAGCTCCCGTGCTAATGTTCGTGAGTAGTTTAGAGCCGACTTGGGTACTCTCCGATAGTCCGCATTTGTTAGCGAGGGTAAGAGGCCCTTGAGGACACCCATTGGGATTGGTTTTGAGTGATCATATGGACGAGGGAGAAAGACCCTCGAGGGTGTCGGACATCTTTTGGATCGGTTTTTGAGCTGATCAATTGGCCGAGGGAGAAAGACCCTCGGAGATGTCCCGAGATTGGTTATGAGAACCAATCATTAGGCCGGAAGTAGGAGACTTCCGAGGATTCCAGATTCTGCCTTGTAAGCTCGTTGAGCTATGATCCGTGTTGGTAATCGCTTGCATGTATACTAGGGTGCTAGATGATTGATGTATCGTATTGTACCCCTGGTTGGGGATTCTTACCGAGTATGTTTATACTCACCCTTATTTCTGTGGTTTTCCACTGTGTAACTTGGGGCAAAGACCGACGGCTAGCCGAGGAGCCGATTGATCATGGGGAGCCGCCAGCACTTCCATCTTTTATTGCTTGCATAATTGTTCAGCATGTAGACGGACAGGAGTCCTAGGGGGATGTTTTTAACAGTTGTTTAAATTGTATTGTATGATTTCATAAACACTGGCCAGGCTTGTTTTACTTTGTGGGTTTGCTTAAATGAAGGTTGTTGTTTATGTTTTAAGTGTCCACGCTTTTAAATGTTTTGAAAGGTTTTAAATATGAAGCACTAAACCGCTTGATGAAGTATTTAACTTGCATGCTGAGTGAGAACCTAGGTTTAGGACTGCATTTTGGGTCGGGTTCTTACAATGGTGTACTCACGACATTAGCCTGGGGGAGCTCTCCAAACCGGCAACTAACGCGTGTGTGCGCACACAACATGCTCTCTTCAACCGGCGTAAATGCGGGGTCATAAGGGCAAACTATGCGTGCCAGGTGCACATGCCTATGACTCGGAAGCGGTGTCACTGATCACAGTAGCGCGAGGACCTCGGCGCTCATCTGTGCAGCCTGATCCACCGACCTGAAGCTAAGAACCGGCCAAGGCAGGCTTACACCGTTGGCAGGGTTCCGCTCTAGCAGGCTACAAACTAGGCATACGCCAATGAGGTAGCTAAGTCTCATTGGCTGTCGGGAGGGGGGAGAAAAAGCAAGGTATGTTATGCTTTGCTCAATATCCGACCACTGGGGACAAAGTACGTTATGTCCGTTCTCAACCCCTGAAGCAATGCTTCGCTTTACTCCCGACCGGTAGGGACAAGATACGTTATGTCCGCTCTCAGCCTCTGGATGATGACAAACCCTACAACTCTATCTATAAGTACAGAGCAAAAAGCAATGATTCCTGGCTAGCAAACAATGACCGGCATCAATCACATTTACCTAGCATGATACTACGAGCTTAAGCAGGAATCATAAGTATGCTGGCAGAACAAACCTAGCATGGCACTAACATGTAAAATCAAGCAAACATGCTAGCAGAAATCAATCAAAGCTGATCTATTACAATCATGCTCATAACAGTCAGCAAACAAGCAAGACATAATCATGAAAATATCGCAGGGCCCACACAACTCCGGTAAGAAATCCTTACCTGGTCGGAAGGCAACAACACACAATAAAAATAACTGCGATCGAACCCGAGCAACCTATATCGAGCCAAACAAACACATCAATAATCACACAATAGGCCTAAATAATAATAAAATAAATAGGGCTCGGCTCAGGAGCAACTCACGAGGCGCGGCTGACACGCGAACGAGCCGGCTGCACGGGCTAGGCAGCCAAAGGGGCTAGCTGGGGGCGCTGGGGCCGCAGGGGGCTCGTTGGGGCGCGCTGGCACAGGCGCTTGGGCGCTGGGCTGCGCGCGGACGGGCGCGCGGGCGACACCGGGGCGCGGGCGCTGGCTTGACACAGGGACGGCGCACGGGCGCGAGCGATACGACGCGACGGGCGAGCTCAGGCGACAAGGGCGCGGACGTGACCTGGCGACACTGTGCGAGGCTCGGGCGGGGAGAGCTGGGCGACAGGATGCGGCACTGTGCGCGGCTCAGCACAGTGCGCAGCTGAGCGACACGGACCAGGGCAGGGCGAGCTCGGGCTGGCGACACGACGGCCTAGGCGAGGGTGCGAGAGGGCTGGGCGACGCTCGGGCGAGCTAGGGCTGGCGATGGCACGACTCAGCAGGCGAGGCGCGCGCCGGGCCGGGCGAGCGAGCCGGTAGCTCAGCCGGGCTGGGCCGCTCGGTGGGTGGCGAGCCAAGGAGCTGCTCGGCTAGAGGGGGGCTAGGTCGGGGAGAGAGAGAGAGAGAAAAGTGATTTGGGAAAAAAAATCATTAAAAGAAAAATGGGAATTTAGAAAATAAAAGAAAAATGGGAAAAAGGGAATAAATGAGATTTTTATCCAAGATCCATCCTTATCCATTTAAAAACCTTAAAATCCCATTTCCCGGCTTCCTCCTTCGAGACCCGACCGAAGCAATCTTTTCCAATAAATCAAACTCACTTAAATCCAACTCCCAAAGCAACACTAAGGGCCCGGGCTCGAATCCCAAAGGAAACACCCAACAACCAATACTTTGCCAAAGCCCAAACCACAACCGAGCATCCAACTGACTAGCCCAAACACCTCGGGACTCGCAGAAACCAACAAACAAGCCTCGACAAAGGCAGGAGCTACCTCGAAGCCCTGAAAACCACAAATCCTGCCCGGGGAGCCAAAAGACCAAAATACCCCCAAGGGTTCAAATGGCTCTAAAGACCCAACCAACAACCGAATCTTGACCCGAAGGCTCCTCGAAAACTGGAATAGGAAACTGGGCTGTTACAATACTCCCTCCTTTTAAGACTTTCGTCCTGGAAAGTCCTAAAACGAAACAGCTCCAGGAAAACTCCACTGATCCAGCCAACTGAACTTCTCGGCCAACAACACCAACCTTCTTCGAAAACAAAACCCTCTTGGGTTCTCAAAACTCAAGGCCACAATGCCAACCAATCTGCCACAAACGGGGCAAAGCTAACCGAAAGGCCACTGCTCCGATCCGCTCAAGGATCTCAAAAGGCCCTACAAACCTGGGGCTCAAACTAAAGCCCTGCTAATCCAAAAACTCTACACCACGCTCTAGCAAAACTCCTCTTGGAGCTCACAGCTGTTAACAAACAGCCTCAACCCACAACAAGCTGGCCAAACAACTGAACCTCCCAGGTTCTAGAAACCAAACGGCCAACAACATACACACCAGCTGAAACTTCAGCTACGACCACCTCTAAAAGACAAGGGCCAGACACAGGCTCCACTCGGCCAAACCAACAAACTAGAGCTCCTCATCGGCCGAACTCAAACTTTTCGGAGCAAACCTACCAGCAACTGGCCAAAGAGAACACTGCCAGGCAAGGCACAACCAACAAAATTCCTCTCAAGGAAAACTCGGGCTGCAAGGGCTAAACCATTATGCAGCTCAACGACTTTACCAACCAAAGCCATGGCACCTCTGTGCCAACTCACTCAAACAAGGCTCCGCTACGCCAACTACGGGCGCACAACAACTAGGAGCAAAGCCAGAGAAGGGCTTGCTCAACAGAACACAACTCAAGCTTATAACGAGCAACGCTCGCCTCCAAGCTACTACTCAACTCTAAAAATCCAACTGGCTACTCAAAGGACTTTTCCTTTAAGATTAAGCCTAACTCAGCTTCCAACCAGAAGCTCCACTCCTGAAACCTTACAAGGAAAACGGAAATAGACAACCTCAAAGCTTACGGATCTTGAGCCACACGAATCCGCAAGACTACCTCGTAAGCTAACACTCGAGGCTGACATCCAGGGAGCAACTCAACCACCACAGAGACTAGGGGGAAAGGGAAATCTTCAATCCCCAAAGAACCAACAACTTTCCAGAAACAACTCTTACTGGCTGGCCACCGCCCTTGCGGGGACAAACAACTTTCTTGCTAACAACACAATGCAGGGGCCCTCTCGCTGGGCTCACCGCTGCGCTACTCTGATCCACTACTCAACTCAGGAGCTAAGCTGACTCCTACCAAACGGGAAACGACTTTCCCAGCAAGCAAACTCCAGAAGGGCAGCGAACTCACACACGCTCGCTGACTTGCTCAAACCCAAGGCAACAACAACCAACTCTCTTGGAAGCAACACCCAAGGGGAAACTCAACCGATCGGATCACAAATCCAGAACTAACAACACTTACTCAACCGCCGAGGGAGGGGTCAACTCCCAAAACTTCCTGACTAGGAACAAGACCTCAGGGCAACGCCCTCCAGCTAGAACCGAACTAGCTCTCGAAACATCAAGAGGACCAAACCTTGGCCCAACACTCACAAGAGGCAAAACAACCCTTACTGCAGCCTCTAGAACACCATCCAAGAGTCCACCTAACTGGACAAACAACTGCTTCCAAGCAGCCAACAAACTTTTCCTTCAAGCGAGCACCTCTACCATCAACTCATGGCTACGGGAGAAATCTGACATCTCCTAGGAGGAAACGGCTCTTACAAGCAGACAACCGAAGGACAGAGAGCTCCACATACGCTCACTGTCTTGCTCCACTAGAGCAACAACATCTAAAACTCACGGGGCAACAACAGGGGTCCATCTCAGACTGAACCTCCAAATGCCAAACGGGGCAACTCAACATCCTGGAAACAGGAAAGCCACCAATAGGGCACAAACCACTCTCCCCACGAGCAAAACTAATCTCTAGCAGCTCCAAACCACACCTTGGTCAACACCAAGCATCAACTTGCCACCGCACCTGAACCAATCCGGACTCTACTCCAAACAAACACTGGCTTGCTAGTCTACCAAGACTGCCAGCAACTCAACCGTGGCTACAAACTAGACGCCTCCAGCTAGCCAACTGAAACTCACTAGTTGGGCCTGACTGAGCTCTGGAGAGGCTCTCCACAACCTAGGGTTCTATGGCAACCCTCGACACACACTGCCGACAAACGAGCTAACAGCCAACTGCCTGAACAGGCACAACTTTCCCCAGCATCTCAACCATGCTGGCCAACTCCAACTCCTTGGGAACCAAGAGGACCCGAAACGCTACCGAATGCGTCGTCCTCCTACTCAAACATCAGCCTCAACAAGGCTTCTACCCAAGGAAAGGATCCAAACAACTCTCTTAGCCAAGGCGATCGAAGCTCGCGCTTTGCTACTACCGCTCTTGTTCAGTTTCCAACTGAACTCCAACCGATGGAACACCAAAAGTTCCATCTCCACACGATGCTCAAAGCTGAGGCAACCTTGCTTTACCAAGGCATAACCATGCCACACCGAACTTACTTTAAACCAAGCCTCTACCAAGGGTGCTTACCCATAAGGCATCCAAATCCTCTCGCAAGGCATCAGCTCATCTCGCCTCAAAGGCATCCAACTCGCCTCATAGGCATCCAGCTCATTTCATGAGCATCCAACTCATGGTCCCTCTGCTGGACCAAACTCGCATCTACGATGCTCAACTCTCCTCAGATTAAGGCACTCGAAGGTAGTTGACCGCACTACCAACCACAAGAAAACTCTTGGCCTTAACACTAGCGCGAGACTCACGCGCACCAACACTTACCAACCAACAACCTGCTGACTAACTCAACCTCCCGAAACACTGGGAAGAGGCTCCGGCTCCTCTCGAGCATCCTTTCGCTTGTAGTCCATCGACTACCACTGTACTAGCCCTCTTGCACAACCAACAGGTGCAACTGCCATAAACGGATCCAAGGCTAAAGGAGTACGCTAAACTCCGAACGGCATAGGACCATCTGCTATGCCCAAGCCAAACTCAAGCCTGAACCAGACTTAGTGCCAAAGTGGCACACAAACCAAGGCACCTCAAGTGCTACCACTACCAAATCCACATCTTACTACAGATGAAGCCAGCAAGGTCACTACCTCAAGTGACAACAACTCTGGCTAGGCAAACGAGGGCTCAACTCAAACAATCATGCCTATAGCATCTCATCAAACCGAAGGCTCACGGCCTACACTAGCATCTCCACATGATGCTCAACTAAACTCTGGCCGGATCTCTCAACATGCAGCAGCTAGCTCCACTCTAGGAGATCACCAAGGAAGAGTGCTCAACTCTACCAAACATCTGAGGAAACTGGGATGTTAAACAACAGCAGGCTTGCAAGGGGCAAAGATGTCTCTACATCAGCCTCAAGCCACTAACACGGCAACTTGCCAATCAATCGGGCGACTGGTGGAGACTCTGCTAGTCCACCTCTCACAAGGGATTTCCACCACCAACTGCTATACCAAACAGCACAGGAACGGCACACCTCGGCCTCTGAACAGCAGGGCATCCCACACACGGATGCTAAACACAAACCTGGCCAACCGCTTTACTACTAGCAGCAGGACTTCCTGAAACATCGAGCTCTACAGGCATCCACTTGCCAAACTGGGCGGCTCCATCAATGCCATCAAGCTCATCTGAATAAACCTGCTGAACATGCTCTCACGGGAACCTCCCGGGGCTACAAGAGCTACTTGGGGAAATGTTTGAAACAAACTCATCACCGGGCTATCTGTGCCGGGACTCCTCACTACGCTACTAAACCGGGCACGGGCCTCCGCTCTCTGATAGCTAAAGACACGCCATCCAATCTCTCATGGTTGGAGCACACTCTGCTCAAGGAGTCTCACTGCGGGCGTGCTAGCCTCTACCCCGCCACTAGGCAACTCAATCGCCAGGGCCAACTCGCGGCTGCGGGCCTAACAACCACGGACGCGCCTCAACATCAACACGATCAGTCCAACTCCTCGGTCGGACATGCCAAGCGTCCCGCTCCTGCAGGTGCGATCAACATACCGCGATCCGCACAAAGCACCTCCACCCTCTCACTAGGGGAAAAGCAACAATCCCCGGGCCACAAATGGCCTACGACGAGTCTAAGCTCTGCCTCCCTCGGGGGCGACGTCCCGGGGCATCCGAATCTATCTGGATACCTCAACAAGTCGCTAAATCATGCTCGCGATCGAAGAAAGTTGGCATGATGGCTCTCTAAGCCCAAACCAACAACGGGTCAGAACCTGCTCGTCTCCGCTCCACAACTCTACACAAGGCATACACTAGATGAAAAGTATTGTAAATTCTTACCCCTTTCTTTAAAATAGTAAACTTTGGCGTACCTGATGACTGTCGAGTGCTGATGATCATGGAAAAATGACCTACAACAAAGGTCAGTCTACAGAATCTAGGACTCTGAGCTCTGATACCAACCTGTAACGACCCGACCCGAAACGAGTTCTAACTAGGCCGTTACCTCAATGCATGCATTCAAATCTACAGAAAATTGGCAAGATGGTGTTCGGATTCTAAGTAAAACTAAAACATAAAACATCCATTTAAAAATCAACTTAATTTCCTGAAACCTGTCCCTGTTTCCAAGCACCTGTTCCAAGACAAATACATTTACGAAACTTACTCTGATCAGGATTCATTTAAAACATACAAACTTTACAACAATGCCAGAATCAGGAAATACATTCAGAAAACACCCTAGGGCTCCGTGCCCAACTACATGCATTCAGAGAACATTTAAAACATCAACATAAACATAAGACTCAGAGTTGAACAACGGGTTTCCATGATCACAACTCCTACTCCAGCCATCTTGTCTCGCACCATGGCTACCTGTGGAAAAACCACATAAATAAGGGTGAGTAACGAATTACTCAGTAAGAATCCCCAACCGGGGTACAATACGATATAATCAGTCATCTAGTACCAAAGCATGCAAGCAAACAGCTACCAACACAGATCATGGCTCAACGAGCTCATAAAACAAGATCTGGAGCCATCAGAAGTCTCTTTCTTTCGGCCTAACTGGGATTGGATACACTGACAAATCCTGGACATCACCGAGGTATCTGTCACTCGGGGGGAATACACTGATCCCTAGAATGTCCTCGAGGGCCTCCTTGCCCTTGCCACTAATCTGGACTTACGGGAGAGTACCCGAAGTCAGGCTCTAACGGAAAGAATGGTGTACTCACAACATTAGCCCGGTGGAGCTCTCCGAACCGGCAACTAACGCGTGTGCGCGCACACCGCATGCTCTCTCCAACCGGCGTAAATGCGGGGGCCTAAGGGCAAACTACGCGGGCCAGGTGCACATGCCTATGACTCGAAAGCGGTGTCACTGATCACGATCGCGCCCCGGGCCCTCGGCTCATCATGCGGCTTTGATCCACCGACCTGAAGCTAAGAACCGGCCAAGGCAGGCTTACACCGTTGGCAGGGTTTCGCTCTAGCAAGCTACAAACTAGGCATACGCCAATGAGGTAGCTAAGTCTCATTGGCTGCCGGGAGGGGGGAGAAAAAGCAAGGTATGTTATGCTTTGCTCAATATCCGACCACTGGGGACAAAGTACGTTATGTCCGCTCTCAACCCCTGAAGCAATGCTTAGCTTTACTCCCGACTGGTGGGGACAAGATACGTTATGTCCGCTCTCAGCCTCTGGATGATGACAAACCCTACAACTCTATCTAAGAGTACAGAGCAAAAAACAATGATTCCTGGCTAGCAAACAATGACCGGCATCAATCACATTTACCTAGCATGATACTACGAGCTTAAGCAGGAATCATAAGCATGCTGGCAGAACAAACCTAGCATGGCAATAACATGTAAAATCAAGCAAACATGCTAGCAGAAATCAATCAAAGCCGATCTATTACTATCATGCTCATAACGATCAACAAACAAGCAAGGCATAATCATGAAAATATCGCAGGCCCACACAACTCCTGTGAAGAAATCCTTACCGGTGGGAAGGCAACAACACACAATAAAATTAACCTCCGATCGAACCCGAGCAACCTATATCGAGCCAAACAAACACATCAATAATCACACAATAGGCCTAAATAATAATAAAATAAATAGGCTCGGCTTCGGAGCAACTCACGAGGCGCGGTGACTGACACAAAACGAGCCATTGCAGATGGGCTAGGCAGACAAAGGGGTGGGCTGGGCGCTACTGGGCCGCAGGGGCTCGGCCCAGGCGCGCTTAGGCTCACTGCATGGGACGGACGGCGGCGGCGCGCGCTTCGGCACAAGGACGGCGCACGGGCGCGAGCGACACGACGCGATGGGCGAGCTCGGGCGACATGGGCCCGGACGCGACCTGTTGACACTGTGCGAGGCTCGGGCGACACGAGCTGGGCGACGCGACGCGGCACTGTGCGCGGCTCGACACAGTGCGCAGCTGGGCGACACGAACCAGGGCAGGGCGAGCTCGAACTGGCGACACGACAGCCAGGGCGAGGGTGCGCGGGCTGTCTCGAGCTGGCTGGGCTGCTCGGGCTGGGGCTGCTCGGCTAGGGGGGGCTAGGTCGGAGAGAGAGAGAGAGAGAAAAGTGATTTGGGAAAAAAAATAAATAAAAGAAAAATAGGAATTTAGAAAATAAAAGGAAAAATAAAAGAAAAATGGGAAAAAGGGAATAAATGGGATTTTTATCCAAAATCCATCCTTATCCATTTAAAAACCTTAAAATCCCATTTCCCAGCTTCCTCCTTCGAGACCCGACCGAAGCAATCTTTTCCAATAAATCAAACTCACTTAAATCCAACTCCCAAAGCAACACTAAGGGCCCGAGCTCGAATCCCAAAGGAAACACCCAACAACCAATACTTTGCCAAAGCCCAAACCACAACCGAGCATCCAACCGACTAGCCCAAACACCTCGGGACTCCCAGCCACCAACAAACAAGCCTCGACAAAGGCAGGAGCTACCTCGAAGCCCTGAAAACCACAAATCCTGCCCGGGGAGCCAAAAGACCAAAATACCCCCAAGGGTCCAAACGGATCTAAAGACCCAACCAACAACCGAATCTTGACCCGAAGGCACCTAGAAAACTGGAATAGGAAACTGGGCTGTTACAGGCACTATGCGCGGCTGGGCTCGGGCTGGCTCGGGCGTGGGCGAGCTGGGCGGCCAGGGGGCTCAGGCTGGCTCGGGCGTGGGCGACCAAGGGGGCTGCTCGGGCTGGAGGAGAGAGAAAGGGAGAGAAAAGGGAAAAATGGGAAATAAAAGGAAAAATGAGGCTTTTAAATAAAAAAAGAAATTTCCTTTTTCTTTTTATCCTTATCCAAAATTAAATCCAAACTTATCCATTTTTCCAATTTTCCAAAAAATCCTTAAATCCCATTTCCCCGCTTCCTCCTTCGAGACCCGACTGAAGCAACCTTTTCCACTGAATAAATCTCACTGAAATCAGCCTCCCAAATCAACACCAAGGGCCCGGGCTCGAATCCTAAAGGAAACACCCAAACAACCATAACTTTGCCCAAAACCAAAATCACAACCGAACTCCCAAACGAATAGCCCAAACACCTCGAGACTCGCATCCACCAACCAAACAAGCCTCAACAAAGGCAGGAGCTGCCTCGATGCCCTGAAAATCCACAAATCCTGCCCGAGGAGCAAAAAGACCAAAGTACCCCTAAGGGTCAAAACAGCTCTAACGGCCCAACCGAACCACTGAATCTGAACCAGAAGCTCCTCGAGAACCGGAATAGAAAACTGGGCCATTACAATACTCCCTCCTTTTAAGACTTTCGTCCTCGAAAGTCCTAAGACGAAACGGCTCTAGGAATACTCCACTGATTCCTAGCCAACTGAACTTCTCGGCTAAGACAACACTAGCCCTTCTTCGAGAACCAAACCCTCTTGGGTTCTCAAAGGCTCAAAGCCACAATGCTAACCAGACTGCCACAAACTATCTCAGCATCGAGACGAGGAACACAAAAATGCACCGCTGCCAAAGACGGGCAAAGCTAACCATTACTCCGATCCGCTCAAGGATCTCAAAAGGCCTTTCAAACCAGGGGCTCAAATAAACCCTGCTAATCCGAACACCTCTCTACGGTGTTACTCTCAGCAAACTCGCAGACTGGGCACAAGCTCCAAAACTCAACGCCACGCACTGGCGTAACTTCTCTGAATGCCCACAGCTGTTAACAAACAGCCTCAACTCTACACCATGCTGGCCAAACAACTGATCCTCTCAGGTTCTAGAAAACTAAACAACCTACTCTTACTTCACATGAGGCCAGCGAACCACAAAGCTTTCCTACAGCCTTAACCAAAAACAATCAAATCACCAACTGGCGATTGATCCAAAAAGGCAAACGTTTCCAACTAGCATGCGCTGAAACTTCAGCTACGACCAACCCTAAATGGCCAAAACCAGGCACAGGCTCCACTCGGCCAAGCCAACAAACTGGAGCCTCTCAACGGCCGAACACAAACTTTTCCATGCAAATCTACTAGCAACTGGCCAAAGAGAACATTGCCAGGCAAGGAAACAACCAACGTTCCTCTCATGGAAAATCTCGGGCAGCAAGGATCAAACCATCACGCAGCCACTAGCAACACAACACCTTGAGGATAGCAACTCAAGGGTTAACCAACCAATGCCACGGCACCTCTGTGCCAACTCAGTCAACTGTGGCTCCGCTAATCGCCAACTGCGAAAGCACAACAACTAGAAGCAAAGCCCGAGAAAGGCTTGCTCAGCAGAAACTCAAACCAAGCTCATAACGAGCAAAGCTCGCCTCCAAGCTACCACTCAACACTTAAGTCCAACTGGCTACTCAAAGGAATTCCTCCTTTTAGCCAAGACCTAACTCATCTTGCGACTAGAAACTCCACACTCGAAACATCGCAAGGAAAATGAACCGACGAGGCTATCTCCACATATAATACTCGAGGCTGGCATCCATGGTGAAACTCAACCACCATAGAAACTAGGGGTTTCTCATACCACAAAGAACCAACAACTTTCCAGCAAAAACTCAACTCTTAAACTGGCTGGCCTCCGCTCTTGCGGGGACAAACAACTTTCGCTTGCTAACAGCACAAAGCAGGGACCCTCTCACTGGGCTAACCACTACACTACTCTGATCCACTACACAACTCAGGAGCTACGCTGACTCCTCCTCAACGGGAAACGATTTCCCAACAAGCAAACTCTGAAGGGCAGCGAACTTCACACACGCTCGCTGACTAGCTCAAACCCAGGGGCAACAACAACCAACTCTCTTGGAAGCAACACCCAAGGGAAAACCTCAACCGATTGGACCACCAATCCAGAACTAGCAGAACTTACTCAACCACCGAGGGAGGGGTCAACTCCCAAAACCTCCTGACTAGGAACAGATCCTCAGGGCAACGCCCTCTTGCTCGAACCGAGCTAGCTCTTGAAACAACAAGAGAACCAAATCTTGGTCAACACCAAGCTCCAAATAGCCACCACACCGGAACCAATCCGGACTCTACTCCAAACAAGCAGTAGCTTGCTAGACAACCAATCCTGCAAGCAACTCACCCAAGGAACACTGCCTGGGTCTGACTGAGCTCTGGAGAGGCTCTCCACAACCTAGGGATCCTCCGATCACCCTCCGACACACACGGTCGTCAAACAATCTAACAGACAACCAGGCTACACGGGCACAACCCTCTCCAGCATCTCAACTACGCTGGCCAACTCCAACTCGAAAACCAAGAGGACCGGAGACGCTACAGAATGCGTCATCCTCCTATTCAAAGCTCAACCTCAACAAACCTTCTGCCCAAGGCAAGGATCCGAACAGCTCTCTTAGCCATAACGATCAGAAACTGCGCGGCTTTGCTACCACCGCTCTTGCTCAGTTCCAACTGAACTCTAACCAGGCTAATGCCAACTAGCAAAAACATGCTTAAACAACAACCCGGCAACGAGCACGACATCCTTACAACTAAAGCTAGGGCACTTGCCAAGAAACAAAGCCTTGACAACTCAAAGACTGAGCATTGGCTCCTCAACACGAACCTCTCGTGGTTTCCAAACATAAACCACGGAACGAGCTACACAATAGTACACCGGTGTGTATAGCTCCAACTTGATCCAATGCCAACAAGGGCTCTCACACAGGGCAACTTTTGCCTCCAACAGAGCCACTACTAACAAGGGAGCAAAAAGAGTTCAAACCCTCTCGGGGCCAACTCACCACGAAAAGCCACATTGGCCAACTCACTCTACAAGAGCGAATCCACACCAAGCTAACATACCTCAAGCCAATGTGCCCACTAAACGCGCTCCGATCAGCCATCCAACTCATGGCACTAACACTGGATCAACCACGCATCCATCGATGCCAACACTACCCATACTAGGGTAACTCAAAGGGTAGCAGAATCATGCTACCATCAAACTGGCTCACAAGCTCACAACACAGGCGCGAGAACTCGAACGCGCTAGCTCTTAAGAGCCTACAGCATCCTTTGGTACCCAACTCTCGGAGACCCTGAAAAGCTCCATCTTTCCCTCGAAAACCTCATACTTGTAGTCCTCTGACTACCACCGAGCTAGATCTCCTATGCAACCAAACAGGTGCAACCTCAGGAAATGGGTACAAGACTAGCGGGGATGCTAAACTCCGGGCGGCCATGGAACCCTCTGCACCAAAAGTGCCAACTGGCCTGAATCTAGGCCTCCTCTCAAAGCTTGGTGCCAACAGGCACTACATCCTTTACAACACAAATCAGCCTTAAACGAGCTTTATTCCCCTCTGAGGAAAGGGAAAGTCACACTCCAAGTGACGGGGCAATGGCACTCAACACAAGAGTCCAAACACTCGAGCAACCTAATCTCTGGCATCTCACCTAACAGACATGCCACGGCCTACTCCTGCATCCCACTCGATGCTCAACAAAAGCTCAGGCTAACTCCTGCATCTCACTCGATGCTCAACAAAGCTCAGGCCAACTCTTGCATCTCACTCGATGCTCAACAGAAGCTCAGGCCAACTCCTCGGGTGGCAACAACTAGTTCCACACTGGGAACATCCAAATAAAAAGAGTGCTCCACTCTACTAGCCCGCTGAAATCCACAAACGGATCAAACCCTGACAAGCAAACTCCATACTACACCCTGGCTACGAGGGTACAAAGAGAACTGACTGCCAAACGACAGTAGGCTTGCAAGGGGGGCAAAGATGTCTCTACATCTGCCTCAAGCCACTAACACGGCAACTTGCCAATCAATCGGGCGATCGGTGGACACTCGCTAGTCCACCTCTCTCAAGGGACTACCACCACCAATCTGCATACTCAAACAAAGCCAGAACGGCACATCTCGGCCTCTGAGCAATGGGCATCCCAACACACGGATGCTAAACTCAAACCTGGCCAACTGCTTTACTACTAGCAGTAGGACTTTCTAAAACAGCGAGCTCTACATGCATCCACTTGCCAAATTGGGCGACTCCATCAACGCCAACAAACTCGTCTGCATAAACCTGCTGATGATGCCCTCCCGGGAAACTCCGGGGCTACAAGAGCTACTGGGGAGAAATGCTGAAACAAACTCTGTCAGCTGGGCTATCTGTGCCCGGGACTCCTCACTACACGCTACAAAATCGCGCTGGTCTCTCTCTCGATAGTTAAAGACCTGCCATGAAATCTCTCATGGCTGGAGCACACTCTGCTCAAGGAGTCTCACTCTGAGGCATGCTAGCCTCTACCCCTCCGCTTGGCAACTCAACTGCCAGGGCCAACTCTGGCCAACGGGTCTAAACGACCCTGGGACGCGGCCTCAACATCAACACAATCAGTCCAACTCCTCGGTCGGACATGCCAAGCTTCCTGCTCCTCTGAGTGCGATCAACATACTGGCGATCTGCACAGAGCTCCTCCACCCTCTCACTAGGGGAAAAGAAACAACTGGGCCACAAATGGCCTACGGAGTCTGATCTCGCCTCCCTCGAGTGCGATCAACATATCGGCGATCCGCACAAAGCATAAAAGCTGGCCCACACTGGGGCTCTCACTGCTCAAAAACTGCTCGCACTGCGGAAAGTTGGCATGATGGCTCTCTAAGCCCAAACCAACAACGAGTCAGAACTTGCTCGTCTCCGCTCCACAACTCTACACAAGGCATAAAAGCTAGATGAAAAGTATTGTAAATTCTTAACCCTTAGCTTAATTGAACTCAGACAAACCTGGCGGCCGTGGAGTGCTGATGATCATGGGAACAACAACCTAAAAAGCGAGTTAGTCTCTGAGAATCTATGACTCTATGCTCGATACCAAGCTGTGATTTAACCCGACCCAAAACATGGCCCTAAACCGGGGTTCTCACTCAGCATGCAAGTTAAATATGAAATCAAGCGGTTTAGTGGTCATATTTAAAAACCTTTCAAAACAGATGAGAAGGGGGAACCCTTAAAACATAACCAACAGTTTTCATTTAAACAATCCAACGAAGTAAAACAACTTGGCCAGTATTTATAAAACATACAATACAATTTAAACAACTTTTTAAACAATGTTCCCCTAGGACTCCTGTCCATCTACATGCTGAATTAACAATGCAATAATAAATGACAGAGTGCCGGCGGCTCCCCATGATCAATCAGCTCCTTCCGCTAGCCATCCTGGTGTTGTCCCAAGCTACTTGAAAGATAAATAAGGGTGAGTATAAACATACTCAGTAAGAATCCCCAACCGGGGTACAATACGATACATCAGTCATCTAGCACCTCAACATGCAAGAAAACAGCTATCAACACAGATCATAGCTCAACGAGCTCATAAAACAAGATCTGGAGTCATCGGAAGTCTCCTACTTCCGGCCTAAGGATTGGATACACTGACCAATCCTGGGACATCACCGAGGTATCTTTCACTCGGGAGGAATGCACTGATCCCAAGAATGTCCTCGAGGGCATCTTGCCCTCGCTGCAAATGTGGACTTACGGGAGAGTACCCGAAGTCTGGCTCTAACGGAAGGAATGGTGTACTCACGAACATTAACCCGGGGGAGCTCTCCGAACCTGTGACTAACGCGTGTGCGCGCACACCGCATGCTGCTGCAACCGGCATAAATGCGGGGGCCAAAGGGCAAACTACGCGGGCCAGGTACTCATGCCTATGACTCGGAAGCGGTGTCACTGATCACAGTAGCGCGAGGCCCTCGGCGCTCATCTATGCAGCCTGAACCACCGACCTGAAGCTAAGAACCGGCCAAGGTAAGCTTACACCGTTGGCAGGGTTCCGATCTAGCAGGCTACAAACTAGGCATACGCCAATGAGGTAGCTAAGTCTCATTGGCTGCCGGGAGGGAGGAGAAAAAGCAATGTATGTTATGCTTTGCTCTATATCCGACCACTAGGGACAAAGTACGTTATGTCCGCTCTCAACCCCTGAAGCAACGCTTCGCTTTACTCCCGACCGGTTGGGACAAAGTACTTTATGTCCACTCTCAGCCTCTGGATGATGACAAACCCTACAACTCTATCTAAGAGTACAGAGCAAATAAATGATTCCTGGCTAGCAAGCAATGACCGATATCAATCACATTTACCTAGCATGATACTACAACTTAAGCAGGAATCATAAACATGCTGGCAGAACAAACCTAGCATGGCACTAACATGTAAAATCAGGCAAACATGCTAGCAAGAGGTCAAACAAAGCTGCCCTATCAATATCATGCTCATAAAAATTAGCAAGCATACAAAGCACAATCATGATATATCGCAGGGTCCACACAACCACAGTAAGAAATCCTTACCTGGAACAAGCAGAAAAAACAATAAACATAATAACAAATCAAAGAGCGATCCTCAAGCCTCTAATCGAACCCGAACAGCCTATACATCAAATAAAGCACCCAAATCAAATACATAAAACACCCCAATTAATCAATAACCAGCAGCCAACAAATCAGGGCCCAACGAACAAAAGACTCGGGAAATACCATCTGAGAAGCCACAAGGCTCGTGCCAACCAACACACCACAAGCAGGTTGTCGGCAGGGGCAGAAGCTTGCTGGGTGCAGGCGCTAGGGCGCAGACACGGGCGCAGGGGCGCGGAGGCTGCGCGCGGGCGCGGGCAGGGGCGAGGCAAGTGCGCGCGGGCGCAGGCTCGAGCTCGGCTGGGCGATGACGAGCGGCTCGGCTCGGCACAAGGAACGGCACGCGGGCGCGAGCTCGGCAAGCAACAGGAACGCGGGCGCGGGGCGTAGAGACGCGACGGGCTCGGGCGCTCGGGGGCATGGCATCGTCTTTGGGGGCGGCGAGGCGACATCAGATGCGTGGCTTGACACAAAGGCGCGCACCGGGCGACAAGGACCAGGCTGTAGGGGCCGAGCGCGACGCGACGGGGCGGCTCGAGCTGGCGACGCGACTCGGCACAGGGCAGGGGCAAGCTGGGCGACGCGGGCTGGCACTGTGTGCGGATGGGTTCGGGCTGGCTCGGGCGTGGGCGAGCTAGGCGGCCAGGGGGCTCAGGCTGGTTCGGGCTTGGGCGACCAAGGGGGCTGCTCGAGCTGTAGGAGAGAGAAAGGGAGAGAAAAGGGAAAAATGGCGATTTTGGGAAAAATGGGAAATAAAAGGAAAAATGGGGATTTTAAATAAAAAAAGAAATTTCCTTTTTCTTTTTATCCTATCCAAATTAAATCCAAACTTATCCAGTTTTCCAATTTTCCAAAAAATCCTTAAAATCCTTAAATACCATTTCCCGGCTTCCTCCTTCGAGACCCGACTGAAGCAACCTTTTCCACTGAATAAATCTCACTGAAATCAGCCTCCCAAATCAACACCAAGGGTCGGGCTCGAATCCCAAAGGAAACACCCAAACAACCATAACTTTGCCCAAAAACCAAATCACAACCGAACTCCCAAACGAATAGCCCAAACACCTCGGGACTCGCATCCACCAACCAAACAAGCCTCAACAAAGGCAGGAGCTGCCTCGAAGCCTTGAAAATCCATAAATCCTGCCTGAGGAGCAAAAAGACCAAAATACCCCTAAGGGTCAAAACAGCTCTAACGGCCCAACCGAACCACTGAATTGGAACCGAAAGCTCCTCGAGAACCAGAATAGAAAACTGGGCCGTTACAGTGCTGGCATGGCGCTGGAGCGCGGAGCTGAGCGCGGGCGCACTGGCGCGGACGAACTACAGGCGAGACAAGGGCGCGCGGGCGCATGACGCAGACGCGAAGCGGGCGCGTGGCGCAGACGAGAAGCGGGCGCGTGGCGCAGACGAGAAGTGGGCGCGCGGGCGCAGGGCGCAGACGCGGACGGACAAACGCAGGCGTGCGGGCGCGAGCTCGGCTGGGCGATGGAGTCTGGTGCTCGCGACACGGCTGGGCTGCGACGCGATGCGATCACGGCTTTGGGCGTCTGGGCGTGCGCGTTTTGGCGGTCGCGACGACTGCTGCCGTAGGCTTCGCCGTCGCGACATGCAAAGCCGGACACTGGGCCGCTCGATCCGGCGATGGATCGCTTTGCTCGGTGAAATTCTTTGCTCGGCGTGGACGACGCTCGATGGCCGAAGCTTGGCACGGGGAAGAAAATCACGGCAATGGAGCTTGAGGAAAAGGGTTTGGCGACCAAGGTTGATTTGGAGAAGAAACAACAACAACCCTAATTCCTTTTCTTTTATTCAAATGCACCAAACCCCAAGGACTCAAGGCTAACCAAGATATGCCGCGGAAAGAGCAACAAGATCACCTGGTGGCTCAACTGGCAAGGCCCTGCTCTAGCACACAAGGCCACTCTGGCTCGAACCCCAGCTGCAGCAACTTTAAATCCCTATTTTACTTTTGCATCTCTCCATGCCCAAACACCTCCACAAAGCAACAAAATCCTACAAAAGTCCATCCAATAATTTTAACAACTGAAAAAGACATAAACGGCCCTGACGGCCCGACCAAATTACGAAAATACCCCTAGAGCATACCTGGAAGACCAGGATGAAAACCTGGGACGTGACAACAATATTCCCTCTTTTTTATGACTTTCGTCCTCGAAAGTCCTTAAGACTGAAACAGCTCAGGATACTGCAATCTCATCTCGTTCTCCCCGCTCAAGAGCGGCTTCTTCAGAACTCTAACTCCTCCACTGAACTTTTACCAAACGGATCTCACGATTACGCAACGTCTTCGTCTCAAAGACCAGAATACTCACAGGCTTCCCCTCGAAGCTCAAATCCTCATTCAGCTGCGAAGGCTCAAAGTCCACAATGAGCGATGGGTCCGACACTCACTGCCTCAACATCAATACATGAAACACTGTGCACAATGACGGGGAAAACTAGCCGATATGTAACTCTGCCAATCCTCTCGAGAATCTTAAATGGTCCAACAAACAGGGACTCCACTTCCCTCGCTTACCAAACCGCAACACACCTCGCATCGGTGCAATCTTAAAAACACGCACTGTCCAACCTCAAACTCTAAAACTCGACGTCGTACATCGGCGTAACACTTTTGCCTGCCCTGGGCTACCAACATACTAGCTCCAATCTTTTGCGTTGCGCTTCTGGTCAACTGCAGCAACTCAGGACCCAAAAACTGATGGCCACCAACCTTTTCACAGAACACTAGAAACCTGCAACATTTACCATACAACGCCTCAACGAAACTGACCGCTGAGAGCTGCAACCCAAGGCAACCTCATAAAACCAACACTTGTCCCCCACTGCCAAACCACGGAAACACCAACTCGCAACAAGTTTTGAAGGATCTGGCTCACTCCTCCCAAAAGACCATCGGTCCGAGGGTGAAAACACTACTGGGACTGAACTCTGCTCATAAGCCTCTTAAGAACTCCCTCCATAACCACGGTTCTTCCATGCACTGCCTAGAATAAACCTTTGCTGCCACACCCTGGTGCCAACAACTCTAGCCTGAAACCGCCATGTCACAACTCTAGCTACTTTGACAAACCCGCCAGAAATCCGAACTCACACAACCACCTCAACCAACAGCCGGCTACAAACCAACAACTTGAGTGCTACAAACTCGGTAGCCTAACCATCTGCACACTACATAACTACGCCAGTCTACTCAACTCTAGCTCGACCTAGATCACTGACTGAAAAGTCAACCTGCTATCAACAGGGCCCTAGAGGGCTCCCTCCACCAAACTTACCTCCATGCAAGCAACGGAACGAAGCTTACCTCAAATATGAAACACATCTCACAAGTCCAAACGATAACACATACAGGCTTAACCCTCTAGCTTAGGCTTATTGGACCTTTCCAACGAAACTTCACAAACGTGACGCCACTACCCGGTTAACACCAACTACCAAGAACAAGAATACCAACAATGGCTGGCAGAACACAAGCTACCCTAACCAGCAAGGATCCCTCAATAGGTCAAGACCCTAATCCAGCCACAATGGTGCAACCTCATCCCACAACTGATACAAAGGGGTTCCTCAACTACAAAGGTGCAACAGCTCCCAGGCCAAACACACAAAGTACCATAGCTGACTAGGCCCAACACTCACAAGAGGCAGAACAACCCTTACTGCAACTTCCAGACACCACTCACGAGTCGGCTTAACTGGACAAACAACTGCTTCCAAGCAGCCAACAAACTTTTCCCTCTTGCTAGCACCACTACCATCAACTCCAAGACCAAGGGAGTAACCTGACAACTCCTATGAGGAAACGGTTCTTACAAGCGGACAACCGAAGGATAGAGAGCTCCACACACGCTCGTTGTCTTGCTCCGCTAAAGCAACAACATCTAAATCTCACGGGGGCAACAATAGGGGGGTTCCACCATAGACTGAACCTCCAACCACAACCTAGCCAAAACTCACCTCCAAACACCAAAGGAGGGCAACTCTCAACATCCTGGATACAAGAAAAACAACCAACAGGGCACGAACGACTCGCCCCACGAGCGAAACTAACTTCTAGCAACTCAAAACCACACCTTGGTCAACACCAAGCACCAACTTGCCACCACACCGGAACCAATCCAGACTCTACTCCAAACAAACTCTAGCTTGCTAGCCTACCAAATCTGCCAGCAACTCACCCGAGGTCTACAACCTACACGACTCCGGCTTGCCAACTGAACTCACTACCTAGGTCTGACTGAGCTCTAGTGAGGCTCTCCACAACTAGGGTTTCTTCGGCAACCCTCAAACACACACTGTCGTCAAACGGTCTAACAGCCAACTGCCTGGACAAAAAACTCCTTTTTCCAGCATCACAACCATGCTGCCCTGCTCTGAACCTCGAAACCAAAAAGACCAGAAACGCTTCAGAATCTGTCATCCTCCTACTCAAAGCATCAACCACATCGTAGCTTCCACCCAGGGTAAGGATTCCGAGCAACACTCTTAGCAACTACGGTCAGGAACTACGTGGCTTCGCTACAACCACCATTTGTTCAGTACCATCTGAACTCCAACCATGATCAACAAGAGGTTCCACCAACCAAGCTTAGGTTCAACTTAACAAACTTGCCTAAGAATCAACCCGACTACGAGCACGGTGTAAAGACCCGACCCAAAAGGGGCTCTAAATGGGCCTTTACCCCAATGCATGTATTCAAAATAAAAGACATTATGAAAGAGTAAGTTTCGGATCCCAAGTAAAAACAGAAACATTCAACAATCAAAACATACATTTCTAAAAACATATTCTGATCAGAGATTTATTTAAACCATTTAAACATTCCACAAGTATAAATATGCTGGAATCCATAAAACGTGAGAAAACATCCTAGGGCTCCGTGCCCGTCTACATGCATTCAGGGGAATAACAAAAGTCAAGAGTCATGATATAATAAAATGGTCAGAGATGACAGCAGGATTCCATGATCACAGCTTCTCCTTCAGCCATCCTGTCTCGCGCCTTGGTTACCTGTGGGAAAACCACGTAATAAGGGTGAGTAACGAATTACTCAAGAAGAATCCCCAACCGGGGTACAATACGATATACATGATCATCTAGAAGAATGTATGCAAGCTATGAGCATAAACACAGAAAAAAGCACATAGCTTGAGTCCACACTTGGACCTCGGATGCCAACTCAGGGTCTTAGTCCGGAGATAAATCCACCACACCATACGTCCTATACGAGAAACAAGTCTCGGCCTCGGCTGCCTCTCATCGCCGATACGAAAGGTACACTAGCTCAAGATCCCGAGGAGCTCTCCGGGCCGGCGCCAGTAATGAGCGTAAGCATGCACCGCGTGCTCTGCTGCGCAGACTATGGGGTGCCGGGTCTAGTGGCAAATCGCCCATGTCCAATCCACCACGCCTAACTAAATCTCTCGGATCGGTGTCACCGACATAGGGGTGTGAGACTCGACACGTGAACTATGTCACCTGTACCACCGCACTTGAGGCTAAGGAACCGATCGTGGTAGGCTTACACCAGAAGCGGTCCTTGCCCTAACAGTGGCAATCAAGGGCTACTGGCCGAACACGCCGAGGACGTGCCGATCGCCGGGACGAGGCAATGCCAAGTCATCATCCCGACCGTTGGGGCATTTAACGATCCGCCACCCTCACCAAAGATTGCGGGGCCACCGTTAGGGTTAGCTAAACCCTAACGGATCGAGATGGAGTACCATCTCGCACGTCCCTATCGGGGATGCAAGTTACGTTATGCATCCGGCCGGATGATGCTACCTACCGAACTCTAAACCATAGCAATAATAACAATTCATTCAATGCGGTCCAATACGTGCTCAACAGATACAAGGAACCTAGCATGATACTACGAAGCAAGAAGGATATCGAACATGCCGAATGGAACAACCTAGCATGGGCTAACATCGAAAACAATACAAGAGTTCATGCCATCGAGAATTGAAACGAGCACCTAGGGCTAAACATGCTAATAATCATACACAGCATACAAAACAACAATCACAAATATACCGCAGGCCCACACAACTCCGGTAAGAAATCCTTACCTTGGTCGGGAGGCTTCTACACACAAATCCTAAGTCATGCGGAACAATCCCGAGCTAGCGAGCGGGAACCTAGCAAACCAATAATAATCAAGATCTAAAACGTCTAAAAACAATAGAAACGGCAAGCTCGGCTCGGGCACTCACGCGGCACGGCGACACGAACTTGGAGTTGATGGCGGTAGCACGCGGGCTGGCGGGCGGCCTGCTTGCGCGGCACGGCAACACGCGCGGATGCACGCAGAGGCAGGGCCGCGCATGCTGCATATGCGCGTCTCGGCGTCGCGGGCGGCGGCTTCGGCCCAGCGTCGGCGTGGCGACGAGCGCCGCGACGCCAGGCGCGCGCGCGGCGCGCGGCGTCTGGCGTCTGTTCTTTGCGCTCGATCCGCACGACGACGAGGATGGCGTCACGGGAGAGGGCCGCGACGGTGGATCCGGCGCGACCGGCGAGTAATGGCGTCGCGAAGCGATCCGGCGCGAGCGATGGCGTCGCGGGCGATCTGCGAAGCGCTTCTTTGACTCCGACGGGCGTCGCGGCGGGGCGCTGCCGATGAGATCCTGGCGCGGGCGGCCGGCCGGACGGCGACGATGGTCGGCTGGTCGGCTTCTTCTTACTACCGTCGCAAACCACACAACACTCTACTTCTTACCTTCTTCGGCCAAAGATCAATAACCAAATGAGGAGATGAAGAGGATGAAGACTTACCCTAATGATGATGATCGAACCCAAGGAGATGCAAGGGAAAGAAGAATCGGCAAAGGCTATGGAGAGGAAATCTTGTGCGGCCAAGAGGTGATTTGGAGAAGAAGATGGAATAAACCTAATTTCTATTTCATTTAATCAAATGCACCAAAACTCCAAAATCCAAGGCTAACCATAAGATGATGCAGGAAGAGCAACAAGATCACCTAATGGCTCAATTGGCACACATCCCCACAAGCTTTCCAGGAGACCCGGGTTCAAACCCCAGCTGCAGCACAATTTCCTTTATTTTTACTTTTGCATCAAACCTTGCTCAAACCAAACCACAAATCCTTCCAAAAACCTACTTAAATCCATCCAATAATTTTAGCAACTGGAAAAGACATAAACGGCCCTGACGGCCCGACCAAATTACCAAAATACTCCTAGGGAATACCTGGAAGACCGGAATGAAAAACCTGGGCCGTTACAACGGTATCCTTACAACCTCAACTAAAGCCTTACAACATCCACCTGGAGTCCAACTTCCCCAAGAACTGAGCACCAGTTCTCCAAAGCAAACCCTTCATGGTTCCAAAACTCTTGCCACCAGAACGAACTACACAAAACACACTTGTGTGCGCAACTCCCAACCTTCCTTTAGAGATCCAGGACTAACAGGCGCTTTCTAAAAGAAACAACAACCAACTCCTGGCAAAAATACATACAACCAAAGGAACACTAGAAGTTCCATCTCCACACGATACTCGAAGCTGTGGCAACCTTGCTTTACTAAAGCATAACAATTCCAAACCGAACTTACCTTATTCCAAGACTCTACCAAGTGTGCTTTACTGTAACGGCCCTGGTTTTCATCCCGATCTTCCAGGTATGCCCTAGGGGTATTTTGGTAATTTGGTTGGGCCGTCAGGGCCGTTTATGTCTTTTTCAGTTGCTAAAATTATTGGATGGTCTTATGTAGGTTTTTTAGGCTTTGTGGATGTGTTTGGGCATGGTAAGATGCAAAAGTAAAAATGTTAGGAATTTGTGTTGCAGCTGGGTTTCGAACCCGGGTCTCCGGGAAAGCCTGTTAGGATGCATGCCAGTTGAGCTATTGGGAGCTCTTGTTGCTCTTTCCGTGGCATATCTTGGTTATCCTTGAGTCTTTTGGGTTTTTGTGCATTTGATTAAATGAAGAGAAAAATAGGGTTTTGTCTTCTTCTCCAAAAAGCTCATTGGCCGCCCAAGCCTTTTTCTCCCTAGCTCCCAAGCCGAGTTCTTTCTCCTTAGCAGCCCCGTGGTTCGATCGGCATTCTGGGTAAGTCTTTGTCCTCTTCATCTTCTCCAATTGGGGTTCTTGCTGGCCGAGTGTAAAGGAAGAGGTTGTGTGTGTGTGTGTTTTGTTGCAACAACCACCCGAGGAAGCCCGCCTGTTGAGAGCGGATCGCCCAAAGACGCCCGGATCGCACTGCCGCGACGCCCGTCGCAGCCGTCGCAGGCCCAGATCGGTCAGTAGGTCGTCGAAGCCGTCGCGAGCACTAGATCGCACGCGCGTCCGCATCTCGTCGCTCTCCCTCGCGCACCAAGTTCGCTCTGCGCCGCTTCGCCGCGCACATGCGCCCTCCTCGCCAGATGCCGCGCCCGGTACAGATCAGAATGCCCCGGCTTTCCATCCTTAATAGCAAAATTAATTGGAAAATTAATTGAATCTTTTGGGATTTGAACCTTGCCCTAAATGGTGAATTTGGAGTTTTAAGAAAAGAGTCTTAATTAAAAAGAAAAAGAAAAGAAGGTTGTTTTAGCTGGGACCCGCAAGAGAAAAGCCTTGGGAAGGGAATTTAGGTCTCCTAACCTATTTAAAAATAAGGAAAAGAAGGAAATCAAGAAAACCCCTAATTTTCCCCTCATAGCCGCATTCTCTCTCTCTCTCTCTCTCCTAAATCGAGCCAAGCACCCTAACAAAGCCGCACCACCCAGCCGAGCCACCCCAGCCACATCACACCACACCACACCGCGGCCACACACCACTGCGCGCACTGCACCACACCGCCCGTGCCACCCTTGCACCGCTCAGCCTGCTTCCCGCCGTGCGCGCATGGTACCAAGCTCCCACCCGTCGCAGCCATCATCACCGCCGCGACGTCGTCCACGACGCCAGCCGTCGCTGCGGGCGTCAAGCCCAGCCGATCGAGCGCTTCGCCCGCAACGCCAACCCAGCGAGCCCGCTCGCTCGTGCATCACCTTCGCAGCCGATCGCCCGCGCGCTGCCCTGCTGTCCAGACGCCGTGCCGCACGCCTGCTCCTGTGCTTCCGTTCGCCTTGCAGCGCGCCCGAGCCCAGCGCCTAGCGCCCAGCCGCACCAGCAGCGCCCATACCTGCCCCTTGCTGCCGAGAGCCCGTGTCCTCTCTCTACCGTAATTCTCGAGCCTTTTCCCTTTTGATTTTTAAGTCTGCTGGCTGCTTTGTATATTTATTTAGGATGCTTTTAATATGCCTAGGTTGCTCGAGTTCGTTTTAAAGTTCGAGGGTCTTGCTTGACTCGTGTTAGCATTTTTCCACTTATTTCCAGGTAAAGATTTCTTACCGTGGTTGTGTGGACCCTGCGATGCTTTCTTGATTGTGCCTTATGTGCATGTTTACTTTGATGAACATGATTAGTGGATAGGACAGCTTGTGATTGCATTCCAGCTAGCATGTTTGATTGTTTTTACATGTTAGTGCCATGCTAGGATCGTTCTTCCAGCATGCTTGAGATTCCTGCTTTAAGTTCGTAGCATCATGCTAGGTTATATATGATGGATGATGATTATGTATGTTTAGCCAGGAATCGTTTACTCTATACTCTAGCTAGTGTAGTAGGGTTGTCATCATCTAGAGGCTGAGAGTGGACATAACGTACCTTGTCCCCACCGGTCGGGAGTAGAGCGAAGCATAACGTACATTGTTTCCCCGACAACCAAAGAGGATTAGCTACCTCATTGGCATAAGCCTAGTTTGTAGCTCGCTAGAGCGGAACCCCGCCAACGGTGCAAGCTCGCCTTGGCCGGTTCTTAACTTCGTGTCGGTGGGTACAGTGCCGCCGCAGATGAGTGCCGAGGGCCTCTCACTCTCGTGTTCGGTGACACCGCTCCGAGTCTTTAGGCATGCGTGCACGCCCGCGTGTAGTTTGTACCTAGGCCCCCACATTTACGCCGGTTGCGGCGGCAGATGCGGTGTGCGCGCGCACGAGTTAGTCGCCAGCTTGAGAGCTCCTCCCGGCTAATGTTCGTGAGTACACCAGCCTCTTCCAGCTTAGAGCGGACTTCGGGTACTCTCCGATAGTCCGGTTTATAGCGAGGGTAAGAGGCCCTTGAGGACACCCATTGGGATTGGCTTTTGAGCTAATTAATTGGTCGAGGAGAAAGACCCTCGAGGGTGTCGGACATCTTTGGGATCGGTTTTGAGTGATCAATTGGCCGAGGAGAAAGACCCTCGAGAGATGTCCCGGATTGGTTATGAGAACCAATCATTAAGTCGGAAGTAGGAGACTTCCGAGGACTCCTGGATTTGCCTTGAGAGCTCGTTGAGCTAAGATCCGTGTTGATAATCTGTTGCATGTGTACTAGGTTGCTAGATGATTGATTGCATCGTGATCGTACTCCTCTTCGGGGATTCTTCACCGAGTATGTTTATACTCACCCTTATTGTGGCTCCTTCCACGGTAACTTGGGACAAAGACCGAGGCGGCTAGCGGAGGAGCCGGGGATCATGGATGCTTCTTGACACTCTGTCGTGTCTTATTTTCTTTCGCTTTTGATTTCACATGTAGTTGGACTTGGGTCCGTAGGGAAAACTTATGATTTGAACTATTTTATGTTTTTAAGGAAAGTCTTGATCGATCCATTTATTTTTAATTTGAATGGTTCGTTTTTGCCTAATGAATGTTTACTTTGTTTTTAATGTTTTCCACTCTTATATTTGAAACGTTTTACAAACCGACCCTAGCTGGGTCCTTTTATGCTTTTCACTTGCATGCTGAGTAAAGATCTAGGTTTAGCACCGTTTTCAGGTCGGGTCTTTACACGCACACCGCAAGACAAACCAGTGCGTGCCACTGTCACCCAAAGATCGTGTCACCGCCAACTTGACCAAGACACGACCAGACGCGCAAATGCGGCACTGCTGCCATCACCAAAGAACGCCCAGGAGTAGCCACGCTCGTGCAGCCTGTCCTGTTTATTTTATTATATTTAGGCCTATGGATTGTGATAATTATTTTGCTTGTTAGGTTCTCATTAGCTAGCTCGGGATCGATCGCAGCAAAGGATTCTTGTGTGTAGTTGCCTTCCGACCAGGTAAAAATTTCTTACCGGAGTTGTGTGGGCCCTGCGATATTATATGTGATTGTTGTTTGTATGCTTGTTGTGTTTATCAGCATGTTTAGTGATAGGTGCTCTGTTCTGAATTTCCGACTGGCATGATTTCTTATGTTGTTTCTCATGTTAGTCCAGGCTAGGTTGTTCCGTTCTGCCATGCTCGTTATCTGTTCTTGCTTCGTAGTATCATGCTAGGTTCGTTGTATATCTTGAGCACGTATTGGATTGTTTGTTGTATCTGTTTATAGGTTTGAGATATGGTAGGTAGCATCATCCTGGCCAGGATGCATAACGTAACTTCATCCACCGTAGGGACGTACGAGGCGGTACTCCGTCCCTGATCCCCCGTTAGGGTTTAGCTAACCCTAACGGCAGGCCCTGCAATCTTGGGTGAGGGTGGCAGACTGTTAAATTCCCCAACGGTCGGGATGATGACATGGCATTGCCTTGTCCCCAACAGTCGGCACGTCCTCAGCGTGTTCGGCCAGTAGCCCTTGATTGCCACTGTTAGGGCAAGGGCGGCTTCTGGTGTAAGCCTACCACGGCCAGGTTCCTTAGCCTCGGTGCGGTGGTTCAGCCGACATAGTTCACGTGTCCATGTCTCACACCCATATGTCGGTGACACCGATCCGGAGATTTAGTTAGGCATGGTGGCTCGACTGGCGACTTGCCACTAGACCCCGCACCCCCATGGTTTGCGGTAGCATGCGGTGAGTGCATACACTCATTCTGGCGCCCGACCGGAGAGCTCCTCTGGATATTGAGCGATGCACCTTTTTCGTGACGACGAGACAGCCGAGGCCGAGACTTGTTTCTCGTATAGGATCGTATCCTGAGGTGGATTATTCTGAAGTAAGACCCTGAGTTGGCATCCGAAGTTTATGTGTGGATTTAAGCTATGTGCTCTCTTCTGTGTTTATATTCATAGCTTGCATACATTTCTACTAGATGACCATGTATATCGTATTGTACCCCGGTTGGGGATTCTTACTGAGTAATTCGTTACTCACCCTTATTTTGTGGTTTTCCACAGGTAACCTTGGTGCGAGACAGAATGGCTGGAGAAGGAGCTGTGATCATGGAAACCCGTTGTTCGAACTCTGAGTTTATGTCTATGATTCTTTGTGTTTTATTTTCCTCTAAATGCATGTAGTTGGGCACGGAGCCCTAGGTTGTTTTCTAACTGTTTTTTCTGGATTCTAGCACTGTTGTAACTATTGGAAAGTTTTGAATGTTTTAAATAAATCTCTGATCAGAGTGAGTTTTGGAAATGTATTTGTCTTGGAACAAGTGCTTGGAAACAGGGACAGGTTTTAGGAATTTTATGTTGACTTTTCAAATGGTTGTTTGTATGCTTTAGTTTTCACTTAGAATCCGAAAACCATTCCTGCATATTGATTTTAGTTTTGATCGCATGCATTGAGGTGAAGGCCTATTTTAGAACTCCATCTGGGTCGGGTCTTTACAGTTCGTATCAGAGCTCAGAGTCAGATTCTGTAGACTAACCTTTTGTTGTAGGTCGTTTTTCCATGATCATCAGCACTCCGACAGTCATCAGGTACGCCTAAGTTTACAGATCTAGAAAAGGGTTAAGAATTTACAAGACTTTTCATCTAGTGTATGCCTTATTTAGTGTTGTGGAGCGGAGACGAGCAGGTTCTGACTCGTTGTTGGTTTGGGTTTAGAGCACCATCATGCCAACTTCCCGCAGTGTAAGAAGTATGTTAGCAGCTTGTCAGGGTATCTAGATAGATTCAGATACCGCTGGGGCATCGTCCCAGAGGGAGGCAGAGATTAGACTCCCGTAGGCCACTTGTGGCCCAGTTGTTAGTTTTCCCCTAGAGAGAGGGTGGAGGTGATTTGCCCTGGAGTACCACTCCAAGAAAGGAGTTAGCTATGGCTTTGCTTATGTTGATGCTTGTGGAGCAGGTTCTAGTGTGGACTAGCCTGGGTAGTTCAAGTGTTGATCTTGAACCTTAGCAGATTGTTTGGTTGCCCAGAGAGTGGCTGTAGAGTAAGTAGCTTTCGAGGAGGATGTAGAGACATCTTTGCGCTCTTGTAAAGTGTTGTTGTTTGCAGCCAGTAAGTCAGAACCCTTTGTGTTAAGGGTGCAGCGAGCAGTGTTCATATCGAACTTGATTCGTTGGTGGTTTCCTCAGTTGTCTTGTAGAGTTGAGCACTCTTCTTTTGGTGAGCTCCTAGAGTAAATCTAGTTGCTGCATGTTGAGAGAGCTGGTGAGAGTTTTGTTGAGCATCATGTGGAGATGCAAGAGTAGGCCGTAAGACTTCACTTAGATGAGATGCCATAGGCAAGGTTGTTTGAGTTTTGAGCACTTGTATTCCTAGCCAGAGTTTTTGTCACTTGAGGTTGTGACCTTGCTGGCCCCATTTGTAGTAAGATGTGGATTTGGTAGTAGTGGCACTTGAGGTGCATTGGTTGGTGTGCCGCTTTGGTACTAAGTCTGGTTCAGGCCTGAGTTTGGCACGAGTAGGACAGATGGTTCTATAATTCGTCCGGAGTTCAGCGCACTCCTTTATCCTTTGGATCCGTTTGTGGCAGTTGCACCTGTTTAGGTCGTGCAAGAGGGCTAGTTCAGTGGTAGTCGAAGGACTACAAGCGAAAGGATGTTCGAGAGTAGCTGGAGCCTCTTCCCAGTGTTACTGGGGGTTGAGTAAGTCGGCCGGTTGACGGTTGGTAAGTGTTAGTGCGTGTGAGTCTCACGCTAGTGCTAAGGCCAAGAGATCTTTGTGGTTGGTAGTGCGGTCAACTACCTTCGAGTGCCTAAATCTGAGGAGAGTTGTGCATTGTAGATGCGAGTTTGGTCCAGCAGATGGACCATGAGTTGGATGCCTATGAGATGAGTAGGATGCCTTATGAGAGGAGTTGGATGCCTAATGTGTAAAGCACACTTGGTAGAGTCTTGGTATAAGGTAAGTTCGGTTTGGCATTATTATGCTTTAGTAGAGCATGGTTGCCACAGCTCCGACTATCGTGTGGAGATGGAACTTTTGGTGTTCCTCTGGTTGATTGTATCTCTGCCAGAAGTTAGTGTTTCCTTTTGGAAAGCACCTGTTAGTCTTGGATCTCTGAAGGAAGGTTAGGAGTTGTGCACACAAGTGTGTTTTGTGTAGTTCGTTCTGGTGGCGAGAGTTTTGGAACCATGTAGGGTTTGCATTGGAGAACTGGTGCTCAGTTCTTGGAGAAATTGGACTCCAGGTGGATGTTGTAAGGCTTTAGTTGAGGTGGTAAGGATACCGTGCTCGTGGTCGGGTTGTTGCTTAGGCAAGTTTTGTTAGGTTGGACTTAAGCTTGGTTGGTGGAACCTCTTGTTGTTCATGGTTGGAGTTCAGATGGTACTGAACAAATGGTGGTTGTAGCGAAGCCACGTAGTTCCTGACCGTAGTTGCTAAGAGTGTTGCTCGGAATCCTTACCCTGGGTGGAAGCTACGATGTGGCTGATGCTTTGAGTAGGAGGATGACACATTTTGAAGCGTTTCTGGTCTTTTTGGTTTCGAGGTTCGGAGCAGGCCAGCATGGTTGTGATGCTGGAAAAAGGAGTTGATTGTTCAGGCAGTTGGCTGTTAGACCGTTAGACGACAGTGTGTGTCGAGGGTTGCCGAAGAACCCTAGTTGTGGAGAGCCTCACCAGAGCTCAGTCAGACCCAAGTAGTGAGTTTCAGTTGGCAAGCCGGAGTCGTGTAGTTTGTAGCCTCGGGTGAGTTGCTGGCAGTTTTGGTAGGCTAGCAAGCTAGAGTTGTTTAAAGTAGAGTCCGGATTGGTTCCGGTGTGGTGGCAAGTTGGTGCTTGGTGTTGACCAAGGTGTGGATTGGAGTTGCTAGAAGTTAGTTTTGCTCGTGGGGCGAGTGGTTCGTGCCCTGTCGGTTGTTTTTCCTGTTTCCAGGATGTTGAGAGTTGTCCCGTTTGGCATTTGGAGGTTCAGTCTGTGAGGGACCCCCCTGTTGTTGCCTCCGTGAGACTTAGATGTTGTTGCTTTAGCTGAGCAAAGCAGCGAGCGTGTGTGGAGCTCTCTGTCCTTCGGTTGTCCGCTTGTAAGAACCGTTTCCTCATAGGAGTTGTCAGGTTACTCCCTTGGTCTTGGAGTTGATGGTAGTGGTGCTAGCAAGATGGAAAAGTTTGTTGGCTGCTTGGAAGCAGTTGTTTGTCCAGTTAAGCGGATTTTTGAGTGGTGTTCTGGAAGTTGCAGTAAGGGTAGTTCTGCCTCCTATGAGTGTTTGGCCTAGTCGGTTAAGGTTCTTGGTGTGTTTGACATGGGAGTTGTTGCACCTTTGTAGTTGAAGAACCCCTTTGTATCAGTTGTGGGTTGAGGTTGCACCATTGTGGCTGGATTAGGGTCTTGGCCTATTGAGGGATCCTTGCTGGTTAGTGTAGCTTGTGCTCTGCCAGTCATTGTTGGTATTCTTGTTCTTGGTAGTTGGTGTTAACTGAGTAGTGGAGTCCCGTTGTGAAGTTTCGGTGGGAAGGTGTAATAAGCCTAAGCTAGAGGGTTAAGCCTGTATGTGTTATCGTTTGGACTTGTGAGACGTGTTTCATATTTGAGGCAAGCTTCGTTCCGTTGCTTGCATGGAGGTAAGTTTGGTGGAGGGAGCCCTCTGGGGCCCTGTTGTTAGCAGGTTGACTTTTCCAGACAGTGATCTAGATCGAGTTGGAGTTGAGTAGATTGGCGTGGTTATGCAGTGTGCGGTTGGTTAGGCTACCGAGTTCGTAGCACTCAAGTTGTTGGTTTGTAGGAGTCCATGTGGAAGCTGGTAGCTGGTTGAGGTTGTTGTGTGAGTCCGGATGTTTGGCGGATTAGTTGTAGTAGCTAGAGCTCGCACCTCGCCCAGATGGAGATGTCATTACTGTGGAGTAGTGGCATGGCAGTTTCAGGCTAGAGTTGTTGGCACCAGGGTGTGGCAACAAAGGTTATTCTAGGCGGTGCGTTGATGAACTGTGGTTCTAGAGAGCGTTGTTAAGAGGCTTATGAGCCGAGTGCAGTCCTGTAGTGTTTTCACCCTCTGACCGATGGTCTTTTGGGAGAAGTGAGCCAGATCCTTCAGAGCTTGTTGCGAGTTGGTGTTTCCGTTGTTAGGCAGCGGGAGACCAGTGTGGTTTTACGAGGTTGCCTTGGGTAGCAGTTCCCAGCTGTTAGTTCATATAGTTCCATTGAGGCGTTGTATTGTAAGTGTTGCAGGTTTTCGGTGTTCTGGGAGAAGGTTGGTGCCCGTCAGTTTTTGGGTCCTGAGTTGCTGCAGTTTTCCAGCAGTGCAGTGCAAAATATTAGAACTCGTATGTGGGTAGCCAGAGCAGGCAGAAGTGTTACGCCGATGTGCGGCGTCGAGTTTTAGAGTTTGAGGTTGGATCGTGCGTGTTTTTAAGGTTGCACCGATGTGACGAGTGTTGAGGTTTGGTAAGCGTGGGAAGTTGAGTCCCCGTTTTGTTGGTCCGTTTGAGATACTTGAGAGGATTGGCAGAGTTGCATATTGGTTAGCCTTTCCTCCGTTGATGTCAGCTGTGCACAGTGTTTTCATGTATCGATGTTGAGGCAGTATGTGTTGGACCCATCGCTCATTGTGGACTTTGAGCCGTTGTAGTTGAATTAGGATTTGAGCTCCGAGGGGAAGCCTGTGAGTATTCTTGTAAGAACCCGACCCAAAACATGGTCCTAAACCTAGGTTCTCACTCAGCATGCAAGTTAAATACTTCATCAAGCGGTTTAGTGCTCATATTAAAAACCTTTCAAAACATTTAAAAGCGGGGACACTTAAAACATAAACAACAACCTTCATTTAAGTAAACCAACAAAGTAAAACAAGCCTGGCCAGTGTTTATGAAATCAACAATACAATTTAAACAACTTTTAAAAAACGTCCCCCTAGGACTCCTGTCCGTCTACATGCTGAACAAAATATGCAAACAATAAAAGACAGAGTGCCGGCGGCTCCCATGATCAATAAGCTCCCTCCGCTAGCCGTCCCAGTGCTGTCCCAAGTTACCTGGTGGAAAACCACAGAAATAAGGGTGAGTATAAACATACTCGGTAAGAATCTAGCACCGGGTACAATACGATACATCAATCATCTAGCACCCTAGTATTCATGCAAACAGTTACCAACACAGATCATAGCAAAACGAGCTTACAAGGCAGAATCTGGAATCCTCGGAAGTCTCCTACTTTCGGCCTAATGATTGGCTCTCATAAGCAATCCCGGGACATCTCCGAGGGTCTTTCTCCCTCGGCCAATTGATCAGCTCAAAAACCGATCCCAAAGATGTCCGACACCCTCGAGGGTCTTTCTCCCTCGACCATATGATCAGGTCAAAAGCCAATCCCAATGGGTGTCCTCAAGGGCCTCTTACCCTTGCTAACAAATCTAGACTATCGGGAGAGTACCCGAAGTCTGGCTCTAAACTGGAAAGAACGGGTGTACTCACGAACATTAGCCCGGGGGAGCTCTCCGAACCGGTGACTAACGCGTGTGCGCGCACACCGCATACTGCTGCAACCGGCGTAAATGTGGGGGCCTAAGTACAAACTACGCGGGCCAGGTACGCATGCCTAAAGACTCGAAAACGGTGTCACTGAACACAGTAGTGCGAGGCCCTCGGCACTCATCTGTGCAGCCTGTACCACCGACCTGAAGCGAAGAACCAGCCAAGGCAGACTTGCCCCGTTGGCAGGGTTCTGCTCTAGCAGGCTACAAACTAGGCTTATGCCGATGTGGTAGCTAAATCCACATATGCTGCCGGGGGGAAGCAATGTCCGTTATGCTTCGCTCTACACCCGACCGGTGGGGACAAAGTACGTTATGTACGCTCTCAGCCTCTGGATGATGACAAACCTTACTATACTAGCTAGGAGTACAAAATAACTTATTCCTGGCTAGACATACATATCAACATCAATCACACATAACCTAGCATGATACTACGAACTTAAAGCAGGAATCTCAAGCATGCTGGAAGAACAATCCTAGCATGGCACTAACATGTACAAACAGGCAAACATGCTAGCAAGAATGCAATCACAAGCTGTCCTATCCACTAATCATGTTCATACAAGTAAACATGCATATAAGGTACAATCAAGAAAGCATCGCAGGGTCCACACAACCACGGTAAGAAATCCTTACCTGGAAACGGGCAGAAATAACTTTCACAATCAAATAATGACCCTCGAGCTTTAAAGCAAAACCGAGCAACCTAAGCATTTTAGTAAAAACAACCTAAATAAATAAACAGCAGCCAACAGCCTAGTGCCCAAAGGAGAAAA
The DNA here is from genome assembly GCA_036507275.1 of Sicyos edulis. Classification (NCBI taxonomy): domain Eukaryota; kingdom Viridiplantae; phylum Streptophyta; class Magnoliopsida; order Cucurbitales; family Cucurbitaceae; genus Sicyos; species Sicyos edulis. Next base: position 17,296,949 of record CM071849.1, on the reverse strand, counting down.
GACTCAAGAATTACCGACCGAGAAGACACAAGGTCACGCCCCAACCCGCACGGCAGGGCAGGCTGTCCGTCAGCAAGGACAAGCAGGGCGCGCTGGCGCTGACGCTGGCACTGGGCGCTGGCGCTAGAGAGACAGGGGACGTGCAGACGCGGGCTGTCGCAGGCGAGCGAACACGCTAGGTCGGGCGCACGGGCGAGACGTCGGGTCTGTGAGGACAGAGCGCGGGCGACGCGTCTGGGCGGCAGCGAGCGGCGCTGGGCGACGCGTCGGGGCGGCAGCGAGCAGAGCGGCGCGGTGCGTCTGGGCGCGCCTGGGCTGGGCGATGCAACGCGTCTGTGCGCGCACTGGCCGGGCGATCTGCAGGCGTCCTAGTGCGGCGTGGTTGGGCGGTGTCTTTGGGGTGGTGCGGGCGGTCTGGCGATCAAGGCCCAGGCGCGGGCGCAGGGCCGCAGCTGGTGCGGGGTGCGGCTAGGGTGTGGTGGTTCGGCTGGGGTTGGTGCGGCAAGGGCTGGGCATGGTGCGACTAGGGTTTTGAGAGAGAGAGAGAGAGAGAGAGAGAGAGAGAGAGAGAGAGAGATTCCAAAACAAGTTGAAAGGGACTTTCTTGATTTTTCTTCCCTTTTCCTAATTTAAATGGGTCTAAAATCCCTTCCCAAAGCTTCCTCTTTCAAAACCCGGCCAAAACAAACTTTTCTTTCTAGAAAAACTCTTTTTCCTACAAACTCCCAAAACCATTTAGGGCAAGGGTTCAAATCCCAAGGGAAGCACTCAAAAACCCATTAATTTTGCCAATAACTAAAATACCTCCAAACTCCCAAACAACTTGCCCAAACCTCTTGGGTCTTGCAACCAACAACCACCAAACTTCGACGAAGGCAGGAAAGGCCCTGAAATCTTGAAAATCCTCAAAACCCTGACCGGTGGGAAAAAGACCAAAATACCCCTAAGGGTTAAAACAGCTCTAATGGCCCATCCGAACATCCGAATAATGATCCGAAAACACCTGGGTAACCGAAATAGAAAACTAGGCCGTTACAATTTTGGTCTTTGAGGCGAAGACGTTGCGTAATCGTGAGATCCGTTTGGTAAAAGTTCAGTGGAGGACTTTGAGTTCTGAAGAAGCCGGCCGTGAGTGGGGAGGGCGAGATGAGATTGCGATCCCTGAGTCATTTTGATCTTAAGAACTTTCGAGGACGAAAGTCATAAAAAGGAGGGAATATTGTAACGGCCCAGGTTTTCATCCCGGTCTTCCAAGTATGCCCTAGGGGTATTTTGGTAATTTGGTCTGGCCGTCAGGGCCGTGTATGTCTTTTTCAGTTGCTAAAATTATTGGATGGTCTTATGTAGGTTTTTGAGGCTTTGTGGATGTGTTTGGGCATGGTAAGATGCAAAAGTAAAAATGTTAGGTATTTGTGTTGCAGCAGGGTTTCGAGCCCGTGTCTCCGGTAAAGCCTATTGGGATGCGTGCCAATTGAGCTATTCGGAGCTCTTGTTGCTCTTTCCGCGACATATCTTGGTTAGCCTTGAGTCCTTTGGGTTTTGGTGCATTTGATTAAATGAAGAGAAAAATAGGCTCCTTGGCCGCCCAAGCCTCTTTCTCCCTAGCTCCCAAGCCGAGTTCTTTCTCCTTAGCAGCCCCGTGGTTCGATCGCATTCCAGGTAAGTCTTCATCCTCTTCATCTTCTCCAATTGGTGTCCTTGCTGGCCGAGTGTAAAGGAAGAGGTTGTGTGTGTGTGTGTTTTGTTGCAGCCAGCCGAGGGAAGCCCAGCAGCCGAGCCAGATCGCCCAGCAAGCCCAGATCGCCCCTGTCGCACGCCCGTTGCAGCCGTCGCAAGCACAGATCGCTCAAGAGCCGTCGCGCACACGACCAGATCAGCAGCGTCAAGATCGATTCGCTCTCCGTCGCGCGCCTATCCGCTCTGCGCCCGGCGTCGGCGGCATCGTGTGTCGGGCAGCCGAGCCAAGACCCGGCCAAAGCCGCACGTGCGCGGCACCGCCGCCAAAAAGACAGCCACACTCATGCAACTTTGTCCGTCACAAGCGTTAGCCGTGCCGCGAGAGTTGCTCCCGAGCCGAGCCCTATTTATTCTATTATATTTAGGCCTATGGATTGTGATAATTATTGTGCTTGTTAGGTTCTCATTAGCTACCTCGGGATCGATCGCAGCTAAGGATTCTTGTGTGTAGTTGCCTTCCGACCAGGCAAGGATTTCTTACCGGAGTTGTGTGGGCCCTGCGATATTATATGTGATTGCTGTTTGTATGCTTGTTGTGTTTATCAGCATGTTTAGTGATAGGTGCTCTGTTCTGAATTTCTGACTGGCATGATTTCTTATGTTGTTTCTCATGTTAGTCCATGCTAGGTTGTTCCGTTCTAGCATTCTCGTTATCTGTTCTTGCTTCATAGTATCATGCTAGGTTCGTTGTATCTGTTGAGCACGTATTGGATTGTTTGTTGTATCTGTTTATAGGTTTGAGATATGGTAGGTAGCATCATCAGGGCCAGGATGCATAACGTAACTTGCATCCACGGCAGGGACGTACGAGGCGGTACTCCGTCCCTGATCCACCGTTAGGGTATAGCTAACCCTAACGACAGGCCCTGGAATCTTGGGTGAGGGTGGCAGACTGTTAAATGCCCCAACGGTCGGGATGATGACATGGCATTGCCTTGTCCCCAGCAGTCGGCACGTCCTCAGCGTGTTCGGCCGTAGCCCTTGATTGGCACCTGATAGGATCGTATCCTCAGGTGGATTATTCTGGAGTAAGACCCTGAGTTGGCATCCTAAGTTTATGTGTGGATTTAAGCTATGTGCTCTCTTCTGTGTTTATATTCATAGCTTGCATACCTTTATGCTAGATGACCATGTATATCGTATTGTACCTCGGTTGGTGATTCTTACTGAGTAATTCGTTACTCACCCTTATTTTGTGGTTTTCCATAGGTAACCTTGGTACGAGACAGGATGGCTGGAGGAGGAGCTGTGATCATGGAAACCCGTTGTTCGAACTCTGAGTTTATGTCTATGATTCTTTGTGTTTTATTTTCCTCTGAATGCATGTAGTTGGGCACGGAGCCCTAGGTTGTTTTCTGACTGTTTTTCCGGATTCTAGCACTGTTGTAACTATTGGAAAGTTTTGAATGTTTTAAATAAATCTCTTATCAGAGTGAGTTTTGGAAATGTATTTGTCTTGGAACAGGTGCTTGGAAACAGGGACAGGTTTCAGGAATTTTATGTTGACTTTTCAAATGGTTGTTTGTATGTTTTAGTTTTCACTTAGAATCCGAAAACCATTCCTGCATATTGATTTTAGTTTTGATCGCATGCATTGAGGTAAAGGACTATTTTAGAACCCCATTCAGGTCGGGTCTTTACATTTACACATAAGGCATCCAACTCCTCTCATAAGGCATCCTACTCATCTCATAGGCATCCAACTCGCCTCATAGGCATCCAGCTCATCTCATATGCATCCAACTCATCTCATAAGCATCCAACTCATCTCATAAGCATCCAACTCATGGCCCCTCTGCTGAACCAAACTCGCATCAACGATGCTCAACTCTCCTCAGATTTAGGCACTTGTAGGTAGTTGACTGCACTACCAACCACATAGATCTCCTGGCCTTAGCACTAGCGTGAGACTCACACGCACTAACACTTATCAACCTTCAACCTGCTGACGCACACTTACCCCGGTAACACTGGGAAGAGGCTCCAGCTCCTCTCGATCATCCTTTCGCTTGTAGTCCTTCGACTACCACTGAACTAGCCCTCTTGCACGACCTAAACAGGTGCAACTGCCACAAACGAATCCAAAGGCTAAAGAAGTGTTGAACTCCGGACGGGTCATAGAACCATTTGTTCCACTCGCCAAACTCAGGCCTGAACCAGACTTAGTGCCAAACCGGCACACCAACCAACGCACCTCAAGTGCCACTTCCACCAATTCCACATCTTACTACAAACGGGACCAGCAAGGTCACAACCTCAAGTGACAAAAACTCTTGCTAGGCATACAAGAGCTCAAAACTCAAACAACCCTGCCTATGGCATCTCATCTAACTGAAGTCTCACGGCCTACTCTTGCATCTCCACATGATGCTCAACAAAACTCCGACCGGCTCTCTCAACATGCAGCATCTAGCTCTGCTCTAGGAGCTCATCATAAGAAGAGTGCTCAACTCTACCAGACAACTGGAAACCACCAACGGATCAAGTTCGATGGGAACACTGCTCGCTGCACCCTTAACCACAGGGTTCCGACTTACTGGCTGCAAAACAACTACAATTTACAAGAGAACAAAGATGTCTCTACATCCTCCTCGAAGGCTACTAACTCTACAGCCACTCTCTGGGCAACCAAATAATCTGCTAAGGTTCAAGATTAACACCTGAACTACCCAGGCTAGTCCACACTAGGACCTGCTCCACTAACATCAACATGAGCAAAGCCATAGCTAACTCCTCTCCTGGAGTGTTACTCCAGGGCAAATCACCTCCACCCTCTCTCTAGGGGAAAACTAACAACTGGGCCACAAGTGGCCTACGGGAGTCTAATCTCTGCCTCCCTCTGGGACGATATCCCAGCGGTATCTAAATCTATCTGGATACCCTGACTAGCTGCTATCATACTTCTTACACTACGGGAAGTTGGCATGATGGTGCTCTGGACCCAAACCAACAACGAGTCAGAACCTGCTCGTCTCCGCTCCACAACACTAAACAAGGCATACACTAGATGAAAAGTATTGTAAATTCTTAACCCTTTTCTAAAATCAGAAACTTAGGCGTACTGATGACCGTATCCGAGTCTTGATGATCATGGAAAAACGACCTACAACAAAAGGTCAGTCTACAGAATCTATGACTCTGAGCTCTGATACCAACTGTAAAGACCCGACCCAAAAGGGGTTCTAAATTAGGCCTTTACCTCAATCCATGCATTCAAAAGTTAAAGACGTTATGCAAGAACGGTTTTCGGATTCTAAGTGAAAACTAAAACATACAAACAACCATTTGAAAAGTCAATATAAAATTCCTGAAACCTGTCCCTGTTTCCAAGCACCTGTTCCAAGACAAATACATTTCCAAAACTCACTCTGATTAGAGATTTATTTAAAACATTCAAAACTTTCCGATAGTTACAACAGTGCTAGAATCCAGAAAAACAGTCAGAAAATAGCCTAGGGTTCCGTGCCCACCTACATGCATTGAGAGGAAAATAAAACATAAAGAATCATAGACATAAACTCAAAGTTCGAACAACGGGTTTCCATGATCACAGCTCCTCCTCCAGCCATCCTGTCTCGCACCATGGTTACCTGTGGAAAACCACAAAATAAGGGTGAGTAACGAATTACTCAGTAAGAATCCCCAACTGGGGTACAATACGATATACATGGTCATCTAGCAGAAATGTATGCAAGCTATGAATATAAACACAGAAGAGAGCACATACCTTAAATCCACACATAAACCTCGGATGCCATTTCAGGGTCTTACTCCAGCAAAATCCACCACACGATACGATCCTATACGAGAAACAAGTCTCGGCCTCAGCCTTTCTACTCTAGATATGAAAGGTGCACTGAACTCAAGATCCCGAGGAGCTCTCCGGTCGGCGCTGTAATGAGAGTGTGCCCGCACCGCATGCTACTGCAAACCATGGGGGGTGCTGGGTTTAGTGGCAAGCTGCCCAAGTCCAGTCACCATGCCTAACTAATCTCTGGATCGGTGTCAATGACATAGGGGTGTGAGACATGGACACGTGAACTATGTCAGCCAGAACCACCGCACCTGAGGCTAAGGAACCGGTCGTGGTAGGCTTACACAAGGAAGCCGCCCTTGCCCTAACAGGTGGCAATCAAGGGCTACGGCCGAACACGTTGAGGACGTGCCGACTACTGGGGACAAGGCAATGCCATGTCATCATCCCGACCGTTGGGGCATTTAACAGTCTGCCACCCTCGCCCAAGATTGCAGGGCCTGCCGTTAGGGTTAGCTATACCCTAACGGTGGATCAGGGACGGAGTACCGCCTCGTACGTCCCTGTCGTGGATGCAAGTTACGTTATGCATCCTGGCCCTGATGATGCTACCTACCATATCTCAAACATATAAACAGATACAACAAACAATCCAATACGTGCTCAACAGATACAACGAACCTAGCATGATACTACGAAGCAAGAACAGATAACGAGCATGCCAGAACGGAACAACCTAGCATGGACTAACATGAGAAACAACATAAGAAATCATGCCAGTTGGAAATTCAGAGCAGAGCATGTAACGACTCGACCCGAAAAGGGGTTCTAAAATAGGTCGTTACCTCAATGCATGCATTACAAATCTACAGAAAATTTGCAAGACGGTGTTCGGATTCTAAGTAAAAATTAAAACATAAAACATCCATTTAAAATCAACATCAATTCCTGGAACCTGTCCCTGTTTCCAAGCACCTGTTCCAAGTCAAATACATTTACAAAACTTACTCTGATTAGAGATTCTTTTAAAACATACAAACTTTACAACAATGCTAGAATCCGAAAATACATTCAGAAAACACCCTAGGGCTCCGTGCCCAACTACATGCATTCAGAGAACATTTAAATCATAACATAAACATAAGACTCAGAGTTGAACAACGGGTTGCCATGATCATAGCTCCTCCTCCAGCCATCCTGTCTCGCACCATGGTTACCTGTGGAAAAACCACAGAAATAAGGGTGAGTAACGAATTACTCAGTAAGAATCACCAACCGGGGTACAATACGATATAATCAGTCATCTAGTACCAAAGCATGCAAGCAAACAGCTACCAACACATATCATAGCTCAACGAGCTCATAAAACAAGATCTGGAGTCATCGGAAGTCTCTTTCTTCCGGCCTAATGGATTGGATACACTGACCAATCCAGGACATCACCGAGGTATCTGTCACTCGGGGGGAATACACTGATCCCTAGAATGTCCTCAAGGGCCTCCTTGCCCTTGCCACTAATCTGGACTTACGGGAGAGTACCCGAAGTCAGGCTCTAACGGAAAGAATGGTGTACTCACGAACATTAGCCCGGGGGAGCTCTCCGAACCGGCAACTAACGCGTGTGCGCGCACACCGCATGCTCTTCTGCAACCGGCGTAAATGCGGGGGCCTAAGGGCAAACTATGTTGGCCAGGTACGCATGCCTATGACTCGGGCGCGTGTCACCGATCACGATGGCGCGAGGCCCTCGGCGCTCATCTCATGCGGCACTGATCCACGACCTGAAGCTAAGAACCGGCCAAGGCAGGCTTACACCGTTGGTAGGGTTCCGCTCTAGCAGGCTACAAACTAGGCATACGCCAATGAGGTAGCTAAGTCTCATTGGCTGCCGGAAGAGGGGTGTAACAGCCCGGATTTCTGTTAATTGTGAGATAAGGTTTTTGTAGCATTGTTTCCAGGAGCAGTTGGATTTGTTAAGGTTTTGGCAGTTTATTGGTCGGGGGTGAAATAAGAAATTTCTTTTAAGGGTCCTTGGGAGATTCGGGCCCTAGACTTAAGGGAATTGGAAGCTTGGAATTAAATAAAGGAAAATTAAGCGTCAGCTAGGACTCGAAGGAGGGAAGCCTTGGGAAGGGATTTTGAGATTTCTCCAAAGTGGATTTAATTTTAGGAAGGAAAAGAAAGGAGGAGAAAAAGAGAAGGAGAAAGGAAAAACCCTAGCCGTCGCTCAGCCTTGCCTCGCCGCCCAGCGCCATCGTCGGCCTTGCTAGCCGCCGTCCCTCGCACCGGCCCAGCCTGATCGCGTCGTCGTCGCTCTGCCTCAGCACGCAGCCGCCAGCCCAGGCCGCGTCGAGCAGCCCTGCAGCAGATCCATCGCAGCCAGTCCACAAACCGGCCGCGTCGCCCCATCGCCCTTGCGCGCCGTCCCAGTAGCGATCTCGCCGCGTCGCCCAGCCCGTCCTTCGCGCCGTCCCGTAGCGATCTCGCCGCGTCGCCCGGGCCGTCGCTTCGCGCGCGCCCCAAGATCTCGCTCGTCACTCGAGGAGCTTGGGGCTTTGTAGCTAAGTTGTCCGAAGTAAGTCGTGGTCAGTTATCTGTTAAGCAAGTGCCCATTGTGCAAGAGTTTGCATATGTTTTTCCTGAAGAGTTGCTCGATGCGCTCCAAGGAGGGAGGTAGATTTCTCAATAGAGCTCTAGCCGTGGACTCGCCCTATCTCGAAGGCTCCATATCGTCGTATTGCGCCACCGAATCGAAAGAGTTAAAGGAGCAATTACAGGAGTTGCTTGACAGAGGATTTATCAGACCGAGTGTGTCCTCGTGGGGAGCACCCGTGCTATTTGTTAAGAAAAAGGATGGCTCGATGCGTCTATGCATCGATTACAGGGAATTGAATAAGGTAACCATCAAGAACAAGTATCCACTGCCGCGCATTGATGATCTATTTGACCAGCTAGGGAGCATGTGTGTTTTCAAAGATTGACTTGAGGTCGGGCTACCACCAGTTAAGGATCCGGGATGCAAGATATCCCTAAGACGCCTTTCAGTCGAGGTATGGTCATTATGAGTTCGTAGTCATGTCTTTCGATCGACGAAACGCCCCCACACCGCATTCATGGACATGATGAACAGAGTGTTCAAGGCGTTCTTGGACCGCTTTGTCATCGTGTTCATAGATGACATTCTTGTGTACTCTAAGTCTGCGGAGGACCATGCTTCGCATCTAAGGCATATTTTGTCAACCTTGCGCGAGAACCAGCTTATGCGAAGTTTTTTAAGTGTGACTTTTGGCTCGAGGAGGTAGCTTTTCTAGGGCACGTGGTGTCCAAGGAGGGAGTGGCTGTGGACCCTTCGAAAATTGAGGCAGTTAGTTCGTGGGCTAGACCGACAACCGTGTCAGAGATTCGTAATTTTCTGGGTCTGGCCGGATATTACCGCCGCTTCGTTAGGAACTTTTCTGCTATAGCTTCACCGCTTACTCGGTTGAGTAGGAAGGGCGTCGATTTCGTTTGGGATGAGAAGTGCGACGAGAGTTTCGCTAAGTTGAAGAGCAGTTTGACGTCCGCACCGGTGTTGGCAGTTTTGAGGAGAACAGGGGTTTCGTAGTGTCACGATGATGCCAAAGAAGTTTGGTTTAGGTCGTGTCCCCGATGCAAAGACGGTAAAGTAATAGCGTATGCCTCGAGGCAGTTGAAACCGCATGAGCAGAATTATCCGACTCATGATATGGAGTTGGCAGCTGTCGTCTTCACTCTTAAGATTTGGAGGCATTACCTGTATGGGGAAAAGATTCAAATTTTCTCGGACCACCAGAGCCTCAAATATTTCTTTACCCAGAAAGACCTGAACATGCGGCAGAGGAGGTGGTTGGAGCTTGTAAAGGATTACGACTGTGAAATCTTGTATCACCCTGGGAAGGCTAATGTTGTAGCTGATGCTCTGAGTAGGAAGACCTCGCATTTTGCAACGCTGTCAAACCCCAGAAGTAATATAAGGAAAGACCTTGAGAGGGCAGGAATAGCAGTGTTGTTAGGAGAAGTTGCCGCCAAGGTAGCTCAGTTGACCATCCAACCGTCGATAAGGCAAAGGATTATCGATGGCCAGCTGAATGATCCAAAGTTAAAGAGTTTGTACGAAAGAGTTCAGATCGATGGTGACTTCGATTTTGTAGTATCTGCAGATGGTGGCTTGAGATACAAGGGTCGACTATGTGTCCCAGCCGAGGCCGGCATCCGCACAGAGTTGTTGACCGAGGCTCACACCTCTCCTTTTGCATGGCACCCAGGGGGTAACAAAATGTACCAAGATCTTAAACAAACTTTTTGGTGGATGGGAATGAAGCGGGATATTGCCCAGTTTGTCAGTCGATGTCTCACTTGTCAACAAGTGAAGGCACCTAAGCGAAACCAAATAGGGGTTATTGCGCTCACTTGGGGTGCCGTAGTGGAAGTGGGAGGAGATTACCATGGACTTTATCTCGGTCCGCCCAGACACCCGAGTTTATGCACAAATTTGGGTGATCGTCGACGGGTTGACCAAGAGTGCGCACTTCATTCTGGCGGGATAAATTATACCGTGGAGCAAATGGGCGCGATTGTTCCCGGAGCGAGATAGTTAGGTACCACGGAGTGCCGCTTAAGATTATCTCTGATCGAGACTCCCATTTTACGTCCCGGTTTTGAAAGCCCTTCAGGCCGGATTGGGCACGGTGTGCGCTATATAGTACCGCTTTTCCACCCTCGCACCGATGGTCGACAGAGCGGGTAAATAAGATCTTAGAAGATATGTTGCGAGCCCGTGTGTTAGACTTTCCGGCAGCTTGGGACCAAAGATTTGTATTTGATGGAGTTTGCCTACAACAACAGTTATCAGGCAACCATTCAGATGGCACCGTTTGAGGCGTTGTATGGTAAACGTTGCAGATCCCGCGTCTTTTAGGAAGAGGTTGGAGACAGGCAAGTTTTGGGTCCGGAGTTGCTCCAATTGACCAATGAAGCGGTCCAAAAGATTAAGGCTCGTATGTTGACTGCCCAGAGCATGCAGAAAAGCTACGCCGACGTCAGGCGTAGAGAGTTAGAATTTGAAGTTGGCCAGCATGTCTTCCTCCAGGTAGTTCCTATGCGCGGAGTTCTGAGGTTTGGTAAGAAGGGGAAGCTGAGCCCCAGGTTTGTGGGACCTTTTGAGATTCTGGAGAGAGTTGGGGCTGTAGCTTACCGGTTGGCACTACCGCCGTCCTTGGCTGCAGTGCATAGTGTGTTCCATGTTTCGATGCTCCGCCAGTACGTGGCAGATCCTACGCACATCATAGATTTTGAGCCTTTGCAATTGAACAGTGACCTGAGCTTTGAGGAGAAACCCATAGAGATCTTAGCATTCGAGAAGAAGGTTTTGAGGAACCGAGCCATTGATTTAGTGAAAGTGCAGTGGCGGAATCAGGGAGTTGAGGAAGCTACTTGGGAGTTGGAAGGGGAGATGAGAAGAAACTACCCGGAGTTATTCTAGTACAGCGACTTCCGGGGACGGAAGTCTTCTAAGGAGGGAGTATTGTAACAGCCCGGATTTCTGTTAATTGTGAGATAAGGTTTTTGTAGCATTGTTTCCAGGAGCAGTTGGATTTGTTAAGGTTTTGGCAGTTTATTGGTCGGGGGTGAAATAAGAAATTTCTTTTAAGGGTCCTTGGGAGATTCGAGCCCTAGACTTAAGGGAATTGGAAGCTTGGAATTAAATAAAGGAAAATTAAGCGTCAGCTAGGACTCGAAGGAGGGAAGCCTTGGGAAGGGATTTTGAGATTTCTCCAAAGTGGATTTAATTTTAGGAAGGAAAAGAAAGGAGGAGAAAAAGAGAAGGAGAAAGGAAAAACCCTAGCCGTCGCCCAGCCTTGCCTCGCCGCCACGCCGCTGCCGCCCTTGCTAGCCGCCCCCCTACGCGACCAGCCCGGCTGATCGCGTCGTCGTCGCTCGCCTCAGACGCACGCGCCGCCAGCCGAGCGCGCGGCGAGCCTGCTCGCAGCAGATCCATCGCAGTTAGATCCACGGCCGGCCCGCGTCGCCCGCCGCATCGCCCGCGCGTCCAGGTAGCGATCTAGCCGCGTCGCCCGGCCCGTCGCCAGCCCCAAAGACGATCTCGCCGCGTCACTCAGACGCCCTCGTCCGTCGCGCCCGCGCCCAGCCCGTGCGTGTCTGCGCGATCGCGCCTAGTACCAGCTCCCAGTGCCGTCGTGTCTGCGCGTTTGCGTCCGGCTCGTGGCAGCGCCACCGACAGCGTCTCCGACGCCCCACCGAGCCCTCGCTCACCTGCTCGCCGCGCAGCGCCGCCGCGAGAGCTCGCTGGCCGTGATATAGCTTGGTGCCGAGCTTGTCGCCTTCTCGGTTGGTAAATCCCGAGCCTCCTCTCTTGAACCTTGAGATAATAGCTGCTGATTGTTTAATTAGGGTGATTTATTACTTGCTTAGGTTGCTTGGGATCGCATAGAAGCTCGAGGGTCACTTGTTGGGTGTGATTGATATTTCTCTGCTTGCTTCCAGGTAAGGGTTCCTTACCGAGGGTGTGTGGATCCTGCGTATAATTGCTAGCAAGTCTTACCTTGTGATCGTATAAATTTCTAGTGGATAGGTTACATATTTTCTCTTGCTTCCAGGTTTGTGTTGTGCTGGTGTTCCTATTATAATCTGTTAGTTCCATGTTAGTGCTTGGCAGGTGATCTAAAAATAGGTAAGTCCCCGATGGGCACTGCACTAATTCCGTATGTAGTTGAGGTGTAAGACCCCGATGGGCATCCATATGTGTAAGACCCCGATGGGCATCATTGATTTAGGTGTAAGACCCCGATGGGCATCCGTATGTGTAAGACCCCGATGGGCATCCATATGTGTAAGACCCCGATGGGCATCATTGATTGAGGTGTAAGACCCCGATGGGCATCCATATGTGTAAGACCCCGATGGGCATCATTGATTGAGGTGTAAGACTCGATGGGCATCCATATGTATAAGACCCGATGGGCATCATTGATTGAGGTGTAAGACCCGATGGGCATCCATATGTGTAAGACCCGATGGGCATCCATATGTGTAAGACCCGATGGGCATCATTGATTGAGGTGTAAGACCGATGGGCATCCATATGTGTAAGACCCCGATGGGCATCATTGATTGAGTTGTAAGACCCCGATGGGCATCCATATGTGTAAGACCCCGATGGGCATCATTGATTGAGGTGTAAGACCCCGATGGGCATCCATATGTTTAAGACCCCGATGGGCATCATTGATTGAGGTGTAAGACCCCGATGGGCATCCATATGTGTAAGACCCCGATGGGCATCATTGATTGAGGTGTAAGTCCCCGATGGGCATCCAGGTGTAGAACCTAGGGCAGGTTGTAATTGTAAGCCCTTGGTAGGCCAGCTCTAGTGTTAGCTCATAGCCTAAATAACTGGTTTGTCCATTGTCATTGTATGGTTGCTTGTAGGTGTGCTAAATGCTATGTTTGAGTATTGTACCCCGGTTGGGGAATTCTTACTGAGTAATACGTTGCTCACCCTTATTTTTCTGTGTCCTTCCACCAGGTAACATGGGACAGAGGTAGGATTGCTAGGAGGAGGCTGCTGGATGATCATGGACGGCCCAACTCTGAGACTATTTCACCTTATTATGTTTTTGTTGGTTTAGCATGTAGTGGGACTGGAGTCATTAGAATATCATTCATTCAAAAAAAAAAACTTGTTTAAGACTTCTCGGACTATTTCCTTGATTTTCTTGAAAGTACCGAACAGTCACTTTACTTGTTGGTTTTGCTTAATGGATTTTATGCTTGAACTTAGTTGTGTTGAATGAAAAGTTTTAAATTGGTACTCTCTATAAGTGATTTCATATTTTATTTAAGCATGCTAAGAAAGGATCTAGGTTAGAGACCGTTAGTTTGGTCGGGTCCTTACAGTGGTCCTTACAGGGGGAGAAAAAGCAAGGTATGTTATGCTTTGCTCAATATCCGACCACTGGGGACAAAGTACGTTATGTCCGCTCTCAACCCCTGAAGCAATGCTTCACTTTACTCCCGACCGGTGGGGACAAGATACGTTATGTCCGCTCTCAACCTCTGGATGATGACAAACCCTACAACTCTATCTAAGAGTACAGAGCAAAAATCAATGATTCCTGGCTAGCAAACAATGACCGACATCAATCACATTTACCTAGCATGATACTACGAGCTTAAGCAGGAATCATAAGCATGCTGGCAGAACAAACCTAGCATGGCACTAACATGTAAAATCAAGCAAACATGCTAGCAGAAATCAATCACAGCTGATCTATTACTATCATGCTCATAACAGTCAGCAAACAAGCAAGGCATATCATGAAAATATCGCAGGGCCCACACAACTCCTGTAAGAAATCCTTACCTGGTTGGAAGGCAACAACACACAATAAAATTAACTGCGATCGAACCCGAGCAACCTATAGCGAGCCAAACAAACACATCAATAATCATAAAATAGCCCTAAATACAATAAAATAAACAGGGCTCGGCTCGGGAGAAACTCACGAGGGGCGACTGACACGCGAACGAGCCGGCTGCACGGGCTAGGCAGCCAAAGGGGCTGGCTGGGCGCGCTGGGGCCGTAGGGCTCTCGCCCAGGCGCTGGCTGGGCTCGGCATTGGGCGCTGGGTCGCTGCATGATTTCGCCGGGGCGCGGCGTTTGCTCGGCTGGGCGACGGCGCGCGGCGTGGCTCGACACAGGGGACAGCGTGCGGGCGCGAGCGACACGACGTGACGGGCTACAGGACGTGCGATCTGGCCGACACGGGCGCGGGCGACACGGCCGACGCGAGGGATGGGCAGCCTAACACTGTGCGACGCGGCTCGAGGATGGGCGACGCGGGGCTGGGCGAGGGCTACTCGGGCCACACGGCACAGTGCAGGGCGACACGAGCTGGGCGGCCAGGAGCTGGGCAACGCTCGGGCGAGCTGGGGCTGGCGATGGAACGACCTGGGCAGGGCAGGGCTCGGCTGGGCGAGGCTCGACCTAGGCAGGGCTGGGGCTGCTCGGGCTGGTTGGGTTGGGCGACCAAAGGGGCTGGGTTTGCTCGGGCTGGGCTTAGGCGAGCCAAGAGGCTGGGTCGGCTAGGTGGGGTGCTAGGTCGGGGAGAGAGAGAGAGAGAGAGAGAGAGAGAGAAAAGTGGTTTTGGGGAAACATAAAAGAAAAAGGGAAATAAAAGAAAAATGGGAAATAAAAGGAAATAAATGGGATTTTATCCAATTTTCCATCCTTATCCACATTTTATCCAATTAAAACCTTAAAATCCCATTTCCCGGCTTCCTCCTCCGAGACCCGACCGAAGAAATCTTTTCCAACAAATAAAACTCATTTAAATCCAACTCCCAAAGCAACACTAAGGGCCTGGGCTCGAATCCCAAAGGAAGCACACAACCAACCAACACTTTGCCAAAGCCCAAACCACATCCCAGCATCCAACCGACTAGCCCAAACACCTCGGGACTCGCAGCCACCAACAAACAAGCCTCGACAAAGGCAGGAGCTACCTCGAAGCCCTGAAAACCACAAAACCTGCCCGGGGAGCCAAAAGACCAAAATACCCCCAAGGGTCAAAACGGCTCTAAAACCCAACCAAACAACCGAAACTTTACCCGAAGGCACCTCAAAAATTGGAATAGGAAACTGGGCTGTAACAATACTCCCTCCTTTTAAGACTTTCGTCCTCGAAAGTCCTAAGACGAAACAGCTCCAGGAAAACTCCACTGATCTAGCCAACTGAACTTCACGGCCAACAACACCAACCTTCTTCGAAAACCAAACCCTCTTGGGTTCTCAAAAACTCAAGGCCACAATGCCATCCAGACTGGGCATACACTGAACTCCAAGGGAATAGACGGCAAACCACGCTCTGGCAAAACTCCTGCTGAGGAGCTCACAACCATTAACAAACAAATTTCAACCCAACAACAAAGCGGCCAAATAATCGAACCTCCTGTGTTCCGAAAACCAAACGGCCTACTCTTACTTCACAGAGACCAACGAACCTCAAACCTTGCCTACAGCCTTAACGAGGCATGGGGCACCAACATTCCTCTCAAGGAAAACTCGGGTTGCAATGGCTAAACCATCACGCAGCTCTCTGCGGCACAACACCTTGAGGAAAACATCTCAACGGCTTTACCAACCAAAGCCACGACACCTCCGTGCCGACTCACTCAAACGGCTCTGCTACGCCAACAGCGAGCGCACAACAACTAGGAGAAAAGCCCAAGAAGGGCTTGCTCAGCAAAACTCAACCCAAACTTATAACGAGCAACGCTCGCCTCCAAGCTACTACTCAACTCTAAAAATCCAACTGGCTACTCAAAGGACATCTCCTTTAAGCTTAAGCCTAACTCATCTTCCAACCAGAAGCTCCACTCCTGAAACCTCACGAGGAAAACGGATAACGACAACCTCAAAGCTTACTGATTCTGAGCCACACGAATCCGCAAGACTACCTCGAAAGCTAACACTCGAGGCTGACATCCAGGGAGCAACTCAACCACCACAGAGACTAGGGGAAAGGGAAATCTACAATCCCCAAAGAACCAACAACTTGCCAGAAACAACTCTTACTGGCAGGCCACCGCCCTTGCGGGGACAAACAACTTGCTTGCTAACAACACAATGCAGGGGCCCTCTCGCTGGGCTGACCGCTGCGCTACTCTGATCAACTACACAACTCAGGAGCTAAGCTGACTCCTGCTAAACGGGAAACGACTTTCCCAGCAAGCAAACTCTCTTGGAAGCAACACCCAAGGGAATACTCATCCAATCGGATCACCAATCCAAAACTAACAGAACTTGCTCAACCGCCGAGGGAGGGGTCAACTCCCAAAACTTCCTGACTAGGAAAAAGACCTTAGGGCAACGCCCTCCAGCTAGAACCGAACTAGCTCTCGAAACAACAAGAGGACCAAACCTTGGCCCAACACTCACAAGAGGCAAAACAACCCTTACTGCAGCCTCTAGAACACCATCCAAGAGTCCACCTAACTGGACAACAAACTGCTTCCAAGCAGCCAACAAACTTTCCTTCAAGCTAGCACCTCTACCATCAACTCATGGCTACGGGAGAAATCTGACAACTCCCAGAAGGAAACGGCTCTTACAAGCAGACAACCGAAGGACAGAGAGCTCCACATACGCTCACTGTCTTGCTCCACTAGAGCAACAACATCTAAATCTCACGGGGCAACAACAGGGGTCCACCACAGACTAAACCTCCAAATGCCAAACGGGGCAACTCAACATCCTGGAAACAGGAAAAACAACCAACTGGGCACTAACCACTAGCCCCACGAGCAAAACTAATCTCTAGCAGCTCCAAACCACACCTTGGTCAACACCAAGCATCAACTTGCCACCGCACCGGAACCAATCCGGACTCTGCTCCAAACAACCACTGGCTGGCTAGTCTACCAAGACTGCTAGCAACTCACCCGAGGCTACAAACTACACGCCTCCAGCTAGCCAACTGAAACTCACTAGCTGGGCTGACTGAGCTCTGGAGAGGCTCTCCACAACCTAGGGTTCTTCGGCAACCGTCGACACACACTGTCGACAAACGAGCTAACAGCCAACTGCCTGAACAGGCACAACACTCTCTAGCATCTCAACCATGCTGGCCAACTCCAATTCCTTGGGAACCAAGAGGACCCAAAATGCTACCGAATGCGTCGTCCTTCTACTCAAACATCAGCCTCAACAAGGCTTCTACCCAAGGAAAGGATCCAAACAACTCTCTTAGCCAAGGCGAACAGAAACTGCGCGGCTTTGCTACCACCGCACTTGTTCAGTTTCCAACTGAACTCCAACCGATGGAACACCAAAAGTTCCATCTTCACACGATGCTCAAAGCTGAGGCATTCTTGCTTTACCAAGGCATAACCATGCCACACCGAACTTACTTTATACCAAGCCTCTACCAAGGGTGCTTACCCATAAGGCATCCAAATCCTCTCGCAAGGCATCAGCTCATCTTGCCTTATAGGCATCCAGCTCATCTCATGAGCATCCAACTCATGGTCCCTCTGCTGGACCAAACTCGCATCTACGATGCTCAACTCTCCTCAGATCAAGGCACTGGAAGGTAGTTGACCGCACTACCAACCACAAAGAAAGTCTTGGCCTTAACACTAGCGCGAGACTCACGCGCACCAACACTTACCAACCGGCAACCTGCTGACTTACTCAACCTCCAGAAACACTGGAAGAGGCTCCGCTCCTCTCGAGCATCCTTTCGCTTGTAGTCCATCGACTACCACTAAACTAGCCCTCTGGCACGACCTAAACAGGTGCAACTGCCATAAACGGATCCAAGGCTAAAGGAGTGCGCTGAACTCCGGACGGCATAGAACCATCTGCTATGCCCAAGCCAAACTCAAGCCAGAACCAGACTTAGTGCCAAAGTGGCACACCAACCAAGGCACCTCAAGTGCTACCACTACCAAATCCACATCTTACTACAGATGGGGCCAGCAAGGTCACTACCTCAAGTGACAACAACTCTGGCTAGGCATACAAGGGCTCAATTCAAACAACTATGCCTATGGCATCTCATCAAACCGAAGGCTCACAGCCTACTCTTGCATCTCCACATGATGCTCAACAAAACTCTGGCCGGATCTCTCAACATACACCAGCTAGCTCCACTCTAGGAGCTCACCAAGGAAGAGTGCTCAACTCTACCAAACATCTGAGGAAACTGGGCTGTTAAACAACAGCAGGCTTGCAAGGGGGCAAAGATGTCTCTACATCTGCCTCAAGCCACTAACACGGCATCTTGCCAATCAATCGGGCGACTAGTGGAGACTCTGCTAGTCCACCTCTCACATGGGACTTCCACCACCAATCTCTTTGTACCAAACAAAGACAGAACGGCACATCTCGGCCTCTGAGCAGCGGGGCATACATAATGACCAGCTTTCCTATTCCAGTTTTTTAGGTGCCTTCGGGTCAAGATTCGGTTGTTGGTTGGGTCATTAGAGCGGTTTTGACCCTTGGGGGTATTTTGGTCTTTTGGCTCTCCAGGCAGGATTTGTGGTTTTCAGGGCTATGAGGTAGCTCCTGCCTTTGTCGAGGCTTGTTTGTTGGTGGCTGCGAGTCCCGAGGTGTTTGGGCTAGTCAGTTGGATGCTCGGTTGTGGTTTGGGCTTTGGCAAAGTGTTGGTTGGTTGTGTGTTTCCTTTGGGATTCGAGCCCGAGCCCTTAGTGTTGCTTTGGGAGTTGGATTTAAGTGAGTTTTATTTATTGGAAAAGATTGCTTCGGTCGGGTCTCGAAGGAGGAAGCCGGGAAATGGGATTTTGAGGTTTTAAAAGTGGATAAGGATGGAAATGGAATTAAAATCCCATTTTTTCCCTTTTTCCCATTTTTCCTTTTTATATCCTTTTTTTTCTTTTATTTTTCCCCAAATTCATTTTCTCTCTCTCTCTCTCTCTCTCTCCCCGAGCCCCCCACCTAGCCCGACCCAGCCCCCTTGGCTCGCCCGACTCGGCCCAGAGCGGCCCAGCCCCGTCTTGTGTCGCCCTCGCCCGGCCCAGAGCCCAGCTCGCCTGTCTCAGAAGACCCGACCCAAAAATGGGCTCTAAATAGGCCTTTACCCCAATGCATGTATTCAAAGTAAAAGACAAAATGCAAATAAAGTTTTGATTCCCATTAAAAACAAAACATTCAAGATTCATTGAACGATAAAGTCTCTTCAAAACTGTCCTGTCTCCAAGCACTGCTTCACAGACAAATACATTTCCAACGATTTACTCGATCGGAGATTTTATTAAAAACATTTAAAACATCCTCAAATTCAACAAAGCTGGAATCCACAATTCATTCGAAAATATCCTAGGGCTCGTGTGCGTCATGCATTCGGGGAAAAATAACGATAAGAGTCATAACATAAGAAACGTCGGAGATGACAAAGAGGATTCCATGATCACGCCTCCTCCTTCACCATCCTGTCTCGCGCCTTGGTTACCCGTGGAAAACCACAAAATAAGGGTGAGTAACGAATTACTCGGTAAGAATCCCCAACCGGGTACAATACGATATACATGATCATCTAGAAGAATGTGTGCAAGCTATGAATATAAACACAGAGCGCGGAGCACATAGCTAAGTCCACACTTGGACCTCGGATGCCAACTCGTGGTCTTAGTCCGGAAATACCACAACACACTATACGCCCTATACGGAAACAAGTCCCGGCCTCGGCTGTCTCTCGCCGATCACGAAAGGTGCACTCGCTCAAGATCCCGAGGAGCTCTCCGGTCGTGCGCTGTAATGAGCGTAGCGCGCACCGCATGCTCACGCAAACTCGGGGGTGTCGGGTCTAGTGGCAAGCCGCCCGTGTTCGATCACCATGCCTAACTAAATCTCCGGATCGGTGTCACCGACATAGGGTGTGAGACACGGACACGTGAACTATGTCGGCTGTACCACCCGCACTTTGAGGCTAAGGAACCGGTCGTGGTAGGCTTACACCGAAGCGGTCCTTGCCCTAACAGTGGCAATCAAGGGCTACGGCCGAACACGCCGAGGACGTGCCGATCGCCGGGGGCGAGGCAATGCCAAGTCATCATCCCGACCGTTGGGGCATTTAACGATCCCACCACCCTCACCCAAGATTGCGGGGCGGTAGTTAGGGTTAGCTAAACCCTAACGGGATCGAGGACGGAGTACCATCTCATGCGTCCACTGTCGGGGATGCAAGTTACGTTATGCATCCGGCCCGGATGATGCTACCTACCTACGAACTCTAAACCATAGCAATAATAACAATTCATTCAATGTAGTCCAATACGTGCTCAATGAGATACAAGGAACCTAGCATGATACTACGAAGCAAGAACAGGATATCGAACATGCGAGAATGGAACAACCTAGCATGGGCTAACATGAGAAACAATACAAGAGTTCATGCCCGATCAGAATTGAAACAGAGCACCTAGGGCTAAACATGCTAATAATCATACACAGCATACAAAACAACAATCACAAATATACCGCGAGGCCCACACAACTCCGATAAGAAATCCTTACCTTGGTCGGGAGGCTTCTACACACAAATCCTAAGTCAGGAACAATCCCGAGCTAGCGAAGCGAAACCTAGCAAACCAATAATAATCAGCATCTAAAACGTCTAAAAAACAATAGAACAGCAAGCTCAACTCGGGGCACTCACGCGGCACGGCGCGACACGAACTTGGAGTTCTTGGCGGTAACGCACGCGCAGTGGCGCGCAGGCCTGCGCGCCCACCGCACGGCGCTGGCGCGCGCTCGTCTGGCGGATGGGCGCCAGGCGCGGCCGCGGCGCAGGACGAGAGCGAGACTCGGCATCGAGCGGCATGGCACGGGCGCCGCAGCGCCGGCGTCGCGATGCGGATACACAGCTGAGCCGCTTTCGGTAGGGAGACGCGCGCGGCGAACGTCTGGGCGTCGCGGGCGCGGCGGCTGGGCGAGCGACAGGCGCGAGCGCGCGCGCGCGTCAAGCGTCTCGCTGCGCGCGCGCGATGGCGTGGCGTCGGGCCGGCGATGGCCGGCGGTGGGCGGGCCGGTTCTTTATCTTGCGAGATCTGGGTGCAGCAGGCGGACGACGTGGCGGCGATTCGCGCGGTGCGGCAGCGGCGATCTGGCTGCTGCTTTGGCGCGATCCGGCGTCTTGGTGGCGGGCTGGACGTCGCGACGATGTCTGCTGGTTGGGGCTTCTCTCGGTGGTGCAATCAACACAAACACACACAACACTCTTCTATTCACTTGGCCAAACAAAGACACCAAACGGATGAGAAGAAGAAGAGGAAGATCGATACCTACCCTAATGATGATGATCGATCCAAGGAGCTGCAAGGATGAAGAACTTCGGCAAGGCAATGGAGAGAATAGCTTGGGCGGCCACACACTTTGGGGAAGAAGATGGAACAAACCTAATTTCTATTTCATTTAACCAAATGCACCAAAACTCCCAAAATCCAAGGCTAACCATAAAATGATGCAGGAAGAGCAACAAGAGCACCTAATGGCTCAATTGGCACACATCCCCACAAGCTTTCCAGAGACCCGGTTCAAACCCAGTGCAGCAAAGACAATTTCCTTTATTTTTACTTTTGCATCAAACCTTGCTCAAACCAAACCACAAATCCTTCCAAAAACCTACATAAATCCATCCAATAATTTTAGTAACTGGAAAAGACACAAACGGCCCTGACGGCCTGACCAAATTACCCCTACGGCATACCTGGAAGACCGGGATGAAAAACCTGGGTCGTTACAAGGTCGCCCAGCGCCCGCGCGCCCCTGCCTCGCACAGTGTCGCCCAAGTCACGTCGCACAGTGCCGAGCTCAGCGCCAGATCGCTTGTCGTCTGCGCTCGAGTCGCGCGTCCCAGCGCCAGATCGCGCACCCTCGCGTCGTGTCGCTCGCGCCCGAGCGTCGTCCCCTGTGCCGAGCCGAGGCGCTCGCCGTCGCCCAGCCGAGCCAGCACCCGCGCCCGCGCGCCTTGTGTCGCTCGCGTGCCGTCCGCGCGCAGCCAGCGCCCCTCCGCACGTAGCTCGCGCCCAGCGCCCCAGCGCGTCTGTCTGCGCCCATCAGCAACCTAGCTCGTGCAGCCGGCTCGTTCGCGTGTCAGCCGCGCCTCGTGAGTTGCTCCCGAGCCGAGCCCTATTTATTTTAGTGTATTTAGGGCTATTTTATGATTATTGATGTGTTTGTTTGGCTCATTATAGGTTGCTCGGGTTCGATCGCAGTTATTTTTATTGTGTGTTGTTGCCTTCCGACCAAGTAAGGATTTCTTACCGGAGTTGTGTGGGCCCTACGATATTTTCATGATATGCCTTGCTTGTTTGCTGACTGTTATGAGCATGATAATAATAGAGCAGCTTTGATTGATTTCTGCTAGCATGTTTGCTTGATATTACATGTTAGTGCCATGCTAGGTTTGTTCTGCCAGCATGCTTGTGATTCCTGCTTAAGCTCGTAGTATCATGCTAGGTAGTGTGATTGATGTCGGTCTTTGTTTGCTAGCCAGGAATCATTGCTTTTTGCTATGTACTCTTAGATAGAGTTGTAGGGTTTGTCATCATCCAGAGGCTGAGCGGACATAACGTACTTTGTCCCCACTGATCGGGAGTAGTGTGCGAAGCATAACGTATCTTGCTTCCCCGGTCACTAAGGTGGATTTAGCTCGGTCGGGAATAAAGTGTGCGCGACATAACGTATCTTGCTACCCCCTCGACCCGATCGGTTGTGGAATTAGCTACCCACTTCGGCATAGCCTAGTTTGTAGCCTGCTAGAGCGGAACCCTGCCATCGGTGTAAGCCTGCCCTGGCCGGTTCTTAGCTTCAGGTCGGTGGACCATGCTACACAGATGAGCGCCAAGGGCCTCGCGCTACTGTGATCAGTGACACCGCTTCCGAGTCATAGGCATGCGTACCTGGCCCACATAGTTTGCCCTTAGGCCCCCGCATTTACGCCGGTTGCAGAAGAGCATGCGGTGTGCGCGCACACGCGTTAGTTGCCAGTTCGGAGAGCTCCCTCGGGCTAATGTTCGTGAGTACACCATTCTTTCCGTTAGAGCCTGACTTCGGGTACTCTCCCATAAGTCCAGATTAGTGCAAGGGCAAGGAGGCCCTTGAGGACATTCTAGAGATCAGTGTTTTGCCCCCGAGTGATAGATACCTCGGTGATGTCCAGGATTGGACAGTGTATCCAATCTCAGTTAGGCCGGAAGTAGGAGACTTCCGATAACTCCAGATCTTGTTTTATGAGCTCGTTGAGCCATGATCTGTGTTGGTAGCTGTTTGCTTGCATGCTTTGGTACTAGATGACTGATTATATCGTATTGTACCTCGGTTGGGGATTCTTACTGAGTAATTCGTTACTCACCCTTATTTCTGTGGTTTTTCCACAGGTAATCATGGTGCGAGACAGAATGGCTGGAGGAGGAGCTGTGGTCATGGAAAACCCGTTGTTCAACTCTGAGTCTTATGTTTATGTTATGATTTAAATGTTCTCTGAATGCATGTAGTTGGGCACGGAGCCCTAGGGTGTTTTCTGAATGTATTTCTGGATTCTAGCATTGTTGTAAAGTTTGTATGATTTAAATAAATCTCTTATCATAGTAAGCTTTGTAAATGTATTTGTCTTGGAACAGATGCTTGGAAACAGGGACAGGTTTCAGGAAATTATGTTGATTTTAAATGGATGTTTTATGTTTTAGTTTTTACTTAGAATCCGAACACCATCTTGCAAATTTTCTGTAGATTTGTAATGCATGTATTGAAGTAACGGCCTATTTAGAACCCCATTCGGGTCGGGTCGTTACAGGTTGGTATTAGAGCTCAGAGTCATAGATTCTGTAGACTGACCTTTGTTGTAGTTCGTTTTTCCTTGATCATCAGCACTCCGACAGTCATCAGGTACGCCTAAGTTTACTGTTTTAAAGAAAGGGGTAAGAATTTACAATACTTTTCTTCTAGTGTTTGCCTTGTGTAGAGTTGTGGAGCGGAGACGAGCAGGTTCTGACTCGTTGTTGGTTTGGGCTTAGAGAGCCATCATGCTAACTTTCCCACAGTGCGAGCATGATTTAGCAGCTTGTTGAGGTATCCAGATAGATTCGGATGCCCTGTGACGTCTTCCCCGAGGGAGGCAGAGCTTAGTCTCCCATTGGCCATTTGTGGCCCAGTTGCTGCTTTTCTCCTAGTGGAGGGGGGTAGAGGCTAGCCGCGCTTCAGAGTGAGACTCCTTGAGTAGAGTGTGCTCCAGCCATGAGAGATTGGATGGCAGGTCTTTAGCTATCAGAGAGCGGAGACCCAGGTGCAGTTTGTAGCGCGTAGTGAGGAGTCCCGGGCACAGATAGCCCAGCTGACAGAGTTGGTTTCAGCATCCCCCAGTAGCTCTTGTAGCCCCGGAGGTTCCCGGGATGGCATGATCAGCAGGTTTATTCAGATGAGATTGTTGGCGATGATGGAGTCGCCCAGTTTGGCAAGTGGATGCATGTAGAGCTCGATGTTTCAGAAAGTCCTACTGCTAGTAGTAAAGCGGTTGGCCAGGTTTTAGTTTAGCATCCATGTGTGGGATGCCCTGCTGTTCAGAGGTCGAGGTGTGCCGTTCTGTCTTTGTTTGGTACAAAGAGCTTGGTGGTGGAAGTCCCTTGTGAGAGGTGGACTAGCAGAGTCTCCACCAGTCGCCCGATTGATTGGCAAGTTGTCGTGTTAGTGGCTTGAGGCAGATGTAGAGACATCTTTGCCCCCTTGTAAGCTTCTTTGTTGTTTAATGACCCGATTTCCTCAGATGTTTGGTAGAGTTGAGCACTCTTCCTTGGTGAGCTCCTAGAGAGGAGCTAGCTGCTGCATGTTGAGAGATCCGGCCACAGTTTTGTTGAGCATCATGAGGAGATTCTAGTGTAGGCCGTGAGCCTTCGGTTTGATGAGATGCCATAGGCATGTCCGTTTGAGTTGAGCCCTTGTATGCCTAGCCAGAGTTGTTGTCACTTGAGGTAGTGACCTTGTTGGCCCCATCTGTAGTAAGATGTGGATTTGGTAGTAGTAGCACTTGAGGTGCATTGGTTGGTGTGCCACTTTGGCACTAAGTCTGGTTCAGGCTTGAGTTTGGCTTGGGCATAGCAGATGGTTCTATGCCGTTCGGAGTTCAGCGCATTCCTTTAGCCTTGGATCCGTTTATGGCAGTTGCACCTGTTTAAGTCGTGCCAGAGGGCTTGTTCAGTGGTAGTCGATGGACTACAAGCGAAAGGATGCTCGAGAGGAGCCAGAGCCTCTTCACAGTGTTTCTGAAGGTTGAGTAAGTCAGCAGGTTGGCAGTTGGTAAGTGTTGGTGCGCGTGAGTCTCGCGCTAGTGTTAAGGCCAAGAGTTTCCTTGTGGTTGGTAGTGCGGTCAACTACCTTCGAGTGCCTTAATCTGAGGAGAGTTGAGCATCGTAGATGCGAGTTTGGTCCAGCAGAGGGACCCTGAGTTGGATGCTCATGAGATGAGCTGGATGCCTATAAGCGAGTTGGATGCTTTTGAGGCTAGATGAGCTGATGCCTTGCGAGACGTTTTGGATGCCTTATGGGTAAGCACCCTTGGTAGAGGCTTGGTATAAAGTGAGTTCGGTGTGGCATGGTTATGCCTTGGTAGAGCAAGGTTGCCTCAGCTTTGAGCATTGTGTAGAGTTAGAACTTTTGGTGTTCCTTCGGTTGGAGTTTAGTTGGAAACTGAACAAGAGCGGTGGTAGCAAAGCCCTTCAGTTTCTGATCGCCTTGGCAAAAAGAGTTGTTTGGATCCTTTCCTTGGGTAGAAGCCTTGTTGAGGCTGATGTTTGAGTTGGAGGACGACGCATTCGGTAGCGTTTCGGGTCCTCTTGGTTCCCAAGGAGTTGGAGTTGGCCTGCATGGTTGAGATGCTGGAGAGAGTTGTGCATGTTCAGGCAGTTGGCTGTTAGCTCGTTTGTCGGCCGTATGTGTCGGAGGGTGATCGGAGGATCCCTAGGTTTTGGAAAGCCTCTCCAAAGCTCAGTCAGGCCCAGGTAGTGAGTTTTAGTGGGCAAGCTTGAGGCATGTAGTTTGTAGCCTCGGTTGAGTTGCTAGCAGTCTTGGTAGACTAGCAAGCCAGTGTTTGTTTGGAGTAGAGTCCGGATTGGTTCCGGTGCGGTGGCAAGTTGATGCTTGGTGTCGACCAAGGTGTGGTTTGGAGTTGCTAGAGATTAGTTTTGCTCGTGGGGCGAATGGTTTGTGCCCTGTTGGTTGTTTTCATGTTTCCAGGATGTTGAGTTGCCCCGTTTGGCTTTTGGAGGTTCAGTCTGAGATGGACCCTTGTTGTTGCCCCGTGAGATTAGATGTTGTTGCTCTAGTGGAGCAAGACAGTGAGCGTATGTGGAGCTCTCTGTCCTTTGGTTGTCTGCTTGTAAGAGCCGTTTCCTTCGGGGAGTTGTCAGGTTACCCCCTTTGGTCTTGGAATTGATGGTAGTGGTGCTAGCAAGAGGGAAAAGTTGTTGGCTGCTTGGAAGCAGTCGTTTGTTCAGTTAAGCGGATTCTTGGATGGTGTTCTAGAGGCTGCAGTAAAGGTTGTTCTGCCTCTTGTGAGTGTTTGGCCAAGATTTGGTTCTCTTGTTGTTTCGAGAGCTAGTTCGGTTCTAGCCGAGGGCGTTGCCCCGAGGTCTTTTCCTAGTCGGGAAGTTTTGGGAGTTGACCCCTCCTCGGCGATTGAGTAAGTTTTGTTGGTTCCGGATTTGTGATCCGATTGGTTGAGTTTTCCTTTGTTGTTGCTTCCAAGAGAGTTGGTTGTTTGTTGCCTTGGGTTTGAGCTAGTAGTCAATGAGCTTGTGTGAAGTTCACGCCCTTCAGAGTTTGCTTCTTTGGGAAAGTCGTTTCCCGTTTGGCGAGTCGACTTAGCTCCCGAGTTGTGTAGTTGGTCGAGTAGCGCGCATGGCCACCCCAAATGAGAGGGTCCCTGCTTTGTGTTGTTAGCAAGCAAGAGTTGTTTGTCCCCTCAAGGGCGGTGGCCAGCCAGTAAGAGTTGTTTCTTGCAAGTTGTCGGTTTTTTTTGGGGATCGAAGATTTCCCTTCCCCCTAGTCTCTGAGTTTGGTTTGAGTTCTGCTGAGTAAGACCTTCTCGGGCTTTGCTCCTTGCTGTTGTGCGCTCGCAGTTGGGGTAGCAGAGCCGTTTGAGTGAGTTGGCACAGAGGTGCCGTGGCTTTGGTTTGTAAAG
The DNA here is from genome assembly GCA_036507275.1 of Sicyos edulis. Lineage (NCBI taxonomy): Eukaryota > Viridiplantae > Streptophyta > Magnoliopsida > Cucurbitales > Cucurbitaceae > Sicyos > Sicyos edulis. The sequence goes on along the minus strand of CM071849.1, from coordinate 17,269,724 downwards.
CCGTTGAGCTGTTTTCCTCAAGGTGTTGTGCCGCAGAGAGCTGCGTGATGGTTTAGTCCTTGCAGCCCGAGTTTTCCTTGAAAGGAATTTTGGTGGTTTCCTTGCCTGGCAGTGTTTTCTTTGGCCAGTTGCTAGTAGGTTTGCATGGAAAAGTTTGCTTTCGGCCGTTGAGAGGCTGCAGTTTGTTGGCTTGGCCGTTTGGTTTCTGGAACCTGGGTGGGTTTAGTTGTTTGGCCAGCTTGTTTAGGGTTGAGGCTGTTTGTTAGCAGCTGTGAGTTTCCAGAGGAGTTCGCCAGTGCGTGGTGTTTGAGTTTCAGAGCTTGTGGCCCGTCCTCGAGTTTGCTGGGAGTAGCGCCCTTTGAGAGTTGGTGCGAGTTGAGGACGTAGTTTGCCGTCTTTTTGCAAGGACCCGACCCAAAGAAACGGTCTCTATCCTAAAGTCCTTACTTAGCATGCATGACTAGGAATGTAAAACGTCGTTCAGAGTTTGAAGTTTAAATCTTTGAAGTAAGCACATTCAAAACAAGGAAAATATAGTTCCATTTAAAATAAACAGGTAGATAACTGATCAGTTCTTTCTTAAAAACAAATCAAGGGAAACGGTACGAGAAACATAAAATAGATTTTCAAGTGCTTTTCCTAGGGACCCAAGTCCCACTACATGCTAAATCATAAGAAAACGATAAAAGAACATGCATCCCAGAGTCAGCTATCCATGATCATCCACCAGCCTCCTCCTAGCCATCCTGCCGATGTCCCAAGTTACCTGGTGGAAAACCACAGAAAATAAGGGTGAGCAACGAGTTACTCAGTAAGAATCCCCAACCGGGGTACAATACGAAAACATATCATTTAGCACACGGACATGCAACCATGCAATGACACAGAGCAAACAGATGGGTTAACAGAACGTCACTCTTGGGGCTTGCCTATTCGAGGCTTACAGCTACCAGCTACCCTAGGTTCCACACCTGGGTGTCCTTCGAGCCTTACACAACCTAGGTCTCAGTGTTGCCCTTCGGGGACTTATACACCTAGGATGCCCATCGGGGTCTTACACCTCCAACTCAGTGATGCCCATCGGGGTCTTATACACCTAGGATGCCCATCGGGGTCTTGCACCTCCAACTCAGTGATGCCCATCGGGGACTTATACACCTAGGATGCCCATCGGGGACTTACACCTCCAACTCAGTGATGCCCATTGGGGACTTATACACCTAGGATGCCCATCGGGGTCTTACACCTCCAACTCAGTGATGCCCATCGGGGACTTATACACCTAGGATGCCCATCGGGGTCTTACACCTCCGGATGTCCATCCAGTTCTTACCCGAAGGGGACGCCACTAGTTACCTCTACAGTCCTCTATACTATACATCACACATCTAACCGTAACTTGGATCTAGCGAAAGATACAAATGGTAGCATGGTTCTATCAAGATAGGAAAGCCTAGCATGGAACTTAACGGGAAGTAAACATGCCACGAACATGAATCAAAAGAAAACATGTAACCTATCACTACAAACTCATATAAATATAGTAATCAGCGTGCTATCAACTATTCGCAGGGTCCACACAACCCCGGGTAAGAATCCTTACCTGGAAATAAGTGGAGGTTAACTATCCCGAATCAAATAACGACCCTCGAGCTTTTAAGCGAACCCGAGCAACCTAAGCAAGTAATAAAACATCCTAATTAATAAACAACATCTAAAATCGTGGAAGTCCAAAGGGTGGAGGCTCGGGAATTTACCAACCGAGAAGGCACACGCCTCGGCAGCAGCAAGCAGAGGATGTAGCGCTGCTAGGCGCGGGCGCCTGGCGCCGCAGGCGCGCGCTTTGGGAGGCGCTGGCGCGGCGCAGGGGAGCGCAGCGCTGGCGCTGGGCTGCTGCGTGGATGTGTGGATCGGCGCGCGCGCCAAGCGGCGAACGCGACGGCGGCACGCGTACTACGACGCGGGCGCGTCTTGGGCGCGTCTTGGGCGCGACGGCTGCGCTGGGTGGTGTCGTCTTGGCGCGGAGGCGGCTACACGGCCGTCTGGCTGGCGACTGGTGCGGAGTGGAGGCTGGGTTGTTGCGGTGGTGGGCGAGCTGGCTGCTCGACGCGATCTGGGCTGGCGGTGGCTCGGTGCGGTGCGGAAGTGGTCAATAAGGCGTGCGATGGCGTGGGGCGAAGCAGCAGGGTGTTGGGCGGCGGCGTGGGCGAGGCACGGCGGCGGGCGGAGCTGCAGGGCGTGCGGCGGCTTGGGTGAGGGTGAAGGAGAAGTCTAGGGTTTTGGGTTCTTTCTTTTGTCCTTATTTTCTCCTTCCTTTTTTTCTTTAAATATAATTCCCTTCCTTAACTTAAATAGACTTGGGAATCTCAAATGACCTTCCCAAGACTCCCCTTCGAGCCCCGGCTGACGCATTTATTTTCCCTATTAAACCCAAGCTTCCAAACCCCTTTTTAGGCCAAGGGTTCGAGTCCTCCAAATAACATCTTTTAAACCTTATTTTTATGTTTAACTAAAATCCGGGCTGTTACAATACTCCCTCCTTGGAGAACTTCCGTCCTCGGAAGTTGCTGCACTAAAACAACTCCGGGTAATTTCTCCTCATCTCCCCTTCCAACTCCCAAGTAGCTTCCTCAACCCTCTGATTCCGCCACTGCACTTTCACTAAATCAATAGCTCGGTTCCTTAAGACTTTCTTCTCAAATGCTAAGATCTTTATGGGTTTTTCTTCAAAGCTCAGGTCATGGTTTAGCTGCAAAGGCTCGAAATCTATGACATGCGAAAGGTCTGCCACATACTGGCGGAGCATCGAAACATGGAACACACTATGCACTGCAGCCAAGGATGGCGGCAATGCTAACCGGTAAGCTACGGCCCCAATCCTTTCGAGGATCTCGAATGGTCCAACAAACCTGGGGCTCAGCTTCCCCTTCCTACCAAACCGTAGAACTCCACGCATCGGAGCTACCTTAAGGAACACGTGCTGGCCAATCCCAAACTCCAACTCTCTACGTCTGACATCGGCGTAGCTCTTCTGCCTGCTCTGGGCAGTCAACATTCGAGCTCTGATCTTCTGGACAGCCTCATTGGTCAACTGGAGCAACTCTGGACCCAATACCTGCCTGTCTCCAACCTCTTCCCAGAATACTGGGGACCTGCAGCGCCTACCATACAATGCTTCAAACGGTGCCATCTGAATGGTTGACTGAAAACTATTGTTGTAGGCGAACTCCATCAAATACAAGTACTGGTCCCAACTGCCAGGGAAATCCAACACGCAGGCTCGCAACATATCCTCTAAGATCGATTTACCCGCTCGGTCGCCATCGATCAATGGGTGGAAGGTCATCTTTGTAGCTGCACTCTGTGCCCAAACCTGCCTGAAGGGCCTTCCAAAACCGTGATGTAAAACGGGAATCCCGGTCGGAGATAATTTTAACTGGCACTCCGTGGTACCTCACTATCTGCTCAAGGAACAGCTGTGCCCACTGCTCCACGGTGTAGTTTATCCTGCCCGGAATGAAGTGGGCACACTTAGTCAACCTATCAACGACCACCCAAATCTGTGCATATCCTTTAGGGGTTCTGGGCAATCCTGAAATAAAATCCATGGTAATTTCCTCCCACTTCCACTGTGGCACCCCGAGCGACTGCAGCAACCCTGCTGGTTTCTGCCTAGGCGCCTTCACTTGCTGACAAGTGAGACACCGAAGTGACAAACCGGGCAATCTCTCTCTTCATCCCCATCCACCAAAAAGTCTCAAAGATCTTGGTACATCTTGTTACCCCTCAGGTGCCATGCAAAAGGCGAGGTGTGAGCCTCGGTCAACAATTCGAATGAATACTGGCATCGGGTCGGCCGGGACACATAGCCGACCCTTATATCTCAAGCCACCATCTGCATATATCTCAAAATCAAAGTCACCATCAGCCTGGACCCTCTCATACAACTTTTTCAACTTAGGATCATTCAATTGGCCGTCAATAATCCTTTGCCTTATCGAAGGCTAGGTGGTCAGCTGAGCTACCCTGGCGGTAACATCCCCTAACAACACTGCTATTTCTGCTCTCTCGAGGTCTTTCCTTATGATACTTTTGGGATTTGCCAACGTTGCTAGATGCGAGGTCTTCCTACTTAGTGCATCTGCCACAACATTTGCCTTTCGGGGTGATACAATATCTCACGATCGTAATCCTTCACGAGTTCCAACCACCTCCTCTGCCTCATGTTCAGGTCCTTCTGAGTGAAGAAATACTTGAGGCTTTGGTGATCCGAGAAAATCTGAATCTTTTCCCCATACAAGTAGTGCCTCCAAATCTTAAGTGCAAAGACGACCGCTGCCAACTCCATATCATGAGTCGGGTAATTCTGCTCGTGCGGTTTCAACTGCTTGGAAGCGTATGCTATCACCTTACCGTGTTGCATCAAAACGCAACCCAAACCAAACTTGCTGGCATCACTGTACACCACGAAACCCCCAGTTCCCTCCGGAACTGCCAACACCGGGCGGACGTCAAAGCGCTCTTTAGCTTAGCAAAACTCTCATCGCACTTCCTATCCCAAACGAAATCAACACCCTTCCTCGTCAATCGAGTAAGCGGGCGGCTATAGCGGAAAAATTTTGAACGGCGTAGGTAATATCCGCCGGACCCGGAAAGCTACGAATCTCCGACCACGATCGTCGGTCCGCCCACGAACTAACGGCCTCTACCTTGAAGGGTCCACGACCACTCCTCCTTAGACACAACGTGTCCCGGAAAAGCTACCTCCTCAAGCCAAAGTCACACTTTGAGAACTTCGCATAGAGCTTGTTCTCGCGCAAGGTGCCAAAATCTGCCTTAGGTGCGAGGCATGGTCCTCCTTAGACTTAGAGTACACAAGAATGTCATCTATGAACACGATGACAAAGCGGTCCAAGAACGCCTTGAACACTCTGTCCATCATGTCCATGAATGCACGGTGGGGCGTTAAATCGGCCCGAAAGACATGACTACGAACTCATAATGCCCATACCTCGACTGAAACGCTGTCTTGGGAATATCTACATCCCGAATCCTCAACTGCGGTGGTAGCCCGACCTCAAGTCAATCTTCGAAAACACACAAGCTCCTGGAGCCGGTCAAACAGTCATCGATACGAGGCGGCGGATACTTGTTCTTAATGGTTACCTTGTTCGGTTCCTCGTGTCGATGCATAGACGCATCGAGCCATCCTTTTTCTTAACAAACAAAGACGGTGCTCCCCACGAGGACACACTTGGCCTAATAAATCCTCTCCGTCAAGCAACTCCTGCACTGCTTCTTTTAACTCTTTCGATTCTGCTGGCGCCATGCGATAAGGAGCTTTCGAGATAGGGCGAGTCCCCGCTCAAGCTCTATTGAGAAGTCCACCTCCCTCTTCTCGCGGGCCGTGCAACTCTTCGGGAAAAACATCCGCAAACTCTTGCACTATGGGCACTGCTCGACGAGATAGCTGGTCACGGTTCTCCCGACCAACTTAGCTAAGAATCCCCAAGCTCCTCGAGCTAACAAGCGGTGAGCTTTAATCTGCGAAATCACCGGCGGACACACCCCACTCTGGGTGCCCCAAAATTTAAAGGTAGGCCTACACGCGGCTGAACACCACCTCCTTACAACGACAGGTCCAATCATAGCGTGGTTATCGGCTAACCAATCCATGCCGAGGATCACATCAAAACCGCTCATAGCTAACACTATGAGGGTAACTCTGCGCAGAGTCCTGTCCGACACACCGTATCCGACCATCCCTTACCTTCAAAGCTAGCCAAAGATGCTAGTTCCCGAGGGGGTAGCGACAGACAACTCAAAACCTAGAGGCTCTAAATTCATCAAGCACGCTCAGCAAAAATAGCAGAAACAAAAGAATGGGTGGAACCCGAATCAAACAACACAAAGGCGAGGTGTTCAAGAACTAGGAGCGTACCTGCCACTGCGGGTCCGGCTCTCTCAGCCTCTTGGCGAGTCGTAGCATATACCCTTCCCTGCTGCTGAGCTGGCTGTGCCACCACTGCCCTCTGGTTGCAATGCCGGGCCTGATGCCCCTCCTTACCACAGTTATAACAAGCTCTAGGGTTACCACCACACGACCCCCAATGTTGTTTACCACAGGGTCTACAATACGGTGGCGGCCTCCCCATACTGTTGGCGAGGCTGATCATCGTTCACGATCCGGTCTTTGGTCTCTCGCCATGATAAGTACCACGGCGGCCGACCGCCTCTATGTCCATTACCTCCTGCGTCAAACTTACGCTTTCGACCCGAGTACACTGGGCCTTACGCACCACAAAGACTAACAACTTTGCTCTGGAGGATACTTCCCATCATAAATAGTTGCCAATCGCCTTTGCCTTGGCAAAAGTCTCGGGGCTGTGCCCTAACATCTGAGACACTCCTGCCTCAGAGCCCGCACAAACTTCCCGATCTTCAGCTCAGGAGTAGCAATCAACTGCGGTGCGAAGTACCCATACTCCGAAAACTTTCTCTCATACACCTCGATTGGGTCAGACCCCTGCTTAAGGTTCAAAACAGTTCAATCATCTTTTCTTGGGCTTCTTCATCGATAAATTTTGCCTTGAACTCACCTTGAAGAATTCCCATGTGGCGGGGGAGACCAGCAATGGTCTCTCACTCAAGGTGGAATTCCACCACCACGTAGTTGTTCCAAATAAAGCATGAGCTTGCACATCGAGCTCACGCACCTCGGGACAAGCCATCACCATAAAAGTATACTCTAGCTCGCAATCCACCGCCGCCTCCGGTGGTTCTCCGAGGGCACTAAACTTCTCCGGCTTCCATTTGACGAAATCTTTTAGCCACTTGCCCAAATCCTCGGCACCTTCCGCCACAACGGCCTCGTTCACAATCGCTCTCTGCCGAGCCAAGCAGATCTTGGTGGCATCTGCGATCCTCTCTTTGAACTAACTCGGTCCACCGCTCTATCTGAATCCGAGACTCCTCCTCAGTGCATTCTAACAGAGCTGCGTCTCGACCCTCTGCTCGGCCCTCTGGTCGACAAAGAACCCAACCATAAGAGCCCTCATGGACTCCACAAAAGCAACACCCGGTCACGACCTCCCGAGGCCGAGTTGCCTCCACGCCCTCCCGGGCAACACAGCCAGAAGGGCTCAGTGGGCGGCCTAACATCGCGATCGGCTTGGGACGACGTCCCTCCGTGTCGGAATCAATACGAATGCCCTGGCTGGTCGGCCTCGAGCCTCCATGCCCTCCACGAGTGACTGGCATAACGACAATCTACACCCAAACGAACAATGAATCAGAACCTGTTTCCCTGCTCCTCAACAACAAGTCATATACATGCAAGGTGCAAACGGTATTGTAATTCTTAACCCTTAACCTTAAACTTTCGGACATACCGATGGTCGCGCGAGCGATGATGATCATGGAAAACAACCTACAAGCTGCGCAGTCGATCTACGTAACCTATAACTCGGGCTCGATACCAAGCTATGAAGGACCCACCCAAAGAAACGGTCTCTATCCTAAAGTCCTTACTTAGCATGCATGACTAGGAATGTAAAACGTCGTTCAGAGTTTGAAGTTTAAATCTTTGAAGTAAGCACATTCAAAACAAGGAAAATATAGTTCCATTTAAAATAAACAGGTAGATAACTGATCAGTTCTTTCTTAAAAACAAATCAAGGGAAACGGTACGAGAAACATAAAATAGATTTTCAAGTGCTTTTCCTAGGGACCCAAGTCCCACTACATGCTAAATCATAAGAAAACGATAAAAGAACATGCATCCCAGTCACCTATCCATGATAATCCAAAGACCTCCTCCTAGCCATCCTGCCGATGTCCCAAGTTACACGTGGAAAACCACAGAAAATAAGGGTGAGCAACGAGTTACTCAAGAAGAATCCCCAACCGGGGTACAATACGAAAACATATCATTTAGCACACGGACATGCAACCATGCAATGACACAGAGCAAACAGATGGGTTAACAGAATGTCACTCTTGGGGCTTGCCTATTCGAGGCTTACAGCTACCAGCTACCCTAGGTTCCACACCTGGGTGTCCTTCGAGCCTTACACAACCTAGGTCTCAGTGTTGCCCTTCGGGGACTTATACACCTAGGATGCCCATCGGGGTCTTACACCTCCAACTCAGTGATGCCCATCGGGGTCTTATACACCTAGGATGCCCATCGGGGTCTTGCACCTCCAACTCAGTGATGCCCATCGGGGACTTATACACCTAGGATGCCCATCGGGGACTTACACCTCCAACTCAGTGATGCCCATCGGGGACTTACACCTCCAACTCAGTGATGCCCATCGGGGACTTATACACCTAGGATGCCCATCGGGGTCTTACACCTCCAACTCAGTGATGCCCATCGGGGACTTATACACCTAGGATGCCCATCGGGGTCTTACACCTCCGGATGTCCATCGGGGTCTTACCCGAGCGGGACGCACTAGTTACCTCTACAGTCCTCTATACTATACATCACACATCTAACCGTAACTTGGATCTAGCAGCATACAAATGGTAGCATGGTTCTATCAAGATAGGAAAGCCTAGCATGGAACTTAACGGGAAGTAAACATGCCACGAACATGAATCAAAAGAAAACATGTAACCTATCACTAGAAACTCATATAAATCTGATGTCAGCGTGCTATCAACTATTCGCAGGGTCCACACAACCCCGGGTAAGAATCCTTACCTGGAAATAAGTGGAGGTTAACTATCCCGAATCAAATAACGACCCTCGAGCTTTTAAGCGAACCCGAGCAACCTAAGCAAGTAATAAAACATCCTAATTAATAAACAGCATCTAAAATCAGGAAGTCCAAAGGGTGGAGGCTCGAATTTACCAACCAAGAAGGCACACGTCTCGCAAAGAAGCAGCAGGGCCCGACAGCGCTAGGCAAAGAGGCGAGGCGCCGGCGCCGGACTGGTGCTATCGGCGCTTCTTCTTGGCGCTGGCGCCGCAGGGACGAGCGAGCAGCTGGCCGCTGGTGCTAGGCTCGTGATCGGGCGCAGCGCGCGCTGGCGCGTGAACGCGACGACAGCGGCCAGCGCACGCACGCAGACGCGGGCGGTCTGGGAGTCTTGCGCGACGGCGCTGGGTGGTGTCGTCTTGGCGCGCGCGGGCGGCTTACACACGGCCGGTCTGTTGGGCTACCCGTGCGGAGTGGAGGTCGGGTTGTTCTGCGGTGGTGGCGCAGTGGCTGCTCGACGCGATCTAGGCCGGGGCGGTGGCTCGGTGCGGTGCGCGCAGCGGTGGTCGCAAGGCGTCGCGCGCAGCAACAGGTGTTGGCGCGGCGGCGTGGGCGAGGCACGGCGGCGCGGCGAGAGCTGCGAGCGTCTGGGCGGCTTGGGTGAGGTTAAGGAGAAGTCTAGGGTTTTGGGTTCTTTCTTTTGTCCTTATTTTCTCCTTCCTTTTTTTCTTTAAATATAATTCCCTTCCTTAACTTAAATAGACTTGGGAATCTCAAATGACCTTCCCAAGACTCCCCTTCGAGCCCCGGCTGACGCGTTTATTTTCCCTATTAAACCCAAGCTTCCAAACCCCTTTTTAGGCCAAGAGTTCGAGTCCTCCAAATAACATCTTTTAAACCTTATTTTTATGTTTAACTAAAATCCGGGCTGTTACACTTTTTCCTTTGGAGTTCAGCGTATGCCCAGTCTGGATGGCATTGTGGCCTTGAGTTTTTGAGAACCCAAGAGGGTTTGGTTCTCGAAGAGGGCTAGTGTTGTTAGCCGAGAAGTTCAGTTGCCTGGATCAGTGGAGTTTTCTTGGAGCTGTTTCGTCTTAGGACTTTCGAGGACGAAAGTCTTAAAAGGAGGGAGTATTGTAACAGCCCAGTTTCCTATTCCAGTTTTCGAGGTGCCTTCGGGTCAAGATTCGGTTGTTGGTTGGGTCATTAGAGCGGTTTTCACCCTTGGGGGTATTTTGGTCTTTTAGCTCTCCGAGCAGGATTTCTGGTTTTCAGGGCTTCGAGGTAGCTCCTGCCTTTTTTGAGGCTTGTTTTTTGGTGGCTGCGAGTCCCGAGGTGTTTGGGCTAGTCGGTTGGATGCTCGGTTGTGGTTTGGGCTTTGGCAAAGTGTTGGTTGGTTGTGTGTTTCCTTTGGGATTCGAGCCCGGGCCCTTAGTGTTGCTTTGGGAGTTGGATTTAAGTGAGTTTTATTTATTGGAAAAGATTGCTTCGGTCGGGTCTAGAAGGAGGAAGCCGGGAAATGGGATTTAGAGGTTTTAAAAGTGGATAAGGATGGAAATGGAATTAAAATCCCATTTTTTTCCCTTTTTCCCATTTTTCCCTTTTATTTCCTTTTTTTTTCTTTTATTTTTCCCCAAATTCATTTTCTCTCTCTCTCTCTCTCTCTCTCTCTCTCTCTCTCTCTCTCTCCCCGAGCCCCCCACCTACCCCGACCCAGCCCCCTTGGCTCGCCCACCTCCGCCCAGCACTGACCCCCGTCTTGTGCGTCGACCTCGCCCGGCCGAGCCCCACTCGCCCAGTCGCCAGCGCCGCCTACCTACCTGCCTACGCCCCACGCCCGTCGCGCGTCTCGGACGCGAGTCGCCGCCCCTGCTGCTCGCGTCGCCTAGCTTGTGTCGCCCGAGCCCCTGCCTCGCACAGTGTCGCCCAAGTCGCGTCGCATAGTGCCAGATCGCGTGTCATTCGCGCTCGAGTCGCGCGTCCCAGCGCCAGATCGCGCGGCCTCGCGTCGTGTCGTCGCTCGCACCGCAGCGCCGTCCCTCGTGCCGGAAACCACGCCGCGCGCCGCCGCCCGAGCGAGCAAGCGCCGCGCCCGCGCGCGCGTCACACATCGCTTCGCGTCCGTCGTCATGCGACCAGTGCCCCTCCGCGCGCAGCTCGCGCCCAGCGCCCGCGCCCATCAGCTGCCTAGTTCGTGCAGCCGGCTCGTTCGCGTGTCAGCCGCGCCTCGTGAGTTGCTCCCTAGCCGAGCCCTATTTATTTTAGTGTATTTAGGGCTATTTTATGATTATTGATGTGTTTTCTTGGCTCGTTATAGGTTGCTCGGGTTCAATCGCTGTTATTTTTATTGTGTGTTGTTGCCTTCCGACCAGGGAAGGATTTCTTACCGGAGTTGTGTGGGCCCTGCGATATTTTCATGATATGCCTTGCTTGTTTGCTGATTGTTATGAGCATGATAATAATATAGCAGCTTTGATTGATTTCTGCTAGCATGTTTGCTTGATATTACATGTTAGTGCCATGCTAGGTTTGTTCTGCCAGCATGCTTGTGATTCCTGATTAAGCTCGTAGTATCATGCTAGGTAGTGTGATTGATGTCGGTCTTTGTTTGCTAGCCAGGAATCATTGCTTTTTGCTCTGTACTCTTAGATAGAGTTGTAGGGTTTGTCATCATCCAGAGGCTGAGCGGACATAACGTACTTTGTCCCCACTGATCGGGAGTAGTGTGCGAAGCATAACGTATCTTGCTTCCCCCCCCCCCCGGTCACTAAGGTGGATTTAGCTCAGGTCGGGAATAAAGTGTGCGCAGCATAACGTATCTTGCTACCCTCCCGACGAGCCGGTTGTGGAATTAGTTACCCACTTCGGCATAGCCTAGTTTGTAGCCTGCTAGAGCGGAACGCTGCCATCGGTGTAAGCCTGCCCTGGCCGGTTCTTAGCTTCAGGTCGGTGGACCATGCTGCACAGATGAGCGCCGAGGGCCTCGCGCTACTGTGATCAGTGACACCGCTTCCGAGTCATAGGCATGCATACCTGGCCCGCGTAGTTTGCCCTTAGGCCCCCGCATTTACACCGGTTGCAGAAGAGCATGCGGTGTGCGCGCACACGCGTTAGTTGCCGGTTCGGAGAGCTCCCCCAGGCTAATGTTCGTGCGTACACCATTCTTTCCATTAGAGCCTGACTTCGGGTACTCTCCCGTAAGTCCAGATTAGTGCAAGGGCAAGGAGGCCCTTGAGGACATTCTAGGGATCAGTGTTTTCCCCGAGTGACGAGATACCTCGGTGATGTCCGTGATTGGGCAATGTATCCAATCCCAGCTTAGGCCGGAAGTAGGAGACTTCCGATGACTCCAGATCTTGTTTTATGAGCTCGTTGAGCCATGATCTGTGTTGGTAGTTGTTTGCTTGCATGCTTTGGTACTAGATGACTGATTATATCGTATTGTACCCCGGTTGGGGGTTCTTACTGAGTAATTCGTTACTCACCCTTATTTCTGTGGTTTTTCCACAGGTAATCATGGTGCGAGACAAGATGGCTGGAGGAGGAGCTGTGATCATGGAAAACCCGTTGTTCAACTCTGAGTCTTATGTTTATGTTATGATTTAAATGTTCTCTGAATGCATGTAGTTGGGCACGGAGCCCTAGGGTGTTTTCTGAATGTATTTCCGGATTCTAGCATTGTTGTAAAGTTTGTATGATTTAAATAAATCTCTGATCAGAGTAAGCTTTGTAAATGTATTTGTCTTGGAACAGGTGCTTGGAAACAGGGACAGGTTTCAAGAAATTATGTTGATTTTAAATGGATGTTTTATGTTTTAGTTTTTACTTATAATCCGAACACCATCTTGCAAATTTTCTGTAGATTTGTAATGCATGCATTGAGGTAACGGCCTATTTATAACCCCATTCGGGTCGGGTCGTTACAGCATCCCAACACATGGATGCTAAACTCAAACATGGCCAACCGCTTTACTACTAGCAGCAGGACTTTCTAAAACATCGAGCTCAACAGGCATCCACTTGCCAAACTTGGCGACTCCATCATAGCCAACAATCTCATCTGAATAAACCTGCTGATCATGCCCTCCCGGGAACCTCCGGGGCTACAAGAGCTACTGTGGGGAAATGCTGAAACAAACTCTGTCAACTGGGCTATCTGTGCCCGGGACTCCTCACTACGCGCTACAAACTGCGCCTGGGTCTCTGCTCTCTGATAGCTAAAGACCTGCCATCCAATCTCTCATGGCTGGAGCACACTCTGCTCAAGGAGTCTCACTCTGAGGCGTGCTAGCCTCTACCCCCGCCACTAGGCAACTCAACTGCCAGGGCCAACTCTGGCCTGCGGACCTAACAACCCTAGACGCTGCCTCAACATCAACACGATCGGTCCAACTCCTCGGTCGGATGCCAAGCGCCCCGCTCCTCCTCTGCAGTGCGATCAACATCTCGGGATCGCACAAAGCACCTCCACCCTCTCACTAGGGAAAAGCGAAAGAATCGGGCCACAAATGGCCTACGGAGTCTAATCTCTCGCCTCCCTCGGGGGCGACGTCCCGGGGCATCCGAATCTATCTGGATACCTCAACAAGTCGCTAAATCATGCTCGCATCATGCGAAAGTTGGCATGATGGCTCTCTAAGCCCAAACCAACAACGAGTCGAAACACCGCTTCGTCTCCGCTCCACAACTCTACACAAGGCATACACTAGATGAAAAGTATTGTAAATTCTTACCCTTTCTTTAAAACAAGAAACTTAGGCGTGCACTGATGGTATCGTCCAGTGTCGATGATCATGGAAAAATGACCTACAACAAAGGTCGGTCTACGAGAATCTATGACTCGAGCTCGATACCAACTCAGAACGACCCGACCCGAAAGGGGTTCTAAAATAGGCCGTTACCTCAATGCATGCATTACAAATCTACAGAAAATTTGTAAGACGGTGTTCGGATTCTAAGTAAAAACTAAAACATAAAACATCCATTTAAAATCAACATCAATTCCTAGAACCTGTCCCTGTTTCCAAGCACCTGTTCCAAGTCAAATACATTTACAAAACTTACTCTGATCAGAGATTCATTTAAAACATACAAACTTTACAACAATGCTAGAATCCGGAAATACAATCAGAAAACACCCTAGGGCTCCGTGCCCAACTACATGCATTCAGAGAACATTTAAATCATAACATAAACAGAAGACTCAGAGTTGAACAACGGGTTTCCATGATCATAGCTCCTCCTCCAGCCATCCTGTCTCGCACCATGGTTACCTGTGGAAAAACCACAGAAAGAAGGGTGAGTAACGAATTACTCAGTAAGAATCCCCAACCGGGGTACAATACGATATAATCAGTCATCTAGTACCAAAGCATGCAAGCAAACAACTACCAACACAGATCATAGCTCAACGAGCTCATGAAACAAGATCTGGAGTCATCGGAAGTCTATTTCTTCCGGCCTAATGGATTGGATACACTGACCAATCCAGGACATCACCGAGGTATCTGTCACTCGAGGGGAATACACTGATCCCTAGAATGTCCTCAAGGGCCTCCTTGCCCTTGCCACTAATCTGGACTTACGGGAGAGTACCCGAAGTCAGGCTCAAACGAAAAGAATGGTGTACTCACGACATTAGCCCGGGGGAACTCTCTGAACCTGCAACTAACGCGTGTGCGCGCACATCGCATGCTCTCTGCAACCGGCGTAAATGCGGGGGCCTAAGGGCAAACTACGCGGGCCAGATGCACATGCCTATGACTCGGAAGCGGTGTCACTGATCACAGTAGCGCGAGGCCCTCGGCACTCATCTGTGCAGCCTGATCCACCGACCTGAAGCTAAGAATCGGCCAAGGCAGGCTTACACCGTTGGCAGGGTTCCGCTCTAGCAGGCTACAAACTAGGCATGCGCCAATGAGGTAGCTATGTCTCATTGGCTGCCGGGAGGGGGGAGAAAAAGCAAGGTATATTATGCTTTGCTCAATATCCGACCACTGGGGACAAAGTACGTTATGTCCGCTCTCAACCCCTGAAGCAATGCTTCACTTTACTCCCGACCGGTGGGGACAAGATACGTTATGTCCGCTCTCAGCCTCTGGATGATGACAAACCCTACAACTCTATATAAGAGTACAGAGCAAAAATCAATGATTCCTAGCTAGCAAACAATGACCGACATCAATCACATTTACCTAGCATGATACTACGAGCTTAAGCAGGAATCATAAGCATGCTGGCAGAACAAACCTAGCATGGCACTAACATGTAAAATCAAGCAAACATGCTAGCAGAAATCAATCACAGCTGATCTATTACTATCATGCTCATAACAGTCAGCAAACAAGCAAGGCATATCATGAAAATATCGTAGGGCCCACACAACTCCTGTAAGAAATCCTTACCTGGTCGGAAGGCAACAACACACAATAAAATTAACTGCGATCGAACCCGAGCAACCTATAGCGAGCCAAACAAACACATCAATAATCATAAAATAGCCCTAAATACAATAAAATAAATAGGGCTCGGCTCGAGAGCAACTCACGAGGCGCGGCTGACACGCGAACAAGCCATTTGCAGGCTAGGCGACCAAAGGGGCTGGCCGGGCGTAGCGCCACTGGGCCGCAGGGCTCTCGCCAGGGCGCTGCGCACACGGCGCCGCTCGGCGATGGGCTGATCGCGGACAGGCGCGCGAACGCGGGCGCTTGCTCGGTAGGGCGACGGAGCGCGGCGCGACTCGGCACAGGAGACGACGCGACGGGCTACAGAACGCGCGATCTGGCTGACACGGGCGCGGGCGACACGGCAAACGCGAGGGCTGGGCGGTCTGGCACTGTGCGATGCGGGCCTGGGCGAGGGCTTCTCGGGTGACACGGCACAGTGCAGGGCGACACGAGCTGGGCGGCCAAGAGCTGGGCGACGCTTCGAGCGGCTGGGCCGGCGATGGCACGACACAGGCGGCGGGGCTCACCGGGCGAGGCTCGACTGGGTAAGTTGAAATTTGCTGGTGGGCTTAGGGCGAGCCAAGGGGCTGGGTCGGCTAGGTGGGGGGCTAGGTCGGGGAGTGAGAGAGAGAGAGAGAAATAAAAGTGGTTTTGGGGAAAAATAAAAGAAAAAGGGAAATAAAAGAAAAATGGGAAATAAAAGGAAATAAATGGGATTTTATCCAATTTTCCATCCTTATCCACATTTTATCCAATTAAAACCTTAAAATCCCATTTCCCGGCTTCCTCCTCCGATACTCGATCGAAGCAATCTTTTCCAACAAATAAAACTCACTTAAATCCAACTCCCAAAGCAACACTAAGGGCCCGGGCTCGGATCCCAAAGGAAGCACACAACCAACCAACACTTTGCCAAAGCCCGAACCACAACCGAGCATCCAACCGACTAGCCCAAACACCTCGGGACTCGCAGCCACCAACAAACAAGCCTCGATAAAGGCAGGAGCTACCTCGAAGCCCTGAAAACCACAAAACCTGCCCGGGGAGCAAAAAGACCAAAATACCCCCAAGGGTCAAAACGGCTCTAAAACCCAACCAAACAACCGAAACTTGACCTGAAGGCACCTCGAAAACTGGAATAGGAAACTGGGTTGTTACAGAGCACCTATCACTAAACATGCTGATAAACACAAACAAGCATACAAACAGCAATCACATATAATATGGCAGGGCCCACACAACTCCGGTAAGAAATCCTTACCTGGTCGAAAGGTAACTACACATAAGAATCCTAAGCTGCGATCGATCCCGAGCTAGCTAATGAGAACCTAACAAGCACAATAATTATCACAATCCATAGGCCTAAATATAATAAAATAAACAGGGGCTCACGAGAGCAAATCACACAAAGACGGGCGGTACGCTACGGACACGGTACGACGACATGGGGGGCAATCTTTGACGCCAGCTGCGCGGCTGAGGGTGCTAGCACGGCGCGGGCGCGCTGGCGCGGACGAGCTGACAGCGAGACAAGGGCGCGCGGGCGCGGGGCGCAGACGAAGACGAGCTCGGCTGGGCGATGGCGTCTGGTGCAAGCGACGGGTGCGACGGTCTGTTGCTGTTGCGTCCGACAGGGGCGACGGGGCGGCTGGCGATGGGCACATGGGCTGCTGCTGGCTGCAACCTGCTGCTCGGTTGGGGGCTGCTGCTGGGCGACCTGCTGCTCGGCCAGGACGACGCTCGATGGAGCTTGGGAAGAAGAGCACGGCAAGGGGGTTTGGGAGAGAAGGCTTGGGGCGGCAAGGGGATTTTGGAGAAGAAACACCCAAACTCTAATTTCCCTTCTTTTAATCAAATGCACCAAAAACCCCAAGGACTCAAGGCTAACCAAGATTTGTGTAACGACCCGACCCGAAAGGGTTCTAACTAGGCCGTTACCTCAATGCATGCATTACAAATCTACAGAAAATTCGCAAGAGGGTGTTCGGATTCTAAGTAAAAACTAAAACATAAAACATCCATTTAAAAATCAACATCAATTCCTGGAACCTGTCCCTGTTTCCAAGCACCTGTTCCAAGTCAAATACATTTACAAAACTTACTCTGATCAGAGATTCATTTAAAACATACAAACTTTACAACAATGCTAGAATCCGGAAATACATTCAGAAAACACCCTAGGGCTCCGTGCCCAACTACATGCTGAATAAACAATGCAATAATAAATGACAGAGTGTCGGCGGCTCCCCATGATCAATCAGCTCCCTCCGCTAGCCCTCCTGGTGTTGTCCCAAGTTACCTGAAAGATAAATAAGGGTGAGTATAAAGATACTCAGTAAGAATCCCCAACCGGGGTACAATACGATACATTAGTCATCTAGCACCTCAACACCCAAGCAAACAGCTATCAACACAGATCATAGCTCAACGAGCTCATAAAACAAGATTTGGAGCCATCGGAAGTCTCTTACTTCCGGCCTAACTGGGATTGGATACACTGACCAATCCTGAGACATCACCGAGGTATCTGTCACTCGGGGGAATACACTGATCCCTAGAATGTCCTCAAGGGCCTCCTTGCCCTTGCACTAATCTGGACTTACGGGAGAGTACCCGAAGTCGAGCTCTAACTAACGAAAGAATGGTGTACTCACGACATTAGCCTGGGGAGCTCTCGAGGCAACCGGCAACTAACGCGTGTGCGCGCACACCGCATGCTCTCTGCAACTGGCGTAAATGCGGGGGCTTAAGGGCAAACTACGCGGGCCAGGTGCACATGCCTATGACTCGGAAGCGGTGTCACTGATCACAGTAGCGCGAGGCCATCGGCGCTCATCTGTGCAGCCTGATCCACCTACCTGGAGCTAAGAACCGGCCAAGGTAGGCTTACACCGTTGGCAGGGTTCCGCTCTAGCAGGCTACAAACTAGGCTATTGCCGAAGTGGGTAGCTAAGTCCACAACCGGTGGATCGGGGGGTAGCAAGATACGTGCACACTTTACTCCCGACCTGAGCTAAATCCACCTTAGCGACCGGGGGGGGAGCAAGATACGTTATGCTGCGCACACTTTACTCCCGATCAGTGGGGATAAAGTACGTTATGTCCGCTCAGCCTCTGGATGATGACAAACCCTACAACTCTATCTAAGAGTACAGAGTAAAATCAATGATTCCTGGCTAGCAAGCAATGACCGACATAAATCACATTACCAAGCATGATACTACAACTTAAGCAGGAATCATAAGCATGCTGGCAGAACAAACCTAGCATGGCACTAACATGTAAAATCAGGCAAACATGCTAGCAAGAAATCAATCAACTGCTCTATCTCTAACATGCTCATAATAGTAAACAAGCATACAAGGCACAATCGAGATATATCGCAGGGTCCACACAACCATGGTAAGAAATCCTTACCTGGAACAAGCAGGAAAACAATAATTATAAATCACAATCAACGAGCGATCCTCGAGCCTCTAATTGATCCCGAACAGCCTATACATCAAATAAAGCACCCAAATCAAATACATAAAACAGCCCAATAAAACCAAAACCAGCAGCCAATAAATCCGGGCCCAACGAAGAAAAGACTCGGGAAATACCATCCGAGAAGCCACAAGGCTCGGGCCAACCAACACACAACAGGGCAGGCTGGGCGCAGGGGCTGGGCTGGCAGGGGCGCAGAGGCAGGGCTCTGGGGCGCGGGAGAGCAGCTGGCTGGGCGCTGGCGCGCAGCGCGGCTTGGCACAGGGAACGGCGCGCGGGCGCGAGCTCGGCAAGCACAGAGGCGCGCGCGAGAGGCGTTGCAACGCGACGGGCTCGGGGACGCTCGGGATGGCACAACGAGCTACAGGGCGCACGGACACAGCACAGAGCGGGCGGCACGGACCTGGGCGACGTGGGGCCTGGGCGAGGGTTGAGCGACGCGGTCGGGAGGCCTGGGAGTTGGGCGACGCGGCCGCGGACAGGACGAGCGACGCGAGGGCTGGGCTCGACACTATGCGACGTGGCAGGGCGAGCTGGGCGCTGGGGCTGGCTCGGGCTAGGCGGCTAGGGCTGGGCGAGCTGGGCGACCAAGAGCGGCTCGGGCAGGGAGGTGAGGGGCCAAGGGGGGCCTCGGGTTGGAGGAGAGAGAAAGGGAAAAATGGGGAAACAATGGGATTTTCTTTTTTTTTTTCTTTTCTTTTTCTCTTTTATTAAATTTCCATCCTTATCCAAATAAATCCAATTTTCCAATTTTCCAAAAATCCTTAAAATCCTTAAATCCCATTTCCCGGCTTCCTCCTTCGAGACCCGACTGAAGCAACCATTTCCAATCAACAAAACTCACTTAAAACAACCTCCTAAATCAACACTGAGGGCCCGGCTCGAATCCTGACGGAAACACCCAAACAACCATCACTTTGAACAAAACCCAAATCACAACCGAACTCCCAAACGAAAAGCCCAAACATCTCGGGACTCGCAGCCACCAACAAACAAGCCTCAACAAAGGCAGAAGCTTTCTCGAAGCCCTGAAAAACCACAAATCCTGCCCAGGGAGCAAAAAGACCAAAATGCCCCTAAGGGTCAAAACAGCTCTAACAGCCCAACCGAACCACTGAATCTGAATCGGAAGCTCCTCGAGAACCGGGATAGAAAACTGGGCCGTTACAATACTCCCTCCTTATAAGACTTTCGTCCTCAAAAGTCCTAAGACGAAACGGCTCTAGGAATACTCCACTGATTCCTAACCAACTGAACTTCTCGGCTAAGACAACACTAGCCCTTCTTCGAGAACCAAACCCTCTTGGGTTCTCAAAGGCTCAAAGCCACAAAGCTAACCAGTCTACCACAGACTATCTCAACAAAGACTGGGCAAAGCTAACCGAAAGGCCACTGCTCCGATCCGCTCAAGGATCTCAAAAGGCCTTACAAACCTTGGACTCAATCAAAACCCTGCTAATCTAACACTGAACACCTCTCTACGGTGTTACTCTCAGCAAACTCGCAGACTGGGCACAAGCTCCAAAACTCAACGCCACTCACTGGCGTAACTTCTCTGAATGCCCACAGCTGTTATCAAACAGCCTCGACTCTACACCATGCTGGCCAAATAGCTGAACCTCTCAGGTTCCAGAAACCAAACGGCCTACTCTTGCTTCACAAAAGACCAGCGAACCACAAAGCTTGCCTACATCCTTAACGAACAACAAATCGAACCACCAACTGGCGATTGATCCAAAAAGGCAAACTTTTTCCAACAAGCACAAGCTGAAACTTCAGCTACGGCCAACCCTAAATGGCCAAAACCAGGCACAGGCTCCACTCGGCCAAGCCAACAAACTGGAGCCTCTCAACGGCCGAACAGAAACTTTTCCAGCAAAAGCTCAACTCTAAAACTGGCTGGCCTCCGCCCTTGCGGGAACAAACAACCTTTCGCTTGCTAACAACACCATGCAGGGACCTTCTCGCTGGGCTAACCACTGCGCTACTATGATCAACTACACAACTCAGGAGCTACGCTGACTCCTCCTCAACGGGGAACGAATTCTCAGCAAGCAAACTCAGAAGGGCAGCGAACTTCACACAAGCTCGCTGACTAGCTCAAACCCAAGGGCAACAACATCCAACTCTCTTGGAAGCAACACCCAAGGGAAAACCCTCAACCGATCGGACCACCAATCTAGAACTAGCAGAACTTACTCAACTGCCGAGGGAGGGGTCAACTCCCAAAACTTCCTGACTAGGAACAAATCCTCAGGGAAACGCCCTCTTGCTCGAACCGAGCTAGCTCTTGAAACAACAAGAGAACCAAATCTTGGTCAACACCAAGCTCCAACTAGCCTCCAAACCGGAACCAATCCGGACTCTGCTCCAAACAAGCACTAGCTTGCTAGACTACCAAGTCTGCAAGAAACTCACCCAAGGAACACTGCCTGGGTCTAACTGAGCTCTGGAGAGGCTCTCCACAATCTAGGGATCCTCCGATCACCCTCCGACACTCACAGTCGTCAAACGATCTAACAGACAACCGGCTACACGGGCACAATCCTCTCCAGCATCTCAACTAAGCTGGCCAACTCCAACTAGAAAACCAAGAGGACCGGAGACGATACAGAATGCGTCATCCTCCAACTCAAACATCAGCCACAACAACCTTTTGCCCAAGGTAAGGTTCCGAACAGCTCTCTAAGCCATAACGATCATAAACTGCGCGGCTTTGCTACCACCGCTCTTGTTCAGATCCAACTGAACTCTGACCAGGTGTAACGACCCAGGTTTTTCTTCCCGGTCTTCCAGGTATGCCCTAGGGGTAATTTGGTAATTTGGTCGGGCCGTCAGGGTCGTTTGTGTCTTTTCCAGTTACTAAAATTATTGGATGGTTTTTGTAGGTTTTTGGAGGGGTTTGTGGTTTGGTTTGAGCAAGGTTTGTTGCAAAAGTAAAAATAAAGGGATTTGTCTTTGACTGGGTTTGAACCCGGTCTCCCGGGAAGCTTGTAGAGAGGTGTGCCATTTGAGCCATTAGGTGCTCTTGTTACTCTTTTCTGCATCACATCTTAGTTAACCTTGGATTTTTGGAGTTTTGGTGCATTTGGTTAAATGAAATAGAAATAGGTTATTTCATCTCCTTCTCCAAAACATCTCTTGGCCGCCCAAGCTCTCCATCTCCATAACCTTGCCGAGTTCTTCATCCTTGCATCTCCTTGGGTTCGATCATCATCATTCCGGTAAGTCTTCGCCTTCTTCATCTTCTCATTTGGGTGTTTGTTGGCGAAGTAAGAAAAAGGGGTTGTGTGTGTGTGTGTGTGTGCGGCCCACCGAGAGGAGCGACCATCATCCCGGCCATTTCGCCACGCGCCCGGATCGGTCGAGCCACCCTGCCGCGACGCCCAGATCGGTCGAGCCAGCCGCCGCCAGCGCCGCACTGTTCGCAGGCGGCCTCGCCGTTCGCCCAAAGAAAGATCGCCCGATCGCTCGCCGCGCGAGAGGTCCTCGCGCCGCCAGCGCGCCCAGCCGATCGCTGCGACACCCTCGCCGTGTCCGCTTGCCGAGCCGTTCGCCAGCGCCGCCCTCGCCCGACGCCAGCGCCGCGCGCCGCGCGCCGCCAGCGCCAGCCGCCCGCGGCGCCAAGCCGTCGACGCTGCGCCGCGCGCGCGTGTCCTCGCTTGCCGTGCGCCAGCGCACAGCAGCGTGTCCAGCGTGTCCTCGCTGTGCGCGCGCGCGGCCAGCCCAACCTTGCCGAGCCGGCTTGCCTTGCCCCAGCCCCAAGCTCGTGTCGTCGCGCGCGCGTGAGTTCCCCGAGCCGAGCTTGTCGTTTCTATTGTTGTTTAGATATTTTAGATACCGATTATTATTGTTGGTTTGCTAGGTTCCCGCCGCTAGCTCGGGATTGTTCCGCAGCTTAGGATTTGTGTGTAAAAGTCTTCCGACCAAGGTAAGGATTTCTTACCGGGTTGTGTGGACTCTGCGGTATATTTGTGATTGTTGTTTTGTATGCACGTGTATGATTACTAGCATGTTTATCTCTAGGTGCTCGCTCAATTCTCGATCGCATGATCTCTTGTATTGTTTCTCATGTTAGCCCATGCTAGGTTGTTCTGTTCTAGCATGTTCGATATCTGTTCTTGCTTCGTAGTATCATGCTAGGTTCTTTGTATCCGATGAGCACGTATTGGACCGCATTGATTGAATCGTTATTATTGTTAAGGTTAGAATTCGGTAGATAGCATCATCCGCCCGATGCATAAAGTATCTTGCATCTATGGCAAGGACGATTGAGACAGTTCTCCGTCCTTGGACCCCGTGAGGGATTAGCTATCCCAACCGGTAGGCCCCCGCAATCTTGGGTGAGGGTGGTAGTCTAAGCGATGCCCCAATGGTCGGGATGATGACTTGGCAATGCCTAGTCCGGCGGCCCGCGCACGCCCTCGGCGTGTTCGGCGGTAGCCCCCTGATTGCCACCGATAAGGTAAGGACGGCTTCCGGTGTAAGCCTACCATGACCCGCCCTTAGCCTCAAAGCGGTGGTACAGTGACATAGTTCACGTGTCCGTGTCTCACACCCCTATGTCGCTGACACCGATCCGGAGATTTAGTTAGGCGTGGTATCCGGATATGGGCAACTTGCCACTAGACCCGCACCCCATAGTCCAGTAGAAGCACGCGGTGCATCCTTACGCTCATTACAACGCCGATCGAGAGCTCCTCGGGATCTTGAGCCGCTGCACCTTTCGTGACGACAGATGAGAGCCGCGGAGGCCGGACTTGTTCCCGTATAGTGCGTTTAGTGTGTTGTGGTATTTTCCTGACTAAGACCACGAGATGGCATCCGAGGTCCAAGTGTGGACTTAGCTATGTGCTCCGCTCTGTGTTTGTTCTCATAGCTTGCATACATTCTTCTAGATGATCATGTATATCGTATTGTACCCCGGTTGCTGATTCTTACTGGGTAATTCGTTACTCACCCTTATTCTGTGGTTTTCCACAGGTAATCAAGGCGGGAGACAGGATGGTGAAGGAGGAGCTATGATCATGGAACCTCTTTGTCACCTCCGATTGTTTTATTTTAATTATCATGACTCTTCACTTTTTGTTATTTCCCTGAATGCATGTAGACGGGCACAGAGCCCCGGATGTTTTCTTACGTTTTATGGATTCCAAAGATATTGGTACTTGTGGATTGTTTTAATGGTTTAAATAAATCTCCGATCGTGAGTGTGCTTTTAGAAATGTATGTTTTGGTTGTTGAATGTTTCTGCTTTTACTTGGAATCCGAAATGTATTTTTCATAATGTCTTTTATTTTCACTTTGCATGCATTGGGGTAAAGGCCCATTTAGAGCCCCTTTTGGGTCGGGTCTTTACAGATTGGTATCAAAGCTCGAGTCATAGATTCTGTGAGACCCGACCTTTTGTTGTAGGTCGTTTTCCATGATCATCAAGACTCAACACCATCAGTACGCCTAGATTTATTGTTTTAGAAAGGAAAAGGGTTAAGAATTTACAATACCTATCATCTAGTGTATGCCTTGTTTGGTGTTGTGGAATGGTGACAGTGTGTTTTGATTCGTTGTTGGTTTGGATGTAGATCGCCAAAGATGCTACCACCCGCATCGGGAGAGGAGGTTCGAGAGCGGTCGAGGTATCGTGGATCGGATCTCGATATCGCAGGGACATCGTCCCAAGCCGACACTCGATGGCATTCCACCAAAGAGCCTCCTCTGTTACGCCTAGAGCGGGCGTTGAGGCGATCGAAGGCCGTGAGATCGCTTCTCCGGAGCGAGTTTGCCGAGTCTATGAGGGCTTTTATGGTCGCATGTTGAGTGACCAGAGGCGAGACCGAGCCTTGTTGGCGCCAAGCGGGAAGAGTCCCGAGCCCAGATCGAGCAAATGACTCGATTGGTTCAAAGAGAGCTCAGAGCACCTCCACTCCACAGAGCAAGTAGCCCCAGAGGCGATATATGGCAGAGGGTGCCGAGGAATTGGGTAGGTGGTGAAGGATTTTGTGAAGTGGAAGCTCGAGAAGTTTGATGCCACCGGTGATGCGTTATCGGCAGCCTGCCGGTGGATTGCCCATTTGGAGTACACCTTCCCGATCATGGTGTGCCCCGATATTCGAGGCCGAGATGTGCGGCTCATGTGCTAGGAGGCACAAATGAGATGGTGGTGGGAGTCCACCTTGAGCGAGAGACCACTGGTCTCCACCCGCTACTTGGGAGTTCTTCAAGGCCGAGTTCAAGGTAAAGTTCATCGGTGATGAGGCTCGGGAGAAGATGGTGGAGCTCTTCCGGAACTCAAGCGGGTTCTTACGATTCCATTGAGGAATATGAGCGCAAGTTCTCGTGAGTATGGATATTTTGCTCCTCGGTTGATTGCCACCCAGAGTCAAGATTCGGAAGTTCATATCCGGATTGAGGCGGTGTTTCCCGAGATGTCGTGGCTCGTGCCCCGACACTTATGCTAGGGCTGTCCAGATTAGCCACGATCTATAATGGGAAGTATCCTGCTTTGAGCGGGTTGTTGCCGCTCTGCTCGGCGTCATCCCCGTCCCAAAGAAATGGGGCGAAGAGAAAGTTTGACTTTCGGGGTGGCGGCCAGCGTCGCCAAGGGCAGTTCCAAAGCCGGGATCAGCATAGGGCCCCGATCCGTTTTCACCTCACGCCAGGCGGTCCTGTGCGTGTTCCTCGCTGTGCTTCTTGCGGGAGGACCCACACTGGAGCTTGCCAGACAGGGCCCAGAGTGTGTTTTCGTTGTGGTAAAGAGGGACATATGATCCGTTTCTGTCCTCAGCCAGCTATGGCAGCTCAGCCAGCGCAGCAGCAGGGTCGAGTGTTTGCTACGACCCGTCAGGAGGCCGAGCGTACGGATGCCGCTGTGGCAGGTACGCTTCTTGTTTTAGATCACTGCGCATTTGTCTTGTTTGATTCTGGTTCTACGCATTCATTTGTATCTGTGTTGTTTGCTGAGCATGCTAAGTTAAGACTAGAGCCTCTAGGTTTTGAGTTATCTGTTGCAACTCCTTCGGGAGTTAGTATGTTGGCTAGAGATAAGATTAAGGATGGCCGGATCGAGATATCCGGAGAGTTGCTAGTGGCTACGCTCATAGTTCTGCCTATGAGCGGTTTTGATGTGATTCTTGGTATGGAGTGGTTAGCTGCTAACCACGCGTTGATTGACTGCCACCGGAAAGAAGTAGTGTTCAGCCGCCGTGTCGTCCCACTTTTAAGTTTCGTGGAGTCCAGGTGGAGTTTGCCCGCCGATGGTGTCACCGTGAAAGCTCGTCGCTTTGCTAGCTCATGGAGCTTGGGGCTATTTAGCCAAGTTGTCTCGGGAAGAGCCGCCCCTCGCTGTCTGTTGATCGTGCACCGGCCGTGCGGGAGTTTGCGGACGTGTTTCCCGAGGAGTTACCGGGGTTGCCCCAAAGAGAGAGGTTGACTTCATTATTGAGCTCGAGCCGTGACCCTCCCTATCTCGAAGGCTCCGTGCATGCATGGCGCCAGCGAGTTAAAGGAATCAAGATTCGATTCTGCAGGAGATGTTAGACCGAGGGTTCATCCGTCCAAGTGTGTCCCCGTGGGGAGCACCCGATTCTGTTGTGAAAAAAGAAGGATGGTTCTATGCGCTTATGTATTGATTACCGCGAGCTTAATAAGGTGACAAAGTGAAGAATAAGTATCCGCTGCCCGTGATCGATGATTTGTTCGATCACCTTCGGGGAGCTTCAGTGTTCTCCAAGATAGATCTCGAGATCCGGTTACCATCGATTCCATGCGGATCGGGGATGCCGACATTCCTAAGACAAACTTTCGTGTCCGGATATGGTCACTATGAGTTTGTGGTTATGTCGTTTGGATTGACCAATGCCCCACCGCGTTCATGGACATGATGGATAGGGTGTTCAAATCATTTTTGGACAAAATTTCGTCATCGTGTTCATTGACGATATTCTGATTTATTCGAGGTCTAAAGAAGACCATGCAGAGCATTTGAGACGAGTATTGGCAGCTTTGAGGAAAACCACTTTATGCGAAGTTTTCCAAATGTGATTTCTGGATGGAGCGGTGGCCTTCCTAGGCCACGTGGTTTCGAGAGATGGTATAGCCGTGGACCCCGCGAAGATTGAGGCCGTGAGTTCATGGGCCAAGCCGACTTCGATTCTGCCGAGATTCGCACTTTTCGGGTTTGGCGAGTACTACCGTCGGTTCGTCAAGGACTTTTCGCTTTAGCCTCGCCTCTCACTCGTCGACGAGGAAGGGTGTCGAGTTTGTTTGGGACAAAGCAGTGTGATGAGAGCTTTGCCAGTGCTCAAGCGTAGTTTGACTTCAAAGACTGTTGGCAATCCCGAGAGGGACAGTGGTTTCGTGGTCTGATGATGCTTCCAAGTTTGGATTAGGTTGTGTGTTGATGCAAGACGGGAAGGTCATTGCCTATGCTTCCCGTCACCAAGCCGTATGAGCAGAACTACCCGACTCATGATATGGAGTTGGCGCAGATGGTGTTTGCAATCAAGATTTGGAGGCATTACCCGTATGGTGAGCGATTCGAGATGTTTACCGATCACCGAGCCTCAAGTATCTGCTTACTCGTAAGGAGTTGAATATGAGGCGAGGAGATGGTTAGAGTTGGTAAAGGATTATGATCGCGAGATTTTGTACCATCCGGTAAAGCCAATGTAGTGGCCGATGCTTTGAGCGAGAAAGACGCCGCACTCTGCGGCGTTGTTGAGTTCCCACCCGGTTTGCGAGAGAGTTCGAGCGGGCCGAGGTTGCAGATGTTGTTGGGAGAGGTTACCGCCGAGGTAGCTCGATTGACTGCTCACCGGCCGATCGGCAAAATGGATTATAGACAGCCAGTTGGGTGACCCCGCACTTAAGAGATTGGTTGACAGAGTTAGTGCCGACGGTGACTTTGACTTTGTGTATTCCCTGCACAATGGGTTGACTTATAGAGGCCGGCTGTGTGTTCCGGACATTGCAGTTTGCGAGCGAGTTGCTCTCTGAGGCCCACTGTTCCCCTTTGCTTGGCACCCTGGGTACCAAGATGTATCGAGACCTTAAGCGGCACTTTCTGGTGGATGGGAATGAAGAGAGATGTGGCAGAGTTTGTCGTACCGGTGTCTCACTTGTCGCCAAGTGAAGGCACCTGCAGCAGGCCAGGCCAGTTTGTTGCAAATGCATCGAGTGTACCCCAAATGGAAATGGGAAGAGATCTCTATGGACTTTATATCCGGTTTGCCAAGGACTCCGAGGAAGTTCTCTCGCATTTGGGTGATTGTCGACCGTTTTCCAAGAGCGCACACTTCATTCCCTGTAGAGACACTTATACCGTGGAACAAAGGCGCACACTGCTTTTGGAGCGAGATCATCCGTTATCATGGTGTACCGGTGAGGATTGTGTCCGATCGTGACTCGCGGTTCACTTCTCGTTTCTCGAGAGCGCTCGTATGGGTTTGGGCACAGAGTGCGATTTCAAAGACAACTTTTCACCCTCGGACGGATGGTCGATCGAGAGAGTGAATCAGATTCTCGAGGATATGTTGAGGGCTTGTGTGTTGGATTTCCCGAGCAATTTGGGACCAGATTCAGTACTTGATGGAGTTTGCCTATAACAACATTACGATCGGCGATTCTGATGGCTCCATTCGAGGCATTGTATGGTAAGCGTTATCGGTCCCCGTGTTCGGGAAGAGGTCGGTGATAGACAGTTTTGGGTCCCGAGTTACTGCAGCTTGACCAATGGTGCAGTCAAGTGTAAGATTAGAGCTCGTATGTTGACAAACTCGAGCAGTGCAGAGAGTTACGCCGATGTTCGCGCGTAGAGATTTGGAGTTTGAGGTTGGTCGCATGTGTTCCTTAAGGTTGCTCCGATGCGAGGTGTTCTGAGGTTTGGTAAGCGTGGGAAGTTGAGTCCCCGATTTGTTGGTCCGCTTTGAGATCCTAGAGAGGATTGGCGAGTTGCTTACCTGCTAGCCCTACCTCCGTCACTATCAGCGGTGCATAGTGTTTTTCATGTATCGATGTTGAGGCAGTATGTGCCGGACCCGTCGCACATTGTGGACTTTGAGCCTTTGCAGCTGAATGAGGATTTGAACTTCGAGGAAAAGCCAGTGAGGATCCTTGCCTTTGAGACCAAGACGTTGCGTAATCGCGAGATTCGTTTGGTAAAGGTTCAGTGGAGGAGTCGGGATTCTGAGGAGGCCACTTGGGAGCGGGAAGACGAGATGAGGCTGCATTACCCTGAGCTGTTTCTGTCTTAAGGACTTTCGAGGACGAAAGTCATAAAAAGGAGGGAATATTGTAACGACCTGTGTTTTTCTTCCCTGTCTTCCGGTATGCCCTAGGGGTAATTTGGTAATTTGGTCGGGCCGTCAGGGTCGTTTGTGTCTTTTCCAGTTACTAAAATTATTGGATGGTTTTTGTAGGTTTTTGGAGGGGTTTGTGGTTTGGTTTGAGCAAGGTTTGTTGCAAAAGTAAAAATAAAGGGATTTGTCTTTGCAGTGGGGTTTGAACTCAGGTCTCTGGGAAGCTTGTAGAGAGGTGTGCCATTTGAGCCATTAGGTGCTCTTGTTACTCTTTCTGCATCACATCTTAGTTAACCTTGGATTTTTGGAGTTTTGGTGCATTTGGTTAAATGAAATAGAAATAGGTTATTTCATCTCCTTCTCCAAAACATCTCTTGGCCGCCCAAGCTCTCCATCTCCATAACCTTGCCGAGTTCTTCATCCTTGCATCTCCTTGGGTTCGATCATCATCATTCCGGTAAGTCTTCGTCTTCTTCATCTTCTCATTTGGGTGTTTGTTGGCCAAGTAAGAAAAAGGGGTTGTGTGTGTGTGTGTGTGTGTGCAACCACCGAGAGGAGCGACCATCATCCCACCAGCTCGCACGCCCAGATCGGTCGAGCCACCACATCGCATACGCGCCAGACGGTCGAGCCACCACCGCACGCCTGCACTGCTCCGCAGCCGCCTCGCCGTTCGCCCAGCAGAAGAGATCGCCCGATCGCTCGCCGCGCCAGAGGTCCTCGCCAGCGCCAAGACGCGTCCGGCCGATCGCTCGCACACCCTCGCGCGTCCGCTTGCCGAGCCGTTCGCCGCGCGCCGCCCGACGCCAGCCGCCGCCAAGGCCTTCGCCAGACGCGCCAGCGCCCGCGCGCCTTCGCCCGAGACGCTTTCGCCGCGCGCGTCCTCGCTGCTGCCGTGCCGGCAGCGCGCCGCCACGCGTGTCCTGCCGTGCCAGCCACAGCAGCGCCCCAACCTTGCCGCGAGCTAGCTTGCCGGCAGACCCCAAGCTCGTGTCGTCGCGCGCGCGTGAGTTCCCGAGCCGAGCTTGTCGTTCTATTGTTGTTTAGATATTTTAGATACTGATTATTGTTGGTTTGCTAGGTTCCCGCCGCTAGCTCGGGATTGTTCCGCAGCTTAGGATTTGTGTGTAAAAGTCTTCCACCAAGGTAAGGATTTCTTACCGGGTTGTGTGGACCTCTGCGGTATATTTGTGATTGTTGTTTTGTATGCCTGTGTATGATTACTAGCATGTTTATCTCTAGGTGCTCTGCTCAATTCTCGATCGCATGATCTCTTGTATTGTTTCTCATGTTAGCCCATGCTAGGTTGTTCTGTTCTCTAGCATGTTCGATATCTGCTTCTTGCTTCGTAGTATCATGCTAGGTTCTTTGTATCCGATGAGCACGTATTGGACCGCATTGATTGAATCGTTATTATTGTTAAGGTTAGAATTCGTGTAGATAGCATCATCCGGCCCGATGCATAAAGTATCTTGCATCTATGGCAAGGACGATTGAGACAGCTCTCCGTCCTTGGACCCCGTGAGGGATTAGCTATCCCAACCGGTAGGCCCTGCAATCTTGGGTGAGGGTGGTAGTCTAAGCGATGCCCCAATGGTCGGGATGATGACTTGGCAATGCCTAGTCCCCGGCAGCCGGCACGTCCTCAGCGTGTTCGGCAGTAGCCCTGATTGCCACCGATAAGGTAAGGACGGCTTCCCGGTGTAAGCCTACCATGACCCGCCTCTTAGCCTCAAAGTGCGGTGGTACAGTCGACATAGTTCACGTGTCCGTGTCTCACACCCCTATGTCGGACACACCGATCCGGAGAGATTTAGTTAGGCGTGGTATCCGGATATGGGCAACTTGCCACTGGACCCGCACCCCATAGTCTCAGTAGAAGCACGCGGTGCATCCTTACGCTCATTACAACGGCCGATCGGAGAGCTCCTCGGGATCTTGAGCCAGTGCACCTTTCGTGACGACGATGAGAGACAGCCGAGGCCGGGACTTGTTCCCGTATAGTGCGTTTAGTGTGTTGTGGTATTTTCCGGACTAAGACCACGAGATGGCATCCGAGGTCCAAGTGTGGACTTAGCTATGTGCTCCGCCTCGTGTTTGTTCTCATAGCTTGCATACATTCTTCTAGATGATCATGTATATCGTATTGTACCCCGGTTGGGGATTCTTACTGGGTAATTCGTTACTCACCCTTATTCTGTGGTTTTCCACGGGTAATCAAGGCGGAGACAGGATGGTCAAGGAGGAGCTATGATCATGGAACCTCATTGTCACCTCCGATTGTTTTATTTTAATTATCATGACTCTTCACTTTTTGTTATTTCCCTGAATGCATGTAGACGGGCACAGAGCCCCGGGATGTTTTCTTACGCTTTTATGGATTCCAAAGATATTGGTACTTGTGGATTGTTTTAATGGTTTAAATAAATCTCTGATCGAGAGTGTGCTTTTAGAAATGTATGTTTTGGTTGTTGAATGTTTCTGCTTTTACTTGGAATCCGAAATGTATTTTTCATAATGTCTTTTATTTTCACTGCATGCATTGGGGTAAAGGCCCATTTAGAGCCCCTTTTGGGTCGGGTCTTTACACCAGGCTAAGGACCAACAAGCAAAACTTGCTTAAACAACAACCCGGCTACGAGCACGACATCCTTACAACCAAAGCTGAGGCACTTGCCAAGAACCAAAGCCTTGACACCTCAAAGACTGAGCACTGGTTCCTCAATACGAACCCCTCGTGGTTTCCAAACATAAACCACGGAACGAGCTACACAATAGTACACCGGGGTGTACAGCTCCAACTTGATCCAATGCCAACAAGGGCTCTCACACAGGGCAACTTTTGCCTCCAAATAGAGCCACTACAATCTAGGGATCAACAAGAGTCCAAACCCACTTGGGGTCGACTCACCACGGAAAGCCACATTGGCCAACTCACTCTACAAGAGCGAATCCACACCAAGCTAACATATCTCAAGTCAATGTTTCCACTAAACGCGCTCCGATCAGCCATCCAACTCATGGCTCTAACACTGGATCAACCACGCATCCTCGATGCCAACACTACCCATACTAGGGTAACTCAAAGGGTAGCCGAATCATGCTTCCAAAAAACTGGCTCACAAGCTCAGAACACAGGCGCGAGAACTCGAACGCGCTAGCTCTTAACAGCCTACAACATCCTTTGTACCCAACTCTCGGTGACCCTGGAAAGCTCCTACTTTCCCTCGAAAACCTCAAACTTGTAGTCCTCTGACTACCACCGAGCTAGATCTCTTATGCAACCCAAACAAGTGCAACCTCAGGAAAAGGGTACAAGACTAACGGGGATGCTATACTCTGGGCGGCTATGAAACCACCTGCACAACAGGGCCAACTGGCCTCAATCTAGGCCTTCTCTCAAAGCCTGGTGCCAACAGGCACTACATCCTTTACAACACAAATCAGCCTAAAACGAGCTTTATGCCCCTCTGAGGAAAGGTCACACTCCAAGTGACGGGGCAATGGCACTCAGCACAAGAGTCTAAACACTCGAGCAGCCTAATCTCTGGCATCTCGACCAACAGACATGCCAAGGCCTACTCCTGCATCCCACTCGATGCTCAACAAAAGCTCAGGCTAACTCCTGCATCTCACTCGATGGTCAACAAAGCTCAATCCAACTCTTGCATCTCACTCGATGCTCAACAGAAGCTCAGGCCAACTACTCGGGTGGCAACAACTAGTTCCACACTGGGAACATCCAAATAAAAAGAGTGCTCCACTCTACTAGCCCGCTGAAATCCACAAATGGATAAAACCCTGGCAAGCAAACTCCATACAACACCCTGGCTACGAGGGCACTGAAGAACTGGCTGTACAACGACAACAGGCTTGCAAGGGGCAAAGATGTCTCTAAATCTGCCTCAAGCCACAAACACGGCAACTTGTCAATCAATCGGGCGACTGGTGGAGACTCTGCTAGTCCACCTCTCTCAAGGGACTACCACCATCAACTGCTGTACAAAACAACACAGGAACGGCACATCTCGGCCTCTAAACAGCAGGGCATCCCAACACACGGATGCTAAACTCAAACCTGGCCAACTGCTTACTACTAGCAGCAGGACTTTCTAAACATCGAGCTCTACAGGCATCCACTTGCCAAACTGGGCGGCTCCATCAACGCCAACAAACTTGACGGCAAAAACCTGCTGATCATGCCCTCCCGGGAACCTCCGAGGCTACAAGAGCTACTGGGGGGAAATGCTGAAACAAACTCTGTCAGCTGGGCTATCTGTGCCCAGGACTCCTCACTACGCGCTACAAACTGCGCCTGGGTCTCCGCTCTCTAATAGCTAAAGACCTGCCATCAAATCCCACATGGCTGGAGCACACTCTGCTCAAGGAGTCTCACTCTGAGGCGTGCTAGCCTCTACCCCTTCCTCTAGGCAACTCAACTGTGTAACAGCCCGGTTTACAGTTGAACGCAAAATTAGGTTTGTATATATTTTATTTCGAAACGTGTTGTTGGGAGGACTCGAACCCTTGGCCTAAAAGGGGTGGGAAGCTTGGAATTAAATAAAGAAAATAAGTACGTCCGTCGGGGCTCGAAGGGGGGAAGCCTTGGGAAGGGAATTTGGGATTCCCAAGACTTATTTAATTTGAGGAAGGAAAAAAAAAAGGAAAAAGAAAGCTTCACTCGCAAAAACACTCACCCTCTCCCCACACCCTCGCCGCCGCCGCCCGTCGTCGTCCATCGCCCCACCCCGGCGCGCTCAGCGGACAGCCCACGCCGCACCGAGCAGCCTTTGCACCGCCAGCGCAGAGCCAGCGCCATCCGTCGCCGCCGCATCGCGCCACAGCCGCGCGTCGCTCGCAGAGCGCCGCTCATCGTGCTCCAGACCGACCGCATCCGCGAGACCGCGTCCCAGAGCACCCACCGTGTGTCGTCCGTCCGTGCCACAGCGTCGCCCGCACGCCTGCTCCAGCGAGCCCGCTCGCCCACGCCGATTCTCGTCCACACGCGACGCCCCGCTCAGCACCTAGCACCGTTCGCGTCCGCATGCCAGCACGCCGACCGCATCTGCACGCCCGTCTGCCCTGCCGCACGTCTTGCCTGCCGTGTTGCCGAGGGCCACGCGCTGGCGCCCAGCGCCCCTCATCGTATTTCAGCCGCCAAGCGGCGCAGCCCGGCCTCAGCTCGACAAAGACGCGCGACAACAGCCGCCGCTCGCGACGCCCGCCTGCACGCCTCCTTGCCGAGCCTGGTGCCTTCTCGGTTGGTAAATTCCCGAGAAGCTTGAGAGTCATCCGTCGATTGTTGGTTCTATTCACTTCCAGGTAAGGATTTCTTACCGGGGTTGTGTGGACCCTGCGAATACTTGATAGCATGCCATGTGTTGTGTTTGTATGATATTTTCTAGTGGATAGGTTGCTTGTTCTTTCTTGTTTTCAGATGGTTTTTGTGCTTGTGATTCCTGATATATCCTGTTAGTTTCATGCTAGGGGTTAAATTGTCTCGGCATAACCGTGACCATGTTATCCTGTTAGTTCCATGCTAGGAATTGGCGGGTGATGTATAGTGTAAGAGATTGTAGGGGTAACTAGTGCGTCTCGTTCGGGTAAGACCCCGATGGACACCCGGAGGTGTAAGACCCTGATGGGCATCCTAGGTGTATAAGTCCTCGATGGGCATCACTGAGTTGGAGGTGTAAGACCCTGATGGGCATCCTAGGTGTATAAGTCCCCGATGAGCATCACTGAGTTGGAGGTGTAAGACCCTGATGGGCATCCTATGTGTATAAGTCTCGATGGGTATCACCGAGTTGGAGGTGTAAGACCCTGATGGGCATCCTAGGTGTATAAGTCCCCGATGGGCTTCACTGAGTTGGAGGTGTAAGACCCTGATGGGCATCCTAGGTGTATAAGTCCCCGATGGGCATCACTGAGTTGGAGGTGTAAGACCCTGATGGGCATCCTAGGTGTATAAGTCCCCGATGGGCATCACTGAGTTGGAGGTGTAAGACCTGATGGGCATCCTAGGTGTATAAGTCCTGACGACGGCAACACCGAGTCCTAGGTTGTGTAAGGCTCGAAGGACACCCAGGTGTGGAACCTAGGGTAGTTGGTAGCTGTAAGCCCCGAATAGGCAAGCCCCAAGAGTGGCGTTCAGTTGACCCATCTGTTTGCTCTGAGTCATTGCATGGTTGCATGCCCGTGTGCTAAATGATATGTTTTCGTATTG
The DNA here is from genome assembly GCA_036507275.1 of Sicyos edulis. Classification (NCBI taxonomy): domain Eukaryota; kingdom Viridiplantae; phylum Streptophyta; class Magnoliopsida; order Cucurbitales; family Cucurbitaceae; genus Sicyos; species Sicyos edulis. The sequence goes on along the minus strand of CM071849.1, from coordinate 17,234,560 downwards.
TACCCCGGTTGGGGATTCTTCTTGAGTAACTCGTTGCTCACCCTTATTTTCTCGTGGTTTTCCACCGTAACTTGGGACATAGGCAGGATGGCTAGGAGGAGGCGGCTGGATGATCATGGATAGCTGACTCTGGGATGCATGTTCTTTTATTGTTTTCTTTTCTTTTTAGCATGTAGTGGGACTGGAGTCCCTAGGGAAGTACTCAAACTATTTTATGGTTCTCGTACCGTACTCTTGTTTTGTTTTAAGAAAAGCACTGATCCGTCAATTACTCTTTGATTTTTATATTGGTTTTTGTGGGTTGTTTAAAATTCTGTTGATTGTAAAGTTTTAAATTGGTACGTTGGATGGTGTTTTACATTCGTAGACATGCATGCTAAGTAAGGATCTAGGTTAGAGACCGCTTTTTCTTGGCCGGGTCTTTACAGCTTGGTATCGAGCCCGTGAGTTATAGGTTCTCGTAGAGACTGACTCGCAGCTTGTAGGTTGTTTTCCATGATCATCAGCGCTCCGCCAGCCATAAGGTATGTCCGAAAGTTTAAGGTTAAGGGTTAAGAATTACAATACCGTTTGCACCTTGCATGTATATGACTTGTTGTTGAGGAGCAGGGAAAACAGGTTCTGACTCATTGTTGGTTTGGGTGTAGATTGTCAGTATGCCAGTCACTCGTAGAGGGCAGGGAGGCTCGAGGCCGACCAGCCAGGGCATTCGTATTGATTCTGACACGGGAGGGACGTCGTCCCAAGCTGATGCTGATGGTAGGCCGCCTACAGGCCCTTCTGCTGTGTTGCCCGGTGAGGGCGTGGAGGCTGCACCGGGAGTTGCTTTTGTGGAGTCCATGAGGGCTCTTATGGTTGGGTTGCTGTCTGACCTGAGGGCCGAGCAGAGGGCTAAGACGCAGGCTCTGTTAGGCGCATGCAGGGAGGAGGAGTCCCGATCAGATAGAGCAATGACCGAGTTGGTTCAAGAGAGGATCGCATTGCCACCAAGATCGCCCGGCTCGGCGAGAGCCAATTGTGAACGAGGTCATTGTGGCGGAAGGTGCTGAGGATTTGGGCAAGTGGCTAAAAGATTTCGTCAAATCGAAGCCAGAGAAGTTTAGTGCCCCTGGAGAACCACTGGTAGCAGTCAGGTGGATTGCCGAGCTAGAGTATACTTTTATGGTGATGGCTTGTCCTCGGTGCGGCGAGCTCGATGTGCAACTCATGCGTTAGCCGAATAAAGCGACTAAGTGGTGGTGGGATTCCACCTTGAGTGAGAGACCGGGTGGGTCTCCACCTGCCACCTGGGAATTCTTCAAGGCTGAGTTCAAGGCAAAATTTATCAGTGAAGAAGCCCAAGAAAAGATGATTGAGCTATTTTCAAACCTTAAGCAGGGATCTGACCCAATCGAGGTGTATGAGAGGAAGTTTTCTGAGTATGGGTACTTCGCTCCGCAGTTGATTGCTACTCCTGAGCTGAAGATCAGGAAGTTTATTGCGGGTCCGAGGCGGGGAGTGTCTCAGATGTTAGGCACAGTGCCCGAGACTTTTGCCAATGCAAAGCGATTGGCAACTATTTATGATGGGAAGTATCCTCCGAGCGGTTTGTTAGTGCCGTGGTGCGAAGGCCCCAGATGTACTCGGGTCGAAGCGTAAGTTTGACGCAGAAGTAATGGACATGGAGGCGGTCCAACGTCGTCGGTACTTATCATGGCCGAGACCAAAGACCGGATCGTAGAATCGTGATCACCTCGCCAACAGGGCGTAGGAGGCCGCCACCGTATTGTAGACCCCGTGGGTAAACAAAGATTGGGGCCTTGTGGTGGTAACCCTAGAGCTTGCTATAATCGTGGTAAGGAGGGCATCGGGCCGGCATTGCAACGAGGCAATGGTGGTGGCACAAACACTCAAATGCGGGAGAGTATATGCTACGACTCGCCAGAGGTGAGAAATCCAGACCAGCAGATGGCGGTGCACGCTCCTAGTTCTTGATCACCTCGCCTTTGTGTTGTTTGATTCGGGTTCCACCCATTCTTTTGTTTCTCTTGCTTTTGCTTGAGCATGCTTGCATGAATTTAGAGCCTCTAGGTTTTGAGTTATCCGTCGCTACTCCCTCAGAACTAGTATGTTTGCTAGCTGAAGAAGGTAAGGGATGGTCGGATACAGGTGTCCGACGAGACTCTACAGGTTACCCTCATAGTGTTAGCTATGAGTGGTTTTGATGTGATCCTCGGCATGGATTGGTTAGCTGATAACCACGCTATGATTGACTGTCGTTGTAAGGAGGTGGTGTTCAGGCCTCCAGGTAGGCCTAGCTTTAAATTTCGGGGCACCCAGAGTGGGGTGTGTCCGCCGGTGATTTCGGCAGTTAAAGCTCACAGTTTGTTAGCTCGAGGAGCTTGGGGTTTCTTAGCTAAGTTGACCGGGAGAACCGTGACCAGCTTATCTCATCGAGCAGTGCCCATAGTGCAAGAGTTTGCGATGTTTTTCTGAAGAGTTGCCTGGTCTGCCGCCGAAGAGGGAGGTGGATTTCTCAATAGAGCTTGAGCCGGGGACTCGCCCTATCTCGAAAGCTCCTTATCGTATGGCGCCAGCAGAGCTGAAAGAGTTAAAGGAACAGCTGCAGGAGTTGCTTGACAGAGGATTTATTAGGCCGAGTGTGTCCTCGTGGGGAGCACCCGTGCTGTTTGTTAAGAAGAAGGATGGCTCGATGCGTCTATGCATCGATTATAGGGAACTGAACAAGGTAACCATTAAGAAAAAGTATCCATTTGCCTCGTATCGATGACTGCTTGACCACCTTCAGGAGCTTGTGTGTTTTCGAAGATTGACTTGAGGTCGGGCTACCACCAGTTGAGGATTCGGGATGCAGATATCCCCAAGACAGCGTTCAGGTCGAGGTATGGACATTATGAGTTCGTAGTCATGTCTTTCGGACTGACGAATGCCCCAGCTGCATTCATGGACATGATGGACAGAGTGTTCAAGGCGTTCTTGGACCGCTTTGTCATCGTGTTCATAGATAACATTCTTGTGTACTCTAAGTCTAAGGAGGACCATGCCTCGCACCTAAGGCAGATTTTGGCAGCCTTGCGCGAGAACAAGCTCTATGCGAAGTTCTCAAAGTGTGACTTTTGGCTTGAGGAGGTAGCTTTCCTAGGACACGTTGTGTCTAAGGAGGAGTGGTCAGGACCCTTCCAAGGTAGAGGCCGTTAGCTCGTGGGCGAGACCGACGATCGTGTCGTAGATTCGTAGCTTCCCGGTCCGCCGGATATTACCGCCGCTTCGTTCAGAACTTCTCTGCTATAGCCACCCCGCTTACTCGATTGACGAGGAAGGGTGTCGATTGCGTTTGGGATAAGAAGTGCGACGAGAGTTTTGCTAAGTTGAAGAGCAGCTTGACGTCTGCGCCAGTGTTGGCAGTTCCAGAGGGAACCGGGGGATTCGTGGTGTACAGTGATGCCAGCAAGTTTGGTTTGGGATGCATTCTGATGCAACACGGTAAAGTGATAGCGTACGCCACGAGGCAGTTGAAACAGCACGAGCAGAGCTATCCGACTCATGATATGGAGTTGGCAGCGGTCGTCTTTTCGCGTAAGATTTGGAGGCACTACTTGTATGGGGAAAAGAATCAGATTTTCTCGGACCACCAAAGCCTCAAGTACTTCTTCACTCAGAAGGACCTGAACATGAGGCAGAGAAGGTGGTTGGAGCTTGTAAAAGATTACGACTGTGAGATCCTGTATCACCCTGGAAAGGCAAATGTTGTGGCGGATGCACTAAGTAGAAAGACCTCACATCTAGCAACGTTGGCAAATCCCAAGAGTATCATAAGGAAAGACCTCGAGAGAGCGGAAATAGCAGTGTTGTTAGGGGATGTTACCGCCAGGGTAGCTCAGTTGACCATCCAGCCTGCGGTAAGGCAAAGGGTTATTGACGGCCAGTTGAATGATCCTAAGTTGAAAAGTTTGTATGAGAGGGTCCAGGTTGATGGTGACTTGGATTTTGAGATATTTGCAGATGGTGGCTTGAGATATAAGGGTCGGCTATGTGTCCCAGCTGATGCCGGTATTCGTTCGGAGTTGTTGACCGAGGCTCACACCTCGCCTTTTGCATGGCACCCGGGGGGTAACAAGATGTACCAAGATCTTAAGCAGACTTTTTGGTGGATGGGGATGAAGAGAGAGATTGCCCGGTTTGTCGAGAGGTGTCTCACTTGTCGCCAAGTGAAGGCGCCTAGGCGTAAAACCAGTTTTAGGTTTGCTACAATCGCTCGCCGAGGTGCCACAAGAGAAGTGGGAGGAAATTACCATGGATTTTATTTCAGGTTTGCCTAGAACCCCTAGAGGATATGCACAGATTTGGGTGATCGTTGATAGGTTGACTAAGTGTGCACACTTCATTCCGGGCAGATAAACTACACCGTGGAGCAATGGCACGCTTGTTCCTTGAGCGAATAGTGAGGTACCACGGAGTGCCGCTTAAAATTATCTCCGACCGGGATTCCCGTTTTACATCATGGTTTTGGAAAGCCCTTCAGTGTGTTTGGGCCGCAGAGTGCAACACAAAGATATAGCCTTCCACCCACGCAGACCGATGGCGGACCGAAAGCGGTAACCGATCTTAGAGGATATGTTGCGAGCCTTGTGTTGGATTTCCACGCAATTGGGACCATGATTGTATTTGATGGAGTTTGCCGACAACAATAGTTTTCAGTCGACCATTCAGATGGCACCGTTTGAAGCGTTGTATGGTAAGCGTTGCAGATCCCCAGTATTCTGGGAAGAGGTTGAGACAGTGCGGTATTGGGTCCGTGAGTTGCTCCATTGACCAATGAGGCTGTCCGTAAAATCGAGCTCGTATGTTGACCGCCCGCAGCAGTAGTAGAAGAGCTACGCCGATGTCGACGTAGAGTTGGAGTTTGAGGTTGGCCAGCACGTGTTCCTTAAAGTAGCTCCGATGCGTGGAGTTCTGAGGTTTGGTAGGAAGGGGAAACTGAGCCCCAGGTTTGTGGGACCATTCGAGATCCTCGAGAGGATTGGGGTTGTAGCTTTCGATTAGCATTGCCGCCGTCCTTGGCTGCAGTGCATAGCGTGTTTCACGTTTCGATGCTCCGCCAGTATGTGGCAGACCCTTCGCATGTCATTGACTTCGAGCCTTTGCAGCTAAACCATGACCTGAGCTTCGAGGAAAAACCCATAAAGATTTTAGCATTTGAAAAGAAAGTCTTGAGAAACCGAGCTATCGAGTTAGTGAAAGTGCAGTGGCGGAACCAGGGAGTTGACGAAGCTACTTGGGAGTTGGAGGGGGAGATGAGGAGGAATTACCCAGAGTTGTTTTAAAGTACAGCGACTTCCGGGGACGGAAGCCTTCTAAGGAGGGAGTATTGTAACAGCCCGGTTTACAGTTGAACGCAAAATTAGGTTTGTATATATTTTATTTTGAAACGTGTTGTTGGGAGGACTCGAACCCTTGGCCTAAAACGGGTGGGAAGCTTGGAATTAAATAAAGAAAATAAGTACGTCCGCCGGGGCTCGAAGGGGGGAAGCCTTGGGAAGGGAATTTGGGATTCCCAAGACTTATTTAATTTGAGGAAGGAAACAAAAAAGGAAAAAGAAAGCTTCACTCGCAGAAACACTCACCCTCTCCCCACACCCTCGCCGCCTCCGCCCGTCGCCGTCCATCGCCCCACCCCGGCGTGCTCAGCCGACAGCCCACGCCGCACCGAGCAGCCTTGCAGCCAGCCGCAGAGCCCAGCACCGTCCGTCGCCTGCATCGCGCGCCCCAGCACCGTCCGTCGCCTGCACAGCGCGCCCCAGCGTCGCTCCGACCGACCGCATCCGCGAGATCGCGTCCCAGAGCACCCACCGTGTGTCGTCCGTCCGTGCCACAGCGTCGCCCGCACGCCTGCTCCAGCGAGCCCGCCGCCCGCGCCAGTTCTCGTCCACACGCAACTCCCGCTCAGACTCAAAGACCGTTCGTGTCCGCGCGCCAGCACGCCGACCACGTCTGCACGCCTGTCGCTCGCTGCCTGCCGCCCACGTCCGCCTGCCGTGTTGCTGAGGGCCACGCGCTTCGCGCCAGCCGCTCTCTGCTGTACCAGCCCGCCAAAGAATAAGCAGCTTTCGCTGGCCGACGCGCGCGCGCAGCCCGTCGCTCCGCATGCCCTACCTGCTCGCCTCCTTGTCGAGCCAGGTGCCTTCTCGGTTGGTAAATTCCCGAGCCTCCACCCTTTGGACTTTATGTTCTTTTTAGCTGCTGTTGGTTAATTAGGTTGATTTTATTACTTTCTTAGGTTGTCGGGTTCGCTTAGAAGCTCGAGAGTCATCCGTCGATTGTTGGTTCTATTCACTTCCAGGTAAGGATTTCTTACCGGGGTTGTGTGGACCCTGCGAATACTTGATAACATGCCATGTGTTGTGTTTGTATGAAATTTTCTAGTGGATAGGTTGCTTGTTCTTTCTTGTTTTCAGATGGTTTTTGTGCTTGTGATTCCTGATATATCCTGTTAGTTTCATGCTAGGGGTTAAATTGTCTCGGCATAACCGTGACCATGTTATTATGTTAGTGCCATGCTAGGAATTGGCGGGTGATGTATAGTGTAAGAGATTGTAGGGGTAACTAGTGCGTCTCGTTCGGGTAAGACCCCGATGGACACCCGGAGGTGTAAGACCCTGATGGGCATCCTAGGTGTATAAGTCCTCGATGGGCATCACTGAGTTGGAGGTGTAAGACCCTGATGGGCATCCTAGGTGTATAAGTCCCCGATGAGCATCACTGAGTTGGAGGTGTAAGACCCTGATGGGCATCCTATGTGTATAAGTCCCCGATGGGTATCACTGAGTTGGAGGTGTAAGACCCTGATGGGCATCCTAGGTGTATAAGTCCCCGATGGGCTTCACTGAGTTGGAGGTGTAAGACCCTGATGGGCATCCTAGGTGTATAAGTCCCCGATGGGCATCACTGAGTTGGAGGTGTAAGACCCTGATGGGCATCCTAGGTGTATAAGTCCCCGATGGGCATCACCGAGTTGGAGGTGTAAGACCACGATGGGCATCCTAGGTGTATAAGTCCTCGACGACAACACCGAGTCCTAGGTTGTGTAAGGCTCGAAGGACACCCGGTGTGGAACCTAGGGTAGTTGGTAGTCAGAAGCCCCCGAATAGGCAAGCCCCAAGAGTGGCGTTCAGTTGACCCATCTGTTTGCTCTGAGTCATTGCATGGTTGCATGCCCGTGTGCTAAATGATATGTTTTCGTATTGTACCCCGGTTGGGGATTCTTACTGACTAACTCGTTGCTCACCCTTATTTTCTATGGTTTTCCACCAGGTAACTTGGGACATAGGCAGGATGGCTAGGAGGAGGCTACTGGATGATCATGGATAGTCGACTGGGATGCATGTTCTTTTATTGTTTTCTTTATGATTTAGCATGTAGTGGGACTTGAGTCCCTAGGGAAGCACTCAAACTATTTTATGGTTCTCGTACCGTACTCTTGTTTTTTTTTAAGAAAAGCACTGATCAGTCAATTACTCTTTGATTTTTATATTGGTTTTTGTGGGTTGTTTAAAATTCTGTTGATTGCAAAGTTTTAAATTGGCACGTTGGATGGTGTTTTACATTCCTAGACATGCATGCTAAGTAAGGATCTAGGTTAGAGACCGTTTCTCTTGGGTCGGGTCTTTATAAACTGCCAGGGCCAAATCTGGCCAACGGGCTAAACAACCCTGGGACGCGGCCTCAACATCAAACAATCGGTCCAACTCCTCGGGTGGACATGCCAAGCGTCCTGCTCCTCTGAGTGCGATCAACACACTAGCGATCTGCACAAAGCACCTCCACCCTCTCACTAGGTGAAAAGCAACAACTGGGCCACAAATGGCATATGGGAGTCTAAGCTCTGCCTCCCTCTGGGTGCGATCGACACACTGGCGATCTGCACAAAGCATCAAAGCTGGCCCACACTGGGGCTCTCACTGCTCAACAAACTGCTCGCACTGCGGAAAGTTGGCATGCTGGCTCTCTAAGCCCAAACCAACAACGAGTCAGAACTTGCTCGTCTCCGCTCCACAACTCTACACAAGGCATAAAAGCTAGATGAAAAGTATAGTAAATTCTTACCCCTTAGCTTAAATGAACTCAGACAAACCTGGCGCCGTGGAGTGCTGATGATCATGGGAGCAACAACCTACAAAGCAGGTTAGTCTACAGAATCTATGACTCTGTGCTCTGATACCAACCTGTAACGACCCGACCCGAAAGGGTTCTAACTAGGCCGTTACCTCAATGCATGCATTACAAATCTATAGAAAATTAGCAAGAGGGTGTTCGGATTCTAAGTAAAAACTAAAACATAAAACATCCATTTAAAAATCAACATCAATTCCTGGAACCTGTCCCTGTTTCCAAGCACCTGTTCCAAGTCAAATACATTTACAAAACTTACTTTGATCAGAGATTCATTTAAAACATACAAACTTTACAACAATGCTAGAATCCGGAAATACATTCAGAAAACACCCTAGGGCTCCGTGCCCAACTACAAGCTGAATAAACAATGCAATAATAAATGAAAGAGTGCCGGCGGCTCCCCATGATCAATCAGCTCCCTCCGCTAGCCCTCCTGGTGTTGTCCCAAGTTACCTGAAAGATAAATAAGGGTGAGTATAAAGATACTCAGTAAGAATCCCCAACCGGGGTACAATACGATAAATCAGTCATCTAGCACCTCAACACGCAAGCAAACAGCTATCAACACAGATCATAGCTCAACGAGCTCATAAAACAAGATCTTGAGCCATCGAAAGTCTCTTACTTCCGGCCTAACTGGGATTGGATACACTGACCAATCCTGAGACATCACCGAGGTATCTGTCACTCGGGGGAATACACTGATCCCTAGAATGTTCTCAAGGGCCTTCTTGCCCTTGCACTAATCTGGACTTACGGGAGAGTACCCAAAGTCAGGCTCTAACGGAAAGAATGGTGTACTCACGACATTAGCCCGGGGGAGCTCTCCGAACCAGCAACTAACGCGTGCGCGCGCGCACCGCATGCTCTCTCGCAACCGGCGTAAATGCGGGGCCTAAGGGCAAACTACGCGGGCCAGTGCACATGCCTATGACTCGGAGGCGGTGTCATCGATCACGATGGCGCGAGGCCCTCGGCGCTCATCATGCGGCTTGATCCATCGACTGAAGCTAAGAACCGGCCAAGGTAGGCTTACACCGTTGGCAGGGTTCCGCTCTAGCAGGCTACAAACTAGGCTATTGCTGAAGTGGGTAGCTAAGTCCACAACCGACGGGTCGGGGGGTAGCAAGATACGTTATGATGTGCACACTTTACTCCCGACCTGAGCTAAATCCACCTTAGCGACTGGGGGGGGGAAGCAAGATACGTTATGATGCGCACACTTTACTCCCGATCAGTGGGGACAAAGTACTTTATGTCCGCTCAGCCTCTGGATGATGACAAACCCTACAACTCTATCTAAGAGTACAGAGTAAAATCAATGATTCCTGGCTAGCAAGCAATGACCGACATAAATCACATTACCTAGCATGATACTACAACTTAAGCAGGAATCATAAGCATGCTGGCAGAACAAACTTAGCATGGCACTAACATGTAAAATCAGGCAAACATGCTAGCAAGAAATCAATCAACTGCTCTATCTCTAACATGCTCATAACAGTAAACAAGCATACAAGGCACAATCGAGATATATCGCAGGGTCCACACAACCACGGTAAGAAATCCTTACCTGGAACAAGCAGGAAAACAATAATGATAAATCACAATCAACGAGCGATGCTCGAGCCTCAAATCGATCCCGAACAGCCTATACATCAAATAAAGCACCCAAATCAAATACATAAAATGTTGATAAAACCAAAACCAGCAGACCAATAATATCCGGACCCAACGAAGAAAGGACTCGGAAATACCATCCGAGAAGCCACAAGGCTCGGTCCAACCAAAGACACAACAGTGGCGTGCCGGGCGCAAGGGTCAATGGGCCGGGCCTGTGCCAGGCGGGCGCTGGGCTGGGCATGGTCAGCGCGCACGCGCAGGCGGGGCGAGGCGAGGGCGCACGGCACGGAGAGCACCGGTCTGGCTGGGCGCGCGGCGCGCGCGGCGCTCGGCGTTGGGAACGGCGCGCGGACGCGAGCTCGGCAAGCACTGGCGCGCCTGGCGCGCGCGACGCCACGCGACCGGCGGGCTCGGGGGACGCCGAGATGGCACGTTGAGCTACTGTGGCGCCACGGACTCGGCCGCGATGCGGGTGGCACGGACCTGGGTGAGTCGGGGCCTAGGCGAGGGATGAGCGACGCGGTCGGGCGGCCTGGGAGCTGGGCGACGCGGACGCGGACGGGACGGGCGACGCGAGGGCTGGGCTCGGCACTGTGCGACGCGGCAGGGCGAGCTGGGCGGCTAGGCTCGCGACCATGGGCGAGCTGGGCGCTGGGGCTGGCTCGAGCTGGACGGCCAGAGCTGGGCGAGCTGGGCGACCAGGAGCGGCTCAGGCAGGGAGGTGAGGGGCCAAAGGGGGGGCTCGGGTTGGAGGAGAGAGAAAGGGAAAATGGGGGAAAAATGGGATTTTCTTTTTTTTTTCTTTTCTTTTTCTCTTTTATTAAATTTCCATCCTTATCCAAATAAATCCAATTTTCCAATTTTCCAAAAATCCTTAAAATCCTTAAATCCCATTTCCCGGCTTCCTCCTTCGAGACCCGACTGAAGCAACCATTTCCAATCAACAAAACTCACTTAAAACAACCTCCCAAATCAACACTGAAGGCCCTGCTCGAATCCTGAAGGAAACACCCAAACAACCATCACTTTGCCCAAAACCCAAATCACAACCGAACTCCCAAACGAAAAGCCCAAACATCTCGGGACTCGCAGCCACCAACAGACAAGCCTCAACAAAGCGGAGCTTCCTCAAGCCCCGAAAAACCACAAATCCCGCCTGAGGAGCAAAAGACCAAAATGCCCCTAAGGGTCAAAACAGCTCTAACGGCCCAACCGAACCACTGAATCTGAACCGGAAGCTCCTCGAGAACTGGGATAGAAAACTGGGCCGTTACAATATGCCGAGGAAAAAGTAATAAAAACAGCTCGAGGCTCAACTGGCAACGACACACAACTGACCTCCTAGACCATCTGGGTTCGAAACCCAACTGCTTCACTCTATTTCTCAATTTTTCTTTTGCATCTCACCATGCCCAAACACATCCACAAAGCATCAAAATCTTACTTAAGTCCATCCAATAATTTTAACAACTTAAAAAGACATAAACAAATGACGACGGCCCGACCAAATTACTAAAATACCCCTAGGGCATACCTAGAAGATCGGGATGAAAACTGGGCTGCATACTGGCTTGGCTTGGCAGCATAAATATTGAAGGGCTCTCTCTACCGCACTACACCATGACAACGCAACCAAAAGACAAACAACAACCCCTTAGCCAAAGGATCGGCAACCAACAACAAGAAGAAGAAATCGAGGAAAGACGAAACACTTACCTGGGTCGAACGATCGATGCTCTATGGAGGAAAACGCACGGCAAGAAGGAGCTTGGAGAAGTGGTTTGCGGCAAAGTGATTTGGGAAGGAGAAAAGAGAAAAACCTATTTTTTTTAATCCAACTCACTTAAGTCCCGAAAACCAAGGCAAACCAAGATAACCTGCGAAATGAGTATCAACATTTACCTGAAGCTTATCTGGCAAGGCCCCTTAGTTAACTAGCAAGGCCACCCTGGTTCAAACCTCAACTAATGCATTTTTATTTTGGCAAAACTCTTATTTTTATTTTTGCAACCCTCAACACCCAAACTCAACCAGAATGCATCCAAACCCCTATTTGAACATCCAAGAACATAAACAGCTGAGAAGACAGAAACAACCCTAATGGCCCGACCAAATTACCAAAATACCCTTAGGACATACCTGGAAGACCGGGATGAAAACCTAGGCCGTTACATGAGGTCTGGGGTTGAGAGGTCTCTCCCTCTACTAGGGGCGCATCAGCAACTAAGGCCACAAGCGGCCTACGAGTCTGGTTCAATTCTAATGTTGTCTCATCAGTCAAAATCTTAATGCCAACACCTCGGTTGGTTGTAGCACACGATCCTACTCCACGACGGGTGATCGGCATACTGGCGATCTGTACCCAAAACACTAAGTTAGTCCAAGCTCGGACCAACATTGCCAACAACAAAACAAGGCTAGTATGGTAGAAGCAGGTAATGTAAACTTAACCCTTAAAACAATCTTAAACACATACCTGGCTGTTGTTGGACTGTTGATGGTCATGGAACACAACAACTTAACTTAGTAGGTTAGTCTACAGAATCTATGACTCTGAGCTCTGATACCAACTGTAAAGACCCAACTCCAAATGGTCATAAATGGCCTTTACTAAATACCGTAACTTAAAATTTCATTAAAACTTAAAGATAAAAGATTTGAAACATGCATCTTATAAAAATATTTCAAATTCCAAATCCTCAAAACAAACCATTAAAACATTTAGCCTCTGGCCAGAGTTTATAAAATCCAACATAACAACATGAAAATATTTCAGAAATAAAATGTGATGCAGAAAAACAGATGCAACGGACTCGTCCCCATGATCAATCAGCTCCTCCTCTAGCCACCTCGATGTTGTGCCAAGTTACCTAGTGGAAGAAACAACAGAAAGAGTTAGTACAATTGCACTCAGTAAGAATTCCCCAACCGAGGTACATTACGCAAGACAAATCATTTAGCATCCTAGCATACAAGCAAACAATAATTTTACATAATGGCAGTCCCAATAGTAAAGGACAACAAGTGTCGAGCAGGGTCAGCACGCCACTAGGCTGACTAGACAGGAGGACAATCTAGGTGACCTCGGTCTCTGGAAAGCCTATCTCTAAGACAACACTATCACCCAAATCATTGCGTAACCTCTAAGAGTGCTCGGTAAGCCTAACACAAAGTCCATTGAAATCTCTTCCCATCTCCACTACGATACACTTAAAGGCAGTAAGAGGCCTACTGGCTCTTGCCAAGGCACCCTCGCTTGCTAACCCGTGAAATACTCCTAGCAACTCAGCTATTTCTCCTTCATATTGTTCCACCAAAACAACTACTTCAAAATCGGACAAATCCTGATACATTCCGGACGCCAAGAAAATGGGAAACTATGAGCCTCTAACAACCACTTAGCTCATTGTCTCAAAGCCAGCTGACACACCGAGGTGCCCTTTCAACATCTAACTTCCAGCTGAAGCATCAAAAAGTCTGTGCCACCATCTGCCTGAGCCCGAACCACAACCTAACAAGCTAAGGTCACTCGACTGACCTCCAATGATTCTCTACCAGATGGATAGCTGAATTGTCAACCTTGCTACTATGGTGGTAACTTGCTCCATGATTGCTAAAAAATTGACTCACTCCACATCTCTTACCAAAAAAAGCGGCTTAAACCAAAAGGTTGTTGAGGATGATTCCTTTTCTTTTTACTAAGTGCCTCAACCACCACATCGGTCCAACCTAGGTAGTACAAAATCTCAAAGCACAATCCTTAACCAACACGAGTCACCTCCTCTGCCTTATATTCCAATACTCTATCCCTTGTGACCAGTGCAGATCTGAATCTTCTCTCCATGCAGGAAATACCTCCAAAACCTCACTACACTAACCACTATTGCAAACTCCAAAACGTGACATGGGTAACCCAGCTCATAGGACATCAATTGACGGGACGCACAACAATCACCAACTCGTGCTACATCGAAACACACCTCATTCTTTTATTAGGAAGCATCACTAAACACTCTAATCCTAGGGTTCCATCTAGAACTGTCAAAACTATCACTACAATCAAAGCTCCCTTCAACCTTGAAAAACTTTCCTTGCATGTGTTATTCCAGACGAACTTGCAACTTTTCCGTGTCAACCGGGTCATAAGCTTCACTATCTTGGAAACAGTTGGCGACGAATCTTCTATAACAACCTGCCAACCTAGAAAGTTGCGAATCTCTACAACTATTGTCGAATTTACCCAAGAACTCACTACTTCAACACTTGCGGAATCCGCTGAACACCATCTCGAGAAAACCACATGGCCTAGGAAGTCCAACCACTCTTGCCAAAACTCACACTCAAAGGGCTTAGTAAACAACTTGTTCTCCCTTAAGACTGTCAATACTAATTTTTTATGGTGGGCATGGTCCATCATATCCCGACTCTCAGCTAGAGCATTAGTCCATCCCAAGGACATTACTACGAGCTCCTACGGACCATACCTCATCCTCAACTGGTGATAAGCTGGGCTCAGAATCCATCTTGGAATACTGGCGCTCCCTGAAGCTGATCGAACAAAACATCTATGTGAGGCAACAGGTACCTGTTCGTTACGGAAATCTTGTTCAACTCTCTAGGGACGACACTGGGTAGAAAGAAACCTCTAACCAACAACTCTTGTAGCTGTACCTTCAACTCCTCAGGGAAAACGTCCACAAATTCCTGAACTACTAGTACTCAATCCATAGACAACGCTGGACAATCACCAACCGTCAACTTGGCTAAAATACCCCAACTCTTCTCGAGCTATCAATCAGGTGGCTTCCTCTCTTGAACTGTGGACAACATCTACTCTTGACATCTCGAATCTTGAAGCTTTCCCTCTAGGGCAAACCAATCACGACTTCTTTCTGGTTACAATCAACTACAACATGGTCCTCAACTAACCACTCCATACCAAGTATCGCATCACAACCGCTCATAGGCAGTATTATGAGGGTAGCAACCAAAGCTCTCTAAATACCACGATCTGACCATTCATCTTCTCAAGGCAAAAACACTAACTCCAAATGGAGTTGCAACACACAACTGGAACCTCGAGGGTCCCGGCTCTAAATAAGCTTGCCCCAAAAATACCAAACTGGTACTTACTATAACTTTGCATAGCTACGACTCGATCGTCACCTCTGATCCTGACCTCGTTTCTGCTTTGAGTAATAGTGTTAGCTCTTTAGCCCATAGGACCTATGGCCCGTAAACTACCTCTTCAAAACTCTTTGAGTTAATTGCTCATCTAAGCAGCACGATCCCCAATTTTGAACTCAACTGCCCGGCCTGGCTGTGTGTCTCTAACCATCGAAGCTACTGAAAATAATGGTGCTAGCGAGGCTACCTGCTAGATAACCCTGTAAGCTGGGCAAACTGCACCTAAACTCTGGTTGTTTCTTGACGAACATGCTTTTCCATATTTTCTCGAAAGCAACAGCTGGCTTTACTTCAAAAGCTTGCTTTAATAGGGCGTGCACCTCTACAAGCTACTGGTGCCAATGCACCTCCTCTAGCAGCTGCTATCTCGATAGTTAGACTCTAAGTAACTCAACTTTCTACTACGACTCAGGGCCCACACTCGAGGACCACAACACGTTAATCCACAAGTAGAACTATCCAAACAAGCAATTAATAATAACATGTAAGCTAGGTTCTATGTGCATTAACCAAAACCCTTGTACGAAACTGACATACCTGACGATCGCTGGAATGCTGAAGATCATGGGGGAAAACAACAACTTACTATGTAGGTCAGTCTACAGAATCTATGACTCTGTGCTCTGATACCAAATGTAAGAACCTGTAATTTCTAACTACGATTCTTAGTGCATGCTGACTCAAATTCAGTTATAAAACTGCATGTTTTTAAATTTCAAGTTCAAAATTAACGATAACTGCTTCTGTTGCATTTTTTATTAAAATAATAAATAAATACAAGCCCTTGGCCAAGGTGTTTACAAAAAAAAAAGTTTCAAATAAATAATAAGTAAAATACAGACAAAGGCATCCATGCCATCAGTTAACAAAAATAACAGGAGATTTAAACGTTGCATGCTACACATGAAGAAAAAAGACGTCTATCATATCAACAACTTAGAGAATGCAGCAGCTCCACCCATGATCTCTTCATCTCCTCCCAGCTAACCGTCTCGGTGGTGTCATCTGGTTACCTATGGAAGAAAATAACCACAGAAAGGGTGAGTATAAGAGAATACTCAGTAAGAACTCCCCAACAGGGGTACAATGCACAAAGTAGAACTCAACATGCTAGCAATACATATCTACCCTTATCCCAACAAAGTTTACCAACTGGCCATGAGTTTCGTTACATGTCTTTCTCAATCAATCCACTTACTCTCAGATCATACTAGCTTTTTACCTGGTCATGAAGTTCGTTGCATGACTCGCTTGTGAGGCCCTTAAAGCACTCACCTAAACATAACAATAAACTGGTTATGAATTACGTTACACAACTTTGCTTGTGAGGCCCTTGAGACACTCACCTAAATGCAGGAAAATACCAGGTTATGAGATTCGTTACATAACTCTCTTGTGAGGCCCTTGAGACTTTCACCTGTCCTAGATAATATGACTTGTCATGTAAAGACCCGAGCCGAAAGAGGTCCTAACATAGGCCTTTACCTCAATGCATGCTTTTAAAATTTAAATATAATATGCAAGATTGTTTTCCAGATTCTGAATGAAAAAAAAAATTGTAAACATTAGGAAATAATCAATTATAAATGTCTTGAAACCTGTCCCTGTTTCCAAGCACCTGTTCCAAGCTAAAAGCAGTTTAAAACATACTCTAATAAGAGATTTATTTCATACAGTTCCAAACAGTTTACAAACCATGCCAGAATCCAGAAACAATCAGAAAACATTCTAAGGGCTCCGTGCCCAACTACATGCATTCAGAGGATAAAACATAAACATAATATAAACTCAGAGTTGAAAAGACAGCTAGTTTCCATGATCAGCAGCTCCTCCTTCAGCCATCCAGTCTCGCGCCCTGATTACCTGTAGAAAACCACAAAATAAGGGAGAGTAACGAATTACTCAATAAGAATCCCCAATCGGGGTACAATACGATACAACTGGTCATCTGGCAGAAAGTATGCAAGCTATGAATACAACACATAAGAGATCACATCACTTTAATTCATACATAAATACCACGGATGCCATCTTACGGTCTTACTCTGGAAAACTACAACGCATCTCGATACTCTACGAGAAACTAATCTCGGCCTCAGCTTTCCTACTACTGTCGATACGAAAGGTGCACTGAACTCAAGATCTCGAGGAGCTCTCCAGTCGGCGCTGTGGTGAGCGTGTGCGCGCACCGCATGCTACTGCAATCCAGGGAGGTGATGGGTCTAGAGCATGCTGCCCTGGTTCAGTACGCATGCCTAAAAGAATCTCTGCATCGGTGTCACTGAACATAGTGGTGTGAGACTAGGACACTATGACTATGTCAGCCTGTACCACTGTAACGGCCCGGGTTTCTGTTCTAGTTCCCCAGGTGTATTTGGTTCAGTTTTCGGTTGCACGGTTGGGTCATTAGGGGGTTTTAACCCTAAAGAGCATTCTGGTCATTTTGCACTCAGGGCAGGCCTTGCGGGACTAGAGGGTTATGAGACTGTCTCTGTCTTTTGCTAAGTTGGTTTGGTTGTCGGTGCAGGATTCCAAGAGTAATTGGACTTGTTAGGTTTCTGGAGGTTTTTCGGTCAAGTGCAAAATAAGAGTTTTAAAAAGGTGTTCCTTGGAGGATTCGAACCCTTGACCTCATAGAGGGTTGGAGGCTTGGATTTAATTAAGGAAAATAAATGCGTCAGCTAGGACTCGAAGGAGGGAAGCCTTGGGAAGGGGGTTTGACGCCAAAACCTAAATGATTTAGGAAAGAAAAAAAAAAGAAAACGTGATTTGTTCCCAAGGGTTTGTCGCACGTCTCCCTCATTCTCTCCCTCTCACCTTGCTGAGTTCATCAAGATCAAGAACCGAGTCTGAGAACGTGTAAGTCTTCTCTTATTTTTCTTCCTTTTCTGCCGAGAACAGCCATGACCGCCGACGTGTGTATGTTGCAGCCCAGTCGAGACCGGTAGCTGACCGCTTGCCAGTGCCCCAGCGCCGCATGCTGCCGCCAGCCCCAGCGCCGCACAGAGCCAACCAGTCTACGGAGACTTGCCGCATCGCGCCAGCGAGACGCCATCGCCCCGTGCCCGCGAGTTCGTCTCTGCTGCACGTTCGCCCTGGCCCGCGCGCACTGTAAAGACCCGACCCAAAAGGGGCTCTAAATAGGCCTTTACCCCAATGCATGCATTCAAAGGAAAGGATAATATGCAAATAAGTTTTCAGATTCCCAATTAAAACAAAACAATCAAGGTTCAATCGTAAATCAATATAGTTTGTTTGAAACTCGTCCCTGTCTCCAAGCACTGCTTTCAAGGCAAATACATTTCCAAAACGTACACTCTCGATCGAGAGATTTATTAAAACATTTGAAACATCCTCAAATTCAATAAAGTGGGAATCCACAAAATCATTCAGAAAACATCCTAGGGCTCGTGCCCGCCACATGCATTCAGGGAAAAAATGAAAGACAAGAGTCATAGAAATAAAAAGTCGAGACGACAAAGACGCTCCCATGATCATAGCTCCTCCTTCACCATCCCGCCTCGCGCCATGGTTACCCGAAAGATAAGTAAGGGTGAGTAACGAATTACTCAAGAAGAATCCCCAACCGGGTACAATTTGTCGATGCACATGGTCATCTAGATGAGTGTATGCAAGCTATGAACATAAACACATAATAGAGCACATAGCTTAAGTCCACACTTGGACCTCGGATGCCAACTCGTGGTCTTAGTCCTAATAATCCACACCACACAATACGCCCTATACGAGAACCAAGTCTCGGCCTCGGCTGCTCTCATCGCCGATACGAAAAGGTACACTAGCTCAAGATCCCGAGGAGCTCTCCGGTCGGGCGCCAGTAATGAGCGTAAGCATGCACCGCGTGCTCTGCAGACTATGGGGTGCCGGTCTAGTGGCAAGTCGCCCATGTCCATCCACCACGCCTAACTAAATCTCGGATCGGTGTCACCGACATAGGGGTGTGAGACACGACACGTGAACTATGTCACCTGAACCACCGCACTGAGGCTAAGGAACCGGCCGTGGTAGGCTTACACCGGTGAAGCGGTCCTTGCCCTAACAGTGGCAATCAAGGGCTACGGCCGAACACGCCGAGGACGTGCCGATCGCGAGGGCGAGGCAATGCCAAGTCATCATCCCGACCGCTGGGGCATTTAACGATCGCCACCCTCACCCAAGATTGCGGGGCCTACCGGTCGGGTTAGCTAAACCCCTAACGGGGTCCAGGGACGGAGAACTGTCTCGACGTCCCTGCCATGGATGCAAGATACTTTATGCATCAGGCCCGGATGATGCTACCTACCTACACTTTAACCTATCATATCAATAACATACAATCCAATACAATCCAAAACGTGCTCAACAGATACAACGAACCTAGCATGGTACTACGAAGCAAGAACAGATATGAGCATGCTAGAACGGAACAACCTAGCATGGGCTAACATGAGAGAACAACATACGAAGTCATGCTAGTCGTGAATTCAATCTGAGAGCACCTAAACTATACATGCTGATAATCACAAACAAACATACAAACAACAATCACATAGAACATCGCAGGTCCACACAACTCCGGTAAGAGATCCTTACCTTGGCCGGGGGCAACTACACACAAAATCCTACGCTGCGATCGATCCCGAGCTAGCTAACGAGAACCTAACAAACACAATAGAAATCACAATCATAGCCCTAAAAAAATATAATAAAACAAGCAGGCTCGGCTCGGGGCACTCACACGGCACGACTGACACGCGGACGGGCAGCAAAGACGGCGAAGCCGCTGCTGCTGGCGCTGACGCGCGCTGATGGGCGGTGGGGTCGGCGCTGGCGCTGACAGCGCAGATGGGCGGCAGAGCTGGCGCGCGCGCTGCGCTGGCGACGGCCGGCCGCGCAGCGCACGGGCGCGGACAAGCTGGAAGCGGACGGACACGCGCGGGCGCGCTGCGACGACGGGCGCGCGGGCTGACGAGCGTCTGGACGCGCGATTCTGCTGCTGCAGGGGCTCGACAGGGCGCATCTGCTGGGCGAGATCTGGCCGCGATAGGCCGCTCTGGGCGTCTCTTGGCCGCGATAGGGCCGCTCTCTGGCGTCTGCTGGCCGCGATGGGCTGCTCGAGCGTCTCTTTGGCCGCGACAGGGCTGTCTCGAGCGTCTCGCTCTCGGCCGCTGAGCGACAGCCGCTCGATGGCACAACAGCAGAGGCGATGGAGCTGGCGACTCGGGCGATCCGGGCGGCTCGGGCTTGCTTCTTGGCAGATTCTGGGCATGCTGGGCACTGCTACAAACACACACACACACAAGCTCTTCTCCTTACCTTCTCCCAACAAGAACACCCAATCGAGAAGATGAAGAGGATGAAGACTTACCCTAATGATGATGAACGATCCAAGGGAGTCGCAAGGATGAAGAATCGGCAAGGAGAGCTTGGGAGAAAGCTTGGGCGGCCACAACTCTTTTGAGAAGAAAACACAACAAACCTAATTTCTATTTCATTTAACCAAATGCACCAAACACCAAAGATCCAAGGTTAACTAAGATGTGATGCGAGAAAGAGCAACAAGAGCACCTAATGGCTCAATTGGCACACATCTCTACAAGCTTCCCAGAGACCCGGTTCAAACCCCTGCTGCAAAGACAAATACCTTTATTTTTACTTTTGCAACTACCCATGCTCAAACCAAACCACAAAGCCTCAAAAACCTTCATAAATCCATCCAATAATTTTAGCAACTGAAAAAGATATAAACGGCCCTAACGGCCCGACCAAATTACTAAAATACCCCTAGGGCATACCGAAGATCGGGACGAAAACTCGGCCGTTATAATATTCCTCCTTTTATGACTTTCGTCCTCGAAAGTCCTTAAGACTCAAAGCAAAGACAGATACTGCAATCTCATCCCGCCTTCCCCGCCACACAAGCGGCCTCCTCTGAACTCTAACACCTCCACCGAACTTTTACCAAACGGATCTCACGATTATGCAACGCCTTCGTCTCAAAGACTGAATACTCACAGCTTCCCCTTGAAGCTCAAACCTCAATCACCGCAAAGGCTCAAAGTCCACAATGAGCAATGGGTCCGACACATACCGCCTCAACCGATACATGAGAACACCGCACACGGCCGACAATGACGTAAAAGCTAACCAATATGCAACTCTGTCAATCCTCTCGAGAATCTCAAATGGTCCAACAACAGAGACTCCACTTCTCCCGCTTACCAAACCTCAACACAACTCACAACGGCACAACCTTAAAAGCACGCACCGCCCAACCTCAAACTCTAAAACTCGACGCCGAACATCGGCGAAACTTTCATGCTCGCTCTCAGAAGCTAACCACAAACGAGCTCAACCTCTCAGTACAACACCTCTCCGTCAATCGCAGCAACACAGACCCAAAACAACACCGACGGCCACCAACCTTTTCTCACAAAGACTAGAGACTCGCAACACTTACCATACAATGCCTCAATGGAACCACAAGAATCGACCACGAGAATCGCTACCCAAGGCAACCTCCTAAAACCACACCGGTCTCCTCGCCGCTAATCACTAAAACACCAACTCGCAACAAGCTCTCAAGGATCTCGCTTACTCCTCCCAAAAGACCATCGGACAAGAAGGGTGAAAACACTACAGAAACTGCACTCAGCTCATAAGCCTCTAAGAACACTCTCCTGAACCACGGTTCGCCCACGCACTGCCTAGAACAAACCTTTGTTGCCACACCCTAATGGCAACATCTCCAACTGAAATCGACATGCCTCTACTCCATAGAAATGGCATCTGCACACCGACCGAGGTGCGAGCTCTAGCTACTGAAGTCAATACTCCAAAAATCCGAACTCACACAACAACCTCAACTAGCTGACAGCTCCCACACGGAAACTTACAATCCAACAACTTGAGTGCTACGAACTAGGAAGCTCAAACAACTACAACTGCATAGCTATGCCAATCCACTCATCTCTAGCTCGACTCAAATCACTAGTCAAGCAAGACAACTTGCAAACAACCAGGCCCCAGAGGGCTCCATCCACTAAACTTACCTCCATGCAAACAACGGAACAAAGCTCGCCTCAAATATGAAACACATCTCACAAGTCCAAACGATAACACATACAGGCTTAACCCTCAAGCTTAGGCTTAATGCACCTTCCCACCGAAACTTCATAACTGGACTCCACTACCTCGGTCAACACCAACTACCAAGAACAAGAATACCAACAATGGTCGGCAGAGTGCAAGCTACACTAGCCGCCAAGGATCCTCAATAAGTCCAGACCCTAATCCAGCCACAAAGGTGCAACCTCATCCATAACTGAAACAAAGGGGCCTTCAACTACAAAGGTGCAACAGCTTCCAAGCCAACACTCAAAACCTTAACCAACTAGGCCAAACACTCATAGGAGGCAGAACAACCCTTACTGCAACTTCCAGAACACCACTCACGAGTCCGCTTAACTAGACAAACAACTGCTTCCAAGCAGTCAACAAACTTTTCCTCCTACTAGCACCACTACCACCAATTCCAAGACCAAGGAATAACCTAACAACTCCTAAGGAGAAACAGTCCTTACAAGCGGACATCGAAGGACAGAGAGCTTCACAACCGCTCATTGCCTTGCTCAACTAGCACAACATCCAACTCTCCCAGAGGCAACAACAAGGGGTCCACCACAGATCGGACCGCCAACCACTGCAAGAGAAGACTCACCCCAAACAACAAATAAGGGCACTCTTAAACTCGCAGGAACAGAGAGACATCCTACAGGGCAAGCCACTTACCCACGAACAAGGCTAACTCCTTGGCAACTCGAAAACCACACCTTGGCCAACATCAAGCACCAACTTGCCACCACACCGAACCAAATCCGGACTCTACTCCAAACAAACTCGCCTGCTAGCCTACCAAAATCGCCAAAGAACTCACCCGAGGCTACAAACTACCCGACTCGCTTGCCAACTAAACTCACTACCTGGTCCGACCGAGCTCGGTGAGGCTCTCCACAACTAGGGTTCTTCGCAACCTCGACACACACTTGTCGCCTAACGGTCTAACAACCAACTACCCGAACAAACAACCCCTTTTTCCAAAGATCACAACCACGCCGCCTGCTCCAAACCTCGAAACCAAAAAGACCGTAAACGCCTGAATGTGTCATCCTCCTACTCAAAGCATCGGCCACAATGTAGCTTCCACCTAGGTAAGGATTCCGAGCAACACCCTTAGCAACTACGGTCAGAACTACGCGGCTTCACTACATCCACCATTCGTTCAAAGACCATCCGAACACCACCCATGAACACAAGAGGTTCCACCAACCAAGCTTAGGTTCAACTTAACAAACTTGCCTAGGCAACAACCCAACTACGAGCACGGTATCCTTACAACCTCAACTAAAGCCTTACAACATCCACCGAGTCCAACTTCTCCGTGAACCTGAGCACCAGCTTCTCCAATGCAATCCCTACATGGTTCTCGGAACTCTCGCCACGAACGAACTACACGAACACACTTGTGTGCACAACTCTCAACCTTCCTTCAGAGATCCAAGACTAACAGTGTGCTTTCCAAAAGGCAACACTAACTTCCGCAGAGATACAATCAACCAAAGGAACACCAAAAGTTCCATCTCCACACGATACTCGAAGCGTGGGCAACTTTGCTCTGCTAAAACATAACGATGCCAAACCGAACTTACTTTATACCAAGACTCTACCAAGTGCGCTTACACATAAGGCGCCCTACTCATCTCATAGGCATCCAACTCATGGTTCCCCTCATTGGACCGAACTCGCATCTACAATGCTCACTCAACTCGTGTTTAGGCACCCGAAGGTAGTGGACCGCACTACCAACCACAAAGATCTCTTGGCCTTAGCACTAGCGTGAGACTCACACGCACTAACACTTGCCACCGCCAACCTGCGACTTACTCGACCCCAAGAACACCGGGAAGAGGCTCCAGCTCCTCTCGAACATCTTTCGCTTGTAGTCCATCGACTACCACCGAACTAGCCCTCGCACGACCTAAACGGGTGCAATCGCCATAAACAGATCCAAGGCTAAAGGAGTACGCTGAACTCCGAACGGCATAGAACCATCTGCTATGCCCAAGCCAAACTCAAGCTCGAACTGCACTTAGTGCCAAAGTGGCACACCAACCAATGCACCTCAAGTGCTACTACTACCAAATCCACATCCGAGGAAGTCAATCATTAAACAACAAAGAAGCTCGCAAGGGGGCAAAGATGACCCTTCATCCGCCTCAAGCCACTAACACGGCAACTTGCCAAACAATCGGGCCACCGGTGGAGACTCGCTAGTCCACCTCTCACAAGGGACTTCCACCACCATCCGATGAACCAAACAAAGACAGAACGGCACACCTCGGCCTCTCACAGCAGGGGCATCCCACACACGGATGCTAAACTCAAACTCGCCAACTACTTTACTACTAGCGGTAGGACTTACTAAAACATCGAGCACTACAGGCATCCATTTGCCAACCTCGGCGTCTCCATCAACGCCAACAAACTCATCCGAATAAACTCGCTGATCATGCCCTCCCGGAACCTCCGGCTACAAGAGCTACTGGGGAAAAATGCTGAAACAAACTCACACCGGGCTATCTATGCCCGACTCCTCACCACGCGCTACAAATCGCGCTCGGGTCTCCGCTCTCTGATAGCTAAAGACTCGCCATCAAATCTCTCATGGCCGGAGCACACTCGCTCAAGAAGTCTCACTCGAGGCGCCGCTAGCCTCTACCCCCTCTCTAGGCAACTCAAACTGCCGGGCACCGCATGCGGGCCTAACAACCCCGGACGCGCCTCAACATCAACACGATCGGTCCAACTCCTCGGTCGGACATGCCAAGCGCCCTGCTCCTCGGGTGCGATCAACATATCGGGCGATCCGCACGAAGCACCACCACCCTCTCACTAGGGGAAAGCGAGAATCGGGCCACAAATGGCCAACGGAGTCTAAGCTCACTGCCTCCTCGAACGATGTCCCGTGGCATCCGAATCTATCTCGATACCTCAACAAGTCGCTAAACAAACTGCTGCATCATGCGAAAGTTGGCATGATGGCTCACTAAGCCCAAACCAACAACGAGTCGTAACTCGCTCGTCTCCGCTCCACAACACTACACAAGGCATACACAAGATGACAGTATTGTAAATTCTTAACCCTTTTTCTTTCTAAAACAATAAACCTAGGCGTACTGATGACCGCTTCAGAGTGCCGATGATCATGGAAAAACGACCTACAACAAAAGGTCGACTCTGAGAATCTATGACTCGAGCTCGATACCAATCAGAAGACCCGACCAAAAGGGGGCTCTAAATAGGCCTTTACCCCAATGCATGCATTCAAAGGAAAGGATAATATGCAAATAAGTTTTCAGATTCCCAATTAAAACAAAACAATCAAGGTTCAATCGAAAATCAATATAGTTTGTTTGAAACTCATCCCTCGTCTCCAAGCACTGCTTTCAAGGCAAATACATTTCCAAAACGTACACTCTGATCGTAGATTTATTAAAACATTTGAAACATCCTCAAATTCAATAAAGTGGGAATCCACAAAATCATTCTCGTAAAACATCCTAGGGCTCAGTGCGTCTACATGCATTCGGGGGAAAATGAAAGACAAGAGTCATAGAAATAAAAAGTCGAGACGACAAAGACGTTCCCATGATCATAGCTCCTCCTTCAACCATCTGCCTCGCGCCATGGTTACTCGAAAGATAAGTAAGGGTGAGTAACGAATTACTCGGTAAGAATCCCCAACCGGGTACAATACGATGCACATGGTCATCTAGATGAGTGTATGCAAGCTATGAACATAAACACATAATAGAGCACATAGCTTAAGTCCACACTTGGACCTCGGATGCCAACTCGTGGTCTTAGTCCGGAATAATCCACACCACACAATACGCCTATCACGAGAACCAAGTCTCGGCCTCGGCTGCTCATCGCCGATCACGAAAGGTACACTAGCTCAAGATCCCGAGGAGCTCTCGGTCGGCGCCGTAATGAGCGTAAGCATGCACCGCGCGTGCTATCGCGAGACTATGGGGTGCCGGGTCTAGTGGCAAGTCGCCCATGTCCAAATCACCACGCCTAACTAAATCTCTCGGATCGGTGTCACCGACATAGGGGTGTGAGACTCGACACGTGAACTATGTCGGCTGAACCACCGCACCGAGGCTAAGGAACCGGCCGTGGTAGGCTTACACCGAAGCGGTCCTTGCCCTAACAGTGGCAATCAAGGGCTACGGCCGAACACGCCGAGGACGTGCCGATCGCGAGGACGAGGCAATGCCAAGTCATCATCCCGACCGTTGGGGCATTTAACGATCCGCCACCCTCACCCAAGATTGCGGGGCCTACGTCGGGTTAGCTAAACCCTACGGGGTCCAGGGACGGAGAACTCGTCTCGACGTCCCCGCCATGGATGCAAGATACTTTATGCATCGAAGCCCGGATGATGCTGCTACCTACCTACACTTTAACCTATCATATCAATAACATACAATCCAATACAATCCAAAACGTGCTCAACAGATACAACGAACCTAGCATGGTACTACGAAGCAAGAACAGATATGAGCATGCTAGAACGGAACAACCTAGCATGGGCTAACATGAGAGAACAACATACGAAGTCATGCTAGTCAGAATTCATCTGAGAGCACCTAAACTATACATGCGATAATCACAAACAAACATACAAACAACAATCACATAGAACATCGCAGGGTCCACACAACTCCGTAGAAGAGATCTTACCTTGGCCGGGGCAACTACACACACAAAATCCTACGCTGCGATCGATCCAGAGCTAGCTAACGAGAACCTAACAAACACAATAGAAATCACAATCATAGCCCTAAAAAATATAATAAAACAAGCAGGCTCGGCTCGGGGCACTCACACGGCACGACTGACACGCGGACGGGCAGGCAGCACGGCGGGGCTGCTGCTGGGCGCTGACGGGCGCTGATGGCGGCGGGTCGCGGCCGGCGCCGACAGCGCAGATGGGCGGCAGAGCTGGCGCAGCGCGCGCGCGGACGGCCGGCCGCGCGCAGCGCACGGCGCGCGACAAGCCGAAGCGGACGACGGACGCGGCGCGCGCGCGCGCGACGACGGGCGCCAGGCCGACGAGCGTCTGGGACGCCGCGATCCGCTGCTGCGAGGGCTCGGCAGGCGCATCCGCTGGGCGAGATCTGGCCGCGACAGGCGTCTGGCGCGTCGCCGGGCCGCGACAGTTTGGCTGTCTCGTCGTCAGTCGGCTGGCCGCGACAGGGCCGTCTGAAGTCTCGCCCGGCCGCGACAGGCTGTCTCGAGCGTCGGCTCGCTCGCCGAGCGAGCGACAGTCGCTGCTCGATGGCACAAAGGGGCGATGGAGCTGGGCGACTCGGCGATCTGGGCTTCTTCTTTGGGCGATCTGGGCGGCTGCGGGCTTCTTCTTTGGCAGATCTGGGCATCTTTGGGCGACTGCTACAAACACACACACACACAAGCTCTTCTCCTTACCTTCGCCAACAAGAACACCCAATCGAGAAGATGAAGAGGATGAAGACTTACCCGGAATGATGATGAACGATCCAAGGGAGCCGCAAGGATGAAGAATCGGCAAGGAGAGCTTGGGAGAAAGCTTGGCGCCACAACTCTTTTGGAGAAGAAAACACAACAAACCTAATTTCTATTTCATTTAACCAAATGCACCAAACACCAAAGATCCAAGGTTAACTAAGATGTGATGCAGAAAGAGCAACAAGAGCACCTAATGGCTCAATTGGCACACATCTCTACAAGCTTCCCAGAGACCGGTTCAAACCCCCACTGCAAAGACAAATACCTTTATTTTTACTTTTGCAACTACCCATGCTCAAACCAAACCACAAAGCCTCAAAACCTTCATAAATCCATCCAATAATTTTAGCAATCGAAAAAGACATAAAACGGCCCTAACGGCCCGACCAAATTACTAAAATACCCTAGGGCATACCTCGGAAGATCGACGAAAACACGGGCCGTTACACAGGGGGGCTCACGGCAAGGCTACGTGCGGCAACGAGCGGCTGGCAGGCTGCAGCAAGCGGCGGGGACGGCGGGGCTGCTGTGCGCTGGCGCTAGGCACGGGCACGCGGGTGCAAAGGTGAGGCGAGCAGGCTCTCGGCGGCAAGTGGGCAGGCAGAACGTGTGGTTGGGGCGATCACACTGGTGCTTCGCTATTGCGGGGGCGTGCGAGACGATCAGCGAAAGCTTCGCGCAGCGTCGCAAAGCTACTACGGTGAGGTTGGACACGGTGCGTGCGTGTAACGGCCCAGGTTTTCGTCCCAGTCTTCCAGGTATGCCCTAGGGGTATTTTAGTAATTTGGTCGGGCCGTTAGGGCCGTTTATGTCTTTTTCCAGTTGCTAAAATTATTGGATGGATTTATGAAGGTTTTTGAGGCTTTGTGGTTTGGTTTGAGCATGGGTAGTTGCAAAAGTAAAAATAAAGGTATTTGTGCCGCAAATGGTTTGAACCCGGTCTCTGAAGCTTGTAGAGATGTGTGCCAATTGAGCCATTAGGTGCTCTTGTTGCTCTTTCTGCATCACATCTTAGTTAACCTTGGATCTTTGGTGTTTGGTGCATTTGGTTAAATGAAATAGAAATTAGGTTTGTTGTGTTTTCTTCTCCAAAAGAGTTGTGGCCGCCCAAGCTTTCTCCCAAGCTCTCCTTGCCGATTCTTCATCCTTGCAGCTCCTTGGATCGCTCATCATCATTCCGTAAGTCTTCATCCTCTTCATCTTCTCGATTGGGTGTTCTTGTTGGCCAAGGTAAGGAGAAGAGCTTGTGTGTGTGTGTTTGTAGCAGTCGCCCGGCATGCCCAGATCTGCCCAAAGAAGAAGCCCAGCCGCCCAGATCGCCAAAGAAAGAAGCCCAGACGCCCGAGTCGCCCACTCCATCGCCCTCACTGTGCCATCGAGCGACTGTCGCTCGGCAACCGAGCCAGACGCTCAGATACCTGTCGCAGCCTCGAGACGCTCAGATACCTTCGTCGCAGCCTCAAAGAGACGCCCAGATACCTTCGCCGCAGCCTCAAAGAGACGCCCGAGCAGCCTGTCGCAGCCTCGATCTCGCCCGGCGATGCGCTTCTGCCGAGCCCCTGCAGCAGCAGCAGAATCGCGCGTCCCAGACGCTCGTCGGCCACGCGCCCGTCGTCGCAGCGCGCTAGCGGTCCGTCTCCGCTCGCGTCGCTTCTGTTCGGCGCCAGGCGCGCTGCGCTGCGCGGCCGCCCGCCGTCGCGCGCGCGCGCGCCACTGCCGCCATCTCGCTGTCGGCGCCCGGCGCCCGACCTCGCCGCCATCATCGCCCGTCAGCGCGCGCCAGCAGCAGCCCGCGCCGTGCCGCTCGCCCGGCCGCGCGTGTCGGGCCGTGCCGTGTGAGTGCCCAGAGCCGAGCTCGCTTGTTTTATTATATTTTTTAGGGCTATGATTGTGATTTCTATTGTGTTTGTTAGGTTCTCGTTAGCTAGCTTCGGGATCGATCGCAGCGTAGGATTTTTGTGTAGTTGCCCCCGCCAAGGTAAGGATCTCTTACCGAGTTGTGTGGACCCCTGCGATGTTCTATGTGATTGTTGTTTGTATGTTTGTTTGTGATTATCAAGCATGTATAGTTTAGGTGCTCAGATCGAATTCCTCGACTAGCATGACTTCGTATGTTGTTCTCTCATGTTAGCCCATGCTAGGTTGTTCCGTTCTAGCATGCTCATATCTCTGCTTCTTGCTTCAGAGTACCATGCTAGGTTCGTTGTATCCATGGAGCACGTTTTGGATTGTATTGGATTGTATGTTATTGATATGATAGGTTAAAGTGTAGGTAGGTAGCATCATCCGGCCTCGATGCATAAAGTATCTTGCATCCATGGCGTGGACGCCGAGACGCTTCTCCGTCCCTCGACCCCGTTAGGGTTTAGCTAACCCGACCGTGTAGGCCCCGCAATCTTGGGTGAGGGTGGCGATCGTTAAATGCCCCAACGGTCGGGATGATGACTTGGCATTGCCTCGCCCCGGCGACGATCGGCGCGTCCTCGGCGTGTTCGGCCGTAGCCCTTGATTGCCACTGTTAGGCAAGGACCGCTTCGGGTGTAAGCCTACCACGACCGGTTCCTTTAGCCTCAAAGCGGTGGTTCAGCCGACATAGTTCACGTGTCCGTGTCTCACACCCCTATGTCGTCGCTGACACCGATCCGTAGATTTAGTTAGGCGTGGTGATCGGACATGGGCAACTTGCCACTAGACCCGCACTTCATAGTTCTGCAGTAGCACGCGTGCATGCTTACGCTCATTACAAATACGACCGAGAGCTCCTCGGGATCTTGAGCTAGTGTACCTTTCGTGACGACGATAGAGAGACAGGCCGAGGCCGAGACTTGGTTCTCGTATAGGGCGTATTGTGTGGTGTGGATTATTCCGACTAAGACCCCGAGTTGGCATCCGAGGTCCAAGTGTGGACGTAAGCTATGTGCTCTATTATGTGTTTATGTTCATAGCTTGCATACACTCATCTAGATGACCATGTGCATCGTGATTGTACCCCTGGTTGGGGATTCTTACTTGAGTAATTCGTTACTCACCCTTACTTATCTTCGGTAACCATGGCGCGAGGCAGATGGGTGAAGGAGGAGCTATGATCATGGGAACGTCTTTTGCCTCTCGACTTTTTATTTCTATGACTCTTGTCTTTCATTTTCCCCGAATGCATGTAGCGAGCACTGAGCCCTAGGATGTTTTCTCAATGATTTTGTGGATTCCCACTTTATTGAATTTGAGGATGTTTCAAATGTTTTAATAAATCTCGATCGTGAGTGTACGCTTTTTGAAATGTATTTGCCTTGAAACAGTGCTTGGAGACAGGACAAAGTTTCAAAAAACTATATTGATTTCTCGATTGAACCTTGATTGTTTTGTTTTAATTGGGAATCTGAAAACTTATTTGCATATTATCCTTTCCTTTGAATGCATGCATTGGGGTAAAGGCCTATTTAGAGCCCCTTTTGGGTCGGGTCTTTACACCTGCCTTGCCGAGATAGCTTGGTGTCGAGCCCTAGTGCCTTCTCGGTTGGTTTTCCTGAGCCTTTACTCTTTTAGACCCTAAGATGTTAGCTACTGTTTGTTTAATTAGGTTGATTTTATTGATTGCTTAGGTTGCTCGGGTTCACTTAGAAGCTCGAGGGTCGCTTGTTGGTTGTGGTAGTTATTTTCTGCTAGTTTTCAAGTAAGGATTTCTTATCAGGGTTGTGTGGACCCTGCGAATACTTAATAGCATATCGTATCTTATAACTGTATGAGATTTCTGGTGGATAGGAGTCATGTTTTCTCTTAATGGCATGTTTGTTTTCTGTTCGTATTCTGTTAAGTTCCATGCTACGGTTTTCTTATCCTGGCATATCCATGTTTCCTGTTCGTATTCTGTTAGTTTCATGCTAGGACAGCAGGTAATGTATAATGTCTGATTATTAGGCTAGTTGTGTTCTGCACTTAGGAGACTATTAGGGGTTATTAGTTTAGGTTCCACTTGGGTAAGTCCCTGATGGGCACCAATGCGTTGCTAGTGTATGTATGTCCCCGATGGGCACTACACTGCTGGCTTTATGTATAAGTCCCCGATGGACATCATAAGGTAGCTAGGGAGTGTAAGACCCCGATGGGCATCTCCGTGTTCCTAGCTGGAGTAAGACCCCGATGGGCATCCTAGATGTGTAAGACCCCGTTGGGCATCATTGACTTGGGGAGTAAGATCCCGATGGGCATCCGTATGTGTAAGACCCCGATGGGCATCATTGGCTTGTGGAGTAAGACCCCGATGGGCATCCGTATATGTGTAAGACCCCGATGGGCATCATTGGTTTGTGGAGTAAGACCCCGATGGGCATCCTTGTGTGTAAGTCCCCGATGGGCATCACTGTGTCTAGCAGGAGTAAGACTCCGATGGGCATCCTTGATGTAGAACCTAGTGTAGGTTGTAGCTGCAAGTCCTTGAATAGGCAAGCTCTAGGAGTGACGTGTAGCCTAAACCAACTATTTTGCTCTAAGTCATTGTATAGTTGCATGTCGATATGCTAATGAGATGTTTTCGTATTGTACCCCGGTTGGGGATTCTTACTGAGTGACTCGTTCCTCACCCTTATTTTCTGTGGTTTTTTCCATCATGTAACTTGGGACAGAGGCTGGATGGCTAGGAGGAGGCTGTTGGATGATCATGGATGGCCGAACTCTGAGACAAATTTTATCTTTTCTTTTATTTGGGTTTAGCATGTAGTTGGACTTGAGTCCTTAAGAAAACATACAAAAACTTGTTTAAGATTTCTCGAACCGTTTTCTTTGATTTTAAGAAAGTACTGATCAGTCACCTTACTTGTTGGTTTTACTTAATGGATTTTTTTGGATTTGTTTTAATTGTGTTGATTGAAAAGTCTTAAATTGGTACTCTGAATGGTGATTTTATATTCTTAATCATGCATGCTAGGTTAGAGACCATTTTTCGGGTCGGGCCTTTATAACCACCGCACCTGAAGCTAAGAAACCGGTCGTGGTAGGCTTACACCAGGAACCGGTCCTTGCCCTATCAGGTGGCAATCAAGGGCTACTGCCAACACGCTGAGGTCGTGTCGACTGTCGGGGATAAGGCAATGCCTCGTCATAACCCCGACCGTTGAGGCATTTAACAGTCTGCCACCATCACCCAAGATTGCACTAGGCTGTAGTTAAGGTTAGCTAAACCCTAACGACAGATCAGGGACGGAGTACTGCCTCGCACGTCCCTGCCACGGATGCAAGTTACGTTATGCATCCTCGCCCGGATGATGCTACCTATCAGAACTCTAAGCTATAAATAGCTAACAACAAACATACTAACACATGCTCAGCAGAAACAATGAACCTAGAATGATACTACGAAGCAAGAACAGATAACGAACATGCCAGAACAGAACAACCTAGCATGGAACTAACATGAGAAACAACACGAGAATCATGCCAGTCGGAATTCAGAACAGAGCACCTATCCTCTAACATGCTGATAAACATAAGTAGACATACAATCAACAATCACAGAAATATCGCAGGGCCGACACAACTCCAGTAAGAAATCTTTACCTGAATCGGAAGGCAATAACACACAAAGACTTCAAGCTGCAACCGAACCTGAGCTAGCTATCAGGAACCTAACAAACAAACAAAAAACATTACAATCTTAGGTAAAATACAACTAGAACTCGGCTCGATAGGAAGTAACTCACACAGCTCAGGGCTGGCACGCGAACGGACAAGATGCAAGGCACACGGCTCGGCGAAGGTGTGCGGATGGGTTGCAAGCTGTGCGTGCAGCAGGGGTTGCGATCGGGCACTGGGGTGATGCATGGCGCGGACGTGAGGCTGGCAGGCGAGCGGCACTGAGGAGTGCGTCTGGGCTGCTGCGCGGCTGGGCAGCGTGCAGCACGGTGCAAGCGAGAGTGAGCGGTGAGGCTGGGCGTGTGGCGTGCGGAGGGGCTGCGATCGCTGCAGGGCTACTGCTCGCGTGCGGGCTGGCTTGAGCGATGCGTCTCGGTGCTGGGCGAAGCACTACTGTAGGCTGGCGGGAACGAGCGACTCATGGCTGGGCGACGACGTGCAGCTATAAGGCTGCTCTCGGCTGCAACCACAACAACAAACACACAACCAACAATTACCTTTCCCCTCCTCTGGCCTAGCAAGAACAAACCAACAAATCCCTTAGCCAATGGATCGACAACCAACAACAAGAAAGGAGAAATCGAGGCACAACGAAACACTTACCCGGGACGATCGATCGATGCTCTCGGGAGGAAAACGCACGACAAGAAGGAGCTTGGAGGAATTGGTTTGCGGCAAAGTGATTTGGGAAGGAGAAAAGGGAATAAACCTATTTTTTAATCAAACTCACTTAAGTCCTGAAAACCAAGGCAAACCAAGATAACAAGCGAAATGAGTATCAACAACCGCCTGAAGCTCAACTGGCAAGGGCCTTTAGCTAACTAGCCAGGCCACCCTGGCTCAAACCCTAGCTGATGCATTTTTATTCCGGCAAAACTCTTATTTTTATTTTTTCAACCCTCAACGCCCAAACTCAACCAGAATGCATCCAAACCCCTATTTGAACATCCAAGAACATAAACAGCTGAGAACACAGAAACAGCCCGAACTGCCTCACCAAATTACCAAAATACCCTTAGGACATACCTGGAAGACCGGGATGAAAACCTGGGCCGTTACAGGTCATGAGGTTCGTTACACAACTATCTAGCTCAAACTCAACTTTTCTCTACTGGTGTACTGACGACACCTATTCAGGTGAGCCATCTACCTGACAACCAGCACGTGTACGCATACACAACATGGTGCTGAAAACCAGTCAGGTGTAGGCCTGGTCCAGGTCGACATGCCTAACGACTCGAAGAACGGTGTCTACTGAGTCACGGTCCTGGAGGCCCTCACTAGCGATCCGAGTCAGCCTGCTCACACCTATCGCCCCATGCTAAGACCCTCCCATAACAGGCGTACACTATGATCATGGCTATCGGGCGTGGGATTAAAATCCTCAACGACACCGACCCAATGAGACAACAATACGTCGTGTCTCTACAGCCTCTAGATGATGACAACTATGAGTTCTACTACAGTTTCTTGTCAGCTCAGTCCTAACAGATCTCTAAACAGCTTAACAGCTCAATACTGACTTACAAGATCGGGACTAGTTATAACCAGCACACATCATCACCAACTCACACATAAACCAAAAGAACCAAGAACACACATCAGAACGAGTAACATGCTAAGACCACATAATCCTATGATGTTTTTCAGAGAAGGACGATAATAAAGATATGCACAAGATAGCACTTTGGGACCCCATAATCCCGAAGTACGGAACAAACAAGACATAATTAACATTTAAGCAGCATACAAAGTGGCACCTCGGGACCCCATAATCCCGAAGCCGAACAAAATATAAGTCAATGAGAAATATATATACATACTACACCCATAACCGCAAAAACTCATATCAGCAATCCAACATCAGGCTACATCCACAACTACAACAATACATAAAACAGCACGATGAATTTTGCCGTGTGTAGGGTCCACACAACCCGGGTAGAGAATCCTTACTTGCAAGAACATATCGAACGACCTCTTCTTAGCTCCACAGAAAATAGTAGCAACAGCCAACATCGTAGTCAATACACAAACAACAACACCTATTCAATTAACAACCTTAACTTAACAATAAAGTACCAAAAACCCAATTGGCTTAGAATCAAACTTTACCAAGATCCCAAAATAAAAATGGCTATGCACGGCCTGCTGGAACGAGAAGAACAAGCAGAAAATGTGAAGATTGGTTGTTGGATTGATGCTGGTTCGCGACTATAGGGCGTGCAAGGCTGGCTAGCGAGTGCGTGGGCGAGCGAGACACGAGCTGGGTTGAGGTGGCACGGCTGAGAGACTCGGCCACGTGGCTGGGTCGCACGAACACTCGAGCTGGGTGTGCTAAAGCTACACGAGCGTGGGTCCTCGGCTGTGCTGCGGCTGGTCACGGTGTGACTGCTCGGTGGGATTGGTGCAGGTGTATCAGTGCGGTCTGAAGCGTGCGAGTGAGGGCTGCGCTGCGGGTTCTTGCGACTAGGGCACACGTCGGCGCAGGGAGAGCAACGGCAGTGGCTACGCGGTTGGGCTGAGACGAGGCAGACGTGAGTAGGGTGGGTCGTCCATCGGAATGCACGACGGCAGCGAGGTGCCGAGCATAGGGCGGCGGCGGCTGCTAGGTCAAGGAGAGGATGAAGAAGATGAAGAAAAAGAGGAAAAGATGCTTTTAGGGTTTTTTTTTCCTTTTATTTTAAATTTCCATTTTCTATCTCTCTCTCTCTCTCTCTCTCTATATATATATATATATATATATTTCAAACTTAAATGGGTCTTTAAAATCCAGCCATATCTCTTAGTTACATGACCCTCATTTTCTTTCTTGTTTTGTTTTTCATTTTTAATAATAATAATAATAATAATAATAATAAATAACTAATCTTGGGTGAGGGTGACAGACTATTAAATGCCCAACGATAGGGGGAATGATGAGGCCTTGCCTTGTCCCCGGCAGTCGACACGACCTTAGCATGTTGGCAGTAGCCTTTGATTACCACCGGATAGGGCAAGGACTGGTTCCTGGTGTAAACCTACCATGGACGGTTCGTTAGCCTCAGGTGCGGTGGTATAGGCTGACATAGTCATAGTGTCCTGGTCTCACACCACTATATTCAGTGACACCGATCCAGAGATTCTTTTAGGCATGCGTCTTTGGACCAGTGCGGATGCCTTAGACCCAAAGACCTCCACGGTTTGCGGCGAAGATGTGGTGCGCAAGCCGCGCTCATTACAAAGACCGATCGAGAGCTCCTCAGGATCTTGAGTTCATTGCACCTTTCGTATCGACAGTAGTAGTAAAGCTGAGGCCGAGACTAGTTTTTCGTAGAGTACCAAGTTTTGATGTAGTTCCCGGAGTAAGATCGTAAGATGGCATTAGTTGTATTTATGTAAGGATTAAAGTAAAGTGTTCTCTTCAGTGTTTGTAGTTATTTTTGTGTATCGTATTGTACCCCGGTTGGGGATTCTTACTGAGTAATTTGTTACTCACCCTTATTTTTGTGGTTTTCACACGTAACCAAGGCGCTAGACGGGATGGCTGATGGAGGAGCTGCTGATCATGGAAACCTATTGTTTTACAAACTCTGAGTTTATGTTTGATGTTTTTTTATCTCTGCATGCATGTAGTTGGGCACGGAGCCCTTAGGATGTTTTTGGATTGTATATGGATTCTGTCTTTTATTGAACTGATTTGGAATTAAATGTTTTGAAATAAAATCTCTAATCAGAGTATGTTTGAACTATTTTTAGCTTGGAACAGGTGCTTGGAAACAGGGACAGGTTTCAGATTGTTTTATAATTGTTTGTTAAATGGATGTTTGCAAGTTTTACGTTTTACTCAGAATCTGGATGACAATCTTGCATAACACATTTAAGTTTTAAAAACATGCAATGAGGTAAAGGCCTAGGTTAGGACCTCTTTCGGGTCGGGTCTTTACATACTAACACATGCTCAGCAGAATCAACGAACCTAGCTTGGTACTACGAAACAAGAACAGAATACGAACATGCCAGAACAGATCAACCTAGCATAGAACTAACATGAGAATAATCACGAGAAGTCATGCCAGTCGAAATTCAGAACAAAGCACCTAATAACTAAACATGTTGGTAATCACAAACAGGCATACAAAAAACAATCACAGCAATATCGCAGGGTCCACACAACTCCGATAAGAAATCCTTACCTGAATCGGAACACAACAATAACACAAGTGGACTCCCGAGCTGCAAACGAACACGGGCTAGCTAACGAAACCCTAACAATCAAATAGTAATTAAATTACTAATTATAGGCCCTAAAATAAGATATGAAATAGAAGCTCAGGCTCAGGAGCAACTCACGGGCTCGGCCAAGCACCAAGGGTGTCTCGACTGCAAGGCACACGACAAGGAAGCTGGCGAGCGCGGCAAGGCAAGCGAACACAGGGGACGGTGCGCGTACGGCTGCTAGTCACATTGGCGTGCGCGGGTGAGCGGCTCGGCGAGGGTGTGCGGCACGGTGCTGCTACGCGGCTGGGTAGAGTGTGCGCGGTGCGGGCTGGCGTGAGCTGACTGCGGGCATGATCGACAGGCAAGAGCTGCGCTCGCTGGGCATCGGGCGTCGGTCGAGAGGGTGTGCAGGCGCGAGCGAACGGCAACAGCAGCGATCTCGCTGGGCGCAAAGGCGAAGGGCTGTCTGCCTGGCTTGCTGCGACGAGGGCTGGGTTTACGGCTTCGCGTGGGTGATGCGGGCGGCACAGATCGGCGAGGCTAGGCGAGCATGCAGCTGGGTGCGGACAGGGCTGTCTCGGCTGTGCAGAACACACACACACACAACAAAACTTAGAGTTTGGCCAGCAAGAAATCGACAACAACAACCCATGAGGAAGAATCGAACAAGAAGAATTACTTACCCGGAATGGTCGATCGACAAAGGCTCTCGGGAGATGGTGGAATCGCAAACTACACAGGAGCTTGGGAGAACGACGAATTGCGTCTGGGGATTTGGGAGAGAAAAAAATAAAACCTATTTTATCAAATAAATCCCACTTAAGTCCTGAAACCACGGCCAAACAATTAACCTGTGGAAAGAGAATCAGAAATCACCTGCAGGTCAACTGGCAAAGCCCTACTGCTATCTAACCAGGCCACCCTGGTTCAAGCCTCAGCTGCTGCACCGTTATTCCGGCAAAACCCCACTTTTTATTTTTGCAACTTCCAACACTCAAACTCAATCGGAATGCTACCAAACCTCAACTGTGAACAACCAGGATTATAATTAGCTGAGAAAAGATAGAAACAGCCCTAACAGCTAGACTAAATTACCAAAATACCCTTAGGACATACCTGGAAGATTGGGATGAAAACTTGGGCCGTTACAGTATTCCCTCCTTTTATGACTTTCGTCCCCGCTAGTCCTTAAGACTGGAACAACTCAGGATAGTGCAATCTCATCTCGTCCTCCCGTTCCCAGGTAGCCTCCTCAATACTCTGACTTCTCCACTCAACCTTTACCAAACAGATTTCTCGGTTACACAATGTCTTAGTCTCCAAGGCTAGAATTGTAACGGCCCAGGTTTTCATCCCAGTCTTCCAAGCATGCCCTAAGGGTATTTTGGTAATTTGGTCGGGCCGTCAGGGCCGTTTATGTCTTTTTCCAGTTGTTAAAATTATTGGATGGTCTTTTACAGTTTTTGAGGCTTTGTGGAAGTGTTTGGGCATCGTTAAGTGCAAAAGTAAAAATGTAAGGAAATTGTGTTGCAACTGGGATTCGAACCCGAGGTGCTAGGAAGTCAGGTGGGTGGAGTGGCGAGTTGAGCCACAGGAGGATCTTGTTGCTCTTTCCGCGGCATATCTTGGTTAGCCTTGAGTTCTTTGGGTTTTGGTGCATTTGATTAAATGAAAGGAAATTAGGTTTTTTGTGTTTTCTTCTCCAAATCACCTTGGCCGCCCAAGCAATGTCTCCCCCAAGCTTCAAGCCGAGTTTCATCTCCCCGAGCAGCCCTTTGATCGAGTGTCATCCCGGGTAAGAGTTCTCTTCCTCTTCTCCTTCTTTGTTTGGTGTATTCTTGCTGGTATGGAGAAGAAGAGGTGAGCCTTGGTGTTGTGCAGCCCAGCCGAGCAGCAGCCCCGTCGCCCAGGCGCCCAGACGCCTAGCAGCGCGTCGCACGCCCAGTCTGCGCCCAGCGCCCGGGTGCCCGTCGCCGTCCCAGCGTCCGCGTCGCAGCCCTTGCGCCCATCTGTGCCCAGCAGCAGCCCGCGTCGCGTCGCGTCAAATCCCGTCCGTCCACGTCGCGCACCGTGCGCGTGAGTTGCTCTCGAGCCGAGTCCTATTTATTTTATTATATTTAGGCCTATGGATTGTGATTATTATTGTGTTTGTTAGGTTCTCGTTAGCTAGCTTGGGATCGATCGCAGCTTAGGATTTTATGTTTAGTTGCCTCCCGACCAAGGTAAGGATTTCTTACCGGAGTTGTGTGGGTCCTGCGATATTATATGTGATTGCTGTTTGTATGCTTGTTTGTGTTTATCAGCATGTTTAGTGTTAGGTGCTCTGTTCTGAATTCCTGACTGACATGATTTCTTATATTGTTTCTCATGTTAGTCCATGCTATGATTGTTCTGTTCTGGCATGCTCGTATCTGTTCTTGCTTCGTAGTATCATGCTAGGTTCGTTGTATCTATTGAGCACGTATTGGATTGTTTGCTATTGATGTTATAGTTTAGAGTTCATATAGGTAGCATCATCCGGGCCAGAATGCATAAAGTACCTTGCATCCACGGCAAGGGACGTACGAGGCAGTACTCTGTCCCTGGACCCCGTTAGGGTTTAGTTAACCCTAACGGTAGGCCCTGCAATCTTGGGTGAGGGTGGCAGACTGTTAAATGCCCCAACGGTCGGGATGATGACATGGCATTGCCTTGTCCCCGGCAGTCGGCACGTCCTCAGCGTGTTCGGCAGTAGCCCTTGATTGCCACCTATTAGGGCAAGGATGGCTTCCTGGTGTAAGCCTACCACGACCGATTCCTTAGCCTCAGGTGCGGTGGTTCAGGCTGACATAGTTCACGTGTCCAGGTCTCACACCCCTATGTTAGTGACACCGATCCAGAGATTTAGTTAGGCATGGTGACTGGACCTGGGCAGCTTGCCACTAGACCTGGCACCCCCCACAGTTTGCAGTAGCATGCGGTGCGCGCATACGCTCATTATAGCGCCGACTGGAGAGCTCCTCTGGATTGTGAGCCAGTGCACCTTTCGTATCGACAGTAGATAGGCTGAGGCCGAGACTTGTTTCTCGTATAGGATCATATCGTGAGGTGGATTATTCCAGAGTAAGAACCTGAGTTGGCATCCGAAGTTTATGTGTGGATTTAAGCTATGTGCTCTCTTATGTATTTATATTCATAGCTTGCATACCTTTCTGCTAGATGACCATGTATATCATATTGTACCCCGGTTGGGGATTCTTACTGAGTAATTCGTTACTCACCCTTATTTTTGTGGTTTTCCACAGGTAACCAAGGTGCGAGACAGGATGGTGAAGGAGGAGGAGCTGTGATCATGGGAACCACCACAAACTCTGATTTTATGTTATGACTCTTTATGTTTTTGTTTCCTCTGAATGCATGTAACCGGGCACGGAGCCCTAGAATGTTTTCTGAATGTTTTTACGGATTCCAGCATTGTTGCAACTTTTGAAAGTTTTGAATGCTTTAATAAATCTCTGATCAGAGTAAACTTTTGGAAACGTATTTATCTTGAAACAGGTGCTTGGAGACAGGGACAGGTTTCAGGAAATTGTTTTGACTTTGAATTGAATGTTTGAATGTTTTGGTTTTAATTGGAATCCGAAAGCCATTCCTGCATATTGTCTTTAACTTTGAATGCATGCATTGAGGTAAAGTCCCATTTAGAGCCCCTTTTGGGTCGGGTCTTTACAAGAATCCTCACAGGCTT
Organism: Sicyos edulis; assembly: GCA_036507275.1. Classification (NCBI taxonomy): domain Eukaryota; kingdom Viridiplantae; phylum Streptophyta; class Magnoliopsida; order Cucurbitales; family Cucurbitaceae; genus Sicyos; species Sicyos edulis. The sequence continues at coordinate 17,193,411 of CM071849.1, read as the reverse complement.
CTCCTCGAAAATCAAATCCTCATTCAGTTGCAAAGGCTCAAAGTCTACAATGTGTGACGGGTTCGGCACATACTGCCTCAACATCGATACGTGAAAAACAGTGTGCACTGTTGACTACGACGGAGGTAAGGCTAACCGATACGCAACTCTGCCAATCCTCTCAAGAATCTCAAATGGACCAACGAATCTGGGACTCAACTTCCCTCATTTACCAAACCTCAAAACACCACGCATCGGTGCAACCCTCAGCCATACATGTTGCCCTACCTCAAACTCCAAGTCTCTGTGCCGAACATCAGCGTAACTCTTCTACCTGCTCTGTGCTGTCAAGATACGAGCCTTGATCTTCTACACTCCAGCATTAGTCACCTGAAGCAACTCAGGACCCAAAACCTGTCTATCTCTAACCTCTTCCAAGAATACAGGAGATCGGCAACGCTTACCATACAAAGACTCGAATGGAGCCATCTGGATCGTCGACTGATAACTATTATTATAAACAAACTCCATCAGATATAGATACTGATCCCAACTGCCCGTGAAGTCTAACACGCAGGCTCTCAGCATATCCTTAAGAATGCGGTTTCACCCTCTCGATCGGCGATGCATGCGAGGGTGAAAAGTCATCTTTGAAATCGCACTCGGTGCCTAAGCCTTTCTGGAGCACTCTCTAGAAACGAGAAGTGAACCGCGAATCACGGTCCGACACAATCCTCACAGGCACACCATGGTAACGGATAATCTAGTCCAAAAACAACTGCGCTTACTATTCCACGATATAAGTGTCTCTACCGGGAATGAAGTGTGCGCTCTTAGTCAAACTGTAAAGACCCGACCCAAAAGGGGCTCTAAATGGGCCTTTACCCCAATGCATGTAGTGAAAATAAACGACATTATGAAAAATACATTTCGGATCCCAAGTAAAAACAGAAACATTCAACAACCAAAACATACATTTCTAAAAGCATACTCGATCGTAGATTTATTTAAACCATTAAAACAACCCACAAGTACAAATATGCTTGGAATCCATAAAGCGTAAGAAAACATCCCGGGACTCTGTGCCCGCCTACATGCATTCAGGGAAATAACAAAAGTCAAGAGTCATGATAAAATAAAATAATCGGAGATGACAAAGAGGATTCCATGATCACGGCTCCTCCTTCACCATCCTGTCTCCCGCCTTGATTACACGTGGAAAACCACGGAATAAGGGTGAGTAACGAATTACCCAAAGAAGAATCCCCAACCGGGGTACAATACGATATACATGATCATCTAGAAGAATGTATGCAAGCTATGAGTACAAACACGAGCGGAGCACATAGCTAAGTCCACACTTGGACCTCGGATGCCAACTCGTGGTCTTAGTCCGGAAATACCACAACACACTATACGCGCTATACGGGAACAAGTCCCGGCCTCGGCCTGCCTCGACGATACGAAAGGTGCACTCGCTCAAGATCCCAAGGAGCTCTCCGATCCGGCGCCAGTAATGAGCGTAACGATGCACCGCGTGCTTCTACGACTATGGGGTGCCGGGTCTAGTGGCAAGCCGCCCATATCCGGATACCACGCCTAACTAAATCTCTGGATCGGTGTCACCGACATAGGGGTGTGAGACCGGACACGTGAACTATGTCGGCTGTACCACCGCACTGAGGCTAAGGAACGGGTCATGGTAGGCTTACACCGTGAAGCCGCCCTTACCTTAACAGTGGCAATCAAGGGCTACTTGCCGAACACGCCGAGGACGTCGCGGCCGCCGGGGACTAGGCATTGCCAAGTCATCATCCCGACCGTTGGGGCATCGCTTAGACTACCACCCCAACCCAAGATTGCGGGGGCTACCGGGTTGGGATAGCTAATCCTCACGGGGTCCAAGGACGGAGAATCTGTCTCAATCGTCCTTGCCATAGATGCAAGATACTTTATGCATCGGGCCCGGATGATGCTATCTACCCGAATTCTAAACCTTAACAATAATAACGATTCAATCAATGCGGTCAATACGTGCTCAACGAGATACAAGGAACCTAGCATGATACTACGAAGCAAGACAGATATCGAACATGCCGAATGGAACAACCTAGCATGGGCTAACATGAGAAACAATACAAGAGTTCATGCCATCGGAGTTCGAACAGAGCACCTAGTGCTAAACATGCTAGTAATCATACACGGCATACAAAACAACAATCACAAATATACCGCAGGCCCACACAACTCCGGTAAGAAATCCTTACCTTGGTCCGGGAGGCTTCTACACACAAATCCTAAGTCTGCGAACAATCCCGAGCTAGCGAGCGGGAACCTAGCAAACCAACAATAATCGGCATCTAAAATGTCTAAACAACAAAAGAACAAAGCTCGGCTCGGGAACTCACGCGCACGACGACACGAGCTTGAGCCGCTGGCAAGCTGGGCTGGCGCTGGCTGCTGCGCGCACGCACGCAGACGCAGCAGGAGCGCGCGCGCGCGGCGAGCGTCGGGCGCGAGCGCGCGGCGCGCTGGCGTGCGATGCGGACACGGGCGAGCGGCTTAGCGGAGGACGCGCGCGCGCGAACGTCTGTCTCGGGCGCGCGCGCGGCGCCGGCGCGCGGCGGGCGCGACGCAGACGCGGGCCGACGCTGGGCGAGGGGGCTCGGCAAGCGGACACGGCGAGGGCGTCGCGAAGCGATCGGCGAGGACGAACGACGATCTGGCTGCCGTTGCCGGGCGCGATCCGGCGTCGCGATCCGACCGGCCGGGCGTCGACGGCAGCGAGGGCGATCTGTGCTGCTGGACGAACGGTAAGGCTGCTAGGCGGATCTGGCGTGCGGCAGGGCTGCTTCGACAGATCTGGGCGTGCGAGCGATCGGGCGATGATGGCTGCTCCTCTCGGCTGGCTGCAACCAACACAAACACACACACACTCTACATCTTACCTTCGGCCAGCATCAAAAACCAAATGAGGAGATGAAGAGGATGAAGACTTACCCGGAATGATGATGATCGAACCCAAGGAGATGCAAGGGAAGAAGAATTCGGCAAGGCAATGGAGAGGGAGAGCTTGTGCGGCCAAGAGGAGTTTTGGAGAAAAAGATGGAATAAAGCTAATTCTATTTCATTTAACCAAATGCACCAAAACTCCAAAATCCATGGTTAACTAAGATGTGATGCAGAAAGAGTAACAAGAGCACCTAATGGCTCAATTGGCACACATCTCTACAAGCTTCCCAGGAGACCCGGGTTCAAACCCCGGCTGCAGCACAAATCCCTTAATTTTTACTTTTGCATCAAACCTTGCTCAAACCAAACCTCGAACTCCGCCAACAACCTACATAAAATCATCCAATAATTTTAGTAGCTGGAAAAGACACAAACGACCATGACGGCCCGACCAAATTACCAAATTACCCCTAGGGCATACCGGAAGACCGGAAGAAAACACAGGTCGTTACAATATTCCCTCCTTTTTATGACTTTCGTCCTCGAAAGTCCTTAAGACTCAAACAACTCGGGGGTAATGCAATCTCATCTCGTCTTCCCGCTCCCAAGTGGCTTCCTCGAACCCCGACTCTTCCATCAACCTTTACCAAACGAATCTCGCGATTACGCAACGTCTTGGTCTCAAAGGCAAGGATCCTCACCGGCTTCTCCTCGAAGTTCAAATCCTCATTCACCGCAAAGGCTCAAAGTCCACAATGTGCGACAGGTCCGCACATACTTGCCTCAACATCGATACATGAAAAACACTATGCACCACGATAGGGACGGAGGTAGGGCTAACCGGTAAGCAACTCTGCCAATCCTCTCTAGGATCTCAAATGGACCAACAAAACGGGGACTCAACTTCCCACGCTTGCAAACCTCGTAACACCTCGCATTGGAGCAACCTTAAGGAACACATGCTCACCAACCTCAAACTCCAAATCTCGACGCCAACATCGGCGTAACTCTTCTCTCGCTCTCGCTCTGAGCCGTCAACATACGAGCTCTAATCTTACGCACCGCACCATTGGTCAATCTGCAGAAACTCGGGACCCAAAACTCGTCTATCACCGACCTCTTCCCGAACACACAGGGACCGACAACGCTTACCATACAATGCCTCGAATGGAGCCATCTCGAATCGCCGATCGGTAATCGTTGTTATAGGCAAACTCCATCAAGTACGATCGTCCCAACCGCACCGGAAATCCAACACACAAGCCCTCAACATATCCTCGAGAATCGATTCACTCTCTCGATCGACCATCCGTTTGAGGTGAAAAGTCATCTTTGAAATCGCACTCTGTGCCCAATCCCTTCCGGGCGCTCTCCGAACGAGAAGTGAACCGCGAGTCACGATCGGACACAATCCTTACCGCACACCATGATAACGGATGATCTGCTCCAAAAACAATCTGCGCCACTTGTTCCACGGTATAAGTGTCTCTACCGGGAATGAAGTGTGCGCTCTTGGTCAAACGGTCGACTATCACCCAAATCTGAGAGAACTTCCTCGAGTCCTTGGCAAACCAGAGATAAAGTCCATGGAGATCTCGTCCCATTTCCACTGGGCACACTCGGTGGCGCAGCAACAAACCACCGGCCTCTGCTGGGTGCCTTCACTTGGCGACAAGTGAGACACCTACGACAAACTCTGCCACATCCCTCTTCATTCCCATCCACCGTAAAGTCTCGCTTAAGGTCTCGATACATCTTGGTACCCCGGGGTGCCAAGCAAAAGAAACAGTGGGCCTCCGAGCAACTCGCTCGCAAACCTGCAATGTCCGAACACACAACCGCCTCTATAAGTCAACCCATTGTCCGGGAATACACAAAGTCAAAGTCACCGTCAAGACTAACTCACAACCAATCTCTTAAGTGCGGGTCACCCAACTGGTCGTCTATAATCCATTGCCGAATCGACGGTGAATAGATCAATCGAGCTACCTGCGGTAACCTCTCCCAACAACATCGCAACCTCGGCCCGCTCGAACTCTCTCTCGCAAACTGGCTGGGAACTCAACAACGCCGCAGTGCGGCGTCTTTACTCGCTCAAAGCATCGGCCACTACATTGGCTTTACCGGATGGTACAAAATCTCGCAGTCATAATCCTTTACCAACTCTAACCATCTCCTCTCGCCTCATATTCAACTCCTTACGAGTAAACAGATACTTGAGGCTCGGTGATCGGTAAACATCTCAATCCGCTCACCATACAGGTAATGCCTCCAAATCTTCGGTGCAAACACCACTGCGCCAACTCCATATCATGAGTCGGGTAGTTCTCGCTCATACGGCTTCACCGACGGGAAGCATAGGCAATGACCTTCCGTCTTTGCATCAACACACAACCTAATCCAAACTTGGAAGCATCATCAGTAGACCACGAAACCACTGTCCCCTCCGGATCGCCAACACTGTGCTTTGAAGTCAAATCTGCGCTTGAGCACAGCAAAGCTCTCATCACACCTGCTGTCCCAAAAGAACTCGACACCCTTCCTCGTCGGGACGAGTGAGGGGCGAGGCTAAAGCGAAAAGTCCTTGACGAACCGACGGTAGTAACCGCCAAACCAGAAAGCCGCGAATCTCGGCAGAATCGAAGTCGGCTTGGCCCATGAACTCACGGCCTCAATCTTCGCGGGGTCCACGGCTATACCATCTCTCGAAACCACGTGGCCTAGGAAGGCCACCGCTCCAACCAGAAATCACATTTGGAAAACTTCGCATAAAGCTGGTTTTCCCTCAAAGCCGCCAATACTCGCCTCAAATGCTCGCATGGTCTTCCTTAGACCTCGAATAAATCGAGAATATCGTCAATGAACACGATGACGAAGCCGTCCAAAAATGATTTGAACACCCTATCCATCATGTCCATGAACGCGGTGGGGGCATTGGTCAATCCAAACGACATGACCACAAACTCATAGTGACCATATCTAGACCTCGAAAGTCGTCTTAGGAACGTCGGCATCCCCGATCCGCAAATCGATGGTAACCGGATCTCGGATCTATCTTGGAGAACACGAAGCTCCTCAAGCCGATCGAATAAATCGTCGATACGGGCAACGGATACTTATTCTTCACTGTCACCTTATTAAGCTCGCGGTAATCAATACATAAGCGCATAGAACCATCCTTCTTTTCACAAACAGAATCGTGCTCCCCACGGGGACACTCTCGACGGATGAACCCTCGATCTAACATCTCCTGCATCGAATCTTCGCCTTTAACTCACTGGCGCCATACGATCACGGAGCCTTCGAGATAGGGAGGGTCCCCGGCTCGAGCTCAATTGTGAAGTCAACCTCTCTCTTCGGGGCAACCCCGTAATCTCCTCGAAACACGTCCGCAAACTCCTGCACGACGGTGCACTGATCAACAGATAAACGAGGGGCGGCTCTTCCCGCATAACTTGGCTAAATAGCCCCAAGCTCCATGAGCTAGCAAACGACGAGCTTTACGCGGTGACACCATCGGCGGGCAAACTCCACCTGGACTCCACGAAACTTAAAATTGGGGCGACACTGGCGATCCAACACTACTTCTTTCCGTGGCGGTCAATCAACGCGTGGTTAGCAACTAACCACTCCATACCAAGAATCACATCAAAACCACTCATAGGCGTAACTATGAGTGTGGCTACAAGCAACTCTCCTGGATATCTCGATCCGCCATCCTTAATTTTATCTCTAGCTAACATACTAACTCCGAAGGAGTTGCAACAGATAACTCAAAACCTAGAGGCTCTAGTCTCAACTTAGCATGCTCAAAGAAACAACACAGATACAAATGAATGCGTAGAACCGAATCAAACAAGACAAATGCGCAGTGATCTAAAACAAGAAGCGTACACCGCCACAAATGGCATCCGTGACGCTCGGCCTCCCGACGGTCGTAGCAAACACTCGACCTGCTGCTGCTGCTACTGGCCGAGCCGCCATAGCCGGCCGAGGACGAAACGGATCATATGTCCCTCTTTACCACAACGAAAACACACTCGGGCCCCATGCGCAAGCTCCGGTGTGGGTCCTCCCGCAAGCACAAGCGCGAGAACTCGCTCGGGACCGCCTGCCGCGCGATGCTGAAAACGGATCGGGGCCCTATCATCGATCCGGTTTTGGAATCGCCCTTGGCGACGCCGCCGCCGCCACCCCAAACTCAAACTTTCTTCTTACGCCCACCGCACTGGAACAGACGCCGAACAGGAGCGGCAACCACCCGCTCAAAGCAGGATACTTCCCATTATAGATCGTGGCCAATCGGGCGACCCTAGCATAAGTGTCGGGGCACGAGCCCCGACATCTCGGAAACACCGCCTCAATCCAGATATGAACTTCCGAATCTTCACTCGGGGTGGCAATCAACCGAGGAGCAAAATACCCATACTCGAGAACTTGCGCTCATAATCCTCAATGGAATCGTAACCCTGCTTGTGTTCGGGAAGAGCTCCACCATCTTCTCTTGAGCCTCATCACCGATGAACTTTACCTTGAACTCACCTTGAAGAACTCCCAAGTAGCGGGTGGAGACCAGGTGGTCTCTCGCTCAAGGTGGACTCCCACCACCATCTCGCCGTGCCTCCTAGCACATGAGCCGCACACCTCGGCCTCTGAATATCGGGGCACACCATGATCGGGAAGGTGTACTCCGGATGGGCAATCCACTGGCCGCCGCTAGCGCATCACCGGTGGCATCAAACTTCTCGGGCTTCCACTTCACAAAATCCTTCACCACCTACCCAATTCCTCGGCACCTCTCGCCATATCCGCCTCTGGGCTACTTGCTCTGAGGAGCCGGAGGTGCTACTTGAGCTCTCTTTGAACCAATCGTCGTCACCGCTCGATCCGGGCTCGGGACTCTTCTCGCCGCGCCGCCAACAAGGCACGGGTCTCGCCCTCTGGTCACTCAACATGCTGACCATAAAAGCCCTCATAGACTCAAAGCAAACTCTGCTCCGATGGCGATCTCCACGGCGCTCGATCGCCTCAACGCCCGCTCTAGGGGTAACGGGAGGAGCCGGCTTTGGTGGAATGCCATCGATGTCGGCTTGGGGCGATGTCCTGCAGATGTCGATCCGATCCCGATACCTCGACACGCTCTCGAACCTCCTCTCCCGATGACGGGTGGTCGCATCTTTGGCGATCTACATCCAAACCAACAACGAATCAAAACACACTGCTGTCACCACTCCACAACACCAAACAAGGCATACACTAGATGATAGGTATTGTAAATTCTTAACCCTTTTTCAACAACAAATAGTAAACTTAGGCGTACTGATGATCGCCAGATCTTGATGATCATGGAAAAACGACCTACAACAAAAGGTCGGTCTACGAGAATCTATGACTCGAAGCTCGATACCAATCTGTAAAGACCCGACCAAAAGGGGCTCTAAATGGGCCTTTACCCCAATGCATGTAGTGAAAATAAACGACATTATGAAAAATACATTTGGATCCCAAGTAAAAACAGAAACATTCAACAACCAAAACATACATTTCTAAAAGCATACTCACGATCGAGATTTATTTAAACCATTAAAACAACCCACAAGTACAAATATGCTGGAATCCATAAAACGTAAGAAAACATCCTGGGGACTCTGTGCCCGTCTACATGCATTCAGGAAATAACAAAAGTCAAGAGTCATGATAAAATAAAATAATCGAGAGATGACAAAGAGGATTCCATGATCACGGCTCCTCCTTCACCATCATCCTGTCTCCCGCCTTGATTACACGTGGAAAACCACGAGAATAAGGGTGAGTAACGAATTACCAGTAAGAATCCCCAACCGGGGTACAATACGATATACATGATCATCTAGAAGAATGTATGCAAGCTATGAGTACAAACACAGAGCGGAGCACATAGCTAAGTCCACACTTGGACCTCGGATGCCAACTCGTGGTCTTAGTCCGGAAATACCACAACACACTATACGCGCTATACGGGAACAAGTCCCGGCCTCACCGCCTCGACGATACGAAAGGTGCACCGCTCAAGATCCCAAGGAGCTCTCCAATCGGCGCCAGTAATGAGCGTAACGATGCACCGCGTGCTTCTACTGACTATGGGGTGCCGGTCTAGTGGCAAGCCGCCCATATCCGGATACCACGCCTAACTAAATCTCTGGATCGGTGTCACCGACATAGGGGTGTGAGACACGGACACGTGAACTATGTCGGCTGTACCACCGCACTGAGGCTAAGGAACGGGTCATGGTAGGCTTACACCAGAAGCCGCCCTTACCTTAACAGTGGCAATCAAGGCTCTTCTACCAGAACACACGCCGAGGCGTCTGCCGCCGCCGGGGACTAGGCATTGCCAAGTCATCATCCCGACCGTTGGGGCATCGCTTAGACTACCACCCTCACCCAAGATTGCGGGGCCTACCGGTTGGGATAGCTAATCCCTCACGGGGTCCAAGGACGAGAACTGTCTCAATCGTCCTTGCCATAGATGCAAGATACTTTATGCATCGGGCCCGGATGATGCTATCTACACGAATTCTAAACCTTAACAATAATAACGATTCAATCAATGCACCAATACGTGCTCAACAGATACATGGAACCTAGCATGATACTACGAAGCAAGACAGATATCGAACATGCCGAATGGAACAACCTAGCATGGGCTAACATGAGAAACAATACAAGAGTTCATGCCATCGGAGTTCGAACAGAGCACCTAGGGCTAAACATGCTAGTAATCATACACAGCATACAAAACAACAATCACAAATATACCGCAGGCCCACACAACTCCGGTAAGAAATCCTTACCTTGGTCTCGAGGCTTCTACACACAAAATCCTAAGTCATGCGAACAATCCCGAGCTAGCGAAAGGGAACCTAGCAAACCAACAATAATCGGCATCTAAAATGTCTAAACAACAAAAGAACAAAGCAAGTTCGGCTCGGGGAACTCACGCGGCGACGACGACCTTGAGCTTGGAGCCGCTGCAAGCTGGGCTGCTGGCTGGCGCTTGCGGCACAGCAGGAGGACGCGCTACCGCTTGCGCTACCGGCACGCCTGACGGCAGCAGGACGCGAGCGCGCGGGCGAGCGCGTCTCGGGCGAAGGCGCGGCGCGCGCGTGCGCGCGCGATGCGGACACACGGCGAGCGGCTTTGCGGGACGCGCGCGCGCGGGCGAACGTCTGGGGCGAAGCGGCGCGCGGCGCTGGCGCGGCGATGGCGACGACGCAGACGCGGCCGACGCGCGGGCGAGCGATTCGGCAAGCGGACACGGCGAGGGCGTCGCGATGGGCGACGCAGACGCGGCCGACGCGCGGGCGAGCGGCTTCGGCAAGCGGACACGGCGAGGGCGTCTCAGCGCGAGCGACGCGAGGACGAACGACGATCTGGCTGTTGTTGCCGGGCGCGATCCGGCGTCGCGATCCGACCGGCTAGACGTCGAGGACAGGGCGATCTGTCTTCTTTGACGACAGCAAAGGCTGCTAGGCGGATCTGGCGTCGGCGGTCGCTTCGACAGATCTGGGCGTCGCGAGCGATCGAGGCGATGATGGTCGCTCCTCTCGGTGGTACCGCAACCAACACAAACACACACACACACTCTACATCTTACCTTCGGCCAAAGATCAAAAACCAAATGAGGAGATGAAGAGGATGAAGACTTACCTTAATGATGATGATCGAACCCAAGGAGATGCAAGGGAAGAAGAATTCGGCAAGGCAATGGAGAGGGAGAGCTTGTGCGGCCAAGAGGAGTTTTGGAGAAGAAGATGGAATAAACCTAATTCTATTTCATTTAACCAAATGCACCAAAACTCCAAAATCCAAGGTTAACTAAGATGTGATGCAGAAAGAGTAACAAGAGCACCTAATGGCTCAATTGGCACACATCTCTACAAGCTTCCCAGAGACCCGGTTCAAACCCCCTGCCACAAAGACAAAAATCCCTTTAATTTTTACTTTTGCATCAAACCTTGCTCAAACCAAACCTCGAACTCCGCCAACAACCTACATAAAATCATCCAATAATTTTAGTAGCTGGAAAAGACACAAACGACCATGACGGCCCGACCAAATTACCAAATTACCCCTAGGGCATACCTGGAAGACCGGGAAGAAAACCTGGGTCGTTACACAAACAGTCAACAATCACCCAGATCTGAGAAAACTTCCTCGGAGTCCTCGGCAAACCAGAAATAAAGTCCATGGAGATCTCCTCCCATTTTCACTGAAGCACAGTCAGTGGCTGCAACAAACCGGCGGGCCTCTGCCTGGGTGCTTCACTTCCTGACAAGTGAAGCACCGACTAACAAACTCTGCAACGTCTCTCTTCATGCCCATCCACTAGAACGTCTGCTTAAGATCTTGATACATCTAGGTACCCCCGGGGTGTCAAGCAAACGGTGAACTGTGGGCCGATGAAAGCAACTTTGCTCGCAATCCTGCAACCTCCGGTACACACAATCGGCCTATGTAAGTCAACCCACCGTCTGGTGAATTGTGACGGCCCAGGTTTTCATCCCAGTCTTCCAAGTATGCCCGAGGGGTATTTTGGTAATTTGGTCTGGCCGTCAAGGCCGTTTATGTCTTTTTCAGTTGTTAAAATTATTGGATGGTCTTATGTAGGATTTTGATGCTCTGTGGGTGTGTTTGAGCATGGTGAGATGCAAAAGTAAATTTGGGAATTTAAAGTGTGTTGGTTGGGGTTCGAACCCAGGTTGTCTGGGAGGTCAGTTGTGTGTTGTTACCGGTTGACCCTCGAGCTGTTCTTGTTACTCTTTTTGCGGCATGTCTTGGTTAGCCTTGGTTCTTTGGGGTTTTGGTGCATTTGATTAAAAGAAGGGAAAATAGGGTTGATTGTGTTTTCTTCTCCAAAACATCCATTGGCGCCCAAACTCTTCTCTCCCAAGCTCCAAGCCGAATTCCATCTCCCTAGCAGCCCCGTTGTTCGATCGTCATTCCAGGTAAGATTCCTCGTTCTCTTCTTCTTCTTCTTCCGTTTGGGTTCTTGCTGGCCGAGAGGAAAAAGGGGCTGAGTTGTGTGTTTGTTGTAGCTAGCCGAGAGAAGCCCAGCCAAGCAGCAATAGCCCCTGCCCATCGCCGAGCAGCCCTGCATCGCTCATCTTCTCGCATGCACCAGCAGCAGCAGTGCCCAGACGCCCATCGCTTCACCTGCCTCGCGCCAGCAGCTCCAGCGCCAGTGCGCCCGTGCCACGTCGCGTCACCCGTCGGCGTTCAGCCCCCGAGCCGTCCCAGCGCGCTCGCGTCTCGCCCGCATCGCGTAGCTCGTCTGTGCCAGCGAGCCCGCACGCCCCAGCGATCGTCTGCGCGCAGCTCCGCGCCACAGCGAGTCCGTCCGTCGCTCGCCGCGCTGCCCTCGCGCCCCAATGGCCGCCAGTCGTCGTGCAGTCCGCGTCGTCCACGCGCCAGCCCCCAGGCTGTGTGTGAGTGCTCCCGAGCTGAGCCCTGTGTGTTTTATTATATTTAGGCCTATGGATTGTGATTATTGTTGTGTTTGTTAGGTTCTCATTAGCTAGCTCGGGATTGATCGCGGCTTAGGATTCTTGTGTGTAGTTGCCTTCCGACCAAGGTAAGGATTTCTTACCGGAGTTGTGTGGTCCCTACGATATAATATGTGATTGCTGTTTGTTTGCTTGTTTATGTTTATCAGCATGTTAGTGGATAGGTGCTCTGTTCTGAATTCTGACTGGCTTGAATCTCGTATTGTTTCTCATGTTAGTTCCATGCTAGGTTGTCCTGTTCTGGCATGCTCGATATATGTTCTTGCTTCGTAGTACCATGCTAGGTTCGTTGTTTCTGTTGAGCACGTTTGGAATGTTTGCTGTTTATGTTATAGGTTAGAGTTCAGATAGGTAGCATCATCCGGGCAAGGATGCATAACGTAACTTATATCCACAGTAGGGACGTACGAGGCAGTACTCCGTCCCTGATCCACCGTTAGGGTTTAGCTAACCCTAACGGCAGCCCAGTGCAATCTTGGGTGAGGGTGGCAGACTGTTAAATGCCCCAACGGTCGGGATGATGACAAGGCATTGCCTTGTCCCCGGCAGTCAGCACTTCCTCAGCGTGTTCGGCCGTAGCCTTTGATTGCCACCTGTTAGGGCAAGGACCGCTTCCTGGTGTAAGCCTACCACGACCGGTTCCTTAGCCTCGGGTGGGGTGGTTCAGGCTGACATAGTTCACGTGTCCAGGTCTCACACCTCTATGTCAGTGACACCGATCCAGAGATTAGTTAGGCATGGTGACTGGACCAGGGTAGTTTGCCACTAGACCCGGTACCCCCCTGGTTTGCAGTAGCATGCGGTGCGCGCACACTCTCATTACAGCGCCGACCGGAGAGCTCCTCGGGATCTTGAGTTTAGTGCACCTTTCGTATCTTGAGTTTTGTGTTTATATTCATAGCTTGCACACTTTCTGCTAGATGACCAGTTATATCGTATTGTACCCCGGTTGGGGATTCTTACTGAGTAATTCGTTACTCACCCTTATTTTGTGGTTTTCCACAGGTAACCAAGGTGCGAGACGGAATGGCTGAAGGAGGAGCTGTGATCATGGAAACCAGCTGTTGAACTCTGAATTTATGTCTATGATTCTTTATGTTTTATTTTCCTCTGAATGCATGTAGCTGGGCACGGAACCCTAGGTTATTTTCTGACTACTTTTCCAGATTCTAGCACTGTTGTAACTATTGGAAAGTTTTGAATGTTTTAAATAAATCTTTGATCAGAGTGAGATTTGGAAATGTATTTGTCGTGGAACAGGTGCTTGGAAACAGGGACAGGTTTCAGGAATTTTATATTGACTTTTTAAATGGATGTTTGTATGTTTTAGTTTTCACTTAGAATCTGAAAACCATTCTTGCATATTGTCTTTAACTTTTGGATGCATGCATTGAGGTAAAGGCCCATTTTAGAACCCTTTTGGGTCGGGTCTTTACATGAATACACGAAGTCAAAGTCTCCGTCAGCACTAACTCTGTCAATCAGTCTCTTAAGTGCGGGGTCACTCAACTGGCTATCGCTGATCGAAGGCTGAACTGTCAACTCTGCTACCCAAGCGGTAACCTCACCCAATAACACTGCAACCTTGGCCCGCTCGAACTCTTTTTGCAATCTGTACTAGGAACTCAACAACGCCGCAAAGTGTGACGTCTTCCTACTCAACACATCAGCCACAACATTGGCTTTACCCGGATGGTACAAAATCTCACAGTCATAATCTTTCACTAACTCTAACCATCTCCTTTGCCTCATGTTCAACTCCTTCTAAGTAAACAGGTACTTGGGACTCTGGTGATCAGTAAACATCTGAATCCGCTCACAGTACAGGTAATGCCTCCAAATCTTTAACGCAAACACTACAGCTGCCAACTCCCTATCATGAGTCGGGTAGTTTTGCTCATACGGTTTCAACTGACGAGAAACGTAAGCAATTACCTTCCCGTGCTGCATCAACACACATCCTAACCCAAACTTGGAAGCATCGTTGTAGACTACGAAACCACCTGTCCCCTCCGGGACTGCTAACACTGGTGTTGAAGTCAAACTGCGCTTGAGCCTAGCAAAGCTCTCATCACATTAACCATCCCAAAAAAACTCGACTCCCTTCCAAGTCAGACGAGTGAGGGGCGAGGCTATGGCAAAAAAGTCCCTGACGAACTCGTCGGTAGTAACCTTCCAAACCCAGAAAGCTGCGAACCTCAGCAACTGAAGTCGGCTTGGCCCACAAACTCACAGCCTCAATCTTCGTGGGGTCCATGACTATACCATCTCTCGACACCATGTGACCTAGAAAGGCCACCTGCTCCAACCAGAAGTCACAATTGGAAAACTTCGCATAAAGCTGGTTTTCCCTCAAAGCTGCCAATACTCGCCTTAAGTGCTCTGCATGATCCTCGAATAGACTAGAATGTCGTCGATGAAAACGATGGCGAAGTTGTCCAAAAATGATTTGAGCACCCTATCCATCATGTCCATGAACGCTGTTGGGGCGTTAGTCAAACCGAAAGACATGACCACAAACTCGTAGTGACCATATCTAGACCTAAAAGCTGTCTTAGGAATGTCGGCATCCTTGATCTGCAACTAATGGTAACCGGACCTCAAGTCTATCTTGGAGAACACGGAAGCTCCCTGAAGCTGATCAAACAAGTCATCAATACGAGGCAACGAGTACTTATTCTTCACGGTAACCTTATTAAGTTCACGGTAATCTATGCACAGGCGCATCGAACCATCCTTCTTCTTTACAAACAGAACTGGGTCTCCCACGGGGACACACTCGGTCAGATGAACCCTCGATCTAACATCTCCTGTAGCTGTTCCTTTAGCTCTATTGACGCCATGTTGTACAGAGCCTTCGAGATAGGGAGGGTTCCCGACTCGAGCTCGATTGTGAAGTCAACCTCTCTTTGCGGGCGCAACCCTGGTAACTCCTCAGGAAACACATCTACAAACTCCTGTGACGACCAAGTGCATCAATCAATCGATCGGGCGGCTCTCCCGCACAACTTGGCTAGGTAGCCCCAAGCTCCACGAGCTAACAGACGACGAGCTTTCAAAGCTGAAACTATCGGCGGGCAAAGTCCACCCTAGACTCCATGAAACTTAAAGCTGGGCCGACCCGGCAGCCTAAACACTACTTCTTTCTGGTGGCAGTCGATCAACTCGTGGTTAGCAGCTAACCACTCCATGCCAAGTATCACATCAAAGTCGCTCATAGGAAGGACTATGAGCGTAGCTACAAGAGACTTCCTGGATATCTCGATTCGGAGTCCTTAACCCTATCCTTATCTAACATACTGACTCCCGAAGGAGTTGCAACTGACAACTCAAATCCTAGGGGCTCTAATCTCAAACTAGCATGCTCAGCAAATACAACAGATACAAATGAATGCGTAGAACCAGAATCAATCAAAACAAATGCACAGTGATCTAAAAAAAGTAGCGTACCTGCCACAGCGACATCTATACGCTCGGCCTCATGTCGGGTAGTAGCAAACACCTGACCCTGCAGCTGCTGCACCAGCTGAACTGCCGTAGTTGGCTGGTTACAAAAACGGGCCAGGAGCCCCTTTTTACCACAACGGTAACATAATCTGGACCCTGCCTGACAAACTCCAGTGTGAGCCTTCCCACAAGTAGCACATGGGGGAATCTGTCTAGGACCGCCCTGCTGGCGAGGCTGGAAGCGAGCCGGAGCTCTACGCTGATCTCGGTTCTGATACTGTCCTCTTCTGCCCTGATGAGGCTGGGGCAGGACGCTGAACTAGAGCGGTGACAAACTGCTTGACCGGGTACTTCCCGTTATAGATAGTCGCCAACTGCACTACCTTAGCATAAGTGTCGGGGGCCTGTGCCCTGACGTCCTAGGATACACCTTGTCTCAGTCCAGAAATAAACTTCCTTATTTTTAGCTCAGGAGTGGCTATCAACTGCGGGGCAAAATAACCATACTCGGGGAATTTCCTCTCGTACTCCTCTATCGAGTCAGTCCCCTGTTTCAGATTCTGGAACAGCTCTACCATCTTTTCCTGGGCCTCCTCACTGATGTACTTGGCCTTAAACACTGTCTTGAAGAAATCCCAGGTGGCAGGTGGTGACCCAGCTGGTCTCTCACTCAGAGTGGACTCCTACCACCATCTAGCTGTGCCCTCTAACACATGGGCTGCACAACTCGGTCTCTGGACATCAGAACACACCATGATCAGGAAGGTGTACTCCAGATGGGCAATCCATCTGGCTGCTGCTAATGGATCTCCTAGGGCGTCGAACTCCCCTGGCTTCCACTTCACAAAATCTTTCAGCCATTTGTCAAGTTCCTCAGCACCTTCTGTCCCAATTGTCTCTGTGCTGCACGCTCCTGTGGAGCGGGTGGTGCTGCGATTCCCTTCTGGAACATACGAGTCAGCTACTCTATCTGGGCTCGGGACTCTTCCCGTTGTGCGGCCAACATAGCCTGAGACTCTGCTCTCTGGTCACTCAACAAGCTGACCATCATGGCTCTCATAGAATCTGCAAACCCTTCTCTAGGAGCAGTCTCTCGAGGCTATGTCGCCTCTACGCCTTCTCTAGGAAAAACAGGAGGAGCTGCTGGTGGTACACCCTCTGTCTCAACTTGGGACGATGTCCCAGCGGTCTCTGAACCAATCCTGATACCCTACCTTACTGCTCTCGAACCTCCTCTTCCTGTGCTGGTAGTTGGCATGCTGGCGATCTACACCCAAACCAACAACGAGTCAGAACCTTCTCGTCTCCGTTCTACACCACTAAACAAGGCATACACTAGATGTAAAGATGACCTACAACAAAAGGTCAGTCTACAGAATCTATGACTCTGAGCTTTGATACCAACTGTAAAGACCCGACCCGAAAGAGGTCCTAACCTAGGCCTTTACTTCAATGCATGCTTTTAAAACATAAATACGTTATGCATGATTGCCATCCAGATTCTGTATAAACTTAAAACTCTTAAACATACATTAAACTAACAAGCACAAAAACAACCTGAAACCTATCCCTGTTTCCAAGCACTTGTTCCAAGCTATAAATAGTTCAAAACGTACTCTGATTACAGATTTATTTCAAACATTCAGTTTCAAATCATTTCAATGAAAAGACAGAATCTAGATACAATCCAAAACATCGTAAGGGCTTTGTGCCCTAACTACATGCATTCACAAATATATAAAGAAAAGAAATCCATAACATAAGACTCTGAGATAAAACAACAGGGTTCCATGATCAGCAGCTCCTTCTTCAGCCAACCGGTCTCGAGCCCTGGTTACCTGTGGAAACCACAAAAGTAAGGGTGAGTAACGAATTACTCAGTAAGAATCCCCAACCGGGGTACAATACGATACAACTGGTCATCTAGTAGAATGTATGCAAGCTATAAATAAGAACACTGAAAAGAGCACTTTACTTTAATCCATGCATAAATATAAACGGACGTCATCTTACGGTCTTACTCCGGGAGTTATCTTAAAACTCGGAACTCTACGAGAAACTAGTCTCGGCCTCAGCTTTGCTACTATACTGACTATACGAAAGGTTCATTGAACTCAAGATCCCGAGGAGCTCTCCAGTTGGTGTTGTAATGAGCGTGAACGCACACTGCATGCTGCTGCAAACCAGGGAGGTGCTGGGTCTCGGGCAAGCTACCCTGGTCCAGTACGCATGCCTAAAAGAATCTCTAGATCAGTGTCACTGAACATAGTGGTGTGAGACCAGGACACTATGACTATGTCAGCCTGTACCACCGCACCTGAGGCTAAGAAACCGCTCGTGGTAGGCTTACACCAGAGATCGGTCCTTGCCCTATCAGGTGGTAATCAAGGGCTACTGTCGACACGCTGAGGTCGTGTACGACTAGACTGCCGTTAGGGTTAGCTAAACCCTAACGACGGATCAAGGATGGAGTACTGCCTCGCGCGTCCCTACCACGGATGCAAGTTACGTTATGCATCCTCGCCCGGATGATGCTACCTATCATGACACTATGCTATAAACAGCTAACAATAACATACTAACACATGCTCAGCAGAATCAACGAACCTAGCATGGTACTACGAAAAAAGAATAGAATACGAACATGCCAGAACAGAACAACCTAGCATGGAACTAACATGAGAATAATCACGAGAAGTCATGCCAGTCGGAATTCAGAACAAAGCACCTAATAACTAAACATGATGGTAATCATAAACAGGCATACAAACAACAATCACAGCAATATCGCAGGGTCCACACAACTCCGATAAGAAATCCTTACCTGAATAGGAAGACAATAATCACACAAGTAGACACCCGAGCTGCAAACGAACACGGGCTAGCTAACGGAAACCTAACAATCAAATAGTAATTAAATTACTAATTATAGGCCCTAAAATAAGATATGAAACAGAAGCTCGGGCTCGGGAGCAACTCACCCGGCTCGTCTGAGCACCAAGGGTGTCTCGGCTGCAAGGCACACGGCAAGGAAGCTGGCGCGCAAGGCAAGGCAAGAGCTGTGCTCGCTGGACATCGGGCGGCGTCACGAGGGCGTGCAGGCACGAGCTAACATTAACAGCAGTGGGCTCGCTGGGCGGGAAGGCGAAGGGCCCCCTACGGGCTTGCTGCGACGAGGGCTTGGCATGCAGTTCGCGTGGGCGGTGCGAGCGGTACAGATCAGCGGGGCGAGGCGAGCGTGCGGCTGGGAGGCTGGGCGTGTGGGGCTGCGGACGGGGCTGTCTCGGCTGGGAAGAACACACACATACACAACAAAACTTAGAGCTTGACCAGCAAGAAATCGACAACAACAACCCAGGAGGAAGAATCGAACAAGAAGAATCACTTACCCAGAATGGTCGATCGACGAAGGCTCTCGAGAGATGGGGGAATCGCAAACTGCACTGGAGCTTAGGAGAACGGCGAATTGCGCCTGACGATTTGGGAGAGAAAAGAATAAAACCTATTTTATCAAATAAATCCCACTTAAGTCTTGAAACCACGGCCAAACAATTTACCTGTGGAAAGAGAATCAGAAATCACCTACAGGTCAACTGGCAAAGCCCTACTGCTATCTAACCAGGCCACCCTGGTTCAAGCCGCAGTTGGTGCACCTTTATTCCGGCAAAACCCCACTTTTTATTTTTGCAACTCCCAACTCTCAAACTCAACCGGAATGCTACCAAACCCCAACTATGAACAACCAAGGATATAATTAGCTGAGAAAAGAAAGAAACAGCCCTAACGGCCCGACCAAATTACCAAAATACCCTTAGAACATACCTGGAAGATTAGGATGAAAACCTGGGCCGTTACAACACAAACCCGGCAAGGAACCCGTACCTGAAAAGTGGGAATATACGATAACCAAGAAGTGTTATCGAACTGCAGGAACAACACGAAACCTAGCAATAAAATCACCCAACACAATTAATTCTATGCAATAGATCAATCAACAACAAACAAACAATCAACAAGCCTCGGGATTAAGGTTTTACCCAAAACCAAGAAGAGCTTGCTCACGGTAGCTAGGCTCGGCAACAAGACAAGGTGGCTCGACGGGCGTGCGGCATTGCTGCGGATCAGCAAGAACGGCAACGTGGACGAGCTAGATCAGCAAGCTGCGCGGGACGGCGGCTGCGTGTGCATGTGCATCCGGGCGTGCTCGCACGGATCGGCTTCAGCGTGCGGCACAGCGACAAGGCAGCGTGGGCAATGTTGCGGCTGGTGCTCAGGCGGTGATGCGTACTTTGCGGCTGCGGTGAGGCGATGGGGCGATGGCGTCGATGCTAGCAGGCAAGGATCGCGTGGGCGAGCTGGTGTGCGATGCGGCTGTTCGGGGGGAAGGCTGCGCGGGTGAATGCGAGCGAGCGTGGGCTGCGGTGTGGCTGCTGGCTGCACTCGGTGCTGGGATGGGCTGCACTTGGGCGTGCGGCTGCAAGGACTCGGCTGCTTGGTTACGACAGCAATGGAGAGCTCGGCGATGGTGATGGGGCTTGGTGTTAGCCTTGGAGAAGAAGAAGGGTGAGTGAGGTGACAATCGGCCAAATGAGGGTGTTGAAGGAGATGATGGATCGGCTAGGGCTTCATGAGGAGTCAAATGAATTTTCTTTTAATTTTCTTATTTAAATTGCTCCAAAATTCCTCCTTGTGCTAAGTGTCCTTGGAGGTTCCCCCTTCGAGCCCTGGCAAACTCACTTTTAAAAACTTATTTTTCTGTTAAATCCCGATCAACCTCCAAACCTCTCCAAACAACTCCAGGACCTGGAACCTGAAACCAGAACACAAATAACAACTCAACATAGTATGAGACACAAACCGAAACCCTAAACAACTCTGCGTAACGGACGTGCATGTCCCTAGACTCAAGGTTCGTTATCAATCATATGGAAAGGGTCCTGCACATACTGTCTGAGCATCGATACATAGAACACATCGTGCACCATTGACAAGGATGGAGGTAATGCTAATCTGTAAGCAACTGTGCCAATCCTTTCTAGAATTTCAACCGTTCCTACGAATCTGGGGCTAAACTTTCCTTACTTGTCAAAACTCAAAACACCCACCTCTTTTAGGTGCAACCTTAAGAAATACGTGATTCCCCACTTCAAACATCAAATCTCGACGTCGAGCAACAGCTTAGGTTTTCTGTCGGCTCTGAGCTGTAAGCATTCTAGTACAGATTTTCTAAGAAACATCACTGGTCAATAGCAAAAGCTCGGTATCCAACCATTTCCTTTTCCCCACTTCCTCCCATAAAATAGGGGATATGCACCTCTTGCCATACAATGCCCCGAAAGGAGTCATCTCAATGGTGAACCGATAAATGCTATTATATGTGAAATCCATCAGATACAGAAGAACACAAAAACAACACAACACTCTGAAGCAACACTAAAAACAACAGATGTACCAACTCCATACCCTAAGCTCGAACTCCTAATGTACTGAGCGACGGGAGCCGACGACAACAAGCACAACCGAATATGAAAATCCAGCATAACAAGCTCAACAAATCCAAACACAAACTTTCTTGAATGACGAAACAGAAATAACCGCTTCCAAGAGTCACAACGACCCAACTTCTCTAGGGTCCGGATGGTCTAATCGCTTACGGATGAACGCTCTTCACTAGCTAACACTTTTTTTACGGTAATTCCAATCCACTTACTTAAAGTCACGAGGATCTCAGTTTTGTACCTTGAGTCACCACACAGAGCCTCACGTGTCTTGAGCAACTACCCAACTAGAAACAAACCTCGTGACGAACGAAGACAGAAAAAACGTCACCGAAACAAACTGACTGACGAGCTCTCTAACAAGAAAGTCCTAAACAGACCATTAACTGAGGGCACCACCAAAATCAAACAACGTTTCAGGCTCCAACTGCATGACTTGAAGAACAACTCACACCTGATCATCCAGACCAGGCCCTTTCTCGCTAGCTCAGGCTAGCTAAAAATGCACCAATACATTAACTAGAGGAAGTCCAACTTCCTAAGATAATCTACCATGCTTAAAGTAGTCAAGGGTCAATGCCCAAACTAACTCCAATGGTTCCACAAGGCCAACACCACCAACCATTAGGCTGACCAACAACTTGAGCAACAACACTGAAAAGAACAACAATTCCCAGTTTAGCAATCAGTTGACCAGGCCCGAATCCATCAAACAAGAACTCACACGACCTTAAGACTCAAGGATTGCCAATTCCCAAATTAACCCTACCGAGATCCCCTCGGTATCCAATGAACGTTGAGGTCGTGTTGACTGTCGTGGACAAGGCAATGCCTCGTCATTCCCCCGACCGTTGGGGCATTTAACAGTCTGCCACCCTCACCTAAGATTACACTGGGCTGCCGTTAGGGTTAGCTAAACCCTAACGACGGATCAGGGATGGAGTACTGCCTCGCATGTCCCTGCCACGGATGCAAGTTACGTTATGCATCCTCGCCCAGATGATGCTACCTATCAGAATTCTAAACTATAAACAGATAACAGCTAACAATCCAACACGTGCTCAGCAGAAACAATGACCCTAGCATGATACTACGAAGCAAGAACAGATAACGAGCATGCCAGAACAGAACAACCTAGCATGGAACTAACATGAGAAACATCACGAGAATCATGCCAGTCGGAATTCATAACAGAGCACCTATCCATTAACATGCTGATAAACATAAACAAGCACACAAACAACAATCACAGAATATACCTCAGGGCCCACACAACTCCGGTAAGAAATCCTTACCTGGTCAGAAGGCAACAACACACAAGGATCCTATGCTGCAATCGAACCCGAGCGAGCTATCGGGAACCTAACAAACAACAACAATTATCACAATCTATAGGCCTTAAATAAAAATACAAACAGGGCTCGACTCGGGAGCAACTCACATGGCACAGTATCGGGCGCTTGCAGACGAACACAGCTACACGCACCTTCAAGGCGCTGCTAGACGCTCTGGCGCGCGGTAGAAATTTGGTTGCGCGCGTGCGTCTGACAGACGACCGACGGACGCTGGCCGAAGCGCGACGGACGCTGCTCGAACGCTGAGCTGCTGCGTCTTGGACAGACGCGACGCACTGGCCGACACTGCGTATGACGACGGACGCTGGGCTGCGCGCGGACGAGATCGAGTGACGCGGGCGCTGGGGTTGCGCGCGGACGATATCGAGCGAAGCGGGCGCTGGGGCTGCGCGCGGATAGGCGCGCGGCGACGCGGATCGCCGCGAGCAGGCTGCTTCTTCTTGGCGATCGAGCGACGAGGCGAGGGGCATTGCGGTGGGCGATCCAGGGCGTCTGGCTGGGGTCCGCCACCGGCGACGCGACGGCCTGGCTGTGCGACGACTGCCGGGCGATCTGCGATCTTTGGGGTCGCGACAATTGGCGCTGCAGTTATCGGGCTGGTGCTTTGTGCGTTTGCTGCTCGGCTGGGGCTGGTCGGCTCGCTGCACAACACCAAAACTCTTAATCCTTCTTCTCTCGGCCAGCAAGAACAACACCAAACTAAAGAGAAAAAAGTGAGATCGAGGACGCTTACTCGGGACGAACGAGACGACAAAGCTACTAGGGAAGAAGCGCACGGCAAGGAGAGCTAGGGAGAATGGGGGTTGGGCGGCAAGGAGGATTTGGGAAGCAAAAGAAGAAAACCTATTTCTTTTCTCTTTTAATCAAACTCCCAAAATCGCGAAAACCAAGGCAAACCAAGGCATACCGCGAAATGAGCAACAAAAGCAACCTGTGGCCCAACTGGCAAGACCACACCTCTAACTCCCTAGCCACCCGGGGGGAAACCCAACAACAACACTTATAAACCACAATTTTACTTTAGCATCTCACCATGCCCAAACACATCCAAAAAGCGACCAAACCCTACATTTGACCATCCAAGAATAATATCATTACATGTGACCACTCTGGTGGCATACTCAACAAAACCACAACATGAGCTACAAACCAAACAAACAAACCTTATCAACTACCAACCACCCATGGGGTTAAGCAATTAACTTTACCACAAGAATGACAAACTCGACTATCAAAACCAATATAATCTCCAGTATCACAACATAGAGACAACTGTGTAGAAGGCAATCACTTGCTACCAATCTGACAACGAAAAGACGACATTGCAGAAAGCAAACACTTGCAACTCATCTGACGAATTAAACTCGGGGACCTCGATTGAGAATAAGAAATTAGAACACTTAAAACGACCAATTGACGACTTAACAAGGAAAAACCTTCCACTTTAGAGTTATTATCCGAGCAACTCATTGCGCTTCTGAGTCATTTGTACATCCATAAGACTTTTAATATTGGATCACCTAACAACAAAAAAAACTACCATGCAGCTTCTAGCAACCTGCTAAACAACTCCAACCTGATTACAAATCCAAGAGTCTTCGTTGCCCTAGACTAGTACGTGCAACAACTCAACTTATTTCTCAACAATTTATTGTAAAACTCACCTCAAAGACCTTCCAAAAAAGCGTTGCCTTAACACTGAACCCAATGATCGTCTCCAACAACTTAACAACTACCACTAAGCCACTTGCACGCATACATAACAAATAAGGGTAGTAAACAACCAACCTTACGGAACTTAACAACTCCTTGAACTACGCACTA
This sequence comes from Sicyos edulis, assembly GCA_036507275.1. Lineage (NCBI taxonomy): Eukaryota > Viridiplantae > Streptophyta > Magnoliopsida > Cucurbitales > Cucurbitaceae > Sicyos > Sicyos edulis. Next base: position 17,168,811 of record CM071849.1, on the reverse strand, counting down.
CGGTTCATTAGCCACAACAACCACAAACAACTTTACCCAAGATAAAATTAAACTTTACTTCCAAGGGAAAATCGAGTCACAACTTTCTATGTCGATTCCCAGCAATGATGTGGTTGACCAACAGTCACCCTTGGACAACGTCAAGCTAACCTCAGCTACTTATCAGTCAAGAAGTACTCGCACCTCGGTGGAGCACGAACTAAACCCTTTTTTTCTCTAACATACTTCCAACTAACCAATGGTCAACACCAACCCAAGGGTTTTACATGATAAACTCATCCTCAAATGCATACACCAACCACATAGCCACAATTTCTACTCCAACAAGCTACTCACTTAGAAAGACAGCATAACACTCCATCTTTACTTGCAACACATTGCCCACAACGAACCCTTACTCTGCTCGACACAAGGCATGATTACGAACTTAAAACAGAACAAGGATATATATTTGGTCTGTAACTTTCAACAATAGAAAGCTTGATTCCAAGGTATCAAGTTCCAGCAAAATGGAAGTTTAATAAAAAAAAAACTTAGGTATTGGAAGCTCACAATTGAGATTCCAGAGAACGAGCCCTCTAGGGTATTACCCGAAAAGCCACACTCAACCTGGATCACAACTCGGCCATCAACCTTATGATGAGATAGGTCAGTAGTTTACCACTCAGCTGAAAGTCCCACTAGTTTCGCACCAATGAGAAATACCTTAGAAACACTGAAGTTAACTCTCTATCTCTCCACCTGTAGAACCAACTAGTCTGCGCCTGAGAATCTCACCCTGAGGGAGGTCTTATGTAAGGACCCGACACTGTTTGGTCCTAAATGGCCCTTACTTAATGATGTAATAATTAAAATACGGGAATTAAAACTGAACTTAAATCATTCCTTTATAAAATTGAACAATTCCAAAGCATAAAAAATTTAACATCCAAATCATTTAGCCTCTGGCCAGAGCAATTTTAAAAACATTACAATTTCCAACAAAATTGTTTAAACAAAAGTAAACATGATAAGACAAGGAGATGCAACGGCCTTTCCCATGATCATCCAGCTCCTCCTCTAGCCACCTCGATGTTGTGCGAAGTTACCTGGTGGAAAAAAACCACAGAAAGGGTGAGTACAATTGCAGTCAGTAAGGATTCCTCAACCGAGGTACAATACGTACAACAAATCCTCTAGCATCCTAGCATACAAGCATCAAACAATAACATGGCAGTCTCAACAAGTACAAATAGTAGGATGAACAACATCAAGGGTCTATGCTCAAAGCTAGATAAGGTTAGTACACACTGGGCTAACAAACAGGACAACAACACGTTGGGCTAGTCGTGGATAAAACCGAGCCAGCACGCAACTCGACTGTCACTCGGGCAAGTCCTGCTCATACCTATCAGCAGCACACTGGGCTAACAGGGAATAGCAACACACTGGGCTAGTCCGGAGCAACACAGGCAGCCACACACTGGGCTAGCTGGGGATCAGCAACACACTGGACCAATCCTAAAAACTAGTCAACACACATTGGGCTAGTCCGGCTCATACCTGTCAGCAGCACACTGGGCTAACAGGGGACAGCAACACATTGGGCTAGTCTTGAGCAAAAGCAAGCCAGCACGCAACTCAACTGTCACTCGGGACACCCTAATAAACTTTTAACACTCTGGACAGCCTAGAGCTAATAGGGTCCAACATCCAACTAACTTATAATCAATAGCGTATTTGGAAACAAACAGAACAGTTAATAAACAGGAGAGTGCAACAGCAAAGTACAATAAACTGAATGTCAAGCCCTAGCAAACAGCACGAGTATAAACACAATATTCAGGGAACAGGGCATACATCATACAAGATCAGATCAACAAACAAACAGGAATTAAACATAACTATAAAAAACAGCATCCAGGAAACCTGCAAGAACCTATCCACTAGCAATATAATCCAGACAACCTGCAGAAACCTATCCACTAACAGTACAACATATAAACAAACAACCAGGAGTTATCATTGTAATGCGCAGGGTCCTAGCAGATCCTAACAATATAGAGTGCTCCTTGAGCAGCAGATCACCACACAAGCTAACCTAACAACAAGCCAACAATAGTTAATATCCAATTCCGAACAAACTAAATAACCAAACCGAAACAAGAGCTAGGGCTTTACCGAAACCCGAACAATCACTAACTCTGCAAGGGTGGTTTTGGCCAAGGCAAGCTAGTCCTCACAAGGAGCAACTTCAAAGTTCACTTTTACCAATCTCCGCTAGGGCATCACCAACAACACAAACCACAAGTTATTCTCGGTTAAACCTCAAACACACAACCAATAACTTCCATGTAGCTCTTGGCCATCATGGGGATCTTGGTAGCATAACTCAACCAACGACAACTCAACTCGCCTTGATGTCTCGGCAATGGAGGAAGCACAATGATGGTCTCGGCTAGCCCCTCAAACAAACACCCAAAGATCTCTGCTACGCTAGGCTTGCACAATAAGAGAAGAAGCTTTGGTTAGATCACAACCCAACCAACCAAGTTGGTTCTCGGCCAGATCTACAAATCCACACAACAAACACTTACCTTGAAGATCTCGGCAATGATGGCTAGAGAAGGGAGCTCTCGGATTTCCACCAAAAAGAAAAGAAGTTCAAGAAGATGAGCTTGGCAAGGAGATCTCGAATCCAAGCAACAAGAAGAGGATTTTTGAATCCAAGTTGGCTAGGAGATCTAGGACCTAGGCTTGAAGATGGTGAATGGCTAGATCTAGTGTGGCACAACAACAAGGAGAAGAAGAGTTTCTCGGATCTATGCTTGCAAGAGAAAAAGAAGCTTGGAAGAGGATGGAGCTTGAGAGCTTGGAGATTCGGCCAAGGGAGAATGAGGAAGAAGAAGAAGAAGAAGAAGAGAAGTGGGGAGGGTGTGGTCGGCTAGGGAAATGGAAAGGGAAGAAATGAGTTTTCTTTTTCTTTTTCTCAATTAAAAATACAACTTTAATCCTCCTTTTGGCAAATGTCAAACAAGGATCCCCCTTCGAGTCCCAACTTTAACACTTTTTAAAACTATTTTCTGTTTAATCCCGGACCACCTCCAAACCTCTCCAAACAACTCCCGAACCTGGAACCTGAAACTGGAACACAAATAACAGCTCAACAAGTCTGAAAAAACAAGCAAACCCCTAAACAATTACCAAAATACCCCTGAAGGCCAAATGACCAAAATGCCCCTAGAAGCTCAAACAGCCCTAACAACCTAATGAAAATTAACCGAACGTACCTAGAGAGCTGGAATGAAAACCTGGCGGCTATCTGAGTGCTGATGATCATGGGACACAACGATCTAACTTAGTAGTTCAGTCTACAGAATTTATGACTCTGAGCTTTGATACCAACTGTAAAGACCCGACTCTAAATGGTCCTAAATAGTCTTTACTTTAAGATGTTAATTCAGTAAGGCATGTAAGAGACTGAAAATTTAAAACATCTTTATTAAAATACTGAAATTAAAACTTCTTTGAGTTCACAAGGAAAATCTGTAAAACAAGCCTCTGCCAGAGTTCATAAAACAATTACAAAATCCCAATAACAGTGTTCAAGTTTCAAAGACACTTCTAACAAATGAAAAGACTCAGACAATGCAGCGGCCTTTCCCATGATCCATCAGCTCCTCTTCTAGCCACCTCGATGTTGTGCCAAGTTACCTGGTGGAGAAAACCACAGAAAGGGTGAGTACAATTGCACTCAGTAAGGATCCCCCAACCGAGGTACAATACGCACAACAAATCCTCTAACATCCTAGCATACAAGCAATAACTCACAACATGGCAGTCTCATACTATACAACAGCAGGATTACAATAACAAAGGTCTAAGCTCACAGCTAGACAAGGTTAGCACACTCTAGGCTAACAAACAGGAGAACTACTCAAGCAATCTCAAAAACTATAACAGTACAGCAAGCAAGGTTAGCAAACACTGGGCCAACTAAGGACAGCAACACACTGGCTAGTCCTGGACTGCAACACACTGGGCAGTCCTACTCAACCTGAATAGCAACACCCTGGGCTATCAGGGGACAGCAACACACTGGGCTAGTCCTGGAGCAACACGGGCAGCAACACACTGGGCTAGCTCGGGATCAGCAACACACTGGGCAAATCCTAAATATAGTCAGGACACATTGGGCCAACAAAGGGATAGTACACACTGGGCTAGTCCTGGACTGCAACACACTGGGCTTACAGGGGACATCAACACACTAGGCTGTCCTTAGCAAACCGAGTCAGCACGCAACTGGACTGTCACTCGAGACTCCCTAAAGACTCTAACACAATAAGAAACCTAGGTCTACAGAGCACATCAAACACAAGTTCAGGATACTAGAATATTTGCAGACAAGATAGGCAGTCAATAGCAAGAGAAAACAGTAGCATAAACAGATATTCTACATGCCAACACCCTAGTAACAATTCAAGGAAAACCTAGCTACCAACATGCTTAAACATACATATCCAGCAGAACATACACAACATACAATGCAGATCTCAAGCAACAGGGGATAAACAGAACTAAGCATGCTCAAGGACAAACATCCTACAGGGTACCTACAAGAAGCCTATCCACTAACAGTATATATATTCCAGATAACCTGCAGAAAACTTATCCACTAACAGTATATATTCCAGACAACTTGCAGAAAACCTATCCACTAACAGTTCAATGTAAAAACACTCAACTAGGAGATATCTGTTAAGACACTAATATCTTAACAAGCGCAATATAAATAAAATTGAAAAGATGATAAACGGAACACACGAGAACACTCTATTGATAATAGATAGAGGTTACAATACCGTACCCTTAGCCTTTTGAGAGGGCTAAGTCTCTCCCAATAGCCTTTCGAGAGGGTTATGTCTCTCCCGATGTCTTGAGCAAGACAACCAATACCAAAATATTTCCCTCCTTTCCAAATACCCTAGGACTCCTATTTATAATAAAATCCTTACATGCTAATTACTATTCTACCCTTACACATAATATACCCATTTTACCCTTAGTACTCTATCATATCCCCCATCGTGAAATACACCTTGGCCTCAAGGTGTGGGTTATACAACACATTACAAAAAAAAATTACCCATTGCACAACAAATTAAAATGCATATTTTTTTTTTTTACAACTTACCCCAACAAAATAACAAAGAATAATAATAATAACACCCCCTTTTTTTAAAATAAATGGCTCCCGAAACCACATCCTTCTTGCACAAGATAAATATCTTGTCCCATCACCACTTCATTAATGCAGCCACATTTCTTTCTCATCAACAAAAATGTCACATTTTCAATTTCCATAAAAAAATCACTTCTCCCATTAATGCTCACACATGGGCTCCCCTTTTCCCCTCCTTTCTTTACCAAATACCTTTTTTTTTTTCAGACTTCCCTCTCTTCAAACATTTCTTCTTTCTTTTTCCTTTCTTCTCCACTTCTCATACTCACCATTTTTTTTTTCAGACTTCCATCTTCTTCTTAAACATTTCTTCTTCCTTCTTTTCCAGGTTTTCTTCTCCATTGCTAACTCATGACTCTTATACTTCGACCACAAACAATGTCTACTATTTTGCTTCATCTCTGACCACCATTTCTTCACGGCTTCGTTTTCAATCGCCCGACATGGTCTCCCTCGTTTTCTTCTTCTCTTTCGAACTTTTTTCTTCGGTTGTACATTCCTTCGTCGCCATTTTCTTACCCGACGCTTGAATGTCCTCTTCTTCTGTTGCCAACTCTTGTTGGGTGGTACACGATCAAACTTCTCTTTTCTTCTTCCATATTTCTCGTTGCTCTTCTTCCAACCCTTTTTGTTTTTGCACACTTTGTTTATGTGCTTCTCTTGGTCTTTGTCTCTGTTGGATACTTGTTGGACAGATTTGTTGCTCATTGTTATTCTTGTTGGTTTGTCTTCTTCTTTTTCTTTGTTTAGTTCCCTTTTTGCCATCTTTTTTTCCTTTAGTTGGCTACAAATCTCCAACTGCTTTTGCATTTTCTCTAAATTTTCTTGGATCACCTTCACAACTTGTTTCATTTCTTCCCACATTTTTTTGGTCGTCGAGGCAAGTAACTCCATCAAGATTTCTTCACGATCCATCGCTTGAACTCTTACCCTAGGAAGAACCCGCTCTGATACCAATTTGTTAAGACACTAATATCTTAACAAGCGCAATAGAACTAAAATTGAAAAGATGATAAACGGAACACACGAGAATACTCTATTGATAATAGATAGAGGTTATAATACCGTCCCCTTAGCCTTTTGAGAGGGCTAAGTCTCTCCCAATAGCCTTTCGAGAGGGCTATGTCTCTCCCGATGTCTTAAGCAAGACAACCAATACCAAAATATTTCCCTCCTTTCCAAATACCCTAGGACTCCTATTTATAATAAAATCCTTACATGCTAATTACTATTCTACCCTTACACATAATATACCCATCTTACCCTTAGTACTCTATCAATATCAATGTAATGCCCAGGGCCCACACAATCCCGGCAAGGAACCCTTACCTGTCAATAGTAGAATCTAAACCCAGAAGTAGTCCTAAGCTGCAGATCACCACACAAGCTACCCTAATTAAGAAACAAAAGTTACAATCCAATTCACAACAATCCAAGCAACCAAACAACCAGGAATTAGGGCTTTACCGAAACCCGAGCAAAACTTCACTTTCTAAGGGTGGTCTCGGCCAAGGTAGCTCAAACCACAAACAAGAGAACTTCAAGCTTCTTCCTCTTCACTCTCGGCTAGGGCATACAAAATAACACAAAACACCACAAGGTTAAGCTTGGCAAGAACTCAACACACCAGCAAAGCACCTATAAGAGGCTCTCGACCAAGCAACACAAAACCAAATGACAACACATCAAGCTCACCCAACTCACCTAGGAGGATTCGGCAAGGCCTCCAATGCAGCTATGATGTCTCGGCCAAGATGGAAGGACACCCAAGAGAATTCGGCTAAGGCCTGCAAAACAACAAGGAAGAACTTGGTTAGAACACACACACCCAACAATGGTGTCTCTCGGCTAGATCTATTCTTCAAGCAAGCAAAAACAATCAAACACATACCTTAGGGCCTCGGCAATGGAGGAGGACTGAAGAGGGGATCTTGAGCTTGACTAGCTCCAACACCAAGAAGAAGAAGAGGTCTCTCGGATCTACCCTTGCAAGAGAGAAATGGAGAAGACAAAGGCTTGGAGCAATGGTGAAAATGGAGAAACTTGGTCGGCCAAGGAGGAAGAAGAACAAAAGAAAGGGTGAGGGAGAGATGGGGGCTCGGCTAGGGTTGGGGAAGGGAAGGAGAAAATGTTTTGTTTTTCCTATTTAAAATTCCTCAAAATTCCTCCTTTTGACAAGTGTCAAATGAGGTTCCCCCTTCGAGTCCCAACTTTAACACTTTTTAAAAGAATTATTGTTTAAATCCCGAACAAGCTCCAACCCTCTCCAAACAACTCCTAAACCTAGAACAAGCACCAAAATAATTTATTAACTCAACACAAGGCTAGAAAGTTACCAAATTACCCCCGAGAGGCCAAATGACCAAAATGTCCCTGGAGCCTCAAGAAGCCCTAACAGCCCAACCAACTAACTGAAAACCAACCAAACGTACCTGCGTAACCGGAAGAAAAACCTGGGCTGTTACAAAACTATAACGAGAAAACAATCACAGGAACTTCAATCTTCATTCAAAATATCTCATCACGCAATCACAAAAGGCTTAAATGTATAACATACTCATAAAGCCGTAAATAGTACAATATAACAATAATGAAAACATGTACAAATGTGCTCTTATAAACATTAACTCTCACAAGATACCTGATGCCGATCGGCTGTTGAAGACCATGGGACTCAAACGACTCACATTGTAAGTCAGTATACATAATCTATAACTCTGGGCTCTGATATCAACTGTAAAGACCTGACCTAAATTAGGGTCTCAACCTAGGCCCTTACCCTAGATGCATGGTCTTTAAAACAATCATAACAAGGCATGTTTAAATCAATTTTAATTCAGATACAAGGACATAATTTCGAGTTTGAAATTCAAGCCAAGTAGTAGTAGGGTACCATGAGAAAAACATTTAAAACATAGAAAGCCGACTATAATAATAATCATGCCTCAAACTCAGTTCATGCAGAAGGAAAAATAAAATAAAACTCTATGCATGATGACGACGACATCCCATGGTCAACTCAGCTCTAATCAGCCATCCCGGTATAGCTCGTGAGAACCTGTGGAAAACCATAGAAGGAAAGGATGAGTTTTGACACCTAGTAAGGATCCTCAACTCAGGATCAGACATGAATACAAACAAGAGCAAATAGCACATATACAAGCTTCATCATCAGAATCTCAATCAAGCATCATCAATAACTCAATAAATCATTATCAATATCTCAATTATCATTGTCTCAATAACAATGGGCACAAAACCCCTCAATAATTATGGGCACAAACCCCTCAATAACAATGGGCACAAAACCCCTCAATAACAATGGGCACAAACCCCTCAATATCAATGGTGTATTCTCTAATTAACATAGGCATCATTAATCACTATTCAGATGCAATACTTATAGCATACTAGCCTATCAAAATATTGAAATCTAAATAAAAAATAAAAAATAAATAAAAAAAATCCCTTACTTGGCCGAATTCAAAGGTTCTACGAATTACAAGCCTAGAATGTCTCTCCTAAACTTTTTCAACTTCTGAAGCCTATAACACGTAAACGGATCAAAATTGGCACCTTAAACTGCCGAAAACGAACTCAAGACGCTGAACTTGCAAAAATATCTCAAAATGCCAAATTGGACCCTAACACCCGATGGTGGCTATGCGCACCTCTCAAACTTAACTCAAAGTACGAAAACGACCCGGATCAAGCTGGTAAAAAAAAATAAGTAGTTGATCAACCTATAATTCCCTTGACTCGTTCCATATATATATAAGCCTAAACAGTAGCTCCAATATATAAATGAAAAAAAATGAAGTTTCACTTTAAAAATATAAAACTAAAAGTTTCACTTTATAAATGTAAAACAGCCGGTTTTCCTTAAAATTTATATACACATACATATATAAGTTAAACACAGAGATTAGAAATTCATACATTGGATTGAAGGAGCTCCTCGATGGTGGTGCTGAATTTGAGTGGTAGTGAGAAAAGGGCTAAGAAATTAAATCATGGTGGTGGTCTTCGAATGAGCGGTAGTTGATTCAAAACTTAATTAGGGGCGGTGGAATATTACTTGGAGGCAGCCACTTGCTTGAGTGGAGGCGGAGGAATCCAATTGTGCGGGTGGGAAGGGTTTTCTTTTCTTTTCTCCTATTCATGTATATGTATATGTATGTTTATTATTTGTTTCAAAAAAAAAAATGTGTATGTTTATTATTATTATTATCTAATTATTAAAAATGACAATATGCTTTTCCTTGAATAATTCCCATTGCAAATAAAATCTTTCTTTGGTACAGTTAATTAACTTAGAATGTTAGGGATGATTAGAAGACCTTTTTATTTTCTTCCAAAGACAAATCCAATTTTCTCCATTAAACTCTAAGGTTGCAGATATGGATAAAATAATTGAATTTTATTTCTAGAAAAATCCCTTCCAACTTTACTATTTTTAAAAAAATCATATTCAAGGTTCCATTATCTCCATATATTAATTTCTTGGGTCGTTACACAATGCATGTGCGCACACACTGCATGCTGCTGCAAATCGAGTAAATGTAGGCATGCACAACTACACCGATCAAGATACGCATGCCTAACTAGACTCGGAACGGTGTCCACTAATCCACAGTGGTGACAACATACGTTGTGTCCGCTCTCATCCTCTATATGATGACAACCTAACCGAAGCTATGCCTTAGAGTTTACTTGCTCAGCTCATAACAAAACACAACATGCTTAACAGTAAAGACAAGGAAAACCCTAGCATGCTACTAATAGATATGTCACAAGGAGTCACAACATGCTCTCAAACAAACAGGAAATAACCTAAACCTATCCACTAAGACATGCTAGTCAAACAGTCAGGATACAACATCAACCTATCCACTAAGCATGCCAGTTAAACAGTAAAACAAGCAACATATAACACTATCAATGTATATTCACGCAGGGTCCACACAACAACGATAAGAAATCCTTACTTGAAATAGAACAATACAAACAGTATATGCTTCTTGAGTTGCAGATAACCAACCACGAATAATCAACCTAGACAACAGTAATAATTAACAGTTAATATCTATCAGCTAACTAATTTTCCAGGCTAACCAAAAGCAATAGGGCTCAAGAACAGGGGCTACCCAAACCGAAGGGCAGGCTCGGTAGCACGGAGCCAAAGCCGCAGCAAGGACAAGGCACGACGAGTGTGTGCGGCAGGGCTAGCACGGCGAGGTTGTGCGTGCGACACGGAGCGGTTGGGCATGTGCCAAGCTGTGCAGCACGGCTGCGACAATGAAGTTGGGCGTGTGTGGCACAATGCGGTAGCTGCAAGCGTGATGTAAAGACCCGACCCGAATGGGGTCCTAAAATGGGCCTTTACCTCAATGCATGCATTCAAAAGTTAAAGACAATATGCAAGAATGGTTTTCGGATTCTAAGTGAAAACTAAAACATACAAACAACCATTTAAAAAGTCAATATAAATTCCTGAAACCTATCCCTGTTTCCAAGCACCTGTTCCAAGACAAATACGTTACCAAAACTCACTCTGATCAGAGATTTATTTAAAACATTCAAAACTTTCCAATAGTTACAACAGTGCTAGAATCTGAAAAACAGTCAGAAATCAACCTAGGGTTCCGTGCCCAGCTACATGCATTCAGAGGAAAGTAAAACACAAAGAATCATAGACATAAACTCAGAGTTCGAACAACGGGTTTCCATGATCACAGCTCCTCCTCCAGCCATCCTGTCTCGCACCATGGTTACCTGTGGAAAACCACAAAATAAGGGTGAGTAACGAATTACTCAGTAAGAATCCCTAACCGGGGTACAATACGATATACATGGTCATCTAGCAGAAAGGTTGTAACGACCCGACCCGAATGGGGTTCTAAATAGGTCGTTACCTCAATGCATGCATACAAATTTACAGAAAATTTGCAAGATGGTGTTCGGATTCTAAGAAAAAAAACTCAAACATAAAACATCATTTAAAATCAACATTTAATTCCTGAAACCTGTCCCTGTTTCCAAGCACCTGTTCCAAGACAAATACATTTACAAAACCTACTCTGATCAGAGATTTATTTAAATCAGACAAACTTTACAACAATGCTAGAATCCGGAAATACATTCAGAAAACACCATAGGGCTCCGTGCCCAACTACATGCATTCAGAGAACATTTAAATCATAACATAAACATAAGACTCAGAGTTGAACAACGGGTTTCCATGATCACAGCTCCTCCTCCACCATCATCTGTCTCGCACCATGGTTACTGTGGAAAAAACCACGAAAATAAGGGTGAGTAACGAATTACTCAGTAAGAATCCCCAACCGGGGTACAATACGATATAATCAGATCATCTAGTACCAAAGCATGCAAGCAAACAGCTACCAACACGGATCATGGCTCAACGAGCTCATAAAACAAGATCTGAGTCATCGGAAGTCTCCTACTTCCGCCTAAACTGGGATTGGATACATCTTTGTCAATCTGGGACATCACCGAGGTATCTGTCACTCGGGAGAATACATCGATCCCTAGAATGTCCTCAAGGGGGCCTCCTTGCCCTTGCACTAATCTGGACTTACGGAGAGTACCCGAAGTCGGGCTCTAACGGAAGGAATGGTGTACTCACGAACATTAGCCCGGGAGCTCTCCGAACCGGGCAACTAACGCAGTGTGCGCGCGCACCGCATGCTCTCTGAAACCGGCGTAAATGCGGGGCCTAAGGGCAAACTACGCGGGCGTGCACGCATGCATATGACTCGGAAGCGGTGTCACGATCACGATGGCGCGAGGACCTCGGCGCTCATCATGCGGCTGATCCACCGACTGAGAAGCTAAGAACCGGCCAAGGTAGTCTTACACCGTTGGCGGGGTTCCGCTCTAGCGAGCTACAAACTAGGCTATTGCCGGGTGGGTAGCTAAGTCCACAACCGGCGGGTCGGGGAGGGTAGCAAGATACGTTATCTTTGCGCACACTTTATTCCCGACACGAGCTAAATCCACCTTAGTGACCGGGGAAGCAAGATACGTTATGCTTCGCACACTACTCCCGATCGGTGGGGACAAAGTACGTTATGTCCGCTCACCTGCGGATGATGACAAACCCTACAACTCTATCTAAGAGTCAGAGCAAAAAGCAATGATTCTGGCTAGCAAACAAAGACCGACATCAATCACACTACCTAGCATGATACTACGAGCTTAGCGGGAATCACAAGCATCTTTGTGAGAACAAACCTAGCATGGCACTAACATGTAATATCAAGCAAACATGCTAGCAGAAATCAATCAAAGCTGCTCTATTATTATCATGCTCATAACAGTCAGCAAACAAGCAAGGCAAATCATGAAAATATCGCAGGGCCCACACAACTCCGGTAAGAAATCCTTACCTGGTCGGAAGGCAACAACACACAATAAAATTAACTGCGATCGAACCCGAGCAACCTATAACGAGCCAAACAAACATATCAATAATCATAAAATAGCCCTAAATATAATAAAATAAATAGGGCTCAGCTCGGGAGCAACTCACGAGGCGCGGCTGACACGCGAACGAGCCATGCATTTGCACGGGCTAGGCGGTGATGGGCGCAAACAAAGCGCGCTGGCCAGGCTGGCCGCGCGCGAGCGCGCTGCGGAGGGTGTTGTTGGCTGCGCGCGGCGGCGCACGCGAGCGACACAGAGAGCACGGGCGCGGGCGCTAGCTCGGCAATCTACAAGGCGAAGGCGCGCGACACGGGCGCGGGGCGCTTCGACTTCGGTGGCGACGCGACGGCTTGCAGACACGCACAGGCGACGAGAGCGGCGAGCGCGATCGGCGGGCGAGCTGGCGCGACACGAGCGACGGCGAGGGCGACCACAGCGACGCCGCGGCCGGCGACCGAGCGGCGACGAGTGGCTTCGGCGTAGGGCGCGCAGCGGGCTGCACCTGCGCGCGGCGAGTCTGGGCTAGCTAGCTCGGGCCGGCTTAGGCGAGCCGAGGGGCTACACGGGTCAATGGGCGAGCCAAGGGGGTTGATCGGGCTAGGATGGGGGGTGCTCGGGGAGAGAGAGAGAGAGAGAGAGAGAGAGAGAGAGAGAGAAAAGAGAAAAAAAATAAAAAGAAAAGAAAATGAATTTGGAAAAGAAAGGAAAATGGGAAAATAAAAAGGAAAAAAAGGGATTTTATCCAAAAAAATCCAACCTTATCCACTAAAAACCTCAAAATCCCATTTCCCGGCTTCCTCCTTCGAGACCCGACCGAAGCAATCTTTTCCAATAAATCAAACTCACTTAAATCCAACTCCCAAAGCAACACTAAGGGCTCGAGCTCGAATTCCAAAGGAAAAACACAACCAACCAACACTTTGCCAAAGCCCAAACCACAACCGAGCATCCAACCGACTAGCCCAAACACCACGGGACTCGCAGCCACCAACAAACAAGCCTCGACAAAGGCAGGAGCTACCTCGAAGCCCAGAAAACCACAAATCCTGCCCGGGAAGCCAAAAGACCAAAATACCCCCAAGGGTCAAAACAGCTCTAACGGCCCAACCAAACAACCGAATCTTGACGCGAAGGCACCTCGAAAACTGGAATAGGAAACTGGGCTGTTACAATACTCCTTCCTTTTAAGACTTTAGTCCTCGAAAGTCCTAAGACGAAACAGCTCCAGGAAAACTCCACTGATCCAGCCAACTGAACTTCTCGGCCAACAACACTAGCCCTCTCCGAGAACCAAACCCTCTTGGGTTCTCAAAAACTCAAGGCCACAATACCATCCAGACTGGGCATACGCTGAACTCCAAAGGGAAAAGACGGCAAACCACGTCCTCAACTCGCACCAACTCTCAAAGGGTGCTACTCTCAACAAACTCGAGGACGGGCCACAAGCTCTGAAACTCTACACCACGCACTGGCGAACTCCTCTGGAAACTCACAGCTGCTAACAAGCAGCCTCAACCCAACAACAAACTGGCCAAACAACTGAACCTTCCAGGTTCCAGAAAACCAAACAGCCAACAAACAAAGAGACCTCTCAACGGCTGAAAGCAAACTTTTCCATGCAAACCTACTAGCAATTGGCCAAAGAAAACACTGCCAGGCAAGGAAACCACCAAAATTCCTCTCAAGGAAAACTCGGGCTGCAAGGACTAAACCATCACGCAGCTCTCTGCGGCACAACACCTTGAGGAAAACAGCTCAACGGCTTTACCAACCAAAGCCACAGCACCTCTGTGCCAACTCACTCAAACGGCTCTGCTACTCCAACTGCGAGCGCACAACAACAAGGAGCAAAGCTCGAGAAGGGCTTGCTCAGCAAAACTCAAACCAAACTCAGAGACTAGGGGGAAGGGAAATCTTCGATCCCCAAAAAAAAATGACAACTTGCAAGAAACAACTCTTACTGGCTGGCCACCGCCCTTGCGGGGACAAACAACTCTTGCTTGCTAACAACACAAAGCAGGGACCCTCTCGCTGGGCTGACCGCTGCGCTACTCTAACCAACTACACAACTCAGGAGCTAAGCTGACTCCTGCCAAACGGGAAACGACTTTCCCAGCAAGCAAACTCTAAAGGGCAGCGAACTTCACACAAGCTCGCTGACTAGCTCAAACCCAAGGCAACAGCAACCAACTCTCTTGGAAGCAACAACAAAGGGAAAACTCAACCAACCGGATCACAAATCCGGAACCAACAAAACTTACTCAACTGCCGAGGGAGGGGCCAACTCCCAAAACTTCCTGACTAGGAACAAGACCTCAGGGCAACGCCCTCCAGCTAGAACCGAACTAGCTCTCGAAACAACAAGAGGACCAAACCTCACACGAGGCTAAACAACCTTTACTGCAGCCTCTAGAATACCATCCAAGAGTCCACCTAACTGGACAAACAACTGCTTCCAAACAGCCAACAAACTTTTCCTTCTTGCTAGCACCTCTACCATCAACTCATGGCTACGGGAGAAATCTGACATCTCTCAGGAGGAAACGGCTCTTACAAGCAGACAACCGAAGGATAGAGAGCTCCACATACGCTCACTGTCTTGCTCCACCAGAGCAACCACATCTACATCTCACGGGGCAACAACAGGGGTCCACCTCAGACTGAACCTCCAAATGCCAAACGGGGCAACTCGACATCCTAGAAACAGGAAAACAACTAACTGGACACGAACCATTCGTCCCACGAGCAAAGCTAATCTCTAGCAGCTCCAAACCACACCTTGGTCAACACCAAGCATCAACTTGCCACCGCACCGGAACCAATCCGGATTCTGCTCCAAACAAACTCTGGCTTGCTAGTCTACCAAGACTGCTAGCAACTCAACCGAGGCTACAAACTACACGCCTCAAGCTTGCCCACTGAAACTCACTACCTGGGCCTGACTGAGCTCTGGAGAGACTCTCCTCAACCTAGGGATCCTCCGATCACCCTTCGACACACACGGTCGACTAATGAGCTAACAGCCAACTGCCTGAACAGGCACAACTCTCTCCAGCATCTCAACCATGCAGGCCAACTCCAACTCCTTGGGAACCAAGAGGACCCAAAAATGCTACCGAATGCGTCATCCTCCTACTCAAACATCAGCCACAACAAGGCTTCTACCCAAGGAAAGGATCCAAACAACTCTCTTAGCCAAGGCGATCAGAAACTGCGCGGCTTTGCTACCACCGCACTTGTTCAGTTTCCAACTGAACTCCAACCGAAGGAACACCAAAAGTTCCAACTCCACACAATGCTAAAAGCTGAGGCAACCTTGCTCTACCAAGGCATAACCATGCCACACCGAACTCACTTTATACCAAGCCTCTACCAAGGGTGCTTACACATAAGGCATCCAAAACCTCTCGCAAGGCATCAGCTCATCTCGCCTCAAAAGCATCCAACTCGCCTCATGGCATCCAACTCGCCTCATAGGCATCCAGCTCATCTCATGAGCATCCAACTCGGGTCCCTCTGCTGGACCAAACTCGCATCTACGATGCTCAACTCTCCTCAGATAAAGGCACTCGAAGGTAGTTGACCGTACTACCAACCACAAGAAAACTCTTGGCCTTAACACTAGCGCGAAACTCACGCGCACCAACACTTGCCAACCGGCAACCTACTGACTTACTCAACCTCCAGAAACACTGGGAAGAGGCTCCGGCTCCTCTCGAGCATCCTTTCGCTTGTAGTCCATCGACTACCACTGAACAAGCCCTCTGGCACGACCTAAACAAGTGCAACTGCCATAAACGGATCCAAGGCTAAAGGAGTGCGCTGAACTCCGAACGGCATAGAACCATCTGCTATGCCCAAGCCAAACTCAAGCCTGAACCAGACTTAGTGCCAAAGTGGCACACCAACCAATGCATCTCAAGTGCTACTACTACAAAATCCACATCTTACTACAGATGGGGCCAACAAGGTCACTACCTCAAGTGAGAACAACTCTGGCTAGGCATACAAGGGCTCAACTCAAACAACCATGCCTATGGCATCTCATCAAACCGAAGGCTCACAGCCTACACTAGCATCTCCTCATGATACTGAACAAAACTCTGGCCGGATCTCTCAACATGCAGCAGCTAGCTCCTCTCTAGGAGCTCACCAAGGAAGAGTGCTCAACTCTACCAAACATCTAAGGAAACCACCAACGGATCCAGTCCGACGGGAACACTGCTCGCCGCACCCTTAACCACAGGGTTCCAGCTCACTGGCTGCAACAACAACACTTTATGGGAGCACAACTCTGCAGCTACTCACTGGGCAATCAACAATCTGCTAAGGCTCAAGATCAACACTTGAGCTACCCAGGCTAGTCCACACGGGGACCTGCTCCACAAGCATCCTCATCGGCATAAACCTGCTGATCATGCCCTCCCGGGAACCTCTGGGGCTACAAGAGCTACTGGAGGGAAATGCTGAAACAAACTCTGCCAACTAGGCTATCTGTGCCCGGGACTCCTCCCTACGCGCTACGAACTGCACCTGGGTCTCCGCTCTCTGATAGTTAAAGACCTGCCATCAAATCTCTCATGGCTGGAGCACACTCTGCTCAAGGAGTCTCACTCTGAGGCGCTGCTAGCCTCTAACCCCTCCTCTAGGCAACTCAACTGCCAGGGCCAACTCTGGCCAACGGGCCTAACAACCCTGGACGCGGCCTCAACATCAACACGATCAGTCCAACTCCTCGGTCGGACATGCCAAGCGTCCTGCTCCTCTGGGTGCGATCAACATACTGGCGATCTGCACAAAGCACCTCCACCCTCTCACTAGGGGAAAAGAAGCAACTGGGCCACAAATGGCCAATGGGAGTCTAAGCTCTGCCTCCCTCGGGGACGAAGTCCCAGGGCATCCGAATATATCTGGATACCTCAACAAGCCACAACATACATCACACACTACGGGAAGTTGGCATGATGGCGCTCTAAACCCAAACCAACAACGAGTCAGAACCTGCTCGAAACCGCTCCACAACTCTACACAAGGCATAACTAGATGAAAAGTATTGTAAATTCTTACCCCTTTCTTTAAAACAGTAAACTTAGGCGTACCTGATCACTGTCGGAGTGCTGATGATCATGGAAAAATGACCTACAACAAAGGTCAGTCTACAGAATCTATGACTCTGAGCTCTGATACCAACCTGTAACGACTCGACCCGAATGGGGTTCTAAATAGGTCGTTACCTCAATGCATGCATACAAATTTACAGAAAATTTGCAAGATGGTGTTCGGATTCTAAGAAAAAAAACTCAAACATAAAACATCATTTAAAATCAACATTTAATTCCTGAAACTCATCCCTCTGTTTCAAGCACTGTTCCAAGACAAATACATTTACAAAACCTACTCTGATCAGAGATTTATTTAAATCATACAAACTTTACAACAATGCTAGAATCCGGAAATACATTCAGAAAACACCCTAGGGCTCCGTGCCCAACTACATGCATTCAGAGAACATTTAAATCATAACATAAACATAAGACTCAGAGTTGAACAACGGGTTTCCATGATCACAGCTCCTCCTCCAAACCATCTGTCTCGCACCATGGTTACCATGGGAAAAACCACGAGAAATAAGGGTGAGTAACGAATTACTCAGTAAGAATCCCCAACCGGGGTACAATACGATATAATCAGTCATCTAGTACCAAAGCATGCAAGCAAACAACTACCAACACAGATCATGGCTCAACGAGCTCATAAAACAAGATCTGGAGTCATCGGAAGTCTCCTAGTTCCGGCCTAACTGGGATTGGATACACTGTCCAATCCTGGACATCACCGAGGTATCTGTCACTCGGGGGGAATACACTGATCCCTAGAATGTCCTCAAGGGCCTCCTTGCCCTTGCACTAATCTGGACTTACGGGAGAGTACTCGAAGTCAGGCTCTAACGGAAGGAATTGTGTACTCACGAACATTAGCCCGGGGGAGCTCTCCGAACTGGCAACTAACGTGTGTGCGCGCACACCGCATGCTCTCTGAAACCGGCGTAAATGCGGGGGCCTAAGGGCAAACTACGCGGGCCAGGTACGCATGCCTATGACTCGGAGCGGTGTCGCGATCACGATGGCGCGAGGCCGTCGCTCTCATCATCTGTGCCGCTGATCCACCGACACGAAGCTAAGAACCGCCAAGGTAGGCTTACATCGTTGGCGGGTTTCGCTCTAGCGAGCTACAAACTAGGCTATTGCGAAGTGGGTAGCTAAGTCCACAACCGTGCGCGTCGGGAGGGTAGCAAGATACGTTATCTTTGCGCACACTTTATTCCCGACACGAGCTAAATCCACCTTAGTGACCGGGGAAGCAAGATACGTTATGCTTCGCACACTACTCCCGATCGGTGGGGACAAAGTACGTTATGTCCGCTCAGCCTCTGGATGATGACAAACCCTAAAACTCTATCTAAGAGTACAGAGCAAAAAGTAATGATTCCTGGCTAGCAAACAAAGAGCGACATCAATCACACTACCTAGCATGATACTACGAGCTTAAGCAGGAATCACAAGCATCTTTGTGAGAACAAACCTAGCATGGCACTAACATGTAATATCAAGCAAACATGCTAGCGAGAATCAATCAAAGCTGCTCTATTATTATCATACTCATAACAGTCAGCAAACAAGCAAGGCAAATCATGAAAATATCGCAGGGCCCACACAACTCCGGTAAGAAATCCTTACCTGGTCGGAAGGCAACAACACACAACAAAATTAACTGCGATTGAACCCGAGCAACCTATAACGAGCCAAACAAACACATCAATAATCATAAAATAGCCCTAAATATAATAAAATAAACAGGGCTCTGCTCGGGAGCAACTCACGAGGCGCGGCTGACACGCGAATCGGCCATTTTGCCGCAGGCTAAGCGGTGATGGCGCAGACAGCGCTGGCCTGGGCGCTGGCTGGCGCGAGCCGCGCGCACGAAGGGCGCTGGCTCTGCGCGGGCGACGGCGCTGCGCGACCGACACGGCGCGCGCGGAACGGGCGCTAGCTTCGGTGGCTGGCGGCCCAGCGCCGCACGCGCGCTTCGGCAATCTGAGGCGAAGGTGTGCGACACGGCGCGGGACGCGCGATCAGTCTTTGGGGCCGCGCGACTCGGTAGGGCGACGCGACGGCTTGGGCGACACGGACCAGAGCAGAGCAAGGCGGCAACCTCTGTCTTGAGCGAGCTCGGGCGACACGAGCTGGGCGAGGGCGCGCGACTCTCGGGCTGGGCGACTGGCGGCTCAGCACCGGGCGAAG
Organism: Sicyos edulis; assembly: GCA_036507275.1. Classification (NCBI taxonomy): domain Eukaryota; kingdom Viridiplantae; phylum Streptophyta; class Magnoliopsida; order Cucurbitales; family Cucurbitaceae; genus Sicyos; species Sicyos edulis. The sequence continues at coordinate 17,148,834 of CM071849.1, read as the reverse complement.
GCGCGGCGCGCGCTGTAGTACACACACGGCGGGGAAATGGGCTCAGGCTAGCTCGGGCTAGGCTTGGGCGAGCCAAGGGCTGCACGGGCTGGGGCTGGGCGAGCCAAGGGGGCTGCTCGGGCTAGAATGTGGGGTGCTCGGGGAGAGAGAGAGAGAGAGAGAGAGAAAAGAGAAAAAAATAAAAAGAAAAGAAAATGAATTTGGAAAAGAAAGGAAAATGGGAAAATAAAAAGGATAAAAAGGGATTTGATCCAAAAAAATCCAACCTTATCCACTAAAAACCTCAAAATCCCATTTCCCGGCTTCCTCCTTCGAGACCCGACCGAAGCAATCTTTTCCAATAAATCAAACTCACTTAAATCCAACTCCCAAAGCAACACTAAGGGCTCGAGCTCGAATTCCAAAGGAAAAACACAACCAACCAACACTTTGCTAAAGCCCAAACCACAACCGACCATCCAACCGACTAGCCCAAACACCACGGGACTCGCAGCCACCAACAAACAAGCCTCGACAAAGGCAGGAGCTACCTCGAAGCCCAGAAAACCACAAATCCTGCCTGGGAAGCCAAAAGACCAAAATACCCCCAAGGGTCAAAACAGCTCTAACGGCCCAACCAAACAACCGAATCTTGACCCGAAGGCACCTCGAAAACTGGAATAGGAAACTGGGCTGTTACAAAGGTATGCAAGCTATGAATATAAACACAGAAGAGAGCACATAGCTTAAATCCACACATAAACTTCGGATGCCATCTCAGGGTCTTACTCCAGAATAATCCACCTCATGATACGATCCTATACGAGAAGCAAGTCTCGGCCTCAACTCGCTCTCTTGTCGATACGAAAGGTGCACGGCTCAAGATCCCGAGAGCTCTCGGTCGTGCTGTAATGGCGTGTGTGCGCCCACCGCATGCTCACGCAAACCATGGGGTGTCGGGTCTAGTGGCAAGTCGCCGAGTCGATCACCATGCCTAACTAAATCTCTGGATTGGTGTCACCGACATAGGGTGTGAGACACGGACACGTGAACTATGTCGGCTGAACCACACGCACCGAGGCTAAGGAACCGGTCATGGTAGGCTTACACCAGGAAGCGGTCCTTGCCCTAACAGGTGGCAATCAAGGGCTACGGCCGAACACGCTGAGGACGTGCAGACTGCCAGGGACAAGGCAATGCCATGTCATCATCCCGACCGTTGAGGCATTTAACAGTCTGCCACCCTCACCCAAGATTGCAAGGCCTGCTGTTATGGTTAGCTAAACCCTAACGGTGGATCAGGGAAGGAGTACTGCCTCGTACGTCCCTGCCGTGGATGCAAGTTACGTTATGCATCCTGTCCCGGATGATGCTACCTACCATATCTCAAACCTATAAACAGTTACAGCAAACAATCCAATACGTGCTCAACAGATACAACGAACCTATCATGATACTACGAAGCAAGAACAAATAAGGAGCATGCGAGAACGGAACAACCTAGCATGGACTAACATGAGAAACAACATAAGAAATCATGCCAGTCGGGAATTCAGAGCAGAGCACCTATCACTAGACATGCTGATAAACACAAATAAGCATACAAACATCAATCACATATAATATCGCAGGGCCCACACAACTCCGGTAAGAAATCCTTACCTGGTCGGAAGGCAACTACACACAAGAATCCTAAGCTGCGATCGATCCCGAGCTAGCTAATGAGAACCTAACAAGCACAATAATTATCACAATCCATACACCTAAATATAATAAAATAAACAGGGCTCAGCTCAGGAGCAACTCACACGGCACGACTGACGCGCAGACGGACAGGCTGCATGGTCGGGGCTGCTGCTGGGCTCTGATGGGCGACAGGGCTGCGCACATGGGCATGTTAGGGGCCGAGCCTCGCGCGCATGGGCGTGCCTCGATTGCGCACGGGCATGGGTGTGGGTGTGCCTCGCTCGCTGCATGGTCGGGGCTCTTCTTTGGCGCCGATGGGCGCGCGGTGCTGCGCGCGCGCGCCGGGCGCGGGCTGGGCGGCGCAGCGCGCTGGGCGCGACAAGCGACGCGAAGCGCGGCGGGCGCTGGCTGCACGCGGACTGAAGGAGCGACACCGCACGGGCGGTCGCGCTGGCGCAGACGAGCGACGGTGTAACAGCCCAACCCATCGCTAGCCAAGATATTGTCCGCTTTGGCCCACTGGCTTCACGGATTTGTTTCTCCCCCCCATGGGGAAAATGCGTCTTGCTAGGGAAAGGTGTCCACACCCTTTATAAGGAGTGCTTCGTTCCCCTTCCCAACATATGTGGGATTCCCCTATGGGTTTCCACCTCCCCTTAGAGGTCCAACGTCCCGATGGACCCGGCACACCGGTCCGATGCCTGGCTCTGATACCATCTGTAATGGCCCAACCCATCGCTAGCCAAGATATTGTACGCTTTGGCCCACTGGCCTCACGGATTTGTTTCTCCCCCCCATGGGGAAAACGCGTCTTGCTAGGGAAAGGTGTCCACACCCTTTATAAGGAGTGCTTCGTTCCCCTTCCCAACCGATGTGGGATTCCCCTATGGGTTTCTACTGTAAAGACCCAATCCGAAAAACGGTACTAAACCTAGGGCTTTACTCAGCATGCAAGTGAAAAGCATAAAAGGACCCGGCTGGGGTCAGGTTGAAAAAAAACATAAGAGCGAAAAAACATTAAAAACAAAGTAAACATTCATTCAAATTAAAAGCAGTGACTGATCAGTACTTTCCTTAAAAATAATAAAATAGTTCAAATCCTGAGTTTTCCCTACAGACCAAAGTCCAACTACATGCTGAATTCAAAAACAGTAAAATAAGACACGGCCAGTGTCGTCAAGACATCCATGATCCCCAGCTCCCTCCGCTAGCCGCCTCGGTCTTTGTCCCAAGTTACACATGGAAGAAACCACAATAAGGGTGAGTATAAACATACTCAGTAAGAATCCCCGACCGGGGTACGATACGATGCAATCAATCATCTAGCAACCTAGTACACATGCAAACAGTTATCAACACGGATCTTAGCTCAATGAGCTCACAAGGCAAATCTGGAGTCCTCGGAAGTCTCCTACTTCCGACCTAATGATTGGTTCTCATAACCAATCTCGGGACATCTCCGAGGGTCTTTCTCCCTCGGCCAATTGATCAGATCAAAAACCGATCCCAAAGATGTCCGACACCTTCGAGGGTCTTTCTCCCTCGACCAATTGATTAGCTCAAGAGCCAATCCCAATGGGTGTCCTCAAGGGCCTCTTACCCTCGCTAATAAATCTGGACTATCGGGAGGGTACCCGAAGTCTGGCTCTAACCTGGAAGGAACTGGTGTACTCACGAACTGTAATGGCCCAGGTTTCTATCCCGGTTCTTGAGGAGCTTCCGGTTCAGATTCAGTGGTTCGGTTGGGCCGTTAGAGCTGTTTTGACCCTTAGGGGTATTTTGGTCTTTTGGCTTCCTGGGCAGGATTTGTGGATTTTCAGGGCTTCGAGGCAACTCCTGCCTTTGTTGAGGCTTGTTTGTTGTGGACTGTGAGTCCCGAGATGTTTGGGCTATTCGTTTGGGAGTTCGGTTGTGATTTGGGTTTTGGGCAAAGTGATGGTTGTTTGGGTGTTTCCTTTGGGATTCGAGCCCGGGCCTTCAGTGTTGATTTGGGAGGTTGTTTTAAGTGAGATTTGTTGATTGGAAAAGGTTGCTTCAGTCGGGTCTCGAAGGAGGAAGCAGGGAAATGGGATTTAAGGATTTTAAGGATTTTTGGAAAATTGGAAAATTGGATAAGTTTGGATTTATTTTGGATAAGGATAAAAAGAAAAAGGAAATTTCTTTTTTTTTATTTAAAAATACCATTTTCCTTTATTTTTTTCCCAAAATCCCCAAATTCCATTTTTTTTCTTTTTCTCTCTCCTCCAGCCCGAGCACCCCTCCCACGCCCGAGCCAGCCCCCCAACTCGCCCACCCTGGCCGCCAAGCTCGCCCACACCCGAGCCCCAGCTCGCCCAGCCCAGCCCGGCCGCGCACAGTGCCCAGGCTCCCATCCCCAACTCGCCCAGGCCGATCGCGTCGCCCAGCTCCCAGGCCGCCCGACCGTGTCGCCCAGCACGCCCTCGCCCTGGTCCGTGCGCCCTGTAGCTCACCGTGCCGGGTTAGCCCGAGCACCCCGAGCCATCGCGTCGCGTCGCCCCGCGCGCGCGTTCCTATAGCGCCTCGTGTCGCTCGCGCCCTCGCCTCGCCATAGCGGCTTCGCGCCCAAACCCTCCCTGCGCCCGGCACCTCAGACTAGCCTAGCCCCCTGCCCTGCGACGCTTTGCTTGTGGTGTGTTGGTTGGCCAGAGCCTTGTGGCTTCTCGGAATGTATTTCCCGAGTCTTTTCTTCGTTGGGCCCGGATTTTTTGGCTGCTGGTTATGGATTTATTGGGCTGTTTTATGTATTTGATTTGGGAGCTTTGTTTGATGTTCAGGCTGTTCGGGATCGTTTAGAGGCTCGAGGGTTGCTCGTTGATTTGTGATTATTATTATTCTTTTTCTGCTTGTTCCAGGTAAGGATTTCTTCAGTGGTTGTGTGGACCCTGCGATATTATCTCGATTGTGCCTTGTATGCTTGTTTACTGTTATGAGCATGTTAGAGATAGAGCAGTTGATTGATTTCTTGCTAGCATGTTTGCCTGATTTTACATGTTAGTGCCATGCTTGGTTTTTTCTGCCAGATCAGTGACACCGCTTTCGAGTCATAGGCATGCGTACCTGGCCCGCGTAGTTTGCCCTTAGGCCCCCGCATTTACGCCGGTTGCAGAGAGCATGCGGTGTGCGCGCACACGCGTTAGTTGCCGGTTCGGAGAGCTCCCCGGGCTAATGTCGTGAGTACACCATTCTTTCCGTTAGAGCCTGACTTCGGGTACTCTCCCGTAAGTCCATATTAGTGCAAGGGCAAGGAGGCCCTTTAGGACATTTTAGGGATCAGTGTATTCCCCCCGAGTGACAGATACCTCGGTGATGTCCCAGGATTGGTCAGTGTATCCAATCCCAGTTAGGCTGGAAGAAAGAGACTTCCGATGGCTCTAGATCTTGTTTTATGAGCTCGTTGAGCTATGATCTGTGTTGATAGCTGTTTGCTTGCATGTTGAGGTCTAGATGACTGATGTATCGTATTGTACCCCGGTTGGGGATTCTTACTGAGTATGTTTATACTCAACCTTATTTATCTTTCAGGTAGCTTGGGACAACACCAGGATGGCTAGCGGAGGGAGCTGATTGATCATGGGGAGCCGCCGGCACGCTGTCATTTATTATTGCATTGTTATTCAGCATGTAGATGGACAGGAGTCCTAGGGGAACATTGTTTAAAACGTTGTTTAAATTGTATTGTATATTTTTATAAATACTGGCCAGGTTGTTTTACTTCGTTGGATGTTTAAATGAAAACTGTTGGCTATGTTTTAAGGGTTCCCCCTTCTCATATGTTTTGAAAGGTTTTTAAATATGACCACTAAACCGCTTGTTATCATATTTAACTTGCATGCTGAGTGAGAACCCCGGTTTAGGACCATGTTTTGGGTCGGGTTCGTCACGGTTGGTATCGAGCACGAGTCATAGATTCTCGTAGACTAACTTTGCTTTGTAGGTTGTTGCTCCCATGATCATCGGCCTCCACGACCGCCGAGTTTGTCGAGTTCAATTAAGCTAAGGGGTAAGAATTTAAAAAACTTTCCATCTGCTTTTATGCCTTGTGTAGAGTTGTGGAGCGGAGACGAGCAGGTTCTGACTCGTTGTTGGTTTGGGCTTAGAGAGCCATCATGCCAACTTTTCGCAGTGCGAGCAGTTTGTTGAGCAGTGAGAGCCCCAGTGTGGGCCAGCATTTATGCTTTGTGCAGATCGCCAGTGTGTCGATCGCACCCAGAGGGAGGCAGAGCTTACACTCCCGTAGGCCATTTGTGGCCCAGTTGTTGCTTTTCCTCTAGTGAGAGGGTGGAGGTGCTTTGTGCAGATCGCTAGTGTGTCGATCGCACCCAGAGGGAGGCAGAGCTTAGACCCCCGTAGGCCATTTGTGGCCCAGTTGTTGCTTTTCCCCTAGTGAGAAGGTGGAGGTGCTTTGTGCGGATCGCCGATATGTTGATCGCACTCGCAGGAGCGGGGCGCTTGGCATGTTCGGCCGAGGAGTTGGGCTGATTGTATTGATGATGAGGCCGCGTCCAGGGTTGTTAGGTCCATTGGCCAGAGTTGGCCCTGGCAGTTGAGTTGCCAAGTGGAGAGGGTAGAGGTTAGCACGCCTCAGAGTGAGACTCCTTGAGCAGAGTGTGCTCCAGCCATGTGAGATTTGATGGCAGGTCTTTAGCTATTAGAGAGCGGAGACCAGCGCGATTTGTAGCGCGTAGTGAGGAGTCTCGAGCACAGATAGCCCACCGTGAGAGTTTGCTTCAGCATTTCCCCCGTAGCTCTTGTAGCCCCGAGGTTCCGGGAGGGCATGATCGTGAGTTTTTACCGTCGAGTTTGTTGGCGTTGATGGAGCCGCCCGATTTGGCAAGTTGATGCACAGAGAGCTCGATGTTTAGAAAGTCCTACTGCTAGTAGTAAAGCGATTGGCGAGTTTGAGTTTAGCATCCGTGTGTTGGGATGCCCTGCTGCTTCGAGAGGCCGAGGTGTGTCGTTCTGTCTTTGTTTGGTACAATGATTGATGGTGGTAGTCCCTTGAGAGAGGTGGACTAGCAGAGTCTCCACCAGTCGCCCGATTGATTGGCAAGTTGCCGTGTTTGTGGCTTGAGGCAGATGTAGAGACATCTTTGCCCCCTTGCAAGCCTGCTGTCGCTGTACATCCAGTTCTTTTAAGTGCCCTCGTAGCCAGGGTGTTGTGTGGAGTTTGCTTGCCAGGGTTTTATCCACTTGTGGATTTCAGCGGGCTAGTAGAGTGGAGCACTCTTTTATTTGGATGTTCCCAGTGTGGAACAAGTTGTTGGCCTGAGCTTCTGTTGAGCATCGAGTGAGATGCAAGAGTTGGCCTGAGCTTTGTTGAGCATCGAGTGAGATGCAGGAGTTAGCCTGAGCTTTTGTTGAGCATCGAGTGGGATGCAGGAGTAGGCCTTGGCATGTCTTTTGGTGAGATGCCAGAGATTAGGCTGCTCGAGTGTTTGGACTCTTGTGCTGAGTGCCATTGCCCCGTCACTTGGAGTGTGACCTTTTCTCAGAGGGGCATAAAGCTCGTTAAGGCTGATTTGTGTTGTAAAGGATGTAGTGCCTGTTGGCACCAGGCTTTGAGAGGAGGCCTAGATTCAGGCCAGTTGGCACTTTTGGTGCAGGTGGTTCCATGGCCGCCCAGAGTATAGCATCCCCGTTAGTCTTGTACCCATTTCCTGAGGTTGCACCTGTTTGGTTGCATAAGAGATCTAGCTCGGTGGTAGTCAGAGGACTACAAGTATGAGGTTTTCGAGGGAAAGTAGGAGCTTTTCAGGGTCACCGAGAGTTGGGTACCAAAGGATGTTGTAGGGTGTTAAGAGCTAGCGCGTTCGAGTTCTCACGCCTGTGTTGTGAGCTTGTGAGCCAGCTTGATGGTAGCATGATTCGGCTACCCTTTGAGTTACCCTACTATGGGTAGTGTTGGCATCGAGGATGCGTGATTGATCCAGTGTTAGAGCCATGAGTTGGATGGCTGTTCGGAGCGTTAAGTAGGCACATTGGCTTGAGGTATGTTAGCTTGGTGTGGATTTGCTCTTGTAAGAGTGTGTTGGCCAATGTGGCTTTTCGTGGTGAGTTGACCCCGAGAGGGTTTGGACTCTTGTTGCTCCCTGGTTAGTAGTGGCTCTGTTTGGAGGCAAAAGTTGCCCTGTGTGAGAGCCTTGTTGGCATTGGATCTTAGGGTATCTGGTTGGAGCTGTACACCCCGGTGTACTTTTGTGTAGCTCGTTCTGTAGTTTATGTTTGGAAACCACGAGAGGTTCGTGTTGAGGACCCAGTGCTCAGTCTTTGGTTGTCAAGGCTTTAGTTCTTGGCAAGTGCCCTAGCTTTGGTTGTAAGGATGTCGTGCTCGTAGCCGGGTTGTTGTTTAAGCAAGTTTTGCTTGTTGGCCTTAGCCTGGTTAGAGTTCAGTTGGAACTGAACAAGAGCGGTGGTAGCAAAGCCGTGCAGTTTCTGATCGTTATGGCTAAGAGCGTTGTTCGGATCCTTACCTTGGGCAGAAGGTATGTCGTGGCTGATGCTTGAGTAGGAGGATGACGCATTTTGTAGCGTTTTCGGTCCTCTTGGTTTTCGAGTTGGAGTTGGCCAGCGTAGATGAGATGCTGGAGAGGGTTGTGCCATGTAGCCGGTTGTCTGTTAGATCTTTTGACGACCGTGTGTGTCGGAGGGTGATAGGAGGATTCCTAGGTTGTGGAGAGCCTCTCCATAGCTCAGTTAGACCCAAGCAGTGTTCCTTGGGTGAGTTGCTTGCAGACTTGGTAGTCTAGCAAGCTAGTGCTTGTTTGGAGTAGAGTCCGGATTGGTTCCGGTGTGGTGGCTAGTTGGAGCTTGGTGTTGACCAAGATTTGGTTCTCTTGATGTTTCATGAGCTAGCTCGGTTCGAGCAAAAGGGCGTTGCCCTGAGGACTTGTTCCTAGTCAGGAGGTTTTGGGAGTTGACCCCTCCCTCGGCAGTTGAGTAAGTTCTGCTAGTTCTGGTTGGTGGTCCAATCAGTTGAGGTTTCCCTTGGGTGTGCTTCCAAGTTGAGTTGGTTGCTTTTGCCTTGGGTTTGAGCGAGTCAGTGAGCTTGTGTGAAGTTCGCTGCCCTTCAGAGTTGCTTGCTGGGAAATCGTCCCGTTGAGGAGTCAGCGTAGCTCTTTAGTTGTGTAGTTGATCAGAGTAGCGCAGTGGTTAGCCCAGCGAGAGGGTCCCTGCATGGTGTTGTTAGCAAGCGAAAGTTGTTTGTCCCCGCAAGAGCGGAGGCCAGCCAGTTTAAGGGTTGAGCTTTTGCTGGAAAGTTGTTGGTTCTTCGGGGATTGAAGTTTTTCCCCCTAGTTTCCATGGTGGTTGAGTTGCACCATGGATGCCAGCCTCAAGTATTAGCTTTGGAGATAGCCTCGTCGGTCCGTTTTCCTTGCGATGTTCCGAGTGTGGAGTTTCTAGTCGCAAGATGAGTTAGGCCTTGGCTAAAAAGGAGGAAGTCCTTTGAGTAGCCTGTTGGACTTAAGAGTTGAGTGGTAGCTTGGAGGCGAGCTTTGCTTGTGATGAGCTTGACTTGAGTTCTGCAGAGCAAGCCTTTCTCGGGCTTTGCTTCTAGTTGTTGTGCTTTTGCAGTTGGCGATTAGCTGAGCCTCATTTGAGAGAGTTGGCACAGAGGTGCCGTGGCATTGGTTGGTTAGCCCTTGAGTTGTTATTCTCAAGGTGTTGTGTTGCTAGTGGCTGTGTGATGGTTTGGTCCTTGCAGCCCGAGATTTTCCATGAGAGGAAAATTGGTTGTTTCCTTGCCTGGCAATATTTCTTGGCCAGTTACTAGTAGGTTTGCATGGAAAAGTTTGTGTTCAGACGTTGAGAGGCTTCAGTTTGTTATCTAGGCCGAGTGGAGCCTGTGCCTGGTTTTTGGCCATTTAGGGTTGGCCGTAGTTGAAGTTTCAGCTTGTGTTAGTTGGAAAAAGTTTGCTTTTTGGATCAATCGCCAGTTGGTGGTTTGATTGTTTTTCGTTAAGGCTTTAGGCAAGCTTTGTGGTTCCCTGGTCTCTTGTGAAGCAAGAGTAGGCTGTTTAGTTTCTGGAACCTGAGAGGTTCAGCTGTTTGGCCAGCATGGTGTAGAGTTGAGGCTGTTTGATAACAGCTGTGGGCATTCTGAGAAGTTAAGCCAGTGCGTGGCGTTGAGTTTTGGAGCTTGTTCCAGTCTGCGAGTTTGCTGAGAGCAACACCGTAGTGAGGTGTTCCGTGTTGGATTAGCAGGGTTTTGTTTGAGCCCCTGGTTTGTAAGGCCTTCTGAGATCCTTGAGCGAATCGGAGCAGTGGCCTTTCGGTTAGCCTTGCCCCGTCTTTGGCAGCAGTGCTTTTTGCATGCTCAGTCTTTGTTGAGATAGTCTGTGGTAGACTGGATAGCTTTGTGGCTTTGAGCCTTTGAGCCTTTGAGAACCCAAGAGGGTTTGGTTCTCGAAGATGGGCTAGTGTTGTCTTAGCCGAGAAGTTCAGTTGGGTAGGAATCAGTGGAGTATTCCTAGAGCCGTTTCATCTTAGGACTTTCGAGGACGAAAGTCTTAAAAGGAGGGAGTATTGTAACGGCCCAGGTTTCTATCCCGGTTCTCGAGGAGCTTCCGGTTCAGATTCAGTGGTTCGGTTGGGCCATTAGAGCTGTTTTGACCCTTAGGGGTATTTTGGTCTTTTGGCTCCCTAGGCAGGATTTGTGGATTTTCAGGGCTTCGAGGTAGCTCCTGCCTTTGTTGAGGCTTGTTTGTTGTGGACTGCGAGTCCCGAGATGTTTGGGCTATTCGTTTGGGAGTTTGGTTGTGATTTGGGTTTTGGGCAAAGTGATGGTTGTTTGGGTGTTTCCTTTGGGATTAGAGCCCGGGCCCTCAGTGTTGATTTGGGAGGTTGTTTTAAGTGAGATTTGTTGATTGGAAAAGGTTGCTTCAGTCGAGTCTCGAAGGAGAAAGCCGGGAAATGGGATTTAAGGATTTTAAGGATTTTTGGAAAATTGGAAAATTGGATAAGTTTGGATTTATTTTGGATAAGGATAAAAAGAAAAAGGAAATTTCTTTTTTCTTATTTAAAAATCCCATTTTCCTTTTTTTTTTTCCCAAAATCCCCAAATTCCATTTTTTTTTCTTTTTCTCTCTCCTTCAGCCTTAGCACCCCCGAGCTCGCCCACCCTGGCCGCCCAGCTCGCCCACGCCCGAGCCCCAGCTCGCCCAGCCCAGCCCGGCCGCGCATAGTGCCCAAGCGCCCAGCCCCAGCTCGCTCAGGCCGATAGGTCGCCAGCTCGAGCCGCCGCCGCCGTGTCGCCAGCTCACCCTCGCCACGGTGCATGTGCCTGTAGCTCGCGTCGCCGTGCTAGCTAGCGAGCGCCCCAAGCCATCGCGTCGCGTCGCCCCGCGCGTGCGTCCCTGTAGCGCCTCGTGTCGCTCGCGTCCGTGCTAGCTGTCCCATGTGCATGCCGAGCTCGCGCCCGCGCGCTGTCTCCTGTGTCGAGCCGCGCCGTGCACCGCGCGCCCTCGTCTCGCCTGCGAGCAGCTCCGCGCCCCAGCGCGCCCAACGCCTGCGCCCAGCCAGCCCAGCCCCTGCCGACAGCCTGCTTGTGATGTGTTGGTTGGCCCGAGCCTTGTGGCTTCTCGGGTGGTATTTCTCGAGTCTTTTCTTCGTTGGGCACCGGATTTTTGGGTCACTTTGGTTATGGATTTATTGGGTGTTTTTATGTATTTGATTTGGGTGCTTTGTTTGATGTTCAGGCTGTTCGGGATCGTTTAGAGGCTCGAGGGTTGCTCGTTGATTTGTGATTATTATTATTCTTTTTCTGCTTGTTCCAGGTAAGGATTTCTTACCGTGGTTGTGTGGACCCTGCGATATTATCTCGATTGTGCCTTGTATGCTTGTTTACTGTTATGAGCATGTTAGAGATAGAGCAGTTGATTGATTTCTTGCTAGCATGTTTGCCTGATTTTACATGTTAGTGCCATGCTAGGTTTTTTCTGCCAGCATGCTTATGATTCCTGCTTAAGTTGTAGTATCATGCTAGGTAATGTGATTTATGTCGGTCATTGCTTGCTAGCCAGGAATCATTGATTTTGCTCTGTACTCTTAGATAGAGTTGTAGGGTTTGTCATCATCCAGAGGCTGAGCAGACATAACGTACTTTATCCCCACTGATCGGGAGTAAAGTGTGCGCAACATAACGTATCTTGCTTCCCCCCCCCGGTCGCTAAGGTGGATTTAGCTCGGTCGGGAGTAAAGTGTGAGCGAAGATAACGTATCTTGCTACCCCCGACCCGCGGTTGTGGACTTATCTACCCACTTCGGCAATAGCCTAGTTTGTAGCTCGCTAGAGCGGAACCACGCCAACGGTGTAAGCCTACCTTGGCCGGTTCTTAGCTTCGTGTTGGTGGATCAGTTTGCACGCGGATGAGCGCCGAGGGCCTCGCGCTCATCGTGATCGGTGACACCGCTTTGAGTCATAGGCATGCGTGCACAGCCCTCGTGGTTTGCCCTTAGGCCCCGCATTTACGCCGGTTGCAGAGAGCATGCGGTGTGCGCGCGCACACGCGTTAGTTGCCTGTTCGGAGAGCTCCCCAGCTAATGTCGTGAGTACACCATTCTTTCCGTTAGAGCGACTTGGTACTCTCCGTAAGTCCAGATAGTGCAAGGGCAAGGAGGCCCTTGAGGACATTCTAGGGATCGGTGTATTCCCCGAGTGACAGATACCTCGGTGATGTCCCAGGATTGGTCAGTGTATCCAATCCCAGTTAGGCCGAAAGAAAGAGACTTTCGATGGCTCCAGATCTTGTTTTATGAGCTCGTTGAGCTATGATCTTTGTTGATAGCTGTTTGCTTGCATGTTGAGGTGCTAGATGACTGATGTATCGTATTGTATCCCAGTTGGGGATTCTTACTGAGTATGTTTATACTCACCCTTATTTATCTTTCAGGTAGCTTGGGACAACACGAGGATGGCTAGCGGAGGGAGCTGATTGATCATGGGGAGCCGCCGGCACGCTGTCATTTATTATTACATTGTTATTCAAAGATGTAGATGGGCAGAGTCCTAGGGAACATTGTTTAAAACGTTGTTTAAATTGTATTGTATATTTTTATAAATACTGGCCAGGTTGTTTTACTTCGTTGGATGTTTAAATGAAAACTGTTGGCTATGTTTTAAGGGTTCCCCCTTCTCATATGTTTTGAAAGGTTTTTAAATATGACCACTAAACTGCTTGTTATCATATTTAACTTGCATGCTGAGTGAGAACCCCGGTTTAGGACCATGTTTTGGGTCGGGTTCGTCACACGAACATTAGCCCGGGGGAGCTCTCTGAACCGGCGACTAACGCGTGTGCGCGCACACCGTATGCTGCTGTAACCGGCGTAAATGTGGGGGCCTAAGTACAAACTACGCGGGCCAGGTACGCATGCCTAAGACTCGGAAGCGGTGTCACTGAACACAGTAGTGCGAGGCCCTCGGCACTCATCTGCGCATGCGGCTGTACCACCGACCTGAAGCTAAGAACCGGCCAAGGCAGGCTTGCACCGTTGGCAGGGTTCCGCTCTAGCAGGCTACAAACTAGGCTTATGCCAATGAGGTAGCTAATCCTCATTGGCGGCCGAGGGAAGCAATGTACGTTATGCTTCACTCTACTCCAGACCGGTGGGGACAAGGTACGTTATGTTAGCTCTCAGCCTCTGGATGATGACAAACCCTACTACACTAGCTAAGAGTACAAAGTAAACGATTCCTGGCTAACATACACAATAATCATCAATCATACATAACCTAGCATGGAACTACGAACTTAAAGCAGGAATCTCAAGCATGCTGGAAGAACAATCCTAGCATGGCACTAACATGTACAAACAGGCAAACATGCTAGCAAGAATGCAATCACAAGCTGTCCTATCCACTAAACATGTTCATAGAAGTAAACATTCATATATGGCACAATCAAGAAAGCATCGCAGGGTCCACACAACCACGGTAAGAAATCCTTACCTGGAAACAAGTGGAAAATAGCTATCACGAATCAAATAAGACCCTCGAGCTTTAAAACGAACCCGAGCAACCTAGGCATAATAAAAGCATCCTAAATAAATATACAGCAGCCAGCAGCTAAAAATCTAAAAGGGAAAAGGCTCGAGAATTACCAACCGAGAAGACACGGGCTCTCGGCAGCAAGGAGCAGGTTTGGGCGCTGCTGGTGCGGCAGGGACGCTGGCGCTAGGCGCTGGGCGCTGGCTCGGGCGAGAGTGCGGTCTGCTGGGTGTGGCTCGATGCGGTGCGGCAGCCTTCAAGGCGGCGATGGGCGTGGCGGCGGCGGCCAGCTGAGCGACGTCTGCGGTGCGAGCGTCGCGGCCGAGCCGAGCGAGGCAAGGGGTTGAGTGGCAGTGCAGCGGGGGCGGGCGGTGCGGTGCAGTGCGCGCAGTGGGCCGGCCGTGGCGGCGGGTGGTGTGGTGCGGTGTGGTGCAGCGCAGTGGCTGGCTGTGCGGGCTGGAGTGGTGCGGTGTGGCTGGGGGTGGCTCGGTTATGGTGCTTGGCTCGATTTTAGGAGAGAGAGAGAGAGAGAGTGTGGCTACCAAGGGAAGCAAATAGGGTTTTCTTTAATTTTTCCTTCTTTTTCCTATTTTAAATAGGTTAGGAGACCTAAATTCCCTTCCCAAGGCTTCCTCCTGCGGGACCCGGCTGAAGCAACCCTTTTCTTTTTAATTAAAACTCCTTTTCTAAAACTCCAAATTCATCATTAGGGCAAGGGTTCAAATCCCAATGGAACCAATTAATTTTGCCGATAACTGGAATGCCTCCGAACTTCTAAACAACTACCCCAAACTCCTTGGGTCTTGCAATCAACATCAATCAAGTCTCAACGAAGGCCAAAATGACCCTGAAGTCCTGGAAATCCTCAACCTCTGAACGGGGAGCAAAAGACCAAAATACCCCTAAGGGTTAAAAAGCTCTAACGGCCCAACCAATTGCCCCAATACTGAATCGAGAGTACCTGGGAAATCGGAATGGAAAATTGGGCCATTACAGACGGGGGCACGGGCGCTGGGGCTGCGCGCGGGGACGACTGCGACGCGATCTGGCTGCTGGGCGTCTGGGCGCCTGGGCGACAGGCGTCTGGGCTGCTCGGCTGGGCGACAGGGCTGATGGCTGGGGCTGCTGGCGCGATGGCAGGGCTGGTGCGGCACAAGAGCTACTCTCTTTGGGCGACTCTACACTCGGTGGGCTTTGCTCGGGCGGGACGACGCTCGATGGAGCTTGGGAAGAAGAGCACGGCAAGGGGGCTTGGGAGAGAAGCTTGGGCGGCTAGGGGGTTTTGGAGAAGAAGACACTCAAACCTAATTTCCTTTCTTTTAATCAAATGCACCAAAAACCCAAGGACTCAAGGCTAACCAAGACATGCCGCGGAAAGAGCAACAAAAACCTCCTGTGGCTCAATTAGCCACTCCACCCACCTGACTTCTTAGCATCCCGGGTTCGAATCCCAACAAACACACCTTTATTCCTCAATTTTTCTTTTGCATCTCACCATGCCCAAACACATCCACAAAGCATCAAAATCCTACTTAAGTCCATCCAATAATTTTAACAACTGAAAAAGACATAAACGGCCCTGACGGCCCGACCAAATTACCAAAATATCCCTAGGGCATACCTGGAAGACCTAGATGAAAACCTGGGTTGTTACACGTGAGCAGGTAGGCCAGTCGTTGCGCAAGGGCTGTATGGCGAGGGCAAAGTGGGAGTGCATGCGCGGTTGTGCAGCAGTGTGCGGCACTGTAAGAGAGATTGGGATTCGATGCCTGTAGGACCGCAAGGCTACGATCGGCGAGGGCGAGGCGATGGGCTGCAGCTACTCTCAGCGATGGTGATGATGGCGTGATTGCGATGGGTCGTGTGCGCAAGGGCTCGGTGATGGTGATGATGGGGCTGCGATGCGTGTGGGTGGCCCGGCATGGGCGTGTGCACTGGGCAACGATGGCTGTGTGCGGGCGATCGACGGCTAGGGCTCGATGGTGGGGCTGTTCGTCGACAATAAAGAAGAAGGGAAGGAGATGATGGAGAGGAATCGACTAAAGGAGAAAGGAAGGGATTTGTGCAACTTTGATCGATCAAAACTCAAACCTCATTTTTACCTTTTTGTTTTCTTTTAATCCTCTTTTAATTCCTAAAACAACAAAAGCCTTTTCTCTTCAATACCTGTAAAACTAACCCTGATGCCCTAAAAACGTAAAACCAGCCTAAGACTCATTAAAATGCAGGAACAACCATGAAGCTCAAAAAATTACCAAACTTGCCCTAGAGGTAAGATTACTAAAATACCCCTCAAGGCTAAAAATGTCCTAACGGACCAACGAAACAACAAAATTTACTGGGAGACATACCTGGGGAACCGAGATGAAAAACCTGGGCTGTTACAATATGAAGATTGAATATTTAGATATTAATGGAAGCTTTCATACTATTTCAAAAAAGGGAGTGATGTGAAAAACTTCCATGGGTGGAAGAGTTGGTAAGACTAATTAGTTTAATAATAATAAGCCAAATATAAAAATTTAGAATCGAACCTACAATCACCGAATGTGTTGGTGGTGCGATTGGTTATCTAGTTTGGTGTTAGTAATCTCACTCCACTCCACGATCATGGGTTTGATCCCTAGAATTGGTATTGAAAACTTCTTGTAATCATAGTATTGAACTAAATTATCGTCAAATAATGAAAATGAGCTTTATTAAATACATGAACTAAAAATCAGATATTAAAAGTATTACCATCCCTCTTCAAACAATTTCCTTAGAGCGTTTGTTTGTCGAATTTAAGGAGCCATTACAGAGACAAATCTCAAACAATTACATTCAAACATATTAGTGAACCACTCAAAATAATCATCCAATTGGGAGGGCCCCAATTGGTAGAAAAAAACCCGCAACCCCTTGGGGTTATCCTGCACTTGGAAGAAGTAGAAAAAGGAATAAATATAGTGATAATTTGATTCTTCGTCTATCTAGTAAATAAGAGAGGAAATCTAATTTGTTTCTTCGTCTTTACAAACAAAAAAAATAGGAGGGAAATTTAATGTGGCGCGCTCATTCAAAAAAAATCCTTTTGTGGGAAACCATTTATTAAAAAAAATAAATAAGCTTAACTCACATTAAAATGAATTATTGGCTACAACTACTCTACAAAAATTCACGTCCATTACAACTCTATTTTTAATCACTCAAAATAAATCTTCATTTTAATCACTCATGCAATTACTCTTCTAAACACTGCCAAATAATTTAAATAAACTTCCAAAAAATATTTTAACCTTAAATACGCTCTATCAAATAAATGAGAGTCAAATATTAATTTTAAAATTGAATTAGTAACCCTAATTTTAAACTAAATTACTATCAAATAATGAAACTATCAAATCATTCACTTTTTTATATAATGTCTTTCTTTGTAAATCCTTTTTTTCCGGTAAAAATAAACTAAAATAAAATTAAGGTTCAAGAAGAAAATAATAAAAAGCACCTTTTCATATAAAATAAGGCAAGTTGTGTTATTTTCACATACTTTGAATCCACTTTCTACTTTTATCTCTCTGCACATTGACTATTTTTTGTACCACCACTATTCCACTCTCCAATATAATATATTTCAAATTATCTTTCATTCTCCAAATAATTATTATTATATTTTATGTTAATTGTTACTTCTAAAATTTTATCAATGGAAAATCCGAAATACAACTCGAACAAGCATTTGAATTCTCTGTTTCTTACAGTTAAATCTGATTTTCATACGACCTGTTTTTTTTTTTTTTTTTTTTGAGAACATCATACAACCTGTTTGAAGCATGTCAAAGTCTATTTCAAAAAACAACTTTTTTGAAAAATAATCATGAGATGTCTATCCTTCTTCTCTTTTTAATTCCATGGCTATTTTTATGCAAGATGAAGTGAGAGAGTTTTCTTCTCCCCGTAGTACCTCTCCCTCATTTGACAAATTTTTTTAAATGAATGATATTTAAAAAGAAAAAAAAAATTAAAAAGCCTACACCAAACAAAATTATTCTCCCCATAACTACCCTCAAATCTCAATATTTTTATCTTATTTCAAATATATTTTAAACAACTATTCTTTAAAATCATAATCTTCTATTTCTAAAAAAACAAATAAACAAAAAAAAAATCAACATTTAATCTTTAAATCGTCCAATTTCAATATTCCAATATATATATATAAATTATACATAATCCCACAAATATAATTTTAGAACAAAATCTTTTTTTATTCCACGATTTATATATATCAGATTTTTAACTTTTTATTATTTCAAAATTAGATATTATATACCAATATTAATTATACTCATTTAAAATTAAATAAAAATATCATAGATTACAAAAATATCATAATTTAAAAATATATAACCTAAACACCCATCCAATTCCATCAATAAATTCTTTCTCATTCCCAATTCGCTTGATCATAATTCTCAAGAAGATTGTTACCCACGCCACTGTATCATCATGCTTTTGCATTCACGATAGGATTCCATCCATCCGATCCAAAATTTGTATTGATGATAATAATTTCTTTTTTCCCAGCAAAATCCCCAACTCACATGTGTTTGTTCATCAAGATGGGTTTGTTAGTTTCAAAAAAATTATTCTTCATCCATTTTGATTCTCTTTGTAAAGTCATTGAAGTAATTTGGGAAAGGGTAAAAGTGCTACTCTTCTGCGCAAATATGGAAAATGGTTCCTTTAGTTTGCTTTTGTATGGTTTTTTTAGCATTGGTTGGGGATTATTAATGACTCTACCAAAACAGAAAACCTTGGGATTTTTTAGCTCAGAGTGACTTTTGAGTAAAATTTACCAATTGAGGCGGCACAAAACGATTCAAAGATGAAGAGAGCCGAGCTGTCAGAGTTTTAAGATATAAAGATTCGAGCTGTCATAGTTTAAGGATGTAGATATTCGAAATGACACAATTTGAAGATGTAGATAACCAAAATGACATAGTTCAAAGATGTAGAGAGTCGAACTAACACAGTTTGAAGATGTAGAAAGCCAAACTATTTGAAGATGGAGAGAGTTGCACTACCACAATTCAAAGATTAAGCATAAACTACCTTCGACACTACAAGTCATCGATCAAATGTTGTAAAGTTCAATTGAAATCTGACAGTATGTATAAGTATGAGTATGGATGTAAGGTTAATGATGATATTTTTTAAATTGTTTATGTAAGGTTAAAGATGATACTTTTAAAATTATTGTTTATCCTTAGACTTTTTAGAATTAAAAAATCGTTTTGATTTGACTTGTTTTGTTTAGATTTTATTTCTTTTTTTTTAATTATAGTGAATTAATAAATAAAAAAATTTAATAAATTAAAAAGGGTATAATAGTCAATTACAATATATTTAATTGATTAATTAATTCTAGATTTTTAGATTTAGACAATAATTTAAATTCTCTCAAGACATTTGATAGTTATTCTCTCTAAAATTAGTCATTTTCCTAATTGACCCTTTTTTGAACTACCCACCTTAACTCCTCATTTATACTTTGGTCTGTTGTAATTTTATGTTGATCCATATATTTAGACTTTGGGCCCTGAAAAGGAACCCCTTTAATATTAAAGTATTTTGATATAATACTCGACACATACAAGACCAATCAAAATACAGAACATAAGACATTTTTATCGATTACAATGGCAGCAAGCTTAGATCTGGAAAAGGGTCCAATGACAACAACATTCAGGAGGACCATTATTAGCAGGAATATTAAGGTATCCTGTAGAAAGAAATGCATGCCTCATCGAGATGAAATAATGAGTAGGCCTAATAAATGTTACTTAGGTTCAAGGAGCAGGTTTAATGCCTTTCATAATCTTGTGATTATATAAGGCATTAAATGACCATACTTTACGGTGACTTCTCCAGTGCCAAATCAAGCAATCTGCGAAAGAACTGGTGGGGGTATACAGGTGGTGTCTCTTCAAGTGCCTGTAAGCGCAGGAACAACACGTGATTATTATTTAGCATTCACAAGTTGGGTGGAAAACTCTATGTTTGCATGCATCATTGTTGCACTAAATTCCGTCACAAACGGACGACAAACCCACTCCAAACAATCCAATCTTCATATTGACATGATATTGTTCACTTTGAGTATTAATTCTCGTGATTGTTTTTTGTTTCACTCGAAAAAACTCATCAATGGAAGTGTTTGTCCTCCCTTGTAAACCAATATCTACCCTTTATTTTATTTAAGGTGGGATCACTTTATTTGTATTCCCAACACCTCCAAATAAAATTTCTTATTTTTCAACTTTGATACTTCAAGGATTCTTTTCTAAGTTTCTCTTTCTACCGCATAAACTAATGTAATGATCCATAGATCGGAATATCGAGAACAATGTCTTAACCCACATATTAAAATACTTCAAATAATGAAATTGGAATTTAAAGGGTTTGCTTCTGTTAAATAATATTGATCCTTCTGCAACTGACATAACATGAGTTGTGCTAGAATAAAGAATAGCATCAATGCAATTCTTACCTGGTGGATGAGAACAGTGGAAGGTGTCATTCCGGGGACGGTATTAACTTCAATGACTAATACCTAAGAAGAGCACCTCGAGATGTCATACACTTGAAATATGAATTCCAAGTTCAAATCAAGAATCATGCTATGAAAATTGTAAACATCAATCCAAAAGAAAAGTGTGAGACAAATACATTTACATGGCTCACTACATAAAACTTAGAAGATAAGAATACAAAAGATTTGGCAAAGAGAGGATATTAAGAGAGTTTATCTAGGGCAATTCTCATAAAACTTTAAGACAACATATATGACCCAAAATACATACAAGTCCAATACAAAAACATTAAACTTGTTGAATTATGTTAAGCCACCAATCAATCCAAAAGTCTAAGTTGATGGATTGAGATAAATTTAATATATCAACCAACAAAACTCAATTACACATTTCAACTAAGTTTCGGGGGCATTTCCCCATGCCCCTGTACCCCGAGTAATCGTAGAGCAACTTAGTTCAAGACATATCTCACATATCAATTGCATATAAGATGTTCGTGCCTAAGAAAAGACATTTTTAGAGAACAAAAAAAAAACTGTTATCAATTACCAAAAATATTTGGACAAGCACCGTTGATGGTATAGAAACAGAAAATCTGTTCAAAACTAAGTGCACGGCTTGGTTTTATGAGAGAAAATGTGAAGAATATTTTTGTTAATGAGAAATGAAAAGTACTAAAGTTCTTCGTAATTTGGTAACCAGCAAAAGGAAGGCAAGCAAGGAGAGATCATTAGAGGAATTACCTCTCCATTATCAACATTTACAAATGCATCAATTCGGGAAAATCCTTCCAGCTGTAGTGCGTTTGCGATAAGTTCAATACGTTGTTTACATTTCTCCAGTGCCTCATCACTTCAACAAAAAGTAAAATCCTCATGATGTAAAAGGAAAACCAAAAGGCAACTTGATACGGTGCTAATTTATTTGTGGGCAATTTTATGCTTTCGAAGTTGAATTAGGGAAAAGAGCTGAAGTATAGCATCTAACATGATTATTAGCTACATGTTTTTTTTTTTTAATGAGAAAACTACTTTATTTTCAAAAAAACGAAAAGAAGACCCATATAGAATGGCATCACCACATACCTCATAATCGATAATGGTGGTGGAGTTAAATTGATGCCAGTCCCACCTGTTAATTCAACACAGGTCATTGGACAGTTCAAAAAAATATAGTTAAGAAATCAAATATCAATAACGTTATTATTCCAAACACACAGTCGTTGAAGCTTTTAAGAATTAAAATATTGTATTCATAAAAAAAAGATGTATCTATAGCTTTATAATCACATACTGGAAGTACATCTCGTCGTGCTTTACTAGGCTTTTATGAACATAAGCGATTTTTTCTTGTTTTTGATAAATATTAGCATGCTATCTTGGTTTGGAAGAAAAAGATAGATCACCTTGGAATTTCTCCTCAAGAGATAAAATATCCCCACTTTCCTTGACAGTGATGCTGGGACTCAATGAGTGCATTGATCCACGTGTTCCCACAACACCTACGGTTATTTCTACCCATCTACTCTGTCCTTTCCACGAAAGTCTTTCTTCAGCTTCATTGGTAGACTTGGATGAAACAGTTATCTCATCTGTCTCGATAAAAGGTTCGAAAATCAAGAGCTCTGGAGGTTGGTTTGGCATTTCAATCATACCATGTGCCTATAATTGAAAATTGACAATATTATAGTTAAACACGATGATTAAAAGAAAAGAAAAACATAACCGAATACTAACTTGATTTCATGCAACATAAGAAAATAAATAATCACGAGTAGCAAAAGAAACAATTAGCATTTTCGTATTACTACCCTAAGCGACAACCTGCTTTAGAATTTAGATACCCCACATCTTTCGAACAGGAAAAAAAACGTGTCCTTATGGTTTCAGATAAGGGATAACTATAAGCATGAAGAAAAATTCATAGAGATTCGCATATCTATTTGTACCTTTGACAAACTATTAGAAGGAATTCTGACGAGGCAGTCCTCCAATGCTTTCACGTACACTGTAAGGTCATCAGCGCAGCTGCATGAAGAAATTATTTAAATGAAAAAGAGTACAAAAGTATCTTTTGAATTTTTTTTTTTTTTTTGTGTGTGTGTTCAATTCGAGGAGGAAGACCACAAACCCTACATAGAGGGTATTACTCTCAAATAAGATGAGAGTCGATTTTTAGGATTGAACTCGTGACCGTGAAGTTGAATTGGATTACAATCAATCAACCAAGTTGACACGCTACCAACCCTTTCCGTCTCTTTTGAATTTCATTTGGTATACATAAAAAAGAGATGTTTTTCCTTGTTCCAAAATAGTCCATCAAAAAAATTAGATTAGGCAAACAGCAAACAGCGTGTTATATCTTTTACCATAGTCTTGCAACCCCAGTTGAGCAACCATCTCTAGCAGGTTTAACACACAGCGATTGACACTGAAGCTTGCAGGTTAAGTCATTCCATACATTTAATATAGGGATAGGCAAGAGATCATCTTTCCTTCTCACTTCCTTTTTAATGGTAAGTACCCCCATGTCTGAAAGCTATTCATAAAGATAATTTGTGAAACAGAATACATCCTGGTTTTATAAATTATACAACCCTGATCTAGTTAAGAATAAGTGAATAACATTCAGTTGGTTAGCGTACATGGTTTAGGGCCAATGAAGTTGCTACTTTGTCCATGCATATGTTAGAAGCTGTCACTCCGGGACCTTCAATTAAGAAAATGAAATACAAAGTGAGCAAGAAAAGGCACAACTGTTGCAAATCATCTTTGACAAAAATGATTTTTAGAAAACCTGTATAAGGAACTCCTTTGGCCTCTAACAGTGATTGAAGTGTGCCATCTTCACCTATGCCTCCATGCACTATAATGTACACAAGATAAAAGTCATCAGTGCGCTTTTCTTTTTATGCTATGATTTTCTAACTTGCTGCACTGTTCTTCAAATTTCATGTTACTTTCCTGATAGCCTGATAGGAACTAAGATTAAAAAGTTTTCTAATGCCATTATAATTTATCGCATATAAATGAGAAGAACCCATGTGAGGAGGCAACAAAGGCGAAGTAATAAGCTCAATATAATGGAAAAAAGCTGTTCATTTTTCCATCATAAAAGTAACGGTCACAAAATTATCAATTTCGAAAGGAATCAGGTTGTGTTAGTTTCCTTCATTAAAGAAGGTTGGCGATTTAGTTATCACTGAAGATTATAAAATGTAGACATCCAGAAAAGAAAGAACAGGCAGTTCAGATGTGCTCAGTACTGGCACCTGGTAGAGGTAATGAGAGACAACACCTGCTATAAAAACTGTTGCATCAACTTCATTGGCTCGCTTGACCCACTGATCCAAGGAAAATCTCACAGGTAATTCATCTTTGATATCAAATCCTGCAAACCAACTATGCTTCTTCAGACCTTCTTTAAGATCGGTCACGACTAGCTTGCGCAGATGAGATGTTAATGCCGCACGAGTTGGTTCGATTGCCTCAATGCATGCAGCAAGAACTTCCTCTGTGGTGTGTCTTAGCACAAGTGAGTAACTGCTTAGGGAAAAAAGCCATGTGTTAAGACACCGATAATCAAAACATACGTAACAGAACTATATTAAGATAATAGAGGTTACAATACCATACCAATAGCCTTTTGAGAGGGTTATGCCTCTCTAACCAAAGTCTTTTGCCAAAACAATACCAAAATATTTCCTTCTTTACAAAGACCCTAACTCCTCTTTTTATACAAGGACACTAAAAACTAATTACTATTATACCCTTACATATATTATACACATATTCTCATCCTACCCATAGTACTCTATCACCATGTAAAGAAAAATGTATCGTTGCTTCCCAGGAGACTACAGGTTAAATTTGGTGATATTTTATGTCATTTATCTAGAACATTTTCTAAGCTTTTTTTTTCTGTGGACTTCATCACAAGTTAAATGATGGTCCTTAAAAATTGTAGTCGGTTGTCACTCAGCATATATTCCTGAGAAATAGTTGTAAATTTTAGAGAGAAATTTTTAAACTAAGATACTAATCCTCCTTTCTCTCAATAAAAGTGATACGGATTCATTAATTCACTATAGTAATAGCACTTACGGCAATGACCAAACTATTCTGGAGGTCACATCAGCTTCATTTTTGTCCGAATCCACACTAGATGTTTGCTCAATAGATGGGGCAAGTAAACATGGAGTTACTTCCAGCTGTAGCCATAAAAATCATTCTCAGATTAAAATAGGAAAAAGAGATGCGGACCGAAAGAAATATAGCCCATCAATGAAGGAAAGAAAAATACAATGAGCAATTAAAAGTTCAAAAACTCAAGTTCTTGTAGGGTTTTTCAGGTTGATACAAAATGTTTGTGTTGAATAAACATTTTTTTGGACAAGAAACAATTTCATTGATTCATGAAATTACAATATAGAGATATAGATCACAGAGGATCAAATAAACGATCTCCAGTAAATAATGTTTCAAAACTATAAGAACAAAAGAACGGGTTAAGTTTGCACCAAGATAACATTAAAAGTAATGGTGTCCAAAACATTATCAAAAGTAGAGCGTTTATCCTTGAAAATTCTTCTGTTTCTCTCTAGCCATATGTTCCAGCAGAATGCTCTAATAAAGTCTATGTGCTTCCAGTTCCCGACACAATCGTTCCTGTTTTAGCCTTGACTGCTGTAGAAGTACTTCCCTCATTTTTGGCAGCCTGAAAAGAAAAATCATCCTCAATCACTTTGGCCATAAACATTTTCTCTTCGATGCCCACTGGTCGCAGTTTCTGCATCGCGCTCTGTATCTCCTCTTTCAGTCCACTTTCCCACTTCCCCTCCAATGCACTCGCACTGATATCGCGCATTTCTTTAGCAAAGCACTCAAAGCTCCAGCGATATTCCTTCACTATGCCTATTTGCTTCAAACTCATGAAATTGGCATACTTGTTTGCCTGAGGCGTCGATTGGAAACGCTCCAACAACCCGTCTTTGAATTCGTTCCGAGAACGCGAAAGGAGCACGGTCCTCCTCATCTTCAAGCCACTCTAATGCCTCCCCTTCCAAACATAACCTCGCTGCCTCAACCCCTTCATATTCAGTCAGCTTGTTTATTAGAAAATAACGCTCGACCCGCACAACCAACCCACTGGGTCCTCATCAGCAAGACCCTAGAAAACCAGTATCTCCAATTTTCTAAATCTCCTGTCACAACCCAGTCCCTCTTTTCCTGCTGCTTTCTGACCTCCCCGTTCAAATCTTTCTTCACCTCCCCACCCGAAATCTCGTCCCCTATTTCGGACATTGTCACCCCACCAACGATCATTCCAGCTGTCATGCGCCAACGACCTATCATAGCCCATGCGCAACCTCCTCTCCCCACGACCCTCGAATCTCCCATTTAATCGAACTCCGATCCCAGAAAATCGTCGACCCAATTTCGGCCCCGATCGTTCCAACCGTCATGCGGTAATTGCCTGCCATAGCCGATGCGCACCCTCCTCTCTTCTAGTAACCCGTCGCCCCTCCAGTCAAAACTAGAATTTCCCTGATGATCGAACTCTGGTCCCAGTCGGTTTTTCCCATTCACGTTCCCACGTAACTCCTCTCTCCGCTTCAACTCGACTGGCCCAGACCGACCCGGTCCAACCAGCCCACCTCGACCCGGCCTACCCGCGCCCACTCCATGCCCACACTCGCGTGCCAGCCAACGCCCAAGCCACGCCTGTCCTACCCAGCCCCGCGCGCGCACCACGCAGGCTCGCATGCTAGCCCTCGTTGCCCTCTCCTGAGCCTCGCCCATCCACGCCCGGTCCTACGCCCACGCCCCAGCCCGCCTCGCCCACTCCCACACCCCAGCCTACCCCACCCCAGCCCGCGCCAAAGCTCCAGCCCCCGCGTCCCGCGTCGCACCCCCCGCGTCCTGCGTCGCCTCCAGCGCAAGCGACTAAGCCCGCCCCGCTCGCCGTCCCCGCTGCCCTTGCTTCGGGTCAACCCAGCCCCCGCACTGGCTATTCCTTCGGCCACACCGACAGCCCTAGCCGCCTCCAGCCCGGCGACTTTTCCTTGCCCTAGGGTTTCACTCACGGCCCCTTTTCCCTTGACCAATGGGTTTGTTTCGATAACCGAAAGTCTTGGAGTGCGTTCTAACAACATCTAAATCTTCCGATTCATCTGCTCGAGTTTCGATTCCAATTTCGAATCTTGCTGTTCGAATTTCGAATCAATTTTTTAACCTAGCCGTTCTTCCAACGACTCTAGCTTGGCTTCCGTTTCCTGTTGTTTCTTCGATAATTCAGCTGAACTATCTTCCCATTCTTGCATCCTCGTTTCCATCTTAGTCGAAACCATTCCCGGATCGATAAATGACTCTGATACCAAAATGATAGAATCTACCACACTTTTTATTAAACTGCGATAATTCTCTCGAGAGGACCTCTCAAAGAGCCAGAGTACAAAGACGACAATTCAATGGATGCCTAACAATGACCTAACATCTCCTATTTATAACCTTAAACCCTAGCATCTAACTTACTCCCTAAGTAAACCTAATAATGACCTAATTTAAAAATAAAGACTAATAATAGGCCCAAGCTCAATACAGTTAAAATAAAAATTAATAATAAATACTAATATTCCCAATATTCTAAAACTCCAAGGGTCGGATCGTATCAAAGTACATCCCTCGTTCTTGGCAGCCTGAAACAAGAAATCATCCTCAATCACTTGAGCCATGAACATTTTCTCTTTGATACCCACCGGGCGCAGTTTACGCATTGTGCTCTGTTTCTCCTCCTTCAGTCCACTTTCCCACTTTCCTTCCAATGCGCTTGCACTTATATCGCACATTCCCTTAGCATAGCGCTCAAAGCTCCGGCGATATTCTTTCACTGTGCCGACTTGCTTTAAACTCATGAAGTTGGCGTACTTGTTTGCTTGAGCCGTTGCTTGGAAACGCTCTAACAACAGGTCCTTGAATTCGTTCCAGGAATGAAATGGGGCACGATCCTCCTCATATTGAAGCCATTCTAACGCCTCCCCTTCCAAGTACAATCCTGCTGCCTCAACCTTTCATATTCAATCAGCTTATTTATCAGGAAGTAACGTTCAACCCACCTTAACCACCCCACCAGGTCCTCATCAGCGAGACCCTTGAAAACCGACATCTCCAACTTTCTAAATCTCCTGTCACACCTCGGTCCCTCCCTTCTTGCTGCTCTCTGTCCTCCCTGTTCAAACCTCTCTTCTCCCCTCCGCCAAAATTCTCGTCCCGTATTTCAGAAATTGTCACCCCAATCACGATCGTTCTAACCGTCATGTGGCAACGGCCTATCATAGCTGAAGTGTTTTCAAAGCACAAGGCGCAATGCAAGGCGATCGCCTCAAAGCGAGAGGCAATAAAAAGGCGAGGCCCGAGTGAAGAGAGGCGCATTTATAAATTGATAATAAAACATATGTGTATTCCCATAAAATTTCAAATTCATATGGAAAAATATTAAAAAGTAAAAAATAAAATAATAATAAATCACAAAAATTATGCTATTATAAGATATACCATAATATTAAATTATTATTTGTATAAAAAAATTGAATTTAACTAAAAGTATAAAAAAACAAAGATTCTACGTCAAATAACTCGAATAAACAGACACATATATTTGAAACAACAATTAAACAAATTCAGTATCCTTAATAAAGACTTCGCATAGTTGTTGGACTTCTTCATAAACTAATTCTAGGTTCTTTATGTGGATATTAAGTTAGGATATTGATAGATAAATTAAACTTTAACAAGGCGCACGCCTTGGCCTAAGGCAAAGGCGATACAGGGCACAAAATGGCGAGGAAAGGCAAGGGCCTGATTGAAGGAGCTCACCTTAGCTACGTTAGAGGCACAATACCTTCCTATGTGCAAGGCGATCGCCATAGGCGGGGAAAGGCGATGGCCTTGAAAACATTGTAGCCGATACGCACTCTCCTCTCCTCCAGAACCCTGTTTTCCCTCCTACCGACCCTAGGATCTCCCCTTTGATCGAACTCCGATCACGATAAATCGTCAACCCAATTTCGGCCCCGATCGTTCCAACCGTCATGCGCTAACGACCTGTCATAGCCGATGCGCACCCTCCTTTCTTCTAGAAACCTGTCGCCCCTCCGGTCAAACCTAGAATTTTCCTGACGATCAAAATCTAGTTCCCCCAAATCTCCCCCGTCAAACGACCTGATCAACCGCTCTCTCCGGTCTGGCCTAACCCACCCAGACTGATTTGGTCTGGTCAACCCTTCCCGCACCCCAGCTTCGCTCGCTGTCCGTGCCCACACCCTCATCAGCACTAACACACCCACGCTCACCCTGGCACCAGCGCCCCAACCGCGGCCAACCCCCTCAGTCGCGCCACCATCCGAGCCCCAGCCCACACCCATGTCCCCGCTCCAACCTGCTCCCTCGCGCCAACCCGCATCGACCCCAGCAGACACTGCCAGAGTCCTTTTCCCTACACCAGTCGAGTCCGACCCCGCGTCTGCCACCTCTAATTCGACCGGCACTCCTTTCTCCTTGTCCAAGCTAATCGATTTGGAGTTCACTTGTTCTGGTGTTCGCTCTAACAACTTCTGCATATTTAGATTCATCTGTCTCAACTCTTGATCCAATCGATTTCCCATCGCTGCCAACTTTGTTTCCAATTCTTGCTATTTCTTCAATAATTCTTGATTCCATCCTCGTAGTAACCATTCCTGAATTGGCAAACGGCTCTGATACCAAAATGATAGAATCTACCACACTTTTCTATTAAAATAAGATAAATCTCCAGAGAGGATCTCTCTAAAAGTCAGAGTACAAAGAAGACAACTAATTGAATGTCAAACAATGACCTAACATCTCCTATTTATAACCCTAAACCCTAGCCTCTAACTTGCTTCCCAAGTAAACCTAATAATAACCTAATTTAATAAAAGACTAATAATAGGCCCAAGCCCAATACAATTAAAATAGCAATTAATAATAAATACTAATACTAATAATACTAATAGTCACTGGCCGGATCGTATCAGTGTGCAAGCATGCGAGAACGTCGTTTCAAAAGAATGCAGAATATGGGGCCAAGCAACCGCTTGAAATGATTTATATGGATATATGAGGACCAATTACCTCAGAATCTTTTAGAGGAAAAACATAAACATTCTTGACATGGTTCGAGTAATGCTGAAGAGTAAAGTATGTCAAAAGAATTTTGGGTGAAAGCGGTGCAGTGCGTAGTGTGCATTCTATGTGCAAAATCGATGTCCACATGCGAAGCTAGATGATAAAACACCACAAGAGGCATGGAGCGAATGAAAGCCAACAGCTTCGCATCTCAGAGTGTTTGGAAGTGTGGGTTATGCACACATACCTAATCAGCAAAGAACGAAGCTCGAAGACAAGAGCAAGAAATATGTGTTTATTGGCTATGATAAAAAAAACAAAAGGGTACAAGCTACTTGACCCAATAAGCAAGAAGGTGATGGTGAGTCGCGATGTGCGAGTAAATGAAGAAAGCAAATGGGAATGGAACAATTTGAAGGAAATAAACATCGAGTTTGGAGAATTACCAGTCATTGCATCGACGAGTATGCCAAGAGATCATGAAACAACCGATGATGAAAATGAACTGCAACAACCAAGAATGCGGAGTTTGCAAGATCTATACGATGCGAAAAATGAGGTACATCTTGTATGTCTTTAGGCAGATGGAGAAAGTATTAACTTTGAAGAAGCAGTGCGAGATGAAAAGTGGCAAACAGCAATAGATGAGGAAATTAATGCGATTGAGTGAAATGATACATTGAAGCTGACAGAATTGCCGAATGCAAGTTAGCCGATTGGTGTGAAGTGGGTATTCAAGAAAAAGATGAATGTGCAAGGCAAGATAGAGCGGCACAAGGCACAACTTGTTGCGAAGGGATACAAGCATAAATAGGAATTGACTATGATGAAGTTTTTGCTCCCGTTGCAAGAATGGAAACAATCAAATTGTTCATTTCTCAAGCAGCACAATTTAAATGGTTGATTTATCAAATTGATGTCAATGCCGAATTTTTGAACGGTGTGCTTGAAGAAGTGCATTGAGCAACCACCCAGATAAGTGAACATTGGAGAAGAGAAGAAGGTGCTACAATTGAAGAAAGCGCTTTACGGGTTGAAGCAAGCACCGCGAGCATGGAATGCTCGCATTGATACATATTTCAAGGAAAATGAATACAAACAGTATCCTTACGAGCATGCGCTTTACACAAAGCAGAGTGGAGGTAATGTGATATTTGTTGCTCTTTATGTTGATGGTCTGATATTTATAAGTAATAATAATGTGATGATAGAAGAGTTTAAGAGCATAATGACGCGAGAGTTTGAGATGACAGACTTGGGTTTGCTGAAGATTTTCCTCAGTTTGGAGGTTAAACAAGAAGAGACATGCATATTTGTATCGCAGGAACAATATACGAAAGAGATCTCGAAGAAGTTCTTCAAGATGGAAAATTGCAATACCAATGGAACTAGGTACAAAACTCTCGAAGTTTGATGGTGGAGAATGTGTAGATGCGAGCAAATATCGGAGTTTGGTGGGAAGCCTTCGCTATTTCACATGCACAAGGCCAGACATCGCATTGAGTGTTGGCATTGTCAGTCGGTTCATGGAAGAGCCAGTTTATTTGCATTGGAAAGCATTGAAGCGAATTTTGAGATACATCCAAGGAACAGTGTCACTTGGGATGTTTTATTCGAAAGCGAAAAAGTACAAGTTGAGTGGTTACTCCAACAGTGATTGGTGCAGAGACATAGACGATCGGAAAAGCACTTCGAGATACGCATTCTTTATGGGCAACCCCACATTTACTTGGTTGTCAAAGAAACAACAAATCGTGACGCTTTCAACATGCGAAGTTGAATATGTGGCAACCTCTTGGTGCGTATGTCATGATATATGGCTGAGAAATTTGTTGACAAAGATTCAAATTGACAACAGATCAGCAATTGAGTTAGCAAAGAACCCGGTGAATCATGAAAGGAGCAAACACATTGATGTTTATTTTCATTTTATCCGAGATCATGTGAAGGAAGGAAGCATGGAACTAAAGCATGTTGTGAGTCAAGATCAAATTGCGGATATTTTCACAAAGTCGTTGCCGAAAGTATTGTCAGAGAAATTCAAGAAGATGATTGGCAATGGCGGATGGCAGAAGCATTTAAATTTATGGAGGAGTTTTGTTGAATAAACTTAAATATAATTTAATGTATTTGGAATCATTGTTAAATGAGGAATAGTGGGAAGACAATTAAGGAATTAATGGGTTGTCAATTTAAGAGTTATTTAAGGAATTAGTAGATTCTTGATTTAGCAATTAGTAGGGAACGTTTATGGTAAGAACTTGGCGACCAAGTTTGCAATAGGCTATAAATAGAGTGCTCATGTAACAGCCCAAGATTTCCTTCCGGTTCTTTGGGTTTATTCGGTTGATCCTCCAGTGAGTTGGTTGGGCTGTTAGGGCCTTTTGTGCTTCTAGGGGCATTTTGGTCATTTTGTCCTCCAGGGGTATTTTGGTCATTTTGCCTTCCCGAGACAGTGTTGCAGTAAGACAGAGCTTCTAGAATGTTTATGAGTTGGTGGGCTTAAGTTTATTCTTCGGTTTCAAGTTTTAGGTCAAGAGTTCCATTTATGGTAAGTTTGGAGCCCTCCCGGTTAAAAGAAGAAAAATGAAAATAAAAGTGTTGGAGCTAGGATTCGAACCATGGTGGCTTGGGAGTTGAGTTTGAGCCATTTGTAGAGAAATTAAAATGGGTTTTAAAAAGTGCTCTTGGTGGGATTTGAAGGTGGGATTTTTGGAGGCTTTTATTAATTAAAAAAAATAGGAAAAACAAATAGGGTTTCATCATTTTCCCCTTCCCTCTCCTCTTGGCCGACCACCTCACTCTCTCTTTACCCTTCATTGGCCGAGCACCTCCTCCTCCCTAGCTCTCTCTTGCAAAGCTCTCAAGATCTCCATTGTTGTCCTTCTCCTCCATCTTGCTCCAAGGTAAGTCTTTGCAAATGCTTTTCTCTTCTCTTCTTTCTTGCCATGGCCGAGACAAGCTTCTCTAAAGGGAGTTAGTGTTCTTTTCTTCTCTTCATCTTGTAGATCCGAGAAGCACCTTATTTGGTTCGAGATCTCCTTGTTGCTTGCATCCAAAAGCTCCATTCTTCTCTCGATTGTTGAGATCCGAGAGCACTCCCTCTCCAAGCTCCCTTGCCGAGAGCTCCAAGGTAAGAAGCATGGTGTTTATGTTGTGTTTGGTTGATGGTTGGTGTAGATCTAACTTTGTGCTTCATCCTTGTGCAAGATCCAAGCCCTAGCCGAGCCAACCCTTGTTGTGCACCTTCCTTGGCCGAGACCACCTTGTTCTTTGGGGAACTCTTGCCGAATCTTCATGGGTAAGTTGGTGAGTTGATGTTTTGCCTAGCTTGTGTGTTGGTTTGGCTGAGAGCCCCATTGAAGTTGCTTGGCCGAGAGCTTCATGATGAGTGTGTGTGTGTGTGTTGTTTGCTTCATGGACAAGAGAACTAATTTGTGATTGTTGTTTGTTGATGCCCTAGCCGAGACACCTTGTTGCAAGTGTAGCCGAGAGCTTCTAGGGTTCCATCTTGGGTGCTTGGCCGAGAGCACTAGGGCAAGTACCCCATCTCTTGGTTCCCTTGCTTCTAGAATTAGTGTTTAGTTAAGTGTAGCTAGTTAGATTGAATGTGTATGTTTGTGCTTTTAGGTTGTGAGACACTGCAGCTCAAAGAGCACTTAATTGTTTGTATTTCTGCTTGTTCCAGGTAAGGATCTCTTACCAGGGTTGTGTGGACCCTGCGATATGTTTTGATTGCATCTTTTATATATATGTTGTTTGTTATGAGCATGTAGTGGTTAGGACTGCTTCACTGTTTATCTCTGCTAGCATGTTTGCCCTGTTCCTACATGTTAGTGCCATGCTAGGTTTGTCCTTCCAGCATGTTCTGAGTTCCCTGTTTACATTCGTAGTATCATGCTAGGTCGTACTTGTATTTTTGTTAAGCATGTTCAGTTGTTAGGGATGTATATCATGTGACATTAGATAGTTAGCTAGACTTGTCTTCCAGAGGCTAAGAGTGGACATAACGTATCTTGTCCCCACAGGTCGGGATCAGTGAGAGGCATAACGTACTTTGTCTCCGCCCCCGGCAGCCAGTGCGGATTAGCTCCCGCATCGGTACAAGCCTAGTTTGTAACCTGCTAGAGCGGAGCCCGCCACGGGTGCAAGCCTGCCCGGAGACAGTTCTTAACTTCAGGTTGGTGGTACAAGCTGCTACAACTGAGTGTCGAGGGCTCTGCACTACTGTAGATCAGTGACACCATTCTTATTCTTGTTTAGAGCCAGACCTCGGGTACACTCCCGTTGTCTTAGGGTTTAGCTTGGCCGGGGGTAAGAGGCCCCCGAGGACACCTATTCGGGATCAGCTTTTGAGTTGGTCAACTGGCCGAGGGAGAAAGACCCTCGAGGGTGTCTGACATCTATTTGGGATCAGCTTTTGAGTTGATCATTTGGCCGAGGGAGAAAGACCTTCGAGGATGTCTTTGGGATTGGTTAGGAGAGCCAATCATTAGGCCGGAAGTAGGAAACTTCCGAGGTTCCCGGACTTGACTTGATTAGCTTGTTGAGCAAAGTTTCTGTGTTGGTAACTGATTGCATGTATACTAGGATGCTAGATGATGGATGTATCGTATTGTACCCTGGTTGGGGATTCTTACTTAGTATGTTTATACTCACCCTTACTTATCTTTCAGGTAACTTGGGACAGCACCGGGATGGCTAGTGGAGGGAGTTGTGTGATCATGAGAGCTGCCGGCGAACTCTGTGTCTTTATCTTTTGGAGTCTTTCATTATGTAGTAGCATGCTGGGAACTTTGTTTACTGTTGAGACTCGTTAAACTGTTTTATTTGAAATACTGGCCAGGATTTTTTTAAGGATGTTTATGAAATGATTGTTTCTATTATGAAGTTTTAAATGAGTTTTATCTTTTAGTTGTTTCCATAATGTTTTTTTTTAAGTTTTAAATTGTAAGCATGCTAGTGAGAACCGGGTTTAGGACCATTTTTGGGTCGGGTTCTTACAGCTCATTCCATAGAGCAAGGAGTGAAATTTGAAAGAGTGAAAAGGAAAAGAAAATTGCGTAGAGAGTCATAGAGAAAGTAATTGAGGAGAGTCATAGAGAAAGTAATTGAGAAATAATAAAGTAAAAGTGTTTATAGAGAATTTGTTGTGTGCATTGTCTCTCCAATCACGAAGCGAAAAGCTTACACCATTGTTTTATTTGTGTTTTATAGTTTTATTTGCGATTCGAATTTCTACAGTTTGATCATCAAGTGATCCAGCGTGACGGTAAACTCAATACTCAGAGTTCAGCTCCAAAACCACAGGAAAAAAAGAAGAATTGAAAGCTAACTAAATCAGATCTAGATTTTGAGTAATTATACTTTCTGTATTACAAATTTAAACGTTTAGAATCCAAGATCTTGACAGAAATTTCGGCAACTTACCTCATCAAACACTTGCAGATTAAGCCAAACATTTGTTCCACTCATAAGAGATACTTGACGTTCGGAAGTGTCTCCTCCAAAAATAACAAAAACTTTACGGATGCTTTCATGGCTAGAACCTGCTCGACTCCGTTGAGAGGAGATTGATCTTTTAGGTAAATTTCCAAACATACAATCCAATGATCCTAGAGTGGGATAGCGCATGCAAGCATGGTAAATAATGCTTCGAAGAATATTTGAGTGAGAAAAGCCAACCTGGAAATGAGCAAGGAAGATGAATAACTAGAGGTTCAGGCGTGAGCCTACTAATATTAATGAGTGTGATCTAACCAAAAGAAGAATGTTAGTTTCTCGTAAAAAGGGCTAATATTTTGAATTGTTGCAGTGAAATGATAAACAAGGCCCTATAGTCAGTAGACAAGGAATTTTCTATTAACCTCCAGCCTAGATCCATTGAATAAAGTCACATTATAATGCCAACATATTTGAAGTACCTTTGAGGCTTGCTGAAACAAAAAACTGGTTTGTTCCATCCCACTAATCTGCATATATAAATAAGATTAATAAGAAAGACGGTATGCTACTCGTAAAATTGTAATAATAGGCTAAACACCATTACCAAATTTATGTCTGTGTAGATTACTGTGCCAGATTCGGTCCTTCCAAACTTTCCCGTGGAGGAAGAAGAGTCATGAAAGGAATTAGGCAAAACCCACCCATCTATCCGAGCAAAATCACGGAGACCAAGTACTTTGAAGAGTAAAGAGGCTCCTTCACGGATACTTTCTATCACGTCAATAGGAAAACGAGGAGGAGTATGATATGCGACCTGTTTAATAAATGCAGACTTCTCGTGATTTGAAAAATAATATAGTTACTAGATATGGTTTGATAGAATTCAAGCTAGTGAATTTGAATTCAAAAATAGCAAACATGCAAGTTTAGGTGGCACTAGAACATCACTGAACCTGCTGGGTGGGGAGATATTTCCTCCGGTAATTGAAAATTGCATCCTTCTCTACTGCATCAGCCCTACCGCGGAATAGAAGCTCAACCTAATTTAAAGAGAAAAAAAATACAATTTTTAAGATGCATCATATATCAATTGGGAGAAAACCAATCAAGAAAGTTAATTTGGAATAGAAAATATACTTCTGTTGGTAGTAGTACAACAGGATGACAAACAGAATCAGATCCCACATCAAGGACAATTGCAGTGAACTCACTGCCTCCTTCAAGAAATACTTCAACAAGGACTTCATCATCAATTTCCTATGGAAGATATATGGGGCACATTTTAAGAAATTGAGACATTAACATTTGAGTAACATGTTTATAGAATCACAAATATTATGAAATTGTCAGCTTCGGTTTTAACAAATATCTTTTGAGTACTGGTGACAGAAAAATATGATCTACAAAGCAAGATTGTCAAGTATAAATGATTCACGCCCTGCGTCAGCATAAAGTATTGGGAAAATATCTCAACACCTTTGAAATAATTTCATTGGCCTTCTCAAGTGAATCAACCACTCCATATGCAACTGTTACGCCAATGCTTGATCCTGCTTTTACTGGTTTTACCTGGATTGACATTATAAAAATAAATTAATATTCTAATTCACAAAATTTACAATTGCACAATAGAACAAAATCCATTTTAAGTCAATATTTCGCTTACCACAACTTTTCCTGAGCTAAGATCTAGCTGATTTCTTGAAAACCACTTTGATAGCTCAGAATCACTTACATTACCAGCCTTAACATCATTCCACGGATCAGTATATTAGAATAATAAATGATAGGTGCGTAAGGTCTAGAGTAGAAACTAGATCCCAACAATCATTTGACAAAAAAACTGAACTTCAATTGAAAGATAGCTAAGAAGAAAGATAAAAATGGCCACAAACAATTCACAAATCATCCCGATATGCGTGAAAGATATCCCATATAAATTCATAACGGGTTATGATATAAGAGATTATAACTAAGAAATAATTAGATAGGTTGGTTTAAAAGTTACCTGCACTTGAAAATTAGGCACTGTTATGAATCCAAGTCTGTCGAGCACCAAGGAGGCATTATACTACCAATTGTCAAGGGAAACAACAGGTTAACAATACTATAAGAAAAATGTTAAATGATGATAAAGTAGACTGAAAACACCCCCAAATGTCTGCCATAAAAACCTCCCTACGACTACATTCAATCTTCTATACCCTGCCCATTTAACTGCATGCTTCTTGGCCCTCTTACCCAAACCATGATAAGGGAACAACCAGTGTTTTAAAAAGCCCAAGGCGCATTAAGGCGCAATGGGCCTCTGGGGCCTGAGGCACAAGGGGCACCATAAGGCGCAGGCTTTATTACATCAAGCGCACTATATAAAAAACACAAATTTTTTTATATGTGTGTGTATACACATTTCCATAGGCATAAATGAAGTTTTAACCAAGAATAATATACAAAACATACATTACATTTAACTATTAACCTTCATTTCATGAAAAGAAATGAAGTTTAACTAAGAATATATACATAACATACATAAGATTCAACTATTAACCTTTCATTTAAGCGAATGTTGTCTTTGTGAGTTGAAGAATTAAGTTATTTAGGGTATTGAAATGTCTTGAATTAGTTATCTTGCGCATTGAATGACCTAGTAAGAAGATCTCACACAGGATAAAGGTGAAAACATGAAAAAATATAAAGAAAAACAAAAAAGCCCCCCAAGCGTGCGCCTTTTGGCGCCCGGGGCTTCACGTAAGGTGCCAAAAGGTGTGCGCTTTATTAAGCACACCTCGCCTTTCTCAGGTGAGGCGCAAGAGGTGCGCCTTGGGCCTAGGTGCGCGCCTGACAGGGCTTATTAAAACACTGGGAATGACAACAACTGAAATGTGATACGATCCCGGCAACATTAAAAGTTTATTTGAGGCGGAGCAAGAAGTGAAGAATGAGTTATTTACTATTTTAATATATTTTTATTATGCGAATCTAGGTTGTAATGGGCTTATGGGCCTAAATAGAGTTATTTCCCAAGTTGGGTTAAATCCTAGGATTGCTATAAATAGGAAGGCATAGGTTACTCTTTTCATTCATTGGATTATCATCATTGTATTGCGGCTCTTTGAGAGATTCTCTCGAGAGGTTCTATCTTAGATTAATAAAATAGTGTGGTAGATTCTATCATTTTGGTATCAAAGCCATTTACCGATCCGGGAATGGTGACGACTAAGATGGAGACGAGAGTTCAGGAGTGTGAATCGAGTGGGGCCGAGATGTCAAAGAAGCAACATGAATTCGAGGCTCAACTGGCAGCGATGAATAGTCGGCTGGACCAGGAGATCAGCCAGATTAACCAAAATATACAGAAGTTGCTAGAACGAATACCGGAACAACCTAATCCCGAGGCAAGCGGTGGGGACAAAGGAAAGGGGGTGCCAACCGAATCGGGAGGGTCAGGAGAGGGCTCGGCAGCAGGGACCGGCGCGGAAGGCAACGGAGAGGCTGTCGGGGTGGGGCCGGCGGCGGAGTCGGGCCTGGCGAAGGGAGGAGATGGCGCGGGGGGTCGCGCATGCTGGGGCGTGAGCGCGAAGGGCAATGGTAGCGGGGGTGCGGGAGGACACGCGGGCTGGGGGCCGAGCTGGGGTCCGGGCGCGGGCGGTGCGGAGGTGTGGGCTGGGGCTCGAGCAGGGGCGCGAACGCTGTGGCATGCGGCGTCGGAGGCGAGCGCGGACGTGGGGGCTGTGGGTCGGGCGTGGGCGGCGCGGATGGCTCGGGCTGGGGTCCGGGCAGCGGCGGAGTTGGGGCAAGCAGGGGCGTGAGGCCTGCGGGTCGGGCGTGGGGCAAGGCGTGTCAGGCGGCGATTGGCACGGCGGCGGTCAAGGGGGACCGGGTCGGGTCGGGTTGATCAGGTCGGGTCGGTCTGGGCCAGTTGGGTCGGATCGGAGAGAGAGGTACCCGGGGTTTGGCGATGAGGGTAACAGCGGGGGACCGGGAGACGAGCGAAAAGTGGGCGGCCGAGTCCACGAATCACCGGAGGAGAGGAGGGTGTGCATCGGTTATGAAAGGCCGATAGCGCACGACGGTTGGAACGAACGTGGGGGGGATGGCTATAATCGAGAGAGAGACTGAGAAGACTGGAGGGAGTGGGAGGATCGATATGAACATGGAGGACCGAGAGCAGGAGAAAGAGCAAGTCCAGTGTTTGACAGAAGGTTGCGAAAGCTCGAGATGCCGGTTTTCAAGGGGCTTACCGATGAGGATCCGGAAGGGTGGTTGTGTCGAGTGGAACGGTATTTTTGGGTCAACCGACTAAATGGGCAGGAACGAGTCGACGCCGCAGCTTTGTGTATGGAGGGCGAGGCTCTGGAATGGCTGCAGTATGAGGAAGATCGGTCGCCGATCAGTTCTTGGGAAGAATTTCGAGAACTCCTTTTACACCGTTTTCAACCGAGCATAAATGACAACAGGTACGCTAAGCTGATGAGTTTGCGACAGGAAGGCACTGTTAAAGAGTATCGGCGATTGTTTGAGAAATATGCTAAGGGAATGCGCGATATTAGTGCCAGTGCGTTAGAAAGGAAATGGGAAAGCGGTTTAAAAAAAGAAATCAGGAGTGAAATGAGAAAATTGCGACCTGTGGGAATCCAAGATAAGAAGTTCATAGCACAGGTAATTGAGGATGATCTGGCTTTCCGAGCGCTGGGAAAGGGGGTGAGCCCGGTACTAGTGAATAAACCAAGTGTGGGGTCGGGGCTAGTTAGTGCGAAGGGAGCAGGTGTTGCAACTATGAGAACTACAACGTTCTCGACGTCTAAACCAGTTACAAACAGTACAACAACCACTATGCCGTATAAGCGTTTGACAGACAGTGAAATCCGTGTCAGGAAAGATAAAGGATTGTGTTTCCGTTGCAACGAGAAATTTGTTCCCGGGCATCGGTGCAAAAAGAAAGAACTTCAATCTTTGGAGATATTGATAGTACGCGACACCTATAACCACGAGGATTCCTACGAAGATGATGAGACATTAGAGGATGAAACTTTTGTAGATACGGGAGATACAAGGGATTTAGCGGCCTTGTCCTTAAACTCCTTGGCGGGGCTGAGTTCACCAAAGACTTTGAAAGTCACTGGGTTTATCCAGGGGTTGGAGGTAGTAGTTCTTATAGATTGTGGGGCCACCCATAACTTTATTTCCGACGTCATTGTGGAGAAGCTAAATTTACCAGTAGAACCTTCAAACGATTATGGCATCATGTTGGGAACCGGCGAATCTGTGAGAACGGCGGGAATCTGTAAAAATGTCGTTCTACATCTGGCTGAACTGAAAGTAGTCAATGACTTCCTACCATTACCCTTAGGTAGCGCAGATGTGATTTTGGGGGTGGCATGGCTCGAGACCTTGGGAAAGATCGAATTTAATTTTAGCTCCCTGAGGATGCGGTTTGTGTTGGGATCCTGGCAGGCAGAGTTGCAAGGGGACCCCCGTTTGGTAAAGGCTCAAGTATCATTGAAATCCATGATGAAATCCTTACGTCCTGAGGACCAAGGATTACTGGTCGAGTTGAACATGGTTGAGGCGACAGCGCATGATCGGGAGCCGACTAAGATGCTTCCGAATTTATCGCAGGTACCCCGAGAGCTACACTCATTAATTGAATCTTTTTCACCTGTTTTTCAATCCTTGGCAGATTTACCACCTGAAAGAAACTGTGATCATGCGATTGAACTGTTTGCGGGGACGAACTCAGTGAATGTCCGCCCGTACCGGTACCCACAGTACCAAAAGAACGAGATAGAGAAACTAGTACGGGAAATGCTGTTAGCCGGGGTAATTCGCCCTAGCA
The DNA here is from genome assembly GCA_036507275.1 of Sicyos edulis. Taxonomy (NCBI): domain Eukaryota; kingdom Viridiplantae; phylum Streptophyta; class Magnoliopsida; order Cucurbitales; family Cucurbitaceae; genus Sicyos; species Sicyos edulis. The sequence continues at coordinate 17,108,160 of CM071849.1, read as the reverse complement.
CGAGTTCGTTCTCTAGTCCTGTATTGCTAGTGAAAAAGAAGGATGGAAGTTGGCGTTTCTGTGCCGACTACCGTGCCTTGAACCAAGCTACAGTACCGGATAAGTACCCGATACCGCTGGTGGATGAATTGTTGGATGAGCTTCATGGCGCATCTATATTCTCGAAAATTGATCTGAAGGCTGGATATCACCAAATCCGTGTCAGACCGACTGACATACACAAGACAGCTTTCCGGACGCATGAGGGACATTACGAGTTTGTAGTCATGCCTTTTGGGTTGCGGAATGCTCCGGCTACGTTCCAGTCTGTGATGAATGAGATTTTGCAATCGTATCTGCGTAAGTTCGTGCTGGTATTTTTTTATGATATTTTGATCTACAGCATGACTATTCAGGAACACAGGGAGCACCTGGCTCGAGTTTTTGAGGTGCTGCAGGCACATGCTTTTGTTGCAAATGCCAAGAAATGCCAATTTGGTTTGCAACGCATTGAGTACTTATGGCACTTTATATCTGTGGAAGGCGTTTCAGCCGACCCGGCAAAGATCGAAGCGATGATAGAATGGCCAAGTCCTCGAAATTTTAGAGACCTACGAGGTTTCCTGAGGTTGACAGGATACTATCGTCGATTTGTGGCTAACTACGGTTCCATGGCTTTTCCGTTGGCTCAGTTATTAAAGAAAGGGAAGTTTGAATGGGGATCGACTGCGGAAGACAGTTTTCAGAGAATGAAACATGCTATGAGTAATGTCCTGATTCTACGATTGCCAGATTTTGACCAAGTCTTTGTGGTCGAAACCGATGCTTCGGGTATAGGAGTGGGAGCAGTTCTGATGCAACAGGGTCAACCGATAGCATATTTTAGCAAGGCGTTGCCAATTACTCATCGCGTGAAACCTGTGTATGAACGTGAACTGATGGCAATCGTTTTCGCGGTGCAGCGCAGGCGGGCGTATCTGCTAGGGCATCACTTTGTTGTTCGTACTGATCAGAAGAGTCTTAAGTTTCTTCTTGAGCAGCGTGTAGTGGATGGCGACTATCAGCGTTGGATTGCCAAATTAATGGGATATGATTTCACCATTGAATATAAGAAGGGTCTTGAAAATCGAGCCGCGGATGCTCTATCTCGAATGCCCGATAAATGCGAGCTGGGCATGCTGAGTGTGGTGGCTGGTATTAACACAGCCGTTTTTACACAACAGGTTAAGGAGGATGCTAAGTTAATGGAAATTTATAAGTCGTTGGCAGCTGGCGAGGAGGGCCCTCCTGGATACTCAGTAGTTGGTGATGTTTTGCTTTATCAGGGTAGGCTGGTTTTGCCTCCGACATCTCCAACGATTCCTCTACTGTTGCTTGAATTCCATAGTGGTGCTATTGGGGGACATTTCGGAGTCCTTAAAACTTATCAGCGTCTGGCTAAGGAAGTGTATTGGCAAGGAATGAAGGCCCGTGTGCGTTCTTTTGTGGCCGAATGCTCTATCTGTGTTCAAGCTAAACACCTATCCTTATCTCCTGCTGGGCTGCTACAGCCTTTACCGATTCCTGCACAGGTCTGGGACGACATTTCGATGGACTTTGTGGAGGGGTTACTGCGATCAGAGGGTTATGACACTATACTGGTGGTGGTTGACCGTCTCTCCAAGTATGCTCATTTCATACCTCTTCGACACCCGTTTTCTTCCTTGTCGGTGTCGAAGGTGTTTATCAAGGAGATCGTCCGGTTGCATGGAATTCCGAAAAGTATTGTGTCTGACCGCGATAAGGTTTTTACAAGTTTGGTTTGGGAAGAGATGTTTAAGGCTACTGGCACTAAACTCTGTCGGAGCACCACTTACCATCCACAGACTGATGGGCAAACTGAGGTTGTGAATCGTTGTTTAGAATCCTATTTGAGATGTTTTGTGATGCATCAACCTAAGGCATGGTACCAATGGTTGTCCTGGGCGGAGTACAGCTTTAACACTTCGTTCCACTCGTCCACGAGTATGACACCTTTCGAGATTATTTATGGCAGACCCCCTCCTACCATTTTGGGATATGATCATGGTGTTAGTCCGGTGGCGTCTGTGGATTCACTGATGAGGGATCGCGATTGGATCTTAGCCACCTTAAAGGCTAGTTTGTCGCGAGCGCAGCAATCTATGGCGGATCGCGCAAACGCCAAACGTCGGGATATACAGTTTAGTATTGATGACCTGGTGTATATCAAGCTTAGACCATACCGCCAATCCTCGTTGGCTAAATTTCAACATCCGAAGTTGGCACCGAGGTTTATTGGGCCCTACCGTGTGCTGGCACGAGTGGGTCATGTTGCTTATCGTTTGGAACTTCCGCCGACAGTTAAGATTCACCCGGTTTTTCACGTGTCAGTTCTGCGTAAAGCGGGGGATTCTTCGGTTATTGTCATGTCCAGTGTTTTAAAAAGCCCAAGGCGCACTTAGGCGCACCGACCCTCTGGGGCCTGAGGCGCAAGGCGCACCTTAAGGCGCAGGCTTTTTTATATAAGGCGCACTATATTAAAAAAAAAATATATATATATATATATATATGTATGTATGTATGTATATCAGTATATGTATATGTAATATGTGTTTATATGCACAAATTGACAATAAAAAGAGTTTTATGACGATAAATGAAGCTTTAGCCAAGTCCAATTGTATAGAATAAAATCAAATATTCAAACATTACATATATAAATAACTTGAGTAAAATTTCAATTCATAAATGATGCTTCAAAAATCAAAACAACTTAAAAGATGCATGCAACAAACAATAGTAGTTAACAACCAACACTAAAACTAAAAACTAAAAGCATAAGATTCTAAAGTCATGATTCTAAAGATCAAAATCTCCATCTTCATCATCACTAAATATTTCATCCATCTCGGCCTCTACATCATTAGATTTATGAGCACTTGGATCTTCTTCTTCATCAGTGTTTGTATCCAAATCATGCAAGGCTAGTGGTATAGGTGCGGGTCGTGCTTGTGGTGGAGGAGGGGGGACTCGTGATCGTGATATTGGTTGTGTAGATGACGTTGACGAACATGGAGCTTTATCCTTATTTTTTGAGGTGGCTCTAGAATAATAAGCAGGTTCTTTTGAACCACATGCTCTTGAAACATCACCCCATGTTAGTGCGTCGTCCTCATCGTTAAATACAAGATCTCTATCCTCGTCGGAATCATCATCCAATCTTCTGATCAACCACTCATTACTTTCATCAATTTCATTTAAAGAGATGGGATCTGCAACATCTTTAATGTTAAATCGACGTTTCAATGCTCTGTTGTATTTTATGAACACCAAATCATTGAGACGACGTGATCAAGTCTATTCCTCCTTTGGCTATGAAGCTGCATAATGAAAGTTCCATCATAGAAGGTTTAGTCCTAGATTTTAAACCTTAAACAAGATATTCAAGGAGAATTCAATTAATAATCCAACCTGTTCAAAAACGCTCCAATTGCGCTCGCATCCAGAAGCACTACATGTAAGACCTAAAACTCTTATTGCGAACTTTTGCAAGTTCGGACTTGAATTGCCAAAATCATCCCACCATTCCACTAAGTAGATTAAGATTTAAAATTATGTTAATAGCTTTCAAATCATAAGACACTCATATTGAAATTTAGAATTTAAGGTATTTACCTGGAGATCTTTTATTTCTTTGTCTAATAGCCAACGTGCTTCCAAATGATCCTTCGGCTTTCTTATAGGTTGTTAGTTCAACAAGGATTTTGTCTTGCAACTCTGTAGAAGGAGTCATTCTTTCCATGCAAGAAAGAAACCCACTTGAAATTTCAACACTACTTGCAATCTTGGGATCTGAATAATAAAATTCCGGGTTTAGAAAAATTCCAGCTGCATGCAAGGGTCGATGCAATTGATGATCCCATCTTTTATCGATGATGGCAAATACCTCCTTGTATTTGTCTTCATTGGTGAGCTATTTGCTATGGCTTCCTTAGCTCTATCCATTGCTTCATAAATATACCCCATGGCAGGCTTTTTTTCGTTATCGACCAACCGAAGAACTTTTACCAGAGGACATGAGACTTTGAGGGCAAATGTGATAGTGTTCCAAAAGTTAGGCATCAAGATTGTTTGAACAACTCTTTTCCCTTGTTGTTCTTTACTCCATTTGCTACCTTTCCAATCTTCCGATGTAAACATCGTCCTCAGATTGCATTTAATTCTACGCATACTTGACAAAGTAATACATGCAGTTGCAAAACGAGTCTTGGCCGGTCTTATCAACTCTTTGTTATTAGTGAACTGCCTCATCATGTTTAGCAACTCAGGACAACCGTAAATAAAATTGCTAACCTCCATTGCTCTTTTCAATGTTCTTCTTATATTCGAGATCTTAAAGATGTCTTCCAATATCAAATCCAAGCAATGAGCAGCACATGGTGACCAGACCAAGTGAGGTCGTTTTGCTTCTAATAATCTCCCTAATTGATGATAATAAAGCACATGTTAAGAAACCTGAAATGTTAAATACATTAATCAACGTTCAAGCATGTTATTCAAATTCTTACCTGCCATTACGTTTGCAGAGGCACTATCCGTAACAACTTGTACCACATGCTCTTCTCCAATTCGTTCAACAAAATCATCTAACAATTCGAACATTTTCATCCCATCCTTTATGTACGATGATGCATCGATAGATTCAACAAACACTGTTCCTTTAGGACTATTAACTAAAAAGTTAAGTAAAGTCCTATTTCTTCGATCTGTCCATCCATCAGTCATGATTGTGCATCCAACTTTCTTCCACTCTTCCTTGTGATCTTTCATCAAATTGTTTGTTATTTCCAACTCCTTTTTCAAGCATGGCACTCTTAGTTCATGATATGTAGGCGGCTTCAATCCAGGGCCAAATTGACCTATCGCTTCAATCATAGGTCCAAAACTACTATAATTACAAGCATTCAAAGGTACTCCAGAATCATAAAACCATCGAGCAATTTTTTGGATGGCATTCTCCCTCGTCTCCTTGTTGTAAGCTGCATTTAATGTTGTTTGTTTACCGCTTTCATCCTTATCAATCACAATTTTTGGATTTCTAGCAAAATAGGAATCCATCGGACCCGTTTGCTTCACCTTCTTGTGAATGGATGAACCTGTTGATGACGTGCGTGACATCGACGACCTCTTGTTACCAGAAGAACAATAAATAATATCCTCATCTTCATCTTCTTCAAATGTACAATCATTTTCAGGAATGATCACATTTCTTTGTTCTTTCACCTCCTTTCTCTTTGACATATATGCTTGAAGTTCGTCTTTTACATGTTCCGGACATTTTTTACATGCCGTTGCATTTCTATAACCCCCGATTAGGTGTTGTTTCATTCTATACACTCCTCCTTTTGTTATTTTAGAACAAAAGTTGCATATCATAGTATTAAGGTCTTCGGCATTTATCAATCTAGAATACTTCCAAGCTGGATCTTTTCTCAAACTTTCTTCACCCATAGTTTATAGTAGACAATCTGACTAGAAAAGTAAAATCAGCCACAATTCTAACTTAAGTCAAAACCTCAACAACAAAACTCACATTTTCACTTTTTTTAGTGCAAATGATTGAAGGAGAGGATTCTACAAACATGGTGTGTTATGTCAAACAATAAAAAAAAGAAAAGAAAAAGAACTTGTGTTCAAGTTCAAGTGTTCAACCATTAAGTGACATCACTGTGAGAATGTGAATGAAAAAAAAGAAGAATAAACTTGTGTTCTACCGTTCTACTTACAGCCGAGAATCGTCCAAGGAAGAGAGGGAAATCGAAGGAACTGGTTGGAATGGAGGAAGACGAAAAGGAACTGGTTGGAATGGAAGAATCGAAGCCGCGAATGACGAACTTTTGATGTTGAAGGTCGAAGCTCAAAGTCGCGAGTGACGAACGAAGGGATTCGGGAAATTGGGATCGCAGTCGAAGGAAGCTTGAAGACGCGATCGATTCTTTAGTTTAGGGTTATTTATTTATTTTTTTTAACTTAAATCAAGCGGATTTTAATCACTTTAAAAAAAAATAATGATAATAAAACGACGTCGTTTTGACATCAGATTCAAAAATTAAAAAAATAATAATAAAGCACAACAGGCGCGCGCCTAGCCGCGCCTTGGGCTTAACGGAAAGGCGCGGAAAAGCGCGCGCCTAATGATACGCGCGTCGCCTTTGCAAGGCGAAGCGCAAGAAGTGCGCCTTGCGCCTAGTCGCGCCTAGGCGCGCGCCTAATTGGGCTTTTTAAAACACTGGTCATGTCTACACCACCCTTGGTGGGAGATGATCTGTGCATGGTGGTTCGCCCTAAGGCTGTTTTGGGCGTACAAGAGAATTTACAAGCGGCCGGATCGCGTCAAGTTTTGGTTCAATGGGAAGGCTCCGCACCAGAGGATGCTACTTGGGAATCCGCGGCTGATTTAGAATTGCAATTTCCGGACTTTCACCTTGAGGACAAGGTGGCTCTGTGAGGGGGAAGTATTGATACGATCCCGGCAACATTAAAAGTTTATTCGAGGCGGAGCAAGAAGTGAAGAATGAGTTATTTACTATTTTAATATATTTTTATTATGCGAATTTAGGTTGTAATGGGCTTATGGGCCTAAATAGAGTTATTTCCCAAGTTAGGTTAAATCCTAGGATTGCTATAAATAGGAAGGCATAGGTTACTCTTTTCATTCATTGGATTATCATCATTGTATTGCGGCTCTTTGAGAGATTCTCTCGAGAGGTTCTATCTTAGATTAATAAAATAGTGTGGTAGATTCTATCAAAATGATCTCCACATTAGTATGATATTATCAACTTTGAACATAAGACCTCATGGTTTTGCTTTTGTTTCAAACAAAAGTTCTCATACCAATGTAGGTGATTGTCCTTACTTATATGCCCATCTTCCCTTCCTTTAACCAATCTAGGACAACTTTTTTTTGCATCCCAACAAATCACAGGTTTTTTAGTGTATGCATGAAACATTTCCCACTACTACTACTAACGGAATTCAGTAAATATCGAAGTCCTATAGACAGAATTTATGCAATAAATTGTTCATTAAAAACTGACAACATATTTTCATCCTCACGTTGTCACATTTCATATTATGTCCACGTTTCTGAATGTTACAAAAAAAAAGTTGTGTTGCAAACTTCTGAATTGGTAGTTTGTACTTTGAAGTCCTTTGTATTCGTGCACGGAGACTATAATTCCACATTTCAATTCTTAATCCATTTATGGCATTTCAAACGTAAGGCAAAAGCCAACCAGGCATCTTACCTTGTCAAAGGCTTGTAAACACTGCGTTGAACCTGTTCCAACAAATGGAACGTTATGTTTTTCCAAAAGTTCCTGAAACACGTTAACAAACATAAATAATTTGTTTATTTATAATAAGCGTACAAGAGGAATAAAATTAAATCCAACGCAACACCTGGATCCCACCATCTTCGCCAAATCGACCATGTATAACAGGGAATACTATGTCCACAGAATTAGAAAGGTGTTCAGCAAAGTCAGCCAAAGACCGGAAACCGCGGGCAAGGCTTCATAACACAAACCATTTAGCTTCTTAAAGTCCTTACAACCCAAGAACTCATGAAATCAATTAAAAACAATTTAAACTTACCTTTTAAGTTTAAAATCAAAATCTGCTGGAGTGTTTGAATAGACCTATAAACGAGTAACAGCACGTAAAATGAGATATTGTGAGATACCGAAAATCATTATGATTTGTTAGCATTCTTTAGCATAGTTATAGACTCAGAAGCATGAGAAGTAGGAAATCAAACTAAGCAAGAATGAAAAGATCAGAGAAGGCTGCTGTTACCTGAGCGGAAGATATTGCATATGCATTCAACTCGGAATCAATGTAGTAGCAGCTCACTTGCAAATCATCGCCCTAGTGTAGACAAATTAGATGCATAAAATTAAAAATCAATGCTTAGCTGCCGCAAATCAAATCATACGCTCAAATAACTATTCTCAATAACAATCAAAGTAAACATGAGACAAAATTTTTACGTCGTTCACTAATGATGGGTTGGCTACGTCTCCGAGCAAAGGAGAGAAGGGTTTATTAATTTGGAAATACAAGATTACAAAAACATAAAAGTCAGATTACAAAAACATAAACTCCATTGCATAGTTTGTCTAGGTTTGCCCTGAACCCCAACTGTATCACCAGCAGCGAAACCAGGGGTAAGTAACAGTGAATGCATATGTCAATAAATACTATGCCATGGTCATTTCAATATATGAGTATGAACGCCAACTATTTTTAGCTTCTGTTAGCAGAGTTAGAAGCCAATCTGTTCTGAATCAAAATGGACACACTAATCGAAGGGCAAAGAAGTGTAAACCTAATCAGCATTTTCCCGAGCGTACCTGAATGTGATCAAGAACGGATCTAGCGGAGTTGAGAGAAATTCCACGTTCAGCAGACGGGCCGCCACAGATGAGCCCTACTCTCAACGCACTCTGTTGTTTCTCCATCGCCATTTGAGCTGCACCGCCCTTGGCCACCAGCTTGGCAGCAGTGCGAGGGGTTCGAATTTCCGGAGACTGTAGGCGGCGAGTCTGATTACTCGAATCCAGAGTTGGGCTGAGGAAGGTGGAGGGGAGTGTTGGAGCGAAGGCTGAAGCTCTAAGTTGGACGCTGGCCTTGCTTAATAGGTGGCGGGGAGAACAATTTGGCAATGACGCCATTGGAGGAGTTGAAGAAGAAGACGAGAATTGCAGGCTGAGGTAACTTCCAAGAACGAAGCGCCTAAAATAGGCGACGCCATATTCTGTCTTCAACTTCTTGTTCTTCCGATTCTTTTGTCTTCGTCTCCCTGTCCAAGGTTCTGCAATATTAAATGCTTTAATATTAGTTTCTTTTAACCATCTTTTTCTTAATGTCCTCAACTTCCTTCTAAAAAACAATTATTTCGGTCCTCCTTTACTTATTTTCTTTTCAATTTGACCCATGTGGCTGTTTGTCCCCACATTTAGGTACGAGTTAGTTAAGCTCCATTTGATAACTATTCGTTTTTCATTTTTTGTTTATGAAATTTAGGTTTACAATAATTATCTTACTGTACCTTCTTCTTTATTTGGATATTACATCTTACATATATTTCAATAAACAAAACCAACATTTGGAAACAAAAAAAGTAGCTTCTAAAAACTTATTTTTGTTTTTGAAATTTGGTTAGTATTCATCTACTTTCTTAAGGGAATATGGATCCATTGTATGAAAGATGGAGCATATGCTAGGAAGTTTGCGTAGAAATAAGCTTAAATTTCATAAACCAAAAAATAAAAAACCAAGTGGTTATCAAACGGGGCCTTAAGAGTAGTTTTAGGATTTATTAACTCTTTCTCGAAAATTTACATCCAAACAAATTTTTATTAATGTCTTCTCATTTTGACTTTTAAAAATAATTTTCATTTCTAAACATTCATTTTTAATCATTAATTTATAACTACTCAATCATTTCTAACTACTTATTTTTAATCATTCCTTTCAAATCAATCAAAATCATTTTTTTTAATCATTTTTTTTAACTACTAAAAATAACTAATCATTTTTAAATCTTCATCCAAAAAAAGTTTTGACTCTAACTTCTCTACACAAAAACTAAATTCAAACGATTTTTTAACACAACTTTCAATTTTTAACTACTTAATATAACTCATCAATATAACTTCTTAAGCCAAATACTACCTAAATATGTCAAACAAACAGCCCCATAAAAAATAGATAAGAACTTCCAAAACGTAAACATTTAAAATGTTATATTTTTCAATAGGAATATACTTCAATTAACACTTATAACAACAAGATCTAAGGGTGGGCGTGGTTACCCCAATTTAAAAAAAACACTTAAAAAAACAAAATGATGGATTGCGTGTTGGTTTGTTAATTGTAATCCAGTTTAATTTCATATTCACTACTTTCTATTTCCCAATCAAAACTTTAATAAATAAATAAAAATTAACAGTTAAAATATAGTTTTAAAAAAAGGAAAGTAATTTTCATAAATACAAAAAAAAAACCGACATATATCAATTTAACAGTTAAAATATAGTTATTAAATTTGATAGGCTTAAATTGAGTGAAACTTAAAGTCAACGAAGTTAAATATCTTATATTTTTTATATAAAATATTTTTTAAATTTTATTATAATTAAAATAGGAGGAACACAATAAATTTCGTAAAATTTATGATCTCTAACAAAATAGTATAAATAAATATATATATATATATATATATATATATATATATATATTTAATTAGAGAAGTCTATATAGGCTGGTCAATCCTCGATTTTATGAGGAATGAGGGAGTTCGCCGGGCAATATTTTTGTCGAATGACTTAATGGGATGAGAATGAGAATATGATCCCTATCCCTGTTTTCCTGGCCCCACCTCAATATTCATTTTTTAAAGAATGATTCTCTTATTTCCATTAAAAGTTATCAACGTTGCTTCAATTATACATATTTTATTAAAAAAATTGAATGTGTATATTTTGACAAATTTATCAATATATTGATGTTAGAAAAAAATTAAAACAATTACCTTTTAATAACAATTCAATAGCTTTTGTTTTAAAAGAACAATACAATAACTGTTTTTAATATCAATACAATGACAGTAACTTTTTTTTAATAATAATACAGTAACTTTTTATACATTTTTTTCACTCATTCTATAGGCCTACTTATTCAAAAGGAAAGAACAAATTAATATTTTAAAACATCAAAATAAAATAATTGAAAATTATATTAAAATAAATGAGCGGTGAAAAATTTATCGCGAAGAACTCGATCCCTACAAATTTCCCTTGAAGAATCCCCACCCCCATCCTGCAAAAGAATATGATTAATTTTACCGAGATGGGAAATAGAAATGGTGAAGGGGAGAGGAACGGTAAAGTCTTTCCCGTCCCTGTTCTACCTCGTGGACATCTCTAATATATAAATATATATTCAAATTATAATTCAATTCAATATTTTCCCTAAAAAGTAAATAAAGTTATTAATTTTCACGATCGAAGGGAGAACATAGCGGGGAGATGGACGACTATCTGGTCAGAGAAAGGAAGTAAAGAGTGAAAAAGATAGCTTTTAAAACAATGTGAAAAGACAAGATGGTCAAAGGAATGGAAAGATAGAAAAAATGGGTAAAAATATCATTCTCAGAAATTTGATTCCGTTTATTTATTTATATTTATATAGAGGAAGGATTCAAATTAGTAATCTTTTCATTATTAGGTTGCACATAATTAAGTAAGTAATATGTGTACATTAATGAGATGTTTATTCATAATTTCTCTTTTAAAATATAAGAGTTTTTGCATTAACTTGATGACTACTCCTTTCAAAACAAACTAGAAACTTTGAGTAAATATTAAGGGTATGTTTGGTGGAATCTGATTCTAAATTGCTTATTGGTCTTATTAATGGTATTTCCCAAGATGTGACTGAACTCAGCAATGTCGTTGCTGATATTAGGGCTATGATCCCGTTGTTTAGGGACATTTCCTTTTCTTTTTGTGGTAGAGATTGTAATCGTGTGGCTGATATGTTCGCAAAACTCTACTCTCCCCAGGTGTGTGTGGGTAGAAGTCTAGACGTTTCTGCTGTTCAGGATCTTGGTTATTTTTTGGTGCGGGGGAATCTCCCCCCGACGATTGCCGCTGTGGTTGTTCAGGAGCAGGTTTGCTCTGATATGATTGTTTGATGAATATAATGCTTGTTTTAAAAAAAGGGTATGTTTGGGCCCCGTTTATGTAAATGGTCGGGTTGGTTATAATAACTCAACCGATGTTTGCCCCACCGTTTATTATAAACGGTAGTTACCTAAACCTACGTGTCTGTTTATCTAAATCTACATACCCGTTTATTTAAACTTTACACATATTACTTTTTATTATATAACCAGCCCCTCAAACACCGTTTATCATAATCCTTGTTATGATAACTTGCCCCTCAAACATCATTTATAATAACATACCGTTTATCATAACCTTCCATCTATTATAACCAAACCGTATTGATCACAGAAAGATCCTAGGATAGCTTTTCCTACCCTTGGGTCATCGATCTTTCTAAGGAGCTTTTGCTCTCCGCAGAGTTTGATTCCTTCGCGAATAACGACGGTACTTATGTCGCCATAAGACAAACTGTCCCAGTCGACTGTTCCCTCGCTTTCGAAGCGAAGAGCATCCTCAACCCTTTGGGCAAAGTGATTGGGAAGACCTTCGACGAACTTTTGTTTCTAGATTGGCAAAGTGCAATCTGTTCGTACCATGACCTTGGCGAGATACATATCTTTGTACCACCTGAAATCGCCAAGTGATTTGCACTTCATTTTTAGGAGAAGGGCGGCAGACCTTTCTTGATAGACAGTCGGATCTCCAATGAAAAATTTTGAGATGGTGTAAACAAGCGTATATACGGCGTCTTGTACATCACCATATTGTGGAAGGGATCTGTAAAGACCCGGCCCGAAAGAGGTCTTAAACTAGGCCTTTACCTCAATGCATGCTTTTAAAACTTAAAAATAATATGCAAGATCGTTTTCCAGATTCTGAATGAAAACAAAAACTTGTAAACATCCATTCTATAATCGAATATAAAAATGTTCTGAAACCTGTCCCTGTTTCCAAGCATCTGTTCCAAGCTAAATACAGTTTAAAACATACTCTGATCAGAGATTTATTCAAAACATTCAAAACCCCAAACAGTTTACAACTGTGTCAGAATCCAGAAACAATTAGAAAACATCATACGGGCTCCTTGCCCAACTACATGCATTCAGAGGACAAGCTAAAACATAAATATAAACTCAGAGTTTAAAACAACATTTATTCCATGATCCGCAGCTCCTCCTTCAGCCATCCTGTCTCGCACCCTGATTACCTGTGGAAAACCACAAAATAAGGGTGAGTAACGAATTACTCAGTAAGTATCCCCAACCGGGGTACAATACGATATAACTGGTCATCTATCAGAAAGTATGCATGTTATGAATATAAACACAGAAGAGAGCACATCACTTTAATCCATACATAAATACCATGAATGCCATCTTACGGTCTTACTCCGAAAAACTGCAACGCATCTCGATACTCTACGAGAAACTAATCTCGGCCTCAGCTTTCCTACTACTGTCGATACAAAAGGTGCACTGAACTCAAGATCCCTAGGAGCTCTCCAGTCGGCGCTGTAATGAGCGTGTGAGCGCACCGCATGCTGCTGCAAACTAGGGAGGTGCTGGGTCTAGGGCATGCTGCCCTGGTCCAGTATTCATGCCTAAAAGAATCTCTGGATCGGTGTCACTGAACATAGTGGTGTGAGACCAGGACACTATGACTATGTCAGCCTGTACCACCGCACCTGAGGCTAAGAAACCGGCCGTGGTAGGCTTACACCAGGAACCAATCCTTGCCCTATCAGGTGGCAATCAAGGGTTACTACCGACACGCTGAGGTCGTGTCGACTGCCGGGGACAAGGTAATGCCTCGTCATTCCCCCGACCGTTGGGGCATTTAACAGTCTGCCACCCTCACCCAAGATTGCACTCGACTGTCGTTAGGGTTAGCTAACCCTAACGACGGATCATGGACGGAGTACTGCCTCGCAAGTCCCTGCCACGTATGCAAGTTACATTATGCATCCTCGCCCGGATGATGCTACCTATCAGAACTCTAAGCTATAAACAGATAACAACAAACATTCTAATACGTGCTCAGCAGAAACAATGAACCTAGCATGATACTACGAAGCAAGAACAGATAACGAACATACAAGAATAGAACAACTTAGCATGGAACTAACATGAGGAACAACACGAGAATCACGCCAGTCGGAATTCAGAACAGAGCACCTATGCACTAACATGCTGATAAACATACACATACATACAATCAACAATCACAGAAACTATCGCAGGGCCCACACAACTCCGGTAAGAAATCCTTACCTGGGTCGGAAGGCAACAACACACAAAAGGATCCTAAGCTGCAACCGAACCCGAGCTAGCTATCGGGAACCTAACATACAAACAACAAACATCACAATTTATAAGACTTAGGCAAAAATGCAAACAGAACTTGGCTCGGTCGGAAGCTACTCACACGGCACAGGGCTGGCGCGCGGACGGGCAGGCTGCAAGGCACGCAGCTCGGCGACGGTATGCGGACATTGTAACGGCCCAGTTTTCCATTCTGGTTATCCAGGTACTCTCAGTTCAGTATTAGGGCAATCGGTTGGGCCGTTAGAGCTTTTTAACCCTTAGGGGTATTTTGGTCTTTTTGCTCTCCGGTCAGGATTTGGGATTTGAACCTTGGCCTTAGTGATTTATAAGTGAGTTTTATTATTGGAAAGATTTGCTTCAGCCGGGTCTCGAAGAGGAAGCCAAAAATGGGATTTTTGTTGTATTTTAAAAGGATAAGGATGAAAAGAAAAAAAGAAAAAGAAAGGAAAAAAGGAAAAAAGGAAATTATTAAAATAAGAAAATCCCTCATTTTTCCCATGTGTTTTATTTCCTTCTCTCTCTCTCTCTCTCTCTCTCACCCTCACCCGACCCCTAGCCCTCACCCGAGCCCCTAGCCGCACCGTGCGAGCCACCCCGTGCCAGCACCGCCCAAGTCAGTCCTAGCTCGCCTAGCCCACCCCGCACTGCGCGAGCGCCTCGCGTTCCTCGCCGCCTGTGTGTGTCTCTCAGAAGCGTCGCGTCTCCCACCAAGGTGCCTTCGCTTAACCGAGCCTCGCTCGCGCGCCATCGCGTCCTCAGAGCTCGCCCGCGCGCCATAGCGTCCTCAGAGCTCGTCCGCGCCTGCGCGCCCCGCGAAGCTTCCTGAGCCGAGCCAGCGCCCAGTGAGCCTCCTGCCGCGCGCATGCGCCCAACCACGACCATCTAGTCACCACCACCTACCAAAATGTGTTGTTTTGGCCGAGCCTTGTGCTTCTCGGTTGGTAATTCCCAGTCTTTTCCCTCTTTGGACTCAGAGTTGTTGGTCGTTGTTTATGTATTTAATTAGGGTGTTTATTGTAATAATCAGGTTGTTCGGGATTCGATTAAAGCTCGAGGGTCATTATTCGTTGGTCGTGATAATTATTATTTTCTCGCTTGTTTCCGTGTAAGGATCTCTTACCGTGGTTGTGTGGACCTGCGATGCTTTCTTGATTGTGCCTTGTATGCCTGCTTACTTTTATGAGCATGTTAGTGGATAGGATAGCTTGTGATTGAATTCTTGCTAGCATGTTTGCTCACATTGTACATGTTAGTGTCATGCTAGGTTTGTTCTTCCAAAGATGCTCGAGATTCCCGCTTTAAGTTCGTAGTATCATGATAGGATATGTATGATTGATGTCTAATGTATATGTTAGCCAGAATCTCTCACTCAGACTCTTAGCTAGTGTTATAGGGTTTGTCATCATCCAGAGGCCGAGAGTGGACACAACGTACTTTGTCCCCACCGGTCGGGGTAGAGCGAGGCATAACGTATATCGCTTCCCCCCAGCCCAATGAGAATTAGCTACCTCATCGGCATAAGCCTAGTTTGTAGCTCGCTAGAACGGAACCACCGCCAACGGTGTAAGCCTATCTTGGCCGGTTCTTAGCTTCGTGTCGGTGGATCAGCCGCATGAGAAGAGCGCGAGGGCCTCGCGCCATCGTGATCGCGACACCGCTTCCAAGTTTTAGGCATGCTTACCTGGCCCGCGTAGTTTGCCCTTAGGCCCCCGCATTTATGCCGGTTGTAGAAGAGCATGCGGTGTGCGCGCACACGCGTTAGTCGCCTGTTCGGAGTGCTCCCCCGGGCTAATGTTCGTGAGTACACCATTCCTTCCAATTTAGAGCCAGACTTCGGGTACTCTCTCGATAGTCCAGATTTATTAGCAAGGGTAAGAGGCCCTTGAGGACATCCTTGGGATCGGTTTTTGAGCTGATCAACTGGCTGAGGGAGAAAGACCCTCAGAGATGTCCTAGGATTGGTTAGGATAACCAATCATTAGGCCGGAAGTAGGAGACTTTCGAGGACTCCAAATTGTCTTCTAAGCTCGTTGAGCTAAGATCTGTGTTGATATCTGTTGCATGTGTACTAGGTTGCTAGATGATTGATTGCATCGTATCGTACACCGGTTGGGGATTCTTACTGAGTATTTTTATACTCACCCTTATTTATCTTTCAGGTAACTCAGGACAGCACCGAGGTGGCTAGCGGAGGTAGCTGGGAGATCATGGATGCTACTGACACTCTGTCGTGTCTTATTTTGTTTTATTTTGAATACAACATGTAAATGGATTTTGGTTTGTATGGAAAACTTATGGTTTGAACTGTTTTGATGATTTTAAGAAAAGTACTGATCAGTCACTATTTTGTAAATGAATGTTTAGTTTGCTTTAATGTTTTCCACTCTTATGTTGAAAAGTTTCAATCCGACCCTAGGTTGGGTCTTTTTATGTTTTCCTTTTGCATGCATTAAGTTAACGGCCCATTTTAGAACCCCATTCGGGTTGGGTCGTTACTGAGACATGCCGCCATCGTGCGCGCGTCGCGCAGCTACTACTAACGCTACCGCACCTTGGGCGTGCAGATGTGCGGCTGGGCGTGCAGGCGATTGGGGTTGTGCGTGCGTGCGGCTGGGCAATGCGCTGCTGCAGGCCGGGATACACGAACGGACAGGGGCTGCGATCGGCTAGGCGACGTGCTGTTACAAGCCGGGCGACACAAACGGGCAGGGGCTGCGATGCGGGTTGGTAGACGGCGCGATGGGCGTGCGGGCAATCGTGACAGGGCTGCGATCAGGGATGGCGCTGTAGGCTGGCGAGCGACGACGGCAGGGCTGCTCGGTTGGGGCTGCGACGTCGCTAGGGCTGCTCGACTAGGGCTGCGACGGCGCTGGGGCTGCTCGGCTGGGCTGCATCAAACACAAAACTTAACAATCCCCTCATCTAGGCCAACAAGAACAACACCAAAAAGATGAGAAGGAGAGATCGAGGAACGCTTACCCAGAATGAACGACACGACGGAGCTCTTGGGAGGAAGTCACACGGGAAGAAGGCTTGGAGAAGATGGAGGTGCCATGGGATTTGGGAAAGGAGGAAAAAGAAAACCTATTTCTTTTCTTTTTAATCAAACCCACCTAAATCCCAAAAACCAAGGCAAACCAAGATAACCTGCGGAATGATCATCAATCACCACCCGAAGCTTGACAGGCAGAACCACACCGCTATCTCCCTAGCCACCCGGGCTTGAATCCCAGTTGATGCACTTTTTCTCCAACAAAACTCTTATTTTTATTTTTGCATCTCTCCATACCCAAACTCATCCAAAAAGCAACCAAACCCTACATTTGACCATCCAAGAATATTAACAGCTAAGAAAGACAGAAACGGCCCTAATGGCCCGACCAAATTACCAAAATACCCTTAGGTCATACCTGGAAGACAAGGATGAAAACTTGGGCCGTTACAGGATCCTTCTTCTTGTTTTACAATTTTTCTTGTTTTATGAGTAAGGATGGTTTGTTTGTCATTTTCGGTCAAATACTTGTCCCACCAGTCTCTGAGGATTCCAGTGAAACCAGAGGTCAAGAGTTGGGCAGTTTCATGATTCGAGTTTTTCTTTATTGCGTAGGCACTTGATGCCATGAGCATATTACTAACGAGATTCAAAATGAGATGGTCTGAAAGGCCATCAAGATTCCATTCGTAAATCTCAGTGCCACCAAAGGCTGCGGCGGTCATGATTCCTCTTTCCTCAAATGCTACATCGGGAAATGAGGGTCTCTTGTAATACAAACGAGTGTCAGTACTTGCTTGTGGAAATGGAGAGATGGCGTGGACAGCCTTTGAGGTGCTAGCAGGGGAAGAATCTCCCCTATTCATATATTCTTTTCTGAATTTTTTGATATCATAGTCCGAGGGTTCAAAAATAACATTGAGCCCTTGGCTTGTTGAAGGAAAAGTGGCATTCTGCGATAGTTCTCCCAGCAGTTTGTGAATATTTTGGAGGGTGTCAGAATCTTTGTCAAGCTTTATACCATTATTCAAGGTTGGAGGTTTGAATAGAGGTATCGATCTATCTACGGGTGGAGCGCCCGTGATGTAGAGCGGAGATGGCTTGAAGTGGGATTTTGGCTCCTTTTGAATCTTCTCCTCAATCTTGTCAACTTGCTTGGCGATTGTTGACAATAATTTGTTGGAGTAGTTATTTTGATGTTGGATATTCTTGATATCCTTTAGAGAAGATGGATCCTTCTCGTCCCTTGAGATTGTTTTGAATGGAGATGTTATGATTGTATCTCCATATGTCGTCTCAATTTCCACTTCTTCAAGTGAGGGATGAATACCATGGATCATTCCTCGCCGCGTGGTTTTCCATTTTGATTATGTGAGGACATTGACTCCAAGTTCCATCCAAATAAAGAATGGAATGTCTTGTTGGGCGTCCTCCATGTATGAGTACCACTGAGAACGGATTGTGTCCCGTTCTTCCTCGGAGTACTCTTTGAAGAACTTGTCTCTCTTCTCCTTGTTTTCTCTAGAAAGAAACACTTTCTTGAGGAGATCTTTGTTGACGGAGAAGGAGAGGATGACGTTGCTCTGGCTGTTTGCCACTGATCGGCTTTCCATATCCGATTGAGTTGGAGATGCAGATCTGTCAGCATAATGAACCGTAGCATAGGCGTGGTCGTAATCAACCAACAGAACCCAGAGGGACTCAGATCTTCCGATTGATGTTGGAGGCCTATGGTCTTCAGAGGTGCTGGGTCTGGATCTCAAGAACTCTGTTGTCCTTGGGAACGTCTCTTGAGCATCCTCAAATTTAACCTCAACGCTTCCGTCATTGTGTTCAATGATTTGAGTAGGAGTCGACTTCCTTATAACAGGAGGGCAAACTTGGTTCAAATCCCAGGAAGAATTCCTAGTGATTTGATCCCAAGTAAGGGTCTTGGGGACATTGATAGTTGCCCGGCCCATGTTGTCTTCTATGAGCATGGTAGAACCGCTCACAGATTTCCTCAGAGCTCCAGGAGCAACATTTGTATGCATCAACTTATAGCAGATGCGAAAAATCACTACTGTTGAGTGAGTTTCGGATTGAATATTAAGGTTCTTTGTATTGACATCTAACATTAAGGCAGACAAAATATTAGGGTCTGGTAATGAAAGAGTTAGATTTGGAAAACAATTGAAGAAGATCGGTCTATTTTTTAGGTTGAACTCTACCATTCCAATGAGAGAATTTGTATAGGTTTTGTATCTCTTGTCTCGAAGGGAAATAAGGACTGGTATGTTTAGACCGAGTCTAAATAGAGACTTAATGGCCACTTGAACCAAGCCAATATGAATGAACTTGAAGTCTTCTCGATGACGAAGAATGATGTTCTTTGAGAATAGATTGAGCGTTGTGCTATCTTGATCGATAGGCACTACATGCTCAGAAAGTTTGATACAATTCTTCTGGAAGAACAATGAATTAGGATTTTTGTAAACCATTTTTTAATCAATTTTTGGAATCGACCAATTTTGAAGGGCTTCTTCAACTTTGGCGATCTGGAGTTCATTTTGATTCATATTTGAAAGGTGAAGATCTTCACCTTCTTTGAAAGAAGAAAACGAGGATTTGAAGTCCTCTTCATTTGAAATTTTCTCTTTACCTTTGAATCCCTTTATCTTAGACAGAAGTTTGGACATGAAAGGTAAATTCCAGCTTTCCTTTCTTCTGAAAATGCGATCTTCAGTTACCAAATGGGTACTCTGCTATCCTATTCTTGCTGCTCACAAACAGACTCACCGCGCTACTCTTGCGACTTACGGCCAATGGAGACACCGGGCAGGCAATCAAAGGGTTTCACAGAATATAGAAATGGTAAATGAGAAGAGAACAAAATTCAAAATAGAGAGAGATGAAAAAGATAACAATCTTCCAGACTTTTATTTATGATAAAAGATTACAAAGATATTTGAGAAATATTTGAATTTTGGATAAAGGTTGGCTCTGATACCAAATAGGGGGAGGATCTTTACAACCAGATATCCAAAAACTCAAAGCCAATTTCTTTCTATCTTCAGAGTGAAGTAGAGAGCGGAAGACTTCGATGCTTTGAACTTACAGACTCGTCGACTTATATAGACTACGAACTTGAAATGAAAATTGAAAATAGAAAACTAAAAGATAAGAAGTGGGAGGCAAGACAGGACCCTTGCTCTCGAAACCACTTTTTTAAAAGAAAAAGTAAAATTAAATTATTACAAACTGACAAAAGCAAATAGTAAAGAGCAAACAGTAACTACATTATTACAACACGACAAATAGTAAAAAGCAAATAGTACAGGAATCTAAATTATTACAAAACGACAAAATATAAAATTTGAGATGACCAGCCGACAGGTCGAATCTTCCAATATGCATTATTGAGCACACCCCCTTCCACTTTGGATGCATATCCGAAGTAGACATCGAAAGAATTCAAGATTTCCACGTACTCTTTAGCCGTATCCTACGCCGGCGACCAATGGACTCACTGTGCTTCGCTATCATCGCATTTACGCGCCTTACTGCCTCTGGTACTTCGCACCGGACCTGTAGTCTTAAGCCGCTGCTTTTGGAAATCTAATTCTCGGGTGTTGAAAATACAAGTATTTTCCAAGCTAGAAGTAGGCTCTGGGTGTGCTAAACTCTGCAAGTTTTCGTCTCCGTCTTGAATGGCTTTTTTCTCATTTATTTACAGAAATTTACAGGAACAAAATTTAAAATGTATATACAAACTTTTTTTTTTTGGTTGGACCATTACAACCCTTTTTTTAATTGGACCTATTGTGGTCCTTTGTAATTTTAATATAATTTGAGTAATCGTAGTTTAGTGACAATCGCGGTCTTTGTTAGTTTAACGACGTTGCGGTCTAATGATAGTTTAATGAGTTTTCACTTTTTGAAGTATCTAATTTAACGATAATTTCAGTCGTGTGATAGTTTAATGACGATTTCGGTCTTTGAGTAATTGTAGTTTTAGAACGATTACGGTTCATTGAGATCGTAGACGTAATCAATCTCATATTCATCTGAATCGGATGGTTCGACTTCAGATTGTTTGGATAAGACTGAATCGTCCGCTAATGAGGCTAGCTCACTCCATCTTTTCTGCAAATCAGATTCAGATGATGTTTGAGCTAGGGCAGCAATCAACTGCGCTTTTTTGTTGAAGAACTCTTGGTTCCTTTGAGAAGAAAGGTCTTGGAGATGACCGTTCTTGGCGAACCAAGCTTTCATGAATCGAATGTCTGAGTGGGATGTGTTGAATTTATCCCACCATTTGATAGAGATGACTTTCACCAAACTCTTGGTGAGAGTTGAACACGCACCTCGAAATTCCAGGATAGGATCCATGGAATTTGAAAGTACATGCTAAAAGCCATTGTAATTGGAAAACTATTTTTGAAGATGTTTGTAAAGACCCGACCCAAAAGGGGCTCTAAATGGGCCTTTACCCCAATGCATGTATTCAAAATAAAAGACATTATGAAAAATAAGTTTCGGATCCCAAGTAAAAACAGAAACATTCAACAATCAAAACATACATTTCTAAAAGCATACTCTGATCAGAGATTTATTTAAACCATTTAAACATTCCACAAGTACAAATATGCTGGAATCCATAAAACGTAAGAAAACATCCTAGGGCTCCGTGCCCGTCTACATGCATTCAGGGGAAATAACAAAAGTCAAGAGTCATGATATAATAAAATGGTCAGAGATGACAGCAGGATTCCATGATCACAGCTCCTCCTTCAGCCATCCTGTCTCGCACCTTGGTTACCTGTGGAAAACCACAAAATAAGGGTGAGTAACGAATTACTCAGTAAGAATCCCCAACCGGGGTACAATACGATGCACATGGTCATCTAGGTGAGTGTATGCAAGCTATGAATATAAACACAGAATAGAGCACATAGCTTAAGTCCACACTTGGACCTCGGATGCCAACTCAGGGTCTTAGTCCGGAAATAAATCCACCACACAATACGCCCTATACGAGAAACGAGTCCCGGCCTCAGCCTGTCTACTGTCGATACGAAAGGTGCACTAGCTCAAGATCCCGAGGAGCTCTCCGGTCGGCGCTGTAATGAGCGTAAGCGCGCACTGCGTGCTACTGCAGACTATGGGGGTGCCGGGTCTAGTGGCAAGCTGCCCATGTCCATCCCACGCGCCTAACTAAAACTCGGATCGGTGTCACCGACATAGGGGTGTGAGACTGGACACGTGAACTATGTCACCTGAACCACCGCACTTGAGGCTAAGGAATCGGTCGTGGTAGGCTTACACCGTGAAGCCGCCTTGCCCTATCGGTGGCAATCAAGGGCTACGGCCGAACACGCCGAGGACGTGTCGATCGCCGGGATGAGGCAATGCCAAGTCATCATCCCGACCGTTGGGGCATTTAACGATCGCCACCCTCACCCAAGATTGCGGGCCACCGTTAGGGTTAGCTAAACCCTAACGGGATCGTGGACGGAGTACCATCTCGCACGCCCTGCTCGGGGATGCAAGTTACGTTATGCATCCGGCCCGATGATGCTACCTACCTGAACTCTAAACCATAGCAATAATAACAATTCAATCAATGTAGTCCAATACGTGCTCAACAGATACAAGGAACCTAGCATGGTACTACGAAGCAAGAATAGATATGAGCATGCCAGAACGGAACAACCTAGCATGGACTAACATGAGAGAACAACATACGAAGTCATGATAGTCGAATTCGACGAGCACCTAAACTATACATGCTGATAATCACAAACAAACATACAAACAACAATCACATAGAACATCGCAGGGTCCACACAACTCCGGTAAGAAATCCTTACCTTGGCCGGGAGGCAACTACACACAAAATCCTACGCTGCGATCGATCCCGAGCTAGCTAATGAGAACCTAACAAACACAATAGAAATCACCATCATAGCCCTAAAATATAATAAAACAAGCGGGCTCGGCTCGGCTCGGCACTCACACTGCACACGACGACGACACTGGCCGAAAAGCTTTGCGGCAGTCGCTGGCCGGGCTGGCGCTGGCGCAGGGCGAGGCGCGTACCGCGCGCGCGCAGGACACGGCAGTGGCTGGCCGGCCGCGAGCCGCACGCACGCAGACGGCACTGGCGAGGGCAGGACGCGCGCGGCGAGCGTCTGGGCGGCGGCGCGCGCGGCGCGGCGTGCGCGGCGCGACGACGCGACGCGGCCGGGCGCGCGGGCGAGCAGCTTAAGGCGGCGGCGCGCGGCGCGCTGGGCGAGCGGTTGGGAGCCAAGGCGCGCGACACGGGCGACGCGATCTGCTGCTGCTGCGAATGAGTGCGACGGCGGGCTCGCGACGAATTGGGCGGCTTGCTGGTGTGCGACGGCGGCAGGTGGTGGACTGACGCGCGTTCGAGCGTCTTTGCTTTCGGCGATCTGGATCTGCTGGCTTGGCGCGCGCGACAAGCTGGCCGGTGTGATCTGGGCGTCTTTGCTCGCGCGATCTGGCCGGCCGGTGGGGGCGATCCGGCGCCGCGCGCACTCCGCAACAACAACACACACACACATGGGCACCTCCTCTTACCTTCGGCCAAAGAAAACAACCTATCGAGAAGATGAAGAAGATGAATACCTACCTGGAATGATGATCGAACTACGGAGCAGCAAGGGGATGAAATTCGGCTAGAGAAAGATGGGGAAACAAACTTGGACGGCTAGGAGGATGTGTTGGAGAAGAAGAACAAAACCTAGCTTTTCTTTTCCATTTAACCAAATGCACCAAAACCCCAAAATCCAAGGCTAACTATAAAATGACACGGAAAGAGCAACAAGAGCTCTCAATAGCTCAACTGGCCACACCACCCACCTGACTTCTCAGACCACCTGGGTTCGAAACCCACCAAACACACTTTTAACACACAATTTTCCTTTTGCATCTCCCCATGCCCAAACACATCCACAAAGCCTCAAAACTTACATAAATCCATCCAATAATTTTAGCAACTGGAAAAAGACATAAACGGTCCTGACGGCCCGACCAAATTACTAAAATACCCCTAGGGCATACCTGGAAGACCGGGATGAAAACCTGGGTCGTTACAATGTTCTTCGAAAAATAGTATAATGATTCTTGAATAGGGACTGGGAAGATGTTGGTAGTAAGACCAAACACCGTCCACCAGCTTACGAACCACATCGGGAAATGAACCTGCTGTGCATTTGGACAAAAATGAATAAACCAAGAATGTTTGAAATTCTGGTAAAACAATACGTGATACCAGGCTCGAACATAATCTCGGTATGAGTAAGTTTGAGGAGTAAATTTCCTAGAGAATGATTTTTCGGAATGGATACTATGGTTCCATGCCGTGGGATTGAGAACTTTGAAATTTTTTAATTTGGAATATGCGATCCGTTCTGGATCCTTTTGGTCTGGATGATGAATTATCTCAGCTGATTTGGTGTCAACCAAGATGAATTCATAAAACCAACGGGCTTTTTGATGAACCTCCGGCATGAAGAAAAAGTCGGTAGGGAAAATGTTTTCGACGATTTTTGAAACATTTGGATCGTCGAATTTAGGTTCTATGATGAATTCTCCATGATGAGTATTCTTTTTGAAATAACCCTTAATTTCGGGTTTAGGAATAAATCTGTCGGGAACGACAGCGTTTACAAATGTCGTTGGCGACGTATTTTGAGTAGGCTGCACAGGATGTGCAGGTTGGATCTGGGTTGATGACCCAACTTTGGATTTGCCCTTCGATCTATTCACAAGGGTGAAATCAGAATCGTCGGCGTATGAGTCAGGTGACATCTTAGCACCTAAAGATGGCTTTGAAGATGCAGCAGGAGGCTGCCTTGAAGAGAAGGAGGCACCTCTGCCTCTACCGCGAACACTTCTTCTTTCGCTCATGGAGAGAGAGAGAGATAGAGAAGATTGAGAGAGGAACTCTCTTGAGAGGTAATCTGCCAGGGCATTTTTCGTCCTTTTTATAGGCAAAACCTCAAAGTTAAAACATGATAGAATTGCTTTCCATCTAGCAAAAATTTGTTTAGAAACCAGATTTTTTACATCTCTTTCTAAAATGAATTTATATGCTCTGGAATTCGTTTTGATCAAAAATCGTTTGTTGATTAATTCACCTTGAAATTTATGTACACACAGTACAATTGCAAGGATTTCTTTTTTTACCGTTGAGTAATTTCTCTGTGCGTCATTCCATACGCTAGAGTGGAATCGCACTATTGATTCCTTTTTATCAACACACTGTTTCAGGATTCCTACATATCCGATATCGGATGCGTCAGTCTCCACTATGAGGTTTGCTTTGTCATTAAGCAAACTTAAATAGGGTATTGATTTGACTAAAGCCTTAATTTTCTGGACAGCAGCAGTATGCTTGTCGGTCCAAGGCTTTGGATTCTTTTTTAGTCTCTCAAAAAGAGGTTTGCAGATGGGTCTGATATCTTGTAAGAATTCGGCCACATAATTGAGACAACCCAAAAATCTTTGTAATTGGATTTTGTCTGTGATTTGGTTCGGGAATTTAGAAGCAAATTTAATGAACCGATGGATGGGCTTTATGAGGCCGAAATTGATATCAAATCCGAGGAAACGAATTTGGGTTTGAAATAGTTTGATTTTCTTGGCCGAAACAACAAGGCCATTATGCTTGGTAACATTATAAAACGTTTGAAGATGTTTAAAATGTTGATCAATATTTTGAGAGAAAATCAAAACATCATCAATGTAAACGATTGAAAATTCTTGAAAACCACTGGAAATATCATTCATGATTTTTTGAAATTCTGATGAAGCGTTTTTTAGGCCAAATGGCATGACGTTCCATTCGTATTGTCCAAACGGGACATTGAAAGCAGTTTTGCATCGATCTTTTTTGGCAATTTGGATTTGCCAAAATCCTGACTTAAGATTGAATTTTGAAAATACTTTTGCACTTGAAATGCGCTTGATTAAATCTGTTTTATTTGGAATCGGATATCGAATCCATTCCAAAACTTTGTCTAAGGGTTTGTAGTTGATTACCAGCCTGAGGACTCCTCATTCCTTTTCGGCTTGGTTGTTGACATAGAATGCTGTGCAAGACCATGGGCTCTTGGAAGGCCTGATCAGCTTCTTCTGCAGCAAATCATTAATTTCCTTCTTACAGATAGCAAGAAGATTAGCATTCATTTGAATGGGTCTGGACTTAGTCGGAATTACTTCTTCCTTAAAGTCCTTAGTATAGGGGAGAGAAACGACATGGCGTTTTCTTTCCCAGAATGCATTTGGGAAGTCTGAACAGACATCCTATTCAAGCTTCTTTTGGAATTGATTAACCCGAAGTTTTATCCTTGGATTAATCAGTTGTTCCTCAATCATCTTATAAGATATTTCATCCTTAAGAAATTTGATCTGATCTTCTTTGGTTTGAATTGTATCAACTACGTGAGTTTTCACGAGTTGAGTGAATTCAAAAATGATTTTAGAATCAAGGATACTTGATTCTAGCCCCTTTTCCAGTTATTTGAAATGGGTACAATTGTGTCAAGAACGGTGTTCCTAATATGATTTCCATATTAAGATCCTTGACTAATATGAAGGTATTTACGAAGCAATACCATCTTTGCAGATATGTGCGTTTGATAATTTGTACTCAATTTCGAGTTGTTTGTTGTTAGCGCTTTTAAGCTCGACTTGAGTCTTTTCGAAGTATTTATAAGGTATTCTACCTTCGCGAATACAATTTTGATCCGCTCTTGAATCAAGCAGGGCGACCAATGTTGTTTTGAAGTCGCCTACCTTCAAGGTAACCCATGGTGTACCATTTCTGGTATTGTACCTCGGTGATTTGGCCGATGAAGGATTGATGTTCATCTGGGATATCATCCTCTTGATCAACATCTCCTATGATGGGAGCACTCTTGAGGGTTGCTACCTCCACCCAAAGCTTGAAACATGATTGACCATATCAAGCTTGAGTTGTTGAACCTCCGCTTTGAGGTTTTTTATCTCAACATGTAGGTCTTTTGTTGTTACCGACGTCTTTTTTACCGGAAACCGTTGCATGACATTTTTTATGTCATAAGACTGAAACGGTTCGGTAGTCTTGGCCTTTTCTTGTTTCTGAGCTGGTTCAGCCCCATCAAGAGAGGCTTTAAGATCGGTAATGATCTTCTTTTGTCGCTCGGGATCGTTAAGTCTTTCGGCAATGTCGAAAAGAGCTCTTTGATCCATTGTTAAGACATTGATACAACCACCACACGCCCTTGTGCCGACATGGTTGATCGATCCATCTTCGCTTGAAAAAGAGCTATTAGTATCCTCGTGGTCATCGAGGATCTGGCCTATCTCTTGTTCACTGCTGTCTGACTCGGATTCAGAGTCGAAAAGAACAAGACCAAGGATTTGATTCTTGAGCTCTTCATCGAAGTCAAGTTCATTGATTTTGCCGCGAATTGGGCACCTGTTTGCAAAGTGACCTGGTCGCTTGCATTTGAAACAAACTTCTTTTCCCCTTTGGGAAGTATATTTTCCTTTGCCCTGATATCGGTTTTGATAGCGGGGCTTTTGATAAGAGCCTCTTTGGCGATGGTCATAAGACCTCTTCTCATGGTACTTTCGGTTGTCATACCGGGATACCCGTGAAGAATTGAAATGTCTCTTATGACTTTTTCGTCTTGAAGTAGAGGGTTGCGTAGCTTCTTTGCAATTGTATTGATCACAGAAAGATCCTAGGAAAGCTTTTCCTACCCTTGGGTCATCGATCTTTCTACGGAGCTTTTGCTCTCCACAGAGTTTGATTCCTTCACGAATAACGACGGTACTTATGACGCCATAAGACAAACTGTCCCAGTCGACTGTCCTGTAAAAACCCGACCCGAAATACAGTCCTAAACCTAGGTTCTCACTCAACATGTAAGAGAAATATGTTTACAAATGGTTTAATGCTCATATTTAAAACTTTTCAAACATTAAAGAACGGGGAACATTTTAAACATCACCAATAGTTTTCATTAAGCAAAACCAATAAAGTAAAAACAAGCCTGGCCAGTATTTATAAAAACACTAAAACAGTTTAAACAACTTTTAACAACGTTCCCCTAGGACTCATGTCCATCTACATGCTGAATAAACAATGCGAATAAAAACGAAAGAGTGCTGGCAGCTTCCATGATCATGTAGCTCCCTCCGCTAGCCGTCCCGGTGCTGTCCCAAGTTACCTGGTGGAAAAACCACAGAAATAAAGGTGAGTATAAACATACTCAGTAAGAATCCTCAACTGGGGTACAATACGATACATCAGTCGTCTAGCACCCTAGTATACATGCAAACAGTTACTAACACAGATCTTAGCTCAACGAGCTGACAAGGCAAAATCTGGAGTCCTCGGAAGTCTACTACTTTTGGCCTATGATTGGTTCTCATAACCAATCCCGTGACATCTCCGAGGGTCTTTCTCCCTCAGCCAAATGATCAGCTCAAAAACCGATCCCAATAGATGTCTGACACCCTCGAGGGTCTCTCTACCTCGACCACATGATCATCTCAACAACCAACCCAATGGGTGTCCTCAAGGGCCTCTTACCCTCGACTAGATAAACTGGACTAACGGGAGAGTACCCGAAGTCTGGCTCTAAATTGGAAGGAAACTGGTGTACTCACGAACATTATCCCGGGGGAGCTCTCAGTACAGGCGACTGACGCGTGTCCGCGCACACCGCATGCTGCTCCAACCGGCGTAAATGTGGGGGCCTAGGGACAAACTAAGCGGGTCAGGTACGCATGCCTTAAGACTCGGAAGCGGTGTCACTGAACACAGTAGTGCGAGGCCCTCGGCACTCATCTGTAATAGCCTGTACCACCGACCTGAAGCTAAGAACCGACCAAGGTAGACTTGCACCGTTGGCAAGGTTCTACTCTAGCAGGCTACAAACTAGGCTTATGCCGATGTGGTAGCTAAATCCACATCAGCTACCGGGGGGAAGCAATGTACGTTATGCTTCGCTCTAACTCCCGACCCATGGGGACAACGTCCGTTATGTCCACTCTCAGCCTCTAGATGATGACAAACCCTACTGTTCTAACTACGAGCACAAAATAATTGATTCTTGGCTAAACATACATATTCAATATCAATCACACTTAACCTAGCACGATACTACGAACTTAAAGGAGGAATCATAAGCATGTTGGAAGAACAAACCTAGCATGGCACTAACATGTACAAACAAGAACCGGGAAGTTACCTAGTGAACTATACAAGCTCTCGGCCAACCCCTTGGGAAAGTCCAAAGGAACTCTTGGCTAGGGCTTTGCTTCCGGCTTCCTCACAACACCACCTGGAACAAGCTCAGATTCACCTCAACAGGAAGGAACATAGGTTAGCTTTTCGGGAAAACAAACATCACACTCCCAAACCACACCAACATGGTCTCGGCTAGGGGAAATAACTCACCTAGTGGAGTGTGTGCTCGGCTTGGCTACTGCTCACGGCTGCTAGGGTTTGATGCAGGAACTCTCTCGGCATCAATCGAAGCTTGCAAAATAACGTAGAAACACTTAGGGAACAACCAACCAGCAACCTTAGGCTCTCGGCCAAGGGAAAGAAAACTCACCTTAACAAGAATCGGCTCCAAGAAAGCTCGAGGGAAGGCGCGGGTATAAGGGCTTCACTTGGATGGAGTTTTCGGCAACAACAATTCCAACTAGGGCTTGCGAAAACACCTTTGGGGCAAGCTTCTTGAACTAGGCTTGTGACAACCCAAGGAGAAGAACAAGAGAGTGATCGGCCCTCTCTTGAAAGAAGAAGGAGATGATTCGGCAATCCCAAGAACTCCAAAGGGAAGGTCTCTGCTTCAAGAGGAAACAACTTGCTCGGTTAGGGTTTGCCCAAGCAACAAGGAAAGCAAGTCTCAGCTAGGAAAAAGAAAGGAAAAGGAGATGATTACCTCGGTTCTTGATCTTGACCTTGATCTTGGAGAAACGGCAAGAAGATGGAGGGGAAAAGGGGAAGAAGATGCTTTCGGCAAGACAAGCAACCAAACAAAAGAGAGGAATCGAGAAGGATAAAGTGCTCGGCAAGATGTGAAGAATGGAGGATGAAATCGGCAAGATTATCAAAGTAGAAGATGAAGAAATCGCAAAGTTGGAGAGCAACTTGCGGCTACGGAAGAAATTAAGAAAAAAAAACGATTTATTTCCTTATTTTTACGATTTCTACTCCTGGGCTTTCCCCATCGAGTCCCGACGGCAGCACAATTCTCTTCTTAAATAATTCTTTTAAATCCAAGCCTCCTAACTCCCTTCTAGGTCAAGGGTTCGAATCCCACAAGCAACAGCTTTAAGTCTAAAAGGGGAAAGGCTCGGGAATTACCAACCGAGAAGACACGCAGTCTCGGCAGCAAGGAGCGGGGATGGGCGCTGCTGGTGCTGCAGAGGCGCTGGCGCTGGCGCGCGGCAAGACGAGCAGACGCGCTGGGGGCAGCGTGTGGGCGACCTGGGCTGCGGAGATGGCGCACGAGCGGGCGAACTCCCTGGGACGGCGCGCGAGCGAGCTTCCGATCTGCTCGGGGTGTCGCGCTGTAGGCAACGGTCTGACCGTGGGCGTCTGGGCTGGGTGGTGGCTCGGTGCGGTGCGGCGCTGGGCGGTAGTGGGCGATGCAGGGCATGCGACCTGGTGCGAGGCGACGAGGGTGTGGCTGGGTGCGACGGCGGCGATGGTGTGGCTGGGTGCGACGGCGGCGATTGTGTGGTGCGACTAAGGTGAGGGTTGCGAGAGAATGGAGTTCTTGTTTTTTTCTTTTCCTTCCTTCCCTAAATTAAATAGTCCTTGGAAGCCTCAAATTCCCTTCCCAAGGCTTCCCCCCCTTCGAGCCCTAGCTGACGCGTTTATTTTCTTTATTTAAATCCAAGCTTCCAAACCCCTTTTTAGGCCAAGGGTTCGAGTCCTCCCAACAACACCTTTCAAAAATTAAAATATATAATGTAAAAACTGTAACGACCCGACCCGAAAGGGGTCTAAAATAGGCTGTTACCTCAATGCATGCATTCAAATCTACAGAAAATTCGCAAGAGGGTGTTCGGATTCTAAGTAAAAACTAAAACATAAAACATCCATTTTAAAAGTCAACATAATTTCCTGAAACCTGTCCCTGTTTCCAAGCACCTGTTCCAAGACAAATACATTTACAAAACTTACTCTGATCAAAGATTTATTTAAAACATACAAACTTTACAACAATGCTAGAATCCAGAAATACATTCAGAAAATACTCTAGGGCTCCGTGCCCAACTACATGCATTCAGAGAACATTTAAATCATAACATAAACATAAGACTCAGAGTTGAACAACGGGTTTTCCATGATCACAGCTCCTCCTCTAGCCATCCTGTCTCGCACCATGGTTACCTATGGAAAAACCACAAAAATAAGGGTGAGTAACGAATTACTCAGTAAGAATCCCCAATCGGGGTACAATACGATATAATCAGTCATCTAGTACCAAAGCATGCAAGCAAACAGCTACCAATAGAGATCATAGCTCAACGAGCTCATAAAACAAGATCTGGAGTCATCGAAAGTCTCTTTCTTCCAGCCTAGGGATTGGATACACTGACCAATCCTAGACATCACCGAGGTATCTGTCACTCGGGGGGGAATACATTGATCCCGAGAATGTCCTCAAGGGCCTCATTGCCCTTGCACTAAACTGGACTTACGAGAGAGTACCCGAAGTCAGGCTCTAACGGAAAGAATGGTGTACTCACGACATTAACCCGGGGGAGCTCTCCGAACCGGCAACTAACGCGTGTGCGCGCACACCGCATGCTCTCTCGCAACCGGCGTAAATGCGGGGGGCTAAGGGCAAACTACGCGGGCCGTGCACGCATGCCTATGACTCGAAGCGGTGTCACCGATCACGAGAGCGCGAGGCCCTCGGCTCATCATCTGCGGCGACCGATCCACCGACTGAAGCTAAGAACCGCCAAGGTAGGCTTACACTGCTGGTGGCGGTTCCGCTCTAGCAGCTACAAACTAGGCTATTGCCGAATTGGGTAGCTAAGTCCACAACCGGGCGGGTCGGGGGTAGCAAGATACGTTATCTTGCGCGCACTTTACTCCCGACCTGAGCTAAACACACCTTGGCGACCGGGGGGGGAAGCAAGATACGTTATGCTGCGCACACTGTACTCCCGATCAGTGGGGACAAAGTACGTTATGTCCGCTCAGCCTCTGGATGATGACAAACCCTACAACTCTATCTAAGAGTACAGAGCAAAAATCAATGATTCCTGGCTAGCAAACAATGACCGACATCAATCATATTTACCTAGCATGATACTACGAGCTTAAGCAGGAATCATAAGCATGCTGGCAGAACAAACCTAGCATGGCACTAACATGTAAAATCAGGCAAACATGCTAGCAAGAAATCAATCAAACTGCTCTATCTCTAACATGCTCATAACAGTCAGCAAACAAGCAAGGCATATCATGAAAAATATCGCAGGGCCCACACAACTCCGGTAAGAAATCCTTACCTGGTCGGAAGGCAACAACACACAATAAAATTAACTGCGATCGAACCCGAGCAACCTATAACGAGCCAAAAAACACATCAATATTCACACAATAGGCCTAAATAATAATAAAATAAACAGGGCTCGGCTCGAGAGCAACTCACGAGGCGCGGCTGACACGCGAACGAGCCAGCTGCACGGGCTAGGCAGCCAAAGGGGCCGATCAAGCGCGCTGGGTGAAGCAGGGGGCTCGGCTGGCACGAGCGCTGAGTGCATGCGGCGCCGGGCGGCGGCGCGCTCGGCAAGCTACAGGGCAAGGGCGCGCGACACGGGTTGGGACGAGCGACTCGAACCTAGGCTGGGGCGATCTGGCGCGAGGACACGCGACCTAGGCGCGGGGACGCGCGATCTGGCGCTGGGACGCGCGACTTGGGCTGGGCTCGGCATTGGGCGACGCGACTCGAGGCTGGGGCTGACGACGCTGGGCTGGGCAAGGGCGAGGGCGCGCGGGGGCTGGGCTCGGGCGACCAAGGGTGGGCTTTGCTCGGTGGGGCTTTCTGCTCGGTAGGTGGGGGGAGAGAGAGAGAGAGAGAGAGAGAGAGAGAGAGAGAGAGAGAGAGAGAGAGAGAGAGAGAGAGAGAAAATGGAAAAATAAAAGAAAAAAAAGGATTTTGAAAAGAAAAAGGGAAAAATGGAAAATAAAAGGAAAATGGGGATTTTATCCAAAAATCCATCCTTATCCACTTAAAACCTTAAAATCCCATTTCCCGGCTTCCTCCTTCGAGACCCGACCGAAGCAATCTTTTCCAATAAATAAAACTCACTTAAATCCAACTCTCAAACCAACAATAAGGGCCCGGGCTCGAATCCCAAAGGAAACACCCAACAACCAACACTTTGCCAAAGCCCAAACCACAACCGAGCATCCAATCGACTAGCCCAAACACCTCGGGACTCGCAGCCACCAACAAACAAGCCTCGACAAAGGCAGGAGCTACCTCAAATCCCTGAAAACCACAAATCCTGCCCGAAGAGCCAAAAGACCAAAATACCCCCAAGGGTCAAAACGGCTCTAACGACCCAACCAAACAACTGAATCTTGACCCGTAGGCACCTCGAAAACTGGAATAGGAAACTGGGCTATTACACTACTCCCTCCTTTTAAGACTTGCGTCCTCGAAAGTCCTAAGACGAAACAGCTCCAGGAAAACTCCACTGATCCAGCCAACTGAACTTCTCAGCCAACAACACCAACCTTCTTCGAAAACCAAACCCTCTTGGGTTCTCAAAAACTCAAGGCCACAATGCCATCCAGACTGCCACAAATTACAACCAAGACTGGCACACCCTGAACTCCAAGGGAATAGACGGCAAACCACGTCCTCAACTCGCACCAACTCTCAAACGGTGCTACTCTCAGCAAACTTGAGGACGGGCCACAAGCATTGAAACTCTACACCACGCACTGGCAAAACTCCTCTAGAAGCTCACAGCTGTTAACAAACAGCCTCAACCCTACACAAGCTGGCCAAACAACTGAACCTCCCAAGTTCTAGAAAACCAAACGGCCTACTCTTACTTCACAGAGACTAGCGAACCTCAAACCTTGCCTACAGCCTTAACGAAATCCAATCGAATCACCAACTGACGACTGATAAAATAGGCAAGGGGCACCATCCTAGTACACCAGACGGCTAACAACGCTTACACCAGCTGAAACTTCAGCTACTGCCACCTCTAAAAGACAAGGGCCAGGCACAGGCTCCACTCGGCCAAACCAACAAACTAGAACTCCTCATAGGCCGAACGCAACTTTTTGGAGCAAACCTACCAGCAACTGGCCAAAGAGAACACTGCCAGGCAAGGCACAACCAACATTCCTCTCAAGGAAAACTCGGGCTGCAAGGACTAAACCCTCACGCAGCTCTCTGCCGCACAACACCTTGAGGAAAACAGCTCAACGGCTTTACCAACCAAAGCCAGGGCACCTCTGTGCCAACTCACTCAAACGAGGCTCCGCTATCGCCAACTGCGAAAGCACAACAACTAGGAGCAAAGCCCGAGAAAGGCTTGCTCAGCAGAACTCAACTCAAGCTTACAACGAGCAACGCTCTCCTCCAAGCTACTACTCAACTACCAACCAGAAGCTCCACTCCCGAAACCTCGCAAGGAAAACGGATAACGACAACCTCAAAGCTTACGGATCCTGAGCCACACGAATCCGCAAGACTACCTCAGAAGCTAACACTCGAGGCTGACATCTAGGGAGCAACTCAACCACCACCGAGACTAGGGGGAAGGGAAATCTTCAATCCCCAAAGAACCAACAACTTGCCAGAAATAACTCTTACTGGCTGGCCACCGCCCTTGCGGGGACAAACAACTTGCTTGCTAACAACACAAAGCAGGGACCCTCTAGCTGGGCTGACCACTGCGCTACTCTGACCAACTACACAACTCAGGAGCTAAGCTGACTCCTGCCAAACGGGAAATGACTTTCCCTGCAATCAAACTCCAGAAGGGCAGCGAACTCCACACACGCTCGCTGATTTGCTCAAACCCAAGGCGACAGCAACCAACTCTCTTGGAAGCAACAACCAAGGGAAGACTCAACCAATCGGACCACCAATCCAGAACTAACAGCACTTACACAACTGCCGAGGGAGGGGTCAACTCCCAAAACTTCCTGACTAGGAACAAGACCTCAGAGCAACGCCCTCCAGCTAGAACCGAACTAGCTCTCGAAACAACAAGAGGACCAAACCTTGGCCCAACACTCACAAGAGGCAAAACAACCCTTACTGCAGCCTCTAGAACACCATCCAAGAGTCCACCTAACTGGACAAACAACTGCTTCCAAGCATCCAACAAACGTTTCCTTCAAGCTAGCACCTCTACCATCAACTCATGGCTACGGGAGAAATCTGACAACTCCCAGGAGGAAACGGCTCTTACAAGCAGACAACCGAAGGACAGAGAGCTCCACATACACTCACTGTCTTGCTCCACTAGAGCAACAACATCTAAAACTCTTGGGGCAACAACAGGGGTCCACCTCAAACTGAACCTCCAAATGCCAAACGGGGCAACTCAACATCCTGGAAACAGGAAAGCCACCAACAGGGCACGAACCACTCGCCCCACGAGCAAAACTAATCTCTAGCAGCTCCAAACCACACCTTGGTCAACACCAAGCATCAACTTGCCACCGCACCGGAACCAATCCGGACTCTACTCCAAACAAACACTAGCTTGCTAGTCTACCACGACTGCTAGCAACTCAACCGAGGCTACAAACTACACGCCTCCAACTTGCCAACTGTAACGGCCCAGTTTTCTATTTTGGTTTCCCAGGTGTTTTCGGGACATTATGCGGATGTTCGGATGGGCCATTAGAGCTATTTTAACCCTTAGGGGTATTTTGGTCTTTTTGCCCCCGGTCAGGGTTTTGTGGATTTTCAGGATTCCAGGGTCACTCCTGCCCTTGTCGAGGCTTGATTGTTGTTGGTTGCAGGACCCAAGAAGTTCGGGCTAGTTGGTTGGAAGTTTGGAGGTGATTTGGTAATTAACAAAATTATTGTTAATTTAAGTGCTTCCATTGGGATTTGAACCCTTGCCCTTGATGGTGATTTGGGAGCTTGGTTTAAATGAGTTTTAATAAGGAGAAAAGGTTGCTTCAGCCGGGACTCGAAGGAGGAAGCCCGGGGAAGAGATTTAGGTCACCAAGACCTATTTAAATTAGGAAAAGGAAAGAAAATCAAGAAAATCTCATTCCCCTTGTTTTATCTCTCTCTCTCTCTCTCTCTCTCTCTCTCTCTCTCTCTCTCTCTCTCTCTCTCTCTGCCGACCTCACCAAGAAACCCAACCGAGCCGCACCGAGCCGCCCGAGCCACTGACCCAGCAGCAGCGGCCCCGCCATCACCTGTCGCCCACCCATCCATCGACCAAAGTCGCCCGACCATCACCCGCCGCCGCCAGACGCGAGACGCCAAAGCCGCCAAGGCTCACATCCTCGCCGCCGCTTAGCGCCAGCGCCAATGCCAGCAGCCCGCGCCTGCAGATGACCGTGTTGTTGCAGCGCCCGTCCGCGCGCTGTCTCCCTGCCGCGCGCCGCCCAGTGCTCGCCGTGCAGCGCGGCCCTGCCGCGCTTAACGTGCCCAGCAGCGCGCCAGATCTGCTTTCCCCAATCGCACGTCCCGCCGCCCACTTGCCGCCGAGCCTGTTTTGCCAAAATTGTTGGGGCTGAGACCTTGTACCTTCTCGGTTGGTAATTCCCGAGCCTCCACTCTTTTGGACCCTAAGTTGATTGGCTGTTTTTATTAATTAGGATATTTTTATTAAATGCTTAGGTTGCTCGGGTTCACTTAGAAGCTCGGGAGTCGCTTGGTTGGCTTATGGTAGTTATTTTTTGCTTGTTTCCAGGTAAGGATTTCTTACCGTGGTTGTGTGGACCCTGCGATGCTTTCTTGATTGTGCCTTATATGCATGTTTACTTCTATGAACATGATTAGTGGATAGGACAGCTTGTGATTGCATTCTTGCTAGCATGTTTGTCTATTTGTACATGTTAGTGCCATGCTATGATTGTTCTTCCAGCATGCTTGAGATTCCTGCTTTAAGTTCGTAGTATCATGCTAGGTTATGTGTGATTGATGTTGATATGTATGTCTAGCCAGGAATCAGTTATTTTGTACCCCTAGCTAGTATAGTAGGGTTTGTCATCATCCAGAGGCCGAGAGCGGACATAACGTACTTTGTCCCCACCGGGTCGGGAGTAGAGCGAAGCATAACGTACATTGCTTCCCCGGCGATGATGTGGATTTAGCTACCACATCGGCATAAGCCTAGTTTGTAGCTCGCTAGAGCGGAACCCCGCCAAAGGTGCAAGCCTACCTTGGCGGTTCTTAGCTTCAGTGCGGTGGTACAGCCGCACAGATGAGTGTCGAGGGCCTCGCACTCTCGTGTTCGATGACACCGCTTCCGAGTCTTTAGGCATGCGTGTCGCCCGCGTAGTTTGTACTTAGGCCCCACATTTACGCCGGTTGCGCGGCAGATGTGTTGTGCGTGCACACGCGCGTTAGTCGCCGGTTCGGAGAGCTCCCGGGCTAATGTTCGTGAGTACACCGCCCTTCCGATTTAGAGCCGGACTTGGGTACTCTCCGATAGTCTAGATTTGTTAGCGAGGGTAAGAGGCCCTTGAGGACACCCATTGGGATTGGCTTTTGAGTGATCATATGGTCGAGGAGAAAGACCCTCGAGGGTGTCGGACATCTTTGGGATCGGTTTTTGAGTGATCAATTGGCCGAGGAGAAAGACCCTCGGAGATGTCCCAAGATTGGTTATGAGAGCCAATCATTAGGCCTAAGTAGGAGACTTCCGAGGATTCCAGATTCGCCTTGTAAGCTCGTTGAGCTATGATCCATGTTGGTAATCGTTTGCATGTATACTAGGGTGCCGGATGATTGATGTATCGTATTGTACCCGGTTGGGGATTCTTCTTGAGTATGTTTATACTCACCCTTATTTCTGTGGTTTTCCACCAGGTAACTTGGGACAGCACCGGGACGGCTAGCGGAGGGAGCTGATTGATCATGGGAGCCGCCGACACTCTGTCTTTTATTGTTTGCATAATTTGTTCAACATGTAGACGGACAGGAGTCCTAGGGGGACGTTTTTAAAAGTTGTTTAAATTGTATTGTATGATTTTATAAACACTGGCCATGCTTGTTTTACTTTGTTGGCTTTGCTTAAATGAAGGTTGTTGTTTATTATTTAAGTGTCCCCGCTTTTAAATGTTTTGAAAGGTTTTAAATATGAGCACTAAGCCGCTTGATGAAATATTTAACTTGCATGCTGAGTGAGAACCTAGGTTTAGGACCGTGTTTTGGGTCGGGTTCTTACACCAACTGAAACTCACTACCTGGGCTGACTGAGCTCTGGAGAGGCTCTCCACAACCTAGGGTTCTTCGGATACCCTCGACACACACTGTCTACAAACGAGCTAACAGCCAACTGCCTGAACAGGCACAACTCTCTCCAGCATCTCAACCATGCTGGCCAACTCCAAATCCTTGGGAACCAAGAGGACCCGAAACGCTACCGAATGCGTCGTCCTCCTACTCAAACATCAGCCTCAACAAGGCTTCTACCCAAGGAAAGGATCCAAACAACTCTCTTAGCCAAGGCGATCAGAAACTGCGCGGCTTTGCTACCACCGCACTTGTTCATTTTCCAACTGAACTCCAACCGATGGAACACCAAAAGTTCCATCTCCACACGATGCTCAAAGCTGAGGCAACCTTGCTCTACCAAGGCATAACCATGCCACACCGAACTTACTTTATACCAAGCCTCTACCAAGGGTGCTTACCAATAAGGCATCAAAACCTCTCGCAAGGCATCAACTCATCTCGCCTCAAAAGCATCCAACTCGCCTCATAGGCATCCAACTCGCCTCATAGGCATCCAGCTCATCTCATGAGCATCAAACTCAGGGTCCCTCTGCTGGACCAAACTCGCATCTACGATGCTCAACTCTCCACAGATTAAGGCACTCGAAGGTAGTTGACCGCACTACCAACCACAAGGAAACTCTTGGCCTTAACGCTAGCGCGAGACTCACGCGCACCAACACTTACCAACCGGCAACCTGCTGACTTACTCAACCTCCAGAAACACTGGGAAGAGGCTCCGGCTCCTCTCGAGCATCCTTTCGCTTGTAGTCCATCGACTACCACTGAAGTAGCCCTCTGGCACGACCTAAACAGGTGCAACTGCCATAAACGGATCCAAAGGCTAAAGGAGTACGCTGAACTCCGAACGGCATAGGACCATCTGCTATGCCCAAGCCAAACTCAAGCCTGAACCAGACTTAGCGCCAAAGTGGCACACCAACCAATGCACCTCAAGTGCTACTACTAACAAATCCACATCTTACTACAGATGGGGCCAGCAAGGTCACTACCTCAAGTGACAACAA
Source organism: Sicyos edulis (assembly GCA_036507275.1). Lineage (NCBI taxonomy): Eukaryota > Viridiplantae > Streptophyta > Magnoliopsida > Cucurbitales > Cucurbitaceae > Sicyos > Sicyos edulis. The sequence continues at coordinate 17,068,623 of CM071849.1, read as the reverse complement.
CTCTGGCTAGGCATACAAGGGCTCAAACTCAAACAACCATGCCTATGGCATCTTATCAAACCGAAGGCTCACAACCTACTCTTGCATCTCCACATGATGCTCAACAAAACTCTGGCCGGATCTCTCAACAAGCAGCAGCTAGCTCCACTCTAGGAGCTCACCAAGGAAGAGTGCTCAACTCTACCAAACATCTGAGGAAACTGGGCTGTTAAACAACAACAGGCTTGCAAAGGGGCAAAGATGTCTCTACATCTGTCTCAAGCCACTAACACGGCAACTTACCAATCAATCGGGCGACTGGTAGAGACTCTGCTAGTCCACCTCTCACAAGGGACTTCCACCACCAACTGCTGTACCAAACAGCACAGGAACGACACACCTCGGCCTCTGAACAGCAGGGCATCCCAACACACGGATGCTAAACTCAAACCTGGCCAACTGCTTTACTACTAGCAGCAGGACTTTCTAAAACATCGAGCTCTATAGGCATCCACTTGCCAAACTGTGCAGCTTCATCAACGCCAACAAACTCATCTGAAAAAACCTACTGATCATGCCCTCCCGGGAACCTTCGGGGCTACAAGAGCTACTGGGGGAATGCTGAAACAAACTTTGTCAGCTGGGCTATCTGTGCCCAGGACTCCTCACTACGCGCTACAAACTGCGCCTGGGTCTCCGCTCTCTGATAGCTAAAGACCTGCCATCAAATCTCTCATGGTTGGAGCACACTCTGCTCAAGAAGTCTCACTTTGAGGCGTGCTAGCCTCTACCCTCTCCTCTAGGCAACTCAACTGCCAGGGTCAAATCTGGCCTGCGGGCCTAACAACCCTGGACGCGGCCTCAACATCAACACGATCAGTCCAACTTCTCGATCGGACATGCCAAGCGTCCTGCTCCTCTGAGTGCGATCAACATACTGGCGATCTGCACAAAGCACCTCCACCCTCTCACTAGGGGAAAAGCAGCAACTGGGCCACAAATGGCCTACGGGAGTCTAAGCTCTGCCTCCCTCGGGGACGACGTCCCAGGGCATCCGAATCTATCTGGATACCTCAACAAGCTGCTATCAAACTGCTCGCACTGCGGAAAGTTGGCATGATGGCTCTCTAAGCCCAAACCAACAACGAGTCAGAACCTGCTCGTCTCCGCTCCACAACTCTACACAAGGCAAACACTAGATGAAAAGTATTGTAAATTCTTACCCCTTTCTTTAAAACAGTAAACTTAGGCGTACCTGATGACTGTCGGAGTGCTGATGATCATGCAAAAACGACCTACAACAAAGGTCAGTCTACAGAATCTATGACTCTGAGCCCTGATACCAACCTGTAACGACCCGACCCGAAAGGGGTCTAAAATAGGCCGTTACCTCAATGCATGCATTCAAATCTACAGAAAATTCGCAAGAGGGTGTTCGGATTCTAAGTAAAAACTAAAACATAAAACATCCATTTAAAAAGTTAACATAATTTCCTGAAACCTGTCCCTGTTTCCAAGCACCTGTTCCAAGACAAATACATTTACAAAACTTACTCTGATCAGAGATTTATTTAAAACATACAAACTGTACAACAATGCTAGAATCCGGAAATACATTCAGAAAACACCCTAGGGCTCCGTGCCCAACTACATGCATTCAGAGAACATTTAAATCATAACATAAACATAAGACTCAGAGTTGAACAACGGGTTTTCCATGATCACAGCTCCTCCTCCACCCATCCTGTCTCGCACCATGGTTACATGTGGAAAAACAACAAAAATAAGGGTGAGTAACGAATTACTCAGTAAGAATCCCCAATCGGGGTACAATACGATATAATCAGTCATCTAGTACCAAAGCATGCAAGCAAACAGCTACCAACACAGATCATAGCTCAACGAGCTCATAAAACAAGTTCTGAAGTCATCAGAAGTCTCTTTCTTCCGGCCTAGGGATTGGATACACTAACCAATCCTGGACATCACCGAGGTATCTGTCACTCGGGGAATACACCGATCCCTAGAATGTCCTCAAGGGCCTCCTTGCCCTTGCACTAAATCGACTCACGGAGAGTACCCGGTTAGGCTCTAACGGAAAGAATGGTGTACTCACGACATTAGCCCGGGAGCTCTCCGAACCGCAACAACGCGGCAGTGCGCTCACACCGCATGCTCTCTGCAACCGGCGTAAATGCGGGGGCCTAAGGGCAAACTACGCGGGCCAGGTACGCATGCCTATGACTCGAAAGCGGTGTCACTGATCACAGTAGCGCGAGGCCCTCGGTGCTCATCTATGTAGCCTGATCCACCGACTGCAAGCTAAGAACCGCCAAGGTAGGCTTACACCGCTAAGGGGTTCCGCTCTAGCAGCTACAAACTAGGCTATTGCCGGAGTGGGTAGCTAAGTCCACAACCGGAGGGTCGGGGGTAGCAAGATACGTTATGCTGCGCACACTTTACTCCCGATCAGTGGGGACAAAGTACGTTATGTCCGCTCAGCCTTTGGATGATGACAAACCCTACAACTCTATCTAAGAGTACAGAGCAAAAATCAATGATTCCTGGCTAGCAAACAATGACCGACATCAATCACATTTACCTAGCATGATACTACGAGCTTAAGTAGGAATCATAAGCATCTTTGGCGAGAACAAACCTAGCATGGCACTAACATGTAAAATCGAAAAAACATGCTAGCAAGAAATCAATCAAACTGCTCTATCTCTAACATGCCCATAACAATCAGGAAAAACAAGCAAGGCATATCATGAAAAATATCGCAGGGCCCACACAACTCCGGTAAGAAATCCTTACCTGGTCGGAAGGCAACAACACACAATAAAATTAACTGCGATCGAACCCGAGCAACCTATAACGAGCCAAACAAACACATCAATAATCACACAATAGGCCTAAATAATAATAAAATAAACAGGGCTCGGCTCGGAAGTAACTCACGAGGCGCGGCTGACACGCGAATGAGCCGGCTGCACGGGCTAGGCAGCCAAAGAGGCTGGCTGGGAGCGCTGGGGCCGCAGGGGGCTCACTGGGCGTGCTGGCACGGACGCAAGGCTGCGCGCGGGCGACACAAGGGCACGCGGGTGCGGGAGCTGGCAAAGCGGAGCGGCTCGGCAAGCTACAGAGCGAGGGCGCGTGACACGGGCTGGGACGAGCGACTCGGACCTAGGCTAGGGCGATCTGGCGAGAGGACACGCGACCTGGGCGCAAGGACGCTCGATCTGGCCCTGGGACGCGCGACTTGGGCTGGGCTCAGCATTGGGAGACGCGGCTCGAGGCTGGGGCTGGGGACGCTGGGCTGGGCGAGGGCGTAGGCGCGCGGGAGCTGGGCTCGGGCGACCAAGGGCTGGGGCTGCTCGGCTAGGTGGGGGGCTCGGGGAGAGAGAGAGAGAGAGAGAAAATTAAAAAAAAAGGATTTTGAAAAGAAAAAGGGAAAAATGGAAAATAAAAGGAAAATGGGGATTTTATTCAAAAATCCATCCTTATCCACTTAAAACCTTAAAATATCATTTCCCGGCTTCCTCCTTCGAGACCCGACCGAAGCAATCTTTTCCAATAAATAAAACTCACTTAAATCCAACTCCCAAACCAACAATAAGGGCCCGGGCTCGAATCCCAATGGAAACACCCAACAACCAACACTTTGCCAAAGCCCAAACCACAACCGAGCATCCAATCGACTAGCCCAAACACCTCGGGACTCGCAGCCACCAACAAACAAGCCTCGACAAAGGCAGGAGCTACCTCGAAGCCCTGAAAACCACAAATCCTGCCCGAAGAGCCAAAAGACCAAAATACCCCCAAGGGTCAAAACGGCTCTAATGACCCAACCAAACAACTGAATCTTGACCCGAAGGCACCTCGAAAACTGGAATAGGAAACTGGGCTGTTACAAAAAAATTATTTTACATTTAGCTGGAAACCGGGCTGTTACAATACTCCCTCCTTAGAAGACTTCCGTCCCCTGAAGTCACTGTACCTAAAACAACTCCGGGTAATTCCTCCTCATCTCCCCTTCCAACTCCCAAGTAGCTTCCTCAACTCCTTGATTCTGCCACTACACTTTCACTAAATCAATGACTCGGTTCCTCAAAACCTTTTTCTCAAATGCCAAGATCTTTATGGGTTTTTCCTCAAAGCTCAGGTCACGGTTCAACTGCAAAGGCTCAAAATCTATGACATGCGAAGGGTCTGCCACATACTGCGGAGCATCGAAACGTGGAACACACTATGCACTACAGCCAAGGACGGCGGCAATGCTAACCGATAAGCCACAGCCCCAATCCTCTCAAGGACCTCGAAAGGTCCAACAAACCTGGGGCTCAGTTTCCCCTTCTTACTAAACCTCAGAACCCCACACATCGGAGCTACCTTAAGGAACACATGCTGGCCAACCTAAAACTCCAACTCTCTGCGCCTGACATCGGCGTAGCTCTTCTGCCTGCTCTGGGCAGTCAACATACGAACTCTGATTTTGTGGACAGCCTCATTGGTCAACTGAAGCAACTCCGGACCTAACACCTGCCTGTCTCCGACCTCTTCCTAGAATGCCGGGGATCTGCAGCGCTTATCATACAACGCCTCAAACGGTGCCATCTGAATGGTCGACTGAAAACTATTGTTGTAGGCAAACTCCATCAAATATAAGTACTGGTCCCAACTACCCGAGAAATCTAACACACAGGCTCGCAACATATCTTCTAAGATCTGGTTTACCCGCTCCGTCTGACCATCCGTCTGTGGTTGGAAAGCTGTACTGTAACTGCACTCTGTGCCCAAACCTGCCTGAAGGGCTTTCCAAAACCGTGACGTAAAACGGGAATCTCAGTCGGAGATAATTTTAACTGGAACTCCGTGGTACCTAACTATCTGCTCAAGGAACAACTGTGCCCACTGCTCCACGGTATAGTTTATCCTGCCGGGAATGAAGTGTGCACACTTGGTCAACCTGTCAACGATTACCCAAATCTGTGCATAACCTCTAGGAGTTTTGGGAAAACCCGAAATAAAGTCCATGGTAATCTCCTCCCACTTCCACTGTGGAACCCCGAGCGGCTGCAGCAAACCTGCTGATTTCTGCCTGGGCGCCTTCACTTGCTGACAAGCGAGACACCGACTGACGAACTGGGCAATCTCTCTCTTCATCCCCATCCACCAAAAAGTCTGCTTAAGATCTTGGTACATCTTGTTATCCCCTGGGTGCCATGCAAAAGGCGTGGTGTGAGCCTCTGTCAACAACTCTGTGCGAATACCGACATCGGCTGGGACACATAGCCGACCCTTATATCTCAAGCCACCATCTGCGAATATCACAAAATCGAAGTCACCATCAGCCTGAACCCTCTCATACAGACTTTTTAACTTAGGATCATTCAACTGGCCGTCGATAATCCTTTGCCTTATCGAAGGCTGGATGGTCAACTGAGCCACCCTGGCGGTGACATCCCCTAACAACACTGCTATTCCTGCTCTCTCGAGGTCTTTCCTTATGATACTTTTGGGATTTGCCAACGTTGCTAGATGCGAGGTCTTTCTACTTAGTGCATCTGCCACAACATTTGCTTTTCCAGGGTGATACAGGATCTCACAGTCGTAATCCTTCACGAGCTCCAACCACCTTCTCTGTCTCATGTTCAGGTCCTTCTGAGTGAAGAAATACTTGAGGCTTTGGTGGTTCGAGAAAATCTGAATCTTTTCCCCATACAAGTAGTGCCTCTAGATCTTAAGTGCAAAGACGACCGCTGCCAACTCCATATCATGAGTCGGATAGTTCTGCTCGTGCGATTTCAACTGCCTCGAAGCGTACGCTATTACCCTACCGTGTTGCTTCAGAACGCAACCCAAACCAAACTTGCTGGCATCACTGTACACCACGAAACCCCCTGTTCCCTCTGGAACTGCCAACACTGGCGCAGACGTCAAACTGCTCTTCAGCCTAGCAAAACTCTCATCGCACTTCTTATCCCAAACGAAATCGACACCCTTCCTCGTCAATCGAGTGAGCGGGGTGGCTATAGCAGAAAAGTTCTGAACGAAGCGGCGGTAATATTCGGCCAGACCCAGAAAGCTACGAATCTCCGACACGGTCGTCAGTCTGGCCCACGAACTAACGGCCTCTATCTTGGAAGGGTCCACATCCACTCCCTCCTTAGACACAACGTGTCCCAGAAAAGCTACCTCCTCAAGCCAAAAGTCACACTTAGAAAACTTCGCATAGAGCTGGTTCTCGCGCAAGGCTGTCAAAATCTGTCTTAGGTGCGAAGCATGATCCTCCTTAGACTTAGAGTACACAAGAATGTCATCTATGAACACAATGACAAAGCGGTCCAAGAACGCCTTGAACACTCTGTCCATCATGTACATAAATGCAGCTGGGGCGTTCGTCAGTCCGAAAGACATGACTACGAACTCGAAGTGACCATACCTTGACCTGAACGCTGTCTTGGGGATGTCTGTATCCCGAATCCTCAACTGGTGGTAACCCGACCTCAAGTCAATTTTCGAAAACACACAAGCTCCCTGGAGCTGGTCAAACAGGTCATCAATACGAGGCAGCGAATACTTGTTCTTAATGGTTACCTTGTTCAGTTCCCTGTAATCAATGCATAGACGCATCGAGCCATCCTTTTTCTTAACAAACAGCACGGGTGCTCCCCACGAGGACACACTCGGCCTAATAAATCCTATATCAAGCAACTCCTGCAACTGCTCCTTTAACTCTTTCAGTTCAGCTGGCGCCATACGATAAGGAGCTTTCGAAATAGGACGAGTCCCTGGCTCAAGCTCTATTGAGAAATCCACCTCCCTCTTTGGCGGCAGGCCAGGCAACTCTTCGGGAAAAACATCAGCAAACTCTTGCACAATGGGCACTTGCTCAACAGTTAACTGATCACGGCTCTCTCCAGTCAACTTAGCTAAAAAACCCCAAGCTCCTCGAGCTAGCAAACGATGAGCTTTAACTGCCGAAATCACTGGCGGACACACCCTACTCTGTGTGCCCCAAAATTTAAAGCTAGGCCTACTCGGCGGCCTAAACACTACCTCCTTCCGGCGACAGTCAATCATAGTGTGGTTAGCAGCTAACCAATCCATATCGAGGATCACATCAAAACCACTCATAGCTAACACTATGAGCGTAACCTGCAGAGACTAGTCGGATACACATGATCCAACCATCCCTACCTTCAGCTAGCCAACATACTAACTCCCGAGGGAGTAGCAACAGATAACTCAAATCCTAGAGGCTCTAAAATCATGCAAGCATGCTTAGCAAACACAGCAGAAATAAAAGAATGTGTGAAACCCGAATCAAACAACACAAAGGCAAGGTGGTCAAGAACTAGGAGCGTACCTGCCACCGCGGCCCCAGCTTTCTCAGCCTCCTGGCGGGTCGTAGCATACACTCTCCCTTGCTGCTGAGCTGGCTGCGCCACCACTGCTTTCTGATTGCAATGCCGGGCCCGATGCCCTTCCTTTCCACAGTTGAAGCAAGCTCTAGGGTTACCACCACAAGGTCCTCAATGTTGCTTCCCACAAAGTTTACAATACGGTGGCGGCTTCCCTACGCCCTGTTGGCGAGGCTGATCACGGTTATGGTCTCGATGCTGGTCTCTGCCATGATAAGAACCCTGAGGGCGCTGACCGCCCCCACGACCATTACTCCCTGAGTCAAACTTACGCTTCTGGCCCGAGTACACTGGGGCCTCTGCTGTGAAAGACTAGCAACTGCTCGGAGGATACTTCCCATCATAAATAGTTGCCAATCGCACTTGCTTTTGGCAAAAGTCTCAGGGGCCTGTGCCCTCACATCCTGAGACACTCCCTGTCTCAAACCCGCAATAAACTTCCTGATCTTCAACTCAGGGGTAGCGATCAACTGCGGCGCGAAAGTACCTGTACTCCGAAAACTTTTTCTCATACACCTCGACCGAGTCAGACCCCTGCTTAAGGTTTGAAAACAGCTCAATCATCTTTTCTTGGGCTTCTTCACTGATAAATTTTGCCTTGAACTCAGCCTTGAAGAATTCCTGGTGGCGGTGGAGACCCCAGTAGGTCTCTCACTCAAAGTGAAATCCCACCACCACTTAGCTGTACCAGCTAACACATGAGCTGCACATCGAGCTCGCTGCACCTCAGGACAAGCCATCACCATAAATGTATATTCTAACTCAGCAATCCACCTGGCAGCAACCAACGGTTCTCCAGGGGCACTAAACTTCTCGGGCTGCCATTTCACAAAATCCTTCAGCCACTTGCCTAGATCCTCAGCACCTTCCGCCATAACGGCCTCATTCACAATTGGCTCCTGCGGAGCTGGCGGTACTGGTGGCACTGCAATCCTCTGCTGAACCAACTCGGTCAGCTGCTCTATCTGAACTCGGGACTCCTCCCTCTGCGCAGCTAATAAAGCCTGTGTTTCAGCTCTCTGCTCGGCCCTCTAGTCAGCTAGCAACCCAACCATAAGAGCCCTCATGAACTCCACAAAAGCAACTCCCGGTGCAGCCTCCCGAGGCTCATTTGCCTCCACGCCCTCTCCGGGCAACACAACAGAAGGGCCTGTCGGTGGCCTAACATCAGCATCAGCTTGGGACGACGTCCCTCCCGTGTCAGAATCAATACGAATGCCCTGGGTGGTCGGCCTCGAGCCTCCCTGCCCTCTACGAGTGACTGGCATACTGGCAATCTACACCCAAACCAACAATGAGTCAGAACCTGTCTTCCCTGCTCTACAACAACAAGTCATGTACATGCAAGGTGCAAACGGTATTGTAATTCTTAACCTTTAACCTTAAACTTACGGACATACCTGATGGCTGGCGGAGCGCTGATGATCATGGAAAACAACCTACAACTGCAAGTTAGTCTACAGAACCTATAACTCTGAGCTTTGATACCAACTGTAAGGACCCGACCCGAGAAAAGGTCTCTAACCTAGATCCTTACTTAACATGCATGATTAAGAATGGAAAACATCAATCCGGGTACTAAATTTAAATCTTTGCAATCAACACGTTTTAAGCAAAACCATAAATCCCAGTAAATAAAATCAACAAGTAAATGACTGATCGAGACTTTCTTAAAACAAAATAAAGGTACGTTTGGAAACATAAATAGTTTGAGTGCTTTCCTAGGGACTCAAGTCCCACTACATGTTAAATCATAAAAACAATGAAAAAAACGCGTGCAACTCAGTCGGCTATCCATGATCATCCAAAGACTCCTCCTCCTAGCCATCCAAACCTCTGTCCCAAGTTACCTGGTGGAAAACCACAGAAAATAAGGGTGAGCAACGAGTCACTCAGTAAGAATACCCAACCGGGGTACAATACGAAAACATCTCATTTAGCACACGGACATGCAACCATACAATGACCTAGAGCAGAAACGATTGGTTTAGGCTATGAGCTACTTCTAGGGCGAGCCTACTCAAGGGCTTCCATCTACAACCTATCCTAGGTTCTACACTTGGATGCCCTTCGGGCCTTACACAACCTAGGACTCGGTGATGCCCTGTGGGGCCTTACACACCTAGGATGCCCATCGGGGCCTTACACCTCTAGATGTCCATCGGGGTCTTACCCGAGCGGGACCTAAACTAGTTACCCCTACAGTCTTCTACACTATACCTCACCCGCCTACCCCTAGCATGGAACTAACAGGATAAAATAGGGCAAGGTATGCCAAGATAATCAAACCCCTAGCATGGAACTAATAGAATAAATCATGAATACAAGTACAACACCATTTGGAAGCAAGAAAGAGCATGCAACCTATCCACTAGGAAATTCATACAATCACGAGACATGGCATGCTAACAAGTATTCGCAGGGTCCACACAACCCCGGGTAAGGAATCCTTACCTGGAAACAAGCGGAGAATAACTATCACGAATCAAATAACGACCCTCGAGCTTAAAGCGAACCCGAGCAACCTAGGCATACAATAAAAACATCCTAAATAAATAAACAGCAGCCAGCAGCTTTAAGTCTAAAAGGGGAAAGGCTCAGGAATTACCAACCGAGAAGACACGCAGTCTCGGCAGCAAGGAGCGGGGATGGGCGCTGCACAGCGGCAGCAGAGACGCTACTGGGGCGCGCGTGCGGCGGCGACTGGCTGCGGAGACGGCGCGAGCGGGCGCGACGACCGGGCGGCGTCGCGGCGAAGCGCCCGGCTCTTTGGGGGTGTCGCGCTGCAGGCGACGGTCCGGCCATGGGCGTCTAGGCTGGGTGGTGGCTCGGTGCGGTGCGGCGCTGGGTGGCAGTGGGCGATGCAGGGCGTGCGACCTGGTGCGACGGCGACGAGGGTGTGGCTGGGTGCGACGACGGCGATGGTGTGGTGCGGCTAGGGTGAGGGTTGCGAGAGAATGGAATTTTTTTTTCTTTTTTCTTTTCCTTCCTTCCCTAAATTAAATAGGCCTTGGAAGCCTCAAATTCCCTTCCCAAGGCTTCCCCCCCTTCGAGCCCTAGCTGACGCGTTTATTTTCTTTATTTAAATCCAAGCTTCCAAAGCCCTTTTTAGGCCAAGGGTTCGAGTCCTCCCAACAACACCTTTCAAAAATTAAAATATATAATGTAAAAACCTTATTTTACATTTAGCTGGAAATCGGGCTGTTACAGTAAACAAGCGTATATACGACGTCTTGTACATCACCATATTGTGGAAGGGATCATTCTTCTTGTTTTACTATTTTTCTTGTTTTATTAGTAAGGATGGTCTGTTTGTCATTTTCGGTCAAATACTTGTCCCACCAATCCCTGAGGATTCTAGTGAAGCCAGAGGTCAGGAGTTGGGCAGTTTCATGATCCGAGTTTTTCTTTAGTGCGTAGGCACTTGATGCCATGAACATATTACTAACGAGATTCAGAATGAGATGGTCTGAAAGGCCATCAAGATTCCATTCGTAAATCTCAGTGCCACCGAAGGCTGCGGCGGTCATGATTCCTCTTTCCTCAAATGCTACATCGGAAAATGAGGGTCTCTTGTAATACAAACGAGTGTCAGTACTTGCTTGTGGAAATGGAGAGATGGCGTGGACGGCCTTTGAGGTGCTAGCAGGGGAAGAATCTCCCCTATTCAGATATTCTTTTCTGAATTTTTTGATGTCATAGTCCGAGGGTTCAAAAATAACATTGAGCCCTTGGCTTGTTGAAGGAGAAGTGGCATTCTGCGATAGTTCTCCCAGCAGTTTGTGAATATTTTGGAGGGTGTCAGAATCTTTGTCAAGCTTTATACCTTTATTCAAGGTTGGAGGTTTGAATAGAGGTATCGGTCTATCTACGGGTGGAGCGCCCGTGATGTAGAGCGGAGATGGCTTGAAGTGGGATTTTGGCTCCTTTTGAATCTTCTCCTCAATCTTGTCAACTTGCTTGGCGATTGTTGACAATAATTTGTTGGAGTAGTTATTTTGATGTTGGATATTCTTTATATCCTTTAGAGAAGGTGGATCCTTCTCGTCCCTTGAGATTGTTTTGAATGGAGATGTTATGATTGTATCTCCATATGTCGTCTCAATTTCCACTTCTTCAAGTGGGGGATGAATACCATGGACGATTCCTCGCCGCGTGGTTTTCCATTTTGATTCTGTGAGGACATTGACTCCAAGTTCCATCCAAATAAAGAATGGAATGTCTTGTTGGGCGTCCTCCATGTATGAGTACCACTGAGAACGGAGGGTGTCCCGTTCTTCCTCGGAGTACTCTTTGAAGAACTTGTCTCTCTTCTCCTTGTTTTTTCTGGAAAGAAACTCTTTCTTGAGGAGATCTTTCTTGACGGAGAAGGAGAAGATGATGTTGATCTGGCTGTCTGCCACTGATCGGCTTTCCATATCCGATTGAGTTGGTGATGCAGATCTGCCAGCATAATGAGCCGTAGCATAGGCGTGGTCGTAATCAACCGACTGAACCCGGAGGGACTCAGATCTTCCGATTGATGTTGGAGGCCTATGGTCTTCAGAGGTGCTGGGTCTGGATCTCAAGAACTCTTTTTTCTTTGGGAACGTCTCTTTTGAGCATCCTCAAATTTAACCTCGACGCTTCCGTCGTTGTGTTCAATGATTTGAGTAGGAGTCGGCTTCCTTATAACATGAGGGCAGACTTGCTTCAAATCCCAGGAAGAATTCCTAGTGATTTGATCCCAAGTAAGGGTCTTAGGGACATTGATAGTTTCCCGACCCATGTTGGCTTCTATGAGCATGGTAGAACCGCTCATAGATTTCCTCAGAGCTCCAGGAGCAACATTTGTATGCATCAACTTATAGCAGATGCGGAAAATCACTACTGTTGAGTGAGTTTCGGATTGAATATTAAGGTTCTTTGTATTGACATCTAACATTAAGGCAGACAGAATATTAGGGTCTAGTAATGAAAGAGTCAGATTTGGAAAACAATTGAAGAAGATCGGTCCATTTTCGAGGTTGGACTCGACCATTCCAATGAGAGAATTTGTATAGGTTTTGTGTCTCTTGTCTCGAAGGGAAACAAAGACTGGTATGTCTAGACCGAGTCTAAACAGAGGCTTAATGACCACTTGAACCAAGCCAATATGAATGAACTTGAAAACATTTTCAACCAAATATAAAAATGGTTTAAATGATAAGTTTTGACGTTAATATTTTGTAAATATATTTAATAATCATAATAATTGTAATATAGTATTTACACAATACAAACATCTTTTTAAGATTTATAAATGAAAACTAATTTAAAGTAACTTTCGTAAGAAAAATAAACAAAGAGAATTAGACCAATTTTAAATTTGAATATAAATATATAACTAAAATTGAATTTTAATCAAAATGGAACCAGTTTCAAATACAAAAACTAAAATAGGATTTTAAACAAAATTAATTTTAATAAAAAGAAATTTTATTTTGAAGAGCTAAGTCAAATAACTTTCTGAAGTCCAAGGATAAGATCTATGTGAATAAAATCAATATGAGATTGTACACTTAAAAATGCCCATTTTTAAAAATCATATTTGTTTTTTTTATGAAGATTAACATTATAACTTTATATAAATATGAAACAATGATTTGAATTCGTATTTTAAAAAATAGATATAAAGAAGTAATTTATAATTATCAATAAATCTCTTTTTTTTTTTTGAGAAATAATTATCAATAAATCTGTAATGTAAGTTGCATAGATAACTTTTAAGATTAATAATGGCACTGAGTTGTTTCAAGTTTAATAGGTCTATTAGTAGATTATTATTTCAATACATTTGTTTATATAAAGTATAATTATTGTTATTTCGTACAAGGTATAATTATTTTTAAAATGTGTAATATGTACAAATACATAATGTAAGAAGTGTCCGTAAAAATAGTAGTTAAACAACAAAAATTCAAGATGAATCAAGTGAGTATGACTACGAATCGCTTGTCTCAAATTGTGTCGAACTAAACAAATGATGTAACTAATGTTTATATTTTATAAATTAAATGGTATATATTTATTTCATCTTTTTAATAAGTTATTACAAAATTACAAGCAGGTAAAACTAAACAAAAAAATAAAAACTAAACAAGGATAAAATATAAACTCAATTTTTTTTTGTTCAAAATATAACCTGTGCTGTAGTTTAATTTCAAATCACTTTGTCAGTCGGGGGATTGGATTTTGGAGTTTGGGAGAGGAGAGGAGGAAGAAGTTGAGAAGAAGTGAAGTAATTTGGAATGATAAAGTATTTGTTGGGATTCAATTGATGTTTTGGGAGGAGATGTTAGAAATCTTTTTTGAAAATTTTTGTTTTGAAAAGAGATATTAGATTTTTTTTTTGGACAATTTACTCACCTCTCCTCTCTCTACCTGTAATCTAATCACCCTCGTAGTGTTTGAGATTTGGTGTTGAGGAGAGAAGAGGAAGAGAAAGGAGTTAGGATTTCCCAGCTACATGTTTATTTTTAGGACATCAATCTCTCTTCAACTTTTCCTCCAACATCAAATCAAATTTTTTATTTAACATTTTAAATGTCACATTAAACATTTTTCTAATTTCAACCATATAATATAATATAAAATATCTTTTATTTAATATTATCAACTATCACACCAAACTTTTTCTAATTTTCAACCACAAAATATAAAAATATATATATTAAATTTATTAATTAATATAAATATGCAATGATTATATTAAAAAAAATAAAAAAAAAATATTTTTTACAACAATTCATATCTCTAAATCACTCAATTTCCGCATCCTCTTCCACTTCCACTTTCTCTCCTCCCCTCTTTTCAACTCCAAAATCTAATCAATCCAATGTTCAATCTTAGGCGGCAGGCTGAAATATATGAATATTAATAAAAACATTGACAGACCGTCCCGGAATCCCCACATGACATTTTCCTATGTCTGCAGTATTATTTGTTTTGTTAATTATTGTTTTAGCATTTAACTATATGCTTGGTGTGACTTTTTTTTAAGAATATGCTTATGACATTATTTACAAATATGCCTTTTTTTTGCAAATTATGCTTCCCATAGAGAAAAACAGTGAAATATTGACTTTATTTTACTGGCGAAATGTTGACTTTTTTTTTACTTCTTAAATTAAATTATTCTATTACTATTTCTAATAACATTATTGAAGCATTTTATTCTTATGCATCTAATTTCTTAAAATATATATAAATTTTTTTTTTAATTAAATTACTTCATTGATCAAAGAAAATAAAATTTACAAAAAATTTCCGAGACAAGGAAGACCAAAATGCTAACAACCATGAACTTGAAAGAGCACAACTATCTCGACCCACAAGTCAAGCCAATATAAAATAAAAGACGAAAAATTGTAGTTCAAGGAAACTCTAAAAGCATCTGACAGGTCTTTCGAGCCGACATTTTTACATAAAGAAATGATAGATCCCAACGTAGAGAACTGGTGATAATTAGTCAACACTACAGTGGTTGACGTTAAAGAAGTTGTGAGGGTTTAGCCCGATCAACATAAAAACCTCTAAGGAACAAGAATCCGCCAAACTATGAATCAAGAACTTCAAGACCGTAGAGGAACGAAAATTCTTTTGAATGTGACACTCATCCATCAGAAGATTAGATATTCCTTTATGAGACGACTCTTCAACTAGCCACAATAATTTAAAAGGACAAGAAAACAAGATCTCATAGTAAGGCACCCCACCACCAAGATCTATAACAAGAAAAGAAAAGATAAACAAAAGCATAAAAATAGGCATTGAAAGTATTACTACTTTCATTAGAAAACAGAGGGCTCATCCCTCGAGTACTTCGAAAATAGAGATTTATTGTGCTCGGCCTCCTTGAGCATCAGGGCACGCCAAAGAAGAACATGGAACACAGTCTCTTGTCACAATTTCTTTTCAACAATCTTTGTCTTCTGACCCAAAATTTCTGCATAATTTCTTTTTCTTTTAAAAGTCGAACCATCAGCTATACACTGACCCATGCTTGGAACCACTTCTCTTCGACCACTTATTACTTTTTCTTTTTATACTCCACTAAAGCATTTATCTTGCCATTCAATAAGTCCATTGACAATTGCTCATTATTGGAAGAAACGCCATCCATCTCCCTCTTCAATTTGTTCCTTGAATGCCCTTCATTAGTGATCATAAAAATTGCCTTAAATGTAAAAGAATTAATGTCCCCATCAATTTTGAAATTGTGGGCATTAATTAAGTCAACATTGTATTTTTTCACAAAATTTGGTGGTTTGGGGGCCACCAATAAATTCCATCTTAGGCTGGTCCACCCTCTCATTCACATTTTCCTTTGAATTTAAGATTTCATCCGTGGCAGTCAATAAATGTTCACCTAAAATCTTCTTCACTAGTTTCAGTGTCCCCTTCAATTCTTTTTCTATTACACTTTTCAAGTCCGCTGAACACAATCCCCTTCAATGGACATTCCGATGAAACCCCTAAGGCCCCTCTGATCAACAACCTTCTCTAAGATGCGGTGTCACTTCAACGACAAAAATCACTCCCGGCCCGAATCGAACCACACCCTCCCCCTTGCAGCCAGAAATCCTGCCATTGAAAGAAGTTACCAGAAAAACTTGGTCACGAACTAGACTTGGAGTGTGCATTTTGATAAAAGATGGCCGCATCCAATCTCCAAATTGTAGCCGCATAGAAAACCCTTCAGATGAACGACGTTGTGGACACTCAAAGTAATAATGCCCCAGATGCTCAAATCTAAAACAAAGTTGATCCGGCAAACCCTCATACGTGAAAAGGCATCAAACGTCTCTCTCGCTATTGGTCTTCACCATTTTCCCACATGAAAGAAGATTTGTTATGTTAAGATTCACACGAACACACATTAAAGGACAAGTATTATCTTCTTCATCACAGCCAACTTCCTCAACTCGCCCAATAATCGACCCAATCCGAACAACCATATCCCGAGAAAGGCAGTCGAATGGGACATTGTGAACCTGCACCCAGAAAGGAACAAGGGAGAAAAAAAGATTACACAATTGATCCTTGGCCTTTAGGGGGACGATAATCAAGAGCGACTTCACAAATAACCATGGTCGCTTCGCTATCACTCGGTCCTTCTCCATCTTCGACTGAAACCGAATAAAAAATATGTTTCTCCTGCCACTTTAATACGAGTTTTGGAATAAACCTTCCAAGTTTTTAGCATCACCGAACAAAACATCTCAAAATGTACCTTTTTTGAAGTGAGGACTTTAATCATCACACACACTTTTAAATTATCTGGCGAGAAACGAGAGTTAATCCCACCAATAGATATTGGCGAACTCTCAACATCAGAAAGAACGAAATGGCGAAGCCTGCCAACCAGATCTTCCATCGTAAGAGGATAGCCAAATTAAAAGAATCCTCAGCCAAGAAAGTAAGAAGAAACTCTCAACTACAAAAAGATTATAAAAAAAAAAAAAAAAAACCAAATAGAATCAGTCTAAATCTGACGATGTCACCGAAAAAATCTTTTGCTAAAAGTTACGTCTCTCAAGGTCGAGAGAAAAAAATAATATATCCTGAAAGTAATTTTTAAACCTTACCAAACATAGTATTCTCTCTCACAAAGTGGGATCAAGGGGGAATGTATGGTAATAGATACAAAGTTTGTTAGAAACACGTGTGTGTGCTGAGTAGTTTTACAGCTGGATTAAGTTTAGGCTAATCTCTGTAATTAGTTAGTTTGTTTATTTAAGCAAGTGTGCTTTTCTCTCATGTATATATACATGGTTTGATTAATGAGAATTTAACATTTTTTCCAGTTTATTCATTTCTTCATTTCTTCATCTCTTTTATGGTATCAGAGCAATAACCGCCTCTGCTCTCTGGCTATGGCTACCGAAATTCCATCGGCGTCCTTTGCAACTACCGCTCAGGATCGAACTCCAGTGGTTCCCGATCATCTCAGTCTGTATTATCTTCATCACAGTGATACATCTCACTTGGTTCTCGTCTCTGATCTTCTCTCTGAGGATAATTATGTGACCTGGAGTCGATCTATGACCATTGCCCTATCGATTCGCAATAAGCTAGGGTTTGTGGATGGAAAGATCAAGAAACCTGCTGTTGATGATGATCTACTGCCGCTGTGGACAAGGAACAATCACATGGTCATTTCCTGGATCTTGAACTCTGTTACTCGAGGTATTTCTTCTAGTATCATTTTTTCTGATTCGGCTCGTGCGATTTGGCTCGATTTCAAGGAAAGATTTCAAAAGAAGAGCGGACCTCGCATTTTTCACCTCAAACGTGGTCTAACGACGATTAAGCAAAATTCGGATTCTGTTTCCGTATATTTCTCGAAATTGAAGAGTTTCTGGGATGAATTTTCCTCTTATCGACCTACTTGCACTTGCGGCACCTGTACTTGTGGTGGAGTCAAAGATCTTGAAGATTTCATCCAACTTGAGTATCTTCTCAGTTTTCTCATGGGATTAAATGAGACTTTTAGCTCTACAAGGTCACAGATCCTTCTCATGGATCCAATGCCAACTGTCGGCAAGGCCTTTGCTCTCATAGCCCAAGAAGAGGAGCAACGTTCTGATTCCTTCATCTCGCAACAATCTGTTGTTCTAGCTGCTGTTTCAACTCCTCATTCGTCAACGTCTAGTACTCGCGGAAGAGGTCAGCGCCATGTGTGCACTCATTGTAACAATGTTGGCCACACTATTGACAAGTGCTACAAACTTCACGGCTATCCTCCTGGATATCACCCACGCCGCCATGGACATTCTCCGAATTCCACGTCTGTTAGCAGCGCTAAATCGTTTGTCAACACTTCCGTGAATCAGGCCACTATGGACTCTCCAACTGATGATCCGTTTGCACAATGCCACAACTTCATCAACATGCTACAGAACAAATTTGCATCTGTAAAGACCGATAGTGAGACCACAAATACTTATCTTGCAGGTACTGCTCCATATTCTGATAAATCTCGTACTTGGATACTTGACTCTGGTGCATCCGCACATATTTGCTTCGTTCACAACATGTTTATGAGTTTTGAGTCAATATCTACCAATGTCATATTGCCTGACAAGACACGTATTCATGTATCTTTGTGCGGATCGATCTCTTTGCCCGGTTCCATTACTCTTCATCTTGTGTTATATGTTCCTCAGTTTGATTACAACTTGCTATCCATCAGTGCCCTAACCATGGATGATTCTATTAGTGTTCTTTTTCGAGCTGACCATTGTATACTTCAGGAAAAGTCCACTTTGAGGACGATTGGCAAGGGTAAGCTTATAAACGGATTGTACTTGCTGAAATGTCTTTCTTCTGCTACCCAAGTTTTCAACATTCAACACAAGCCATCTGCCTCCATTTGGCATGCCAGGCTTGGTCACCTATCTCATCATCGATTACTTCCTTTAAAAACTCATGTTTCCTTTGATTCTTCTCACATTCATGATATACCATGTACTGTTTGCCCCTTAGCAAAGCAAAAGAAACTGTCATTTACTGCTAGTCATAATAAAACTGACGCTATATTCGATCTTGTTCATGTGGATGTTTGGGGACCAATTTCAACTATTTCCCATGTTGGATATAGATATTTTTTGACTATTGTGGATGACTTTAGTAGATACACTTGGGTGTTTATGTTGAGAGCTAAGTCGGATGTTTTGCAGATTATTCCTCAGTTTTTTGCCTTGGTGGAAACTCAATTTCACAAGGTTATTAAAAGGTTTCGCTCGGATAATGCTCCTGAATTAAAGTTTAATGATTTTTTTGCAACCAAAGGAGTACTTCATGAATTTTCTTGTGTTGCACGACCTCAATGAGAATGCCATTGTGGAACGCAAAACACCAACACATCCCGAATGTTGCACGTGCCTTGTTTTTTCACCCAAGGTGCCTATGCGTTTTTGGTCTGAGTGCATCATGACGGCTGTTTATCTCATTAACCGTACGCCTTCCCCTGTTATTGAGATGCAAACTCCATTCCAAGTCCTTTACGGCAAACTTGTTGATTACAACATGCTTCGGGTGTTTGGTTGTCTGTGCTATGGCTCCACATTATCTGCTGGTCGCACTAAATTCAGTCCACGAGCTTTACCTGCTGTTTTTCTGGGGTATCCAACTGGAATTAAGGGCTATCGCCTCTATGACATTGAGAAGGACACCATTTATGTGTATCGTGATGTTGTTTTCCATGAGACCATATTTCCTTTTCATTCCTTACCTGCGAACACCCTCCATGATCAGTTCTTACCAGATCTTGTTCCCCTTCCCCTTATGCCATTAATATTCCTAATAATGGCTCGGATAACCCTTGCTCTCCAGCAGTCGATGTTGATATAGAAACAAATGTTAGTCTACCTACCACCGAAGTAGTGGCAGATTTTCATCACAATTCTCTTGGGCAGTTAACACCTACATCCTTTGGTTCTAGCTCTATACACGTTGAACATCTTCCTGATAATCACACAAGAAGTCCACCGTTTGTAGTCATGCCCTTGCGCAAATCCGGCCGGGTGGTCAAGCAACCTACTTACCTGCGGGACTATCATTGCAGTCTTTTAAATCAATGTGCCACACCTATTCTGCATACTAGATATCCTCTTTCTACAGTCGTCTCTTATGACAAGTTGTCTCCATCCTTCAAGCATAGTGTCCTGCAAGTTTTTACTCACATTGAACCTAAGTTCTATCATCAGGCAGTTCCTCACGATCACTGGTGATATGCCATGACTCAGGAGCTTGAAGCCTTAGAACGCAATCAAACCTGGAGTGTAGTTCCCCTTCCCTCCGATAAACATTCCATTGGATGTCGATGGATATATAAAATAAAACACCGATCTGATGGTTCTGTGGAAAGATATAAAGCTCGGTTGGTGGCTAAAGGTTACAATCAACAGAAAGGATTGGACTATATCGAGACTTTCTCTCCAGTTGCTAAGCTTGTCACAGTACGAGTCTTGCTCACCCTTGCTGCTTCCAAGGGTTGGTTCTTTGCTCAACTCGACGTCAACAATGCCTTCCTACACGGGGATTTACATGAGGAAGTGTACATGGATCTTCCTCTCGGATATACTCCTCCTAGTCCTAGTGATAATCGTGGACGCCTTGTATGTCGATTAAAAAAATCTTTATACGGATTGAAGCAGGCCTCAAGACAGTGGTTTTCTAAATTCTCAGCCACCTTGATATCTCTTGGCTTCACTCAATCACAATCTGATCACTCTCTCTTTGTGAAGGGTTCTGGACAACAATTCATAGCCTTGCTTGTCTATGTGGATGATATTATCCTAACGGGGCCTAATCTTCAGCTCATTAATAACCTTAAAAACATCCTCAATGAAAAATTTATGCTTAAGGACCTTGGGGATTTAAGGTTTTTTCTAGGCCTCGAACTTGCTAGATCTTCTCAATGTATTTCGGTTTGTCAGCGCCAATATACCTTACAAATTCTGGAAGATCATGGTCTTTTGGGAGCCAAAGCTGAAATCCTACCGATGGATCCAACTGCCAAGTTATCTACATCTCGTCAACATGACGAGGTTCTTGAAGATCAGTCAGCTTATCGTCGACTTATTTGTCGCCTCATTTATCTTACCATATCCAGGCCAGATATCATGTATGCGGTTCACAAACTTAGCCAATTTGTCTCAAGGCCTTGCAAATCTCATTTGGAAGCTGCACATCACTTGCTCCGATACCTTAAAGGTTCCCCAGGACAAGGTATCATTTTTCGACCGACTTCATCTTTTCACCAAAGCCTTTTCGGACTACGATTGGGCGGCTTGTGTCGATACCCGACGTTCCCTCTGAGGTGGTATTGCGTTTATCTAGGCGATTCATTGGTCTCATGGCGATAAAAGAAACAGAGCACGGTCTCCAGATCTTCTGCTGAAGCAGAATATCGAGCCATTGTTGTTACCACATGTGAGTTGATGTGGTTAAGCTATCTCCTAGCCGATTTGCAAGTAATGGTTTGTCAACCTTCTCTATTGTTTTGTGACAACCAATCAGCCATACATCTTGCCACAAATCCAGTTTTTCACGAGCGCTCCAAGCACATCGAACTTGATTGCCATTTCATCCGTGAAAAACTGCGCACTGGCTTCATTCGGTTACTTCCTGTGCGAAGTTCTCAACAACTTGTTGATCTATTCACAAAGCCTCTTGCAGCTCCTTTGTTTTACTCTTTCAAATCCAAGTTAGGGATATCAGATATATACCTTCCAACTTGAGGGGGGTGTAATAGATACAAAGTTTGTTAGAAACACGTGTGTGTTCTGAGTAGTTTTACAGCTGGATTAAGTTTAGGCTAATCTCTGTAATTAGTTAGTTTGTTTATTTAAGCAAGTGTGCTTTTCTCTCATGTATATATACATGGTTTGATTAATGAGAATTTAACATTTTTTCCAGTTTATTCATTTCTTCATTTCTTCATCTCTTTTATATGGCGTTGAGATGGATCAAATCTGAATTCCAAATCTTAATTGAACTTTTGTACTAAGTCGTTACATATTTTCATCCAACTAAAAGAACTATAATATTAATAAATTAATAACCATTGTAATTATAAAATCATACTTCTCAAATATCGTTGAATAAAAAAATAAACTTATTCTAATAATCACCCTCGCTGTCCAAACAACCTTAAGGGACCGTTTATTTTGTGGTAATCAGGATAACTGAAATCTTCTGATACCTGAAATTTTAGATGTCCGAAATTTCACATGTTTAGCATTCTTAAATCACCACGTTTGTTTTGTACTATTATTTTTATGGATATTTTGAAAACTATATTTATTTTTATAAGTTTTGTTCATAGAAATATCTTAAATGTCCTCGTAACTTAATGTACACGTTAATTTGTATAATTAAAATCTATATATCACATATATATTTTTTATTAATTTGAATATTATATTTTAAAATAAATTTACCTAGAAAAAAACTAAAATTCATTTGTAAAAATTTGTTAAATATAGAAAGTAAGGATAATTATATTTAAAACATATAACAAAAGTCAGTGCACTTTAAATTTTTATTGAAAATAATCAAAATATTATTGAATTTAATGCATTTAAAACAAAATGTAAAATATAAATATAACTAACTATGTATGCTTAGTTGTTAATGCATAATAATTATGTACTAAAAAAAATATTATTATTTTTAAGGTAGAAACTACACACAAAATATAGAGAAATTTTGATAAAAATATAAACCTTTATAAAAATAATATATAAAAAAAGTTGAGGGCAAAAAGTGTCATTCTCCTCTACATGAACATCCTAAAAACCCATGATGTAGGAGTGCATCCAAATGACTCAGGATGTGTAAGAACCCAACCCGAAATACGACCCTAAATCTAGGTCCTCACTCAGCATGCAAGTTAAATATTTCAACAAGCGGTTTAGTGCTCATATTTAAAACTTTTCAAAACATTTGAGAACGGGGAACACTTAAAACATAACCAACAATTTTCATTAAGCAAATCCAACAAAGTAAAAACAAGCCTGGCCAGTATTTATAAAAACACTCAAAACAGTTTAAACAACTTTAACAACATTCCCCTAGGACTCCTGTCCATCTACATGCTGAACAATAATGCAAATAATAAACGACAGAGTGCCGGCAGTTCCCATGATCAATCAGCTCCCTTCGCTAGCCGTCCCGGTGCTGTCCCAAGTTACCTGGTGGAAAAACCACAGAAATAAGGGTGAGTATAAACATACTCAGTAAGAATCCCAACCGGGGTACAATACGATACATCAGTCATCTAGCACCCTAGTATACATGCAAACAAGCACGAGCTTAGAAGTAACAAGCTGTCTCAGGCTAACCGCCAATCTAGAAATTGCCTATTCAAGGACTTACAACCACAACCTACACTAGGTTCTACACCTTGATGCCCATCGGGGTCTTACACAACCTAGGACGCGAGGATGCCCATCGGGGTCTTACACATAAGGATGCCCTTCGGGGTCTTACACCTGCTAGACTCAGTGATGCCCATCGGGGACTTACACACAAGGATGCCCATCGGGGTCTTACTCCACAATTCAATGATGCCCATCGGGGTCTTACATATACGGATGCCCATCGGGGTCTTACACATACGGATGCCCATCGGGGTCTTACACCTCAAAACAATGATGCCCACGGGGTCTTACACCTCAAAACAATGATGCCCATCGGGGTCTTACACCTCTAGCCATCAATGCTGCCCAACAGGGTTTTACACATCTAGGATGCCCATCGGGGTCTTACTCCAGCTAGGATCACAGAGATGCCCATCAGGGTCTTACACATACGGATGCCCATCGGGGTCTTACACCTCTAGCCATCAATGCTGCCCAACGGGGTCTTACACATCTATGATGCCCATCGGGGTCTTACTCCAGCTAGGATCACAGAGATGCCCATCAGGGTCTTACACTCCCTAGCAACCTTATGACGCCCATCGGGGACTTACACATAAAACCAGCAGTGTAGTGCCCATCGGGGACTTACATACACTAGCAACGCATCGGTGCCCATCAGGGACTTACCCAAGCGGAACCTAAACTAACAACCCTTAACGGTCTCCTAAGTACAATGACACAAACTAGCCTAACAAACAGACATTCAACATTACCTGTCTAACCCTAGCAAGAAACCAACAGAATACGAACAGGAAACATGGATATGCCAGGGTAAGGAAAGTCCCTAGCATGATACTACGAACTCAAGCAAGAATCAAAAGCATGCTGGAAGAACAAACCTAGCATGGCACTAACATGAACAACAAGCAAACATGCTAGCAAGATTTCAAACACAAGCTGTCCTACAACTAACATGCTCATAACAGTAACCAAGCATACAAAGCACAATCCTGAAAGCATCGCAGGGTCCACACAACCACGGTAAGAAATCCTTACCTGGAAACAAGCAGAGATTAACTACCACAACCAACAAGCGACCCTCAAGCCTCTAAGTGAACCCGAGCAACCTAAACAATCAATAAAATCTTCCTAATTAAACAAACAGTAGCTAACATCTTAGGGTCCAAAAGAGTAGAGGCTCGGGAATTACCAACCGAGAAGGCACTAGGTCTCGGCCCCAACTATCTCGGTAAAACAGGCTCTCGGCGGCAAGTGGGCAGGCAGGACGTGCGGCTGGGGCGAGCAGGCTGGGCGCGCTGGCGCGGCAGGGGGATGGCGCGCGGGCTGGGCGCGGACAGGCGACACAACCTGGCTGCTGGGCTGCGACGCGGGCAGGCGGGCGAAGGGGTCTGGGCGCGATGCAAGGGCTGCTGCTTCTGCGTGCGGGCTGGGTCAAGGCAAAGCGACAACGTCTGGCGCTAGGGTGGGAGCACGCGGCGCGGCAGTGGTCCGATGCGCTGGTGCGACTCAGGTGGTGCGACGGCCTACTGCTGGTCTCGGCTCTTGGTTCTTGATTCTTGGAGAGACGAGAAGGTGAGAGGGAGAGGGTGAAATAAGGTTTTCTTGATTTTCCTTTCTCTTTTTCTTTTTCCTAATTAAATAGGCTTTGGTGACCTAAAATCCCTTCCCAGGGCTTTCCTCCTTCGAGTCCCAGCTGAATCAATCTTTTCTCTCTATTAAAACTCATTTAAATCAAGCTTCCAAATTCTTTTAGGTCAAGGGTTCGAATCCCAAAGGAAGCACTTTAATTAACATTAATTTTGCTAATTAACCAAATCACCTCCAAACTTCCAAACAACTAGCACAAACTTCTTGGGTCTTGCAACCAACAACAATCAAGCCTCGATAAAGGGCAGGAATGAACCTGGAATCCTGAAAATCCACAAACCCTGACCGGGGAGCAAAATACCAAAATACCCCTAAGGGTTAAAAAGCCCTAACGGCCCAACTAAACAACCGAAATTGAACCGGAAACACCTGGGAAACCGGAATAGAAAACTGGGCCGTTACAGGATGTCTAGATTTTTTTTAATTCCTAAAAAAGAAACGTGGTAATTAGGGAGTGAACGACTCCTAAAAGATATTTGGGAATAAAATAAATAATTTTATTTTAATACTAAATATTTTCTTTCAAAACAACCTTAAAATGATGGAAAAGAACCTTTAATTCGATCTTTTTTTACTACAAGAACCTTTAATTTTATCTGAGGATAACTCAAGAAAAAAAAAATTAGAAGAGCTATATATATTGGAAAATAATTTATTAAAAAATATTTAATAACCATCAAATGTGAACTATGGCTACAGATGTCCACAGGGCAGGGCCGGGGAATGACTTCCCCGTCCCCATCCCTGCCACTTAATTTAATCCCTATCCCCAGAAAAATCCCCGTTTTTTTTTTCAGGAATTGGGGCCTCGCGAGGATTTTTTCAATTTTTTTAACATTTTTTTGGATAATACTTATAATAATTAGATTTTCTTAGAAAATATTTATAAATTTCAACTATAACGTTAATTATTAAAGAACAATACTCATATGCATAGATAATTTCATCCACAAATATGTTTTTATTTGAAAATGAAATGGGTAAAGTATAGAAAAAATATTAAAAGAAAAAAAGAAAAAAAGTAAACGGGGCGCGGGAAATTTTTCCCCCCTTCCCCGGCCCGATTCCCCGTCACCGATTAGCCCACGAGGAATTTTTCCCCATCCCTGGTCCGATTTCCTGCGGGAAAAATGGACATCTCTAATTATGGCCCGTCCAATCTTAGTTTTGCAATTGGGTATTAGTAGTATATCTCTTTATTTTTAGCTCGAACCTGTAACACCAATGTTAAATTAGTTTATAATGAAACAATGAAATGATTGCGCTACTACTTTGAAAATATGAAAGGAAAATTAATTTCTTTTTTTACTAAAATCAAATTTATAGCAAATACTATGTGTAACTAAATTCCTATTTCTTTTAATATCTAAAATCTTTCAAATAAAAAAATCTTATTAAAATTTTATTTTAATATTGACATTTAAAAAAAAATTATTTGCTAATCAAATAATTATATCTCAAGACCTAAAATTGAATTCTAGCACCGGTCGTTATTCTTCATTCAACAGTAAATTTGCAAAACTTTGCAACCGTTCCGAAGTTGTAGAGTTAAAAAAAAGTGATGAGATTAACATCAGTATATATTCAAACATGCTCGATGCATACGATAAATATTCAAAATCAAAACACGTTCAATATGCATAATAAAGACATGCACATCCAATGTATACTAGATGCACACCAAATTTAATTCAAGTCACATACAAATACATATGTCAATATATTAGTATTATACATGAAAGTACACCCACTTAAGACACATATAAACCAATAGGTAAATATCATATTACATTCTATGTACACTATAATACTTATATACCTACCCAACATACATGCATGCTACATACCTTACTAAGTTGAGGTACACACAAATACATTAACATACATAGAAAAAGAAAAAGAAAATAGTTGAAATACGATTGACAGGTGTTTCTTTGGTTCAGTTGAGTTTTTTTTAATCCCCGATAACATTTTTAAGTATATTAAAAATAAAACAAATTAATAAAATTAATTGAAAATTTGAAAAAAAAAATGGTTAGAAAATAGAGGGCCCATTTGATAACGTTCATATTTCCTGCTTCTTGTTCAAGTTTCTTATTTTTTGAAAACAGTCTAGTTTGATAACTGTTCTCATTTCTTGTTTTTCAAATAAAAAATGAAATGTTTTTTTAAAAATGTGAAAAAGTGAGAAACTACCAAAAGTAGTTTTTTTTTGGTTCCGTTTCTCTTTTTTAAGTTTGAATTATCTTTGAATATATATACCAAAACACACTTATGTAAGATAAAAAGTATTTGGCCTTATTTGGCCTAATGGTGTTGCAATAAATTACTTTTTTTTCATGACCATGTTCAAATCCTTTTTTAGACACATTTTTTATTTTTACTTTTTTGATAAATTTTTTTTTATCTAATTTGTTTATATACAAATCTTAATTTTCAATTTTCCAATTTTATATATTGTGTTAATTTTTAAAATTTCATAAATTTTTTCACTTAAATTTACCATTAATCTTATTTTAATTTTAATATATAATAACGACCAAATCATATATAATTGAATTAGTTTTGAGTCAACATTATTTTAGACAAATGTCTTTTTTTTAAAAAAAAATCTTAGACGAATGTCCTTGAAAGATAATATTATATATTATATATTTCATTAGTTAATGTCCTTGAATAAAATTTTTATATATTAGATAATGTATATTTTTCATAATTATTTTTATCTGCTTAATGCATGTGATACATTATTGGTTAAAAAGTTACTCTTTTTCTTTATTCTCCATTACTCTTTTTGTTTTTTCAAACTTTCATATTTTACAATTAATAGCACCGCTTTCAGAATAATATAATCGTTATATATTTGAGTAAATATCAAACTATATAAATGATTAAGTAAACATAACATATAATTTTTTTTTTATAAAATGTTAATTTATATTAAACTACATATATTTTTAAAAACTATTTTAATGAGTTTTTAATGCATATTATATATTTTTATACTACATTATCTTAACTTTTTTTAAAAAGTTATACTTAAAAAACTTTTTTAAAAAAATAAAAATTTGTAAAATAAAAAAATAAAAAACGAGAAATTATTATCAAACAAGTTTTGTTCTATTTCTTATTTAGTAAGAAACAAGAAACAAAATCAGTTATCAAACACATTTTTATTTTTTATTTTAAAAAAGGTTAGAAACAAGAAACCAGAATTAAGAAATGAGAAACAGAAACGTTATCAAATGAGCCCAAAATTTCTACAAAGTAGAGATTATATTTGAGGGGAAAATATTTAAAGTGTAAGAAGAAGGAAAGAATAGTAGCATCTCGTTTGGGGCTATAGGTACGTTTGTTTATTTGGAAATAAGGAAGACGAACCTTTGGATGGATATGACTTTTTTAGTTTCCTCTCTCCAAGGGGCTGTTTGTTTGACATATTTAGGTAGGAGTTACCATTAGGATTTATCAACTTCTCCTAAAAAATCTACATCTAACGAGTCTTTATTAACTACTTATCATTTTTATTTCTAAAAATAACTCTCATTTTGTAACAACCCAATTTTTCCTTCTGGCTCTCCAGGCATGACAGGTTGTTCTTCCAGTGAATTGTTGGGCTGTTAGGGCTTTTTGTGCTTCCAGGGGTATTTCGGTCATTTTACCCTCCAGGGGTATTGTGGTCATTTTTGCCCTCCAGGTTGTTCTCTCAGTTATTCAAGGTTTCAGGAATGTCTGTGTTGGTTTTGGACTTCAGTTTTCCTTCGGTTTTGATTTCCAGGGCAAGAGTTCCATTTTGGGAAAGTTTGGTGGCCTTCCGGGTAAAAAGAGAAAATTAAAATAATTTGTGGTTATGCTAGGATTTGATCCTTGGTGTGTGGTTGTCGAAAATTGAGACTTGTGTAGAGGAAAATAAATTGTTTTAAAAAGTGCCTTTGGTGGGGCTCGAAGGGGGGATTTTTGGGGGATTTTAATTAATTAAAAATAGGAGAATTTGCTAGGGTTACATCTCATTATCCCCATTTTTCCCCTTGGCCGAATTTCACCTCTCTTACTCTCCCTCCTCTTGTCCGAATTCTCTCCTCTTCCTCCATAACTCTTCAATCTTCAAGTTTTTGTGTCCATCTCCATAGCTTTTCTTCTTCATCCCTCTTGAAGGTAAGTGTTGCAAATTCCTTTTTCCTCTTTCTCCTTGTCTTGGCCGAGAGCCAACTTCAACTTAAAGGGGTTATGTTTCTCTCCTCCTTGTAGATCCGAGTTCTCTTGGTTGGGAAGAGAAGATTTGGAGTTTGCTCTTTGTTTGGTGGTTGAAGATCCGAAAATCCCTTCACTCTTGCTATTGCCGAAATCCTCATTGTCTCTTCTCCTCCTTGGCCGAGACTACTAGGTAAGTGTGTTTGTTCTTGCTCTTGTGTTGTGTTCGAATGCTTGTTGTTGTTGTTCTCAAATTTCCTTTCTTGGTTGTGCAAGTAGCCCTAGCCGAATTCTCGTGGGTGCTTGTGGAGTGTGCTTACCAAGGCCTCTAGTGTCATCTCTTTGGCCGAGACTACAAGGTGAGTGGTGCTTAATTGATGTGCGCTTCTTTGCCCTAAAACCCCTTGGTGGCTGAGAGCACCATGTGGGAATTGTGCCTTGTTGTTGTATGATTAAGCTAAAACTAACCTATGCCTTGTGTTGGATTGTATGCCCTAGCTGAGACTGAAGAGAAATGAGCTTGGAGTTCTCTTGTGTGTGGTTGGACCTAGCTTGGCCGAGACTACCCTTGAAGAGTGAGGTCTTGCTCGGGTTTCGGTAAAGCCGTAATTCCTGGTTGTTTGGTTGCTTGGTTTGTTGTGGTTGGTTTGTGACTTGATTGTTCTGTTGTTAGGTTAACTGTATGGTGTTCTTCAGCTTGTGAATCATTTTGGGATTTGGGATTCTACTGTTGACAGGTAAGGGTTCCTTGCCAGGGTTGTGTGGGCCCTGCAAACCTCATTGATAACTTCTAGTTGTGTGTTGTATTGAGCTGTTAGTGGATAGGCTTTTATGCAGGTTGTCTGGACTTTATAACTGTTAGTGGATTAGGCTTCTATGCAGGTTGTCTGGAAAATATAAACTGTTAGTGGATAGGCTTTCGCAGGTACCCTGGAAGAGTTTGTGCTTGTAGATGCTTAGCTCTGTCTATTCTCTCTTGTGTGTAAAATGGAATTGTATGATGTATATGTTCTGTGGTGATGTATGCTTTAGCATGATTGTAGCTAGGTTCTTCTTGGATTATTATTAGGGTTGGCATGTAGAATATATCCTGTTTATGTGCTTCTCTACTTATTGACAGTTTATCTGTCTGCTTTACATTCTTATATCCTGAACTTAATAATTATTATACCATGACTGTAATAGTGTGTTAGAGTCATTAGGGAGTCCCGAGTGTCAGTCGAGTTGAGTGCTGGCTCGGTTTGCTTATGACTGCCAGTGTGTTGCAGTCCAGGACTAGCCGTGTGTGTGTTGTCCCTTGTTAGCCCAGGGTGTTGCTAACTAACTGAGTAGAAGCGCCAGCAGTGTTGTAGTTCGTGGTCATCCAGCAGTGTTGCGCTTCAGTGGTCATCCAAGTGTGTTGCAGCCAGAACTAGCCCAGTGTGAGCTATCCCCTGTTGGCCCAGGGTGAGCTAACCAGTTGCTAGGACTAGCCCAGTGTGTGATGTCCCCTGTTAGCCCAGGGTGTTGCTAATCAGGTAAAGTAGAACTGCCCAGTGTGCTGCAGTTTAGGGCTGCCCAGTGTGTTACAACCAGGACTAGCCCAGTGTGTTGCTGTCCTTAGTTAGCCTAGGGTGTGCTAATCTTGTTTACTGTGCTGTTATAGCTTGAGAATTATTTGGTTTGTACTCCTGTTAGTTAGCCCAGTGTGTGCTAACCTTGTCTGGCTGTGAGCTTAGACCATGTTGATGATTATCCTGCTGTACTGTTTAAGACTGCCATGTTATGTTCTATTGCTTGTATGTTAGGGTGTTAGGTGATTTGTTGTGCGTATTGTACCCCAGTTGGGGGATCCTTACTGAGTGCAATTTGTACTCACCCTTTCTGTGGTTTTCTCCACCAGGTAACTTGGCACAACATCGATGTGGCTAGAGGAGGGAGCTGATGGATCATGGGCAGGCCGCTGCATAGTCTAAGTCTTTATAATGCATCTTGAAAGAGTTTTGGGAAATTTGTATTGTTGAACTTGGATTTATGTTATTGTTATTTGTAATGTTTGCAAACTCTGGCCAGAGAGTGTTTATTGTTTTCCTTTGAAGAATTTCCAAACAGATTTTATGTTTCCAATGTTTTAATACAGATGTTCTTTTCCAGCCCTTGAATGATTTTCACTGAATTTTACATGTTGAGTAAGGGCCATTAGGGCTGCTTAGTGTCGGGTAGGGGTGTTCACATTTTATCCGAAAACCGAACCGACCGAATCAAGGTCGGTCGGTCGGCTTTTTGATAAGGTCGGTCGGAGTCGGTTAAATTAAATAATTAACTGACGGTCGGTCGGTCGGAGAATTTTCTTAAAAAATTAAGTTATAAGAGTAAATCCATGGTTTCCAAATGAAAAATATTTAGATTTTTTTTAAAAAAAGCCTTAACAAATCCGAATCATTCGGTCGGTCAAATTTCGATTCAAATTTTTTTTCGGTTTTTATTATTAGAAAACCGATATTTCGTTTATCGATGTCGATTTTCTCCAAAACAACGACCCCGACCGACCGACGAACACCCCTAGTGTCGGGTCCTTACACATTTCTAACCATTCATTTTTAATCATTCATTTATAACTACTCAATCATTTCTAACCACTTATTTTTAATCATTCCTTTCAAATAAATCAAAATAACTCATTTTTAACTATTTATTTTTAATCATTTCTTTTTTAACTACTAAAAATAACTCATTTTTAACTCTACATCCAAACAAGGTTTTGACTCTAACTTCTATACACAAAAGCTACATCCAAACGAGTTTTTGACACAATTCTCAATTTTTAACTACTCAATATAACTCCTTAACCCAAAAGCTACTTAAGGGTGTGTTTGTTTTTGGTAGAAAAGAGTGGAGGGGTTTAGTATAGAGTGGAAAGAAGTGGTTAATAGTAGTCCGTAGTGGTTAACTACTCGTTTTGGGATTGAGGTTAATAGTGGTGAATAATGAACTACTTGTTTGGGGATTGAAGTTAATAGTGGTTGATATAATTTTTTTTTTTATGAAAATGTGGTTGGAGTAAATAACAACAATTATATGTTTATAATTAAAAGTTTATGAATTTTAATTATGCACCTCAATTGTTGTTGTTGTTGTTTTTTTTTTGAGTACCACCTCAATTGTTGTTTACTGAATTTAAAAGACATTTTTATAGTTGATCATATTTGTTTTTTTAAAAAATCAATTTTATATTTTTTACTTAACATATGAGCAACATGAATGAAGCAAACAATAATAAATTTTAAAAATTTAGGCTAAATTTACGATTGAATAGAATGTTAAAATGTAAATTATTAAAAAAATAGTAAAAATATATTTACGTGAAACTTGTAAAAATACATTATTCTATAAAAAAGAAATAGAAAGTACTAGGATAATATGATCTTCTTGTTTAAAAAAAAATAGCAATCATAGTCAAACTTACGGTATAATTAATACTCATTATACAGTATTGTTTATACACAATACTATATTAATATACAATATTGTATTTATAACATATAATATTGTATTATTAATATCCCAAATTATATTGTACAATGAATATTAACCATATCGTATTTTTTTATTATGGATGCAAATTTTCAAATTTGTTCAGATATTTTGTGAAATTGGACTATGCAGCACAATTTCCCTTTAGTCTACGTACTTCTAATTTTATTTTGATTATTTTATTTTTAAATGTCAAATTTTAATTCTTAAAAGGATAATAAAGCTAAAATTTAGTATTTGTTGTTAATTCATTACTATATTTCATTTGTAAATTTTTCTTATTATTTTTTCAAAATTTTAGAAATGTAGTTACATCAAATGTTTTATTAAAAAAAATGAGGTTTTTTTATGAATTAAAATTATTATTCATTGATAATTTTTTAATGAAATAACTCATTTTAAATCGAATTTTTGACAGTACAATTAAATTGGATTATAATCAATCTATCAAGCCAATATGCTATTGACTTTTTCGAAAGAGTTAAAATTATTTTTAGAAAGAAATATTTAAATATTAATGTTAGCCGAGATTAAAAGATAAATTTGATGAAATTTAAAGTTAGATTTAATAAAATTATCTTTTTTTAAAAAAATTGAGATTTGATAGAAGGGGGTTGAAGAGTGGTTGTTTACAACAAAATACAAATTGAAGGGTTGGTAAGGAGAAGTTTTTTAACCACTTCTCATGTCCAAAGACCAAACACAAACAGAGGCAGAAAGTAAGTCGCACGAAACCTCAAAGATTGCAATAATGACGATTTTGGCACAGGTCAGGTGTGTTAATTTCATTTTTTTTTTAATTTCAAATCGCATTAATGTACATCAATGTCCTAAGATGTAGGAGGATATCCCAAAATATTTGAAGAATCTTCAAATCTTCATTCTAGTTTTAAAAACAATATCAAAATTCTTTTGTTTTTATTTTAAAAAATTATTAATTAAAAAAGTAATTATTTTGGTCCAATATTTTTCTTAAGATTGTTTTAATGGTTTAACTGGATATAGATTTGGAGAATTGGTTATAAGAGAATCTACTTTAATTTTTTTTTTTTTTTTTAAAGTAAGATCTATTACTATCAAACTAATTATTTTTTGCCATCGTCTTGCTAAATTTTCTTAAAGGAAAATTGTAGTAGATGGTCGATTTTAATAAAGTATTTATAAATGTAGGTAACTTTTATAATAATTACAATCTTATTTATTTATTTATTTATTTATTATTAATTAAAATACAATTCTTCTTATCCAATTTTACCCTTTCTAATTCCGTGGTGGACGAAACAAACTCCTGCATTTTTTTTTATTTACTTAAAAACCTATTATTGGTTTAATTGCAACTAATACGTTATTTCTATTGTGTTTGCAATTCTTTGTGTTTGATTTTTAATTGATCTTGTCATTTCAATTTTTTTTAATGCTCTAGAAATAGAATACATACAATGGTTTTAATATTAATACAAATAATAATACCGCATTAAAAT
The DNA here is from genome assembly GCA_036507275.1 of Sicyos edulis. Taxonomy (NCBI): domain Eukaryota; kingdom Viridiplantae; phylum Streptophyta; class Magnoliopsida; order Cucurbitales; family Cucurbitaceae; genus Sicyos; species Sicyos edulis. Next base: position 17,034,471 of record CM071849.1, on the reverse strand, counting down.
AATTATTAATATATAAATAAACTAACAATAGAAAAGAGCAATAATAGGTATTTGAAAAAACAAATATACTCATTTTATATAATTAACACTTTTATTAATATATAAGTACATTTTATGAAGCAAATATGTGTTTCAAACTATAATTAATATCACTATTAAATAATATTTATAACACATAAATGAGATTTATAAATAAATAATAATTGAATATGATAAATCTTTATCATATACAAGTATTAACATATCCAATGTATTTTTTGTTGTAATTAATAACAACATATTTCTTGAATATTTGTATCTGTTCAATTGATAGATACAATATTTATAATACTTGTATACTTCTTTAACGATAAATATTGTATTAATTATAAATAATACAACTATTAATACTGTATTTAGATATACAAGTATTTTTCAATGTCTTTTAATATTAAATAATTAATCTATTTTCACTAATATATTTTAGGAAAGTTGTAACGTATGACTTATTCTAACAAAATAATTATAAATGTGTTAAAATTTGAATATATTTACCTTCGTAGTCATAAATACGGTCAATTATTGTATTATTATTACTCATTAATATAGTATTATCTATTATTAATACATTATTGTAAGAACCCAACCCGAAATACAGTCCTAAACCTAGGTTCTCACTCAGCATGTAAGAGAAATACGTTTACAAACGGTTTAATGCTCATATTTAAAACTTTTCAAACATTAAAGAACATGGAACATTTTAAACATCACCAACAGTTTTCATTAAGCAAAACCAATAAAGTAAAAACAAGCTTGGCCAGTATTTATAAAAACTCTAAAACAGTTTAAACAACTTTTAACAACGTTCCCTAGGACTCCTCTCCATCTACATGCTGAATAAACAATGCGAATAAAAACGACAGAGTGCCGGCAGCTCCCATGATCATGCAGCTCCCTCTGCTAGCCGTCCCCAAAGGCTTGGCCCCAAGTTACCCGTGGAAAAACCACAGAAATAAGGGTGAGTATAAACATACTCAGTAAGAATCCCCAACCGGGGTACAATACGATACATCAGTCGTCTAGCCCCCTAGTATACATGCAAACAGTTACTAACACAGTTCTTAGCTCAACGAGCTAACAAGGCAAAATCTGGAGTCCTCAGAAGTCTCCTACTTCCGGCCTAATGATTGGTTTTCATAACCAATCCCGTGACATCTCCGAGGGTCTTTCTCCCTCAGCCAAATGATTAGCTCAAAAACCGATCCTAATAGATGTCTGACACCCTCGAGGGTCTCTCTCCCTCGATCACATGATCAGCTCAAAAACCAATCCCAATGGGTGTCCTCAAGGGCCTCTTACCCTCGACTAGATAAACTGGACTAACGGGAGAGTGCCCGAAGTCTGGCTCTAAACTAGAAGGAAACTGGTGTACTCACGAACATTAGCCCGGGGGAGCTCTCCATACCGGCGACTAACGCGTGTGCGCGCACACCGCATGCTGCTGCAACCGGAGTAAATGTGGGGGCCTAGGGACAAACTACGCGGGCCAGGTACGCATGCCTAAAGACTCGAAAGCGGTGTCATTGAACATAGTAGTGCGAGGCCCTCGGCACTCATCTGTAACAGCTTATACCACCGACCTGAAGCTAAGAACCGGCCAAGGTAGGCTTGCACCATTGGCAGGGTTCTACTATAGTAGGCTATAAACTAGGCTTATGCCGATGTGGTAGCTAAATCCATATCGACTGCCGGGGGGAAGCAATGTACGTTATGCTTCGCTCTAACTCCCGACCCGTGGGGACAACGTACGTTATGTCCACTCTCAGCCTCTAGATGATGACAAACCCTACTGTACTAACTACGGGCACAAAATAATTGATTCCTGGCTAAACATACATATTCAACATCAATCACACTTAACCTAGCATGATACTATGAACTTAAAGCAGGAATCATAAGCATGCTGGAAGAACAAACCTAGCATGGCACTAACATGTACAAACAGGCAAACATGCTAGCAAGAGATCATTCATAGCTGTCCTATCACTATCATGCTCATAACAGTCAACAAGCATACAAGGCACAATCATGAAACATCGCAGGGTCCACACAACCACGGTAAGAAATTCTTACCTGGAAACAAGCAGTAATTAAGAATAACGCTCATAGAGCTGCAGAACACACAACCTAGCAAAACATGCATAGTTACATCAATAACCTAAACTAGCTATCTCTAAACTAAACTCAAAGAAATAAGAATGGGGAAGTTACCTGGTGAACTATACAAGCTCTCGGCCAACCCCTTGGGAAAGTCCAAGGGAACTCTCAGCTAGGGCTTTGCTTCCGGCTTCCTCACAACACCTCCTGGAACAAGTTCGGCTTCACCTCAACAGGAAGGAACATAGGTTAGCTTGTCTGGAAAACAAACATCACACTCCCAAACCACACCAACATGCTCTCGGCTAGGGGAAAGAACTCACCTCGGGAGTGTGTGCTGGGCTTGGCTACTGCTCACTGCTGCTAGGGTTTGATGCGGGAACTCTCTCGGCTTCAATCGGAGCTTGCAAAACAACGTAGAAACACTTAGGGAACAACCAACCAGCAACCTTAGGCTCTTGGCCAAGGGAAAGAAAACTCACCTTAACAAGAATCGGCTCCAAGAAAGCTTGAGGGAAGGCGCGGCTACAAGGGCTTCACTTGGATGGAGTTTTCAGCAACAACAATTCCAACTAGGGCTTGCGAAAACACCTCTCGGGCAAGCTTCTTGAACTAGGCTTGTGACAACCCAAGGAGAAGAACAAGAGAGTGATCGGCCCTCTCTTAAAAGAAGAAGGAGATGATTCGGAAATCCCAAGAACTTCAAAGGGAAGGTCTTGGCTTCAAGAGGAAACAAGCTCGGTTAGGGTTTGCCCAAGCAACAAGGAAAGCAAGTCTCGGCTAGGAAAAAGAAAGGAAAAGGAGATGATTACCTCGGTTCTTGATCTTGATCTTGATCTTGGCGAAACGGCAAGAAGATGGAGGGGAAAAGGGGAAGAAGATGCTCTCGGCAAGACAAGCAACCAAACAAAAGAGAGTAATCGAGAAGGATAAAGTGCTCGGCAAGAGGAGAAGAATAGAGGATGAAATCGGCAAGAAGATGGAAGGGAAAGAAAGTTGGAATCGACAAGATGTGAGGGGAAAACGTGCGCCAACTTTTAGGAGAAGGAAAAAATACGATTTCTTTGCATATTTTTACGATTTCTACTCCTCGGCTTTCCCCGATCGAGTCCCGACGGCAGCACAATTCTCTTCTTAAATAATTATTGTAAATCCAAGCCTCCAAACTCCCTTCCAGGTCAAGGGTTCGAATCCCACAATGTAACGACCCAGGTTTTTCTTCCCGGTCTTCCAGGTATGCCCTAGGGGTAATTTGGTAATTTGGTCGGGCCGTCAGGGTCGTTTGTGTCTTTTCCAGTTACTAAAATTATTGGATGGTTTTATGTAGGTTTTTTTGGAGGGGTTTGTGGTTTGGTTTGAGCAAGGTTTGATGCAAAAGTAAAAATAAAGGAATTTGTGCTACAGCCGGGGTTTGAACCCGGGTCCCCTGGGAAGCTTGTTGAGATGTGTGCCAATTGAGCCATTAGGTGCTCTTGTTATTCTTTCTGCATCACATCTTAGTTAACCTTGGATTTTGGAGTTTTGGTGCATTTGGTTAAATGAAATAGAATTAGGTTTATTCCATCTTCTTCTCCAAATCTCCTCTTGGCCGCACAAGCTCTCCCTCTCCATAGCCTTTGCCGATTCTTCTTTCCCTTGCATCTCCTTGGGTTCGATCATCATCATTCCGGGTAAGTCTTCATCCTCTTCATCTCCTCATTTGGTTTTTGATGCTGGCCGAAGGTAAGATGTAGAGTGTTGTGTGTGTTTGTGTTGATTGCAGCCACCGAGAGAAGCGACCATCGTCGCCGCCCAGCCACCGGCCCTCGCCAGATCTGTTGAAGCGGCCCCACCACCACACGCCAAAGCGGGACAAAGCGGCTTCGCGCCAGATCCACCGTCGCAACCTCCCGCGACGCCATCGCTCACCAGTCGCCCAGATCCGTTGAGCGGCCTGCTGCCGCACCAGATCGCCCAGATCTGTTGGCAGCCCTCCCAAGACGCCAACGCGCGCGCCGCCCGAAGCCGCTCACTCGCGCGCCCGCCACGGCCGCGTCCGCGTCTGTCGCGCCAGCGCCGCGCGCCGCCCGAGCGGCTCGCGCCGCGACGCCCAGACGCTTCGCCGCGCGCGCGTCCTCTGCCGTGCCCTTGCCGCGGCAGCGCGCAGCCGCGTCCTGCGCGTCGCCGTGCAGGCGCGCAGAGCGCCCGCCACTGCCGCTGCGGTAGCGCGCTGCGCCCGCGCACTGCCCCGTGCGGCTGCTTGCCGCACTCCAAGCTCGTGTCGCCGCCGTGCGCGTGAGTTCCCTTTGTGCCGAGCTTGTTTGTTCTTTTGTTGTTTAGACGTTGTAGATGCTGATTATTATTGGTTTGCTAGGTTCCCGCCGCTAGCTCGGGATTGTTCCGCACTTAGGATTTGTGTGTAGAAGCCTCCCGGCCAAGGTAAGGATTTCTTACCGGAGTTGTGTGGGCCTGCGCGTATATTTGTGATTGTTGTTTTGTATGCCCGTGTATGATTATTAGCATGTTTAGCCCTAGGTGCTCGCTCAATTCTCTCGATCGCATGAACTCTTGTATTGTTTCTCATGTTAGCCCATGCTAGGTTGTTCCATTCTGGCATGTTCGATATCTGTTCTTGCTTCGTAGTATCATGCTAGGTTCCTTGTATCTGTCGAGCACGTATTGGACTGCATTATTTGAATTGTTATTATTGCTATGGTTTAAAGTTCAGATAGGTAGCATCATCCGGGCGGATGCATAACGTAACTTGCATCCCCGACAGGGACGTACGAGATGGTACTCCGTCCCTGATCCCGTTAGGGTTTAGCTAACCCTAACGGCTGGCCCTGCAATCTTGGGTGAGGGTGGCAGACTGTTAAATGCCCCAAAGGTCGGGATGATGACTTGGCATTGCCTCGTCCGGCGATCGGCACGTCCTCGCCGTGTTCGGCCGTAGCCCTTGATTGCCACTGTTAGGGCAAGGACCGCTTCTCGGTGTAAGCCTACCACGACCGGTTCCTTAGCCTCAAAGCGGTGGTACAGTGACATAGTTCACGTGTCCGTGTCTCACACCCCTATGTCGGTGACACCGATCCGGAGATTTAGTTAGGCATGGTGATCGAACTCGGGCGACTTGCCACTAGACCCGGCACCCCCCGCAGTTTGCGGTGAGCATGCGGTGCGCGCTTACGCTCATTACAACATACCGATCGAGAGCTCCTCAGATCTTGAGCCAGTGCACCTTTCGTGATCGACGAGAGACAGCCGAGGCCGGGACTTGTTCCCGTATAGGGCGTATAGTGTGTTGTGGTATTTCCGGACTAAGACCCTAAGTTGGCATCCGAGGTCCAAGTGTGGACTTAGCTATGTGCTCCGCTCTGTGTTTGTACTCATAGCTTGCATACATTCTTCTAGATGATCTTGTATATCGTATTGTACCCGCTGGGGATTCTTCTTGGGTAATTCGTTACTCACCCTTATTCTGTGGTTTTCCACAGGTAATCAAGGCGGGAGACAGGATGGTCAAGGAAGGGAAGCCGTGATCATGGAATCCTACCGTCATCTCTCGACTATTTTATTTTATCATGACTCTTGACTTTTGTTATTTCCCCGAATGCATGTAGACGGGCACAGAGCCCCGTGATGTTTTCTTACGTTTTATGGATTCCAAAGATATTTGTACTTGTGGATTGTTTTAATGGTTTAAATAAATCTCGATCAGAGTATGCTTTTAGAAATGTATGTTTTGGTTGTTGAATGTTTCTGTTTTTACTTGGAATCCGAAATGTGTTTTTCATAATGTCTTCTATTTTTCAATACATGCATTGGGGTAAAGGCCATTTAGAGCCCCTTTTGGGTCGGGTCTTTACACACAAGCAACACTTTTTTTTTTCTCTTATTTATTCTTTACAAAGCAAGCCTCCCAAAGCCTGGCTGGTCACATGTTCGAATCCCAGCAACAACATTAATTAATTCCTAATTAATTAGCAACAAAGTTCAACTCCAAGCCACCTTGGTTTGATTCCTGGCTCGAGCACTTTACTTTTAAATTTTCCTTAATTTTTACATTCAACTGGGATACCTCCAAAACCCTAACAAACATCATAACTCCGGGGAACCAGCAACCAACAAAAAGTCAAGTCTCAACGAAAGATAGAAACACCCTTGAACCCTAAATATCCACCAGGTCATCCCTAAGAGCAAAATGACCAAAATGCCCTTCAGGGTTAAAAAGCCCTAACGGCCCAACCGATTGTCCCAATACTGAACTGAAAGTACCTGGGAAACCGGAAGGGAAAACTGGGCCGTTACAATACTCCCTCCTTTTAAGACTTTCGTCCCCGAAAGTCCTAAGACTAAAAGAACTCTAGGAAAACTCCACTGATCCTTAACCAACCGAACTCTTGGTTAAGACAACACCAGTTCTTCTTCGAAACTCAAACCCTCTTAGGTTCCCAAAGGCTCAAAGCCAAAATGCTAACGAGTCTGCCACAACCATCTCGACCAAAACTAGATATACACTAAGCCCGAAGACAGAGACGTGACAGTGCAAATCGGTAAGCCACGTGCTCCGACTCGCTCCAACTCTCAAACGGTCTTACAACCCTAGGGCTTACCTATCTCCGCTTGCCAAACTTAGAACACTCCACCATGGCGTTACTTTCGACAAACACGTCAACTGATCACAAACTCCAAAACACTATGCCGGACATTGACGTAACTTCCCTGAACGCTCGCAGCTTGTAAGAACCCGACCCAAAACATGGTCATAAACCTGGGTTCTCACTCAACATGCAAGTTAAATATGATAACGAGCGGTTTAGTGCTCATATTTAAAAACTCTTCAAAACATATGAGAAGGGGGAACCCTCAAAACATAACCAACAATTTTCATTTGACCAAACCAAAAAAATAAAACAAGTCTGGCCAGTGTTTATAAAAACATACAATACAATTTAAACAACTTTTTAAACAATGTTCCCCTAGGACTCCTCTTCATCTACATGCTGAATAAACAATGCAATAATAAATGACAGAGTGCCGACAGTTCCCATGATCAATCAGCTCCCTCCGCTAGCCATCCTGGTGTTGTCCCAAGTTACCTGAAAGATAAATAAGGGTGAGTATAAACATACTCAGTAAGAATCCCCAACCGGGGTACAATACGATACATTAGTCATCTAGCACCTCAGCATGCAAACAAACAGCTACCAACACAGATCATAGCTCAACGAGCTCATAATGCAAGATCTGGAGTCATCGGAAGTCTCCTACTTCCGGCCTAATGATTGGTTCTCCTAACCAATCCCGGGACATCTCTGAGGTCTCTTTCACTCCGGGGATTGATCAGCTCAAAAACTGATCCCAAGGATGTCCTAAAGGGCCTCTTTGCCCTTGCTAATAATCTGGACTTACGGGAGAGTACCCGAAGTCTGGCTCTAAACTGGAAGGAATGGTGTACTCACGACAGTAGCCCGGGGGAGCTCTCCAAACCGGCAACTAACGCGTGTGCGCGCACACCGCATGCTGCTGTAACCGGCGTAAATGTGGGGGCCTAAGGACAAACTACGTGGGCCAGGTATTCATGCCTAAGACTCGGAAGCGGTGTCACTGATCATAGTAGCGCGAGGCCCTCGACGCTCATCTGTGCAGCCTGAACCACTGACCTGAAGCTAAGAACCGGCCAAGGTAGGCTTACACCGTTGGCAGGGTTCCGCTCTAGCAGGCTACAAACTAGGCTTATGCCGATGTGGGTAGCTAAATCCACATCGGCGGCAGGGGGGGGAAGCAATGTACGTTATGTTGCGCGCACTTTACTCCCGACCAGTGGGGACAAAGTACGTTATGTCCGCTCTCAGCCTCTAGATGATGACAAACCCTACAACTCTATCTAAGAGTACAGAGTAAAATGATTCCTGGCTAGGAAGCAATAACCGACATCAAAGACGCTTACCTAGCATGATACTACAAACTTAAGCAGGAATCATAAGCATGCTGGAAGAACAAACCTAGCATGGCACTAACATGTAAAATCAGGCAAACATGGGCGCAAGCTTGGCACGCTAGAGGGACGCGCGCGGGCGACGCGACGGGCTACAGGGCGCTCGGGTGGCACGCCATCGTATGGGGCCGGGCGACGCGCATCGCGATCAGGCGCGGCTTCGGCCTGATCTTGCGCATTGGGCGACACGGACCGGGGCGATCTGGCTCGGGGATGGCCTGGGAGAGGTGGATCTGGGCGACTCGACATAGGGCAAGGGCAACTCGGGCTAGCACTGTGCGCTGCTGGGCTGGGCGAGCAAGGCTAGGGCTCGGGCTTGGGCGAGCTGGGCGCTGGGGTTGGGCGAGCTAGGAGCTGGGGTTGGGCTGGGGGGCTGGCTCGGGCTGGAGGAGAGAGAGAGAGAGAGAAAAGAGAAAAATGGGGAAAAAAGGAAAAATATGGGATTTTATCCAATTTCCATCCTTATCCATTTTATCCAATTTTTAAATACCCTAATCCTTAAAATCCCATTTCCCGGCTTCCTCCTTCGAGACCTGACTGAAGCAACCTTTTCCAATAAATAAAACTCACTTAAATCCAACTCTCAAATCAACACTAAGGGCCCAGGCTCGAATCCCAAAGGAAGCACCCAAACAACCATAACTTTGCCAAAACCCAAAATCACAACCGAGCTTCCAAACGAATAGCCCAAACATCTCGGGACTCGCAGCCACCAACAAACAAGCCTCGACAAAGGCAGAAGCTGCCTCGGGATCCTGAAAATCCACAAATCCTGCCCGGGGAGCCAAAAGACCAAAATACCCTTAAGGGTCAAAAAAGCTCTAACGGCCCAACCGAACAACTGAATCTGAACCGGAAGCACCTCGAGAACTGTAATAGAAAATCGGGCCGCATAATACTCCCTCCTTTTAAGACTTTCGTCCTCGAAAGTCCTAAGACGAAACAGCTCTAGGAAATCTCCACTGATTCCTAGCCAACTGAACTTCTCGGCTAAGACAACACTAGCCCTTCTTCGAGAACCAAACCCTCTTGGGTTCTCAAAGGCTCAAAGCCACAATGCTATCCAGTCTGCCACAACTATCTCAACATCGAATCGAGGAACACAAAATGCACTGCTGCCAAAGACGGGGCAAAGCTAACCGAAAGGTCACTGCTCCGATCCGCTCAAGGATCTCAAAAGGCCCTACAAACCTAGGGCTCAATTAAAACCCTGCTAATCCAACACGGAACACCTCTCTACGGTGTTACTCTCAGCAAACTCGCAGATTGGTCACAAGCTCCAAAACTCAACGCCACGCAATGGCATAACTTCTCTGAATGCTCACAACTGTTAACAAACAGCCTCAACTCTACACCATGCTTGCCAAACAACTGAACCTTTCAGGATTCAGAAACTAAACGGCCTACTCTTACTTCACATGAGGCCAGCGAACCACAAGGCTTGCCTAAAGCCTTAACGAAATACAATCAAACCACCAACTGACGATTGATCCAAAAGGTAAACTTTTCCAACTAGCACGTGCTTACAACACTTAAACAACCATCTTAAGAGCAATCGACGCGTCAAAGACAAGGGCAAAATCCTGGATCACCAGATGGCTAACACCACTAGCACCAGCTGAAACTTCAGCTACGGCCAACCCTAAATGGCAAAATCCAGGCACAGGCTCCACTCGGCCAAGCCAACAAACTGGAGCCTCTCAACGGCCGAGCGCAAATGTTTCCATGCAAATCTACTAGCAACTGGCCAAAGAGAACATTGTCAGGCAAGGAAACAACCAACATTCCTCTCATGGAAAAATCTCGGGCTGCAAGGACCAAACCATCACGCAGCCACTAGCAACACAACACCTTGAGGATAGCAACTCAAGGGTCTAACCAACCAATGCCACGGCACCTCAGTGCCAACCCTCTCAAATGTGGCTCCGCTAAACGCCAACTGCGAAAGCACAACAACTAGGAACAAAGCCCGAGAAAGGCTTGCTCAGCAGAAACTCAAACCAAGCTCATAACGAGCAACGCTCGCCTCCAAGCTACCACTCAACTCTTAAAATCCAACTGGCTACTCAAAGGACTTCTCCTTTTTAGCTTATGTAAGGACCCGACCCGAATGGGGCTCTAAATGGGCCCTTACCTCAATGCATGCATACAAATCAACACTAGAATTTGCAATAGGGTTGTTTCGGATTCTAAGTAAAAACCAAAAACCGGCAAGAGTTCATTTAAAAGTCAATACAAAATTCTTGAAACTCATCCCTGTTTCCAAGCACTGCTCCAAGACAAATACATTTCCAAAACTTACTCTGATCAGAGATTTATTAAAAACATACAACTTTACAACATTTACAACAATGCTAGAATCCGGAAATACATTCATAAAACAACCTAGGGCTCCGTGCCCAACTACATGCATTCAGAGGACATTTAAAACATAAATACAAGACTCAGAGTTGAACAACGGGTTTTCCATGATCACAGCTCCTCCTCCAGCCATCCGGCCTCACGCCATGGTTTCCTGAAAGATAAGTAAGAGTGAGTAACGAATTACTCAGTAAGAATCCCCAATCGGGGTACAATACGATATAATCAATCATCTAGTACCAAAGCATGCAAGCAAACAAACTACCAACACGCATCATAGCTCAACGAGCTTACAAAGAAAGATCTGAGTCATCGGAAGTCTCCTACTTCCGGCCTAATGATTGGTTATCCTAACTAATCCTCGGGACATCTCTCGAGGGTCTTTCTCCTCACCAGCTTGATCACCTCAAAACCGATCCCAAGGATGTCCTCAAGGGCCTCTTACCCTTGCTAATAGATCTGACTATCGGAGAGTACCCAAGTCCGGCTCTAAATCGGAAGGAATGGTGTACTCACGAACATTAGCCCGAGGAGCTCTCCGAATCGGCAACTAACGCGTGTGCGCGCACACCGCATGCTCTTCTCGCAACCGGCGTAAATGCGGGGCCTAAGGGCAAACTACGCGGGCCGTACGCATGCCTAAGACTCGAAGCGGTGTCACCGATCACGATGCGCGAGGCCCTCGGCGCTCATCATGCGGCAGCATGGTCCACCGACTGGAAGCTAAGAATCGGCCAGTATGCTTACACCGATGGCAGGGTTCCGCTCTAGCAGGCTACAAACTAGGCTATGCCGAAGTGGGTAGCTAATTCCACAACCGGCTGGTCGGGGGGGGGGGGGGTAGCAAGATAAGTTATGCTGCGCACACTTTATTCCCGACCTGAGCTAAATCCACCTTAGTGACCGGGGGGGAAACAAGATACGTTATGCTTCGCACACTACTCCCGATCAGTGGGGACAAAGTACGTTATGTCCGCTCAGCCTCTGGATGATGACAAACCCTACAACTCTATCTAAGAGTACAGAGCAAAAAGAAATGATTCCTGGCTAGCAAACAAAGACCGACATCAATCACACTACCTAGCATGATACTACGAGCTTAAGCAGGAATCATAAGCATGCTGGTAGAACAAACCTAGCATGGCACTAACATGTAATATCAAGCAAACATGCTAGCAGAAATCAATCAAAGCTGCTCTATTATTATCATGCTCATAACAGTCAGCAAACAAGCAAGGCAAATCATGACAATATCGCAGGGCCCACACAACTCCGGTAAGAAATCCTTACCTGGTCGGAAGGCAACAACACACAATAAAATTAACTGCGATCGAACCCGAGCAACCTATAACGAGCCAAGAAAACACATCAATAATCATAAAATAGACCTAAACACTCTAAAATAAATAGGGCTCAGCTCGGGAGCAACTCACGAGGCACGGCTGACACTCGGACGGGCCGGCCAGACGGCTAGGCACCGATGGGCGCAGACAGCGACCGGGCGCAGGGTCGGGCGCCGCGCGCGTGTGAGCGCGTGGCGAGGGGGCTGGCTGCGCGCGACGGCACGCGAGCGACACGAGGCGCGCGCGCGCGCGCTTCAGATAAAGAGACGGCACGCGGGCGCGAGCGACACGACGCGAGGGCGCGCGATCTGGCGCTGGGTCGCGCGACTCGAGTGCGGACGACACGCGACGGCCTGGGCGACACGGACCAGGGCAGAGCAGGGCAACGACACTGTGCGGGCGAGCTAGGGTGACATGAGCTGGGCGAAGCAGGGACTGGGCTCGGGCTGGCGATGGCTCTCGACGCTCGGGCTGAGGCGACCTGGGCTGGGCGAGGGCGAGCGCGCGCGGGGCTGGGCTAGCTCGGGCTGGGCGAGGCTGGCTCGGGCTAGGGGCTGGGCGAGCCAAGGGCTAGGCTAGGTGGGGGGCTAGGGGAGAGAGAGAGAGAGAGAGAGAGAAAAAATTGATTTTGGGGAAAAAATAAAAGAAAAAAGGGAAATAAAAAGGAAAATGGGAAATAAAAGGGAAAAATGGGATTTTAATTCCATTTTCCATCCTTATCCACTTAAAACCTCAAAATCCCATTTCCCGGCTTCCTCCTTCGAGACCCGACCGAAGCAATCTTTTCCAATCAATCAAACTCACTTAAATCCAACTCCCAAAGCAACACTAAAGGCTCGGGCTCGAATCCCATAAGAATCACACAACCAACCATCACTTTGCCAAAGCCCAAACCACAACCGAGCATCCAACTGACTAGCCCAAACACCTCGGGACTCGCAGCCACCAACAAACAAGCCTCGACAAAGGTAGGAGCTACCTCGAAGCCCTGAAGACCACAAATCCTGCCCGAAGAGCCAAAAGACCAAAATACCCCCAAGGGTCCAAACGGCTCTAAAACCCAAACAAACAACCGAATCTTGACCCGAAGGCACCTCGAAAACTGGAATAGGAAATCAATGCTATAATACTCCTCCTTATAAGACTTTCGTCCTTGAAAGTCCTGAGACGAAAAACAACTTTCAGAAAACTCCCACCGATCCAAACTAATCGAACTTCTCGGCCAACAACACTAGCCCTCTTCGAGAACCAAAACTCTCTTGGGTTCTCAAAAGCTCAAGGCCACAATGGCATCCAAACTGGGCATACACTGAACTCCAAGGGAACAGACGGCAAACCACGTCCTCAACTCGCACCAACTCTAAAACGGTGCTACTCTCAAAAAACTCGAGGATCGCCAAAAGCTCAAACTTTACACCACGCTCGCAAAAACTCCTCTAGGAGCTCACAAACTGCAACAAACAATTTCAACCCTACACAAATCGGCCAAACAATCGAACCTTCCAGTTCCAAAAACCAAACGGCCGAAAGCAAACTTTTCCATGCAAATCTACTAGCAATCGCCAAAGAAAACACCGCCAGCAAGGAAACCACCAAAATTCCTCTCAAGGAAAACTCGGGCCGCAAGGACTAAACCATCACGCAGCTCTGCGCACAACACCTTGAGGAAAATAGCTCAACGGCTTTACCAACCAAAGCCACCGCACCTCTGTGCCAACTCACTCAAACGGCTCTGCTACTCCAATCATGAAGCGCACAACAAGGAGCAAAGCCCGAGAAGGGCTTGCTCAGCAGAACTCAACCCAACTTATAACTAGCAACGCTCGCCTCCAAGCTACCACTCAACTCTTAAAATCCAACTGACTACTCAAAGGACTTCTCCTTTAAGCTTAGGCCTAACTCAACTTCCAACCAGAAGCTCCACTCCCGAAACCTCACAAGGAAAACGGATGACGACAACCTCCAAGCTTACGGATCCTGAGCCACACGAATCCGCAAGACTACCTCAGGAGCTAACACTCGAGGCTGGCATCCATGGAGCAACTCAACCACCACAGAGACTAGGGGGAAGGGAAATCTTCAATCCCCAAAGAACCAACAACTTGCCAGAAACAACTCTTACTGGCTGGCCACCGCCCTTGCGGGGACAAACAACTCTTGCTTGCTAACAACACAATGCAGGGACCCTCTCGCTGGGCTAACCGCTGCGCTACTCTGATCAAATACACAACTCTAGAGCTAAGCTGACTCCTACAAAAACAGGAAACGAATTCCCCAGCAAGCAAACTCTGAAAGGCAACGAACTTCACACAAGCTCGCTGACTTTCTCAAACCCAAGGCAATAGCAACCAACTCTCTTGGAAGCAACACCCAAGGGAAAACTCAACCAATCGGATCACAAATCCGGAACCAACAAAACTTACTCAACTGCCGAGGGAGGGGTCAACTCCCAAAACTTCCCGACTAGGAAAAGACCTCGAGGCAACGCCCTCAGCTAGGAACCGAACTAGCTCTCAAACAACAAGAGAACCAAATCTTGGCCAAACACTCACAAGAGGCAGAACAACCTTTACTGCAGCCTCTAGAACACCATCCAAGAATCCGCTTAACTGAACAAACGACTACTTTCAAGTAGCCAACAAATGTTTCCCTCTTGCTAACACCACTACCATCAATTCCAAGACCAAAGGAGAAACCTGACAAATCCCCGAAGGAAATGGCTCTTACAAGCAGACAACCAAAGGACAGAGAGCTCCACATACGCTCATTGTCTTGCTCCACTAGAGCAACAACATCTACATCTCACGGGGCAACCACAGGGGTCCACCTCAGACTGAACCTCCAAATGCCAAACGGGGCAACTCGACATCCTGGAAACAGGAAAACAACCAACTGGACACGAACCATTCGTCCCACGAGCAAAGCTAATCTCTAGCAGCTTCAAACCACACCTTGGTCAACACCAAGCATCAACTTGCCACCGCACCTGAACCAATCCAGACTTTACTCCAAACAAACACTAGCTAGCTAGTCTACCAAGATCGCTAGCACTCAACCGAGGCTACAAACTACACGGCTCCAAACCTTGCCAATCAAACTCACTACAGGGCCTGACTGAGCTTTGGAGAGGCTTTCCAAAACCTAGGGATCCTCCGATCACCCTCCGACACATACGGCCGACAAACGAGCTAACAGCCAACTGCCTGAACAGGCACAACTCTCTCCAGCATCTCAACCATGCAGGCCAACTCCAACTCCTTGGGAACCAAGAGGACCCGAAAATGCTATCGAATGCGTCATCCTCCTACTCAAACATCAGCCTCAACAAGGCTTCTACCCAAGGAAAGGATCCAAACAACTTTCTTAGCCAAGGCGATCGAAAATCACAGCGGCTTTGCTACCATCGCTCTTGTTCGGTTTCCAACCAACTCCAACCGAAGAAACACCAAAAGTTCCAACTCCACACAATGCTCAAAGCTGAGGCAACCTTGCTCTACCAAAAGCATAACCATGCCACACCGAACTTACTTTATACCAAGCCTCTACCAAGGGTGCTTACCCATAAGGCATCCAAATCCTCTCGCAAGGCATCAGCTCATCTCGCCTCAAAAGCATCCAACTCGAATCATGGCATCCAACTCGCCTCATGGCATCCAGCTCATCTCATGAGCATCCAACTCAGGGTCCCTCTGCTGGACCAAACTCGCATCTACGATGCTCAACTCTCCTCAGATAAAGGCACTCGAAGGTAGTTGATCGTACTACCAACCACAAGAAAACTCTTGGCCTTAACACTAGCGCGAGACTCAAGCGCACCAACACTTACCAACCAATCTGACGACTTACTCAACCTCCGTAAACACCGGGAAGAGGCTCCGGCTCCTCTCGAGCATCCTTTCGCTTGTAGTCCATCGACTACCACCGAACTAGCCCTCCGCACGACCTAAACAGTGCAATCGCCATAAACGGATCCAAGGCTAAACGAGTGCGCTGAACTCCGAACGACATAGAACCATCTGCTATGCCCAAGCCAAACTCAAGCTCCGAACTGGACTTAGTGCCAAAGTGGCACACCAACCAATGCACCTCAAGTGCTACTACTACCAAATCCACATCCGAGGAAGTCGGGTCATTAAACAACAAAGAGGCTCGCAAGGGGGCAAAGATGACCCTTCATCTGCCTCAAGCCACTAACACGGCAACTTACCAATCAATCGGGCGACTGGTGGAGACTCTGCTAGTCCACCTCTCACAAGGGACTTCCACCACCATCAGAGTTGAACAACGGGTTTTCCATGATCACAGCTCCTCCTCCAGCCATCCTGCCTCGCGCCATGGTTTCTGAAAGATAAGTAAGGGTGAGTAACGAATTACTCAAGAAGAATCCCCAATCGGGTACAATACGATATAATCAATCATCTAGTACCAAAACATGCAAGCAAACAGCTACCAACACAGATCATAGCTCAACGAGCTTACAAAGAAAGATTTGGAGTCATCGGAAGTCTCCTACTTCCGGCCTAATGATTGGTTATCCTAACCAATCTCGGGACATCTCTCGAGGTCTTTCTCCCTCGGCCGGCTTGATCACTCAAAACCGATCCCAAGGATGTCCTCAAGGGCCTCTTACCCTTGCTAATAGATCTGGACTATCGGGAGAGTACCCAAGTCCGGCTCTAAATCGGAAGGAATGGTGTACTCACGAACATTAGACCGGGAGCTCTCCGACCGCAGCAACTAACGCGTGTCGCGCGCACACGCATGCTCTTCTCGCAACCGGCGTAAATGCGGGGGCCTAAGGGCAAACTACGCGGGCGTGTACGCATGCCTAAGACTTCGGAAGCGGTGTCACCGATCACAGATGGCGCGAGGCCCTCGGCGCTCATCTCATGCGAAAGATGGTCCACCGACCGAAGCTAAGAACCGCCAGTAGCGAGCTTACACCGATGGCGGGGTTCCACAGTAGCAAGCTACAAACTAGGCTATGCCGAAGTGGGTAGCTAATTCCACAACCTATTGGTCGGGGTAGCAAGATACGTTATGTCACGCGCACACTTTATTCCCGACCGAGCTAAATCCACCTTAGTGACCGGGGAAGCAAGATACGTTATGCTTCGCACACTACTCCCGATCGCTGGGGACAAAGTACGTTATGTCCGCTCACCTGGGATGATGACAAACCCTACAACTCTATCTAAGAGTACAGAGCAAAAGCAATGATTCCCGGCTAGCAAACAAAGACCGACATCAATCACACTACCTAGCATGATACTACGAGCTTAAGCGGAATCATAAGCATGCCGCGTGAACAAACCTAGCATGGCACTAACATGTAATATCAAGCAAACATGCTAGCAGAAATCAATCAAAGCTGCTCTATTATTATCATGCTCATAACAGTCAGCAAACAAGCAAGGCAAATCATGACAATATCGCAGGGCCCACACAACTCCGGTAAGAAATCCTTACCTGGTCGGAAGGCAACAACACACAATAAAATTAACTGCGATCGAACCCGAGCAACCTATAACGAGCCAAGAAAACACATCAATAATCATAAAATAGCCCTAAATACTCTAAAATAAATAGGGCTCAGCTCGGGAGGAACTCACGAGGCACGGCTGACACTCGGACGGGGCCGGCCGCACGGCTAGGCGGTGATGTGCGCGGCGCAGACAGCGCTGGGGCGCAGGGTCGGGTGGCCGGCCGCTGCATGGACGGCACGCGAGCGACACAGGGCGCGCGGGCGCGGGCGCTAGCTCGGCTGGGCGACGGCGCGCGGCGCGGCTCGGCACAGGAGACGGCGCGCGGGCGCGAGCGACACGACGCGAGGGCGCGCGATCTGGCGCTGGGACGCGCGACTCGAGCGCGGACGACACGCGACGGCCTGGGCAACACGGATCGTGGCGAGCGAGCGACGGCCTTTGTCGGCGGGCGAGCTCGGGCGACACGAGCTGGGCGAAGTAGGGACTGGGCTCGGGCTGGCGATGGCGCTCGACGCTCGGGCTGAGGCGACCTGGGCTGGGCGAGGGCGAGCGCGCGCGGGGCTGGGCTAGCTCGGGCGAGCAGGGGCTCGGGCTGGGCGAGGCTGGCTCGGGCTAGGGGCTGGGCGAGCCAAGGGCTAGGCTAGGTGGGGGGCTCGGGGAGAGAGAGAGAGAGAGAGAGAGAGAGAGAGAGAGAGAGAAAAATTGATTTTGGGGAAAAAAATAAAAGAAAAAGGGAAATAAAAAGGAAAATGGGAAATAAAAGGGAAAAATGGGATTTTAATTCCATTTTCCATCCTTATCCACTTAAAACCTCAAAATCCCATTTCCCGGCTTCCTCCTTCGAGACCCGACCGAAGCAATCTTTTCCAATCAATCAAACTCACTTAAATCCAACTCCCAAAGCAACACTAAAGGCTCGGGCTCGAATCCCAAAAGAATCACACAACCAACCATCACTTTGCCAAAGCCCAAACCACAACCGAGCATCCAACTGACTAGCCCAAACACCTCGGGACTCGCAGCCACCAACAAACAAGCCTCGACAAAGGCAGGAGCTACCTCGAAGCCCTGAAGACCACAAATCCTGCCCGAAGAGCCAAAAGACCAAAATACCCCCAAGGGTCCAAACGGCTCTAAAACCCAACCAAACAACCGAATCTTGACCCGAAGGCACCTCGAAAACTGGAATAGGAAACTGGGCTGTTACAGCTTAGGCCTAACTCATCTTCCAACCAGAAGATTCAATCTCGAAACATCGCAAGGAGTACGGACTGACAAGGCTACCTCAAAAGCTAATACTCGAGGCTGGCATCCATGGTGCAACTCAACCACCAAGGAAACTTGGGGTTCTTCAAACCCCAAAGAACCAACAACTTTCCAGCAAAAAAAACTCAACTCTTAAACTGGCTGGCCTCCGCCCTTGCGGGAACAAACAACTTTTCGCTTGCTAACAACACAATGCAGGGACCCTCTCGCTGGGCAAACCGCTGCGCTACTCTGATCAACTACACAACTCAGGAGCTAAGCTGACTACTCCTCAACGGGAAACGATTCCCCAGCAAGCAAACTTCTGAAGGGCAGCGAACTTCACACACGCTCGCTGACTAGCTCAAACCCAAGGGCAACAACAACCAACTCTCTTGGAAGCAACACCCAAGGGAAATCTCAACTGATTGGACCACCAACCCAAAACTAGCAGAACTTACTCAACCGCCGAGGGAGGGGTCAACTCCCAAAACTTCCCGACTAGGAACAAGTCCTCAGGGCAACGCCCTCTTGCTCGAACCGAGCTAGCTCTTGAAACAACAAGAGACCCAAATCTTGGTCAACACCAAGCTCCAACTAGCCACCACACCGGAACCAATTCGGACTCTACTCCAAACAAGCACTAGCTTGCTAGACTACCAAGTCTGCAAGCAACTCACCCAAGGAACACTGCCTGGGTCTGACTGAGCACTGGAGAGGCTCTCCACAACCTAGGGATCCTCCGATCATCCTCCGACACACACGGTCGTCAAACGGTCTAACATACAACCGGTTACACGGGCACAACCCTCTCCAGCATCTCAACTACGCTGGCCAACTCCAACTTGAAAACCAAGAGGACCGGAAACGCTACAGAATGCGTCATCCTCCTACTCAAGCATCAGCCACAACATACCTTATGCCCAAGGTAAGGATCCGAACAGCTCTCTTAGCCATGACGATCAGAAACTGCGCGGCTTTGCTACCACCGCTCTAGTTCAGTTCCAACTGAACTCTAACCAGGCTAAGGCCCAACTAGAAAAACTTGTTTAAACAACAACCCGGCTACGAGCACGGCATCCTTACAACCAAAGCTAGGGCACTTGCAAAGAACTAAAGCCTTGACAACTCAAAGACTGAACTGGCTCCTCAACACGAACCCCTCGTGGTTCTCCAAACATACACCACGGAACGAGCTACACAATAGTACACCGGGGTGTACAGCTCCAACTTGATTCCTCAAGATCCAATGCCAATAAGAACTCTCACACAGGGCAACTTTTGCCTCCAACAGAGCCACAACTAGCAAGGGAGCAAAAAGAGGTCAAACCCACTCGGGGTCAACTCACCACGAAAAGCCACATTGGCCAACTCGCTCTACAAGAGCGTATCCATACCAAGCTAACATACCTCAAACCAATGTGCCCACTAAACGTGCTCCGATCAACCATCCAACTCATGGCACTAACACTGGATCAATCACGCATCCATCGATGCCATTACTACCCATACTAGGGTAACTCAAAGGGTAGCCGAATCATGCTACCATCAATCTGGCTCACAGGCTCACAACACAGGCGCGAGAACTCGAACGCGCTAGCTCTTAACAGCCTACAACATCCTTTGGTACCCAACTCTCGGAGACCCTGAAAAGCTTATACTTTCCCTCGAAAGACCTCAAACTTGTAGTTCTCTGACTACCACCGAGCTAGATCTCTTATGCAACCCAAATAGGTGCAACCTCAGGAAAATGGGTACAAGACTAGTGGGGATGCTGTACTCCGGGCAGCCATGGAACCACCTGCACCAAAAGTGCCAACTGGCCTGAATCTAGGCCTCCTCTCAAAGCTTGGTGCCAACAGGCACTACATCCTTTACAACATAAATCAGCCATAAACGAGCTTTATATCTCTCTGAGGGTAGGGAAGGTCACACTCCAAGTGACGGGGCAATGGCACTCAGCACAAGAGTCCCAATACTCGAGCAGCCTAATCTCTGGCATCTCGTATAACAGTCATGCCACGGCCTACTCCTGCATCCCACTCGATGCTCAACAAAAGCTCAGGCCAACTCCTGCATCCCACTCGATGCTCAACAAAAGCTCAGGCCAACTCTTGCATCCCACTCGATGCTCAACAGAAGCTCAGGCCAACTCTTGCATCCCACTCGATGCTCAACAGAAGCTCAGGACAACTCCTCGTGTGGCAACAACTTGTTCCACATTTGGAACATGCAAATAAAAGAGTGCTCCACTCTACTAGCCCGCTGAAATCCACAAACGGATAAAACCCTGACAAGCAAGCTCCACACTACACCCTGGCTACGAGGGTACTAAGAGAACTGGCTGCAAAACGACAGTAGGCTTGCAAGGGGGCAAAGATGTCTCTACATCTTCCTCAAGCCACTAACACGGCAACTTGCCAATCGATCGGGCGACTGGTGGAGACTCTGCTAGTCCACCTCTCACAAGGGACTTCCACCAACAACTGTTGTACCAAACAGCACAGGAACGACACATCTCGGCCTCTGAACAGTAGGGCATCCCAACACACGGATGCTAAACTCAAACCTGGCCAACCGCTTTACTACTAGCAGTAGGACTTTCTAAAACATCGAGCTCTACAGGCTTCCACTTGCCAAACTGGGCGGCTCCATCAACGCCAACAATCTCATCGGCATAAACCTGCTGATCATGCCCTCCTGGGAACCTCCGGGGCTACAAGAGCTACTAGGGGGGGGGTGTCTGCTGAAAAACCCTGTCAGCTGGGCTATCTATGCCCTGGACTCCTCACTATGCGCTACAAACTGCGCCTGGGTCTCCGCTCTCTAATAGCTAAAGACCTGCCATCAAATCTCTCATGGCTGGAGCACACTCTGCTCAAGTAGTCTCACTCTGAGGCGTGCTAGCCTCTACCCCCTCCTCTAGGCAACTCAACTGCCAGGGCCAACTCTGGCCTACGGGTCTAAACAACCTTGGACGCGGCCTCAACATCAACACGATCAGTCTAACTCCTCGGTCGGACATGCCAAGCATCCCTGCTCCTCTGAGTGCGATCAACATACTGGCGATCTGCACAAAGCATCTCCACCCTCTCACTAGGGGAAAACCAACAACTGGGCCACAAGTGGCCTACGGGAGTCTAATCTCTGCCTCCCTCTGGAACGATGTCCCAGGGGAATCCGAATCTATCTGGATACCTCAACAAGCCGCTATCAAACCGCTTCACATCTGCGGAAGTTGGCATGATGGCGCTCTAAGTCCAAACCAACAACGAGTCAGAACCTGCTCGTCTCCGCTCCACAACACTACACAAGGCATAAAAGCTAGATGAAAAGTATTGTAAATTCTTAACCCTTAGTTTAATGAACTCAGACAAACCTGAAGGCCGTGGAGTGCTGATGATCATGGGAACAACAACCTACAAAGCAGGTTAGTCTACAGAATCTATGACTCTGTGCTCTGATACCAACTTGTAAGAACCCGACCCAAAACATGGTCCTAAACCTGGGTTCTCACTCAGCATGCAAGTTAAATATGATAACAAGCGGTTTAGTGCTCATATTTAAAAACTCTTCAAAACATATGAGAAGGGGGAACCCTCAAAACATAACCAACAATCTTCATTTGAGCAAACCAACAAAATAAAACAAGTCTGGCCAGTGTTTATAAAAACATACAATACAATTTAAACAACTTTTTAAACAATGTTCCCCTAGGACTCCTGTCCATCTACATGCTGAATAAACAATGCAATAATAAATGACAGAGTGCCGGCAGTTCCCATGATCAATCAACTCCCTCCGCTAGCCATCATGGTGTTGTCCCAAGTTACCTGAAAGATAAATAAGGGTGAGTATAAATATACTCAGTAAGAATCCCCAACCGGGGTACAATACGATACATTCGTCATCTAGCACCTCAGCATGCAAGCAAACAGCTACCAACACAGATCATAGCTCAACGAGCTCATAATGCAAGATCTGGAGTCATCAGAAGTCTCCTACTTCCGGCCTAATGATTGGTTCTCCTAACCAATCTCGGGACATCTCCGAGGTCTCTTTCACTCGGGGGATTGATCAGCTCAAAAACGGATCCCAATGATGTCCTCAAGGGCCTCTTTGCCCCTGCTAATAATCTGGACTTACGGGAGAGTACCCGAAGTCTGGCTCTAAACTAGAAGGAATGGTGTACTCACGACATTAGCCCGGGGGAGCTCTCCGAACCGGCAACTAACGCGTGTGCGCGCACACCGCATGCTGCTGCAACCGGCGTAAATGTGCGGGC
The DNA here is from genome assembly GCA_036507275.1 of Sicyos edulis. Taxonomy (NCBI): domain Eukaryota; kingdom Viridiplantae; phylum Streptophyta; class Magnoliopsida; order Cucurbitales; family Cucurbitaceae; genus Sicyos; species Sicyos edulis. The sequence goes on along the minus strand of CM071849.1, from coordinate 17,011,638 downwards.
CTAAGGACAAACTACGCGGGCCAGGTATGCATGCCTAAGACTCGGAAGCGGTGTCACTGATAACAGTAGTGCGAGGCCCTCGACGCTCATCTGTGCAGCCTGAACCACCGACCTGAAGCTAAGAACCGGCCAAGGTAGGCTTACACCGTTGGCAGGGTTCCGCTCTAGCAGGCTACAAACTAGGCTTATGCCGATGTGGGTAGCTAAATCCACATCGGCGGCCGGGGGGGAAGCAATGTACGTTATGTTGTGCGCACTTTACTCCCGACCAGTGGGGACAAAGTAAGTTTTGTCCGCTCTCAGCCTCTGGATAATGACAAACCCTACAACTCTATCTAAGAGTACAGAGTAAAATGATTCCTGGCTAGCAAGCAATAACCGACATCAAATACGCTTACCTAGCATGATATTACAAACTTAAGCAGGAATCATAAGCATGTTGGAAGAACAAACCTAGCATGGCACTAACATGTAAAATCAGGCAAACATGCTAGCAAGAGATCAATCAAAGCTGCCCTATCACTATCATGTTCATAACAGTAAACAAGCATACAAGGCATAATCATGATATATCGCAGGGTCCACACAACCACGGTAAGAAATCCTTACCTGGAACAAGCAGAAAATAATCACAAATCACCCAAACGACCCTCGAGCCTCTAATCGAACCCGAACAGCCTAAACATTAAATTAAAACACCCAAATTAAATCCATAAACAGCAGCCAACAAATCAGGGCCCAACGAGGAAAAGACTTGGGAAATACCATCCGAGAAGCCACAAGGCTCGGGCCAACCAACACAACAGGGCAGGCTGGGCGCAGAAAAGCAGCTGGTTGGGCGCTGGGCGCAGGGCACGGGCGCTCGGGCTGCACACGGCTTCGTGGCGGGGTTGGGAGACGCAGCGGCCGCTGCTCTCGGCATAGTCTTGCACTGGGCGACACGCACACAGCGATCTGGCTCGGGGACGGCTTGGGCGAGGCGGATCTGGGCGAGCAAGGTTGGGGCTCAGGCTTGGGCGAGCTGGGCGTTGGGGTTGGGCGAGCTGGGAGTTAGGGTTGGGCTGGGGGGCTGGCTCGGTCTGGAAGAGAGAGAGAGAGAGAGAAAAGAGAAAAATGGGGAAAAAAGGAAAAATATGGGATTTTATCAAATTTCCATCCTTATCCATTTTATCCAATTTTTAAATACCCTAAAAAATCCTTAAAATCCCATTTCCCGGCTTCCTCCTTCGAGACCCGACTGAAGCAACCTTTTCCAATAAATAAAACTCACTTAAATCCAACTCCCAAATCAACACTAAGGGCCCGGGCTCGAATCCCAAAGGAAGCACCCAAACAACCATAACTTTGCCAAAATCCAAAATCACAACCGAGCTTCCAAACGAATAGCCCAAACATCTCGGGACTCGCAGCCACCAACAAACAAGCCTCGACAAAGGCAGGAGCTGCCTCGGGATCCTGAAAATCCACAAATCCTGCCCGGAGAGCCAAAAGACCAAAATACCCCTAAGGGTCAAAACAGCTCTAACAGCCCAACCGAACAACTAAATCTGAACCGGAAGCACCTCGAGAACCGGAATAGAAAACTGGGCCGTTACACAGCTATTAACAAACAGCCTCAACCGTACACCACGCCAACCAAACAACTGAGCCTCCTGGGTTCCAGAAACCAGTCAGCCTCCTCTCTCTTCACAAGAAACCAGCGAACTCCAATGTTTGCCTACAAAACTCAACGGAATCCTTCCGAACCACCATCTAGCGACTGATCCTAAAGGAAAACTTCACCAACTGGTACAAGTCCCAAACAACTAAGCCACCACCTTGAAGAGAAATCGGCGTACTAAGGTCAAGGCACAAACTCCACTCGGCCAAACCAACAAACTGGGCCCCTCAACGGCCGACCGCAAACATTCCAACGCAATCCTACCAGCAACTGGTCTAAGAGAACATCGCCAGCCAAGGAAGCAACCAACAATCCTCTCATGGAAATCTCGAGTAGTAAGGAAGAAAACACCACGGGGCTACCTGCAACTCAACAGCTTGAGGATAACAACTCAAAGGTCTAACCAACCAATACCACGACACCACTATGCCAACCCACTCAACTTTGGCTCAGCTAAACGCCAACTACGAAAGCACAAAAACTAGGAGCAAAGCCTGAGAAAGGTTTGCTCTGCAGAACTCAACTCAAGCTTACAACTGGCGAAGCTCGCCTCCAAGGACATGCAACTCTCAAGTTCAACTGGCTAATCAAAAGACTTCCTCCTTTTAGCTTAGGCCTAACTCATCTTCCAACCAGAAACTCCACACCTGGAACATCGCAAGGAATACGAATCGACAAGGCTACCTCAAAAGTTAAGGCTCGAGGCTGGCACCCACGGTGCAACTCAACCACCATAGAAACTAGGGGTTCCTCAAACTCCAATGATCCAACAACTTCTAGCAGCAACTCAACCACTTAAACTGGCTAACCACCGTCCTCACGGGGTTGAACAACTTGCCTTTTGCTATCAACACCACACAGGAATTCCTCTGGCTAGGCTGACCGCTGCGCCACTCTGATCAACTTCACAACTCAAGAGCTACGCTGACTCCTCCTAAACGGGGATGATTCCCTAGCAAGCGGACTTCCGAATGACAACGAACTTCACACACGTTCACTGTCTTGCTCAAACCCAAGGGCAACAACAACCAACTCTCTCAAAAGCAACACCAGAGGGATTCTACAATCGATTGAACCAACAACTTAGAACTACCAGTACTTACCTAAACACCGAAGGAGGTGTCAACTCTAGAAACTTTCCAAACAAGAACAAGTCCTCAAGGCCACGCCCGCTTGCTCCAACCAGGCTATCTCTTAAAACATGGGAACCAAACCTTGGTCAAAGCCAAACACCAACGTGATAACAGTTTCGAAACCAACGCGGAGGTACTAAAAACAACACTAGCTTGTCAACCGACTACAAGCTTCTAGTAACTCAACTGAGGAACACTGCCTGGGTCTGACTGAGCTCTAGTGAGGCTCTCCACAACTTAGGGTTCCTCCGACCACCCTTCGACACACACTGTCGTCAAATGGTCTAACAGTTCATTGACTATATGGGCACAACTCCCTCCAGCATCTCAACTATGCTGGCCTGCTCCAACTCCTTGAAAAACCAAGAATACCAGAAACGCTACAGAATGTGTCATCCTCGTACTCAAAGCATCAGCCACATCGTAGCTTCTACCCAGGGTAAGGATCCGAACAACACTCTTAGCAATGACAGTCAGAAACTACACGACTTTGCTACCACTGCTCTTGTTCGATTCCAACTGAACTCCAACCATCGATGAACAAGAAATTCCTTTAACCAGGTCAAGGTCCAACTAGCATAACTTACCTAAGCAGCAACCCGGCTACGAGCACGGTATCCTTACAACCAAAGTTAGGGCACTTGTCAAGAACTAAAGCCCTAACACCTCAAGGACTGAGCACTGGTTTCTCAACACGAATCTCTCGTGGTTCCCAAAACTTACGCCACGGAACAAGCTACAAAAAAAGTACACCGGCATGTACAACTTCCTCTTGTTTTCAAAGATCCAAGCCCAACAGGACAACTCACACAAGGGCAACTTTCGCCTCCAAATAGAGCCACAACTAGCAAGGGAGCAACAAGAGTTCAAACCCCTCGGGGTCAACTCACCACGAAACGCCACATTGGCCAACCTACTCTACAAGAGCATAACCACACCAAGCTGACATAGCTCATACCAATGTGTCCACTAAATGTGCTCCGCTCAACCATCCAACTCATGGCTTTAACGCTGGGTCTACTACACATCATCGATGCCAAGTCTACTCATACTAGGGTAACTCAAGGGTAGTCGAATCACACTACCTTCAAACTGGCTCACAAGCCCACAACATAGGCGAGAGAACTCGGACGAGCTAACCCTTAACAACCTATGTAAAGACCCGACCCAAAAGGGGCTCTAAATAGGCCTTTACCCCAATGCATGTATTGAAAATAAAAGACATTATGAAAAATACATTTCGGATCCCAAGTAAAAACAGAAACATTCAACAACCAAAACATACATTTCTAAAAGCATACTCTGATCAGAGATTTATTTAAACCATTTAAACATTCCACAAGTACAATTATGCTGGAATCCATAAAACGTAAGAAAACATCCTAGGGCTCCGTGCCCGTCTACATGCATTCAGGGGAAATAACAAAAGTCAAGAGTCATGATATAATAAAATGGTCGAGATGACAAAGAGATTCCATGATCACAGCTCCTCCTTGACCATCCTGTCTCGCGCCTTGGTTACCCGTGGAAAACCATAGAATAAGGGTGAGTAACGAATTACCCAGTAAAGAATCCCCAACCGGGTACAATACGATATACATGATCATCTAGAAGAATGTATCCAAGCTATGAGTACAAACACGTAATAGAGCACATAGCATAAGTCCACACTTGGACCTCGGATGCCAACTCGTGGTCTTAGTCCGGAAATAAATCCACCACACACTACGCCCTATACGAAACGAGTCCCGCCTCGGCTGTCTATTGTCGATACGAAAGGTGCACTAGCTCAAGATCCCGAGGAGCTCTCCGGCCGGGCGCCAGAATGAGCGTAGCGCGCGCCTTTGCGTGCTCTCGCAGACTATGGGGGTGCCGGGTCTAGTGGCAAGCCGCCCATGTCCAAATACCACGCCTAACTAAATCTCTCGGATCGGTGTCACCGACATAGGGGTGTGAGACTGACACGTGAACTATGTCACCAACCACCGCACTGAGGCTAAGGAATCGGTCGTGGTAGGCTTACACCGTGAAGCCGCCCTGCCCTATCGGTGGCAATCAAGGGCTACGGCCGAACACGCCGAGGACGTGTCGATCGCCGGGGATGAGGCAATGCCAAGTCATCATCCCGACCGTTGGGGCATTTAACGATCACCACCCTCACCCAAGATTGCGGGGCCACCGTTAGGGTTAGCTAAACCCTAACGGGATCGTGGACGAGTACCATCTCGTGCGTCCCTCGCTCGGGGATGCAAGTTACGTTATGCATCCGCCCGGATGTTGCTACCTACCCGAACTCTAAACCATAGCAATAATAACAATTCAATCAATGCAATCCAATACGTGCTCAACGAGATACAAGGAACCTAGCATGATACTACGAAGCAAGAACAGATATCGAACATGCCGAATGGAACAACCTAGCATGGGCTAACATGAGAAACAATACAAGAGTTCATGCCATCGAGAATTGAGCAGAGCACCTAGGGCTAAACATGCTAGTAATCATACACAGCATACAAAACAACAATCACAAATATACCACAGGCCCCACACAACTCCTGTAAGAAATCCTTACCTTGGTCGGGAGGCTTCTACACACAAATCCTAAGTCATGAACAAACCCGAGCTAGCTACCGAGAACCTAACAAAACAATGATAATCATAATCCATAAGCCTAAATATAATAAAATAAACAAGGCTCGGCTCGGAGCAACTCACGCGGCTCGGCCGACACGCGACGGGCGGGGCACGACGGCGGGGCTGGCTGGGCGCGCGACGGGCGCAGAAGGGGCTGATAGGCGGCAGGGACCGCACACCGGCGCTGACGGGCGGCAGGGCTGCGCGCGCTGCTGCTACGGCGCGGCGGCTGCTGGGCGCAGCGCATGTGCGCGCAAGCGGACGAGACGAGCGCGCTGCCGGCGCGAGGCGCGACGCGATGCGCGCGCGCGCGGCGCAGCGCGCGAGGCGCGGGCGCGCGGCGCGACGCGGCGCGCGCTGGCCGCCACCGTGCGCGCGGCCGGGCCGCGACGGGCCGGCGGTCCGGGCGGCTCGTGCTCGCTGCCATGCGATCGGGCGTACTGGGCTTGCTGGGTAGGCGATCTGGGCGGCTTTGGGCTTGCTGGCTGGCGGATCTGGGCATGTTTGGGCGACTGCTACAAACACACACACACACAAGCTCTTCTCCTTACCTTCGCCAACAAGAACACCCAATCGAGAAGATGAAGAGGATGAAGACTTACCCGAATGATGATGAACGATCCAAGGGAGCCGCAAGGATGAAGAATCGGCAAGGAGAGCTTGGGAGAAAGCTTGCGCCACAACTCTTTTGGAGAAGAAAACACAACAAACCTAATTTCTATTTCATTTAACCAAATGCACCAAACACCAAAGATCCAAGGTTAACTAAGATGTGATGCAGAAAGAGCAACAAGAGCACGTAATGGCTCAATTGGCATACATCTCTACAAGCTTCCCAGGAGACCCGGGTTTAAACCCCGTCTGCAGCACAATTTCCTTTATTTTTACTTTTGCACCAAACCTTGCTCAAACCAAACCACAAATCCTTCCAAAAACCTACATAAATCCATCCAATAATTTTAGCAACTGGAAAAAGACATAAACGGCCCTGACGGCCCGACCAAATTACTAAAATACCCCTAGGGCATACCTGGAAGACCGGGATGAAAACCTGGGTCGTTACAACCTACAACATCCTTCGCACCCCACTCTCGGTGACCCTGAAAAGCTTCTACTTTCCCTCGAACGACCTCACACTTGTAGTGTAACGACCCAGGTTTTCATCCCGATCTCCCGGTATGTCCTAAGGGTATTTTGGTAACTTGGTCGGGCCATTAGGGCTGTTTCTGTCTTTTTCAGCTGTTAATATTCTTGGTTGGTCAAATGTAGGGTTTGGTTGCTTTATGGATGAGTTTGGGCATGGAGAGATGCAAAAATAAAAATTAGAGTTTTGTTGGGTTAAATATGCTTCTGCTGGGATTCGAGCTCGAGTGGCCAGGGAGTCAGTGGTGTGGTCCTGCCAATTGGGCCACAAGTTGTTCTTGTTGCTCATTACACAGTATGCCTTGGTTTACCTTGGGTTTCGGGTTTTAGGGAGTTTGATTAAAAGAGAAAAGAAAATAGGTTTTGCATCATTTGCTTCCCAAATCCCCTTTGTCGTCCACCCTTCTCCCAAGCCTCCTTGCCTGCGTCTTCTTCCAAGAGCTTCATCATTCATTCAATCCCGGTAAGCATTCCTCATTCCTCGATCTCTCCTTCTCGTTCTTTTTGATGTTGCCCTTGCTGGCCGAGAGAAAGGATTCGGTTGATGGTGGAGTTTTATGTTTGATGCAGCCAGCCGAGTAGACCAGCAGCGCCGATCGCCCAATCGAGCAGATCCCAGAGCCGATTGAAGCCCCATCGCGTCGCCAGCCAGTAGCGCCTAGCGTCGTCGCCTGATCGCCCGACTGCGGCACTCAAAATTCGTCATAGCCTGGGCTACTGATCGCGAGCACGCCCGCATGCCATCGCGCCATCGCCCAGCCCCTATGCGAGCACAGCCCCGATCGCAACCTGCAACAGCGCATCGCCAGCATCTGCGTCGCAACGCCCAGCCGCATGTGAGCTCGCCCACCTCATCGCCGTCTGCGAGTGCAGCCCCTGTCGCGCCAACACGCCAGCAGCTCCCATGCAGCCGTCCGTCCGCGCCCACAACCCTTGCCGCGCCAGCAGCGCCCAGCGCCCGTGCAACCGTCCGTCCGCGCTCACAGCCCATGCAGCGCCAGCATGCCCAGCAACGCCCCAGCGCCCATGCAGCCATCCGTCCGTGCGCGCAGCCTCTGCCACGCCAAAGACGCCCGATGAGCGCCAGCGCAAACTGCAGCTACTGTCCGTCCACGCAAGCCCGGCCGTCGCCGTGTGTGAGTTGCTCCCGAGCCGAGCCCTATTTGTGTTTTTATTTAAGGCCTATAGGTTGTGATATTTGTTGTTGTTTGTTAGGTTCCCGATAGCTAGCTCGGGTTCGATTGCTGCATAAGATCCTTGTGTGTTGTTGCCTTCCGACCCAAGTAAGGATTTCTTACCGGAATTGTGTGGGCCCTGCGGTATACTCTGTGATTGTTGTTTGTGTGCTTGTTATGTTTATCAGCATGTTAGTGGATAAGTGCTCTATTATGAATTCCGACTGGCATGATTCTCGTGTTGTTTCTTATGTTAGTTCCATGCTAGGTTGTTCTATTCTAGCATGCTCGTTATCTGTTCTTGCTTCGTAGTATCATGCTAGGTTCGTTGTTTCTGCTGAGCACGTATTGTTGTTATCTGTTTATAGTTTAGAATTCTGATAGGTAGCATCATCCGTGCGAGGATGCATAACGTAACTTGCATCCGTGGCAAGGACGTGCGAGGCAGTACTCCGTCCCTGATCCGTCATTAGGGTTTAGCTAACCCTAACGGCAGCCTAGTGCAATCTTGGGTGAGGGTGGCAGACTGTTAAATGCCCCAACGGTCGGGGGAATGACGAGGCATTGCCATGTCCCCGACAGTCGATCTGACCTCAGCGTGTCGGCAGTAGCCCTTGATTGCCACCTGATAGGGCAAGGATCGGTTCCTGGTGTAAGCCTACCACGACCGGTTTCTTAGCCTTAGGTGCAGTGGTACAGGCTGACATAGTCATAGTGTCCTGGTCTCACACCACTATATTCAGTGACACCGATCTAGAGATTTGTTAGGCATGCGTACTGGACCAGGGCAGCATGCCCTAGACCCAGCACCTCCCTGGTTTGCGGTAGCATGCGGTGCGCGCACACGTTCATTACAGCACAAACTGGAGAGCTCCTCGGGATCTTGAGTTTAGTGCACCTTTCGTATCGACAGTAGTAGGTAAGCTGAGGCCGAGATTAGTTTCTCGTATAGTATCGAAACGCGTTGTAGTTTTCTAGAGTAAGACCGTAAGGTGGCATCCGTGGTATATGTATGGATTAAAGTGAAAGGCTATCTTCTGTGTTTATATTCATAGCTTGCATACATTCTGCTAGATGACCAGTTATATCGTATTGTACCCCGGTTGGGGATTCTTACTGAGTAATTCGTTACTCACCCTTACTTTGTGGTTTTCCACAGGTAACCAGGGCGCGAGACTGGATGGTTGAAGGAGGAGCTGCTGATCATGGAAACCAGTTGTTTGAAAACTCTGAATTTATGTTCTATGTTTTTATTGTCCTCTGAATGCATGTAGTTGGGCACGGAGCCCTTAGGTTGTGTTTGATTGTTTTCTGGATTCTGACACTGTTGTAAGCTGATTTGGGATTTTTGAATGTTTGAATAAATCTCTTATCAGAGTATGTTTTAAACTGTATTTAGCTTGGAACAGGTGCTTGGAAGTAGGGACAGGTTCCAGGACATTTTAGCTTGTTGTTAAAGTGTTTGTTTTCAAGTTTTATTTTATTCAGAATCTGGAAAGCGATCTTGCATATTAATTGTTAAGTTTTAAAGCATGCATTGAGGTAAAGGCCTAGTTTAGGACCTCTTTCGGGTCGGGTCTTTACATGTAGTTCTCTGACTACCACCGAGTTAGATCTCTTATGCAACCCAAACAGGTGCGACCTCAGGAAACGGGTACAAGACTAGTGGGGATGCTAAACTCTATGTGGGTCATAGAACCACCTGCACGTCTGGTGCGAAATGGCCTGAACCTAGGCCTCCTTGCCAAGCTTGGTGCCAACAAGCACTACATCTTTTACAACACAAAACAACTATTTACGAGCTCTACGTCCCGCTAAGGGTAGGGAAGGTCACACTCCAGGTGACGGGGACAATGACACTCAACACAAGACTCCCAACACTCGAGCAGTCTAATCTCTGACATCTCCTCTAACAGGCATGCCACAGCCTACTCTTGCATCCCATTCGATGCTCAACAAATACTCAGGCCAACCCTCGGGTGGCAACAATTAGCTCCACATTTGGAACATGCTAACAAAAAGAGTGCTCCACTCTACTAGCCAACTGAAATCCACGGACGGATTAAGTCCTGACAAGCAAGCTTCACACTACACCCTGGCCATGGGTTATTAACAGGACAGGCTGCAAAACAACGACAGGCTTGCAAGGGGTCAAAGATGTCTCTACATCTTCTTCAGAAGCTACGAACTCGACAACTTGCCATACCACCATGTGGCTGGTGGAGACTCTGCTGGTCCGCCCCTTCCGGTGGACTTCCACCACCAACCTACTGTGTCAAAAACTCACGAGCAACACATCTTGGCCTCTGAACATCAGGTCATTCCAACACTCGGATGAAAAGGTCTACAGGCTTCCACTTGGCAAACTCGCGCGGCTCCATCAACGCCATCTAACTCATCAGCCTAAACCTGCTGATCCTGCCCTTCCAGAGAACCTTTGGGGCTACTGGAGCCATTGGGGGTGTCTCCTAATAAACTTTGCTGCTGAGCTATCTGTGCCTAGGACTCCTCACTGCGCTACAAACTGGGCCTGGGTCTCCGCTCTCTGTTAGCTAAAAAGACCTGCCATCGACTCTCTCATGGCTGGAGCACACTCTGCTCAAGGAGTCTCACTCTGAGGCATGCTAGCCTCTACCCCATTCTCTTGGCAACTCAACTGCCAGGGCCAAAGGTGGCCTACGGGTCTAGACAACCCTGGACGTGGTCTCATCATCAACATGCGCAGTCCAACTCCTCAGTTGGAAATACCAAACGTCCCTGCTCCTCTATGTGTAGTCAGCATACGCGATCAACACTAAACACATAGCTAGTCCACACTAGGACTTTCACTGCCCAACAGGGGTAACACATGTATACTAGATGCAGTATTGTAAAATAAAACCCTTAGCTTAATGAACTCAGACAAACCTGACAGCCGTGGAGTGCTGATGATCATGGGGACGACAACCTACAAAGCAGGTTAGTCTACAGAATCTATGACTTTGTGCTCTGATACCAACTGTAAGAACCCAACCCGAAATACGGTCCTAAACCTATGTTGTAAGAACCCGACCCAAAATACGGTCCTAAACCTAGGTTCTCACTCAGCATGCAAGTTAAATACTTCATCAAGCGGTTTAGTGCTCATATTTAAAACCTTTCAAAACATTTAAAAGCGGGGACATTTAAAACATAAACAACAACCTTCATTTAAGAAAACCAACAAAGTAAAACGAGCCTGGCCAGTGTTTATGAAATCATACAATACAATTTAAATAACTGTTAAAAACATCCCCCTAGGACTCCTGCCCTACTACATGCTGAACAAATTATGCAAACAATAATAGACAGAGTGTCGGCGGCTCCCATGATCAATCAACTCCCTCCGCTTAGCCGTCCTGTGCTCTCCCAAGTTACACGTGGAAAACCACAGAAATAAGGGTGAGTATAAACATACTCAAGAAGAATCCCCAACCGGGGTACAATACGATACATCAATCATCTAGCACCCTAGTATACATGCAAACAGCTACCAACACGCATCATAGCTCAACGAGCTTACAAGGCGAATCTGAATCCTCGGAAGTCTCCTACTTCCGGCCTAATGATTGGCTCTCATAACCAATCCCGGGACATCTCCGAGGTCTTTCTCCCTCGGCCAATTGATCACTCAAAAACCGATCCCAAAGATGTCCGACACCCTCGAGGGTCTTTCTCCTCTCGACCATATGATCACTCAAAAGCCAATCCCAATGGGTGTCCTCAAGTGCCTCTTACCCTCGCTTAAAACCGACTATCGGGAGAGTACCCTAAGTCCGGCTCTAAACAGAAGGAACCGGTGTACTCACGAACATTAGCCCGGGAGCTCTCCGAACCGGCGACTAACGCGTGTCTTGCGCACACCGCATGCCACAACCGGCGTAAATGTGGGGGCCTAAGTACAAACTACGCGGGCCGTGCACGCATGCATAAAGACTCGGAGCGGTGTCATCAACACGAGTGAGTGCGAGGCCCTCGACACTCATCCGTAGCCTGTACCACCTACTCGAAGCTAAGAACCGCCAAGGCGGGCTTGCACCATTGGCGGGGTTCTCGCTCTAGCAGAGCTACAAACTAGGCTTATGCCGATGTGGTAGCTAAATCCACATCGGCCGCCGGGGAAGCAATGTACGTTATGCTTTGCTCTACTCCCCGACGGTGGGGACAAAGTACGTTATGTCCGCTCTCAGCCTCTGGATGATGACAAACTCTACTATACTAGCTAAAAGTACAGAGTAACTGATTCCTGGCTAAACATACACATAATCATCAATCATACATAACCTAGCATGATACTACGAACTTAAAGCAGGAATCTCGAGCATGCCGGAAGAACAATCCTAGCATGGCACTAACATGTACAAACAAGCAAACATGCTAGCAAGAATGCAATCATAAGTCATCCTATCCACTAATCATGTTCATAAAAGTAAACATGCATATAAGGCACGATCAAGAAAGCATCGCAGGGTCCACACAACCACGGTAAGAAATCCTTACCTGGAAACAAGTGGAAAATAGCTATCCCGAATCAAATAAGACCCTAGAGCTTAATAACGAACCCGAGCAACCTAGGCATAATAAAAGCATCCTAAATAAATGTACAGAACAAAGCAAAGACTTAAAAATCTAAAAGGGAAAAGGCTCGAGAATTACCAACCGAGAGGACACGGGCTCTCAGCGGCAAGGGGACAGTTTGGGCGCTGCTGCAGCAGCAGCGAGGCGCGGCGCTGGCGCGCAGGCGCCACGGCAAGGCAAAGCGGACACACACTAGAGCGGCGCGCGGCAAGGCGGCGAGATCTGCGAGGAGCGGGCGCGCTGCACGGCCGGGCGATGTCGCGAAGCGATCGGGCCATGGAGGCAACGCGCGAGCGCAGCGGGCTCGGCTGGGGAGAGGCTTCGGTGCGATCTGGCGGGCTGGCGGCCGCGAGCGACGACGCGGCGGTCTTGGGCGTCGACGGCGGGTGTCTTGATCGCAGACGAGCGCGGCCCCGGGCGAGGCAAGGGGCCGAGCGGCTTCGTGCGCGCGCAGCATGGTGGGCCGAGCGCTGGTGCGATCCGTGCGCGCAGCGGGTGGCCGGCGAGCGAGCGCGTGTGGTGCGGTGTGGTGGGTTGGCTCGGTACCGAGTGGTGCGGCTGGGTTAGGGTGGCTCGGTTTTAGGAGAGAGAGAGAGAGAGAGACTACCAAGGGAACAAAGAGGGTTTTCCCTAATTTCCTTCTTTTTCCTATTTTAAAAGGGTTAGGAGACCTAAAATTCCCTTCCCAAGGCTTTCTCTTGCGGGTCCCGGCTAAAGAAATTCTTTTCTTTTTAATAAAACTCTTTTTCCTTCAAACTCCCAAAACCATTTAGGGCAAGGGCTCAAAACCCAATGGAAGCACCAAAATTACAATTAATTTTGCCATTTTCTAAAACACCTCCAAACTTCCAAACAACTTGCCCAAACCTCTCGGGTATTGCAACCAACAACCATTAAGCTTCAACAAAGGCAGGAATGGCCCAGAAATCTTGAAAATCCTCAAAACCCTGACCGGGGGCAAACAGACCAAAATACCCCTAAGGGTTAAAATAGCTCTAACGGCCCATCCGAACATCCGAATAATGACCCGAAATCACCTGGGTAACCGAAATAGAAAACTGGGCCGTTACATATGTTCTCACTCAGCATGTAAGAGAAATACGTTTACAAACGGTTTAATGCTCATATTTAAAACTTTTCAAACATTAAAGAACGGGGAACATTTTAAACATCACCAACAGTTTTCATTAAGCAAAACCAATAAAGTAAAAACAAGTCTGACCAGTATTTATAAAAACTCTAAAAAAGTTTAAACAACTTTTAACAACGTTCCCCTAGGACTCCTGTCCATCTACATGCTGAATAAACAATGCGAATAAAAACGACAGAGTGCCGGTAGCTCCCATGATCATGCAGCTCCCTCCGCTAGCCGTCCCGGTGCCTTCCCAAGTTACCTGGTGGAAAAACCACAAAAATAAGGGTGAGTATAAACATACTCAGTAAGAATCCCCAACTGGGGTACAATACGATACATCAGTCGTCTAGCACCCTAGTATACATGCAAACAGTTACTAACACAGATCTTAGCTCAACGAGCTGACAAGGCAAAATCTGGAGTCCTCGGAAGTCTCCTACTTCTGGCCTAATGATTGGTTCTCATAACCAATCCCGTGACATCTCCGAGGGTCTTTCTCCCTCAGCCAAATGATCAGCTCAAAAACCGATCCCAATAGATGTCTGACACCCTCGAGGGTCTCTCTCCCTCGACCACATGATCAGCTCAAAAACCAATCCCAATGGGTGTCTTCAAGGGCCTCTTACCCTTGACTAGATAAACTGGACTAACGGGAGAGTACTCGAAGTGTAACGACCCAGGTTTTTCATCCCGGTCTTCCAGGTATGCCCTAGGGGTAATTTGGTAATTTGGTCGGGCCGTCAGGGCCGTTTGTGTCTTTTCCAGTTACTAAAATTATTGGATGGATTTATGTAGGTTTTGGAAGGAAATTGTCTTTGCACTGGGGTTTGAACCCGGGTCTACTGGAAAGCTTGTGGGGATGTGTGCCAATTGAGCCATTAGGTGCTCTTGTTGCTCTTCCTGCATCATTTTATGGTTAGCCTTGGATTTTGGGAGTTTTGGTGCATTTGGTTAAATGAAATAGAAATTAGGTTTGTTCCATCTTCTTCTCCAAAGTGTGTGGCCGTCCAAGCTATTCTCTCCCTTGCCTTGCCGAGTTCTTCATCCTTGCAGCTCCTTGGATCGATCATCATCATTCCGGGTAGGTATCGATCTTCCTCTTCTTCTTCTCATCCGTTTGGTGTGCTGTTTGGCCAAGTGAATAGAAGAGTGTTGTGTGTGTTTGTGTTGATTGCAGCCAGCCGAGAGAAGCCCCAGCCAGCAGCCATCGTCGCACGTCCAGCCGGCCAGCTCTCACGCCGGATCGCGCCAGCAGCAGCCCAGATCGCCCCTGCCGTCGCACCAGATCGCCCTTGCCGTCACATCCTCGCCGCGCCCGGATCTCGCGAGACAAAGAACGGCCCGACCCTGCTCGGCCATCGCCAGCCCGACGTCACGCCAGATCGCGCGCAGCAGCAGACGCCTGACGCCCGTGCGCCTTCGCCCGTGTCGCTTGCCGAGCCGCTCGCCCGCACGCCCAGACGTTCGCCCGCGCAAGCGCTCCTCCTCGCGAGGCGGCTTCGCCGTGTCCGCGATCGCGCCGCCAGCGCCGTGCGCGCGTCTGCCGTGCCGCTTCGCTTACCGAAGTCTCGTCTCGTCTGCGGCGCGACAATCGCGCCCCAGCGCCCATCCGCGCGCGCGACGCTATGCTGCGCTGCGCTGCGCAAGGCGCAACAGCGCCCGGCCCGGCCAGTGCGTGCCGCCAAAGAACTCCAAGTTCGTGTCGCCGTGCCGCGTGAGTGCCCCGAGTTGAGCTTGCTGTTCTATTGTTTTTTTAGACGTTTTAGATGTTGATTATTATTGGTTTGCTAGGTTCCCGCTCGCTAGCTCGGGATTGTTCCGCAGCTTAGGATTTGTGTGTAGAAGCCTCCCGACCAAGGTAAGGATTTCTTACCGAGTTGTGTGGGCCTGCGGTATATTTGTGATTGTTGTTTTGTATGCTGTGTATGATTATTAGCATGTTTAGCCCTAGGTGCTCGCTTCAATTCTGATCGGCATGAACTCTTGTATTGTTTCTCATGTTAGCCCATGCTAGGTTGTTCCATTCGGCATGTTCGATATCTCTGTCTTGCTTCGTAGTATCATGCTAGGTTCCTTGTATCTGTTGAGCACGTATTGGACCGCATTGAATGAATTGTTATTATTGCTATGGTTTAAAGTTCGGGTAGGTAGCATCATCCGGCCGGATGCATAACGTAACTTGCATCCCCGACGAGGGGACGTGCGAGATGGTACTCGTCTTCGATCCCGTTAGGGTTTAGCTAACCCTAACGGTGGCCCGCAATCTTGGGTGAGGGTGGCGATCGTTAAATGCCCCAACGGTCGGGATGATGACTTGGCATTGCCTCGTCCCCGGCGATCGGCACGTCCTCGGCGTGTTCGGCCGTAGCCCTTGATTGCCACTGTTAAGGCAAGGACCGCTTCGGTGTAAGCCTACCACGGCCGGTTCCTTTAGCCTCGGTGCGGTGGTACAGTCCGACATAGTTCACGTGTCCGTGTCTCACACCCCTATGTCGCGTGACACCGATCCGAGATTTAGTTAGGCATGGTGGATCGAACTCGGGCGGCTTGCCACTAGACCCAAACCTTCGAGTTTGCGGTAGCATGCGGTGCGCGCTTACGCTCATTACAGCGTCTCACCGGAGAGCTCCTCGGGATCTTGAGCGATGCACCTTTCGTATCGACGATGAGACAGTGAGGCCGGGACTTGTTTCCGTATAGGGCGTATAGTGTGTTGTGGTATTTCCGGACTAAGACCACGAGTTGGCATCCGAGGTCCAAGCGTGGACTTAGCTATGTGCTTCGCTCTGTGTTTATATTCATAGCTTGCACACATTCTTCTAGATGATCATGTATATCGTATTGTACCCCGGTTGGGATTCTTACTGAGTAATTCGTTACTCACCCTTATTTTGTGGTTTTCCACGAGTAACCAAGGCGCGAGACAGGATGGTGAAGGAGGAGCCGTGATCATGGAATCTGCTTTGTCATCTCTGACGTTTCTTATGTTATGACTCTTATCGTTATTTTTCCCCGAATGCATGTGGCGCACGAGAGCCTAGGATGTTTTCTCAATGAATTGTGGATTCGGCTTTGTTGAATTTGAGGATGTTTTAAATGTTTTTAATAAAATCTCTGATCGTAGTAAATCGTTGGAAATGTATTTGTCTCTGTGAAACAGTGCTTGGAGACAGGGACAGTTTTGATGAGACTTTATCGCTCAATGAATCTTGAATGTTTTGTTTTTAATGGGAATCCGAAAATTTTATTTGCATTTTGTCTTTTACTTTGAATACATGCATTGGGGTAAAGGCCTATTTAGAGCCCCTTTTTGGGTCTGGGTCTTTACTGATTGGTATCGAGCTCAGAGTCATAGATTCGTAGACCGACCTTTGTTGTAGGTCGTTTTTCCATGATCATCAAGACTCAAGACACCATCAGTACGCCTAAGTTTACCGCTTTAAAAGAAAAGGGTTAAGAATTTACAATACTTTTCATCTAGTTATGCCTTGTGTAGTGTTGTGTAGCGAGACGAGCGGTGTTCGACTCGTTGTTGGTTTGGGCTTAGTGAGCCATCATGCCAACTTTCCAGCGATTCTGCGCTTGTTTAGCGGCTTGTTGAGGTATCCAGATAGATTCGGATGCCCCCGGGACGTCGTTCGCAGGGAGGCGAGCTTAGACTCCGTTGGCCATTTGTGGCCCGGGGCTTCTTTTCCCCTAGTGAGAGGGTGGAGGTGCTTCGTGCGGTCGCCAAGATGTTGATCGCACCCAGGGCGCGGGGACGTTTGGCATGACCGACCGAGGAGTTGGACCGATCGTGTTGATGTTGAGGCCGCGTCCTGTGGTTGTTAGGCCCGCATGCCGATTTGGCCCCTGCAGCTTGAGTTGCCTAGAGGAGGGGGTAGAGGCTAGCAGCGCCCTCAGAGTGAGTCTCCTTGAGCAGAGTGTGCTCGACCATGAGAGATTTGATGGCGTGTCTTTAGCTATCGAGAGCGAGAGACCAGCGCAGATTTGTAGCGCGTAGTGAGGAGTCCCGGCACGAGATAGCCCAAATTCGAGAGTTTGTTTCAACATTTTTCCCCGTAGCTCTTGTAGCCCCGAGGTTCCCCCGGAGGGCATGATCAAGCAGTTTATTCAGATGAGTTTGTTGGCGTTGATGGAGACGCCCGGTTTGGCAAATGGATGCCTCAGAGAGCTCGATGTTTTAGTAAGTCCTACTGCTAGTAGTAAAGTAGTTGGCGAGTTTTGAGTTTAGCATCCGTGTGTGGGATGCCCTTGTAACGACCTGTGTTTTTCTTCCCTGTCTTCCGTGTTTGCCTAGGGGTAATTTGGTAATTTGGTCGGGCCATGGTCGTTTGTGTCTTTTCCAGCTACTAAAATTATTGGATGGTTTTAGTAGGTTTTTGGAGGGGTTTGTGGTTTGGTTTGAGCAAGGTTTGATGCAAAAGTAAAAATAAAGGGATTTGTCTTTGCTAGTGGGGTTTGAACCCGGTCTCCGAAAGCTTGTAGAGATGTGTGCCAATTGAGCCATTAGGTGCTCTTGTTACTCTTTCTGCATCACATCTTAGTTAACCTTGGATTTTGGAGTTTTGGTGCATTTGGTTAAATGAAATAGAATTAGGTTATTCCATCTTCTTCTCCAAATCCCCTCTTGGCCGCACAAGCTCTCCCTCTCCATTGCCTTGCCGAATTCTTCTTCCTTGCATCTCCTTGGGTTCGATCATCATCATTCCGGTAAGTCTTCATCCTCTTCATCTCCTCATTTGGTTTTTGATGTCGGGCCAAAGGTAAGATGTAGTGTGTGTGTGTGTTTGTGTTGGTTGCAACCAACCGAGAGGAGCAAACCATCATCGCCACCCATTTCGCCAGCGCCCAGATCTGTGCTGAACCACCCTCGCGCCAGACGCCAGATCCGTCTAGCAGCACCTTGCCGTTCGTCCAGCCAAGACAGAGATCGCCCGCTGTCGTCGACGCGTCCAAATGGCCGATCGCCGCGCCGGATCGCGCCCGGAATAAAGAGCCCAGATCGTCGTTCGTCCTCGCCCGATCGCTCGCCGCCAGAGGTCTCGCCAGCGCCAGCGCGCGTCACCGCGTCTGCGTCGCCATCGCACGCCCTCGCCGTGTTCGCTTGCCGAATCGCTGCGCGCGCGCGCGCCAGCTGCGTCTGCGTGCCGCATCGCTGCGCCCGCGCCGCCAGCGCGCCGCCGCCGACGTTCGCTCGCGCGCGCCCCTCGCCGAGCCGCTGCCGTGTCGCGCATCGCGCGCGCCGCGCCGCGCCGCCCGCCGCTTTCCCGCGCGCATCGTGTCCTGCCGTGCGCCGTGCAGTACACACCGGCGCGTGTCCACTGCGTCTGCGTGCAGTGCGGCAGCAGCGCCAGCCCACTCACTTTGCTGCCCGTGCTTGCCTGCCAGACCCAAGCTCTCGTGTCGTCGTGCGCGCGTGAGTTCCCCGAGCCGAGCTTGCCGTTCTATTGTTGTTTAGACATTTTAGATGCCGATTATTGTTGGTTTGCTAGGTTCCCGCCGCTAGCTCGGGATTGTTCCGCACTTAGGATTTGTGTGTAGAAGTCTTCCACCCAAGGTAAGGATTTCTTACCGGGTTGTGTGGACCTCGCGGTATATTTGTGATTGTTGTTTTGTATGCCTGTATGATTACTAGCATGTTAGCCCTAGGTGCTCGCTCAATCCTCGATCGCATGAACTCTTGTATTGTTTCTCATGTTAGCCCATGCTAGGTTGTTCTATTCTAGCATGTTCGATATCTGTTCTTGCTTCGTAGTATCATGCTAGGTTCCTTGTATCTCATTGAGCACGTATTGGACCGCATTGATTGAATTGTTATTATTATTATTGTTAAGGTTTAGAATTCGGGTAGATAGCATCATCCGGGCCCGATGCATAAAGTATCTTGCATCTATGGCAAGGACGTTCGAGACGAGCTCCGTCCTTGGACCCGTGAGGGATTAGCTATCCCAACCGGTAGGCCCCGCAATCTTGGGTGAGGGTGGCGGTCGTTAAATGCCCCAACGGTCGGGATGATGACTTGGCATTGCCTCGTCCCGGCAGTCGGCACGCGTCCTCGGCGTGTTCGGCCGTAGCCCTTGATTGCCACTGTTAGGGCAAGGACCGCTTCGGTGTAAGCCTACCACGACCGGTTCCTTAGCCTCAAAGTGCGGTGGTTCAGTGACATAGTTCACGTGTCGTGTCTCACACCCCTATGTCGGTGACACCGATCCGAGATTTAGTTAGGCATGGTGATCAACTCGGGCGGCTTGCCACTAGACCCGCACCCCCGAGTTTGCGGTAGCATGCGGTGCGCGCTTACGCTCATTACACGGCGCCATCGAGAGCTCCTCGGGATCTTGAGCCGATGCACCTTTCGTGTCGACGATGAGTCGGTGAGGCCGGACTTGTTCCCGTGATAGCGCGTTTAGTGTGTTGTGGTATTTCCGGACTAAGACCACGAGTTGGCATCCGAGGTCCAAGTGTGGACTTAGCTATGTGCTCCGCTCTGTGTTTGTACTCATAGCTTGCATACATTCTTCTAGATGATCATGTATATCGTATTGTACCCCCGGTTGGGGATTCTTCTGGGTAATTCGTTACTCACCCTTATTCTCGTGGCTTTCCACAGGTAATCAAGGCGGGAGACAGGATGGTGAAGGAGGAGCCGTGATCATGGAATCCTGCCATCATCTCGACTATTTTATTTTATCATGACTCTTCACTTTTTGTTATTTCCCCAAATGCATGTAGACGGGCACAGAGCCCCGTGGATGTTTTCTTACGTTTTATGGATTCCAAATATTTGTACTTGTGGATTGTTTTAATGGTTTAAATAAATCTCTCGATCGTAGTATGCTTTTAGAAATGTATGCTTTGGTTGCTTTGAATGTTTCTGCTTTTTACTTGGGATCCAAATGTATTTTTCATAATGTCTTTTATTTTCACTACATGCATTGGGGTAAAGGCCCATTTAGAGCCCCTTTTTAGGTCGGGTCTTTACACCTACTGCTCGTGAGGCCGAGGTGTGCCGCCTTCTGTCTTTATTTTGTTCATCGGATGGTGGTGGAAGTCCCTTGTGAGAGGTGGACTAGCGAGTCTCCACCACGCCGCCCGATTGTTTGGCAAGTTGCCGTGTTAGTGGCTTGAGGCGGATGAAGGGTCATCTTTGCCCCCTTGCGAGCTCCGCTCTTTGTTGTTTAACAAACACTTCCTCGGATGTGGATTTGGTAGTAGTAGCACTTGAGGTGCATTGGTTGGTGTGCCACTTTGGCGCTAAGTCCAGTTCGAGCTTGAGTTTGGCTTGGGCATAGCAGATGGTTTTATGCCGTTCGGAGTTCAACGTACTCCTTTAGCCTTGGATCTGTTTATGGCAGTTGCACCCGTTTAGGTCGTGCCAGAGGGCTAGTTCAGTGGTAGTCGATGGACTACAAGCGAAAGGATGCTCGAGAGGAGCCGGAGCCGAAGCCTTTTCCCAGTGTTACTGGAGGTTGAGTAAGTCAGCAGGTTGGCGGTTGGTAATTGTTTGTGGGCGTGATTCTCGCGCTAGTGTTAAGGCCAAGAGATTTTCTTTGTGGTTGGTAGTGCGGTCAACTACCTTCGAGTGTCTTAATGAGGAGAGTTGAGCATTGTAGATGCGAGTTTGGCCCAAAGAGAGGGACCCTAAGTTGGATGCTCATGAGAAGAGCTGGATGCCTATGACGCGAGTTGGATGCCATGAGGCGAGTTGAATGCTTTTGAGGCGAGATGAGCTGATGCCTTGCGAGAGGATTTGGATGCCTTATGGGTAAGCACCCTTGGTAGAGGCTTGGTATAAAGTGAGTTCGGTTTGGCATGGTTATGCCTTGATAAAGCAAGGTTGCCTCAGCTTTGAGCATCGTGTGGAGTTGGAACTTTTGGTGTTCCTTCGGTTGGAGTTCATTTGAAACCGAACAAGAGCGATGGTAGCAAAGCCGCGCAGCTTTTGTTCGCCTTGGCTAAGAGAGTTGTTTGGATCCTTTCCTTGGGTAGAAGCCTTGTTGAGAGGCTGATGTTTGAGTAGGAGGACGACGCGATTCGGTAGCGTTTGGTCCTCTTGTTTCCAAGGTATTGGAGTTGGCCTGCATGGTTGAGATGTTTGGAGAGAGTTGTGCCGTTCGAGCGATTGGGTGTTAGCTCGTTTGTCGCAAGGTGTGTGTCGAGGGTTGCCGAAGAACCCTAGGTTGTGGAGAGCCTCTCCGCAGCTCGGTCGAGCCTGGTAGTGAGTTTCAGGTTGGCAAGCTCGAGCCGTGTGGTTCGTAGCCTCGGTTGAGTTGCTAGCGATCTTGGTAGGCTAGCGAGCCGCTGGTTGTTTGGAGTAGAGTCCGGATTGGTTCCGGTGTGGTGGCAAGTTGATGCTTGGTGTTGACCAAGGTGTGGATTGGAGTTGCTATTGATTAGTTTTGCTCGTGGGGCGAGTGGTTTGTGCCCTGTTGGTTGTTTTCTGTTTCCGGATGTTGAGTTGCCCTTGTTGTTGCCCCGTGAGATTTAGATGTTGTTGCTTTAGTGGAGCAAGACAGTGAGCATTTGTGGAGCTCTTTGTCCTTCGGTTGTCCGCTTTGTAAGAGCCGTTTCCTTCTGGAGTTGTCGATTCCTCCCGTAGCCATGAGTTAATGGTAGAGGTGTTGGCTTGAAGGAAAAGTTTGTTGGTCGCTTGGAAGCGATTGTTTGTCCATTAAGCGAGACTCTTGGATGGTGTTCTAGAGGCTGCAGTAAGGGGTTGTTCTACCTCTTGTGAGTGTTTGGCTAAGATTGGGTTCTCTTGTTGTTTCGAGTGCTAGTTCGGTTCTAGCCGGAAGGCGTTGCCACGAGGTCGTGTTCTTAGTCGATGAGTTGTGGGAGTTGACCCCTCCCTCGGCGATTGAGCAAGTGTTTTTTGTTTTTCGGATTGGAGATCCGATGGGTTGAGATATCCCTTGGGTGTTGCTTCCAAGAGAGTTGGTTGTTTGTGCCTTGGGTTTGAGCAAGTCAGCGAGCTTGTGTGAAGTCCGTTGCCCTTGAGTTTGCTTGCCGGGAATTCGTTTCTGTTATTGTAGGAGTCGACTTAGCTCCGAGTTGTGTTTTTATCGAGTAGCGCGATGCCATCACCCAATGAGAGGGTCCTCGCTTTGTGTTGTTAGCAAGCAAGAGTTGTTTGTCCCCGCAAAGCGCGTGGCCCGCCAGAGAAGAGTTGTTTCGCAAGTTGTTGGTTCTTTGGGGATTGAAGATTTCCCTTTCCTCTAGTCTCTGTGGTGGTTGAGTTGCTCCCTGGATGTCAGCCTCGAGAGTTAGCTTTGAGGTTGTCGTTATCCGCTTTCCTCGTGAGGTTTCGGGAGTGGAGCTTCTGGTTGGAAGTTGAGTTATTCTTAAGCTTAAAGGAGAAGTCCTTTGAGTAGTCGCTTGGATTTCAAGAGTTGAGAGGTAGCTTGGAGGCGAGTGTCGCTCGTTATAAGTTTGGGTTGAGTTCTGCTGAGCAAGCCCTTCTCGGGCTTTGATCCTTGTTGTGCGCTCGCAGTTGGAGTAGCAGAGCCGTTTGAGTGGGTTGGCACAGAGGTGCCATGGCTTTGGTTGGTAAAGCCATTGAGCCGCTTTCCTCAACGTGTTGTGCCGTGAGAGTGCGTGATGGTTTAGTCCTTGCACCCGAGTTTTCCTTGAGAGGAATTTTGGTGGTTTCCTTGCCTAGCGTTGTTTTCTTTGGCCGATTGCTAGTAGATTTGCATGGAAAAGTTTGCTTTCGGCCGTTTGGTTTCGGAATGGAAGGTTCATTGTTTGGCTTGATTTGTTGAAGGGCTAAGTTTGTTTGTTGTCACCGTGAGCTTCTAGAGGAGTTTAGCCAGGCGTGGTGTAAAGTTTCATAGCTTTTGGCCATCCTCGAGTTTCTTTGTGAGTAGCACCGTTTTAGAGTTGGTGCGAGTTGAGGACGTGGTTTGCCGTCTGCTCCTTTGTAGTTCATGTATGCCCACCGGATGGCATTGTGGCCTTGAGTTTTGAGAACCCAAGAGAGTTTTGGTTCTCGAAGAGGGCTTGTGTGTTGGATTTCCCAGCAGCTTGGGACCAGATGTCTGTATTGATGGAGTTTGCCTATAACAACAGATTATCGATCGATTTATCTGGATGGCTCCATTCGAGGCTTTGTATGGTAAGCGTTGTCGGTCCCCGTGTTCGGGAAGAGGTTGGTGATAGAGGCGAGTTTTGGGTCCCGAGTTACTGCGAGCTTGACCAATGGTGCAGTCACGAGAAGATTAGAGCTCGTATGTTGACACTCGGAGAGCAGTAGAAGAGTTACGCCGATGTTCGGCGTCGGATTTGGAGTTTGAGGTTGGTCACATGTGTTCCTTAAAGTTGCTCCGATGCGAGGTGTTTTGAGGTTTGGTAAGCGTGGGAAGTTGAGTCCCCGTTTTGTTGGTCCATTTGAGATCCTAGAGAGGATTGGCGAGTTGCTTACCGGTTAGCCCTACCTCCGTCACTATCGGTGGTGCATAGTGTTTTTCATGTATCGATGTTGAGGCAAGATGTGTGCGGACCCGTCGCACATTGTGGACTTTGAGCCTTTGCACCGAATGAGGATTTGAGCTTCGAGGAGAAGCCGGTGAGGATCCTTGCCTTTGAGACCAAGACGTTGCGTAATCGCGAGATTCGTTTGGTAAAGGTTCGATGGAAGAGTCGTGGTTCTGAGGAAGCCACTTGGGAGCGGGAAGACGAGATGAGATTGCATTACCACGAAATGCTTTTGATCTTAAGGACTTTCGAGGACGAAAGTCATAAAAAGGAGGGAATATTGTAACGACCTGTGTTTTCATCCCGGTTTCCGTATGCCCTAGGGGTAATTTGGTAATTTGGTAGGGCCGTCGGGGCCGTTTGTGTCTTTTCCAGCTTACTAAAATTATTGGATGGATTTATGTAGGTTTTGGAAGGAAATTGTGCCGCAGCTTGGGGTTTGAACCCGGTCTCCTGAAAGCTTGTGGGGATGTGTGCCAATTGAGCCATTAGGTGCTCTTGTTGCTCTTCCCGCATCATTTTATGGTTAGCCTTGGATTTTGGGAGTTTTGGTGCATTTGGTTAAATGAAATAGAAATTAGGTTTGTTCCATCTTCTTCTCCAAAGTGTGTGGCCGTCCAAGCTATTCTCTCCTTTGCCTTGCCGAGTTCTTCATCCTTGCAGCTCCTTGGATCGATCATCATCATTCCGGTAGGTATCGATCTTCCTCTTCTTCTTCTCATCCGTTTGGTGTCTTTGTTTGGCCAAGTGAATAGAAGAGTGTTGTGTGTGTTTGTGTTGATTGCAACCACCGAGAGAAGCCCCACCAAAGCCATCATCGCCGCGACGCCCAACCAGCCCGGCTCACGCCGGATCGCGCCCGATGCGCACCCGAGATCGCCCCTGCCGTCGCACGGATCGCCCTTGCCGACACATCCTCGCCGCGCCCGGATCTCGCCGACAAAGAACCGCCCCACCGCCGCCGACCATCGCCACCCGGCCACGTCACGCCAGATCGCGCGCGCAGCAGCGAGCGCTTGACGCCCGTGGCGCTTTCGCCCGATGTCGCTTGCCGAGCCGCTCGCCCGCCGCGCCCGGACATTCGCGCGCGCGCCTCCCTGCCGGCGGCTCGCCGTGTCCGCGCTCGCGACGCCAGCGCCGTCGTGCGCCGTGCCGCGTGCCGCTCGCCTACCGAAGTCCCGTATGTCCGTGCGCACAACCGCGCCCAGCCGCCCATCCGCACGCGCAGACGCGCGCGCCAATGCGCCGTGCGGTAGCGCAACCAGCGCCCAACCACCAAGTGCCGCCAAAGAACTCCAAGTTCGTGTCGCCGTGCGCGTGAGTGCCCGAGTTGAGCTTGCTCGTTCTATTTTTTTTTAGACGTTTTAGATGTTGATTATTATTGGTTTGCTAGGTTCCCGCCGCTAGCTCGGGATTGTTTCGCGACTTAGGATTTGTGTGTAGAAGCCTCCCGACCAAGGTAAGGATTTCTTACCGGAGTTGTGTGGGCCTCGCGGTATATTTGTGATTGTTGTTTTGTATGCCTGTGTATGATTATTAGCATGTTTAGCCCTAGGTGCTATGTTCAATTCTGATGGCATGAACTCTTGTATTGTTTCTCATGTTAGCCCATGCTAGGTTGTTCCATTCTCGCATGTTCGATATCTGTTCTTGCTTCGTAGTATCATGCTAGGTTCCTTGTATTTGTTGAGCACGTATTGGACCGCATTGAATGAATTGTTATTATTGCTATGGTTTAGAGTTCGGTAGGTAGCATCATCCGGGCGGATGCATAACGTAACTTGCATCCCCGATGCGGACGTGCGAGATGGTACTCGTCCCGATCCCGTTAGGGTTTAGCTAACCCTAACGGCCGCCCCGCAATCTTGGGTGAGGGTGGCGATCGTTAAATGCCCCAACGGTCGGGATGATGACTTGGCATTGCCTCGTCCCGGCGATCGGCACGCCCTCGGCGTGTTCGGCCGTATCCCTTGATTGCCACTGTTAGGGCAAGGACCGCTTCTGTGTAAGCCTACCACGACGGTTCCTTAGCCTCAAAGTGGTGGTACAGTCGACATAGTTCAAGTGTCCGTGTCTCACACCCCTATGTCGGTGACACCGATCCGAGATTTAGTTAGGCATGGTGGATGAACTCGGGCAGCTTGCCACTAGACCCGGCACCCCGAGTTTGCGGTAGCATGCGGTGCGCGCTTACGCTCATTACAACGTCGACCGGAGAGCTCCTCGGGATCTTGAGCCGAGTGCACCTTTCGTGACGATGTGAGAGCAGTGGCCGGGACTTGTTTCCGTATAGGGCGTATAGTGTGTTGTGGTATTTCCGGACTAAGACCCTGAGTTGGCATCCGAGGTCCAAGTGTGGACTTAGCTATGTGCTTCGCTCTGTGTTTATATTCATAGCTTGCACACATTCTTCTAGATGATCATGTATATCGTATTGTACCCTGGTTGGGGATTCTTACTGAGTAATTCGTTACTCACCCTTATTTTGTGGTTTTCCACGGGTAACCAAGGCGCGAGACAGGATGGATGGTCAAGGAGGAGCCGTGTGATCATGGAATCCTGCTTTGTCATCTCTCGACGTTTCTTATGTTATGACTCTTATCGTTATTTTTCCCCGAATGCATGTAGCGGACACGAGCCCTAGGATGTTTTCTCAATGAATTGTGGATTCCACTTTGTTGGAATTTGAGGATGTTTTAAATGTTTTTAATAAAATCTCTGATCGTGAGTAAATCGTTGGAAATGTATTTGTCTGTGAAACAGTGCTTGGAGACAGAGGGACAGTTTGATGAGACTTTATCGTTACAAATGAATCTTGAATGTTTTGTTTTTAATGGGAATCCGAAAATTTTATTTGCATTTTGTCTTTTACTTTGAATACATGCATTGGGGTAAAGGCCTATTTAGAGCCCCTTTTTGGGTCGGGTCTTTACACGAAGTCTGGCTCTAAACTGGAATGAAACTGGTGTACTAACGAACATTAGCCCGGGGGAGCTCTCCGTACTGGCGACTAACGCGTGTGCGCGCACACCGCATGCTGCTGCAACCGACGTAAATGTGGGGGCCTAGGGACAAACTACGCGGGCCAGGTACGCATGCCTAAAGACTCAGAAGCGGTGTCACTGAACACAGTAGTGCCAGGCCCTCGACACTCATCTGTAATACTTGTACCACTGACCTGAAGCTAAGAACCGGCCAAGGTAGGCTTGCACCATTCGTAGGGTTCTGCTCTAGTAGGCTACAAACTAGGCTTATGCCAATGTGGTAGCTAAATCCATATCGGCTGCCGAGGGGAAGCAATGTACGTTATGCTTCGCTCTAACTCCCGACCCGTGGGGACAACGTACGTTATGTCCACTCTCAGCCTCTAGATGATGACAAACCCTACTATTCTAACTACGAGTACAGAAAATTGATTCCTGACTAAACATACATATACAACATCAATCACACATAACCTAGCATGATACTACAAACTTAAAGCATGAATCATAAGCATGCTGGAAGAACAAACCTAGCATGGCACTAACATGTACAAAAGGCAAACATGCTAGCAGGAAATCAAACACAAGCTGTCCTATCCACTATCATGCTCATAAAAGTAAACAGGCATACAAGGCACAATCATGATACATCGCAGGGTCCACACAACCACGGTAAGAAATCCTTACCTGCAAACAAGCAGTAAATAAGTATAACGCTCCTAGAGCTGCAGAACACACAACCTAGCAAAACATACATAGGTACATCAATAACCTAAACTAGCTATCTCTAAACTAAACTCAAAGAAACAAGAACCGGGAAGTTACCCGGTGAACTATACAAGCTCTCGGCCAACCCCTTGGGAAAGTCCAAGGGAACTCTCGGCTAGGGCTTTGCTTCTGGCTTCCTCACAACACCTCATGGAACAAGTTCGGCTTCACCTCAACAGGAAGGAACATAGGTTAGCTTGTCGAGAAAACAAACATCACACTCCCAAACCACACCAACATGCTCTCGGCTAGGGGAAAGAACTCACCTCGGGAGTGTGTGCTCGGCTTGGCTACTGCTCACTGCTACTAGGGTTTGATGCGGTAACTCTCTCGGCTTCAATCGGAGCTTGCAAAACAACGTAGAAACGCTTAGGGAACAACCAACCAGCAACCTTAGGCTCTCGGCCAAATGAAAGAAAACTCACCTTAACAAGAATCGGCTCCAAGAAAGCTTGAGGGAAGGCGCGGCTACAAGGGCTTCACTTGGATGGAGTTTTCGGCAACAACAATTCCAACTAGGGCTTGCGAAAACACCTCTCGGGCAAGCTTCTTGAACTAGGCTTGTGACAATCCAAGGAGAAGAACAAGAGAGTGATCGGCCCTCTCTTGAAAGAAGAAGGAGATGATTCAACAATCCCAAGAATTCCAAAGGGAAGGTCTCGGCTTCAAGAGGAAACAACTTGCTCGATTAGGGTTTGCCCAAGCAATAAGGAAACCAAGTCTCGGCTAGGAAAAAGAAAGGAAAAGGAGATGATTACCTCGGTTCTTGATCTTGATCTTGATCTTGGAGAAACGACAAGAAGATGGAGGGGAAAAGGGGAAGAAGATGCTCTCGGCAAGACAAGCAACCAAGCAAGAGAGAGGAATGGAGAAGGATAAAGTGCTCGGCAAGAGGAGAAGAATGGAGGATGAAATCGGCAAGATGTAAGGGAAGGAAAGTTGGAATCAGCAAGATGGGAGGGGAAAACGTGCGCCAAATTTTAGAAGAAGGAAAAAATACGATTTCTTTCCTTATTTTTACGATTCCTACTCCTGGGCTTTCCCCCATCGAGTCACGGCGGCAGCACAATTCTCTTCTTAAATAATTCTTGTAAATCCAAGCCTCCAAACTCCCTTCCAGGTCAAGGGTTCAAATCCCACAAGCAACACTTTTTTTTTCTCTTATTTATTCTCTACAAAGCAAGCCTCCCAAAGCCTGGCTGGTCACAGGTTCGAATTCCAGCAGCAACATTAATTAATTCCTAATTAATTAGCAACAAAGTTCAACTCCAAGCCACCAGGGTTCGAGTCCTGGCTCGAGCACTTTACTTTTAAATTTTCCTTAATTTTTACATTCAATTGGGATACCTCCAAAACCCTAACAAACATCATAACTCCGGGGAATCGGCAACCAACAAAAATTCAGGTCTCAACGAAAGATAGAAACAGCCCTGGAACCCTAAATATCCACCAGGTCATCCTTAAGAGCAAAATGACCAAAATGCCCTTCAGGGTTAAAAAGCCCTAACGGCCCAACCGATTGTCACAATACTGAACCGAAAGTACCTGGGAAACCGGAACGGAAAACTGGGCCGTTACAATTATTATGTATTATTAATACAATATTATATGCTATTAATATAGTATTTGTGTATTAATACCTATGACTACGATTGCTAATTTTTTTAAACAAAATCTCAATACCTCTTGATCATTGAGTGCACACTGACCAACTGTTCTTGTTGACAATATACAAGACATTTTAATCATAAAATATTGTAGTAATAAGATACTTTACATACCAAGTAAAAAAATACAGTATTAATATAATTTAGAATTACTAATGCATTACACAACTTAATTCATTTGGTCGATACTAGAAAAATAATAATGATTAAAAAATATGTATTTATTTATTAATACATGATTGGAAAATTTTAGATTTTTTTGCAAAAATTAAAATAATCAAGAACAAAAAACTAGCCTATTTCACATAAAATCTCTTTTTATAAAATTCTTATTATAAAATTTTTTACTCACTACAGTATTGGAGAAATTTTGAGGAAATAATTTTGGGTTAGAAATGGAAGTTGAAAAGTGGTCATGATTTTGAAAGATTTATTTATTTTTGAAAATTTAGTGCTTTTTCATTGTGGAGGATATTTTTATAATTTCATAATAAAATAAAATTCTTTAAAGAAAAGGGCGGTTTACTTTTGCTAAAAGTTTAAAATACGAACACGCCTGCAAAAATTTTCTTTATTTGATCCAATACCGTAAAAAGCCCTTTCTTAAATGTAGTCATTTAACAAGTTAACCTTAGCAATTTCTCACCTGTGGGCCGTTTCATGTTATCAAGATTAGATGGTAAAGCCCACCCATCCAACAAATATGGGCTTGAGCTAGGATATAGTGGGCTTTTATTGGGCTTTCTTTTTGTGGGTACAGCCCAACATTAGTTTTCCTTTAACGCTTGCCACCGACTAAGACTGACAATGAAACAAAGAGTTTGTCGGCTAATCTGGAGGTAACAAATTCAGAATCCTATGATTATATTCCTATGATCCTACCACACTAATTGAATGGAGAAAAAAAAAAGCCCTATCACATGCGTCGCTTATTGACGTATATCTTCAATAAGTTGATTGCAGATTTGAACCCTAAATCCCAATAATGATAATGTATTTGAAAAACATTTGAAAATCCAAGTGCACAGATATGCTTACTAATTCTAACTTTTGGTGTATCTTTCATGATACGCTAATTGACTCAAACCGTTAAGAGTGTAAGTGGTTGAGTATCACACTCATACTAAGTTCATCCATCATTTTTATTTTTTTAGGTTGAGTTGATATGAATCTTCTTATCAACCCAACCTAACTTAAGGAATAATCCTTATAAGTTATTAATACGAATTCTAATTTTAAAAAGTGTAAATTAAAATTATAATGATGGAGATTTGTTTTAGATTACAACTTTTTAATTGTCTATTTTAATTATAATATATATTTTTTAAAATATTTCATTGTGGAATTTTAAGTATATTTTTTCATATTCTAATTTTTCTCATGACTCTTGATTTTTGTTAGAGTAATTAAGCATAGGATTGAATGTTATATTTATGTTATAATTATTGTAAGGTTTATTGGACTCATTAGATTAGATTCATGACATATATTTTTTATGATTTATCTTGTGATGGTATAGAGGAACAATACAACCTTCACCAAACCCTTTTTTTTTCTCATTCAATATGAAAACTACTTTTCTTTATGAATGGCTTCTTCCTCTAACTCTCTCAATTTTTTCATAGACTATCTTCTACACTTATTGAAATATATATTGATTTAAGACTATTTTGCAGTACTGATTGAAGATTATTTGTGACATAGATGTATATTATGCACTGATCGAAAACTATCTGCTACACTAATTGAAGTCCTTAACCGCATGAACTTTTTTATATTCTTTTTACTCAACTCTCTTCAATTTTTTTTGTTAGGCACGATTTACCTTTAAAAAGTTGCTATCATAAAAGTTGCTTTGAAAATTTCCTTTATTATACATGAAAAATCTCCCCTAATAAAGAATTAAAAATTTTAAAAATAAAAATAATTCCGGACTTTCCGGTTGATTAGACAAAAATTGCAAATCATGCTTGCCACTCACCTCAAAATTATTTCACTCTTCATAAAAAAAAAAAAAAAAATGGCTTTATTAATTTCGTGGAAATGGTCGGCACAGTCCTGGGCTGAGCAGCCAGGAGAACGCCACTTGGTAATTGGTAATAGTATTGATCAATAATACACCATTTTATTGTCATATCTAAAATCCACCTAAGTTTGATTTTACACACTCACATGAAATAAACAAATAACCTAAAACACAATGCACGATTCGAAATGGCCACTATTTATCTATCTTATTTTACTTTATTTTTAAATCATTCGTGCAATTTTAGATATTTCTTTTTCATGTGTTTTTTGGGTCGTTGGTAAAATAATATATGGTTGGTTGGTAGTAAGTTGAAAAGCAAAAGTATACCTAACTGAATATATATTTTATAATGACTCAACCATATTATAATTAATATATATTATTGATCAAGAAATCGTAATTTCATAAATATGAAGTCATGAATAATAATTCTACGACATCAATAGATAACCATGATAAAAAAGTAAGGAGTTTCAATCTCCCACCTCGATTATTAAACTAAAAAAAATGTAGTTTCAAATTTATTAACCCTAAATATTATCATTATGTTGTACTTAAGAAAACATGTTTTATAGTTTGAAAAAGAAAAGACGTGTGGTCCATTCCTTTTAGTAGCCACCATTAAAAAAAAATAGAAAATAAAAATGAAGGTTTTCAAAATTTTGTCAGATAAGGTCTTGAATTTACTTCCTATTTAGACGAATTAAGGTGCCTCAAAGGCTTTCTTAAAAAAAGAAAAGAAAAAAAAAGTAGCTACATTTGAGTTTTTGTTTTTGTTAAAATGAAGTTATAGAAATCATTTGAGATGGAGTTTGAGAAATAATTTTCAAAACTACTTTAATCTTTTTTTAATCCAAAACTACTTTAATCGTTTATCACATTTGTTACATCAATGAGTACCTTTTATTTTTATAATAAAAACATGTAAAAGAAAAATAATGAATAAAGCAAATAAAAATTTCTACGAATTCAAACTCAATGAAAGTTATTAGTTGAAATGGTAAAATCTACAATTTTCTTTTTTTTAATAATATAATGTTTTAAAGTGCCATTTGAAATTAATCCCATATGCACAAAATTGGTCAAGAAATGTATGTGGATATTGTACTATAAAAAAAGAAAGAAATGTAGGTGGATATAAAATTACATTAAATAAGGAGATTTTTTTTTATGAATAATAATAAAAAAAAAATTAAGTGGATGTCAATTCTTTTTTTGAAAATCAAATATAACAAAAATAGATCCAATCAAATTTAATTGATTTGGGTCAAACCAACAAAATTGAATGTTTCAATTAAGTAAATCAGTAACTTCAATCAAATGAAATTGATGGCTCGATCAATGAAGTTAAACTGATTGAAAAAAATCAATTAAAATTGGTTGAAAACAATAAAACTGAAATATTTTGCTATGTATAAAATATTTTTAAAAAGTTACTAAATCAAAATAACCAAATTTTGCTTTCTACGGAAAATTTCTATAAAAATATAATTTAAGGTCAATAAGGGCTCGTTTGATAACGTTTCTGTTTCATGTTTCTTGTTTCTTAGTTCTTGTTTCTAGTTTCTTGTTTCTTATTTTTTGAGAATAAGAAATAATAATATGTTTGATAATCGTTTCTGATTCTTGTTTCTTAAAAGATATAAAAAACAGAAACAAACTTGTTTGATAACTATTTCTTGTTTCTTGTTTCTTATTTTTCTTGCTTTTTGTTTATATATATATATATATATATATATATATATATATATATATATATATATATATATATGTATGTGTATGTATGTATGTATGTATGTATGTATGTATGTATATATATGTATGTATGTATGTATGTATATATATGTATGTATGTATGTATGTATGTATGTATGTATGTATATGTATATATTTAGGCTTCTAACAAAATATAACATACATTAAAATATGACCATCGAAAGTTTACATTTTCTAGTATAATTAAATCTTTTATAATTAAAAAAATCTTAATATAGAAGTAACCATAAATTTAATATGCTTCTCTCACATAAATTATTTGTCACAAATGACGTGTTTAAAAAATGTTGTGAGTGTAAAATATTAAGGTAGTGTCAGTTGTATATTTTAGTGAACAAATTTTTCATGATACCAAATTTTTTACGGATTCCGAGTGTATTATTAACTTAAATAATAAATAAATACACATATACAAAATTTTCAAATCAACCCATAAATTAAAAATACATAATTCCATTAAAAATATAAACAATAAAATATTACAAAATTTTAAACTAAAAAATAAAATGGTAAAAAAACATACAAAATTAAAAGAATTAAAAATTGCAAAAATGATTTGAAAAAAAAAATGCAAAGTTGGGATTTGAACCATGGACTTGACAAATTCTGGAAAAAAAGTTGAGAACACAACCATCACACCACAAGTTGCATATTGTGACTTTTTTGGAACGCATAATATAAAACTAAAACAATACTAGGTTTCAGAAGAAAAAACAAAGAACGAAACAAGATAAACAAGTTTTGAGAGTTTCTCATTTTTTTCACATAATTTGAGAAACATTTCTTGTATTTTTTGGAACAAGAAACGGGAACAGTTATCAAACAAGACTGTTTCTCAATAAATAAGAAACATGAACAAGAAACAGGAAACGAGAACGTTATCAAACAAGCCCTAAGAGTCTTGCTAGTTTAAATGACATGAAACATAAATTTATTATAATATGTTGTCGACTTTTTTAAGTTCAAGAATAATTAAAAATAGAGAAATTCGAACTCAACAATATTAAGTACGTTTATACTGTTAAAAAATGTATACTTATTAATCAAGAAGTCATAGGTTCTATCTCTCACCTCCTTATTGAACTAAAAAAAATTGAATTCATGAATTTTTTAGTTAGAAACAAACATATGCAAATTGAGCTATTATTTTCGATGTTTTGAATTAAAATAATAATAATAATAGAGAATTTACCATCAGCAGCACATTCTACATCTTGTATTATATTTGTAGCAGATTTTTAAAAATAATTCATTTATAGCATATTTATTGAGTGATAGAACTCAATTTGGATTTCTATCACTGAAAGAAAACTCAAACAGTGATAAAATAAGTTTATCATTGATTGAATTCTATCAATAATAGAACACAACAAGTGATAGAAGTCAATTTGAATTTTTTGTACAAATGAATTATTTTTTATTTTGTGCTATAGATAGAAATATTTTGCCATTTTTTGTTATACATGCAAAATCCCCATAATAATAATATTATTATTAATTAGGAAATGCACCAACTTGAGTTTATTATTTATTTATTTTTTTGACATGACCAACTTGAGTTTATGGAATAATATAATGGTGAAATTAGTGGTAATGGTGAAATTAGTGGCGTGGGCATTAAGGGAAAGGAGTGTAAAAGGAAAAAAGGGTAACCAATTCAATAAGTTGAAAACAATAATAATATTAACAAACCAATTGATCAATTCAATAAATACTAATATTTTTGTAGAGAAACAACCACTAATTAATTAATTTAATTATACTTAGATAAAGTAATTATGATGCTAACCTACAATCTCCGAGTACATTTCATAGTTAACAAATATTTGTTTTGAGAGACATTAATGACGTGAAGTAAGCATAGTTTTGAACTCTAATTCGCAATTAACTATTAATTAACATATACTAGTCGGTAATGCTTCCACTTTGATCTTCATTGTTTGGTTTTCGATTTTGTTGCTTTCTTTGTCAACTTCTATATCGTGGAATTTCACTACAAACAGACCCTAACAGCCACCTCCAGTTTTTAATTATTTATTATTATAATTTTGTAAACGAAATTATTTTTTATTTAAGCACAATGATTCAGTGGAAGAGATGTTTTTTTTAGTTCTACTTAGAACCTTTTAGCGACAAAAATTTCATCCAAAGAGTAGTTGATATGTTGGTTTCATAAATTGAATAACAATCCAATTCAATACTACACAAATTAAAAATAAAATAGTGGCAGGATTGATAATGTTATAAATATCAATATATTAATTTATTTTTTGTTTATATTCGTTAATATCTAAATTAATTTACTATACCTCAATTATTTTTATAAAATAAATTATTTTATCTTTATTAAGCATTTAAATTTTAAAAAAACTTATAAAAAATTAAACATAATAAATTAAAATTTTAACTTTTTAATTTTTCAATACCCTAATTTTAATCGTTAGACGAATTTATTTTGGTTATTTTTTAGTTTGTCATTTCTATTTTTCTTTTGTCAAAACTGTTAAATATAAGGTTATTTTAGACAAAAATCTAAAGGTAATTGCGTATATCTTTTTTTTCTTAAAATAATTGCATACATCGCGTTTCATCGAAGAATGGTAGGTTTGAATTTTCCGATTTAAATATTACTTTTTTTTTTTTAAAAGTATATTTAAATATTATTGCACTAATTAAAAAACCTTTTTCCGAAAACTTTTTAAAAACATTTTAAAAGAAAATTTCCAATAATTTTGATAGAATGTTTGATTATACTATATATATATATATTCATAACTGTCCGAGTCAGCTTGCACACAACTCCACTAATATTACTGGACATATCGTCTGATTCTATAATTTTTGGCCACTTAAGTCGTTCTATGATAATTATGGTTATATTTTTCATGAATACCACACTAAAAAAAACTATGGATTTCTTTTTTTAAAAAAATTCAAATACAACAAAATCTGATTTAGTCAAGTTAAACTAGTAATCATAAAATTTGTGAAATTGATGACTTCTAATCTAATTAAACCGACCAAAAACAATAAAAATTGAAGGTTAAAATACCATTTTGGTCCCTCGACTTTGGAGTTTGTTCCATTTTGATCCTTGGACTTTCAAATGTTCAATTTTGGTCCTTCGATTTTGTTGTTTGTCCAATTTTGGTCAATTGACTTTGTTGCTTGTACAATTATGGTCTCTTAACTTTCAAATGTCTAAATTTAGTCCCTACACTATCGAAAAAGTTAAAAAATGGCCCTTTAGTCAAATAAAATTTTCACACTCTTTAATTACTTTATCTCTCTCTCTTCCATCTTTCATCATTTCTCTTTCTAAAAGTTTTATCCTTCTTAAATCTACCTCTCCCGTCCTCTTTCTTTCTTGTTCTCTTATTCTCTCTTCAATCTATCTCATCAAATTGTTTAACAAGAGACAATTTTTCTAAATAATCATTTTCTTACTTTGATTTGTCACTTTTTGTTTTCAAAATTCATAGTCTATGATCGAACCAAGAAGAAAAAGAAAGAGATAAAAGAAGAAAAAAAAAGCAAAGAGGGGGCACTACTACAATTTGTAGAATAGATGACGGGTTTAAAATTTGGTTTTTAAAAACACGGAGGAAACAATGGCTGGCAAAAATGATCGCTATTGAAAGGTTTTGATGGCGTGCAGTAAAAACACATCGATTGTGCCCGCCATTGATTAAATAGAATCAAAACGCGCAGGCTAGCGCTCTTCCAAAAAAATTTCATTTCCTCTTTCTCGACAGAAACCTCTGAAACCCTCGCCCTCACCCTCTTTCTCTATTCTCACCGACGCCGGCGCTGACTAACCTACCGCCGCGACTAACCCACTACTGCCGACTAACCCTCCTTTCTCTTTGAAGCTCAGAAGGTAAAAAAATTCGAATCTTCTTCAACTTGAGGCATCTGACTTTCACAAATTGGGTAACTCTTTTTTTATCTTATTTCTTTCTTAAATGCATGTTGTAACCTTTCAAATTTCATCATCTTAGGTCACAAATTTCAACATTTTTCAACTTGGGAAGTCTCTTCACAAATTGGTAATTTTATTACTCCCTAACTCTTTTTAGTCTCTTGTTATCTTATTTCTTCACAAATGCATGTTGTTAACCTTTCAAATTTGTGCATTTTCTTAAAGTCAATGTTTGTTTGATTTGATCATTTGATTGAATTGTGCATTTGTTGTTTTGATAACCATTTTCACTTGGAAAGCTCACTTTTGTAATGAAAATGGCAATGAAAACAACAAATGCACAATTTGTATTGTAGCTTGATTCAAAGTTTCCTTCTATTAGCTCAAAATTCTATTGTAGCTTGATTCAATGCATGATTTGAATTCTATACTTTGATTATGGAGTTAGCTAGATTATTTTTCTTTTCTTATTTAAGTTGAGTTATATATGTGACTAGATTCTACTTTGTTTAAAAAAAATTGTAGGTTAAGTTTCTCCTAGTTGACTAGATTTCTAACATGGCTATCGATAAGTCGTGGATGTTTAAGGATCGGATGTCACCGGAATACGGTTTAGGAGTTGAGATATTTATAAGCAATGCAATACGACATTCAAAAGGTTTAAATGTCGTTTGTTGTCCATGTTTGAAATGTGTGAACGCCAAGTACCAAAGTGTGAATGCCATTAGAGACCATTTATTTTTTCATGGGATCGATCAAAGTTTTAATACATGGAATTGGTGTAAGGGACCGACCCGAATGGGGCACTAAATGGGCCCTTACCCCAATGCATGCAATCAAAATAAAGGACATTTAAACAGACATGATTTCGGATTCCAATTAAAACAAAACATTCAAAATAACCCCTTTAAAACCTAACAATTTCCCTGGAACCTGTCCCTGTTTCCAAGCACCTGTTCCAAGATAAATACATTTCCAAAGTATACTCCGATCAGAGATTTCTTAAAATCATTCAAAACATGTCTAAATATAATAATGCTGGAATCCACAACTTATTCAGAAAACATCCTAGGGCTCCGTGCCCGGCTACATGCATTCAGGGGAAAATAAAACATAAAGAGTCATAACACAAAATCAGAGTTTGATGATTGAGCCCCATGATCACAAATGCCTCCTCCTTCACCCATCCCGTCTCGCAACTTGGTTACCCGTGGAAAAACCACGTAAGGGGGTGAGTAACGAATTACTCAAGTAAGAATCCCCAACCGGGTACAATACGATATACATGGTCATCTCGATGAGCGTATGCAAGCTATGAATATAAACACAGAATAGAGCACATAGCTTAGCCCACACTTGGGCCTCGGATGCCAACTCAGGGTCTTAGTCCGGAATAGTATCATCACACAGTCCAATACATGAGTCGCCCTATACGAGAAAGAAGTCCCGGCCTCAGCCTGTCTACTGTCGACGAAAGGTACACTAGCTCACAATCCCGATGAGCTCTCCAGTCGGCGCTGTAATGAGCGTAAGCATGCACCGCATGCTCTTCGCAGACTATGGGGGTGCGGAGTCCGAGGCAAGTCGCCCATATCCAGTCACCACGCCTAACTAAATCTTTGGATCGGTGTCACTGACATAGGGGTGTGAGACCTGGACACGTAAACTATGTCAGCCTGAACCACCGCACCGGGGGCCAAGGAACGGTCGTGGTAGGCTTACACCAGGAAACCGTCCTTGCCTTAACAGGTGGCAATCAGGGGCTACTGCCAAACATGCTGAGGACATGCCGCCTGCCGGGGACGAGGCAATGCCAAGTCATCATCCCGACCGTTGGGGCATTAACAATTGCCACCCTCACCCAAGATTGCAGGGCCTACCGCTTGGGTTAGCTAATCCCTCACGGGGTCCAGGGACGGAATGACTTGCTCGACGTCCCTGCCATGGATGCAAGGTACTTTATGCATCAGGCCCGGATGATGCTATCTACCTGCAATTCTAACCTGCCCTAGCAAACAACAAACAATTCCATAAAATCCAATACGTGCTCAATAAGAATACAACGAGCCTAGCATGATACTATGAAGCAAGGAGCAGATACGAGCATGCTAGAAGGGAACAACCTAGCATGGATTAACATGAAAATTAATCAGGAACAACATGCTAATCGGGAATTCAGAATTGAGTACCTAGCTATACATGTCAATAAACACAAACAAGCAATCAATCAGCAATCACATATAATATCGCAGGGTCCACACAACTCCGGTAAGAAATCCTTACCTTGGTCGGGGACGATTTGACACGAAAACCTAGGTGGCGAACGAACCCGAACTAGCTATCGAGAACCTATCAATCACAACAAAAATCACATAATAGGCCTAAATATAATAAAATAAACAAGGCTCAGCTCGGGAGCAACTCACGAGGAGCGACGAACGCACGAACAGGCAAAGAACGGGTTGGTGGGCGCGTGGCGCGCGCGCGAAACAGGGCGCGCGCGATGCAGGGGTGACACAGAGAGGCTCGGCTGGGGTTCTCGCGCTGGGCCGACTCGGCGAGCAGGGGCTCGAGCGACGCGTTGCGGAGCTGGGCAAGGCGCGCGCGCGGTGTGCGGCGAGGCTCGGCGGCTGGGCTGCTTCTGCGCACGCGAGCTCGGCGAACAGGGGCGAACAGGGGCGAACAGAGGATCGGAGAAAACGAGCTCGATTCCGGGCGATTGGGGAAGATTCGACGCGCGATTTGAAGCTGGACCACTTCCCCTACACTAGCTGCACAAAAACCACACGAATCTCCTCACTCCCACGACCGGCAGAACGAAATCGGAACCAAGGGGAAAGAAATCGGAATTTTCGAAGGAAAGGAAAAAGATGAAGAACTTACCAGCTGCTCGGAGGGAGAATGGGCTTCGAATTGGAGAGGAGGAGCTCGGAATTGGCTGGTCGGCGAGGGAGAAAATCGCGAAGGAACGCAGTCGGTCGGAGAAGAAAATTGCGAAGGAAATGGGGAAGAAGAAGGAGAAGCTCGGGCGATTTTTGCCTTTAAATTAAAACTCACCTCGAACAGGCTTAACATAAAGGTGGCGCGTTTAGAAGCACTAGAGCGCTCAGTGGCTCGATTGGCAGCGCCCCCTGCCTAGCACGCGACACGTCCCTGGTTCGAATCTCACTCGACGGGCTATTTAATTCCTCATTTATTTTTACTCTTTCCCAAGCCCAAATGTCTTCACCAAAAATCCCGATCCTATTCAAATTGACTCATAATTATTCCGGCAATTTTCAATTTCAAAACCGGCCCTGTCGGCCCGACCCAAAATTACCAATATGCCCCTGGGCCTCCCGGGAAGACCGGGATGAAATTTCCGGGCCGTTACAATACTCCCCCCTTATAAGACTTTCGTCCTCGAAAGTCACTTAAGATTGAAACAGCTCGGGATACTGCAATCTCATCGCGTCCTCCCGCTCCCAAGTGGCTTCCTCTGAACTCTGACTCCTCCACTGAACTTTTATCAACCGGATTTCACAATTACGCAGTGTCTTTGTCTCAAAGGCAAGAATCCCCACTGGCTTCTCCTCGAAGCTCAAATCCTCATTCGGCTGCAAAGGCTCAAAATCAACAATGTGCGACGGGTCCGGCACGCACTGTCTCAACATCGAAACATAAAAAAAAAAACACTGTGCACTGCCGACAATGACGGAGGCAAGGCTAATCGATAAGCAACCTTGCCGATCCTCTCCAGAATCTCAAACGGACCAACAAAACGGGGACTCAGCTTCCCACGCTTGCCAAACCTCAAAACACCTCGCATCGGTGCGACCTTTAGGAATACATGTTGACCAACCTCAAACTCCAAATCCCGACGCCGAACATCGGCATAACTCTTCTGTCTGCTCTGAGCTGTCAACATACGAGCTCTAATCTTCTGCACGGCACCATTGGTCAACTGCAGCAATTCGGGACCCAAAACCTGCCTTACACCAACCTCTTCCCAGAACACAGGAGATCGGCAACGCTTACCAAACAAAGCCTCGAATGGAGCCATCTGAATCGTCGACCGATAACTGTTGTTATTTGCAAACTCCATCAGATACAGGTACTGGTCCCAACTGCTCGGGAAATTCAACACACAAGCCCTCGAATCACGGTCAGACACAATCCTCACAGGCACACCGTGATAACGAACAATCTGTTCCAAAAACAACTGCGCCCACTGTTCCACGGTATAAGTGTCTCTACCGGGAATGAAGTGTGCGCTCTTAGCCAATCGGTCGACTATCACCCAAATCTGAGAGAACTTCCTCGGAGTCCTCGGCAAACCAGAAATAAAGTCCATGGAGATCTCTTCCCATTTCCACTGAGGTACACTCAGCGGCTGCAACAAACTAGCTGGTCTCTGCCTGGGTGCCTTCACTTGCTGACAAGTGAGACATCGACTGACAACTCCGCAACATCTCTTTTCATACCCATCCACCAGAATGTCTGCTTAAGATCCTGATACATCTTGGTACCCCCGGGGTGCCAAGCAAATGGAGAATCAGGGCCTCTCGAGCAACTCGCTCGCAATCCTACAACATCCGAACACACAAACCGGCCTCAGACGTCACCACTGTCTGGTGAATACACAAAGTCAAAATCTCCATCAAGACTAACTCACAAACAATCTCTTAAGTGCGGGTCACTCAACCGACTATCAATAATCCGTTGTCAATCGAGCTACTCTCGCAAGAACCTCACCCAACAACACGCAATCTCACCGCTTGAACTCTCTCGTAAATCTGGCCGGGAACTCAACAACACCGCGAGTGCGACGTCTTCCTACTCCAAGCATCACCACAACATTGGCTTTACCTGGATGGTACAAAATCTCGCATCCATAATCCTTCACCAACTCTAACCATCTCCTCTGCCTCTTATTGAATTCCTTCGAGTAAAACAGATACTTGAGGCTCGTGATCGGAAAACATCCGAATCCGCTCACCATACGGTGTAATGCCTCCAAATCTTCAATTACAAACACCACTCCCGCCAACTTCATATCGAGTTGGATAGTTCTGCTCATATGGCTTCAAATGACGGAAGCATAAGAAATGACCTTCCCGTCTTTGCATCAACACACAACCCAACCCGAACTTGGAAGCATCAGAAATCACGAAACCACTGTCCCCTCCGGGATCGCCAACACCGTGCCAAGTCAAACCGGGCTTGAGCCCGCAAAGCTCTCATCACACCTACCGTCCCCAAAAAACTCGACACCCTTCCTCGTCGACGAGTGAGGGGCGAGGCTATGGCGAAAAGTCCTTAACAAACCGACGGCAAAGAAATCGCCAAACCCGAAAAAAACGGCTCCTACGAGCAGACAACCGAAGGACAGAGAGCTCCACATACACTCACCGCCTTGCTCCATTAAAGCGACAAGATCAAAATCTCACGGGGTAGCAACAGGGGTCTACCACGGATTGAACCTCCAAATACCAACGGGGCAACTCTCAACTTTCCTGGAAACAGGAAGACAACCAACAGGGCACGAACCAATCGCCCCACGAGCAAAACTGACTTCAAGCAATTTCAATCCACACCTTGGTCAACACCAAGCATCAACTTGTCACCATAC
Source organism: Sicyos edulis (assembly GCA_036507275.1). Classification (NCBI taxonomy): domain Eukaryota; kingdom Viridiplantae; phylum Streptophyta; class Magnoliopsida; order Cucurbitales; family Cucurbitaceae; genus Sicyos; species Sicyos edulis. The sequence continues at coordinate 16,968,926 of CM071849.1, read as the reverse complement.
CGGAACCAATCCGGACTCTTCTCCAAACAAATTTAACTTGCTAGGCTACCAAGATCGCCAAAGAATTCCCAGAGGCTACAAACTACACGGCTTCAACTTGCCAACTGAAACTCACTACCAGGGCCTGACTGAGCTCTAGAGAGGCTCTCCACAACCTAGGGTTCTTCGACAACCCTCGACACCCACTGCCAACTAACTGCCTACAGCCAATAGCCTGCACAACAACAACTCCTTTTTCCAGCAACACAACCATGCTGGCCAACTCCAACTCCTTGAGAACCAAGAGGACCCGAAACGCTACCGAATGCGTCATCCTCCTACTCAGACCTCAACCACAACATAACTCCTACCCAATGAGGGATCCGAACAACTCTCTCAGTCATGACGATCAGCAAGAAGATCCGCCAACCAAGCTTAGGTCCACTTAACAATCTCACCTAAGCAACAACCTGATACCACGAGCATGGTATCCTTACCACCTCACTAAGCCTTACAACATCCACCTGGAGTCCAACTTTTCCAAAAACTGAGCACCAGATCTCCAAAGCAAACCCTACATGGATCTGACTCTCTCGCCACAGAACGAACCACACAAAACACACTTGTGTGCACAACTCCCAACCTTCATTTTGCGATCCAAGTCTAACAAATGCTTTTCCCAAAAGCCACACTAGCTCCTGGCAGCGATACAACCAATCAACGGAACACCCAAAGTTCCATCTCCGCACGGTGCTCGAAGCTGTGGCAACCTTGCTCTACCAAAGCATAACCATGCCAAACCAAACTTACTTTATACCAAGCCTCTACCAAGGGTGCTTACTCATAAGGCATCCAACTCCTCTCACAAGGCATCCTATTCACCTCATAGGCATCCAACTCATGGTCCCTCAGCTAGACCCAACTTGCTTCTACGATGCTCAACTCTCTTGAGATTTAGGCACTCGAAGGTAGTTGACCGCACTACCAACCACAAGGATCTCTTGTCCTTAACACTAGCGTGAGATGCACGCGCACTAACACTTACCAACCGTCAACCTGCTTGACTTACTCAACCTCCAGTAACACTGGGAAAAGGCTCCGGCTCCTCTCGAACATCCTTTCGCTTGAAGTCTCTCGATTACCACAGAACTAGCCCTTTTTCACGACCTACACAGGTGCAACTACCATAAATGGATCCAAGGCTAAAGAAGTGCGCTAAACTCCGAACGGCATAGAACCATCAGCTATGCCCATGCCAAACTCAGGTCTGAACCAGATTTGGTGCCAAAGCGGCACACCAACCAATGCACCTCAAGTGCCACTACTACCAAATCCACATCTTACTATAACGGGGCCAACAAGGTCACAACCTCAAGTGACACGAACTCTGGCTAGGCATACAAGGGCTCAACTCCAACAACCATGCCTAAGGCATCTCATCAAGCTGAAGGCTCACAGCCTACTCTTGCATCTCCACATGATGCTCAACAAACTCGGCCGCTCTCTCTCAACATGCAGCAACTAACCCTACTCTAATGCTTACCAAAAGAAGAGTGTTCACTTCTATCAAACCACTGAGGAAACCACTAACGGATCCAGTCCGTAGGGAACATTGCGTGCTGCACCCTTAACTACAGGGTTCCGGCTTACTGGTTGCAAACAACAACACTTTAAAGAAGCACAAAGATGCCTCATCAACCTCCTCGAGGCTACCAACTTTGCAACCACTTTCTGGGCAACCAAATAGTCTAACAAGGCTCAAGATCAACACTTGAGCTACCCAGGCTATGCACACGGGGACCTGCTCCACAAACATCCACATCAGCACATCCACAGCTAACTTCTCTCTTGGAGTGGCAGTCCAAGGCAAGCACCTCCACCCTCTCACTAGGGGAAAACCATCAATCGGGCCCACAGCTTGGCCTATGGGAGTCCAATCTCTACCTCCTCTGAACGATGTCTCGTGGCATCTGAACCTACCTGGATACCACAACAAGCCACAACATACATCACACACGGCGGGAAGTTGGCATGATGGCGCTCTAAACCCAAACCAATAACGAGTCAGAACCTGCTCGTCTCCGCTCCACAACACTACACAAGGCATACACTCGATGACAAATATTGTAAATTCTTAACCCTTTTTCAACAACAAATAGTAAACTTAGGCGTACCTGATGACTGTCGGAGTGCTAGTGATCATGGGAAAACGACCTACAACAAAAGGTCAAACGACAGAATTTATGACTCTGAGCTCTGATACCAACTGTAAGGGACCGACCCAAATGGGGCACTAAATGGGCCCTTACCCCAATGCATGCAATCAAAATAAAGGACATTTAAACATACATGATTTCGGATTCCAATTAAAACAAAACATTCAAAATAACCCCTTTAAAAACTAAACAATTTCCCTGGAACCTGTCCCTGTTTCCAAGCACCTGTTCCAAGATAAATACATTTCCAAAGTATACTCCGATTAGAGATTTCTTAAAATCATTCAAAACATGTCTAAATATAATAATGCTGGAATCCACAACATATTCAGAAAACATCCTAGGGCTCATGTCTGCCACATGCATTCAGGGAAAATAAAACATAAAGAGTCATAACACAAAATCGAGTTTGATGATTGAGCCCCATGATCACAGCTTCTCCTTCAGCCATCCTGTCTCGCAACTTGGTTACCTGTGGAAAAACCACAGTAAGGGTGAGTAACGAATTACTCAGTAAGAATCCCCAACCGGGGTACAATACGATATACATGGTCATCTCGATGAGCGTATGCAAGCTATGAATATAAACACGAGAATAGAGCACATAGCTTAGCCCACACTTGGGCCTCGGATGCCAACTCGTGGTCTTAGTCCGGAATAGTATCATCACACACCCAATACATGAGTCGCCTCTATACGAAAACAAGTCCCGCCTCACTGCTCTATCATCGTCGACGAAAGGTACACTGCTCACAATCCCGAGGAGCTCTCCATCGGCGCAGAATGAGCGTAAGCATGCACCGCGTGCTCACCGCAGAACTATGGGGGTTGCCGTCCGAGGCAAGTCGCCCATATCCAATCCACCACGCCTAACTAAATCTTTGGATCGGTGTCACCGACATAGGGTGTGAGACTCGACACGTAAACTATGTCACTGAACCACCGCACCGGGGCCAAGGAACGGTCGTGGTAGGCTTACACCAGAAACCGCTATTGCCTTAACAGTGGCAATTAGGGGCTACCGCCAAACATGCCGAGGACATGCCGGGCCGCCGGGGCGAGGCAATGCCAAGTCATCATCCCGACCGCTGGGGCATTAACAACCGCCACCCTCACCCAAGATTGCGGGGCCTACCGCTTGGGTTAGCTAATCCTCACGGGGTCCAGGGACGAATGACTTGCTCGACGTCCCCGCCATGGATGCAAGGTACTTTATGCATCGGGCCCGGATGATGCTATCTACCTGCAATTCTAACCTGAGCAAACAGCAAACAATTCCATAAAATCCAATACGTGCTCAATAAGAATACAACGAGCCTAGCATGATACTATGAAGCAAGGAGCAGATACGAGCATGCTAGAAGGGAACAACCTAGCATGGATTAACATGAGAATTAATCAGAACAACATGCTAATCGGGAATTCGAAATTGAGTACCTAGCTATACATGTCAATAAACACAAACAAGCAATCAATCAGCAATCACATATAATATCGCAGGGTCCACACAACTCCGGTAAGAAATCCTTACCTTGGTCGGGGACGATTTGACACGAAAACCTAGGTGGCGCACGAACCCGAACTAGCTATCGAGAACCTATCAATCATAACAAAAATCACACAATAGGCCTAAATATAATAAAATAAACAAGGCTCAGCTCGGGAGCAACTCACGAGGCGCGACGAACGCATTTAACGGGCGATTGCATGAACGGGCAGCAAACGGGCCGGGCCGGGCGCTACTGGGGCTCATGAATGGGCGAGCCGCGCGCGAGGTGGCGCGCGCGTGCGCGCGCGAAACAGGGCGCGTGCGAGCGTCACGAGGGCGACACGGAGAGGCTCGGCTGGGGCGCTCGCGCTGGCACGACTCGGCGAGCAGGGGCTCGAGCGACGCGTTGCGGAGCTGGGCGAGGCGTGCGCGCGGTGTGCGGCGAGGCTCGACGGCTGGGCTGCTTCTGCGCACGTGAGCTCGGCGAACAGGGGCGAACAGAGGATCGGAGAAAACGAGCTCGATTCCGGGCGATTGGGGAAGATTCGACGCGCGATTTGAAGCTGGACCACTTCCCCTACACTAGCTGCACAAAAACCACACGAATCTCCTCACTCCCACTACACGCGTAACGAAATCGGAACCAAGGGTAAAGAAATCGGATTTTTCGAAGGAAAAGAAGAAGAGGAAGAACTTACCAGCTGCTCGGAGGGAGAATGGGCTTCGAATTGGAGAGGAGGAGCTCGGAATTGGCTGGTCGGCGAGGGAGAAAATCGCGAAGGAACGCAGTCGGTCGGAGAAGAAAATCGCGAAGGAAATGGGGAAGAAGAAGGAGAAGCTCGGGCGATTTTTGCCTTTAAATTAAAACTCACCTCGAACAGGCTTAACATAAAGGTGGCGCATGTAGAAGCACAAGAGCGCTCAGTGGCTCGATTGGCAGCGCTCCCTGCCTAGCACGCGACATGTCCCTGGTTTGAATCTCACTCGACGCGCTATTTAATTCCTCATTTATTTTTACTCTTTCCCAAGCATAAATGCCTTCACCAAAAATCCCGATCCTATTCAAATTGACTCATAATTATTCTGGCAATTTTCAATTTCAAAACCGGCCCTGTCGGCCCGACCCAAAATTACCAAAATGCCCCTGGGCCTCCCGGGAAGACCGGGATGAAATTTCCGGGCCGTTACAATTGGCATGGAGAATCAGTATCGAAGACAAGAAACATGGAAAGTTTTCCAATAGATGATGAAAATTTGGATGACCTAGATGACCCAATAGAGATGTTTGAGGCTGCACAAAATTACTTTAACGAAAATTCTCCTATATTTGAGGAAGCTTTAGAGGATGCCAAGAAACCATTATACCCTAATTGTAAATATTTTACCAAGATATCAACGTTGATTAAACTTTTTAATTTGAAAGCAAAGCATGGATGGAGCCATAAAAGCTTCTCAGAGCTGTTACAATTCTTGACCGCTTTATTGCCTAGTCCTAATGAAATTCCGATATCTATCTATTATGCGAAAAGATACCTAGGTACCTTAGGAATGAAGTATGAAAAGATTCATGCGTGCATCAATGACTGTTGTTTGTATCGAAAAAAACTTGTCGATGCAGAACTGTGTCCTACATGTGGAACATCGAGTTGGAAGATTAAGAAGAATATGAAAGGAGTGAAAAATATTCCAGAAAAAGTCATGTGGTATTTCTCTCCTATTCCAAGATTTGAACGAATGTTTCGAAGTAAAGAAACTTCAAAATTATTGACGTGGCATGTGACGGACCGCGAGGTTGATGCGTGTATACGACATCCAGCCGAGACACTGTCATGGAAACAAATTGACGAAAGGTGGCCTGATTTTAGTTTAGAAACGAGGAACCTTCGTCTAGTCCTATCAACAGATGGAGTCAATCCTCACGGTGACCAAAGTACTAGATATAGTTATTGGCCAGTTATGTTGGTGACTTACAATCTACCTTCATGGTTGTGCATGAAGCGTAAGTTCTTGATGCTAACTTCATTAATCTCAGGACCCAAACAACCTGGAAATGACATAGATGTCTATTTAAGTCCATTAGTCGATGATCTGAAAATGTTATGAAACACGGGCATTGAATGTTTTGACGCACATAGGCAAGAACGTTTCACCCTGAAAGCTATTTTGTTGTAGACCATTAATGATTTTTTAGCATATGGTAACCTATGTGGGTGTACGATCAAAGGTTATAAAGCATGTCTGATTTGTGAGGAGAAAACATCATCAATATTTTTACCCATAGGAGGGAAGAATGTATTTCTCGGACATCGAAAATATCTACCAATGGGGCACACATTTAGAAGACAAAAAAAAAAGCATTCAATGGAGAACAAGAATTTGGAGTCGCCCCTAAACCGCTAAGTGGTGAAGAGATTCTGACATAATTAAATAGTCTTCAATTTACATATGGCAAGGGATCACAACAGCGCCCTACAGACTCTTATTGGAAGAAAAAATCGATCTATTTCGAATTGGAGTATTGGAAACATTTTCACGTGCATCATTGTTTAGATGTCATGCACATTGAGAAGAACGTGTGTTCCAATATTATTGGAACCCTACTTGACATTCCTGGCAAAACAAAAGTTGGAATAAAAACTCATGAAGACTTAGCTAAATTAAGACCTGAGTTAGCCCCAATTAAGAAGGGGGACAAAAAGATATTCTTGCCTCCAGCATGTTACACACTATCGAGAAAAGAGAAGATGAGTGTGTGTAGGAGCTTATCTGAAGTTAAAATGTATTTTTAATTGAAGAATACATTTCAATGAATGTACACTAACTATAATTTATTATTTCTTTAAAGGGTATGCCATGTGAGCTTGTTGTTGAATATGAAGGTCCAGTTGTTGTCGTTGGTACCGTGTTTGAATCGAGTGGTTCATCCAATATGGTACACGGTCATCTCTTAGGGAAACACAACGTTCGCGTCTCGGTCGATATGGTCTTTACAGGCAATGCTGACTTAGACCTACCAATTCCCATAAACGAGAAACTTCAATTCCTTGGACAAGCTGTTAAATCTTTTGTGTCATGGCCAAGATCATTGATCGGGACACCTACAACATCCAAGAAGGTATATAATTGCACATTGTACCTTTTTAATTTAGTGATTAATGATTCATGCTAATAATAGAATGTTTATTGACATGATAGGCGCACTATGAACCGAAGAAAACCACTAGTAAGAAGGATGTATCAGATTCACACTCGCCAATCAAACACATCGTTCCAAACATCATCGAGGATGCTACATACTTATGTTTGAAACTAAACTGGGGTGTTGGTGGCATAGCTTGTATATACAATTCCAAGAAAATTGTTAGGTAGTGCAAATACCTGTAGCAATCTTTTTTTCTTCCTCAAGATGACATTTTGGAATATTGTAGTATGGAAGAAATAGGCTATCCTCTCGTATTTTGTAACATCTGGTAAGTTCCCATTGTTTTTTGCAACTATTATTTGTTTGTCTGGTTTAATAACGTCTAAACAATCGATTTCAGTTACTTATGGTCCACTTGCGATGAAGAGACGCTGGATAACTACTTACTAATAGATGGTAGTGAGTTTGCATCGGCTTTTACTAATAAGAATGAAGAAGCCCGGGTTTCAATTATAGCCAATAGGTTAGACGAGTTGACTAATCTTAATCAACGAGTTTTCTTTCCCTTCAATAGCTGGTACGTGTTCCAAATTTTGCATTTTTTATACCCTATATTAATTATGTCTATACCAGTATTTGTATATTCGTTAGATTGTATAGGAACCACTGGATTTTGACCATCATAATTCCAGCTGAAAATACATTGTATGCATTCAACTCGCTCGGTCAAAACCCATTCAACAAGACTTTAGTTCGTACCATCAATCAGTAAGTTTCTAAATTAATGAACTTTGGAACTTCGAATTTATTTTATCAATTTGAATTACAACTTTCACCTTCATTAATATAGTGCCTACCGAGTATGGCAATTGAGACACAAGTCGAATGCCGTAAAATTAAAATGGAAAATTGTGAAGGCAAACTTGATTCCATATTCTTTTAATAATTTTTTGGTCATTTTTTGTCATTATTATTTATATATATGTATCATACTAATTAAGTATGTAACTATTTTGTTTTACTAGTGCCCTGAACAAGGTAGTGGAACAATATTATGTGGATTCTACGTCCAACTGTTCATGCGGAAGATGATATACAACACATCCATGCACGTATCGAAACTTGTAAGTTTTGTTTTATACATTTTGTTTAGATAAAATCATGTATATAAGATACACTAGCTAATTGGGTGTTCTTAATTATATGTCTTCAAATTTGTAGTACATCGCCGGTCCGACCACATTCACTCAAGCCAAGATTGATGAGGTACGAGTAGAATGAGCCGAATTCATAGGTAGACATTTGGTGCAGAATTAGTGTATGTAGTTTAGTTTTTTGTTTAGATCTTTGTTTAGGTATATTGAAGATCGTTGTAGTCTAGTTATTTGTTTAGATCTTTGTTTAGAAAAGAAACAAAGTTGTTTAGGTATGGAGAAAGAATGAGTTACTCTGACTGAACTGAATTTTGTATTATGCATTATATATAGGTAATTGTTGAATATAGCAGGTACTGAATTTTTTGGGAATCACATTATTGTGCTGTTATGCTGTCCAAATTTTTGGCACATAATGCAATATTATGTGTAGACAAAGTAAATTAGAAGTTTAGGATTTCATGCAGTCATTAGTGGTCATTAGATATTTTGTAAGAAAAGTTTCATTTGGTACTCAGGGTGGTTAGATATCCTTTGAAGACATTAATTCTATTTTTTTTTTATAAAGTAGAATGACTTTTAGTGGCGGGCACAATATATATGCCTTTGTGCCTTTTTTTATAATTAAGTGATAACGTATTTTAATGGCGGGCACAAAACAGATGACCATTTTTCAAAAAATAGACCATTTTTCAAAACAAATAACCCAGACCATTTTTCTGGATTTTTTTTTAAAAAAAAAACAAAAGCATTCATGGCGGGCAGGATGCAAGCCATTTGTAAAGTTTACATGGCGGGTGGGCGCGTGCAATGAAATATTTTTTATGGCGGGGACAACGTGCGCTATGAAAACGATTTAATGGCGGTTTTTGCCCGCCATTGATTGTACGCGCGCCATCGTTGTTTTTCGATGTCAGCGGTATTGATGACGGGTTCGCGTCCGCCATTAATGTTATATAATGGCGAGATATGCCCGCCATTAATGTTTGATTTTTACTAGTGCAGAAGAGAGGTGGATTGGAGAGAGGTAAAACTTCTAGTGAGAGAAATTATGAAAAATGGAAGATAGAGAAAATAATTTAAGAGTGAGAAAAATTCATTTGACTAAAAGATCATTTTTAAACATTTTTTGTTTTCAAATTTGGACAAGGAGTAAAGTTGATGGACCAAAATTGGACAAACAACAAAGTCGATGGACTAAAATTAGCATTTGAAAGTTTATGAACCAAAATGAAACAAACCTAAAAGTCAAAGGATCAAAATAATATTTTAACCAAAATTGAAATTTTAGTATACTCGAAATATTTTTAAAATGTTGGTATAATTAAAATACAAATGCTAAAATTTAATATTTATAATAAATTTCCTATTACCAAAAGGGTTATGGGCTTAATGGTTTCGTTTTTCGATAGAAATCTAGTTCAATACTATGATCATGAATTTAATCTTGAGAAAGTGTATTTGGCTACAATATTCTCGGACCACTCCACATTTAATAATAATTCTTTTTTTTAAAACACATTTGATAGTAATTCCTATAACTTTATATGAACAAGAATAATTTATACAAAAAATTATTTAATAATGAAGTTAGATGCGATGAATCTAAGATAACCTGATGTAATGCATAATCGACCATTCAATTAAATCAAAAGTTTGATTTCAAAAAAAAAAAAAAAAACAACGTAAATTCAATGTTTGGACATCGAAATAGCATAAGAAAATATATATAAGAATTAGAAAAGTTAATATGAAAGCTATGTAGGTATCTTTTGTTTGAATTCGGTATCTAGTATCTAAACTATGGACAATAACTAGCTAGCATTGATATGAAAAGACGACTAATAATAAACTGGGGAGAGATCTAAAGACAAAAAAAAAAATATAAGTGTTGAAAAAAACGCTAGTTAAGATGTTTGATGCGAACGAAATTGAAGAATAGTAATAATAAATTTATGTTTGATGAAATAAGAAGGGAAGTGATGTGTTTTTTTTAATAAAAAAATAGATATCAAGTAGTTTTTATTTTATAAATATAATAATCATAATTGAATATATATATATATATATATATATATATATTTTTTTTTTTTTTTTTTTTTTTTATGAAATATTATTTAAAAATAATTATCATTTAACTAGTTTGATTATTTAATAGTGATATTCTTTTTTTAAAATAAAATAAAAACTTAATTAATATATTTTTTTTTTATTACAATAATTGGGGGTGAGGGAGACTCGAACCTAAGACCTCTAAGTCATTAAGTGTACATTAATGCCACTTGAAAACTTAATTAATTTAGCTACATAAATATACTTAATTAATTTAGAGTTCTTTTTCAAAAAAAAAATAATAATTTAGAGTTATTGTATTTCACCAAAATAAAATATACAAATATATGTATTTAGATTATCTCGGAAATAATGTTTTAAAAGAATGCATGCCTTTAGAAAATTTGATGAATAATAAATCAATATTTATTAAGGTTATGATATATATATATTTTTTAAAAACATGGTAAAAATATTGCATTTTAAAAGAAAATATACACATACATAATATAAAATAAATGAATATAAATCAAATAAGTCTATACAAATGTATTAGTTAACAAACACAATTTTAAAATTCATATAAGAGAAAACTTATATCGTCTTAATTTTGATAATTTGTTTTCAAATAAATAAAATATCAAAATATTGTAAGATCAAAAGTAATCCATCAAAATTATATTATTGTGATTATATATATTAGAAGTTTTTAAGCATACCCATAAAAACAAAACTCTACTAGTATGATGTAGAATTTTATTAATATTTTTGTAACAAAAAAAAAAACTTATATGTTCCAATCCTTGTAAACGAAAAAAAAGGTCTTTTTAGCAGACGAAACAAGATTCAAATTGTGACGGAAAGTTACACAAATTATAACTAGCCACCATAGCTCGAAACATGAATAACACATGGTTCAAAGTCATGGTACCTATATAGCTATGTATATGATAGAATTAATTATTTATGAGTTGTCATCATCCATCCACTACTTCTTTTTTGTGGATATATATGAACATTTCTATTAAAAGATATATTATTCATTTATAATTGTTCAAAAAACTATTTTTTATAAGATATACAATTTAATTTTACCAATTTTAGAATTAAAAAAAATTAATAAAAATTAAATTTATAGATAAATAATCATATAGATTGAATGCATCAACTTTTATTCTCCAAAGATTCTCTCAGCCATAAGTGAACTTTATAATTTTTTTCATAAAACCAAAAGAGAGAATTTAAAATTTCTTTTTTTAATTATATTATTAGTTAATTTTCTTTTTTTGTTCAAGTTTAATTCAACACATGATATATATCATTGATCAATATATTTAATTCCCTAATTAAGATTAACTTAGAGTTAAATGTGTAGTTTTATATGAAAAGTGTACCTATAGCCTTACTATGTAAAATATAACTAGTACTCTAACTAGATAATCGACGTATAATAAATAAACCAATACATCGTCCAAAAAAAAAGTAAACATGCATAACCAAAATGTTTATGACATAATTAAGGTCTAAAATATAATCACTAGAATTCTATGTTGACCTAAAAAATTTTAATCTTAGTTTTTAATAAGATATTTATTTACTTTTGACCTAAAGTATGCATACGTGTGACAACAGTGCGATATTTTTAAATTAACAGTCTATTGATGTATTAAATTATTAATGAGAGAATTTGATTGATGCCAACATAAATTGATGTATTAAATTATTAATGAGAGAATTTTTTTTTTTTGTCAAAATAATGAGAGAATTCAATTGATACCAAATTCTCAAAAAAATAAAATAAAAATAATAATAATAATAAAAATAAAAATAAAAATTCAATTGATACCAACATAAATGCGGACAAATGTGAATATTATTGAAACGGAATCGAATATAGAATGTAAATTGATAAATGTAGGAAAGTTTTTTCTTTTGAGCATATGAAAGTTTTAGGTTTAAATGGATAAAATTATTGATTTAGATTTTAACTAACGCAATTCAAGACAAGATTTACACAAAGGGTTTGTGGCACATCGATAACTCCATTGATTGGATTTCAATTCAACTTTTAGAGTTATGAGTTTAATCTTAAAAAATGTTATTCATTCATCTCTTCTTATTTGAGAGTAATAGCTATACCATTTATGTATAATTTGTAGTCTCCTACTTTTGTGTGACCTTGAACTCAACACAAAAAAGAACATAATTCAAAATTTAGAGTTATACATTCATTTCTTATCCTAAAAAAAAAGCTTTTATTGACAATATTTAAGCCATATTTAATAGTTATTTAAGTCTTATTTTATTTTTCCTTTTTTATTTTTGAAATTTAAGTTCATTTTTCTCAAATTTCTTAACATGTATTTCATCATTTCTTAAGAAAAGTATGTGATACTAACCAAATTTAAAAAATAAAAATAAAATTTTGGAGTTACTGTTTTTTGTTTCAAATTTTCGTTTGGTGTTCTTAAAAAAGATATAAATATTTAAATAAGAAAAAAAAAACAATTTTGGTGTAAACTTCAATTTTAAAAATAAAAAAAACTAAAAGCAAAATGGTTATCCAAGTGATTGTTAATGTTTAGTTTTTTAATTTATAAAATTATTTTTATTTTGTATGAATTATTTTTACCCTAATATTGTTTTTTGTGGCCAAAGAAATTTATACACAAAATTAATTTTTATATGGATCATGATCACTATGGATTAAATTATTTTCTTTTTAATTTTCAAGATGTTTTTAAGTATTAGACCTATTAAAAAGGAGACAATAAGAGAAAGAAGTAATACTTATAAGCTAAGTTAAAAACAAAACAAAAAAAAATTATAAGCTTGATTTTTTTTTTTAATAAAATTTGAAAACTCACATATGTGAGGCATGCCAAGTCATTTTATGACCAATTCTTGGCGGGACCCACATCTTGGCCCATTGTTATGGCTATAAATATGGCTGCAAAAAAAGGCCACCCCCCATTATATCAACCAGCTCCGGCGACCTGCAGCCAAAAATGGTAGCTCTCCGATGGAGGAGCAGCGGCAGAAGGTGCGTGCCGATCAAGATGGAGAAGCAGGGCACGTGCATTACCCACTCAGCAGCGACAACTCCCCCATGCGACCGCTGCCGAGTGGGTAGTTCATGTGCCCCTCTTCCCCATCGTGACCACTGCAAACCTTATAACACCATATTCAATTGAGGTAACTTTCGTTTATTTCGTTTTTTATTATAAGTAAAACTCTAACGTCTTATATAATTCAAGAACTATAAACTAAGTTTGAATTTATCTTCCTCTAATTATTATTGGAGAAAAAAACAACACAAATCTAAGATTAAAAATTAGAAAATTCTTTTATCAAAAAAAAAAAAGGAAAGAAAATTCTAAGTTGTTTAAGAATCAAATGAAAATGAGTAGCTAAAAGTTCTCTCAATATATTGGCCTTTGAGCATGATATCTCTTTTCGATTTACTATTTTTAAATTGAATCTACTTTTTTTTTTTACCAAATTTTTTATTAGATTGAATACTTTTAGATTTTGTAGGTTTAGATTTTATAGGTTATATAGTGATATTTTCACATATTTATGATGGGATCCTCATCATATTGTTTTTGCCATTTATCATTAAATCTTTCTTTTCTTTCTTTTTTTTTTAAAAAAATCAAAAGATCATTTAAGCTTAACAAATTATGATATCATACTATATAAGAAGAGTAATAATCTTGTAAAAGGATCTTCTCTCAATTAATTGAAAAAAATTAAAAGAAGATAAAGATGAAAATTCTTTCAATTAATTCAAAGATGTCGAATTACGATTCAGTTAGAATTATTAGAGTCAAAGTGATTAGTCCAATTCGTTGACGAAATCTTATCCACGTCTTGTTGTAATCAAAATTCCAAACCAATCATACCAGCAACGTCCGATTCCTTTTTCTCTTGGTCACTCTCTCGGTTTTTAATTTTTTTTTTCTTTGTTTGTTAAATTATATTTTTTTAGAAAAATCATTTAGAGAAGTGGGACAGTAACTCATTACCTGTTGTTTTTACTCATATTTCATATGAATTGAACTGTATTTTTTTGGCCAAATTTTGAATGGATTTTGAGATGAGAATTCATGTTTTTTAAATATGATATAATAAAGTGGGTATTTCAGAAACATGTATAATCGGTTCATAAATTTAGATTCAACCTAAGCCGACATAATTAGAATCTAACTCAAGGTTGATATACGTTTTATTTTAGTTTTGTTAGGGACAACTAACCATCACAAACCTTTCATGTTGATTTGATATTGTCCGCTTTAGGCATAAGTCTCATGATTTTGCATCAAAGAAGGTGTTGTCCATTCTTTATATATCCAAGATCATTCTCCTAACGAGTAAAACTTACTCACTTTCTAGTAAGGACCTAGTTCATACCTTCCAATACAATGTGAGGATAGTAATATGCCACATAGATAATGCACCTTTAGTCAAATCATCATTTTTAATAAATATTTTGTATATATTTTTTATACACCTATTTGGAACATTATTGTCCCACATATGTTGGTAATTATGGACTAAGTCCTTACTAGGAAGTAAGTTTTTCTCTCTCATAACGTAGCAATATGAGAAACTTTGTTTGCCCAACAACCCAAACAATCCTCCCTTCAAACAAAGTATACCGAGTCTCACCACAACTCCTTTGTTTTACATCGATCGAGCCATACGAGACTCGTCAACTCCTTTGTTCGATATTTGGAGTCTTCCTCCATACCGCCAAGTTAAAAGTTTGGCTCTTATATCATTTGTTAGGAACAACGTGAAGGAATCGTGTCCTAAGACAAATTCTAAAAAATACTAAATATAAATATGAATTATTATGGAGATAATAATTAGCGTATTATAGTAATTAATTAGATACGTGAGAGTGAAATAGTAGAGTGAAACAGCTCACTTGCTTCCGTACTAGCATACGTGAGAGTGAAACAGTTCACTTGCTTCCGTACTAGCATACGTGAGAGTGAAACAGTTCACTCGCTTCCGTACTAGCATACGTGAGAGTGAAATAGTTCGCTCGCTTCCGTACTACATACGTGAGATCGTTTCATTACGGGTGGACTATCTCCTTGCTGCAACGTTCATTCTGGCTTGGGAATCATGCATCAAAGGTTGTAATTCTTTACACTCTACTAAATTCATATAATTGTCATGATGCGATTTTGTGATAGAGGTTAGAAAATTGTTTCCTGAAATTCCGCCTTTTGCATCTATGAATTCCTACACAAAGGACATCTACAAACCCTCAAAATTAATATGATATTTTCCACTTTGGGAATCACCCCTCGTGACTTTATTTTTAGGCATCTCCCAAAATGGACAATGGATGTGTTGTTCCTCTTTATATACCCAAGATTAGTAATGTGGGATACTTTGTATTACCCAACCATCCTTCCCTCTAACAAAGTACACAAAGTCATACTGAGTCTCACCACCATTCCTTTTGTTTTACACTGGGATACCATTCCTCATCAAAGTATACTGAGTCATACGAAACTCCCCAACTCCCTTTTGTTTGATAATGGGAATCTTCCCCCACACTGCCAAGTTAAAAGCTTGGTTCTGATATCATTTGTTTGGGACAACGAATAGCCCAAACCCTCCACATTCCTAAGTAAGGAGAAAGATCTTGGGTATAAGGAGGGAAAAACACCTCCATTGATATGAGACCTTTTGAGAGATGCTTTAAAAAAAAGCCATGAGAAGTGATTCCCAAAGTGGACAATATCATATCAATGTGGGGGTTTGTGGTCAGAGCCAAACAAATGGTCTCATAACCTAGCTCTTAACTTAGCGATATGGGGGAAGACTCCCAATGTAGAACAAAGGAGTTGACGAGTCTCTTATGGCTCAATATACTTTGTTGAAAGGTGATTTTCTGTTGTAGAGCAAAGAGAGTGGTGGTGAAACTCAATATGACTTGGTGTACTTTGTTTGAAGGAAGGATTGTTGGGCAAACAAAATATCTCATATTACTGAGTTAGGAGAATGAAATCTTGAGTATATAAAGAAGGATCCTCCATTGATTTAAAATCTTTTGGGAGATGCCCAAAACAAAGTTGTGTGGGGTGATTTCTAAATTGGACAATATCTCATATCCATGTGGAGGTTTGTGGTTGTTGTTATCTCTAACAAGTTCTAAACTTTCAAATCCTTAATTTTAGTCATTAAAATTATATAAAAAAAAATTGATCCTTTTGATTTTTTAATTAATTTTTCTTAAAAAATTATTGTATTGATTATCTATACATTTTGAATTGTGTTCACATTTTGTGTTAAGTCTAAAAATTGAAATGACCATTGCAGAGTTCAAGAATAAAAAAAACTTAGGACGTCTAAAAATTAAAATGGGATATTCTAAAGCTCGGAACCAAAATGGAACATAACTTTAAAGAACAAAATGATATTTTAACACTTATTAAATTACACAAACAAGTTTTAATTTAAAGTACAGAATTTGTAGTCAACAACATTTGGGTGTAAATTTGAATAATTTCATCTATGCATCATAATATATGTCAATTATATCAATATGTTGAACTTATTTTGGCATAAAATCATAGAAACTAAGATACCCTATATTAGATATTAAATATTATGTTATTCATTTGATTAGATTTATTATATTTAGTATTTGGTTGTTATAATATTTAGGTTAGTTAGGTTTTTCAGATTCAATATCATTGTATAAATATTCATTACCATTGATGAAATAAAATGTTAGTTTTCACTCTTCTAAAATCAAAATGGTATTAGAGTTTAGGGTGTTACTGATATCAAGTTTTTATTTTTCCGTCGCATTATCAATCATCTCTCATGAATCTTCTCCTATACTACATCATTTTCCATGGATTTCTCCCATGAAGCATCATCTCCCATGAATTTCTCTCATGACGCATTATCTGCCATAGATATCTCCCATGACGTTGGGTTCGCTTTATTTGAGTTTATTATTATTGTTATTATTTTATTTTCTTTTTCTTTTTCTATCACGAATGTTTAAGTTGGACTTTCTAATAGTCTAACTTGAGGAGAATGTTAAATATCAGATATTATGTTATTCATTTGGTTATTCAATATCATTGCATAAATATTCGTATGAAATAAAATGTTGGTTTTTACCCTTCCAAAACCAATGCCCTATTTATCAATATTGGGGAACATTTTTATTTTGTTAAGGATAAAGTGTTAAATTATTTTGTTTAAGTAGTTGAAAGACATAAAATATTACATTTATGACTTTAATAAAAGAATAATTTTCAAAATTTTGGAATGAATCAATGGGAAATGATTTACAATCAATTAGAATAGCAGAGTTACCAATGACAAAAGGGTGGAATAGAGTCAATCAAGATCATTGGACCAAAAAAATAAAGAATTTAAACTAGATTAATTAATTAAACTTTTTTCGAAGGCAATAGAAGAATTAATTTACCTAACAAAGGAATTAATAGAATTAATAAATGTAACTAAAAGAAAATGTACTCATGAACTAAAGAGATCCTAGGTTTGAATTTTTCATCCTCAATCGTTGAATAAAAAAAGTAGATATATCGAAAAGTACTAATTTATTATTTAGTAGACTACATATTTTTTAATAATAATAATGGGTGAAGCCACTTAGCAGATGGAGACGTGAGATATCTCAAAAAGGAAACAAAGGAGACGCAAGAAAATGAATACATATAGGCATGGTTTGATAACCATTTTGTTTTTCGTTTTTTGTTTATGAAATTTAAGCCTACAACAACTACTTTACTGTACCGTTTTCCTTATTTGGATATCTACATCTTACCTATACTTAAATAAACTAAACCAAAATTTGTAAACAAAAAAAAAGTAGCTTCCAAAAACTTGTTTATGTTTTTGAAATTTGGTTAGTATTCTCCTACTTTCTTAAGGAAAGATGGATACATTGTAGGAAAGATGGAGCACATGGTAAGAAATTTGAATAGAAATAGGCTTAAATTTCATAAACAAAAAACAAAAAACAAGATGGTTATCAAATGGGACCTTAGTTATAAAACTCATACTTGATTTTTTAAAAGTTTGAAGAATGATTGAAGTCATGACTAAGTATATATTAATGTCGTTATGATTCACAAAACTCTTCACCATCTTGCCAAAAAGTGCAATGAATCAAGAATCGAAAATCCATGTCGATAAGTATGTATTGGTGCCATTATTTTTCAAAAGCCAAAATGCAAGGAGATTAAAAATCGTAGTTGAAATTTTAAAAAAAAACTAAGAGTAGAGGAAGAAATATTGAAAGAGAAATAACGATCAAACTCGTGTATCATTGTGGTTAATTGTTGTCATAGTAGGTAGGCACAACTCTTTCAATAATTATGAACATTGTAAATTGCTGCAATTCATCTCAAGAGCTCGTATTTGGTGTGTATAGATGAGCCAAAAGAGTTAAAAAAAAAAAAAACCCAACTAGAGTGGAGAATATGATGTAAGACTTTTTTTAGTACAATATTAATTATAATTGGATGACTAAGGTCCTGTTTGATAACCATTTGGTTTTTTGTTTTTGGTTTATGAAATTTAAGCTTATTTTTACTCAAATTTTCTATCATGTGCTCCATCTTTCCTACCATGTATCTATATTTCCTTAAGAAAGTGGTGAATACTAACCAAATTTCAAAAACATAAACAAGCTTTTGGAAGTTACTTTTTTTGTTTCCAAAGTTACTTTTTTTGTTTCCAAATTTTGGTTTTGTTTATTAAAATATAGGTAAAATGTGGATATCCAAAGAAGGAAAAATGTATAATAGGAAGTTGTCGTAGGCTTAAATTTCATAAACAAAAAAATAAAAAATAAAATGGTTATCAAACGGAACCTAAGAAATTACATATTCAAATCATAATTCTTATATTGTTAAATTAAAAGATAATGATGAACCAAATTGAAAAAAAGGAAAGAAGACTTAATCCCCTATATCCCA
Source organism: Sicyos edulis (assembly GCA_036507275.1). Taxonomy (NCBI): domain Eukaryota; kingdom Viridiplantae; phylum Streptophyta; class Magnoliopsida; order Cucurbitales; family Cucurbitaceae; genus Sicyos; species Sicyos edulis. The sequence goes on along the minus strand of CM071849.1, from coordinate 16,949,907 downwards.
CTATTTTCGCTTAAATTCAAATAGAAAAATATATGCTTCAACTAGAAGATCAAAACGATCATCACACGTTACTGAACTAAGAAAATAATTAAAATGAATTATATAAGTTGACTTCAGGGTGAAAGTGGACTTTAAGAATTTAAAGGTATGTTTGAGACATCAATTCAATTATTACAAATAATAGGTTATTAGGTTATTATATATTGAAGATGATTTTAAACAGTATTGTGCATGTTATTGTAACACATAGGTGATAATAAACCGTATTTAAAATGAAAATTATTATAAATGAGAACTTCTACTTTATCCATAATATTTTAGAATAGAGCTTTATCGATTAAGTAATTGAATAAAGCATATCGACATTTCATTTTAAAAACATTAAAAATTTTATTGGACTAATGCTATATTTTAGTATTGAATTTTATGTAAAATAATCATTTTCGTTTTTTAATGGAAAAATGTTTAAGTATTTGTTATATTATTTTTTTTTCACAACTAAGCCTAATTAGTATGAATTTGTGTTTGATGTTTATATATATATATATATATATATATATATATATATATATAAATTACGACCATTAAAAAAGTTTGCAATGATGGGTAAAGGTGAAAAGAAAATGGAAAGAGAAAAAAAAGTTAACATCAAACGAAGATATTAATGATGTGAAACGACAATCAAAGATATGTAAAACGAAAGTATGAATTTATTATAAAGAGTAGATCAAACCTAAATTGAATTACAATAATTCAACTCTCATGTACATAAACCACTCCTCAAATTTAGACAGACAATTGTGGTAAGATCTTCAAAATTTTGTTATTTCCAATTAAGGGAGATAGATTGGGAGTGGATAATTAGGATAACAAGCTTTTACTTTGAGCTTTTCTTTGCCAAAATTGGTCATGAAAGGTCCACGAACATCTTAGATTCACCCCCAAGACAAAATTAGACTAATTCAACAGAAATTCTTTCCTTTTGAAAGATCTACTTTGTGAATAAAGTTAAAATTAGACTTGATCTCTTTGATTCCATGAAAGTGATATCTATACAAATGGAACGAAAATTGAGTTTCGATTTCGATGTTGAAAATTCTACAAAGAAAAAGTGAAGGCACGAGCTCTCAACTGCTCCAATTTTCCAACCCAACATCACAACCAAAATAAATTCAAATAGACTTAAAACATACCAAATCTTCTAACCTCTTTTAGCATCTCTCCTTTTTGAACTTGGCTCCTTTCCCTGTAGTGGCAGTCTTCCCCTTCTTCCATGAAGAAACTGAAGAAAAGACATACAAACACATACTTTTCAAGCTCATTCAAATTCAAATCTTACTTTCAAATATTATAGAACTCAAGAACAGTGAACACTGACAATATTTAACCCATGATGGAATATAATTTCACAAAGCTTTTCTTAACCACAAGTGTTTAGAGCTAATTATATAATCAAATCTTCAAACGATCATGCACTATAAGTTTTAATGTAAATCAGTCGCAATAAGCGAAACTAATCCACTTAATTCTAATCAAATCTTCAATCAATCAAATACAACAGACGTGGAATTAATCCACTACATATCCACAGTAGGCATACACTGAAACAGTTGTCGTCCCAACACTAAAGCCAAACGAAAAGGAAAAAGAAAACCAACTAATCAAACTTTTTCCTATAATAAAAGGTCAAAAAGAGGGGCCAAACCCGAGTTGCCTAAATCAAAGTATTAAAGTAAAAAGAAGCAAAGCAAGCAGCAAAAGAGGTAAACTGCAATAGTTTTTTTTTTTAACAAGGGTAACCACGCCCGTCCCTAGGTCAGGTACCGGAGACATCGAAGATACCCTCAAAGTCCAAGTGTTCAGCCACTGCACCACCCCTTGGGGACTGCCATAATTAAGGTAAAAATATAAATAAAAGTAACTTATGTTTGTAATTAACTAGCCTGATATGAACATTATGTAGTATCAACATCATATGCTTGGCAACATTCGCCCGACAAAACTTCGAGCACGAAAAGTCAAATGGATTTTAGCAAATTCAAAAGTGTGAATTTGGTAACAGTGTATTGAGTATTATCATTATCAAATCCTTGTGGAGATCTTCTTTCAAAGATAATGTAGTTTGAAGGTTTTTTGGTTCTCTTTTGCTAGCATAGATTCATGTAATGGCTTGAATTCAACCACTATAAATAAAGACATTCCACCCTCCTAATGTAGCAAAGTGTGTAAGGGCTTGGAATATTAAATAGAGAAATCTTACTTTTTTAGTTGCCAATATGTTAGGTTTATGTAAGGTTCGTCCAGACATGCATAAATTTCACAACAGCTTCCAACTTCCATTAATGGGGCCCAGAAGCTCTTGAAAAGGAGAGGGGGAGTAAGATTCAACAAAGATAACTTAAGAATATTAAAAATAAAATTAAGGTTAAATTACTATTTTCGTCCTATGTTTTGGGTTCATTTCATTTTAGTTTTTCTACTTCAAAAAAATCCTACCATAATAATAATAAAAATAATAAATTTTATGCAATAAAAAATAAAAACACAATGTGCACATTTATTTTTTTTTAAAAAAAGAAAAAATTATCGAGAGAAGACTAATAGCACTTTTGGAACAGTTAACAAGTGCATAATTCTAGTGGCATGATATATTACTTAGCAATGAAGAGGTAACGAATTTAAATCCTTTACCACCAAATGTTATGTTGAATAAAAAAAAAACCTATATATGATATTATTGAAAGAAAGTACATGAACTAAATTTGAACACGTGAAACTATATGTACTAAAATGGAATGAAACCTAAATTCCATGATCAAAATGATTTTTTAACCTAAAATAAAAGTAAAAGCTAAAAAATGATTTCTCTAATCATATTGGACAACTGAAAGCTATATCGCCAAAGCAAAGCTCAGCCTAGTGGTAATTGGTATGTATCCTTGACCTAGTCACAAGTTCAAATCTGCTAATCCATGTTAATGTACTAAAAAACTAAAAGCTATTTTAATTATTTTTCCTTTTCTCACCTAACAAGTTAAAAGCTATGTTGAATCAACTAACTTCAATATCATTTTTTTTATAACCGTGAGTGTCCAAGCTGGACACAGTTTGATTGTTTTCACAAGGAGACTATTTTTAAAACTGCTTTATAAAGTTGTGTTGTAAAAAAGGATTTATACGTCCAAGTTACTATGCTACCTTTTTTTTTTGTTTTTTTATTAAATCGAGAAACGGAAATTGGAACTTCACTTTACTATATTCGGGATAACCATGCCCAAACCTAAGCCAGGCACCGCGACTATTCCTACTATCCATGATTTGTCTTTTGTCATTTCTGGAAATAATAAAACTATTCCTAACTTAAGGGCTATTCTATACACAACTTTACAAATGGACTTTTCAATTACATTTTCATGACTATTTAAAAAAATAATAGTAAAAAGTGGAGAAAAGGTTTTTGAGACTTCCTAAAACCCATCTGCGTGTACAAACAAAACTACCAAACATAGGTTTAACCTTTTAAGTCCTCCTTTTCAGTCCAAATTTAAGAACTAAGCACTCTTCACATCAGTTAAAAAAAGGGAATAGGACACAGCGACGGCCAAATGCGATAGGATACCCATTTACCAAACCCCGACCATACAGTTCCTAGTCTGACTTCCCTGCACGCATGTAACCCAAGGAACTTCAGCTGATTTGATCTAATATCTAGGCACTCCCAAATTTTCCAATTCATTAAAAACAGGCCATTTATTCAAAAACAAATTCATCAAGAATAATACAAGGAGAACGAAGTTCCTTGGCCATATCTTTTTTTATAAACATGAGCGGATCAACTTATGCGCTTCTCAACTATTCTGATTGGACAACCGTTTGACCTTACAACATCTGGTTGTTAAAAAACCTTGTGAGAAATTAACTTTTAAATAGTGATAAGATCAACCCCATCACCTCTTAGTTCCTCTACCACTAAATAAATTCATAATCTAAAGTTCTGTGACCATATCAAATACAAAACAAGAGGTTAACTTTTAGGCACGCAGGATCAGATGATTTTGATTAAAGTTTATCTCAACTAAAATGGTAGAACATATCCTCATCATTCACCACCCACTCCATTGCTCTTTCATACAAAATATGCGATAAATCTAATTGATAACAACCACTAATGAGAAGATGCCAAAATGACATCCATCGCATCTGTATCAGTCGACCATGACATAACTTGATATTAGCAGGTTTATATTAGCTTGGCTCGTGGATCCACATTACTTATTATATTTTAAAGCAGAATAATCAACTAGGATCAAGTAACATGCTTGTTTTCTAGCCAACTAGCAAGAGTTTCCATTATATGCACAGCAAAGGATTTAATGAGTTATCCTTAGAGTAGAGCACATTATTGCAAAAAAAAAAGTAACAAATAATGCCTGAGTGAATCATCTTTAATAAAAACTTATGCGAAAAAATAAAAGGAAGTGCATTATGTTCTATGAAAATGAAGATTTATAATATGGCTCGATGAAAACTGAGCATTGATTTAAGTTTTGACTTACAGTTACACTATCAGATGTTGATTTGCATTATAACTTTGTCCACCCCAGAGGTTGGAGGGTGCGCCCTCTCTTTCATTCAGATAGAAGGTTATGTGCAGTGTCAATCCCTGGTACCACAATTCCAGGAGATATCTCGAACGAAGCCGCCATTGCAATACCTGCCCAGCATAGAAACATTTTCGCACTCCAATCAATCTAAATTAATTAGATGCACGATTATTTGGTTTTAAAAAACCACAATCGCCTCATCTTTTTGTAAATTGTGCAGGGCAGTAACAGCATTTGACCCATAGCTTTTCTCCTCACCTTATCGAGAGGAGGGTGAAACCTAAAAAGGCCGGTCCATTACAGAACAAATTAGAGACCTGTTCAACCATAATCAAGATGACTTCTATGGTCTAAGGACTCCAACATCTGCGAGGGTCAAGTTCCTTCAGACCCCTGCTAAATCTCCTAAAGTAATTTCAAAAATCTTAACAGAAGTTAGTTCATTTCCAGAGTTAAGGAGCAGTATTTCCCAAGCCTTAGGACCTGGCGAAAAGTTCTTGCCAACCATTAACGTGAGCAACTCAAGTGCTTTGGCAACCATGTCCCTTTTGCACAACCAAGAAAGTATCTCACCAAAAGTTGAAATTTGAGGAGGAAAACAACGTTCTAGCATTTCCTCCAATAAGATACAAGCTTCAATCACATCACCATTATTAAATAAACCATTGATCATAATCCTAAAAGTCCGCAAGTTTTCTGCCAGGCCCTTTAGTTGCATCTCACTTCTAAGCTTTCGAGCAGTGCCAAGCTCCCCAGTTTTACACAAAGTTTCCAAGAGAATATTGTAAGTAATCACATCAGGTTTGCACCCCAATTCCTTCATATGTGATAACATTTGAATTCCCGCATCCGGATTACCTTGTTTGCATAATCCATGTACATACACGTTGTATGTATAAATATCAGGAACTAAACCCAACAGAAGCAATTCATCAAAAAGTTCATCTGCCATCTTATAATCCCCATCCGAAATTACCCCATTCAAGACCATAGTATAACAAACAATATCAGGCTTGAAACCATCCGCCTTCATTTTATTCAATATATCAATAGCATCTGAACTCATTCCTCTCCTAACTAAAAGCTTAATAACATTAGAATAATCCACAACATCAGGACAGAATCCTTTTCCCCTCATTTGTTCCAGAAAGCTAAGAATCTCATTGCCAGCAAATTCCTTGTGTTCACACAGCGATGACAATATCAAAGAGCAGATTCCACGATTAAGACCATACCCTTCCGTGATCATATAATCGAAAATCTCCAAAGCATGCCCAACTTTATTAATTTTACACAACGCAGTAATTAGAATCCGAAACGTGGAGTCTTCAAGCCTAATGCCCATAGTCTGACAATTCAATATGACCTCAGGAACAAATCGAAGACTGTCACCATTTTTACAGAGCACAGAAAGTAAAGAATTGAGCGAAAACGTAGAAGGAACGCACCTAAACAAGGGAATCCTGCGAAAAAGAGCTATAGCATCTGGGATCCGGTTGATTCGTCCGTAAATCTTGATGAGGTCTACAAAAATGAGCTCTGGGGTTTGGAATTTCTCGAGGCGTTGGAGGCGATGAAGAACAGGGGGAATGTGGCCGAATTGGGAGGTTCGAGTAAGGGTTTTGAGGAGGAAGTGGTAGGCGTTGGGAGTTGGGTTGCAGCGGTAGGCCTTAAAGGAGGTTATTAGGACGGAGAGAAGGTAGGGTTCGTCGGAATCTGGGTTTTCCGGCGAGGTCGCAGCATGTTTTAGGGTTCGCAGAGCTTCGTCTTCGTTGAAAGTTTGGTGCCATTTGGTTTGGTAAGGTGAAAACGGGCGATTCCTGTGTTTTCTCAGGAAATTGTTGCTCCTCTTCACGCTGCTGCTTGCCATTTTCCAAGGTCATGTACAACAACCTCTTGCTAACACTTACAAAAGTCGACCGTACATAAATTATAAATACATACCGTATTTGGTGAAAAATAAAGCCTTGCTTCCTCATTTTTACTGTATACATTTGATGATGAGTTAACTTTCTAAATCAAATTAAATTATTAAAATTTAAAATTAATTAATATCAAATTGAGAATTTGTTGATTTTTGGTAATTAGTTATTAATCTAAATAATAATTTATTTTGAATATTAATTAAAAGTTAAGGAATTTTCAGAATTTTAGATTAAATTAGCAAAATAAGATTTTGTGATTATTTGATATTATATTCCTTTAAAATTTGAAAATTTGTTTTCTGATTTTGGCTAACTTTGATTAATATTAAAAGTTGGAATAATTTTTGTTTCCATAAAATTTGAAAAAAAAATTCTTAAAATATATAACCGTTTATTATTTATTGTTTCACTCGATCTTGGTTTGTTTAACAATTTGTTGTGTGTTCACCGAGTTTTTAATTAATTTAATAAAAATTAAAAAAACTTTTAATTTAGCAAATTAATCAATAATGAAGATTATTTCCATATTAAATTGTTTAATTGAATCAATGTAATGAAGTGTTACCAATTACAAATTAGCCTATGTGTTAAATTTAATGATTATGAAGGTTTTATGAAATTATTTATTTATTTGTTTTGCGTACTTTTATAATATTTGATATTATTATGTGTGTGGTGACTAGTATGGTTCAGTTAGGATTTTTTTTTAAATCCGATCTGCGTATAAGTATTTTTGTAATTTAAATTTCAGTTATTTAGATTTGTGTATTTTTAAATTCCAAAATTATGTAATCAAATGAAGAATTCAAGAAGTTCAAGAATTGAGATCTCATAGAAGCTCAAGAAGATTATTAGCTAGGTTTAGAAGTCATACTATGATTATGGTTAATTATTGCATTTTATTTTTTTAATAATTTTATACTTTATTTAAGTTTATTTATGTTGTTTTATTTGTTCAATCAACTAAATAAACCAACATAATGAACTTGAGTCCCAATTATAAGTTTGAGTTTAATTGCTTTTCCAAACAAACAAACATTTGATCATTAATAATAAGTTCTATCAAAGCAGGTGTTATTTTTAATCTAAGGATAGTAGCGCAGGTTTAATGAAACTTACATGTTCATGTTTGATTTAACTCAACAAAACTATCAAAAGACAAAGTTTTGAATTTTGAAACAAAGAGATAGAATTAACAACACCAACATAACTAAAAAGTATTAGTATTAGTAGCATTTTGATTTCAGCGTGATGCTAGTTGGAGAAATTCGAGATTAATCAAAAGATCCTCGAATGTCGGTTGGAGAAGGGAAAACCAGTTGGACCCTATGTGTTTAACATGATTGGTCATTTTCAACACATGGAAAGACTGGGATTCTCTTATCCAGAAGAGTTTTCTACCGACATTATCCTTAATCTATTGCATGATGGGTTTAAAAACTTCAGTTTGAACTTTTTCATGCAAGGGGGACAAGCAAACCTGCAAGAGTTGCATGTGATGCTAATTCAGGCTGAAAGAAACATCCCTAACGAATTTGAAAAACATAAGAATGTTCTTATGGTTCAAAAAGGGAAATGGTTCAAGAAAACTGGAGCTGCTAAAAAGGAAAAGGGTAATGGCAAGAAAGTTGCTAATTAATACCACTTCTTCTAAAAAGCCAAAACCCAAACCAAAAGTAGTTGCGGAGCATAACTGTTTCCATTGCAACGGAATTGACCATTGGAAAAGAAATTGACCAAATACTTGGAGAATAAGAAGAATGATACTTCTACTTCAAGTACTTATGTTATAGAGGTAAACTTAGCAATTTCTACTTCTTCATGGGTAGATATTGCATGTGGTACTCACGTTGATAGTAATGTGTAGGGACTAACAAGAAGTAGAAAATTGGCAAAGGGAGAAGTTGTACTACGTGTTGGCAATGGAGCAAAAGTTGTTGCATTGGAAATATGAGTTTTTAGCTTATCTTTGCAGTCTGGCCTAGTTTTGGAACTTAATGACTGTTATTATGTTCCTTCTATTACTAAAAACATTATCTCGATCCCTGTTTTGGATCAAGAAGGATTTTCATTCATAATAAAAAGATGAATTTCTTTCTGTTTATTTGAATGATTTGAATGATTTGTTTCATAAATCAAATGACTCAAACCTTACATACCTATGGCATTGTCGATTAGGCCACATAAGCTTAAAACGCATTGAGAAGCTCCATAAAGATGAAATTCTCAACTCTTTTGATTTCGAATCATTTTATGTATGCAAATATTGTTTGATAGGGAAAATGATAAAGTCTCTTTTCACAAGTTCAAGTGAAACAACCAATGATTTCTTAACTCTCATACACACAGATGTATGTGGACCTATGAGTATTTTGGCCAGAGAATGGTATAATTACTTCATTACTTTTATGGATGATGTAAGCAGATATGAATTTGTTTACCTAATGAAGCAAAAGTCAGAATCGTTTGAAAAGTTAAAACAATTCCAAAATGAAGTAGAAAATCAACTTGGGAAGAAGATTAAAACATTACGATCAGATCGTGGTGAAGAATATTTGACCCAAGAATGCAAAAAATATTTGAAGGATTGTGGAATACTTTCATAATGGACTCCACCAGGAACACCTCAACTGAATGGTGTTTCTAAATGGAGAAATTGAACCCTATTAGATATGGTTCGATCAATGATGAGTCTTGTTGATCTCCTCATTTCCTTCTGGGGTTTCGCACTCGAGATTGCTGCATTCACACTTAACAGAGCTCCATCCAAAGCTGTGGAAAAAACTCCATATGAGATATGGACAGGAAAAGTTCCAAAAATGTCTTTTCTAAGGATATGAGGTTGTGAAACTTATATAAAACGTTTACAATCTGATAAGCTATCACCCAAATCTGACAAGTGTCACTTTGTTGGTTATCCTAAAGAGACAAAAGGGTATTACTTTTTGGTTAAAATACCATTTTGGTCCCTCGACTTTGGAGTTTGTTCCATTTTGGTTCCTTGACTTTCAAATGTCCAATTTTAGTCCCTCAACTTTGTTGTTTGTCCAATTTTGGTCCCTCAACTTTCAAATGTTTTCAAATTTGGTCCTTAGACTATAAAAAAAGTTCAAAAATTGTCCTTTAGTCAAATGAATTTTTTATCACTCCTAAATTATTTTCTCTCTCTTTCATCTTTCATAATTTCTCTCTCTAGAAATTTTACCTCTCTTCAATCTATCTCTCTTCCCTTCTTTTCTTTCTTTTTTTCTTCTTTATTTTCTTTCTTTTTCTTTTTTGTTCCATGGTAGACTATGAATTTTAGAAAACAAAAAGTGACAAATCAAAGTAGGAAAATTATTATTTAGAAAAATTATCTCATGTTAAATAATTTGATGAGATGGATTGAGGAGGAATAAGAGAAAAAAAAGAAGAGAAGAGGATTAGAGATGTGGATTTAAGAGAGATAAAACTTTTAGAAGAGAAATGATGAAAGATGGAAGAGAGAGAAAATAATTTATTTGACGAAAGGACCATTTTTGAACTTTTTTTATAGTCTAGGGACTAAATTTGGACATTTGAAAGTCGATGGACCAAAATTGGACAAATAGCAAAGTCAATGGACCAAAATTGAACAAACTACAAAGTCAAGGGACTAAAAATGGACATTTAAAAGTCTAGGGACCAAAATTAGACAAATAGCAAAGTCAAGGGACTAAAATTGAACAAAATACAAAGTCAAGGGACTAAAAATGGACATTTGAAAGTCTAGGGACCAAAGTGGAACAAACCTCATAGTTGAGGGACCAAAATGGTATTTTAACCTTACTTTTATAACTAAAGAAAAAAAAAGAGTTTGTTGCCCGCAATTGTAAAGACCCGACACTAAAACGGTCATAAATGCCTTTTACTTCAAGATGCAAATTAAAATACAATATATATTTAATTAAAAATTCAAGAAAACATCTTTCATAAATAGTTCAATTCCCAATATGTTCAAATGTAAAGAAAACAGTAAAACAGTTTTAGCCTCTAGCCAGAGTACAATAAAACGATTACAAAATTCCTCAGTTTAAAGTTCCAACATGAAGCCAATAAAATGGAATGGACTAATGCAACGGACTTTCCTCATGATTATTCAGCTCCTCCTCTAGTCACCTCGATGTTGTGCCAAGTTACATGGTGAAAAAACCATAGAAATGGTGAGTACAATTGCACTCAGTAAGGATTCCCCAACCGTGGTACAATACGCAAGACAAATCATCTAGCATCCTAGCATACAAGCAAAACATCAAATACATAAAAGGTAGTCTCAAACAGTAACAGACAACAAGTGTCGAGCAGGGTCAACACGCCACTAGGTTGACTAGACAGAAGGACAACCTAAGTGACCTCAGTCTCTGGAGTGTCTATCTCTAAGACAACAGTAGGTTAGCACTCAACTGGGCTAACTTGGACAACACGCAACTGGGCTTGTCCTTACTATGTCGGGCAGCATGCAACTGGGCTCAACCCTGATAAAGCTCAAACTTGGATGTCAATGGACAGCACGCCACTAGCCTAGTCCTAAAGCATAGTCGGGTGGCACGTAATTGGGCCAAACCCTGGATTGGCAATGCCACTGGGCCAATCTGGATCGACAACGCAACTGGGTCGATCTGGAACTGCACGCAAATGGGCGAGTTCGAAAAGAGGCTCGGGTAGCACACCACTGGGCCAAACCCTGGATCAACTCAAACCTGGAAGATCATAGACTACACGCAACTAGGCAAGTCTTGGACTGCACACAACTAGGCAAGGCCTGAGCCAAACCGAGTTAGCATGCAACTGGGCTGTAACTCGGGACAACCCTAACAGACTCTAACACATACTAGAACAACTAGAGCTAACAGGGTTCAACATCCAACTAGCATTTAGACAATAAAGTATTACACACATACAGAACAGTTAAACGAACAGGAGGATGCATCATCCAACAACATTCTAAGTGCCAAGCCCTAGCAAATAGAACAAACATAATCACTACATTCAAGAAATAGGTCATACATAGCAAAACATAGCATCCAGATAACCTGCACAAGCCTATCCACTAACAATATTTATCATGCAGAACAAACAAACTAGGAGACATCAATGTCGTGCGTAGGGTCCACACAACCCCGACAAGGAACCCTTACCTGAACAGAGGCAAACAACAATAACGATCTCAAGCTGTAGGATCAACATAAGCCACCTAGCAAATAAAATAGCACAACAATTAAGCACCTAAACACATAGACAAACAACAACACAAGTGTAAGGGACCGACCCGAATGGGGCACTAAATGGGCCCTTATCCCAATGCATGCATTCAAAGTAAAGGACATTTAAACAGACACGATTTCGGATTCCAATTAAAACAAAACATTCAAAATAACTCCTTTAAAAACTAGACAATTTCCCTGGAACCTGTCCCTGTTTCCAAGCACTGTTCCAAGATAAATACATTTCCAAAGTTTACTCGATCGAGATTTACTAAAAGCCATTCAAAACCTGTTCAGATACAAAATGCTGGAATCCACAAATATTTACAAACATCCTAGGGCTCCGTGCCCGACTACATGCATTCAGGGAAAAAAAAACACACGAGAGTCATAATACAAAAATCAGAGTTGGAAGATCTGGCCCCATGATCACAGCTCCTCCTTCGTGCATCCTGTCGCAAGACCACGATTACCTCGTGGAAAACCACGAGAATAAGGGTGAGTAACGAATTACTCAAGTAAGAATCCCCAACCGGGTGCGATACGATATACATGGTCATCTCGATGAGCGTATGCAAGCTATGAATATAAACACGTAAGCAGAGCACATAGCTTAGCCCATACTTGGGCCTCGGATGCCAACTCAGGGTCTTAGTCCGGAATAATATCACCACACAGTCCAATATATAAGTCGCCCTATACGAGAAACAAGTCCCGGCCTTAGCCTCGCTTCATCGTCGACGAAAAGGTACACTGCTCACAATCCCGAGGAGCTCTCCAATCGGCTCAGTAATGAGCGTAAGCATGCACCGCGTGCTCTACTGCAGACTATGGGGGTTGTTGTCCGTCCAGAGGCAAGCCGCCCATATCCAGTCACCACGCCTAACTAAATCTTTGGATCGGTGTCACTAACATAGGGGTGTGAGACCTGAGACACGTAAACTATGTCGGCTGAACCACCGCACTTTGGGGGGCCAAGGAACGGTCGTGGTAGGCTTACACCAGAAGCCGCCCTTGCCTTAACAGTGGCAATCGGGGCTCTTGCCAAACATGCCGAGGACATGCCGGCCGCCGGGGGCGAGGCAATGCCAAGTCATCATCCCGACCGCTGGGGCATTTAATACCGCCACCCTCACCCAAGATTGCGGGGCCTACCGCTTGGGTTAGCTAATCCTCACACGGGGTCCAGGGGACGGAATGACTTGCTCGACGTCCCCGCCATGGATGCAAGGTTCTTTATGCATCGTGCCCGATGATGCTATCTACCGCACTTCTAACTTTGCCTAGCAAACAACAAACAATTCCATAAAATCCAATACGTGCTCAATAAGAATACAACGAGCCTAGCATGATACTACGAAGCAAGGAACAGATACGAGCATGCTAGAGAGGAACAACCTAGCATGGATTAACATGAGAATTAAACCAGGAAAATCATGCTAATCGGGAATTCAGAATAGATTACCTAGCTACACATGTCAATAAACACAAACAAGCAGTCAATCAGCAATCACATATAATATCGCAGGGTCCACACAACTCCGGTAAGAAATCCTTACCTTGGTCGGGGACAATTTGACACGAAATCCTAATTTGCGAACGAACCCGAGCTAGCTACCGAGAACCTATCAATCACAACAAAAATCACACAATAGGCCTAAATATAATAAAATAAATTAGGCTCAGCTCAGGAGCAACTCACGAGGCACGACGAACGCACGAACGAGCCGATTGCACGAACGGGGCAGGCTGGGCGAGCTGGGGCGCAGAAATGGCGAATGGCGCGACGCTGCGCGCGACGAATCTTTGGCGGCGAGGCGCCAGACGCGCGCGCGCGCGCGAGTGATGCAGGCGCGAGGACGCAGCGTTAGCGCGGACGCGCGAGCGATCGCGCGCGCGTGGCTCAGCGGAGGCTTTGCTCACACACGGCGACGGCGAGGCGATCTGGCGCGCTCGACGAACAGGGGCGAACAGAGCATCGGAGAGAACGAGCTCGATTCCAGGCGATAGGAGAGGATTCGACGCGAGATTTGTTGCTGGATCACATCCCCTACATTAGCTGCACAAAAACCACACGAATCTCCTCACTCCCACGGCCGGCAGAACGAAATCGGAACCAGGGGAAAGAAATCGGATTTTTTGAAGGAAAGGAAGAAGAGGAAGAACTTACCACCGCTCGGAGGAGAATGGGCTTCGAATTGGAGAGGAGGAGCTCGGAATTAGCCGGGTCGATGATGGAGAAAATCGCGAAGGAACTCAGGTCGGTCGAGGAAGAAAAGAGAAGAAAAAAATCGCGAGGAAGATGAGCTTCTCGGGCGGCCCTGCTTTAAACCAAAACGTGCATCAAACAGGCATATATAGAAGATCGCGCGTTTAGAAGCACAAGAGCGCTCAGTGGCTCGATTGGCAGCGACCCCTGCCTAGCACGCGAAACGCCCCTGGCTCGAAACTCACTCGACGTGCTATTTAATTCCCTATTTATTTTTACCTTTTTCCAAGTCCAAACGTCTTCACCAAAATTCCCGATCCTATTCAAATTGACTCATAATTATTCCGGCAATTTTAAATTTCAAAACCGGCCCTGTCGGCCCGACCCAAAATTACCTAAATGCCCATGGGCCTCTCGGGAAGACCGGGATGAATTTTCCGGGCCGTTACAATACTCCCCCCTTATAAGACTTTCGTCCTCGAAAGTCACTTAAGATTGGAACAGCTCGGGATACTGCAATCTCATCTCATCCTCCCGCTCCCTTGTGGCTTCCTCTGAACTCTGACTCCTCCACTGAATCTTTACCAAACGGATCTCACGATTACGCAATGTCTTGGTCTCAAAGGCAAGGATCCCCACTGGTTTTTCCTCGAAGCTCAACTCCTCATTCAGCTGCAAAGGCTCAAAATCCACAATGTGCGATGGGTCCGGCACATACTGCCTCAACATCGAAACATGAAAAACACTGTGCACTGCTGACAATGACGGAGGTAGGGCCAACCGATAAGCGACTCTGCCAATCCTCTCCAGAATCTCAAATGGACCAACAAAACGGGGACTCAGCTTTCCACACTTGCCAAACCTCAAAACACCTCGCATCGGTGCGACCTTTAGGAATACATGCTGACCAACCTCAAACTCCAAATCCCGACGCCGAACATCGGCGTAACTCTTCTGTCTGCTCTGAGCTGTCAACATACGAGCTCTAATCTTCTACACGGCACCATTGGTCAGCTGCAGCAACTCGGGACCCAAAACCTGCCTATCACCAACCTCTTCCCAAAACACAAGAGATCGGCAACGCTTACCATACAAAGCCTCGAATGGAGCCATCCAATCGCCGATCGATAAATCGTTGTTATATGCAAACTCCATCGATACGAATCATCGGTCCCAAATCGCCCGAAATCCAACACACAAGCCCTCAACATATCTTCGAGAATCTGGTTCACCCTCTCGATCATCCATCGGTGCGAGGGTGAAAAGTCATCTTTGAAGCCGCACTCGATGCCTAAACCCTTCTGGAGCGCTCTCCAGAAACGAGAAGTGAACCTTGAATCACGGCCAGATACGATCCTCACAGGCACACCGTGATAACGAATGATCTGCTCCAAAAACAACTGCGCCCACTGTTCCACGGTATAAGTGTCTCTACCGAGAATGAAGTGTGCGCTCTTAGTCAATCGATCGACTATCACCCAAATCTGAGAGAACTTCCTCGGAGTCCTCGGCAAGCCAGAAATAAAGTCCATGGAGATCTCTTCCCATTTCCACTGAGGTACACTCACGGCCGCAGAATAAACGGGCTGGTCTCTGCTGCGTGCCTTCACTTGCTGACAAGTGAGACATCGACTGACAAACTCCGCAACATCTCTTTTCATACCCATCCACCGTAATGTCTGCTTAAGATCTCGATACATCTTGGTACCCCGGGTGCCAAGCAAACGAGAATCTGTGGGCCTCGAGAGCAACTCGCTCGCAATCCTCCAACATCCGGAACACACAACCGGCCTCAGACGTCATTGCACCGTCTCGTGAATATACAAAGTCAAAATCTCCATCAAGACTAACTCACAAATAATCTTTTAAGTGCGGGGTCACTCACCGACTATCAACAATCCATTGTCTAATCGATGGTCGGATCGCCCACCGAGCCACTCTGGCAGTAACCTCACCTAACAACACTGCAATCTCAGCCCGCTCGAACTCTCTCCGTAATCTGGGCTAGGAGCTCAACAACACCGCGGAGTGCGACGTCTTCCTACTCAGGGCATCGGCTACAACATTGGCTTTACCCGGATGGTACAGAATCTCGCAGTCATAATCTTTTACTAACTCTAACCATCTCCTCTGCCTCATATTCAACTTCTTCTCGAGTAAACAGATACTTGAGGCTCGGTGATCGGTAAACATCCGGATCCGCTCACCATACGGTAATGCCTCCAAATCTTCATTGCAAACACCACTCCTGCCAACTCCATATCGAGAGTCGGATAGTTCTCGCTCATATGGCTTCAAATGACGACGGAAGCATAAGCAATGACCTTCCCGTCTTTGCATCAACACACAACCCAACCCGAACTTGGAAGCATCATCAGAATCACGAAACCACCTGTCCCTTCCGGATCGCCAACACCGTGTTGAAGTCAAATCTGCGCTTGAGCCTGCAAAGCTCTCATCACACTTATCGTTCCCAAATAAACTCGACACCCTTCCTCGCCGACGAGTGAGGGGCGAGGCTATGGCGGAAAGATCCTTAACAAAACCGACGGTAGTAACTCCGCCAAACCCGAGAAAGAAACAGCTCCTACGAGCAAACCACCAAGAAGACGAGAGAGCTCTACCTACACTCACCGCCTTGCTCCACTAAAGCACAAGCTCAAAATCTCACGGGGTAGCAATAGGGGTTCACCACGGACTGAACCTCGAAATACCAACGGGGCAACTCTCAACTTTCCTGGAAATAGGAAAACAACCAACAGGGCACGAACCATTCGCCCCACGAGCAACTGACTTCTAGCAATTCCAATCCACACCTTGGTCAACACCAAGCATCAACTTGTCACCATACCGGAACCAATCCGGACTCTACTCCAAACAAATACTAACTTGCTAGGCTACCAAGATTGCCAGCAATTTCCCCGAGGCTACGAACTACACGGCTCCAGCTTGCCAAATGCAACTCACTACTTGGCCTGACTGAGCTCTAGAGAGGCTCTCCACAACCTAGGGTTCTCCGGAAACCCTCGACACCCACTGCCAACTAACGGACTAACAGCCAACTGCCTGAACCAACAACAACTCCATTTTCCAGCAACACATCCATGCTGGCCAACTCCAACTCCTTGGAAACCAAGAGGACCCGAAACGCTATCGAATGCGTCATCCTCCTACTCAGACGTCCACCACAACATAACTTCTACCCAAGGAAGGATCCGAACAACTCTCTCAGTCATGACGGTCAACAAGAAGATCCGCCAACCAAGCTTAGGTCCACCTAACAAATCTTGCCTAAGCAACAACCTGATATCACGAGCATGGTATCCTTACCATCTCACTAAAGCCTTACAACATCCACCTGGAGTCCAACTTTTCCAAGAACTGAGCACCAGATCCCCAAAACAAACCCTACATGGATCTGACTCTCTCGCCACAGAACGAACCACACAAAACACACTTGTGTGCACAACTCCCAACCTTCATTTAGCGATCCAAGTCTAACAAATGCTTTTCCCAAAATCCACACTAGCTCCTGGCAGAGATACAACCAATCAACGGAACACCCAAAGTTCCATCTCCACACGATGCTCGAAGCTGTGGCAACCTTGCTCCACCAAAGCATAACCACGTCAAACCAAACTTACTTTAAACCAAGCCTCTACCAAGGGTGCTTACCCATAAGGCATCTAACTCCTCTCACAAGGCATCCTACTTACCTCATAGGCATCCAACTCATGGTCCCTCAACTGGACCCAACTTGCTTCTACGATGTTCAACTCTCCTGAGGTTTAGGCACTCGAAGGTAGTTGACCGCACTACCAACCACAAGGATCTCTTGGCCTTAACACTAGCGTGAGATGCACGCGCACTAACACTTACCAACCGCCAACCTGCTTGACTTACTCAACCTCCAGTAACACTGGGAAAAGGCTCCTTTCGAACATCCCTTCGCTTGAAATCTTTCGATTACCACTGAACTAGCCCTTTTTGCACGACCTCCACAGGTGCAACTACCATAAACGGATCCAAGGCTAAAGGAGTGCGCTAAACTCCGAACGACATAGAACCATCTGCTATGCCCATGCCAAACTCAGGCCTGAACCAGATTTAGTGCCAAAGCGGCACACCAACCAATGCACCTCAAGTGCCACTACTACCAAATCCACATCTTACTACCAACGGGGCCACAAGGTCACAACCTCAAGTGACACGAACTCTGGCTCGGCATACAAGGGCTCAACTCCAACAACCATGCCTAAGGCATCTCACCAAGTTGAAGGCTCACAGCTTACTCTTGTATCTCCACATGATGCTCAACAAACTTTGGCCGGCTCTCTCAACATGCAGCAGCTAGCCCTACTCTAAGGCTTACCAAAAGAAGAGGGTTCATTTTTACCAAACAACTGTGGAAACCACCAACGGATCCAGTCCGTAGGGAACACTGCTTGCTGCACCCTTAACTACAGGGTTCCGGCTCACTGGCTGCAAACACAACACTTCACAGAAGCACAAAGATGCCTCATCAACCTCCTCGAGGCTACCAACTTTGCAACCACTCTCTCGGCAACCAATAATCTAACAAGGCTCAAGATCAACACTTGAGCTACCCAGGCTAGTCCACACGGGGACCTGCTCCACAAACATCCACATCAGCACAACCACAGCTAATTTCTCTCTTGGAGTGGCATTCCAAGGCAAAGCACCTCCATCCTCTCACTAGGGGAAAACCATCAACTGGGCCACAGTTGGCCTATGGGAGTCCAAACTCTACCTCCCTCTGGAACGATGTCCTAGGGCATCCGAATCTACCTGGATACCACAACAAGCCACAACATACATCACACACTGGGGGAAGTTGGCATGATGGCGCTCTAAACCCAAACCAATAACGAGTCGAAACTCGCTTCGTCTCCGCTCCACAACATCGCACAAGGCATACACTAGATGATGAGTGTATTGTAAATTCTTAACCCTTTTTCTTACAACAAAAAGCAAACTTAGGCGTACCTGATGACTGTCGGAGTGCTAGTGATCATGGGAAAACGACCTACAACAAAAGGTCAAACTACAGAACTTATGACTCTGAGCTTTGATACCAACTGTAAGGGACCGACCCGAATGGGGAACTAAATGGGCCCTTATCCCAATGCATGCATTCAAAGTAAAGGACATTTAAACAGACACGATTTCGGATTCCAATTAAAACAAAACATTCAAAATAACTTCTTTAAAAACTAGACAATTTCCCGGAACTCGTCCCCTGCTTTCCAAGCACTGCTCCAAGATAAATACATTTCCAAAGTTTACTCGATCGAGATTTACTAAAAGCCATTCAAAACTGTTCGGATACAAAATGCCGGAATCCACAAATATTTACAAACATCCTAGGGCTCCGTGCTGACTACATGCATTCAGTAAAACAAAACACACGAGAGTCATAATACAAAAATCGAGTTGGAAGATGGGCCCCATGATCACAGCTCCTCCTTTCGTGCATCCTGTCGCACCACGACACCTGTGGAAAACCACGAATAAGGGTGAGTAACGAATTACTCAAGAAGAATCCCCAACCGGGTACGATACGATATACATGGTCATCTCGATGAGCGTATGCAAGCTATGAATATAAACACGTAACGAGCACATAGCTTAGCCCATACTTGGGCTTCGGATGCCAACTCGTGGTCTTAGTCCGGAATAATATCACCACACACCCAATATATAAGTCGCCTATACGAGAAACAAGTCCCGCCCTCGGCTTCATCTCATCGTCGACGAAAGGTACACTGCTCACAATCCCGAGGAGCTCTCCAATCGACGTTGTAATGAGCGTAAGCATGCATGCACCGCGTGCTACTGCAGAACTATGGGGGTTGTCGGTCCGAGGCAAGCTGCCCATATCCAGTCACCTCGCCTAACTAAATCTTTGGATCGGTGTCACTGACATAGGGGTGTGAGACCTAGACACGTAAACTATGTCAGCCTGAACCACCGCACCTAGGGCCAAGGAACGATCGTGGTAGGCTTACACCAGGAAGCCGTCCTTGCCTTAACAGGTGGCAATCGTGGGCTACTTGCCAAACATGCCGAGGACATGCCGCCGCCGGGGCGAGGCAATGCCAAGTCATCATCCCGACCGTTGGGGCATTTAACGATCTGCCACCCTCACCCAAGATTGCGGGGCCTACCGCTTGGGTTAGCTAATCCCTCACGGGGTCCAGGGACGGAATGACTTGCTCGACGTCCCTGCCATGGATGCAAGGTTCTTTATGCATCAGTCCCGGATGATGCTATCTACCTGCACTTCTAACCTGCCCTAGCAAACAACAAACAATTCCATAAAATCCAATACGTGCTCAATAAGAATACAACGAGCCTAGCATGATACTACGAAGCAAGGAATGATACGAGCATGCTAGAGAGGAACAACCTAGCATGGATTAACATGAGAATTAAACCAGAAAATCATGCTAATCGGGAATTCGAAATAGATTACCTAGCTACACATGTCAATAAACACAAACAAGCAAATCAATCAAAGAATCACATATAATATCGCAGGGTCCACACAACTCCGGTAAGAAATCCTTACCTTGGTCGGGGACAATTTGACACGAAATCCTAATTTGCGAACGAACCCGAGCTAGCTACCGAGAACCTATCAATCACAACAAAAATCACATAATAGGCCTAAATATAATAAAATAAATGAGGCTCAGCTCAGGAGCAACTCACGAGGCACGACGAACGCACGAACGAGCCGATTGCACGAACGGGGCAGGCTGGGCGAGCTGGGGCGCAGAAATGGGCGAGCTGGGCGCGCTGGGTGCGCACGCTGGGGCGCGAACGCGCGCGGACAGATGCTGGGTGAAGCAGGGGCGCGAGGACGCTGGCGCGCGAGTGATGCAGAGGCGCGAGGACGCGGCGTTGGGCGCGGACGCGCGAGCGATGCGCGGCGTGGCTCGGTGGAGGCTCTGCTTCTGCGCGCGGCGACGGGCGAGGCGATCTGGCGAGCTCGACGAACAGGGGCGAACAGAGCATCGGAGAGAACGAGCTCGATTCCAGGCGATAGGAGAGGATTCGACGCGCGATTTGTTGCTGGATCACATCCCCTACATTAGCTGCACAAAAACCACACGAATCTCCTCACTCCCACGGCCGGCAGAACGAAATCGGAACCAGGGGAAAGAAATCGGATTTTTTGAAGGAAAGGAAGAAGAGGAAGAACTTACCAGCTGCTCGGAGGGAGAATGGGCTTCGAATTGGAGAGGAGGAGCTCGGAATTAGCTGGTCGGTGATGGAGAAAATCGCGAAGGAACTCAGGTCGGTCGAGGAAGAAAAGAGAAGAAAAAAATCGCGAGGAAGATGAGCTTCTCGGGCGGCCCTGCTTTAAACCAAAACTCGCATCAAACAGGCATATATAGAAGATCGCGCGTTTAGAAGCACAAGAGCGCTCAGTGGCTCGAATCTCACTCGACGTGCTATTTAATTCCCTATTTATTTTTACCTTTTTCCAAGCCCAAACGTCTTCACCAAAATTCCCGATCCTATTCAAATTGACTCATAATTATTTCAGCAATTTTAAATTTCAAAACTGGCCTTGTCGGCCCGACTCAAAATTACCAAAATGCCTCTAGGCCTCCCGGGAAGACCGGGATGAATTTTCCGGGCCGTTACAACAAGCCCTCAAGAGTAAGGCTTACCCAACCCGAGAAGGCACAAGGCTCGGCTGCAAGGGCACCAAGCTCGGTGGGAAGGCTGCTCACGGGTGTGGGCAAGCTGGCGCGAGGGCTGCGGCGAAGGCGAAGCTCGCGTGGGCGAGCGGGCTATGCGTGCGAGCGGGGCTGCACAGGCGTGCTGCTGCGAGCGGGTGCGGGGACGCGTGCGCGAGGCTACTCGTAGCTGCGAATGGCGTGCGGCTGGGGACGCTAGAGAAGGGGCGAGGGAGGTTGCAATGGTCGGTTTGGCTCCACGATGGTGTTCCTCGCGTGGGCAAGTAGGCAGGCTAGGAGTCTCGGCTGCTTGCTGCGTGCGACTGTGGCGACGCGATGGAGTTACTCGTCCTCGGTGCTGCTCTCTGCAATGGAGTTTTGTGATTCGTGAGTGGCGAAGCTGGCGGGCAAGAGCTGCGACGTTGCTGGGGGACGTGCGATTGCTTACTTACTGGAGCTCGGTGACAAGGTGCATTGATGGGGCTGCTTGTCTTGGCAAAGGGCGATTGAGCTCGGGGAGATGGAGATGGAGATGTGAATTCGGCCAAGAGTAGGGAGGCTAGGGCCTCCAAGATCAAATGAGGGGGATAGTGGGAATTTTCCCTATTTTTCATTTAATTAATTCCTTGAAAATCTTCCAAATGCCACATGTACAAGGAGGTTTCCCTTTTGAGTCTTGGAAGGCTCACAAATAAATCTTATTTTCTGTTTTAAGACTGAGCAAACTCCAAACCTCTCAACAACAACTCTCGGTCTTGGAACCTGAAACCGAAACACAATTATCACCTCAACACAAGTCTGTAAACAAACCGAAACCCTGAACAATTGCCAAACTACCCCTGAAGGTCAAATGACCAAAATGCCCTTAAAGGCTCAAACAACCCTAACGGCTCAACCAAACAACTGAATAATCAACCGAACGTACCTGGAGAACTGAAATGAAAACCTGGGCCGTTACATCGATGGTGTCTTCTTAGAAGCAAATTTATTTCCAAGAAGATAAGTGAGAGTAAAAGTATATTTCTCGACGAAGTTCGAGAAGAGCAACACACTGATGAGGTGGTGCATTCCATTCACATACCTCTTACTGTCCCACATGGAGATGATCCATGCCAAGTTTCTATATTTAACATAGAAACTTCTCTTGTTGTTCCCCAACGTAGGTCTAGTAGGTCGATAATTCCACCAAAGAAATAAATTGATTTCTTGTTGATGGACAGTTCCGAAATAATGATTTTGGAACATCAATAACCTACTACTTACAAAGAAGCTTTGGAGAGTAAGAATTCCGACAAATGGCTATAAGCCATGAAATTTGAAATTGATTCTATGTATGAAAATCAAGTATGAGACTTGATTGATTTGCCTAATGAAGTGAGACCTATTGGCTGCAAATGGATTTTTAAATTAAAAATCAAGTATCAGTGTTTTTTTTTCCGCAACTTGCAAGTATTATAGGAATACAGAAAGTTCAAATTAGTTTTATTGATGGAAGTCAATCAATTCAATTATTAGTTTAGTCAACTTACCTTCTTTTTTTCCATTTCAGTCATTTGATTTCCTTATTCCGTTTTCAATTTCTTCCACATTTTCTTCTTCTTTTCTCTTATTCTATCTTGTCTTCATTTTCTTTAGCTTCTTTTCCTTCACGCAAAAATATTTAATTGGTAACTTTCAGTCAGTTTATTTGATTGACTATAATGTTTTTCACGTGATCAACTTTAATCATTAACAATTAATTGACTTTAATCAATTAACAAGTACAAGTTTATAACTTAGATCAAGTAAGAAGCAGAAGTAAATCAAAAATCACTTAATTCAAATAAGCAAAAGCACTACAAGTTCATAACTTATTTATTTCAATTAGTCGATAGCTACAACTTAATAACCTAGATCAAGACTACGTTCATAATCAGTTAAAATTATTAATTGTCAACTTTTGTAGTTTTCCATCAAATTTAATTCTATTAGTTCAACTTATAGAAGTCAATCAATTTTTTAAGTGATAAAAGTCAATCATTTTTATAAGTGATAGACATTAGTTTTTTAAGTGATTAAAGTTTATCATTTTTGTAAGTTATAGAAGTCAGTTAGTGAGCTACAAAATAGGGATGATAGTCACACCCATTTCCTTAGTTTGCCATACATATAATTTCTTTGATTTTTATTATACATGCAAAATTTCTTTAAATTTATCATCCCATAAGTATTTGACCAAAAATAATCCATAATGGTTAAAAGGAAAAGTATCATAGACAAGATATTTATAAAGAAAACGACATTGATTAGTTAACTTATAAATGAGGATTGGTCCGCCACCTTATTAATTTATCTGGTTTATTCGTGATTTTATAAAATTTAGAGAAATTATATTGGATTGAAAATAATTATAAATGTAGATAAATTCGAAAATATTTATATTCATAATTATTAATATATTTTAATATTGTATTATACTTATCAATATCAGTTAATATCATACTACTTTAAAGTGTGGCTAAAAGGGAAAATCATTTTTGGACGATGTAACCCTTAAGTCATACTCTAAATTACAAACATGCCATCTATTGGAATATTAAAAAAAATGCAAATAATGTAGAAATATTTACAATATCATTTAGATTTTCATCTATAGAAGATAATATATTTTTATCAAAACTCATCGATTTTATGACTAAATTAGAAGATAAGAGATTTCAACAATCAAATGAAGATATTTTCAATATCATTTAAATTTCCATCATCTTTATAACGTAGAAAATAAAATATTTTTACCAAATCTCATAGATTTTATTTGACATTTTATATTCTAATTAAAACAATAAATTGAATTTTTCAATCCTATAAATAGTTCTCTACATTTTGTTTACAAGAACAGTTTCTGTTTGCTTGAATTTACTTTTCTTTGTTTTATTTTTTATTTTTTATTTTTTATAATAAGTTATCTTATTTTTGTTGAATTTACCTTAACTTTCATCTAATTTTTCTTTTGTTGCAATAATTTTTGTAGGGATCTTTTTTGCATAATTGTTGCATTTCAAAAAAAGACTTGGAGATCTCGAAAAAAAGTTTGAAGACTGGTAAGATTATCATTGAGGCTAAAGTGCATGAATTTTTCAGTTTCAAAAGTTTGGTAACAATGATTTCCTACTATTACTATATATATTTTGTTTACAAACACATTTGAAATTTTCTCTCTGCTTGAGGTTACCTTTCTTGGTTTCTTTTTGTTTTTTTTTATAATAAAAAATTTAGTTATCTTATTTTTGTTGGATTATTTACCTTAACTTTCATATAACTTTTTCTTTTGTTGCAATAATTTTTGTAGAGATATTTTTTGCATAATTGTTGCCTTTCAAAAAAAGACTTGGAGATCTCGAAAAAAAGTTTGAAGACTGGTAAAATTATCATTGAGGCTAAAGTCCATGAATTCTTTAATTTCAAAAGTTTGGTAATAATGATTTCCTACTATTACTATATATATTTCTCTGTATTTTGTTTACAAACACATTTGAAACTTTCTCTTTGCTTGGGTTACCTTTCTTGGTTTCTTTTTGTTTTTTTGTTTTATAATAAAAAAATTAGTTATCTTATTTTTGTTGGATTATTTACCTTAACTTTCATCTAACTTTTTATTTTATTGCAATAATTTTTGTAGGGATCTTTTGTTGCTTAATTGTTGATTGGAGATGTGGAATTTTTTTTTGAAGAATGATAAATTATCATTTGAGGTTAAAGGTAAGTTCATAGATATATACTAATAAATATATTTAGTTTATTTATATTTATAATTATAATAATGATATAACTCTTATAAATTTTATAATTCAATAGTAATTGGTTTATTAATAGATAAATTGAGAAAAAACTAAAGAGCATCAATTTTTAAAATCAGAGATAAAATTTAATTTTAATGAGATAAATTTTATTAAGTTTTTTTTAAATAATAACACCTATTATGTTTTAAGCTCAAAATAAAATATTAACTGTTTTTTTAACATAAAAGTGAATTTTAATAAATTTAACTAAAGTGAAAAAATAGTTATAAATTCAATATTAGATTGAAATTATCCTTTGATGATTTAAATTTAGTGAAAAAATGTAGGAAACAATTTATAATTATAATTAAAAAATATATATATAATATATATGCACTTAGTATTTATTATTGAACTCAATTGACATATTTTATTATATATATAATTTATCATTTAAAAAATTATAACATGTAAGGTCGTGTTAAAATTCTAGTGTTATAGATGTTCATTAACGAGTATTATAAGAAAGTATATGACAATACTTATTAATATTTATAAGTATATTTACTCACTTAAAAAACTATATTTATTAATTATTTTTTAAAATCTTCTATTTATAATTATTTTTTAAATTTGACTAATTTAGTAAATTTTACTAAAATTTATCAATTTTTCATGTGTATTAAGGCTCAGAATATTGTGGGTTGAGCTATTGAAAATACACGTAATTGATATTAAATTTGGACAGCTGGTTGGGCTTTTGGACCTTGCTGTTTGTTTATTTAAAAAACAACACTTGATCTAAAAAAAGGAAAATGGTAAGAAATGACTAAATTTAGAGAACAAATAGAGGGTATGACTACTTTGTCATAGACTTTAAATCGATGGCTAAAAAAGAAATCAGGAAGAAAAAATGAATAATTCTTTTCCCAAAATACTCTTTTAGTTCTTTTTAGTTTAGGTGTTTAAGAAATTTAAAAAAAGAAAAAGAAAAACAATTCCACCATACATCTAAACATAACCAACCAATTTTATTTTATAATATTTCATTTTTCCTAAATTTAAGCATAACTAACTACTTGTTATTTTATAATATTTCAAAATTAAAACACTAATAATATTTAATTAAAAACAGATCCCTAGGAGTTAGGGATGTGAATAAAAAAATGAAAATCATCATCACTAGTAAAATAATAAAATAAAATAAATATCACGTTCAATCAAAATTGTCGATCACGATGTACACTAGATGTACAAACATAGCGCATACTGATAAATTGTAGGGACTACATATGCGGGGCATCATTTAGGAAAATAGAAGTAGAGTCAGGAGTGATAGGGGGCATATGAACATATTCAGGGGGCAAGCGAACAAGGTATTCTAATGAACCAATTCATACTTATGTACACATTCCAAACAAAATTAATAGTTATATCACAACAAGAACGGATAAACACATAACATAAATGAGGTTTCAGTCTTACATATACATATTTAGGCAATCCATTAGGAAAAAACCACTACTACAAAAATGGGGTATGATGATTCTAAAAAAGTGTCACAAACGGCTTAGATGATACTTTTTTACAATCATTGTATCGCACATCATCTATTCTCTTTAGATGATACTTTTTTAGAAGTGTCATTAAAACTTTTTAGTTGATACTTTTCTACCATCATTGTATCGCACATCATCTATTCTTTATAAATGACACTTCTTAATAAGTATCATTGAAACTTTTTAGATGATATTTTTTTACAATCATCGATTTTTCTTTTATGACATTAATTTGTTGTCACATAAAGAACAATAGATGATATATAAAATTGATCATTAATAATTTATCTATGACACCTAAACTTAATCATTAAAAAATTTAAATTGACATTTTTTTGTAATCATTAAATATGTAAATATGCTCTTTATTTAATCATATATCTCCAATACAAATATTTATTGTCAACTATTTTTCCTATTTATTTCAATAGTAGCACACATACAACTATTAAAATTAAATGGTCTCTAAATTTGATCCAATATAAGAACTATTTTCATAATATTCATTTGTATATAAGTATCAATCAAGGTAGTACTTTATACATGTATCGTAAATATAGTTAAATGAAAAAAATATTGTTCATGACATCAATAAATATAAATTGAAAAATATTCATGGTTACACCAAGACAAGATGTGACTTCTTTATTGGATTGATTCACCTCCATGTTGCAAATTTGAATCCAAAAGTTGTTGCAACATATCTATCTTCAAAGTATCTCCAACCACATCGACAATATCCGAGATTAAACGAGCATTCAAATATCAAATACCACATATATGTGGATGATAGTCATTGAATATAAATCCTACAGTTCACATACTATCCTTACATAATTAGTAAATATAGAAAGCAATTATGGTATTACAAACTAACATAACAATAAATAGTCATTGTAGGTCTATTTTGTAGTAGTGAGCAAAGAACAACAAATAGTCATTTGATATGTATATTCAAGCACATAAGTAAATGATTCTTCTGAAGAAAAAGCTATAACAAATAGTCATGTAAGAGAGCAAACTTACTCAAGTTCAACCTTAGAAGATTGCCATGAGTTGGCACCAAAACGATTCCTAAAACGCGAAAAAGACAAATCAACTCTAGCATAAGTTTGGCTGGAGGTTCAAAACATTCAACACAATTAAAATAACAAATTAGTACCATTTAAAACGACAAAAAAATGTTTAGAACCACTCTTCTAATTGAGAAATGATACTACCATATATATATATATAAGACTTACAACACGTTGGGTCCATAACGAGTAGCTTCAATTGAAACTTGACAATACTAAAAAAGACATACAAAAACTTATCACTTAAACAAAATTAGACCATGTATGTAAATAAGCATACAACACAAGGTATTGTAGAACAATAAGATACTAATTTAGAAGTTCAATGACATATTATATACTTTTCAAAATTAATAAACTTATAAGATACAAGTTACAAACCTATCATGGAAAAGTTAGCAGCTTCTGACTAAAAGCATAAAGGATCCAAACATTAGTGAATACAATCTGCAAAAAATATTTGAAATTTTAAGTGGTTGTATTAATAAAGGTTACAAACCCAACATGGAAGAGTTAACAGCTTCTGACGAAGAGCATAAAGATTTCCAACATTAGTGAAAATAATCTCCAAAAAATATTTGAATTTTTTTTCAAATATTTGAAATTATAAGAAATATTAGCAGTAAAGGCTAATGTATAGAATCAAACAAGCAAAAAAGCTAGTTTGAACAAAGTTGAAGCAAGAGATAACAACCTTGGGTCTTAAATAGAAATCAACTATCAGAACTCTCTAAGCTTTGAGACAAGATTAGGCAATGCGAAGTTTATGTTAAGTACTTAAATTTAGCAATAAATCACAATAATTGAAAGCAATGATCAAAGTTAACAAGATTACCTTACAAAAAAATACACGAGATTACAACTTCCATGGAAATGCATGCTAAGGATAACAAAAATAAAGAGAAAGAAAGCTAGTTAACACATACTGCTTAATGTGGTTGATTCCCCTAACTGACTCCAAGTTTTCGAATTTTCTACATCAAACAAAAATCAAGAAAAATGTTTAGAGAATGACATAAAAGACATTGGTTGATGAGAAAAGTCATGAAACAGTTCTAACACACTTCAAAACAAGCAACCTCGAAAACCAATAGATGTCGAGATTAGTGAACTTCTCATCCATTAATCATCCACCTGGAATGCTAGTATTTTAAGAGAAATAAAACACACAATAATCACTAGCATCCATAACATTTTTGAAGCAAAATTAAGCAACATATGCAGAGAACAAAGAACTTCTCAACTTCTCAATAAGTGGTAGACAACATTCTAGAATCAACAATTCCAACATCAAACACATCAATTTCTAGCAACAATACATAAAGAAGCATAATAAGTTTCGCCTTGTGCAGGGTCCATACAACCCAAGCGAAAGATGTTC
Organism: Sicyos edulis; assembly: GCA_036507275.1. Taxonomy (NCBI): domain Eukaryota; kingdom Viridiplantae; phylum Streptophyta; class Magnoliopsida; order Cucurbitales; family Cucurbitaceae; genus Sicyos; species Sicyos edulis. The sequence continues at coordinate 16,920,461 of CM071849.1, read as the reverse complement.
ATAGAACCATCCACGAATACCAACAGAAACTAAGCTTAATAAATCCAACCTAACAATTTTTATCCATAAAAATCAGCCATTAATACCCATTTAAAATTACTATTGAACTTCAACCCATCAATAAAAATTTTGAAATCTTACCCAAAATCACAAACATGGCTGTCCAAACACTTGACGAAACACGAAACCATGGAAACTTCAACACACCTTGAGATCTCCTAAGAACAAATGTCTAGCAAAGCAGCCCAACAATAGTCACAATCAGCACCCCAAAATAACTAGTGATGGACCACAAAAATAGAATAGGAGATTTACCCAAAAACTCGAGCAAGACGACCACGACATTAGAACAGATCTGCGGCTGTTGTTGGCGAGGACAGATGGCGTCGCAGGTGCAGGGCTCAGCGAGGATGCGTGCGGTAGGGACAGGCGCGAACGGCGGCTGCGACTGTGCGGGTTCCGAGTGGCTAGGGCGTGAGCGACGTGCGTGGGACGACTGGTGAAGGGCGTGCGAGATGGGCAAGGGCAGCTGCGTCTCAACTGAGCTGCTGCGGCTCAATTTGTTGCTACGACTCGGTGGCTGGACAAATGACGAAGAGGATGAGGCACAAGACGGGTCGGCAGGTGGCGGTTGGTCGCGTGGGGAGGATGCGAGCGCCAGCCTTGCGGTGTGGTGCAGGCGACAGGGTGCTCGCCGCGCGCGATGCAAAGCGGCCCGGTGGGAGGTTTTGTAGCGACGGGTCTTGGTGGCTTGACAGTGAGGGTTGGCTGGCGGCGGTGGCTGGTAAAGAGTAAAGGTGGGGCTAGGGTTTTTTAGAGGAAGAAGAAGAGAAAGTGAGTTTTGTTTTTCTTTTTTTTTTTTACTCTTTTTTCCCTTTTTTTCTAAAAGAATTTAAATGGGCTTTTTCTCTTCTTTTTTTTCCAATAAGAAAATCCAGCCACTCCCTTCCTCACTATTTGGTAATTAAAACTTTTTTTTTCTATTTAAGTAAAATAAGATCTTTTTATTATTATTTTTTTCAATAAATAACTTATTTACAAAACTCTGGGACGTTACATTATGCGTGCGTGGATCGGATAACGGCGTGAGCTTTCTCTGCATGCAGAGCGGGAGTAAGTGTAGGGTTTGAAGATGAAGAAAGGAAGAAGATGGGCATTTAGGTTTTTTTATTTTTTTTTATTTTTTATTAAAATCCCTTAAATGAGTTTCTTTTTCATTTAATTTAAATGGGTTGTTTTCCATTCAAACTCTCTAAACAAAAACCCATTTATAATTTATTTTTCTTTATTTAACAAAACAAAAATTAAACCCTTTTAATCATTTAATTTCTTTTCACAATTCCAACAACCAATTTCCACAAATGCCCTAAAATTCTTGAAATTAAAAATTAACCCAAAGTCAATTATCATTTACAAAATGGTCCCTAAGGGTAAAATCACCAAAATACCGCTACGGTCAAAACTAACCAAAATTATTCCGTAAATCTAAAGGAACAAATAATTGAACCTCAAAGGTCGAATGTAAAAAATACGAGGCGTTGCAACTTATTTAGGTGGTTTGTTACAACCCAAATTGAAAATAAAATCGTGAATACATGTGTGATTTGTAGAAGTTTTGAGCGACTACCAAATGGAAAAATAAAATCTCGACGGAAGGGATCTTTCGACAAAAGAACGAAGAAGAAAATGGCATGCACACTTGGAGTGAAAGGATTTTCTACAATGAGGGTGGATAATGGGGATTCTAGGGCTCCAATTTTGATATGTTTTCAAAATATTCCCTCAATTTTAAAACAATCACCCAAAGGTTGTATGCTTCTAAAACAAGAATTTGATGATTCATAGCTAATTTCCCTTATAAAAATGTTTAAAATAGTTATATACATATATATAATTTATGATTCTAAAAAAGTGTCATAAACCGCGCATTTTTTATTTATGACACTTTTTTGTGATGGTAATTTTATTTTAATTACTGATTACTAGATGATTCTAATAAATAGTCATAAAACGCGTGTTTTTTTATTTATGACACTTTAATTGCTCCTCCTCATAAATTTTATTTATCATAGGTGTCATCTAAACCCTTTTTCTAGGTAAGGAATCCTTAGGGGAAGGAATCTTCCGATAAAGAACAAAATAATACTTATTTTCTAAATTAAAATATGACTTAAAATTAGTTTTATAATGTATGACTCTTAAAAAAAGTGCCATAAAACGCGTCTTTTTAATCTATGACACTTTTTTGTTAATGGTGATTTTATTTAAATTAATATTTATAAGATGATTCTAATAAAGTGTCATAAAACGCGTGTTTTATTTTATGACACTTTAATTGCCTCTTCCTCTTGAATTTGTTTTTCATAAGTGTCATCTATTCTAGTTTTTTTAGTAGTGTCTCATAATTAGATTGTCGTTAAATCTCACTACCGAGTATTGTGTCAATATCAATAGAATGTTTCTATAATTTTTACCTTGAAAACTAGTATAGTATAATATATAACTCTCTATTATTATCGTTTTCAAATTTTTTTTTTTAAAAAACTCTCTATTTTATCTAATATATACATATAAAAAGTTAGGACCAACTTTTTTTTTTCTTTTTATAAAAAATACTATTTTTTAAGTTGGTTAGAAAATAATACACCTCACATTCAATTTTTTTAAAAAAATATATCAAAGATTGAGAGTCTTGAATGGCTAATTTTTTTATTATTAACATATTTAATATTTCAATTGAACTAGGTTCATTTTAGCTTTTTTGTTTTAGAAGCCTGCTCATTTTAGCATTGACATTCAAAATTTTCCAATTAATCAATTTAAAATCTTAATTAACATTCCAATTAAATACATAGATATTCATTTAAATTCTCTCTTTTCCATATATATATATATATATATATATATGTATGTATGTATATATATATGTATGTATACATACATATATTTGTATATATATCATTCAACTCCTATGAACGAAATCCTAAATCCTAACAATTAAATAAAAAACGTAACACTTTAATTATGTTCACTTGCAAAATTGTTTATCACATTGTTGATCCGTTTCCGTGGGAAAAGAAAATCAGTTTAAAAGTCAATCCTCTACCCACCTGCTTGCGACCACGTTGCTTCCCTCCGAGTTTGAACACAATTATTTTCTTAATAAAATAAAATAAAAAAGATTATATTGACATTTTCCCCCCTAAATAACGCATTGACTTGATGTTAGTCTTATAATATATATTTTATATTTTAATGAATTTATGGTGCAAGAAGTCTTTCATATATCTAACTTATGGGATTAGTTTATACTTCAATAAGCAAATTACACATTAAATATAAAATTGAAGACTTCACAACCGGTTGGATTATTGAAATTCATGTTTAGAATTGGAGTGGGCAAAATATGTAATTCAATGACAATTTTAATTGGTAATGAGCTTCAAAAAAAAAAAAAAGATAATGAGCTTATGTAAAGAGTGAAAAGTTGTATTATAAACCCGATGAATATAATTCTAATGATATCATATACAATTTAGTTATTCAAGGTTACATGTTCGAGTTTTTCAAATTCTCAAATTTTTTGAATTAAAAAGAAGGCTACGTATTATAATTGTTAAGAGTTTCTATGAAATAAGTTGATTTATTGTGAGTAGGTACTAAAATCTTTATAAAGGTCTGGTTTTTTCTATTTTGTTTTAAAAATCAAGGGATTTTTTTTCATAATTTCTCTACAATAATTTTTATCTTTAACTAAAAATCAAACAAAATTAGTTTTTGAAAAAAAAAAAGAGAGTATTTATAAAAATTTAGTTATCAAGTTTTTTTTGTTTTTGAGTATGAAGTGGTAGGAGGGATCAACAAATTCTACATAAAAGGAGACATATTGGGAGAGAGGGACAAATATCGATTCTCGAGCTTGAACTTGTGAAGCTGAACTGATTTACAACTAAACAATAAAATTATTGTGCCACTCGCCCATTCGGTTCCTTTTAATTAGTCCCAACTTGATAAATAAATAATAAAACGTGTTCAAACTTTTGTCCAAAAAAAACACATGGTCAACCACACAATGACATTTCTTTATCCCTGCATGTTCCTTTCCCTCTTTTGCTTTTTTTAATCTTACCATATATATACAGAAGCATTTTTAATTTAAATTGGATTGATTCAATTATCAATTCAAGAATGGATCGACAACATTAATGAAATTAGCACTTTCATATCTTTTAAAATGTGTTGGTGCCATCAAGAATAAAGAAAAAAATGAGAATGAGAATAATTGTTTGGACTATCGAAAATCATTTCGCTCGTAATTGTGTTTTTAAAAAATTATATTTTCATGCTCTTCCTAACTACTTTTCATTTTCTCCGTAACAACTTTTTATACATCAAGTTACTATTTTTCACTTTCAACATGCTTATGATTTTATTTTTTTCATAATCATTCATTTCATCTTAAATATATATAAATAATCATTTCTTTATAATATGCGATTTTAATGTGTTAAATTGGAATACCAATAAATAATAAAACTATTACGTCATTGACCCATTCACTAAAAAACAAATGCTTAATAATTTATGCAATAAATTGAAACTTATATATTTTTAATTAAAACACAAACACACACATATATGTTTTTTAAAAAACCTATTTTTGAGTGGGAATGAATGATTAACACTTAATTTTTGAATATTTGTCATTATATAGATTTGACTTTTGATAAACTAAAATTACACAATTGCATACAATGGATAGAGCCTACTAATTTAAAAAAACAATTGCATCAAATAAACACGGAAGGACTAAAAGCGATAAATATCTGAAATGTTACAACTAAAAGCGTTTAATTTTAAATTATAAGACCAAATTAGAACTTTATGTTTTTAGAATAAAAAAAAACTAGATTAAAACTGTACTAAAAAAATAATAAGTATTATTTGTTCGGCATAATAAAAAGCTAATACAAACTTTTAAAAAATATTTTTTTTTTGAATAAATAAAAGTCAAATATCAATTTTCAGGATTAAATTTATAATTATAATGCTGAATTAGATTACCATTAAATAATGAAATCAATACACAATTAATACTTAAATTTTTATTTTTTTAAATTTAATTTAATTTATAAAATCATAAATAAAATGGAGATATCAAATAAGGAAATAACAGTTATTCTAAGCTTTTCTAAGCTTGATTATCAAATTACTGCGCTTATAAAATGCGATTTCCACAGGTATTCAATTTGCCAACACGTCTGGGATACAACCAAATATCCACAGACTCAATAATTAAAATTTTTCCTCTTTTCATTTTACGCATTATCTAAAAGTCAAGCAAAAAATAATGGCGAAATATCCGACGGAGTTCCAGGTTCCGGCGGCGACGAGTAACACGCCGTTAGCGGCTCCGGTGACGGTGGTAAGCCCGCAGTTCATCGCCCCGCATCTGGTGGATCTGAGAATCACAAAGAAACTGATGACTCTGGCGGAAGGGACCTTCGCCGTTACAGACGTTAACGGCGCCGTCATGTTCAAGATCAAAGGGTCCGTCTTCAGCCTTCATGATCGCCGTGTTCTCATTGACGGTGCCGGCAACCCCATCATCACTTTCCACCAAAAGGTCTAACAATCTCTAGTTACCATTAATTTATAGAAAAATTGTAGTAGATAATCTGTTCTTATAAAATAAATAAATTTTAAATTATTTACATTTAATTTTATACTCATTAATATTATATTATAAATATTCATTATTATTAATACAATATCTAATATATATGTGAGTGTGAATTTTTTTTTTGAAATCAAATATATAAATGCGAATTTGTGGTACATAGAAAAATACATTATATATTTTAATTTTAGCAATGTTTTAAAAATATTTTATAAAAAATTAAAATATTTTAGTTTCATTATTTATAATTTTTTTAATTTGATTGAATTTGGTTTATTATTCGTTGCTAATCTAATTTAACTCATGAGGATAGAATCTAAAAATATGATTGAAGTCAGTTTACTAAATTGAGACCGTTAGATTTTATAGTTTAATTGAAATTATTGAATACATTTTTGCTACATTTAAATTTTTTCTAAAATTATGATATATATAATTTATTATTTTTTATTATTCATGACATAAAAATGATTTGTTATTTAGACCATGTTTTATAACTATTTGACTTTTAATTTTTAATTTTTAAAATTTAAATTTATTTTTACTCAAATTTTATTGGGGCTTTTGCATGTATATTACAAAATGGATAAAATATTACATGAATAGCACAATAATGAAAATATTTGCACATATAGCAAAAATTGTAAATTGATAGACTTCATATTGATAGATTCTATCGATAAGGGTTGATAGAATCAATTACTAATAAATAAAGTAAATCGATAGACTTCCATCAGATTCTATCAAGAGTCTTTCAATAAGAGCCGATAGAATCACTCACTGATAAAATTGATAGACTTCAATCACTAGAGAATGATAGATTCTATCAAAGTCTTCTATAAAAAAGACAAATAATTTTTTTTTAAAAAAATTGCAGAATTTGCTATAAAAGAATTATTTTAAAAAATGTGCTATAATTGTAAACTGTAGTAAAAAAGTTGCTATACAGCGCAAATTCCCAATTTTATTCCACATTTTCTTTAAGAAAATAGGTACCAATGCTAATCAAATTTCAAAAATGAAAACAAACTTTTCAAAAACTTATTCTTTGATTTCTTATTTTCTAAGTTTTAATTTAATTTTTTTAAAATATAGATAAAATATAAATATCAAAATAGGAAAAATGATATAATGGAGTAGTTTTTTTTTTTAGTACGATAAAATGGAGTAGTTAGTGTAGGTTTATGTTGGGAGAAAGTATAATTCCCCATTGAATAAATTAGGAGTAGATCATGAATTTATAAAGGGAAAATAAATATTTCCATTAGTATGAAATTTTATGCATAAAAATTAAAAAGAAAGTCCCGAGAGCATATATCATATTAATTTGTAGATTTTTTCATGGTTCATCATCCCTTAACGGAATTTTAAAAAGAAAATAGTTGTAAATGGAATCTTCATAATTAAAATTTGGATTTATATTTAAACAGTTGTTTTCCGCGCATAGAAAGTGGTATGCATATAGAGGAGCAAGCACAGAATCGAAAGATTTATTATTTACGGTGAAGAAATCGTCGGTTCTTCAATTGAAGACTCAACTGGATGTGATATTAGCCTCAAATACCTCCGAAAATGGCTGTGATTTTAAGATCAAAGGAAGTTGGCTCGAGAGATCTTGCTCTATTTTCCTAGCTGATGGCGCCACCATCATCGCCCAGGTCTGTTGGAATAAACTTAAATGTATTTTTGGAATATGAAATAATTAATTTAGGAATTAGCTAGTGAGTAGACAATTAAGAAATTAACGGATTGTCAATTTAGGAGAGTAATTAAGGAATTAGTAGATTTTATTGTTTTAGCAATCAGTGGGAAATACTTATGGAAAGAACTTGTAGACCAAGTTTTTAATAGGCTATAAATAGAATGTTCACGGTGAATTGTAGAGACAATCGTAGAGCAAAAGAGAGTGAAGAGGGAAAAGTTGTGTAGAGAGTTATAGAGAAAGTTTAATTGAGAAATAAATTAAAGTGCTTTAGAGAAATTGTTGTGTGCATTGTCTCTCCAATCCTGGAGCAAAAATCTTGCGCGATTGTTATTTGTGTTTATTATTTTTGTTTTTCAAATCTAGATCTTACAAATTGGTATCAATGTCGATGGTGAACACAACGAGTCAATTATCGCTGCTACGATTGACGAAGGCAAATTACGAGAATTGGAGCATTAAGATAAAAGCGCTACTTGGATCTCATGATGCATGGAAAGTGGTCGAAGAAGGTTTCGTAGAACCAAAAAATACTATGGGTTATATGGTGGCTCAAACCAAAGCGTTGAAAGAGACGCGATCGAAGGATAATACGACATTGTATATGTTGTTTCGAGTAGTGTATGAATCTGGTTTGGAGAAGATTGTGAGTGCAACTACTTCAAAAGAAGCGTGAGACACTTTAGAGAATGTGTTTAAATGAGCCAACTGAGTGAAGCAAGTGCGTCTCCAGACTCTACACGGCGAGTTGGAAAGCATAAAGATGAAGGAGTCAGAAAGCGTACCTGACTACATCACACGTGTGCAGACGGTGGTGAATCAACTCAATCACAATGGCGAAAATCTAACGGATGCATGAGTTGTTGAAAATATTTTGAGATCATTGATGAATTATTTTAAGAATGTGGTGTGTGCAATAGAAGAGTCAAATGACCTTTTGACGCTCACTGTTGACGAGCTTGTTGGTTTTCTTGAGGCACACGAGCAACGCAACAACAAGAAGAAAGAGGAAACGCTAGAGCAAGCGCTTCAAACCAAGGCATCGATCGAAGATGAAAAGGTACTCTATGCTTAAAATTTTTATTGTAGAAGTCGCGAATCTGGAGGTCATAGATATGGTCGTAGTAGTCAAAGCGACAGTTATGATGCGGAGAAAGAACATACGAGTCAAGTGAATTGGTGTGGAAGAGGATGAGGTTTAGGAAGATGCGGTAGATTGAATCAGTCAAATATTGAATGCTACGAGTGTCACAAGTATGGACACTATGCGAGTGATTGCCATTCCAATAAATGCTACAATTGCGGTAAAGAAGGGCATTTTGCGAGAGATTGTCGATCGGAGAAAAAGGTTGAAGAAACAACCAACTTAGAATTAGAAAACGATGCGAATGAAGGTGTTCTTTTGATAGCGCATAAAGAAGGCGACGACAATAATGATACTGTACGGTATCTCCATTCAGGGGCAAGCAACCATATGTGCGGACACGAGCATCTATTCAAAGAGATGCGGAAAATTGAAGATGGTCATGTTTCTTTTTGCGATGCGTCAAAAGTAAAGGTAAAAGGAAAATGTACGATTTCTTTTGTGCAGAAGGATGGCTTGACAGGGTTAATCTAGGATGTTTATTATGTACCATATCTCAAAACAAATATTTTGAGTTTGGGACAACTCACAGAGAAGGGTTATTCTGTATTTTTTAAAGACCAGTTTTTTCATTCGGGGGACAAGAAAGATCGTTTAATTGCTCGAGTAGAGATGAGAAGAAATCGCATGTATAAATTGAATTTGAGAAGCGTACGAGAAAAGTGTTTGCGAGTAAATGAAGAAGGCGAATGGGACTGGAATAATTTGATGGAAGTCAGCGTTGAAGTTGGAGAATTACCAGTCATTGCATCAACGAGTATGCCAAGAGAGTCTGAAACAATTGAAGAAGAAGAAGAAGAAGAAGAAGAACCACAATAGCCTAGAATGCGGAGTTTTCAAGAATTGTATGATACGACAAATAAGGTACATCTTGTTTTTCTTTTAATAGATGCGAAAAGTATTAGTTTTGAGGAAGCAGTGCGAGATGAGAAGTGGTGAACCGCAATGGATGAAAAGATTAATGCGATAGAGCGCAATGATGCATGGAAGCTGACAGAATTGCCGAATGCAAGTCAGCCGATTGGTGTGAAGTGTGGATTCAAGAAAAAGATGAATGCGCAAGGGAAGATAGAACGGGACAAAGCGCGACCTGTTCCAAATGGATACAAGCTGAAGTCAGGAATTGACTATGATGAAGTTTTTGCTCCCGTTGCGAGAACAAATCTCGCATTAAGTGGTGGCATTGTTAATCGGTTCATGGAGGAGCCAGTTTATTCGCATTGGAAGGCATTGAAGGGAGCAAGGATCAAGTTGCATATATTTTTAAAGTCGTTGTCGAAAGTATTGTTTGAGAAATTCAAGAAGATGATTGGCATGGCTGATGACAGAAACATTTTAGTTTATGAAGAAGTTGTGTTGAATAAACTTAAATGTATTTTTGGAATATGGAATAATTAATTTAAGAATTAGTGGGTAGAAAATTAAATAATTAATGGATTGTCAATTTAGGAGAGTAATTAAGGAATTAGTAGATTTTATTGTTTTAGCAATTAGTGGGAAATACTTATGGAAAGAACTTGGAGACCAAGTTTGTAATAGGCTATGAATAGAGTATTCCTTCATTGTGAATTGTAGAGAATATCGTAGAGCAAGCAAAAGAGAGTGAGAAGAGAAAAAGTTGTGTAGAAAGTTATAGAGAACGTTTAATTGAGAAATATAATAAAGGAAGAGAAATACTTCCCTCCTTATGTAAGGAGGGTTTTCTCCTGGGTATTTGTGACCATTTGGTGCCACAAAAGTTTTACTTTTTGCCTTTTACTTTTTCCTTAAAATTGATTAAAAGAAAATTTTGTGGCATCAAATGATGCTACATATACCCTTAAGGAGGGAAGTATTTCTCAAAGTAAAGTGTTTCAGAGAAATTGTTGTGTGCATTGTCTCTCCAATTCGAAAAGCTTCCGCGATTGTTAATTATGTTTTATTATTTTTGTTTTTCGAATCTAGATCTTACAAGGTCTACATCTTTCAACTTTTTTTCCATCTATTTCACTTTTTATTTTTGCTCAATACTCTTTTGTTTTTCATAGATTATGATATCCTATTAGATCTAGATTGTGTTATAATAATTAATTTAACTTTTGTTTCAACTTATATTGTTGAATTAATCATATTCATTACAATTATAATATTTTTATAACGAGTATTTTAGGAATAGACCAAATTGAAAAAGTATTTATAATACTAGACAAAATAAATTAGCAACTATAGTCTTACTGTATAAAAATTATATGGTATAATTAATACATAATACTGTGTTAATACACAATACTGTACTAATAACATAAAATATTATATTAATAATACAAAATACTATATTAATACCCTAAATTATATGGTACAATAACTATATATTTGATTATGGATGCAAAAAAATTCAAACTTACTTAAATTTTAATTATTTTGTGAAATTGGACTATCGAGTATAATTTCCCTTTTTATAATCTCATGTTATAATAATATATATGCATATTTATAAATGTATCTACTTGAGTTATTATAATATATATTTTTTAATAATATTTATTGTTTATAATAATTCAATTGTTACTCTAAAGGCATTTTTATATGTGGGAGATCTTCTCAACTTAATTCATCACAACTTTGCCAAGTTAAAATATTTGAATTTTTAACATAACTTTTCTTTCAAAAGTTTTTTTTAATTAATAATATTTAAGAATGAGAATTGAACCCTAAAATTTGGAGCCTATAGATTTTATGAAGTTTGTAATAGCTTCTCACCCTTTACCATATGAAATTCTCAAACATTTGACCATTTCAAGACTGAATAAAAAATACACGCTATTTTGTGTCTATTTACCGTAGGCAACTGAACGTGAAAGAAAAGAGTTAAGTAAATTATAAAGTTTAGTCTCTATTTATATTTTAATTCATATAGTTTTAAAAACAAGAATTTAATGTTTATGATTTGAATAAAATTAAGAATTTAATTTATATATAGTTTTAAAAACTCGAATCTAGTCTCTATAGTTTGATAAAATTATAAATATTAGTCATTAAGTATATCCATGAAAATTAGTTATTCATGCGTAAATGATGTAATTTCTTGTTTAATCAATCACTTAACTCACGCCATCCTTGACACATGAATGACTAATTTTTATGTACTTAATTTGCTAACAATTGAAAACAATAAGAATGATTTTTAGATTTTTATTGAACTATAAGGATTAAATTTTAGTTTTTAAAAACCATGGAGACCAAATTCTAACTTTCTTTAAATTATAGGACTAAATTCTAGTTTTTAAAACCATAGTAAACTCTAACTTTCTTCGAATCGTAAGGACCAAACGTATAATTTACCTTTTAAAATTATAAAATATACCTATAAACGATTGGGGCTTGTGTCAATAATACTTCTTTAACTTTGAAAGTTTCAGAAACACCTATGAATTTCAATAAATGTGAAAAAATGCCATTATTGTTAAATTTGGATGAAAACCATTAAAATTTTGTTTCAAAGTTACACCTAAACTTTGGAAAATAAAAAAAGCCCTTGGTCTAGACACCCCCAATTTGTATCTTCACTCGTTAAATGTATCTTGGTGTCAAAGTCTAAGGACGGATCACTGGTGCTCCAATTATATGAGATCGAAACTTTGATCTCGATCATAAAAAAAGAACACCCTTCGCCTGAATTTTTTTAAAAAATATCTTTATCATTAATTTTTTTTGTTATGAAAAAGGTTAAAATTATATTTCAAATATCTTACTCATTTAATTTAATTTTTTTTTAATTTTTATATTCTTAACTTATGAATTATTTTTATATCAATATTAGTGGTTTAAATAGTCGATTTTTTTAAAACCATAATTAATCGAATTTTAGTCTAATGATTAAAATTAATTTATTTACTCTTTTATCCTTTATTTTATGTCTTTATCATAGAAAGTCATCTATTATTAGTTCAAACTAGCTAATATTTTTTGGTTTGTTACTTTAACCTACTTTAAATTTTCAATTTTAATGTCAAATTAAAAATTGATAAGAAGAACCTAGTAAATTTAAATATATCATATAGTTACAAATAAGTTTTTAATTTTAGTGTTAATCTTAATGCAATGATAATGAAAAATGTAGTTTAAATTAATATGTGTGTTATGAGAGTTTGATTTTGATTTCCAAAGTTTGACATTAAATTCAAATATTTGGAGTAGCTAAAATATTTTAATAATTCAAAGCAAACATTGCTATGCACCTTATTAATTAAGTTTTTAAATTCATCCCAATAAATTAATTATTTTTTATTTAAAAAGTTACAATAGAAAGTTATGATTTTGAATTTTAAATTTTCCTTACTTATTTAATCAAATTGTTAGTACGACATTTTTTTTTTGAGAAATGTTTGTAAGATATTTCAAAGGTTAATTATATATTAAATCTCATTCGTTTTTTTTCATATAAAAAATCAGATTAATTTTAAATTCTCATGAATTTTAAAATTTTCTCTTACAATTTTATGTCTATGATATTTTAATCAAAACTTTAATATATTCATTAAAAATTATTGACAAAGATTGTTTTTTTTTTTTACATTTATAAGTCAAAGATATTTTTGAAGCTTTTTTATTTTATTTTATTCTTTTAAAGTTCAGGGATATAGTTAAAATAAAAGTTCAACCGTATCTATTCAAAGTTAACAACGAAAGTATTTTTAACACAAATTTTAAAGTTTAAAGGTATTTTGGAAACTTTTCCAAGCTTAGGGATATGTTTGACATAAGCCACATAGTTCAAGAGTATTTGAAAAATATATGCTTAAATCTTTGAATATTTGTTGTAAATAGCAAATTTTAGCATTTCTATTTTATTTATATCATTTTAAAAGAATATTTTATATATGAAATATTTAATTATTAAAATCTATAGTTTCAAGTTTGATTTAATTGAAATTTATCAATTTCACCCAATATAATTGAATTGAAATCTATCAATTAGGTCGTATTAATTTAGCCGGATTGAATTAGTTTTTGTGACATTTAATTTTTTAGAAAATTTTGATAAATTTTTTACATATTCAAATATTATAAAGGTTATTTTTTAATTATAAATAATGTTTATGTATCACTACTACTTGAATACACCAATGATAGATATTTCATTTTTGATGATTTAATATGAATCTCTCATTTTATTTTCAAAGGGTAGTTAATTAATAAAATGACATAAGGTTAATGGTAAACATGAATTAATTTGCAGATGCACAAGAAACATAGTTTGAAGAGTATCGTGTTGGACAAAGACACTTTTGGAGTGACCGTGTATCCGAATGTTGACTACGCCTTCATTGTTGCGTTGGTTGTCATTTTGCACGAGATTAACCAAGACCGAAGCGGCAAGATCTAGGCTCACTCATCATAATTCTCTGATTAAATGAGCTTCCAACTGTGTTTTTATCATATAATTGGTTAATATTCTGTCAAACTTCATGCAACTGTTATATGGTTTTCTGTTGGCTTTGTATTATTAATATTAAAACCTTCTAATTGATCCATCTGCGTATAATAATCCAATGTATTAGCGAATGTGGGATGAGTCCAGAGGTAATTGATGTATATTCTTCCCATATAGATTGAATTTTTTGCTGTTATCGTTTTAAAAAAAGTTTTTTTTTTAATTTTTTAAACAAACTTACTTTTCAAAAGTTTAAATTAAAAACTATTTCAGCTTAAATCAATGAATTAAAAACTATTTCTATGACAATTAAATATCTCCTCCTCTTAATATAACATATTATTTTATTGTTTAATATTATTTTGGTCTCTCAACTTTAAATTTATTATATTTTAATCTTTATACTTTTAAAAATCCAATTTTAATCCCTCCGAGTATTAATTACACTTAAAATAGTCATTCACCCTACTTTAAAGTTAACAAACCGTTTAAATACTATAAATGCATTTGAAATAGTGTGAAATCGACTTGTTGATAAATTTCTCTAAAAGTAACTACAAATGTCTAGCGGTTAAAGTAATATTTCATGCGAACTATATACTTAGAAATTAATTCTTTAATTTTTTTTGACGATCAAATGTTATCGTGTACTATTAGAATAATCAAGATGTGCATTATTAACTGATTTAGACATTGATATATAAAAAAATAAATGATTTATATGAAAGTAATTTTAAAGTATCCTTCAAAATTTAACTTTTTGGTTGTAAACTCAAAAATAAAATAAATCTGAACTTTTTTAGAATCCTGAGAATTGCAATGGAACATTTACCCGATCTAGCTGTTGAGTTTTTATTCACATTGTGAAGGCCCATCAAATGAGGCTCATTAGAGCTAAGTGTTTTAAAATTCATTTTGTCACTTTGGTTGAAAAATACACAGAAAATGGAGAGCTGGAAAATCAGCAGCCATAGAGAGAAACAACTTAGGGAGAGAAAGTAAATAGAGAAGAAAAGAGGCTTTTGCCCAACTTCGGTATTTTGACGTTTTCGATCGATTACACCGTTGGATCGAGCTGAAATTTGGAAAACGTGTTCTTGACAGGAGGGTCTTCAATCTGAACGGTGAAGATCGGGTTCAGAGCTTTCTACGGCTAGATTTTAGTGGCGATTCGGTTCCACATTTTTGTGAGATCTTAAAATTTATCTCTCTTGATTTGTGTTGTTTGTTGCCAAGATTGTTTATCTTGAGTTGTTATGTGTTGTATACCTCTAGTTGTAACTAGAGAGAATTTGTTGTAGCCCACTATCGATTATAGGGGAGATTTGACTTTGATCTGTGGTGTTTTTTACTCCTCGCATTGAGGAGGTTTTTCCACGTTAAAAATCGTTGTGTTGTGCTTGATATTTCTACCATACTATATGCTTGCTGATTTTTCATTAGGAACACAAGAGAGGGAATAATTGATCCTATTAGAATAGTGTTTATTCCCAACAAGTGGTATCAGAGCTCTGTGGTTGAGTTTAATTAGAGGCCTTGTGTTAAATATGGAAAAGAGTCATAGTGGTGGTAGAATGATTTTTTTGAATGGATCAAATTATCAAGTTTGGAAAAGAAAAATGGAAGATATTTTATATGTGAATGATTTATATCTTTCTGTGTTTTCACTTGAGAAGCCGGATGATAAAACCGATTTAGAATGGGAAATATGCCATAGGAAAGTAGGTGGCATGATTAGACTTTGGGTAGAAGAAAATATTCTAAATCATATTGGTGAAGAAAATCATGCACAGACTATGTGGAACAAGTTTGAGTCTTTGTATGCCCAAAAAACTGGTAATAGTAAATTGTATTTAATTAAGAAAATGATGGCTTTAATGTATCAAGAAGAAACGTCTATGTTAGATCACTTGAATACATTCAAAGGTATTATTAATCAGTTAGCTGGAATGGGTATCAAGTTTGATGAAGAGATACATGGGTTATGGCTTCTTGGTTCGTTACCGGATTCATGGGAGACATTTAGAACTTCTTTGTCGAACTTAGCCCCAAATGGTGTACTAAGTATGGACTTGGTAAAAAGCAGTGTATGTAACGAAGAGATGAGAAGAAAGTCACAGGGTTCTTCTTCACAGTCTGATGTTCTTATTACTGAAAGAAAGGGGAGGAGTACGAGCAAAGGTCCGAAAATTAGAGACAGAAGTAAAAGCAAGAGTGGCAGGTTTTCTAACATTGAATGTTTTCATTGTGGCTTGAAAGGCCATATAAAGAAGCATTGCAGAAAACTGAAGAGAGAAAATAAAGCTGATAAAGGTAAAGAAAAAGCGACTGATGATGATGATGCAGACAGAATAACTGCAGCCACCGAAGAATTCTTTATTTTATTCGACGGTGATAGTGTTAACCTTGCTACAGAACAGAGCAGTTGGGTGATTGACAGTGGTGCCTCGATTCATGCTACATCAAGAAGAGAATTCTTTGCATCCTACACATCTGGTGATTATGGTAATGTTAGGATGGGTAATGATGGATTAGCAAAAGCAGTTGTCATAGGAGATGTGCATTTGGAGACCAAGAATGGTACTATATTGATTTTGAAAAATGTGAAACACATCCTTGATATCCGCATAAACTTAATCTCCACAGGTAAGCTAGACGATGAAGGTTTCTGTAATACCTTTTGTAATGGTACATGGAAGCTTACTAAAGGTTCAATGGTGGTAGCAAAGGGGGAGAAGTTTTCTTCATTGTACTTAATGCAGGCAAAGACTACCGATTGTGATATCAACTCAGTGGACAGTGAACAGAGTGTTGAGCTTTGGCATAAAAGACTTAGTCATATTAGCAAAAGGGGTTTGATGATTCTAGCCAAGCAAAATAATCTTTCTTGGGTAAACAATGTGTCCTTTAAGAGATGTGAGCATTGTTTAGCAGGAAAACAAACAAGAGTTTCTTTTAAAGCATCCCAACCTTCAAGAAGACCAGAAGTACTTGACATAGTATATTCTGATGTGTGTGGTCCGATGAAAACAAAAACACTTGGAGGTGCGTCCTACTTTGTGACGTTTATAGATGATCACTCAAAGAAAACATGGGTTTATACCTTGAAGTCTAAATATCAGGTGTTGCAAGTGTTTAAATAGTTTCATGCTCTTGTTGAAAGAGAAACTGGTAAAAAGTTGAAGTGCATCAGAACCGATAATGGAGGAGATTATATTGGATCTTTTTATGAGTATTGCAGAAATCATGGTATTCGACATCAAAAGACGCCTCCTAAGACTCCTCAGCTAAATGGGTTGGCTGAGAGAATGAATATGACATTGGTGAAAAGAGTGAGTGTTTGCTTTCACATTCACAGTTAGCCAAAATGTTTTGGGGTGAAGCATTGAATACAGTTGTACATGTTCTGAATCTCACACCATGTGTTCCTTTGGGAAATGAAGTCCCTAACAAAATTTGGTTAAAGAAAGACATATCCTACAGTCATCTTCGTGTCTTTGGTTGTAAAGCTTTCGTTCATGTTCCTAAAGTTGAGAGATCGAAACTTGATGCAAAGACAAGACCATGTGTGTTCCTTGGCTATGGTCAAGATGAGTTTGGCTATAGGTTGTATGATCCAGTGAAGAGAAAACTTATTAGAAGTCGAGATGTTTTTGTTGAAAACCAAACCTTACAAGACATTGATAGAACTGATGAATCAGAGTCAGAAAATGGTGATGATCTGATTGATTTAGATACAATTCCTTTGGTACAACTTTCTACACAGATTGAGAATGAAATACAGAATGATCAGTTTGATAATTCAGATGAGGTAGAATGCCATGAACATGTTAAGGTAGATGATGATATTGAGGAACAGTTCTCATAAACTGAAGTTCCTATAGATGTTCCACTCAGAAGGTCTGTCAGAGATCGCCGTCCGTCAACAAGATATTCTGCTAATGAATATGTGTTATTGACTGATGGGGGAGAACCTGAGAGTTATGAAGAAGCTATAGAAGATGAGCACAAAGAGTGTGGATTGATGCTATGAAAGATGAGATGAAATCTTTACACGGGAACAACACTTTTGAGCTTGTTATGTTAAATTGCTTAAAGGGAAAACCGCACGGAAAAATAAGTGGGTTTATCGAGTGAAACAAGAAGAAAGCACCTCAAAACTGCGTTATTCCACTTCCAAATGTAAGCTTTAAACTGGAAGTGCCTCTCAAATATCTCATGATGCACTTAACTGCCTCCCAATGTTGTTTTCCTGGATTGGACATAAATCGACTAATAACTCCAACAGCATGAGCAATATCAGGTCTAGTACACACTATGGCATACATCAAACTCCCAACTGCTGAAGCATATGAGACTTTCCTCATTTCTTCCTTCTCTTTACCATTAGAAGGACTCTGTTTGCTACTAAGTTTGAAATGACTAGAGAGAGGGGAGCTAACAACTTTAGCTTTATCCATGTTGAATCTTTCAAGCACTTTCTCTATGTATTGCTCTTGTGACATAAACAACTTCTTGGATGCTCTATCTCGAACAATTCGAATTCCAAGAATCTTCTTTACTGGCCCCAAATCCTTCATGGCAAAGGATTTGCTCAACTGTTTCTTCAACCTGTGAATTCTAAAAACATTCCTGCCAACAATCAAAATGTCATCAACATAAAGCAATAATATCACAAAATCATCATCAGAAAATTTTTGAGTAAAATCACAATGGTCAGAAGTAGTCTTTTTGTAGCCTTGCTCCCCCATAATTGACTCAAACTTCTTGTACCACTGTCTCGGTGCCTATTTCAACCCATAAGACTAGCAACCAAACCCATGAAGAAATGCAGTCTTAACATCCATCTGCTCAACTTCTAAGTCAAGACTAGCAACCAAACCCATAACAGCACGAATCGAAGACATCTTAACAACTGGAGAAAAAATCTCATCAAAGTCAATATCTCCCCCATTAATGATATTTTGAAATATTTCCTTTGGATTTTTCCGCCAATGAAAGAAGAATCTATAAAGGTAATGAAGGAATTTGAGTTTCTTTGATTAAATTTGATTTTCTTTTTGTTTTTTGCTTTCTCTTTAAATTTTAATAGAATCTTGTTTGTTTGTAGTTGACTATGTAGATTGTCATGATGAAGAAGTTTATTCGTACTCTTATTATCTTGATTCGTACCAGAAGCATAGATTCGATAAAGGTTCAACTAAACAATTTTGATGATACACGCACACAGGATAAAACATGGAAAGGATAAAACAATCGGTGGAGTTTTTAAGATGAAATGCATCCAAGTTACAAAATATTCCTAACGATTATGATGAAGTTGTGCATGATATCGTTTCTAAGATCTCATTTTGTTCTCGGGAATATGAATGAGATTAGGAATAGGACATAATAATGCATGCATTTGTTGTTTGTACTTTGAAAGTTATTTCATTTTATTTAATTCTAATCGCTTAAAATTGTCTTTAAGATTAGTTTTTTCATTAATTACATGCGTATTAGTTGGGGTCGGAGTAAGTTTCAAACACACGAATATTGCAAACAATACGTAGAGCTTACGATAAAATCAAGCACCTATGGCTACAATGACAGAAACTCCAAAAAGACTTTTGTCACAAATAATTTAGGCCCCGTTTGATAACCGTTTTGTTTTTTATTTATGAAATTTAAGCCTATTTCAATTCAAATTTCCTACCATGTGCCTCCATCTTTCCTACAATGTGTCTATCCTTCCTTACGAAAGTAGGAGAATATTAACCAAATTTCAAAAACATAAACAAGATTTTGGAAACTACTTTTTTTTGTTTACAAATTTTGGTTTTGTTTATTAAAATATAGGTAAGATGTAGATATCCAAATAAGGAAAAAGTTATAATAAGGTAGTTGTTGTAGGCTTAAATTTCATAAACATAAAACGGAAAACAAAATGGTTATTAAATGGGGGCTTAGCATTCAATTTATTCAACTTAGGCATCATTGTAAAAGCATTTTATTTTTATTTTTATTTTACGGTACTATTTTCTTTCTTCTTGGTAGATTTTTTCCAATATGTTACTGACACATGTAGGGTTACACGAGATCTTTACTATTCATTCCTAGTTTCATTCCCTTTTTGACTTGATCAAATCTTTTGAAGCCTCAACAAGCTTAATCTTTAATACTCAGAAATCGACTATCTCAAGTATTAATCTCACTAGCTCTGAAATTCAAGCAATCTCCGATACTTGGGGTGTCCTTTTAAAGCCTTTTCCCATTGCAGACTTATGCCTCTTGGAGGAATTCCTAAATTCAGCCGTTTTGGAAACACATTGAGGAAAATATTCAGAGAAAGTTCTCTACTTGGCAGTATCGATACCTTTCTAAAGGTGGTAGATTGATGTTCATTCAAACGTTCTTCAATAATCTTCCCACATATTACTTTTTAGTCTTCAAAAGCCCCTGCTACCCCTTACAAATCCATTGAAAAAGCTATGAGGAATTTTCTCTGGAAAGGTACTGATCCTGGAGGATCTCACTTGGTTAGATGGGACATTGTTACTCACACTAAAGAAGATGTAGGCCTCGGTATGGGTAATTTAAAGGCTTAAAGTATTGCCCTGGGTGATATCACTACGATTTTCTCTCATAGCACTCTTCGTGCTCCTTAGAAAGTGGTGATGAAATACACAAGGGACACCTTAAAACATATTCAATGGTGGATCCGTTATGGGAAAGAGATGTTATTCTGGTATCACTATTGGGCTTCTGATAGACCTTTATATATCTCTCAGCCAGAGATTACTGTCTTTGATGCTTGGGATGATACTAGAAAGAATGCAATAGAAAATTTTAACTTTTATGCCCAAAAAAGTTAAAATTTTCTTATGGACACTCTATCATGGGGGCTAAACACAAATGAAAAAATGCAATAGAGATCCCCTTGAAAGGTCATATCTCCTTCTATGTTGCTTATGAATTCAGAATTCAGAATCATAGTTTCATTTATTTGTTTGTTGTTGTTGGGAAAAAATGGAATATGAAATGAATATTGCAGAAGCAAAAGTCAAATCAAAGTCTCAATGTTTGTTGAACAAAGAGAGAAAATGTGAGAGTGAAACAAAAGTGAATATGTTTCTATTAGAAATGGGGAAATTGGTGATACACAAATGTTGTTAAAAAATTGTATCACAAGATATGTGTACTCAAATGTGGTTTCATAATTGTAGTACCAAAAAAGTATGTTATTGGTGTTCCAAACTTTCTCAAGGATTGTTCATCCTTATATAGGTACAAAAGTTGAATCAAATTAATACCTATAACTTACAACATTTAAAAATAAAACATATGAAAACTTAAAAGACAAACCTCCAATAAAGTTATAAAATCAAAAGAAACTTAAAAAACAAAAAACTTAAACAATATTAAATATAAAGAAACTTAAACCTTAAATAAAAAACTGAAAATTAATTAAAGAAAAAACTAAAACTTCAATAAAGAAAAAACTAAAACTTCAATAGTTGTCCATGCTCTGCTGCAATATGGAACAATCTCTATTAGGTGGCTGCTTTGTTGGTTGGTGTGCTAGATGAAGACATATTTCTTTCATTCATCAATGGTGGAATGTCCCTTAACACAAGTGCACTAAAATGATCCTTTGGAGCAATATTTTTTTTGTGCTATTTTTTGGAATAATGGGAAGAAGCACAATGCTTGCATTTTCAACGACATATCTACCTCGAATGAAGATCTATGGAACAACATTATTTTGAATGCTACTTTTTGGTGTAAAAAATCTTCTCTCTACAAGGACGATGATTTTTTATCTATCATGTTAAATTGGAGTCCTTTCTCTCCTTCACATTTAACTCCCTTCTCTCTACAAGGAAATTGCGCAATCCCCAGTTACCCTTACTATTTTATTCCTGTTGTTTTTCTTTTCCTGATATTCATGCTGTGTAAATTATTGTTCATTATCAGATGACAAAGGAAATTACTGTTAGTAATGGTACAAAATGCTGTTCAGTTTCATGTTTTCCTTCTTGAGTGCATCCAACAAAGAAAAAAAATATAGATATAAATAACTTTCAATCTCTCTCTCTGACATACATATTAGCATCAATATTTAGAGTAGAGCAAATGAGTTAAAAGGAATCTAAATTATTGGATACTTCAAAGGTTAAAGGCTACAACAAAAACCATGATTGTAATTTTGGTGATTTGGTGAGGTAGAGCATTGAGATAGAGCTAGGTATTTAAAGAGGTCGAGCATTTAGACTAATTTGAGGTTTTTTTTTAGTGAAGTAAAAAGTTTAGAGCCATAATTTCTTTTGTTTGAAGATTGTAACTAGTTCTTTAGACTTGAAATCTTTCTCTTTTTTTTTTTCTAATGAAAATTTAGTCGTATATTTGCAGGAAACAACTTCTTTGCAAGCCTTTCACACTAACGGTTGGTCTTGTTCCATTTTGTGATTTTCATATTTACTAAAGTAAGGTAAGAAGTTGTTTTTCATATGTTATTTATTCTTGGTGTCTTCTTGAGTTTTGTAGATCGTTATCCAATTCAGTTTTTTCTTCTTTGAGAAAATTTAATTCGGCTTGCTTGGAAGAGGTTTTTTCAATAAATTTTTTAGTGTTCAAGAAGTACATGTTCATGAAGCTTTAAGGTGAGTTCTTCAATTCAAGTCTCTCATATTACTTCTTGTGTATGTTTTGGTTACGCTTATGCAATTTCTGGTTATGAACCATGGCAATTAGGATCTCAAGACTATAGGGTTCAGAGCAAAGCTGCTTAATTATACAATTTCTTATTTTAGAACATGTATGATATAGATTTTAATGGGATTTGAATCTAGTGTTTCTTGTATACCCATCATAGAAGAATTTATAGTTTAAAACTTTTTTCTAGGGTTCCTTGCACTTCAACCTCTGCTGAAAGAATATCCTCAAGTAAAACATGAAATCAACAACTTAGATTGTGAAACAAATGGTTACTTTATTTTACCACTATAGGCAGATGAATGAAATTAACAAGTTAGCTTGTGAGGTGAATGATTCCATTTGGGCTTCTGATATAAGATCAGGTTTCTTCCTTTTTTTAATTACAATTTTAGCTATGAAAGAGTTGATAGTGTGTGTTGCATGATATTAGTATGTGTAATCGTTAGTGTTGTAGGAAAATATAGATGCAAAAGCGGAATTTCAGGAAATAATTTCCTAACATCTATCACAGAATCGCATGCATAATAATTATATGAATTAAATAGGGAGTAAAGAATTACAACCTTGCGTGATTCCCAAGCAAGAACGCTGCTGCTGCCAGGAGATGTTAGGGCTCCAATTGCAACCCCTCAAATTAGTCCACCAGCAATGGAATGATCCCACGTATGCTAGTACGGAAGGCAGGGAACTGTTTCCCTCTCTTACTTTTATTGGGATGTGGAGGCGCAATAAAAATGGGGTTAGGGTTTTTCTGTCTGATGGAAAAATTGATCTGTCCTGTCTTTCTCATCTTCTGACTCATATAAATTTAGGGTTAGGCCAGCAGAGAAAACCAAAACCCACGTACTCTTAATTTTCCTCCAATATAAAACCTTCTGGGCTTTTGTATTTCGTTCAGCCCAATGCTTTATGTGTGACCTCTTAGGAATTAGATATTTTAGTTGTTAGCCCAATCTAATTAGTCTAACTATAATAATTATTCTCTAGCTAGTAATTATTAATTACTAAAATATACTAATTATTATCTTCATAATAATTTTAATTATTATCTCTATAATAATTCCTATTTAGATTTAGTAATTGCTGGGATTTGTCTTAGGACACGATTCCTTCCATCTCCCACTTGTCCGTAGACAAGTTAGCAATACTAAATTCCTTAAATCTCTTAATACCAGAATTTGACAACATGATTAACATCTGATGTAATCCATGATGTTTCTCAAATTCTATTCCTTGATATCTGAGTTCGAATTGTTAAAACATAGATTAACTTCTTAATCCATAGAGCATGGCCATGCATTTTTTCAATTCTTGCTCATCAAGGGGCCCATATATCATTCCTAAATAATAGGAGGATTTATCCACTCTTGTATGACCAAAACTCCCACTCAAATCTTAACCAACCCGATTATTGTTTTTGTAACCTCATTTTACAGCACGACGTTTAATAGTGTCAAAGTCAAATCAATCTTATCATGGTTGTAATGTTATACTCATGTCTAAGGAATCCACTAAATAAAAAATAATGAATCTACTATTAGAACTTTGTTAGGTCGTGTTTCAATATATCACATATATCCATATAAATGACTAGACATCTCCATGTCCCCATAGCCCATGGAACTGCGCTATCAATCAATTATATGCTAGTCTTTCAACCTAATCACTTATGTCCAACTTAGTGATTTAGACTATGAACATTTAATGTGTTGTGTTTTTAGTTCACCTTATACGGTTCCAATTATCAAAACATTTTTGATAATCCTATAAAAAACACAAATAATTTGGACATTTTCTTTAATACTAAACCAATGTTAAATGAGAAATAACTTTTATTGATAAACATTTGAATAACATGTCCAATGGTTTTACAATTGCTAACATCTAGTTTACAATCTAAATCCATTCTCCCACATGTCTAATACCCATAGCCTTAGTATGACTCTCATGTTTGGGCTGCGGTGATGGTTTAGTCAGTGGATCTGCAACGTTTGCATCAGTTTATCCAGGAACAACCAACTCATTAACTCCACCATAAACCAAAAAATTATCCTTAGTTCTTCTCAAGTACTTAAGGATATTCTTTGCTGCTCTCTAGTGTGTATCACCTGGATTAGATTGGTATCTGCTACATATGCTTAAAGCATGAGCATCGCCTAGTACTTAAGGATATTATTTGCTGCTCTCTAGTGTGTATCACCTGGATTAGATTGGTATCTGCTACATATGCTTAAAGCATGAGCATCGTCTAGTCGTGTACAAATCATGGCATACATGATTGAACCTATTCCCGAAGTATAAGGAACAGTACTCATACTCTTAGCCTCATCAGGACTTATAGGACACTGAGTCTTGCTAATCGATATGCCATGTTGTATGGGATTGAAAACTCTCTTAGAGTTTTCCATGTTGAACTTAGTAAGAACCTTATCAATATAAGTTTCTTGATTAAGTCCAATCATTCTCTTGGATCTATCTCCATAGATTCTTATTCCTAGAATGTACTCAGCCTCTCCAATGTCTTTCATAGATAAACAATTTTTAAGCCAATCCTTGACTGATTCATGCATGGTTATATCGTTTTCTACGAGTAGCATGTCATCCACATACAAAACAAGAAAGGTAAGACTGCTCCCACTTAACTTCTTGTATACACAAGATTCCTCTTCATTTTTAAGGAAACCAAATTGTTTGACTGCCTCATCAAATCTGAGGTTCCAACTCCTAGATGCTTACTTCAATCCATAAATAGATTTCTGAAGCTTGCATACTCTCCCAGAATTGGCTGGATCTTGAAAACCTTCAGGTTGTGTCATATACACATCCTCTTTCAAGAACCCATTCAAGAAAGCGGTTTTAACATCCATCTGCCATACTTCATAATCATGATAGGGAACAATCGCAAGGAGTATCCTTATGGATTTTAGCATTGCTACTGGTGCAAAAGTTTCATCATAGTCTATACCATGAATCTGTCTAAAACCTTTCGCCACTAGACTTACTTTGAAAACTGCAACATTTCCATCTTTGTCTGTTTTTAATTTAAAAATCCATTTGCAGCCAATAAGTCTCACTCTATTAGGCAAATCAATCAAGTTCCATACTTGATTCTCAGACATAGAATCCATTTCAAATTTCATGGCTTGTAGCCATTTGTCGAAGTCCTTACTCTCCAAAGCTTCTTTGTAAGTAGTAAGTTCTTGATGTTCCAAAATCATTATTTCGAAACTGTCTGTCAACAAGAAATCAACGTATTTCTTTGGTGGAATTATCTACCTACTAGACCTATGTTGGGGAACAACAGGAGAAGTTTCAATGTTAAATCTAGAAACTTGGCATGAATCATATCCATGTGGGACGGTAGGAGGTGCATGAATGGAATGCACCACCTCATACGTTTGTTGCTCTTCTCGAATTTCTTCGAGAAATATACT
The DNA here is from genome assembly GCA_036507275.1 of Sicyos edulis. NCBI lineage: Eukaryota > Viridiplantae > Streptophyta > Magnoliopsida > Cucurbitales > Cucurbitaceae > Sicyos > Sicyos edulis. The sequence continues at coordinate 16,894,391 of CM071849.1, read as the reverse complement.
TTTTCTCCCACTTGTCTTCTTTGAAATAAATTCTCTTTCCAAGTAGACACCATCGCGGGCAGCAAACACTTTGCTTTCGCTTTGGTTATAAAAGTAATACCCTTTTGTCTCTTTAGGATAACCAACAAAGAGACACTTGTCAGATTTGGGTGATAGCTTATCAGATTGTAAACATTTTACATAAGCTTCACAACTCCATATCCTTAGAAAAGACATTTTAGAATTTTTCCTGTCCATATCTCATATGGAGTCTTTTCCACAGCTTTGGATAGAGCTCTTTTAAGTGTGAATGCAACAGTCTCAATTGCGAAACCCCAGAAGGAAATGGGGAGATCAGCAAGACTCATCATTGATCGGATATGGTTCGATTTCTCCACTCAAAAACACCATTCAACTTAGGTGTTCCTTGTGGAGTTCATTGTGAAAGTATTCCACAATCCTTCAAATGATCTTTGAATTATTGGGTCAAACATTCTTCACCACGATCTAATCGTAATGCTTTAATCTTCTTCCGAAGTTGATTTTCTACTTCATCTTAGAATTGTTTGAACTTTTCAAATGATTCTAACTTTTGCTTCATAAGGTAAACAAATCCATATCTGCTTACATCATCTATAAAAGTAATGAAGTATACCCTCCTCTAGCAAAAAATACTCATAGGTTCACATACATCTGTATGTACGAGAGCTAAGAGATCATTGACCCTTTCACTTGAACCTGTGAAATGAGACTTTGTCATTTTCCCCATTAAACAATATTCGCATACATCAATGATTCAAAATCAAAAGAGTTGAGAACACCATCTTTATGGAGCTTCTCAATGCGTTTTGAGCTTATGTAGCCTAATTGACAATGCCATAGGTAGGTTGGGTTTGAGTCATTTGATTTATGTTTCTTGCTTTCGATGTTATAGATGTGTGTATCTAAATCTAGAACATACAAACCATTTAATAGCTTAGCAGTGGCATAACACAAATCATTCAAATAAACAGAACAAATTCCTTCTTTTATTATGAATGAAAATCCTTCTCGATCAAAAACAGGGATCGAGATAATGTTTCTAGCAGTAGCAGGAACATAATAACAATCATTAAGTTCTAAAACTAGGCCAGACGACAAAGATAAGCTAAAAACTCCTACTTCCAATGCAACAACTTTTTCTCCATTGCCAACATGTAGTACATCTTCTCCCTTTGCCAATTTTCTACTTCTTTTTAGTCCCTACACATTACTAACAATGTGAGTACCACATGCAGTATCAAATACCCATGAAGAAGTAGAAGTTGCTAAGTTTACTTCTATAACATAAATACATGAAGTAGAAGTACCATTCTTCTTTTCCTCTAAATATTTGGGGCAATTTCTTTTCCAATGGCCAATTTCGTTGTAATGGAAACACTTATGCTCCGCAGCCACTTTTGGTTTGGATTTTAGCTTTTTAGAAGACGTGGTATTAGCAACTTTCTTGCCAATATCCTTTTCCTTTTTAGCAGCCCCAGTTTTCTTGAACCCTTTCCCTTTTTGAACCAGAAGAACATCCTTATGTTTTTCAGGTTCGTTAGGGATGTTTCTTTCAGCCTGAATTTGCATCCCATGTAACTCTTGCTGGTTTGCTTGTCCCTTTTGCATGTAAAAGTTTAAACTGAAGTTTTTAAACCCATCATGCAATGAATAAAGGATAATGTCAGTAGACAACTCTGCTGGATAAGAGAATCCCAATTTTTGCATCTGTTGAAAATGACAAATCATGTTAAACACATAGGGACCAACTGGTTTTTCCTTCTCTAACCAACATTCGAGGATCTTTTGGTTAACCTCAAATTTCTCCAACCTAGTATGACGCTGAAACATAGTTTTCAGCTGCTGGATTATGTTGTATGCATCCATCCCATCAAAACATTTTTGAAAGTCAGGTTCCATACATGCCAGCATTAGACATGTGACAGGCACTGAATTGTCTAGGAGAGTTTGCCTAGCAGTTCTCTCAGCCTGCCTAGCTCCTTGTGGGAGGGGTTCAGGAATTGGGTTATTAAGACCTGACTCATTTCCTTCACATCTGAGAACGATTCTCAAATTTCTTTCCCAATCGAGAAAATTGCTATCATTTAGTCTATCCTTCTCAAGGATTGAGCGCAGATTAAAAATTGAGTTGTTGGTGTTATTACTAGACATGATATCTTTAACAAAAGAAAAAATTGCAAGAAATCAATAAATGTTTATCATAGTAGTGCTTAAAAAATTAAAATACTACTAACACTTTATTCAAATTTTAATGTCCCATTTAGAATAAAAAAATAACCAAGACCTCCTTCCTATTATTAATAAAATGGACTTTGGCCCTGCCTTTTATTAATAATATTAGAGGTAAGTAAACTCTTTTACTAATTACAACTCTTTGTAATTCTTAGTAGGTAGGTTAACAACTCTTTGTTAATTCTATCTCTTTGCTTCAAAACCCAAAACTTTGTCTTTTGATAGTTTTGTTGAGTTAAACCAAACATGAACGTGCAAGTTTCATTAAACCTACACTACTATCATTAGATTAAAAGTAACACTCTGCTTTGGCAGAACCTATTAATAATGATCAAAGGCTTCATAGTTGTTTGTTTTGAAAAGCAATTAAACTCAAAATTGTAATTGGGACCCAAGTTCATTATGTTAGTTTATTTAGGTGAACACATCGAACAAATAAAACAACATAATTAAACTTAAATAAAGCATAAAATTATAAAAATTATATGCAATAAATAAACCATGATCATAGTATGGCCCCTAAACCTAGGAAATAACTAATCTTCATGAATCTTCTTTAAGCTTCTATTGGATCTCCATCCTTGAACTCCTTGAATTCTTCATTGGATTACATAATTTTGGAATTTAAAAATTACAGAAATCTAAATAACTGAAATTTAAATTACAAAAAAACTTAACGATTCGCAGATCGTATTTAATAAAAATCCTAATTGGGCCATACTAATCACCACACACATAATAATATCAAATATTATAATAGTACGCAAAACAAATGAATAAATAATTCCATGTATAAACCCTTCCTAATCAATAAACTTAATTTTCAATTAGGAACAATTAAACAATTTAATATGAAAATAATCTCAATTATTTATTAGTTTGCTAAATCAAAAGTTTTTTTTTAACTAATTAAAATTTTGTTGACTGGCCTAGCAACAAATTGATAAAACAGAGTCATATCCAAGGAAATAGTAAAATTTTCCAAATTTTATGGAAACAAAAATCATTCCAGTTTTAATATTACTCAATATTTAGCCAAAATTAGAAAACAAATTTTCAGATTTTAAGGGAAAATATTACCAAATAATCACAAAATCTTATTTTTCTATTTTAATCATAATTTCTTAAAATTCATTAACTTTTAATTAATTTTCAGAAAAATAAATCTATAAATTATTATTTGATGATAGACTAATTATCAAAAATTAAGAAATTCTTAATTTGATGTTAATTAATTTTAAATTTTATTAACACTTAACAAAATTTCAGAAAATTAATTAGCATTTCGGTGATTAATAGCCAAATCAACAAATCTCAATTTGTGATTTAATTTCATTTAGCAAATTAACCCATAAAACATTATCTACTGTGGGAATCATCAAATTCTAAATTTGTGATTTAATTTAATTTAGCAACTAAACCCAAAAAATTGTTTCTACTGTACTGATCACCAAATTCTCAGTTTGTGATTTAGTTGTGAATGGGAATTATCAAATTCTTAATTTACAATATCAAAAACAATAATCATATAAGATTATGCATTCTGCTCTGATACCACTGTAGGACAATATAGATGCAAAAGCGGAATTTCAAGAAATAATTTCCTAACATCTATCACAGAACCACATGCATAATAATTATATGAATTAAATAGGGAGTAAAGAATGACAACCTTTGATGCGTGATTCCCAAGCAAGAACGTTGCTGCTGCCAGAAGATGTTAGGGTTCCAACTGCAACCCCTCCAATTAGTCCACCAGGAATGGAATGATCCCACGTATGCTAGTACATAAGGCAGGGAACTGTTTCCCTCTCTTACTTTTATTGGGATGTGGAGGCACAATAAATATGGGGTTAGGATTTTTCTGTCTGATGGAAAAATTGATCTGTCCTGTCTTTCTCATTTCTTCTGACCCATATATATTTAGGGTTAGGCCAGCAGAGAAAACCAAAACCCACGTACTCTTAATTTTCCTCCAATATAAAACCTTTTGAGCTTTATATTTTGTTCAGCCCAATTCTCTAACAAGCAATTATTAATTACTAAAATATACTAATTATTATTTCCATAATAATTTCTATTTATATTTAGTAATTGTTGGGATTTGTCTTAGGACACGATTCCTTCAAGTGCACATTTGTAGAAACTTTTTGTAACTCAATAAATGTGTAAAATGAGAGGAAGATTACTCTATATTTTATTGAATGAGAAGAATGGCTTCTTAAATAGGGAAACCCTCAATATACAAATAAAGTAATAAAGTGAAATATGACCTCAATCTCTACCAATAAAAAATACATAATTACAGGATATGATTTAGATAAATATGGTAATAACCCATATTGCAAAGATTATGAGAATAACCAACACTCCCCCTCATGCTAGTTTGAAGATATCTTCCATTGCCAGCTTGTCTATCGTTCTGTCAAACTTTATCTTTGGAAGACCTTTTGTAAAAATATCTGCAACTTGTTCCATAGTCGGCATGTAGGGAATACCTATAATGTCAGTTTCAATCTTCTGTTTTATGAAATGTTTTATCAACTTCAATGTGTTTTGTCCTATCATGAAGGACTGAATTATGGGAATGGAAATTGCTGCCTTGTTGTCACAGTAGATTCGCATATGTGTTTTCTGAGAAAACTTTAATTCTTCCAACAATCTCTTTATCCATATACCCTCACAGATGCCATGGGCCAATGCCCTAAATTCAGCCTCAGCACTACTTCTTGCTACTACACTTTTTTTTTTGCTTCGCCATGTGACTAAGTTACCTCCGACAAAAAAGCAGTAACCAGAGGTCGATTTTCTATCTATAGTGCTACCTGCCCGGTTTGCATCAATGTAGACTTCAATATGTAGATGAATTTTTTTTAAAATAGTATACCTTTCCCGAGAGTACCTTTCAGGTATCTTAGGATTCTGTATACTGCCTCAAAATGGGTAGGCTAGGGAGCATGCATAAATTGACTAACTACAAATGCTATGTCAGGACGTGTGTGAGATAGATAAATAAGTCTTCCCACAAGTCTTTGATATTTTTCTTTATCCTTTACTTCTTCTTCTGTTGCTAGTTGTAATTTAACATTTGCCTCAATAGAAGTTTCTGCTATTCTGCAACTGAGTAGTCCGGTCTCTTCTAGTAAGTCTATAACATACTTCCTTTGATTTACCAAGATGCCATTATTTGATCTAGCAAATTCCATTCCTCGAAAATATTTTAAGACTCCCAGATATTTGATTTGGAACTCACTTGCTAACTTCTTCTTTAATGTGATTATTCCCATATCATCATTACCGGTCACAATTATGTCGTCAACATACACTATCAAAACAACCATCTTGTCAATTCCAGTGTGTTGTAAAATATAGTGTGATCAGCTTGACTTTGAAGGAATCCATAGCTTGTGATAGTTTTCCCAAATCGTTCAAACCATGCCCTTGGAGACTGTTTAAGGCCATACAATGATTTGTTTAACTTGCATACTTTATTTTTCTCAACTCCAATTTCAAATCTAGGAGCTGGATTCATAAATACTTCTTCTTCGAGATCACCGTTGAGGAAAGCATTCTTGACATCAAGTTGGTAAAGGGGCCACAATCTGCATTAACAACAATTGATAACGAAACTCTAATGGAATTAATTTTAGCTATCGGTGCAAATGTTTCCTGGTAATCGATTCCATAGGTTTGAGTAAACCCCTTGGCAACTAGTCTTACTTTGTACCTTTCAATACTCCCATCGGCATTGCACTTTATATTAAACACCCATTTGCATCCTACGGTCTTCTTATCCTTTGGTAATTAAACCATGTCCCATGTTTGATTTTGTTCTAGAGCATTCATCTACTCCATAACTGCTAAATTCCACTTTGGATCATCTAAAGCCTCATGTATATTCTTTGGGACAAACAGATTGGTTATCCTAGAGGTGAAAACTTTATGATTTTCAGATAGTTTATGGTAGGATAAGTAATTTTCAATAAGATATTTAGTACAGTTATGAGTACCTTTCCTGTGAGCTATTAGAACATCAAGGTCAGACAGATCAGAGAGATTATTTTCAAGAGTAGAAGGGGAAGTGGAATAATTCGAAGGTATGCTACCTAGATCATCAGAATCAGTCACCAAGGAATCAGATTGGCTTTGTGGTAGGTCTACTATCTTGCCCTTATTCTTTTGGTTCAATGTCCTTCTAGTATAAACTTGAAGTTCAGGTTGATCAATGTGTAGTGTTTCTCCCCCTAAAGAGGAGCTTTCTATACTTGGTATTAGAGAGATAGGAGCAATAAACTCGGTCTTAGGACTAATGATATTTGGAAGTGGGGAGGTGTTCCAGTAATTATCTTCTAATGTAGATATCTCCCCTGAAGGGAATTCTGTTTATAAAATGATTGATTCTCAACAAAGGACACATCCATACTTTCAAAGTATTTCTTTTGCAGAGGATCATAGCATGTATAAGCCTTTTTATGTGAAACATATCCTAAGAAAATGCATTTTATAGCTCGAGGATCAAGTTTTGATTGGGAAGGGGTAGAAACATGTACGTATGCGGTACAACAAAAAACCTTGAGCGGTAAATCAGAAAAAATATGAGCAGTTGGAAAAACATTTTTTAGGTGATCTAGCGGGGTTTTAAAATCCAAAATCTTTGTAGGCATCCTATTTATGAGATAAGTAGCTGTAAGGACTGTTTCACCCTATAAATATTGAGGTACGTGCATAGAAAACATAATGGCGCGAGAAACATCCAATAAATACCTATTTGTTTTAGAAATACCATTTGTTTGGGAGTATTTCGACATGTTGATTAGTGAAAGACTCATTTCTCACGTAAAAATGCAGTTAAATATGTATTGAAAAATTATGTGCCATTATCAGAGTCTAAAATGCTGATTTTTGTTGCAAATTGATTCTCAATCATGTTATAAAAACCAATAAACACCTCTTTAACATTTTATTTATTGGAAAGAAGATACACCCAAGTTAGTCGAGTGTGATTAGCAATGAAAGTAACAAACCACCTTTTTCCACTATGGGTCACCACCCTAGATGGTCCCCAGACATCGCTATGAATCAAATAAAATGGTGCAGAAGCTTTATAAGGTTGAGGTAAATAAGTAGAACGTCGTGACTTTGCAAAAATGCAGTGTTCGTAGTGAAAAGTAGAACAATCAATTCCTTTAAAAAGTTTTGGAAACAAATACTTCAAATAGAAAAAACTAGGATGTCCTAACCTATAATGCTAGAGCATTAGAGTTTCTCTAATAGAAAGAGAACTAACACTACTCAGAGCCTGAATTTCTTTATGACTAGTTGATGCTATCTCAAAGTAATATAGGCCATCAAGCATCCTAGCATGTCCAATCTTCTCCCCCGAAACCTGATCCTAAAAAACACAGTGTGATTCATAAAAAGTAACACGACAGTGAGAATCTTTAGAAATTTTACTAACAGATAGTAAATTATAAGCTAGGTTTGGAACATGAAGGACATATTTTACAAGAATATGTGACGATAAACTGATAGTTCCTTTTCATGCAATGGAAGAGAAACTACCATATGCTATTCTAGTTTTCTCATTACAATATAATGGAGAATAAGATTCAAAATATTTTGAGGAGCTATTCATATGGTCAGAGTGTAACAGCCCAGTTTCCTATTCCAGTTTTCGAGGTGCCTTCGGGTCACGATTCGGTTGTTGGTTGGGTCATTAGAGCGGTTTTGACCCTTGGGGGTATTTTGGTCTTTTGGCTCCCCGGGCAGGATTTGTGGTTTTAGGGCTTCGAGGTAGCTCCTGCCTATGTCGAGGCTTGTTTGTTGGTGGCTGCGAGTCCCGAGGTGTTTGGGCTAGTCGGTTGGATGCTCGGTTGTGGTTTGGGCTTTGGCAAAGTGATGGTTGGTTGTGTGCTTCCTTTGGGATTCGAGCTCGGGCCTTTAGTGTTGCTTTGGGAGTTGGATTTAAGTGAGTTTTATTTATTGGAATAGATTGCTTCGGTCGGGTCTCGAAGGAGGAAGCTGGGAAATGGGATTTTAAGGTTTTGATTTGGATAAAACTGGATAAGGATGGAAATAGGATTAAAAATCCCATATATTTCCTTTTATCCCCATTTTCCTTTTTATTTCCTTTTTTTCCTTTTATTTTCCAAAATCCCTTTTTTTTTTTTTTTTTTCTCTCTCTCTCTCTCTCTCTCCCCGAGCCCCCTAGCCCGAACCCCTTTGGTCGCCCAACCCAACCAGCCCGCGCGCTCGAGCCCCATCCCTGCCCAGGTCGAGCCTCGCCACCAAATACGCCACCACGCGCACCCTCGCCCGCCCGCTCGTCCGTGTCGCTCACCGAGCACTGTGCTTGAGCCGCGCCGCGACAAGGTTTGCGTCGTGTCGCCGCCGCTCCCGCGCGCGCCCTCCTGCAGCCACCAAGCCAGCGCCGTCGCCGCCCTACCTGTAAGCGCCCGCGCCCGCACTCCCAGTGTCGCCCCAGCGCCTGTCCGAGCGGAGCCCAGCTCCCCCAGCGCGCTAGCGCCCATCCATGCGCCTGTCTGCGCCCAGCAGCTGCCTAGCCGTGCAACCGGCTCGTCTCGCGTGTCAGCCGCACCTCGTGAGTTGCTCTCGAGCCGAGCCCTATTTATTTTATTGTATTTAGGCCTATTTTATGATTATTGATGTGTTTGTTTGGCTCGATATAGGTTGCTCGGGTTCGATCGCAGTTATTTTTATTGTGTGTTGTTGCCTTCCGACCAGGTAAGGATTTCTTACCGGAGTTGTGTGGGCCTGCGATATTTTTCATGATATGCCTTGCTTGTTTGTTTGATCATATGAGCATGATAATAAAAGAGCAGCTTTGATTGATTTCTTGCTAGCATGTTTGCCTGATTTTACATGTTAGTATCATGCTAGGTTTGTTCTGCCAGCATGCTTATGATTCCTGCTTAAGCTCGTAGTATCATGCTAGGTAAATGTGATTGATGTCGGTCATTGTTTGCTAGCCAAGAATCATTGCTTTTTACTCTGTACTCTTAAATAGAGTTGTAGGGTTTGTCATCATCCAGAGGCTGAGCGGACATAACGTACTTTGTCCCCACTGATCGGGAGTAAAGTGTGGGCAGCATAACGTATCTTGCTTCCCCCCCGGTCGCCAAGGTGGATTTAGCTCAGGTCGAGAGTAAAGTGTGCGCAACATAACGTATCTTGCTTCCCCCCCGACCCGCCGGTTGTGGAATTAGCTACCCACTTCGGCATAAGCCTAGTTTGTAGCCTGCTAGAGCGGAACCTTGCCATCGGTGTAAGCCCGCCTCGGCGGTTCTAGCTTCGTGTCGGTGGATCATGCCGCATGCATGAGCGCCGCGGGGCCTCGCGCTCATCGTGATCGCGACACCGCTTCCGAGTCTTAGGCATGCGTACCTGGCCCGCGTAGTTTGCCCTTAGGCCCCCGCATTTACGCCGGTTGCAGAGAGCATGCGGTGTGCGCGCACACGCGTTAGTTGCCGGTTTGGAGAGCTCCCCCGGGCTAATGTCGTGAGTACACCATTCCTTCCGTTAGAGCCTGACTTCGGGTACTCTCCCGTAAGTCCAGATTATTGCAAGGGCAAGGAGGCCCTTGAGGACATTCTAGGGATCAGTGTATTCCCCCCGAGTGACAGATACCTCGGTGATGTCCCAGGATTGGTCAGTGTATCCAATCCCTAGGCCGGAGTAGTAGAAGACTTCCGATGAATCCAGATCTTGTTTTATGAGCTCGTTGAGCCATGATCTGTGTTGGTAGCTGTTTGCTTGCATGCTTTGGTACTAGATGACTGATTATATCGTATTGTACCCCGGTTGGGGATTCTTACTGAGTAATTCGTTACTCACCCTTATTTTTGTGGTTTTTCCACAGGTAACCATGGTGCGAGACAGGATGGCTGGAGGAGGAGCTGTGATCATGGAAAACCCGTTGTTCAACTCTGAGCTTTATGTTTATGATTTAAATGTTCTCTGAATGCATGTAGTTGGGCACGGAGCCCTAGGGTGTTTTCTGAATGTATTTCCGGATTCTAGCATTGTTGTAAAGTTTGTATGATTTAAATAAATCTCTGATCAGAGTAAGTTTTGTAAATGTATTTGTCTTGGAACAGGTGCTTGGAAACAGGGACAGGTTTCAGGAAATGATGTTGATTTTTAAATGGATGTTTTATGTTTTAGTTTTTACTTAGATTCCGAACACCATCTTGCAAATTTTATGTAGATTTGTATGCATGCATTGAGGTAACGACCTATTTAGAACCCCGTTCGGGTCGGGTCGTTACAGGTTGGTATCAGAGCTCAGAGTCATAGATTCTGTAGACTGACCTTTGTTGTAGGTCGTTTTTCCATGATCATCGAGACTCGGCGCGAGTCATCAGTGCACGCCTAAGTTTACTGTTTTAAAGAAAGGGGTAAGAATTTACAATACTTTTCATCTAGTGTTTGCCTTGTGCAGAGTTGTGGAGCGGAGACGAGCAGGTTCTGACTCGTTGTTGTTTTGGGCTTAGAGAGCCATCATGCCAACTTTCCGCAGTGCGAGCAGTATTTAGCAGCTTATTGAGGTATCCAGATAGATTCGGATGCCCTGGGACGTCGTCCCCGAGGGAGGCAGAGCTTAGACTCCCGTTGGCCATTTGTGGCCCGATTCTTGTCGCTTCCCAGTGAGAGGGTGGAGGTGCTTTGTGCAGATCGCCAGTATGTTGATCGCACCCAGAGGAGCAGGACGCTTGGCATGTCCGACCAAGGAGTTGGACTGATCGTGTTGTTGTTGAGGCTCCGTCCAGGGTTGTTAGGCCCGCAGGCCAGATTTGGCCCTGGCAGTTGAGTTGCCTAGAGGAGGGGGTAGAGGCTAGCACGCCTCAGAGTGAGACTCCTTGAGCAGAGTGTGCTCCAGCCATGAGAGATTTGTTGGCAGGTCTTTAGCTATCAGAGAGCGGAGACCCAGGCGCAGTTTGTAGCGCGTAGTGAGGAGTCCCGGGCATAGATAGCCCAGCTGACAGAGTTTGTTTCAGCATTCCCCCCAGTAGCTCTTGTAGCCCCGGAGGTTCCCGGGAGGGCATGATCAGCAGGTTTATTCAGATGAGTTTGTTGGCGTTGATGGAGCCGCCCAGTTTGGCAAATGGATGCATGTAGAGCTCGATGTTTTAGAAAGTCATGCTGCTAGTAGTAGAGCAGTTGGCCAGGTTTGAGTTTAGCATCCGTGTGTGGGATGCCCTGCTGTTCAGAGGCCGAGGTGTGCCGTTCCTGTGCTGTTTGGTACATCAGTTGGTGGTGGAAGTCCCTTGTGAGAGGTGGACAAGCAGAGTCTCCACCAGTTGTCCGATTGATTGGCAAGTTGCCGTGTTAGTGGCTTGAGGCAGATGTAGAGACATCTTTGCCCCCTTGCAAGCCTGCTGTTGTTTAATGTTTCGCTTTCCTCGAGATGTTTGGTAGAGTTGAGCACTCTTCCTTGGTGAGCTCCTAGAGTGGAGCTAGCTGTTGCATGTTGAGAGATCCGGCCAGAGTTTTGTTGAGCATCATGTGGAGATGCAAGAGTAGGCCGTGAGCCTTTGGTTTGATGAGATGCCATAGGCATGGCTGTTTGAGTTGAGCCTTTGTATGCCTAGCCAGAGTTGTTGTCACTTGAGGTAGTGACCTTGTTGGCCCCATTTTGTAGTAAGATGTGGATTTGGTAGTAGTAGCACTTGAGGTGCATTGGTTGGTGTGCCACTTTGGCACTAAGTCTGGTTCAGGCTTGAGTTTGGCATGGGCATAGCAGATGGTTCTATGCCGTCCGGAGTTCAGCGCACTCCTTTAGCCTTGGATCCGTTTATGGCAGTTGCACCTGTTTAGGTCGTGCCAGAGGGCTAGTTTAGTGGTAGTCGATGGACTACAAGCGAAAGGATGCTCGAGAGGAGCTGGAGCCTCTTCCCAGTGTTTCTGGAGGTTGAGTAAGTCAGCAGATTGGTTGGTAAGTGTTGGTGCGCGTGAGTCTCGCGCTAGTGTTAAGGCCAAGAGTTTCCTTGTGGTTGGTAGTGCGGTCAACTACCTTCGAGTGCCTTAATCTGAGGAGAGTTAAGCATCGTAGATGCGAGTTCGGTCCAACAGAGGGACCCTGAGTTGGATGCTCATGAGATGAGCTGGATGCCTATGAAGCGAGTTGGATGCCTTTGAGGCGAGATGAGTTGATGCCTTGCGAGAGGATTTGGATGCCTTATGGGTAAGCACCCTTGGTAGAGGCTTGGTATAAAGTAAGTTTGGTGTGGCATGGTTATGCCTTGGTAGAGCAAGGTTGCCTCAGCTTTGAGCATCGTGTGGAGAAGGAACTTTTGGTGTTCCTTTGGTTGGAGTTCAGTTGGAAACTGAACAAGTGCAGTGGTAGCAAAGCCGCACAGTTTCTGATCGCCTTGGCTAAGAGAGTTGTTTGGATCCTTTCCTTGGGTAGTAGCCTTGTTGAGGCTGATGTTTGAGTCGGAGGACGACGCATACGGTAGCATTTCGAGTCCTCTTGGTCCCCAAGGAGTTGGAGTTGGCCAGCATGGTTGAGATGCTGGAGAGAGTTGTGCCTGTTCAGGCAGTTGACTGTTAGCTTATTAGTTGACAGTGTGTGTCGAGGGTTGCCGAAGAACCCTAGGTTGTGGAGAGCCTCTCCAGAGCTCAGTCAGGCCCAGCTAGTGAGTTTTAGTTGGCTAGCTGGAGGCGTGTAGTTTGTAGCCTCGCTTGAGTTGCTAGCAGTCTTGGTAGACTAGCAAGCCAGAGTTTGTTTGGAGCAGAGTCCGGATTGGTTTCGGTGCGGTGGCAAGTTGATGCTTGGTGTTGACCAAGGTGTGGTTTGGAGCAGCTAGAGATTAGCTTTGCTCGTGGGACGAATGGTTCATGCCCAGTTGGTTGTTTTCCTGTTTCCAAGATGTCGAGTTGCCCCGTTTGGCATTTGGAGGTTCAGTCTGAGATGGACCCCTGTTGTTTCCCCGTGAGATTAGTTGTTGTTGCTCTAGTGTAGCAAGACAGTGAGCGTTTGTGGAGCTCTCTGTCCTTCGGTTGTCTGCTTGTAAGAGCCGTTTCCTTCTGGGAGTTGTCAGATTTCTCCCGTAGCTATGAGTTGATGGTAGAGGTGCTAGCTAGAAGGAAAAGTTTGTTGGCTGCTTGGAAGCAGTTGTTTGTCCAGTTAGGTGGACTCTTGGATAGTGTTCTAGAGGCTGCAGTAAGGGTTGTTTAGCCTCGTGTGAGGTTTGGTCCTCTTGTTGTTTCTAGAGCTAGTTCAGTTCTAGCTGGAGGGCGTTGCCCAGAGGTCTTGTTCCTAGTCAGGAAGTTTTGGGAGTTGACCCCTCCTTCGGTAGTTGAGCAAGTGCTGTTAGTTCCGGATTGGTGATCCGATTGATTGAGTTTTCCCTTGGTTGTTGCTTCCAAGAGAGAATTGGTTGCTGTTGCCTTGGGTTTGAGCAAGTCAGCGAGCGTGTGTGGAGTTCGCTGCCCTTCAGAGTTTGCTTGCTGGGAAAGTCGTTTCCCGTTTGGCAGGAGTGAGCTTAGCTCCTGAGTTGTGGAGTTGGTCAGAGTAGCGCAGCGTCAGCCCAGTGAGAGGGTCCCTGCTTTGTGTTGTTAGCAAGCAAGAGCTGTTTGTCCCCGCAAGGGCGGTGGCCACCAGCAGAAGAGTTGTTTCGGCAAGTTGTTGGTTCTTTGGGGATTGAAGTTTTCCCTTTCCCCCTAGTCTCTGTGGTGGTTGAGTTGCTCCCTGGATGTCAGCCTCGAGTGTTAGCTTCTGTGGTAGTCTTGCGGATTCGTGTGGCTCAGGATCCGTAAGCTTTGAGGTTGTCGTTATCCGTTTTCCTTGTGAGGTTTCGGGAGTGGAGCTTCTGGTTGGAAGTTGAGTTAGGCTTAAGCTTAAATGAGAAGTCCTTGGAGTAGCCAGTTGGATTTTTAGAGTTGAGTAGTAGCTTCGAGGCGAGATTTGCTCGTTATAAGTTTGGGTTGAGTTCTGCTGAGCAAGCCCTTCTCGGGCTTTGCTCCTTGTTGTTGTGCGCTCGCAGTTGGCGTAGCGGAGCCTCGTTTGAGTCAGTTGGCACAGAGGTGCCGTGGCTTTGGTTGGTTAAGCTGTTGAGCTGTTTTCCTCAAGGTGTTGTGCCGCAGAGAGCTGCGTGATGGTTTAGTCCTTGCAGCCCGAGCTTTCCTTGAGAGGAATGTTGGTTGTTCCTGGCCTGGCAGTATTTTCTTTGGCTAGTTGCTAGTAGGTTTGAATGGAAAAGTTTCCTTTCGGCCGTCGAGAGGCTGCAGTTTGTTGGCTTGGCCGAGTGGAGCCTGTGCCTGGCCCTTGTCTTTTAGAGGTGGCCGTAGCTGAAGTTTCAGCTGGTGTGAGTGTTGCAGGCCGTTTGGTTTTCTGGAACCTAGAAGGTTCAATTGTTTGGCCAGTTTTTGTAGGGTTGAGGCTGCTTGTTAGCAGCTGTGAGCTTTCAGAGGAGTTTTGCCAGTGCGTGGTGTAGAGTTTCAGAGCTTGTGGCCAGTCCTCGAGTTTGCTGAGAGTAGCACCCTTTGAGAGTTGGTGCGAGTTGAGGACGTGGTTTGCCGTCTATTCCCTTTGGAGTTCAGTGTATGCCCAGTCTGGATGGCATTGTGGCCTTGAGTTTTTGAGAACCCAAGAGGGTTTGGTTCTCGAAGAGGGCTAGTGTTGTCTTGGCCGAGAAGTTCAGTTGGCTGGATCAGTGGAGTTTTCCTGGAGCTGTTTCGTCTTAGGACTTTCGAGGACGGATGTCTTAAAAGAAGGGAGTATTGTAACAGCCCAGTTTCCTATTCCAGTTTTCGAGGTGTCTTCGGGTCAAGATTCGGTTGTTGGTTGGGTCATTAGAGTGGTTTTGACCCTTGGGGGTATTTTGGTCTTTTGGCTCCCCGGGCAGGATTTGTGGTTTTCAGGGCTTCGAGGTAGCTCCTGCTTTTGTCGAGGCTTGTTTGTTGGTGGCTGCGAGTCCCGAGGTGTTTGGGCTAGTCGGTTGGATGCTCGGTTGTGGTTTGGGCTTTGGCAAAGTGATGGTTGGTTGTGTGCTTCCTTTGGGATTCGAGCCTGGGCCTTTAGTGTTGCTTTGGGAGTTGGATTTAAGTGAGTTTTATTTATTGGAAAAGATTTCTTCGGTCGGGTCTCGAAGGAGGAAGCCGAGAAATGGGATTTTAAGGTTTTGATTTGGATAAAAGTGGATAAGGATGGAAATAGGATTAAAAATCCCATTTATTTCCTTTTATCCCCATTTTCCTTTTTATTTCCTTTTTTTTGTTTTATTTTCCAAAATCCCTTTTTTTCTCTCTCTCTCTCTCTCTCTCTCTCCCCGAGCCCCCTAGCCCGAGCCCCTTTGGTCGCGCAACCCAGCCAGCCCGAGCCAGCCCGCTCGCCCAGCCAGCCCGCGCCCTCGAGCCCCAGCCCTGCCCAGGTCGAGCCTCGCCCAGCCCAGCGTCGCCAGCCCCAGCCCCGAGTCGCCTGCGCCATCGCCCAGCGTCGCCCAGCCCGAGCGCCCTCGCCCTTCCTCGTCCAGTGTCGCCACCATGCGCCTTGTCTTGAGCCGCGCACATTATCTGCGTCGTGTCGCTCGCGCCGTCTGCCGTCCCCTTTGCTGGCCACACGCGCGCCGCCGCCGCCGCCAATGAGCAACAACCGCCTCGCCGCCGCGCCAGAGTCGCCCCAGCGCCTGTCCGCGTGGAGCCCAGCGCCCCCAGCGCCCGAGCTCAGCGCGCCAGCGCCCATCCTTGTGCCTGTCTGCGCCCAGCTGCTGCCTAGCCGTGCAGCCGGCTCGTTCGCGTGTCAGCCGTGCCTCGTGAGTTGCTCTCGAGCCGAGCCCTGTTTATTTTATTGTATTTAGGCCTATTTTATGATTATTGATGTGTTTTTTTGGCTCAATATAGGTTGCTCGGGTTCGATTGCAGTTATTTTTATTGTGTGTTGTTGCCTTCCGACCAGGTAAGGATTTCTTACCGGAGTTGTGTGGGCCCTGCGAAATTTTTCATGATATGCCTTGCTTGTTTGCTGACTGTTATGAGCATGATAATAATAGAGCAGCTTTGATTGATTTCTTGCTAGCATTTTTGCCTGATTTTACATGTTAGTGCCATGCTAGGTTTGTTCTGCCAGCATGCTTATGATTCCTGCTTAAGCTCGTAGTATCATGCTAGGTTAATGTGATTGATGTCGGTCTTTGTTTGCTAGCCAAGACTCATTTCATTTCTCTGTACTCTTAGATAGAGTTGTAGGGTTTGTCATCATCCAGAGGCTGAGCGGACATAACGTACTTTGTCCCCACTGATCGGGAGTAAAGTGTGCCCAACATAACGTATCTTGCTTCCCCCCCGGTCGCCAAGGTGCATTTAGCTCAGGTCGGGAGTAAAGTGTGCGCAGCATAACGTATCTTGCTTCCCCCTCCGACCCGCCGGTTGTGGAATTAGCTACCCACTTCTGCATAAGCCTAGTTTGTAGCCTGCTAGAGCGGAACCCTGCCATCGGCGTAAGCCTGCCCTGGCCGGTTCTTAGCTTCAGGTCGGTGGATCATCTTTGCACGCATGATGAGCGCCGGGCCTCGCGCTCTGTGATCGCGACACCGCTTCCGAGTCTTAGGCATGCGTGCTGCCCGCCCGCGTGGTTTGCCCTTAGGCCCCCGCATTTACGCCGGTTGCAGAGAGCATGCGGTGTGCGCGCACACGCGTTAGTTGCCGGTTTGGAGAGCTCCCCCGGGCTAATGTCGTGAGTACACCATTCCTTCCGTTAGAGCCTGACTTCGGGTACTCTCCCGTAAGTCCAGATTAGTGCAAGGGCAAGGAGGCCCTTGAGGACATTCTAGGGATCAGTGTATTCCCCCCGAGTGACAGATACCTCGGTGATGTCCCAGGATTGGTCAGTGTATCCAATCCCTAGGCCGGAGTAGTAGGAGACTTCCGATGACTCCAGATCTTTTTTTATGAGCTCGTTGAGCCATGATCTGTGTTGGTAGCTGTTTGCTTGCATGCTTTGGTACTAGATGACCGATTATATCGTATTGTACCCCGGTTGGGGATTCTTACTGAGTAATTCGTTACTCACCCTTATTTTTGTGGTTTTTCCACAGGTAACCATGGTGCGAGACAGGATGGCTGGAGGAGGAGCTGTGATCATGGAAAACCCGTTGTTCAACTCTGAGTTTTATGTTTATGATTTAAATGTTCTCTGAATGCATGTAGTTGGGCACGGAGCCCTAGGGTGTTTTTTGAATGTATTTCCGGATTCTAGCATTGTTGTAAAGTTTGTATGATTTAAATAAATCTCTGATCAGAGTAAGTTTTGTAAATGTATTTGTCTTGGAACAGGTGCTTGGAAACAGGGACAGGTTTCAGGAAATGATGTTGATTTTTAAATGGATGTTTTATGTTTTAGTTTTTACTTAGAATCCGAACACCATCTTGCAAATTTTATGTAGATTTGTATGCATGCATTGAGGTAACGGCCTATTTAGAACCCCATTCGGGTCGGGTCGTTACATAGAGGCTCCGTAATCTATAATCCACGGAGATGAATTAAAGCAAGAGAAGGCATGAGGATAATTACCTGTTTGCGCCAAGGAAGCACTAGGATTACCAGATGTTGAAGTAGTCTTTAGCAGCTTCAAGAGTTGATCTATTTGCTCCTTATTGAAAGGACTGAAGTCAACAATATTCGCACTTGAAGTTGGTTGACGTAAACCTTTCTCACCTTGTCTAGTGATCTTCCAATTTGCAGGTTTTCCATGGATTTTCCAACAATTCTCATGAGTATGTCATGGTTTGTTGCAATGATCACACCATATACGAGGCTTAGTCACTTGTTCTGAAACCTTTGGTGTAGTGGTGTCAACTACTAGAGCAGAACTCTCTATTGGATTGGTTGTTTTCTTTCCAATCATTACATTTCGACGACTTTCTTCTCTGCAAACTTCAGAAAAAACATCATTTATAGTAGGGAATATAACCTTACCGAGTATTCTACCACAGACCTCATCAAATTCAACATTGAGACCTGCTATGAACTTGTAAATACGTCCATCCTCAATTGTCTTTTTGTAGTGTTTTTGATCCTCTGTACTCCACTCATAGGTGTAGAAAAGAACAAGCTCTTGCCACAGTCGTTGAAGGGAGTGAAAGTATTGAGTAACAGAAAAGTTTCCCTGTCGTATGTCACTCAATTTGAGTTTTAACTCAAACACTTGTGACTTATTTCCAAAATCGGAGTACATCTCAGTCATACTGTCCCATAATTCTGTAGCAGTAGTGCAGCACATATAGTTACAATTTATCTCTTTAGTGATAAAGTTTACTAACCAGGTCATGACCATGGCTTTTTCAGCATCCCATGTTGCAAATGATGCACCATCTGCAGCCGGTGCTACTTTATCTCCAGTAAGGTTCCCTATTTTTCCTTGTCCACGAATATACATCAGAACACTTTGGGACCAACGAAGAAAATTGTCTCCATTAAGTCGAAAGGTTGTGATTTGGACAATCGGGTTATTGGTATGACTCCGATTTTTTGTAACCTTAACAATCTGAGACTTATTCTCCGTCATTATTACTTAGTAAAGGAAAAAATTAATAGCTAATCAGTAGCTTTAATACTCAATAATAGGTAAAATTAGAAACAAATCAGAACCAAGAAGCACAAAAGGAACCACCAATTGTACATAACTTAGAAAAAAAAATGATAAGAGTGAGAACATAAATCTGTAATTTTCCTCACAAATTAGTAGCTATTAAAAGGTTGCAAACTCTCGACGTTGATATCATTCTCCTTGAAGAAAAATAATTCTCCAGCAACCAACTTTGAATCTCCCTATTACGATTTTTTTTGTTGAATATGAATCCTTCAAATTACTACTCACAGAGATGAGGTTAGGAGCAAATGGTCGGTGGGTTCTGTGGTTGAATATAGCAGTGGCAGTGGGTTTTATGGGTGTGTTTTTGTGCAGTTTTTTCTTGGACAGTAGCCTTCATAAGAGGAAAGAAGGCTAGGTATTTTCTTTTTATTTCTTTTTTCCTTATTAGAGTTTTATTTCCAGCTCTGATACCATGTGTAAAATGAGAGGAAAATTACTCTATATTTTATTGAATGAGAAGAATGGTTTCTTAAATAAGAAAACCCTCAATATACAAATAAGGTAATAAAGTGAAATATGGCCTAAATCTCTACCAATAAAAAATACATAATTACAGAATATGATTTAGATAAATATGGTAATAACCCATATTGAAAAGATTATGAGAATAACCAACAATAAAGTATTTGTGTTGAAAATTAAACATGGTTTTGAGTTTCGCAAATTTAATTTGGTAAGTTAAAGAAATTAAATAAGTGTATGTAACGGCCCAATTTTCTTTCCCGGTTCTCGAGTAGCTTCCGGTTCAGATTCAGTGGTTCGGATGGGCCGTTGGAGCTGTTTGGACCCTTAGGGGTATTTTGGTCTTTTTACTCCCTGGGCAGGATTTGTGGTTTTTCAGGGCTTCGAGGCAGCTCCTGCCTTTGTTGAGGCTTGTTTGTTGGTGGCTGCGAGTCCCGAGATGTTTGGGCTATTCGTTTGGGAGTTCGGTTGTGATTTGGTTTTTGGGCAAAGTGATGGTTGTTTGGGTGTTTCCTTTGGGATTCGAGCCCGGGCCTTCAGTGTTGATTTGGGAGGTTGTTTTAATTGAGATTTGTTGATTGGAAATGGTTGCTTCAGCCAAGTCTCGAAGGAGGAAGCCGGGAAATGGGATTTAAGGATTTTAAGGATTTTAAGGATTTTTGGAAAATTGGAAAATTGGATAAAATTTGGATAAGGATAAAATAAGATTTAAAATCCCATTTTTCCTTTTATTTCCCTTTTTTCCCAAAAATCCCCAAAATCCCCATTTTTTTCATTTTTCCCTTTCTCTCCTCCACGGCCGACCCTAGCCCCCAGCCACCACCCTAGCGCCCGGCTCGCCCCTGCCCCCACTTCGCCCATGCTCGAGCCCCCACTCGCCCCAAAATTCCGACCACAAGACAATGCCCAGACGCCCAGCCCCAGCTCGCCCAGGCCGATCGCGTCGCCCAGCTCCCAGGCCGCCCGACTGTGTCGCCCTTGCCTAGGCCCCGCGTCTCCCAGGTCCGTGCCGCCCGCATTGTGCCGAGTCTGTGCGCCTTGTAGCTCGCCGTGCCATCCCGAGCGTCCTCGAGTCCGTCGCGTCGCGTCGCCTCGCGCGCGCACCCCTATGCTTGCCGAGCTCGCACCCGCGCGCCGTTCATTGCCACCGGCTTGAGCCGCGCCGGCGCGCCACCACCCCAACCACTACCGCTCTCCGCGCCGCGCCTCGCCTCGCCTCACCACCGCGCCCGCATGCAGCTCCGCGCCCCAGCGTCGCCCCAGCGCGCCTGCGCTTCGGCCGGCACTAGCCCCTCGCGCCCGGCCCGATTTGTTGTGTGTTGGCTTGGCCCGAGCCTTGTGGCTTCTCGGATGGTATTTCCCGAGTCTTTTCTTCGTTGGGCCCGGATTTATTGGCTGTTGGTTTTGGATTTATTGGGCTGTTTTATTGTGTTTATTTGAATGCTTTGTTTGATGTTCAGGCTGTTCGGGATCGATTAGAGGCTCGAAGATCGTTCGTTGATTTGTGATTATTATTATTGTTTTTTTGCTTTTTCCATGAAGGATTTCTTACTGTGGTTGTGTGGACCCTGCGATATATCTCGATATGCCTTGCTTGTTTGCTTTCTGTTATGAGCATGTTAGAGATAGAGCAGTTGATTGATTTCTTGCTAGCATGTTTGCCTGATTTTACATGTTAGTGCCATGCTAGGTTTGTTCTGCCAACATGCTTATGATTCCTGCTTAATTTGTAGTATCATGCTAGGTAATGTGATTATTGTCAGTCATTGCTTGCTAGCCAGGAATCATTGATTTTGATCTGTACTCTTAGATAGAGTTGTAGGGTTTGTCATCATCCAGAGGCTGAGCGGACATAACGTACCTTGTCCCCACTGATCGGGAGTAGTGTGCGAAGCATAACGTATCTTACTTCCCCCCCGGTCACTAAGGTGGATTTAGCTCAGGTCGGGAGTAAAGTGTGCGCAGCATAACGTATCTTGCTACCCCCCCCCCGACCCGCCGGTTGTGGACTTAGCTACCCACTTCGGCAATAGCCTAGTTTGTAGCCTGCTAGAACGGAACCCTGCCAACGGTGTAAGCCTACCTTGGCCGGTTCTTAGCTTCAAGTCGGTGGATCAGGCTGCACAGATGAGCGCCGAGGGCCTCGCGCTACTGTGATCAGTGACACCGCTTCCGAGTCATAGGCATGTGCACCTGGCCTGCGTAGTTTGCCCTTAGGCCCCCGCATTTACGCCGGTTGTAGAGGAGCATGCGGTGTGCGCGCACACGCGTTAGTTGCCGGTTCGGAGAGCTCCCCCGGGCTAATGTTGTGAGTACACCATTCTTTCCATTAGAGCCTGACTTCGGGTACTCTCCCGTAAGTCCAGATTAGTGCAAGGGCAAGGAGGCCCTTGAGGACATTTTAGGGATCAGTGTATTCCCCCCGAGTGACAGATACCTCGGTGATGTCCCGTGATTGGTCGATGTATCCAATCCCGCTTAGGCCTAAGTAAGAGACTTCTGATGGCTCCAAATCTTGTTTTATGAGCTCGTTGAGCTATGATCTGTGTTGATAGTTGTTTGCTTGCATGTTGAGGTGCTAGATGACTGATGTATCGTATTGTACCCCGGTTGGGGATTCTTACTGAGTATCTTTATACTCACCCTTATTTATCTTTCAGGTAACTTGAGACAACACCAGGAGGGCTAGCGGAGGGAGCTGATTGATCATGGAGAGCCGCCGACACTCTGTCTTTTATTATTGCATTGTTTATTCAGCATGTAGATGGACAGGAGTCCTAGGGGAACATTGTTTAAAACGTTGTTTAAATTGTATTGTATATATTTGTAAATACTGGCCAGGTTGTTTTACTTCGTTGGATTGTTTAAATGAAAACTGTTGGTTGTGTTTTAAGGGTTCCCCCTTCTCATATGTTTGCAATGATTTTTAAATATGAGCATCAAACCGCTTGATATCATATTTAACTTGCATGTTGAGTGAGAACCCCGGTTTAGGACCATGTTTTGGGTCGGGTTCGTTACAGTTGGTATCAGAGCACAGAGTCATTAATTTTGTAGACTAACCTGCTTTGTAGGTTGTTTGCTCCCATGATCATCAGCACTCCGCGGCTGCCAGGTTTGTCTGAGATCAATTAAGCTAAGGGGTAAGAATTTACAATACTTTTCATCTAGCTTTTATGCCTTCTGTTGAGTTGTGGAGACGAGACGAGCAGGTTCTGACTCGTTGTTGGTTTGGGCTTAGAGAGCCATCATGCCAACTTTCCCGCAGTGCGAGCAGCTTGTTGAGCAGTGAGAGCCCCAGTGTGGGCCAGCGTTTATGCTTTGTGCAGATCGCCAGTGTGTCGATCGCACCTAGAGGGAGGCAGAGCTTAGACTCCCGTAGGCCATTTGTGGCCCAGTTATTGCTTTTCCCCTAGTGAGAGGGTGGAGGTGCTCGTGCAGATCGCCAGTGTGTTGATCGCACTTTGAGGAGCAGGACGCTTGGCATGTCCGACCGAGGAGTTGGACCGTTTGTATTGATGTTCAGGCCGCGTCCAGGGTTGTTAGACCCGTTGGCCAGAGTTGGCCCTGGCAGTTGAGTTGCCAAGAGGAGGGGGTAGAGGTTAGCACGCCTCAGAGTGAGACTCCTTGAGCAGAGTGTGCTCCAGCCATGAGAGATTTGATGGCAGGTCTTTAGCTATCAGAGAGCAGAGACCCAGGCGCAGTTTGTAGCGCATAGTGAGGAGTCCCGGGCACAGATAGCCCAGCTGACAGAGTATTTCAGCAGTTTCCCCCCAGTAGCTCTTGTAGCCCCAGAGGTTCCCGGGAGGGCATGATCAGCAGGTGTTTGCAGACGAGTTTGTTGGCATTGATGGAGCCGCCCAGTTTGGCAAATGGATGCCTATAGAGCTCGCTATTTTTGGAAAGTCCTACTGCTAGTAGTAAAGCAGTTGGCCAGGTTTGAGTTTAGCAGCCGTGTGTTGGGATGCCTCATTGCTCGCAGAGGCCGAGTTGTGCCGTTCTGTCTTTGCTTGGTACAGCAAGATTGGTGGTGGTAGTCCCTTGAGGGAGGTGGACTAGCTGAGTCTCCACCAGTCGCCCGATTGATTGGCAAGTTGCCGTGTTAGTGGCTTGTGGCAGATGTAGAGACATCTTTGCCCCCGCTTGCAAGCTTGCTGTTGTTTTGCAGCCAGTTCTCTTTGTACCCTCATAGCTAGGGTGTTGTGTGGAGTTTACTTGCCAGGGTTTTATCCGTTTGTGGATTTCAGCGGGCTAGTAGAGTGGAGCACTCTTTTTATTTGGATGTTCCTAGTGTGGAACTAGTTGTTGCCACCCGAGGAGTTGGCCTAAGTTTCTGTTGAGCATCGGGTGAGATGCAAGAGTTGGCCTGAGTTTTGTTGAGCATCGAGTGAGATGCATGAGTTAGCCTGAGCTTTTGTTGTGCATCGAGTGGGATGCAGGAGTAGGCCTTGGCATGTCTGTTAGACGAGATGCCAGAGATTAGGCTGCTCGAGTGTTTGGACTCTTGTGTTGAGTGCCATTGCCCCGTCACTTGGAGTGTGACTTTCCTCAGTGGGGCATAAGCTCGCTGAGGCTGATTTGTGTTGTAAAGGATGTTGTGCCTGTTGGCACCAGGCTTTGAGAGGAGGCCTAGATTGAGGCCAGTTGGCTCTGTTATGCAGTTGGTTCCATGGCCGCCCAGAGTATAGCATCCCCGCGAGTCTTGTACCCATTTCCTGAGGTTGCACCTGTTTGGTTGCATAAGAGATCTAGCTCGGTGGTAGTCAGAGGACTACAAGTATGAGGTTTTCGAGGGAAAGTAGGAGTTTTCCAGTGTCACCGAGAGTTGGGTACAAAGGATGTTGTAGGCTGTTTAGAGCTAGCGCTTTCGAGTTCTCGCGCCTGTGTTGTGAGCCTGTGAGCCAGTTTGATGGTAGCATGATTCGGCTACCCTTTGAGTTACCCTAGTATGGGTAGTGTTGGCATCGAGGATGCGTGATGGATCCAGTGTTAGAGCCATGAGTTGGATGGCTGATCGGAGCGCGTTTAGTGAGCACATTGGCTTGAGGTATGTCAGCTTGGTTGGATATGCTCTTGTAGAGTGAGTTGGCCAATGTGGCTTTCCGTGGTGAGTCGACCCCGAGTGGGTTTGGACTCTTGTTGCTCCCTAGTTAGTTGTGGCTCTGTTTGGAGGCAAGTGTTGCCCTGTGTGAGAGCCCTTGTTGGCATTGGATCTGGTTGGAGCTGTACACCACCGTGTACTTTTGTGTAGCTCGTTCCGTGGTTATGTTGGAGAACCACGAAGGGTTCGTGTTGAGGAGCCAGTGCTCAGTCTTGGAGTTGTCAAGGCTTTGGTTCTTGGCAAGTGCCCTAGCTTTCGTTGTAAGGATGCCGTGCTCGTTGCCGGGTTGTTGTTTGAGCAAGTTTTACTTGTTGGTCCTTAGCCTGGTCAGAGTTCAGTTGGATCTGAACAAGAGCGGTGGTAGCAGCCGCGTAGTTTCTGATCGTCATGGCTAAGAGAGCTGTTCGGATCCTTACCTTGGGCAGAAGGTTTGTTGAGGCTGATGCTTGTGTAGGAGGATGACGCATTCTATAGCGTATCCGGTCCTCTTGGTTTTCAGAGTTGGAGTTAGCCAGCTTAGTTGAGATGCTGGAGAGGATTGTGCCCGTGTGGCCGGTTGTCTGTTAGATTGTTTGACGACCGTGTGTGTCGGAGGGTGATCGGAGGATCCCTAGTTTGTGGAGAGCCTCTCCAGAGCTCAGTTAGACCCAGGCAGTGTTCCTTGGGTGAGTTGCTTGCATATTTGGCAGTCTAACAAGCTAGTGCTTGTTTGGAGTAGAGTCCGGACTGGTTCTGGTTTGGAGGCTAGTTGGTGCTTGGTGTTGACCAAGTTTTGGTTCTCTTGATGTTTCAAGAGCTAGCTCGGTTCGAGCAGGAGGGCGTTGCCCTGAGGATCTGTTCCTAGTCAGGTTGTTTTGGGAGTTGACCCCTCCCTCGGCAGTTGAGTAAGTTCTGCTAGTTCTGGTTGGTGGTCCAATCAGTTGAGGTTTCCCTTGGGTGTGCTTCCAAGTTGAGTTGGTTGCTGTTGCCTTGGGTTTGAGCTAGTCAGCGAGCGTGTGTGTAGTTCGCTGCCTTTCAGAGTTCGCTTGCTGGGAAATCGTTCCCGTTGAGGAGTCAGCGTAGCTTCTGAGTTGTGTAGTTGATCAGAGTAGCGCAGTGGTTAGCCCAGCGAGAGGATCCCTGCATTGTGTTGTTAGCAAGCGAAAGTTGTTTGTCCCCGCAAGAGCGGAGGCTAGCCAGTTTTAGAATTGAGTTTTTGCTGGTGAGTTATTGGTTCTTTGGGGTTTGAAGAGCCTCTAGTTTCTATGGTGGTTGAGTTGCACCATGGATGCCAACCTCGAGTGTTATCTTTTGAGATAGCCTCGTCGGTTCGTTTTCCTTGCGATGTTCCGAGTGTGGAGTTTCTAGTCGCAAGATGAGTTAGGCCTTGGCTAAATGGAGGAAGTCCTTTGAGTAGCCTGTTGGACTTAAGAGTTGAGCGGTAGCTTGGAGGCGAGCTTTGCTCGCGATGAGCTTGAGTTGAGTTCTGCTGAGCAAGCCTTTCTCGGGCTTTGTTCCTGTTGTTGTTGTGCTTTCGCAGTTGGCGATTAGTTGAGCCTCAGTTGAGAGAGTTGGCACAGTGGTGCCGTGGCTCTGGTTGGTTAGCCTTTGGGCTGTTCTCCTCAAGCTGTTGTGTTGCTAGTGGCTGCCTGATGGTTTGGTCCTTGCAGCCCGAGATTTTCCATGAGAGGAACGTTGGTTGTTTCCTTGCCTGGCAAAGTTCTCTTTGGCCAGTTGCTAGTAGATTTGCATGGAAAAGTTTGTGTTCGGCCGTTGAGAGGCTCCAGTTTGTTGGCTTGGCCGAGTGGAGCCTGTGCCTGGTTTTGGCCATTTAGGGTTGGCCGTAGCTGAAGTTTCAGCTTGTGCTAGTTGGTAAAGTTTGCCTTTTTTTGATCAATCGCCAGTTGGTGGTTCGATTGGATTTCGTTAAGGCTTTAGGCAAGCTTTGTGGTTCGCTGGTCTCTTGTGAAGCAAGAGTAGGCTGTTTGGTTTCTAGAACCTGAGAGGTTCAGTTGTTTGGCCAGCATGGTGTAGTGTTGAGGCTGTTTGATAACAGCTGTGGACATTTAGAAAAGTTACGCCAGTGAGTGGCGTTGAGTTTTGGAGTTTGTGCCCAGTCTGCGAGATTGCTGAGAGTAACACCGTAGAGAGGTGTTCCGTGTTGGATTAGCAGAGGGTTTGTATGAGCCCCAGGTTTGTAGGCCTTCTGAGATCCTTGAGCGGATCGGAGCAGTGGCCTTTTGGTTAGCTTTGCCCAGTCTTTGTTGAGATAGTCTGTGGTAGACTGGATAGCTTTGTGGCTTTGAGCCTTTGAGAACCCAAGAGGGTTTGGTTCTCGAAGAAGGGCTAGTGTTGTTTTAGCTGAGAAGCTCAGTTGGCTAGGAATCAGTGGAGTATTCCTAGAGCCGTTTCGTCTTAGGACTTTCGTGGACGAAAGTCTTATAAGGAGGGAGTATTGTAACGGCCCAGTTTTCTTTCCCGGTTCTCGAGGAGCTTCCGGTTCAGATTCAGTGGTTCGGATGGGCCGTAGGAGCTGTTTGGACCCTTAGGGGTATTTTGGTCTTTTTGCTCCCTGGGCAGGATTTGTGGTTTTTCAGGGCTTCGAGGCAGCTCCTGCCTTTGTTGAGGCTTGTTTGTTGGTGGCTGCGAGTCCCGAGATGTTTGGGCTATTCGTTTGGGAGTTCGGTTGTGATTTGGGTTTTGGGCATAGTGATGGTTGTTTGGGTGTTTCCTTTGGGATTCGAGCCCGAGCCTTCAGTGTTGATTTGGGAGGTTGTTTTAAGTGAGATTTGTTGATTGGAAATGGTTGTTTCAGTCGGGTCTCGAAGGAGGAAGCCGGGAAATGGGATTTAAGGATTTTAAGGATTTTTGGAAAATTGGAAAATTGGATAAAATTTGGATAAGGATAAAATAAGATTTAAAATCCCATTTTTCCTTTTATTTCCCTTTTTTTCCCAAAAATCCCCAAAATCCCCATTTTTTTCATTTTTCCCGTTTCTCTCTCCTCCAGCCCGACCCTAGCCCCCAGCCCGACCCCAGTGCCCCAGCTCGCCCCCCTGGCCGCCCAGCTCGCCCACGCCCGAGCCCCAGCTCGCCCAGCCCAGCCCGATCGCGCTCAATGCCCAGACGCCCAGCCCCAGCTCGCCCAGGCCGATCGCGTCGCCCAGCTCCAAGGCCGCCTGACCGTGTCGCCCTCGCCCAGACCCCGCGTCGCCCAGGTCCGTGCCGCCTGCACTGTGCCGAGTCCGTGTACCTTGTAGCTCGCTGTGCCATCCCGAGCGTTCTCGAGCCCGTCGCCTCGCGCGTGCGCCCCTGTGCTTGCCGAGCTCGCGCCGCGCGCCAGCGCCCAACCAGCTGCTATTCCGCGCCCGCGCGCCCTCGCCTCGCCCCAGCACGCGCCCCAGCGTCGCCCCAGCGCGCCTGCCCTGCGCCCAGCCAGCTTGTTGTGTGTTGGCTTGGCCCGAGCCTTGTGGCTTCTCGGATGGTATTTCCCGAGTCTTTTCTTCGTTGGGCCCGGATTTATTGGCTGCTGGTTTTGGATTTATTGGGCTGTTTTATTGTGTTTATTTGGGTGCTTTGTTTGATGTTCAGGATGTTCGGGATCGTCTAGAGGCTCGAGGATTCGCTCGTAGATTTATTATAATTATTGTTTTCTCCTTGTCCCAAGTAAGGATTTCTTACCGTGGTTGTGTGGACCCTGCGATATATCTCGATATGCCTTGCTTGATTGCTGATTGTTATGAGCATGTTAGAGATAGAGCAGTCGATTGAATTCTTGCTAGCATGTTTGCCTGATTTTACATGTTAGTGCCATGCTAGGTTTGTTCTGCCAGCATGCTTATGATTCCTGCTTAAGTTGTAGTATCATGCTAGGTAATGTGATTATTGTCGGTCATTGCTTGCTAGCCAGGAATCATTGATTTTGCTCTGTACTCTTAGACAGAGTTGTAGGGTTTGTCATCATCCAGAGGCTGAGCGGACATAACGTACCTTGTCCCCACTGATCGGGAGTAGTGTGCGAAGCGTAACATATCTTGCTTCCCCCCCAGGTCGCTAAGGTGGATTTAGCTCAGGTCGGGAGTAAAGTGTGCGCAGCATAACGTATCTTGCTACCCCCCCCCCCCGACCCGCCGGTTGTGAACTTAGCTACCCACTTCGGCAATAGCCTAGTTTGTAGCCTGCTAGAGCCGAACCCTGCCAACGGTGTAAGCCTACCTTGGCCGGTTCTTAGCTTCTGGTCGGTGGATCAGGCTGCACAGATGAGCGCCGAGGGCCTCGCGCTACTCTGATCAGTGACATCGCTTCCGAGTCATAGGCATGTGCACCTGGCCCGCGTAGTTTGCCCTTAGGCCCCCGCATTTACGCCGGTTGCAGAGGAGCATGCGGTGTGCGCGCACACGCGTTAGTTGCCGGTTCGGAGAGCTCCCGGGCTAATGTAGTGAGTACACCATTCCTTCCGTTAGAGCTCGACTTCGGTACTCTCCGTAAGTCCAGATAGTGCAAGGGCAAGGAGGCCCTTGGGGACATTTAAGGGATCGAGTGTATTCCCCGAGTGACGAGATACCTCGGTGATGTCCCGTGAGATTGGTCGATGTATCCAATCCCGCTTAGGCCGGAAGTAAGAGACTTCCGATGGCTCCAGATCTTGTTTTATGAGCTCGTTGAGCTATGATCCGTGTTGATAGCGTTTGCTTGCATGTTGAGGTGCTAGATGACTGATGTATCGTATTGTACCCTGGTTGGGGATTCTTCTTGAGTAGCTTTATACTCACCCTTATTTATCTTTCGGTAACTTGGGACAACACCGGGAGGGCTAGCGGAGGGAGCGATTGATCATGGAGAGCCGCCAAGACTCTGCTTTTATTATTGCATTGTTTATTCAAAGATGTAGATAGACAGCGAGAGTCCTAGGGGAACATTGTTTAAAACGTTGTTTAAATTGTATTGTATATATTTGTAAATATCTTGCCAAAGTTGTTTTACTTCGTTGGATTGTTTAAATGAAAATCGTTGGTTATGTTTTAAGGGTTCCCCCTCTCATATGTTTGAAATGATTTTTAAATATGAGCACTAAACCGCTTGATATCATATTTAACTTGCATGCTGAGTGAGAACCCCGGTTTAGGACCATGTTTTGGGTCGGGTTCGTCACAGCGTAAGTCTTACATTTTAATTTTATTAAGTTAGAATGTGAGTTATGCATGTAATAAAGTGAAGTAAGTTAAAAGTAGAAATGAGAGTTAGATCTAGATGCAAGTTATAAATCTAGATTGTTCCATGGAATCCATAAATAGGATGTGTTGTAAGGGTTGAGATATCAAGCATAAAACAAAAAGTATCAAACATCAATAAAAGAGAAATAAGATTGAGAGAAAAAGTGTGAATCAAGTTTGTAGCTTTTCAAGAAAAGTTCTCTAATACAAATGTAATATTTTCGTTGTTTGGTTCTTTGTTTTGTGAGTGTTTATAACACACTTCCAACATAGTGGTATCAGAGGTTGAGTTTGAAACAAAGATTTTTTTTTTGCAAATGGCAAATAACAAGATGGTTCCTTTCCAAGTGCCTTGCTTGACGAAGGAAAATTATAGTAGTTGGTGCATATGAATAAAATCACTTCTTGGTTCATAAGATGTTTGGGAAATTGTTGATAGAGGCTATGACGAGCCCGAAAATGATGCCGCCATAAGTCATGCTCAAAGAGAAGTTTTGCAAAGTACTAGAAAGAAAGATCAAAAGGCACTCACCATTATTTATCAAGCAATTGATGATACAAATTTTGAGAAGATTTCTGGAGCAACTACTGCGATAGAAGCATGGAAAATTTTGGAGAATACGCACAAAGGAGTAGATCGTGTAAAAAAGGTCTTCCTTCAAAAATTGAGAGGTGATTATGAATCACTACACATGGAGTATGAATCAATTTCAGATTATACTTCAAGATTACTAGCAAAACAATAACAGTGTACAATAATTAAACTCTAGCAATCTAAGCATCAACGAGTAACACACAAGGTCCAGGAACCAAGAATTATTCAACCGAGAAAGAACAAGGGTATCGGCCAAAAGGCTTGCTCGACAAGAATCGACATGACTACTCACGGACGCGTGTGCTCGTGCTGCGGCAAGGACGGCGAGCAGGCTAGGTGATGGCATGCCTATGGGATGGGGCTGGAGAGAGCGGTTCGGAAAGAGAAAATTCTACGTGCGCTCGGTGCTGCGGCTGTGCTCACAGAACAAAGGGGCAGGCTAATGCGATGCGGGGCTATGGCTGCGATCGGGCAACAAGGGATGGTTCGCGTGAAGGGACAAGGCTGCCACGTGAGGGAAAATGAGCAAGGAGAAAAGGCTGCGATGTTGGGCTGTGATCGAAAGGGCGAGGACTGCGATGCGAGCGGGTGTGCGCGAAGGTGTTATCAACAATGAGGGCGATCGGTGAGGGCTGTAAACAAAGTGAAGAGATGGTGACGAGAGGGCTCTCGGCTACAAGGGAGAAGGAGAAGAAGAGGAAGAAAGAGGGTTTGAATGGAAAAAACTTTTGTACGAGAGAAATCGCAAAAGGGAGGCCTTCTACATTTACGGTCGACACAAACGTGCGATTCTTCTTCCTAATCGCAAAATGATTCCCCTTGCGCCATATGTCCCTGGCCACCCGACATCAAATCCTAGCAATAACACCTTTTTTTCTCCCTTTTCATCTTTTTAAAAACAAGCTCTCAAAAGCCTTACTGATCCCCCCTTCGAGTCCCATTAAGGACACAATTTTACTCTTTTAACCGAACAACCTCCAAACTTCACGAAATGTTAGTTTTAACCCTGGAACCTGAAATTGAAGAACAACTGAACTCAACGAATGACAAAAACACCTCTGAAACCCCGAGTTAAATACGAAACCAGCCTTAGGGCAAAATGCCAAAAATGTCTCTAAAGGCTCAACTGCCCTAACGACCCAACCAAATAACCAAATAAATAACCCAACATACCTGGGGATCGGGAATGGAAAACTGGGCCGTTACATTTATGATGCCTCAAGACTAGTTTTCTCCTGCTTAATACTAGTTTACATAGAAACTTCTTCAACTCATCCTTGTTTGACAACATGAGCGGGTACATTTCTCCAAGGATGAAGCAATATCAAGCGCAAATGCAACTAAATCGATAAGTTGACTAATTGTTGTACCGTATGCTATTTCAATCGTCGTGCGTCATATAATTGGAGTAGATATCCTTTTCATCTCATACCCCATTGAAGGAAACTAGATGGGCGTGACCTCCATTGTTACAGAACCAAAATCCTAGCGATGTGAAATTTCGAGAGAATTGTAAATGTGTGGATCAGGGAGATTATAGAATTATGATCTTCAACAGTGATCGTGAGTGTCAAGAAAATCAACATTCAGAGAAAATCAAGGAGAAGATATTGCGGCTAGGTCTCGGGAAGGAATCGACCAAAATGCAAGAAAATCCTTTTCATTTGTCTATTGAAACTTCTGGCCACCCACCATCGAGTCCCAGCAAAGGCGCCTTTTCTTCTATTTTTCACAAAGAATCTCCAAGCCTCTCAAATAAAAAACCAATAGGCTTCGAGTCCTCGCAACAACATCTTTTTCATCTTTATTCCTTCTTATTAAAACAAGTATCCAAATTCCTTGTCCATCACTACTTCGAGTCCCATCAAACACACATTTAAATCCCAATTTCTTCTTTAAAAGAAAAGCTCCAAATCCCTTGTCAATCATCCCTTCGAGTCCACCAATGTAAGGACCCGACCTGGAATACTGTCCTAAACCTAGGTCCTCACTCAGCATGCAAGTTAAATATTTAAAGGTTTAGTGCTCATATTTAAAACGTTTTCAAAACATTTGGAAACGGGGAACACTTAAAACATAACCAACAATTTTCATAAAGCAAATCCAATCAAGGTAAAATAAGCCTGGCCAGTATTTATAAAAGAACATTCAAAACAGTTTAAACAACTTTAACATCATTCCCCTAGGACTCCTGTCCATCTACATCTTTGAATAAATAAATGCAAACAATAAACGCACAGAGTGCCGACACCCCCATGATCAAACAAACTCCTCCGCTAGCCATCCCGGTGCTGTCCCAAGTTACCTGGTGGAAAAACCACAGAAATAAGGGTGAGTATAAACATACTCAGTAAGAATCCCCAACCGGGGTACAATACGATACATCAGTCATCTAGCACCCTAGTATACATGCAAATAAAACAATGACTTAGAGCAAAACAGTTGAATTAGGCTATGAGCTACTTCTAGAGCGAGCCTATTCAAGGGCTTTCATCTACAACCTATCCTAGGTTCTACACTTGGATGCCCTTCGGGCCTTACACAACCTAGGACTCAGTGATGCCCAGTGGGGCCTTACACCCCTAGGATGCCCATCGGGGCCTTACACCTCCAGAATCAGTGATGCCCAGTGGGGCCTTACACACCTAGGATGCCCATCGGGGTCTTACACCTCCAACTCAGTGATGCCCATCGGGGACTTACACACCTAGGATGCCCATCCGGGTCTTACACCTCCAACTCAGTGATGCCCATCGGGGACTTACACACCTAGGATGCCCATCAGGGTCTTTCACCTCCAACTCAATGATGCCCATCGGGGACTTACACACCTAGGATGCCCATCGGGGTCTTACACCTCCAACTCAGTGATGCCCATCCCGGACTTACACACCTAGGATGCCCATCGGGGTCTTACACCTCCAACTCAGTGATGCCCATCGGGGACTTACACACCTAGGATGCCCATCGGGGTCTTACACCTCCAACTCAGTGATGCTCATCGGGGACTTACACTCCTAGGATGCCCATCAGGGTCTTACACCTCCAACTCAGTGATGCCCATCGGGACTTACACACCTAGGATGCCCATCGTGTCTTACACCTCTAACTCGGTGATGCCCATCGGGGACTTACACACCTAGGATGCCCATCGTGTCTTACACCTCCAACTCGGTGATGCCCATCGAGACTTACACACCTAGGATGCCCATCGGTCTTACACCTCCAACTCGGTGATGCCCATCGGGACTTACACACCTAGGATGCCCATCGTGGTCTTACACCTCCTGGATGTCCATCGGGGTCTTACCCGCGGGGACTAAACTAGTTACCCCTACGCCTCTTCTACACTATACATCACCCGCCTATGCACGGCACTTTAACTAACAGGATAAAATAGAACAAGGTATGCCAAGATAATTAAACCCCTTGCATGGAACTAACAGAATATATCGGGGACACAAGAGCAACACGATCTGGAAGCAAGAGAAAACATGTAACCTACCCACTGGAAATTTCATACAATCACAAGACATGGCATGTTTGGAAGAACAAACCTAGCATGGCACTAACATGAACAACAAGCAACATGTTAGCAAGATTTCAAACACAAGTTTGTTCAATAGCTAACATACTCATAACAACAACCAAGCATACAAGGCACAATCATGATAGCATCGCAGGGTCACACAACCACGGTAAGAAATCCTTACACGAAACAAGCGAAAATAACTACCATAAGCCAACCAAGCGACTCCCGAGCTTCTAAGTGAACCCGAGCAACCTAAGCATTTAATAAAAATATCCTAATTAAATAACAACAGCCAATCAACTTAGGGTCCAAAAGAGTGGAGGCTCGGGAATTACCAACCGAGAAGGCACTAGGTCTCGGCCCCAACAATTTTGGCAAAAGCAGGCTCTCGCAAAGTGGGCGAGGCGGGGACGTAGCCGGGGCGCGCGCATCAAGGCGCTGGCACGCTGGCGCTGGCAGGGATAGGCGCGCGACGGACGCCAGCGGCGACACGGTCGTCAGGCGCAGACAGCATTTGGCGCAGCGCTGCCTTGGCGCATGAAGAAGACGGAGACGCCGACGCGGGCGCGTACTGTGCCGGGCGACGGCCGTGGCGACGCACTTTGGCGTCTGGCGTCTGGGCAACCGGCTGCGATAGGCGTCCGGCCGCTCTCTTGGGCGACAGGTGCTGATGGTCAGGCGATCGGGTTGATGGTCAAGCGATAGGGTGATGGCGGCGGGGCTGCTGGGCCGGTGGTGGCTCGGGCGGCTCGGTCACGACTCGGTTGGGTTTCTTGGTGAGGTCGGCAAGGAGAGAGAGAAAGGAAGAGAGAGAGAGAGAGAGAGAGGTAAAACAAGGGGAATGGGATTTTCTTGATTTTCTTTCCTTTTTCCTAATTTAAATAGGTCTTGGTGACCTAAATCTCTTCCCCGAGCTTCCTCCTTCGATTCCCGGCTGAAGCAACCTTTTCTCCTTATTAAAACTCATTTAAACCAAGCTTCCAAATCACCATCAAGGGCAAGGGTTCAAATCCCAATGGAAGCACTTAAATTAACAATAATTTTGTTAATTACCAAATCACCTCCAAACTTCCAACCAACTAGCCCGAACTTCTTGGGTCCTGCAACCAACAATAATCAAGCCTCGACAAGGGCAGGAGTGACCCCGAAGTCTTGAAAATCCACAAAACCCTGACCGGGGGCAAAAAGACCAAAATACCCCTAAGGGTTAAAATAACTCTAACGGCACATCCGAACATTCGAATAATGAACCGGAAACACCTGGGAAACTTAAATAGAAAACTGGGCTGTTACAACCAACAACACTTTAATTTCCTATTTTTACTCTTTAATCGAACGACCTCCAAACCACTCAAAAAACAATCAGAAACGGGGAACCTGAAGCTGAAACACAAAACCAACTCAGCAAGAGTCAGGTAACAACCCAAAAACCCTGAATAATTCCAAACCTAACCCTAATGACCAAATTACCAAAATGCCCCTGAAGGCTCACACTGCCCTAACAACCCAACCAGTCCCGAATAAACAACCAAGCGTACCTGGAGAACTGGAACGAAAACCTGGGTGTTATAAGGAAAGAGTCAGAAGAGTCAATTATGCAATCAAGGCAATGGCAATCGAATAAATCCCGACGGAAATCATGGAATATGCATTGATCACGATTTGTACAGCTCACCTCTACTTACGGATCACAAAATTCAATCCTATAAATACCAAAGTAAGGAGCGGAATCCATTGAGCTAGTCGGTTTCCCATAAGCCGATCAAGGGGATTGAGTCTACTGCAGAGAAACTGATGGTGGTGTTGTAGGAACTGATGACGAGAAAACTACTCACCTTCAATCGTGCCAATTCCATTTATTGTTTTCTTAGGAGTAGTTGTAGTATTTAAATAGTATTTTAGTCATAATAAAATCAGCTAATTTAAACTTCTATTTAGGGTTTATTTACTATGGTTGCATTATAGGAGTTTATGATGATTAAGTATGAATAGAGCATGTTATTAGTGTAGGTCTTTGAATGTTACACTGCTGAATATTTATTGATTATATATATGCATCGATTATCTACCTACGCATGTACCTTGCGAAGAATCGGAAGAGGAATCGCATGTTGACCCAATACGATACTTTAGGATTGCCTAAATAGCTGTTCATCATTTGGAAAGTTAGGAATAACCCCACTATTGTTCGCAGTAGATGCTGATTCACCCATAAATCATGAGTCACAGAAGTGATAATTGTTAGGGAAGTGTAAAGACCCGACCCGAATGGGGTTCTAAAATAGTCCTTTACCTCAATGCATGAATTCAAAACTACAATCTATGTGCAAAATGGTGATTCAGATTCTAAGTAAAAACTAAAACATAAATCATCCTTTTAAAAAGTCAACATAATTTCTTGAAACCTGTCCCTGTTTCCAAGCACCTGTTCCAAGACAAATACATTTCCAAAACTCACTCTGATCAGAGATTTATTTAAACTTTCAAACTTTCCAATAGTTACAACAGTGCTAGAATCCGAAAATACAGTCAGAAAACAACCTAGGGCTCCGTGCCCAACTACATGCATTCAGAGGACATTTAAAACATAAATACATAAATACAAGACTCAGAGTTCAAAACAACGAGTTTCCAAGATCACAGCTCCTCCTCCAGCCATCCTGTCTCGCACCATGGTTACCTGTGGAAAACAACAAAATAAAGGGTGAGTAAC
Organism: Sicyos edulis; assembly: GCA_036507275.1. Taxonomy (NCBI): domain Eukaryota; kingdom Viridiplantae; phylum Streptophyta; class Magnoliopsida; order Cucurbitales; family Cucurbitaceae; genus Sicyos; species Sicyos edulis. The sequence goes on along the minus strand of CM071849.1, from coordinate 16,857,930 downwards.
GAATTACTCAGTAATAATCCCCAACCGGGGTACAATACGAAAACATCTCATTTAGCATACCGACATGCAACCATACAATGACTTAGAGCAAAACGGTTGGTTTAGGCTATGTGCTAACACTAGAGCTAGCCTATCAAGGGCTTTCAACTACAGCCTATCCTAGGTTCTACACCTGGATGCCCATCGGGGTCTTACACAACCTAGGATACAATGACACAATGATGCCCATCGGGGACTTACACACAAGGATGCCTATCGGGGTCTTACACCTCTAAACAATGATGCCCATCGGGGTCTTACACCTCAATCAATGATGCCCATCGGGGTCTTACACATACGGATGCCCATCGAGGTCTTACACCTACGGATGCCCATCGGGGTCTTACACCTCAAAACAATGATGCCCATCGGGGTCTTACACATACGGATGCCCATCGGTGTCTTACACCTACGGATGCCCATCGGGGTCTTACACCTACGGATGCCCATCGAGGTCTTACACCTCTAGCTATCCATGCTGCCCAACGGGGTCTTACACATCTAGGATGCCCATCGGGGTCTTACTCCAGCTAGGATCACTGAGATGCCCATTGGGGTCTTACACTCTCTAGCAGCCTTATGATGCCCATCGGGGGCTTACACACAAGGGAACAGTGCAGTGCCCATCGGGGACTTACCTACATTATGGATTACCTGCCTAACACTAACATGGAACAAGAATATGCCAAGATAAAAGACCCTAACCTGTAACTAATATAACAGAAACACTAGTACAACACAAACCTGGAAGCAAGAGAAAACATGTAACCTATCCACTAGAATTTCATACAATCACAAGATATGGCATACTATCAATTATTCGCAGGGTCCACACAACCTCGGTAAGAAACCCTTACATGGTCGGAGGGCAACTACACACAAGAAACCTAAGCTGCGATCGAACCGGAGCAACCTAAAGCGAACCTAACAAACACAACAATAATCACGATCCATAGGCCTAAATATAATAAAATAAATAGGGCTCGGCTCGGGAGCAACTCACGCGCGCGCTGACGACACGCCGAACGGGCGTCGTGCCTGTGAGGGCTGCTGTTGGGCGCTGAGGGGCGCTGATGGGCGCAGAGGCTGGGCGCTGGTGCGGCGAGCTGCGCGAGGACGAGGACACGGGAGTGGGATCTGCTGGACGAAGGCGTGCGGCGCGGCTCGGCACAAAGAACGGCGCATGGGCTGGGCGACGCTACGAGCTCTGAGGGCCTTGCGCGGGCGGCGCGCGACGCGACGGCTCTCTGGACGCGCGGCGGTGGCATGGCGAGCTACTGAGGACGCCTGCAATGCAGTGCGCGGCGGCTTTGGCGAGGGCTGTGGGACTCAGATCTGGGAAATCTGGCGCGGAGCGGCCTGGGCGAGGGTTGTGCGACTCGAATCTGGGCGATCTGGCCCGGAGCGGCTTGGGCGAGGGCTATGCGACGTGACGGCTACAGAGCAGGGCGACTCGGGGCTGGGCGGCTTGGCACTACGCGCGGCTGGGCGAGTTGGGCTCGGGCTTGGGAGAGCTGGGGCTACTAGGGCGAGCAGGGCTCGGGCTGGGGAGCAGTGGCTAAGCTCGAGTGGGAGAGAGAGAGAGAGAGAGAGAGACAAAAAGGGAAAATGGGATTTTCCTATTTTCCAACCTTATCCAATTTTAAATATCCTTAAAATCCCTAAAATCCCATTCCCCGGCTTCCTCCTTCGAGACCCGACCGAAGCAATCTTTTCCAATAAATAAAACTCCCTTAATATCAAACTCCCAAATCAACACTAAGGGCAAGGGCTCGAATCCCAAAGGAAGCACTCAAACAACAATAATTTTGCCAAAACCCAAACCACAACCGAACTTCCAAACGACTAGCCCAAACATCTTCGGTCTCGCAACCAACAACAATCAAGCCTCGACAAAGGCAGAAGTTACCTTGGAATCCTAAAAATCCATAAATCCTCCCCGGGGAGCCAAAACACCAAAATCCCCTAAGGGTTAAAACAGCTCTAACGGCTCAACCAAACAACCGTATCTTGAACCGAAGGCACCTCGAAAACTGGGCTTTTACAATACTCCCTCCTTTTAAGACTTTCGTCCTCGAAAGTCCTAAGACGAAACAGCTCTAGGAAAACTCCAATGATTCCTAACCAACTGAACTTCTCGGCTAAGACAACACTAACCTTCTTCGAAAACCAAACCCTCTTGGGTTCTCAAAAACTCAAAGTCACAATGCCATCCAGACTGCCACAAACTATCTCAACCAAGACTGGGCATATACTGAACTCCGAAGGGAAATAGATGCGATAAAGCTAGACGGCAAACCACATCCTCAACTCGCACCAACTCTCAAACGGTGTTACTCTCAGCAAACTCGAGGACTGGCTACAAACTCTAAAACTCTACACCATGCTGGCCAAACAACTGAACCTCCCAGGTTCCAGAAAACTAAACGGCCTACTCTTACTTCATAAGAGACCAGCGAACCTCAAATCTTGCCTACAGCCTTAACGAAATACAAACGAATCACCAACTGGCGACTGATCCTAAAGGCAAACTTCTCCAACTAGAACGCGTCCTCAACACTTAAGCAACCATCTTAAAGAGAAATCGCCGAACCAAAGGCAAGGGGCACAATCCTGGCACACCAGACGGCTAACAACACTCACACCAGCTGAAACTTCAGCTACGGCCACCTCTAAAAGACAAGGGCCAGGTACAGGCTCCACTCGGCCAAACCAACAAACTAGAGCTCCTCATCGGCCAAACGCAAACTTTTCAAAGCAAACCTACCAGCAACTGGCCTAAGAGAACATTGCCAGGCAAGGAAACAACCAACATTCCTCTCAAGGAAATCTCGGGCTGCAAGGACTAAACCATCACGCAGCTATCTGCGACACAACACCTTGAGGATAACAGCTCAAACCAACCAATGCCACGACACCTCTGTGCCAACTCACTCAAACGTGGCTCCGCTATAACGCCAACCGCGAACGCACAACAACTAGGAACAAAGCCCAGCAGAACTCAACCCAAGCTTATAACTAGCAAAGCTCGCCTCCAAGCTACCACTCAACTCCTATGTCCAACTGGCTACTCAAAGAACTTCCTCCTTTTAGCTTAGGCCTAACTCATCTTCCAACCAGAAGCTCCACTCCCGAAACCTTGCAAGGAAAACGGATAACGACAACCTCAAAGCTTACGGATCCTGAGCCACACGAATCAGCAGGACTACCTCAGAAGCTAATACTCGAGGCTGGCATCCATGGTGCAATTCAACCACCACAGAGACTAGGGGGAAAATCTTCAATCCCCAAAGAACCAACAACTTTCCAGAAACAACTCAACTCTTATACTGGCTGGCCTCCGCCCTTGCTGAGACAAACAACTTTTCGCTTACTAACAACACAATGCAGGGACCCTCTCGCTAGGTTGACCGCTGCGCTACTCTGAACAACTACACAACTCAGGAGCTAAGCTGTAACGACCCAGGTTTTTCTTCCCGGTCTTCCAGGTATGCCCTAGGGGTAATTTGGTAATTTGGTCGGGCCGTCAGGGTCGTTTGTGTCTTTTCCAGTTACTAAAATTATTGGATGGTTTTTGTAGGTTTTTGGAGGGGTTTGTGGTTTGGTTTGAGCAAGGTTTGATGCAAAAGTAAAAATAAAGGAATTTGTGCTGCAGTAGGGGTTTGAACCCGGGTCTCCTGGGAAGCTTGTAGAGATGTGTGCCAATTGAGCCATTAGGTGCTCTTGTTGCTCTTTCTGCATCACATCTTAGTTAACCTTGGATTTTGGAGTTTTGGTGCATTTGGTTAAATGAAATAGAATTAGGTTTATTCCATCTTCTTCTCCAAATCTCCTCTTGGCCGCACAAGCTCTCCCTCTCCATAGCCCTTGCCGATTCTTCATCCTTGCAGCTCCTTTGGATCGTTCATCATCATTCCGGGTAGGTATCGATCTTCCTCTTCTTCTTCTCATCCGTTTGGTGTGCTTTTGGCCGAGTGAAAAGAGGTGTGTTGTGTGTGTTTGTGTTGATTGCGGCCCGAGAGAAGAAGCCCGGCCAGCCACCATCGTCGCGCGTCCAATAGCCGGATCTCACGCCAGATCGCCCCTGCCGTCGCACCAGATCTCCCCTGCCGTCGCACCAGATCGCCCAGATCTGTTGAAGCAGCCCTGCCGCACGCCATCGCTCGCCAGGTCGCGCCAGATCCACCGTCGCAGCCCTCCCGCACGCCATCGCTCGTCGTCGTGCCAGATCGCGCGCAGCAGCAGACGCCAGCGCCCGCGCGCCTTCGCCGAGCTGCTCGCCCGCACGCCCAGACGCTCGCCCGCGCGCGTGCGTCCCTGCTGTGCATCCGTGTCCGTCGTCGTGCCGTGCAGCCGGCAGCGCGGCCAGCCCCAGCCGTCTGCGTGCGTGCGCCCAGCCAGCGCCCGGCCTGCTGCGTGCGGCCACAGCGCGCTGCGCCCACCTGCTGCGTGCCAGCTGCGCCAGCAGACTCCAAGCTCGTGTCGCCGTGCCGCGTGAGTTCCCCGAGCCGAGCTTGCTGTTCTTTTGTTGTTTAGACGTTTTAGATGCTGATTATTATTGGTTTGCTAGGTTCCCGCTCGCTAGCTCGGGATTGTTCCGCAGCTTAGGATTTGTGTGTAGAAGCCTCCCGACCAAGGTAAGGATTTCTTACCGGAGTTGTGTGGGCCCTGCGGTATATTTGTGATTGTTGTTTTGTATGCCTGTGTATGATTATTAGCATGTTTAGCCCTAGGTGCTCTGTTCAATTTCTGATCGGCATGAACTCTTGTATTGTTTCTCATGTTAGCCCATGCTAGGTTGTTCCATTCGGCATGTTCGATATCTGTTCTTGCTTCGTAGTATCATGCTAGGTTCCTTGTATCTGTTGAGCACGTATTGGGTGCATTGGATGAATTGTTATTATTGTTATGGTTTAGAGTTCAAGTAGGTAGCATCATCCGGGCGGATGCATAACGTAACTTGCATCCCCGACGAGGGGACGTCACGAGATGGTACTCAGTCCACGATCCCGTTAGGGTTTAGCTAACCCTAACGGTGGCCCCGCAATCTTGGGTGAGGGTGGCGGTATTAAATGCCCCAACGGTCGGGATGATGACTTGGCATTGCCTCGTCCCCGGCGATCGGCACGTCCTCGGCGTGTTCGGCCGTAGCCCTTGATTGCCACTGTTAGGGCAAGGACCGCTTCTGGTGTAAGCCTACCACGACCGGTTCCTTTAGCCTTAGGTGCGGTGAGTACAGTGACATAGTTCACGTGTCCGTGTCTCACACCCCTATGTCGGTGACACCGATCCGGAGATTTAGTTAGGCATGGTGATCGAACCTGGCGCCTTGCCACTAGACCCGCACCCCCCGAGTTTGCGGTAGCATGCGGTGCGCGCTTACGCTCATTACTGGCGCCCGACCGGAGAGCTCCTCGGGATCTTGAGCGAGTGCACCTTTCGTGACGACGATGAGACAGTGGCGAGGCCGGACTTGTTCCCGTATAGCGCGTATAGTGTGTTGTGGTATTTTCCGGACTAAGACCACGAGTTGGCATCCGAGGTCCAAGTGTGGACTTAGCTATGTGCTCCGCTCTGTGTTTGTACTCATAGCTTGCATACATTCTTCTAGATGATCATGTATATCGTATTGTACCCCGGTTGGGGATTCATCTTGGGTAATTCGTTACTCACCCTTATTCGTGGTTTTCCACGGGTAATCAAGGCGGGAGACAGGATGGTGAAGGAGGAGCTGTGATCATGGAATCCTGCTTGTCATCTCTCGACCATTTTATTATATCATGACTCTTGACTTTTGTTATTTCCCACTGAATGCATGTAGACGGGCACGGAGCCCTAGGATGTTTTCTTACGTTTTATGGATTCCAGCATATTTGTACTTGTGGATTGTTTAAATGGTTTAAATAAATCTCTGATCAGAGTATGCTTTTAGAAATGTATGTTTTGGTTGTTGAATGTTTCTGTTTTTACTTGGGATCCGAAATATATTTTTCATAATGTCTTTTAGTTTCAATACATGCATTGGGGTAAAGGCCCATTTAGAGCCCCTTTTGGGTCGGGTCTTTACTGATTGGTATCGAGCTCGAGTCATAGATTACGTAGACCGACCTTTGTTGTAGGTCGTTTTTCCATGATCATCGGCACTCAAGCGGTCATCAGTGCGCCCTAAGTTTACCGCTTTAAAAGAAAAAGGTTAAGAATTTACAATACTTTTCATCTAGTTATGCCTTGTGTAGTGTTGTGTAGCGGAGACGAGCAGGTTCTGACTCGTTGTTGGTTTGGGCTTAGTGAGCCATCATGCCAACTTTCCCGCAGTGCGAGCAGTTTGTTTAGCAGCTTGTTGAGGTATCCAGATAGATTCGGATGCCCCCAGGACGTCGTTCGGCAGGGAGGCGAGCTTAGACTCCCGCTTGGCCATTTGTGGCCCGATTCTTTTTTCCCCAGTGAGAGGGTGGAGGTGCTTCGTGCAGATCGCCAGTATGTTGATCGCACCCAGAGGAGCAGGACGTTTGGCATGACCGACCGAGGAGTTGGACCGATCGTGTTGATGTTGAGGCCGCGTCCAGGGTTGTTAGGCCCGCATGCCGGTTTGGCCCCGGCAGATTGAGTTGCCTAGAGGAGGGGTAGAGGCTAGCGGCGCCTCGAGTGAGTCTCCTTAGCGAGTGTGCTCCAGCCATGAGAGATTTGATGGCGAGTCTTTAGCTATTAGAGAGCGGAGACCCAGGCGCAGTTTTGTAACGCGTAGTGAGGAGTCCCGGCACAGATAGCCCAGCTGTCGAGTTTGTTTCAACATTTTTCCCCAGTAGCTCTTGTAGCCCCCCAGAGGTTCCCGGGAGGGCATGATCAGCAGTTTATTCAGATGAGTTTGTTGGCGTTGATGGAGACGCCCAGTTTGGCAAATGGATGCCTGTAGAGCTCGATGTTTTAGTAAGTCCTCTTTGCTAGTAGTAAAGTAGTTGGCCAGTTTTGAGTTTAGCATCCGTGTGTGGGATGCCCCTGCATGCTCGAGGCCGAGGTGTGCCGTTCTGTCTTTGTTTGGTTCATCAGATGGTGGTGGAAGTCCCTTGTGAGAGGTGGACTAGCAGAGTCTCCACCAATCGCCCGATTGTTTGGCAAGTTGCCGTGTTAGTGGCTTGAGGCAGATGAAGGGTCATCTTTGCCCCCTTGCGAGTCTGCTGTTGTTTAACAGCCCAGCTTCCTCAGATGTGGATTTGGTAGTAGTGGCACTTGAGGTGCATTGGTTGGTGTGCCACTTTGGCGCTAAGTCCGTTCGAGCTTGAGTTTGGCTTGGGCATAGCGGATGGTTCTATGCCGTTCGGAGTTCAAAGCGTACTCCTTTAGCCTTGGATCTGTTTATGGCGCTTGCACCCGTTTAGGTCGTGCGGAGGGCTAGTTCTGTGGTAGTCGATGGACTACAAGCGAAAGGATGCTCGAGAGGAGCCGGAGCCGAGCCTTTCCCAGATGTTCTTGAGGTTGAGTAAGTCAGCAGGTTGGCGGTTGGTAATTGTTTGTGGGCGTGATTCTCGCGCTAGTGTTAAGGCCAAGAGATTTTCTTTGTGGTTGGTAGTGCGGTCAACTACCTTCGAGTGCCTTAATCTGAGGAGAGTTGAGCATTGTAGATGCGAGTTTGGTCCAGCAGAGGGACCCTAAGTTGGATGCTCATGAGATGAGCTGGATGCCTATGAGGCGAGTTGGATGCCATGAGGCGAGTTGAATGCTTTTGAGGCGAGATGAGCTGATGCCTTGATAAAGCAAGGTTGCCTCAGCTTTGAGCATCGTGTGGAGTTGGAACTTTTGGTGTTCCTTCGGTTGGAGTTCAGTTGGAAACTGAACAAGAGCGGTGGTAGCAAAGCCGCGCAGTTTTTGTTCGCCTTGGCTAAGAGAGTTGTTTGGATCCTTTCCTTGGGTAGAAGCCTTGTTGAGAGGCTGATGTTTGAGTAGGAGGACGACGCATTCGGTAGCGTTTCGGGTCCTCTTGGTTTCCAAGGTATTGGAGTTGGCCTGCATGGTTGAGATCTTTGGAGAGAGTTGTGCCTGTTCGAGCGGTTGGGCTGATAGCTCGTTTGTCGGCGGTGTGTGTGTCGAGGGTTGCCAAGAACCCTAGGTTGTGGAGAGCCTCTCGAGCTCTCAGTCAGCCCAGTAGTGTGAGTTTCCAGTTGGCAAGTGTTGGAGCCGTGTGGTTCGTAGCCTCGGTTGAGTTGCTAGCAGTCTTGGTAGGCTAGCAGGCCAGTGGTTGTTTGGAGTAGAGTCCGGATTGGTTCCGGTGTGGTGGCAAGTTGATGCTTGGTGTTGACCAAGGTGTGGATTGGAGTTGCTAGAGATTAGTTTTGCTCGTGGGGCGAGTGGTTTGTGCCCTGTTGGTTGTTTTCTGTTTCCGGGATGTTGAGCTGCCCTTGTTGTTTCCCCGTGAGATTTAGATGTTGTTGCTTTAGTGGAGCAAGACAGTGAGCATTTGTGGAGCTCTCTGTCCTTCGGTTGTCTGCTTGTAAGAGCCGTTTCCTTCTGGGAGTTGTCAGATTCCTCCCGTAGCCATGAGTTAATGGTAGAGGTGTTGGCTTGAAGGAAAAGTTTGTTGGCTGCTTGGAAGCAGTTGTTTGTCCATTAAGCAAGCGACTCTTGGATGGTGTTCTAGAGGCTGCGATGAGGGGGCTGTTCTACCTCTTGTGAGTGTTTGGCTAAGATTGGGTTCTCTTGTTGTTTCGAGTGCTAGTTCGGTTCTAGCTGGAAGGCGTTGCCCTGAGGTCGTGTTCTTAGTCAGTAAGTTGTGGGAGTTGACCCCTCCCTCGGCAGTTGAGCAAGTGCTGTTTGTTTCGGATTGGAGATCCGATGGGTTGAGATATCCCTTGGGTGTTGCTTCCAAGAGAGTTGGTTGCTGTTGCCTTGGGTTTGAGCAAGTCAGCGAGCTTGTGTGAAGTCCGTTGCCCTTCAGAGTTTGCTTGCTGGGGAATTCGTTTCCTGTTATTGTAGGAGTCAGCTTAGCTCCAGAGTTGTGTTTTTGATCGGAGTAGCGCAGCGGTCTGCCCAGCGAGAGGGTCCCTGCTTTGTGTTGTTAGCAAGCAAGAGTTGTTTGTCCCCGCAAGGGCGGTGACCTGCTAGTAAGAGTTGTTTCTGGCAAGTTGTTGGTTCTTTGGGGATTGAAGATTTCCCTTTCCTCTAGTCTCTGTGGTGGTTGAGTTGTGTAACGACCCAGGTTTTTCTTTCCGGTCTTCCAGGTATGCCCTAGGTGTAATTTGGTAATGTGGTCGGGCCGTCAGGGTCGTTTGTGTCTTTTCCAGTTACTAAAATTATTGGATGGTTTTATGTAGGTTTTTGGAGGGGTTTGTGGTTTGGTTTGAGCAAGGTTTGATGCAAAAGTAAAAATAAAGGAATTTGTGCTGCAGCCGGGGTTTGAACCCGGGTCTCCTGGGAAGCTTGTAGAGATGTGTGCCAATTGAGCCATTAGGTGCTCTTGTTACTCTTTCTGCATCACATCTTAGTTAACCTTGGATTTTGGAGTTTTGGTGCATTTGGTTAAATGAAATAGAATTAGGTTTATTCCATCTTCTTCTCCAAATCTCCTCTTGGCCGCACAAGCTCTCCCTCTCCATAGCCTTGCCGATTCTTCTTCCCTTGCATCTCCTTGGGTTCGATCATCATCATTCCGGGTAAGTCTTCATCCTCTTCATCTCCTCATTTGGTTTTGATGCTTTGGCCGAAGGTAAGATGTAGAGTGTTGTGTGTGTTTGTGTTGATTGCAGCCAGCCGAGTGAAGCAGCCATCATCGCCGTCCAGCTCGCCCAGATCTGTTGAAGCAGCCCCTGCCGCACGCCAGGCCGGACAGCAGCTTCGCCAGATCCACCGTCGCAGACCTCCCGCACGCCATCGCTCTCCAGGTCGCCCAGATCCGTTGGCGCGGCCTGCCGCCGCGCACGATCCCCAGATCTGTTGAAGCAGCTCTCCCGCCGCGCCATCGCTCGCGGTCGTGCGGATCGCGCCAAAGCAGCGAGACGCCAGACGCCAGCGCCGCGCGCGCCGCCATTTCGCGCCGCGCGCCGCCCGCGCGCCCGCAGGCGTCGCATCGCTGCCGCCGCGCCGCCGCCAGCGCGCCATCGCCCGAGCGCTTCGCCATCGCGCCGCGCTCCGTTCTGCCGTGCATCCGTGTGCGTGCGTGCCGCGCGCAGCCAGCAAAGCCAGCGCCAGCCTGCCGTGCAGCGGCGCGCGCCCGCGCCCCACCGCTGCCGTGCCCTTGCTTGCCAGCTCCAAGCTCGTGTCGCCGCGTGCGCGTGAGTTCCCGAGCCGAGCTTGCTTTGCTCTATTGTTTTTAGACTTTTTAGGTATTGACTATTATTGGTTTGTTAGGTTCCCGCTCGCTAGCTCGGGATTGTTCCGCAGCTTAGGATTTGTGTGTAGAAGCCTCCCGACCAAGGTAAGGATTTCTTACCGGGGTTGTGTGGACCCTGCGATGTTCTATGTGATTGATGTTGTATGTTTGTTTGTGATTATCAGCATGTATAGTTTAGGTGCTCGCTGCGAATTCTGATGGCATGACTTCGTATGTTGTTCTTTCATGTTAGTCCATGCTAGGTTGTTCCGTTACGGCATGCTCATATTCATTCTTGTTCTCAGTAGTACCATGCTAGGTCTGCTTTGTATTCTTTCGAGCACGTATTGGATTGTTTGCTTGATTGTTAAGGCGAGTTAGAATTCGGTAGATAGCATCATCCGGGCCGATGCATAAAGTATCTTGCATCTATGGCAAGGACGTTCGAGACAGTTCTCCGCCCTTGGACCCCGTGAGGATTAGCTATCCCAACCGGTAGGCCCTCGCAATCTTGGGTGAGGGTGGTAGTCTGCGATACCCCAACGGTCGGGATGATGACTTGGCAATGCCTAGTCCCGCGGCAAGACGCGTCCTCGGCGTGTTCGGCAGTAGCCCTGATTGCCACTGTTAAGGTAAGGGCGGCTTCGGTGTAAGCCTACCATGACCCGTTCCTTAGCCTCGGTGTGCGGTGGTACAGCCGACATAGTTCACGTGTTCGTGTCTCACACCCCTATGTCGGTGACACCGATCCGAGATTTAGTTAGGCGTGGTATCCGGATATGGGCGACTTGCCACTGGACCCGCACCCCATAGTCTGTAGAAGCACGCGGTGCATGCTTACGCTCATTACAACGTCGGCCGGAGAGCTCCTCGGGATCTTGAGCTAGTGCACCTTTCGTATCGTCGTGATGAAGCAGTGAGGCCGGACTTGTTCCCGTATAGCGCGTATAGTGTGTTGTGGTATTTCCGGACTAAGACCACGAGTTGGCATCCGAGGTCCAAGTGTGGACTTAGCTATGTGCTCCGCTCTGTGTTTGTACTCATAGCTTGCATACATTCTTCTAGATGATCATGTATATCGTATTGTACCGGTTGGGGATTCTTCTTGGGTAATTCGTTACTCACCCTTATTCGTGGTTTTCCACGGGTAATCAAGGCGGGAGACAGGATGGTGAAGGGAAAGCTGTGATCATGGAATCCACTGTCATCTCTCGACTATTTTATTTTATCATGACTCTTGACTTTTATTATTTCCCCACGAATGCATGTAGACGGGCACAGAGCCCGGGATGTTTTCTTACGTTTTATGGATTCCAAAGATATTTGTACTTGTGGATTGTTTTAATGGTTTAAATAAATCTCTCATCGTGAGTATGCTTTTAGAAATGTATGTTTTGGTTGTTGAATGTTTCTATTTTTACTTGGAATCCGAAATGTGTTTTTCATAATGTCTTCTAATTTCAATACATGCATTGGGGTAAAGGCCATTTAGAGCCCTTTTTGGGTCGGGTCTTTACTGATTGGTATCGAGCTCGAGTCATAGATTCTGTGAGATCGACCTTTGTTGTAGGTCATCTTTCCATGATCACCAAAGACTCAAGCGGTCATCAGTACGCCTAGATTTATTGTTTTAGAAAGGAAAAGGGTTAAGAATTTACAATACCTATCATCTAGTGTATGCCTTGTTTGGTGTTGTGGAATGGTGACAGAGTGTGTTCGATTCGTTGTTGGTTTGGATGTAGATCGCCAAACATGCTACCACCCGTCACGGAGAGGAGGTTCGAGAGCAGTCGAGGATCGGGATCGGATCTGATCGCAGCGGGACATCGTCCCAAGCCGAGATCGATGGCATTCCACCAAAGAGCTCCTCTCGCGCGCCTAGAGCGGGCGTTGAGGCGATCGAAGCCGTGAGATCGCTCTCCTCGGAGCAGAGTTTGCTTGAGTCTATGAGGGCTTTTATGGTCGCATGTTGAGTGACCAGAGGGCGAGACCCGTGCCTTGTTGGCGCGCAGCGGGAAGAGTCCCGAGCCCAGATCGAGCAAATTGACTCGATTGGTTCAAGTGAGCTCAGTAGCACCTCCACTCCACAGAGCAAGTAGCCCCAGAGGCGATATGGCGAGAGGGTGCCGAGGAATTGGGTAGGTGGTGAAGGATTTTGTGAAGTGGAAGCCCGAGAAGTTTGATGCCACCGGTGATGCGTTAGCGGCAGCCAGTGGATTGCCCATTTGGAGTACACCTTCCCGATCATGGTGTGCCCCGATATTCAGAGGCCGAGGTGTGCGGCTCATGTGCTAGGAGGCACAAATGAGATGGTGGTGGGAGTCCACCTTGAGCGAGAGACCACCGGGTCTCCACCCGCTACTTGGGAGTTCTTCAAGGCCGAGTTCAAGGTAAAGTTCATCGGTGATGAGGCTCAAGAGAAGATGGTGGAGCTCTTCCGAAACTCAAGCGAGTTTCTGATTCCATTGAGGATTATGAGCGCAAGTTCTCGTGAGTATGGATATTTTGCTCCTCGCTTGATTGCCACCCCGAGTGAAGATTCGGAAGTTCATATCCGGATTGAGGCGGGGGTGTTTCCCGAGATGTCGTGGCTCGTGCCCCCGACACTTATGCTAGGGTCGCCCAGATTGGCCACGATCTATAATGGGAAGTATCCTGCTTTGCGGGTGGTTGCCGCTCTGTTCGGCGTCTGCTCCAGTGCAGTGGGGCGAGAGAGAAAGTTTGAGTTTAGGGGTGGCGGCGGCGTCGCCGCCAAGCGCGTTCAAAACCGGGATCGGCATAGGGCCCCGATCCGCTTTCAGCCTCGCCAAAGAGGCGGTCCCGAGCGAGTTCCTGCTTGTGCTTCTTGCGGAGGACCCACACTGGAGCTTGCGAGCGGGGCCCAGTGTGTTTTCGTTGTGGTAAAGAGGACATATGATCCGTTTACGTCCTCGGCCAGTAGCAGCGCAGGTCGGGTGTTTGCTACGACCGTCAGAGGCCGAGCGTCACGGATGCGGCCGCCGGCGATGCGCTTCTTGTTTTAGATCACTGCGCATTTGTCTTGTTTGATTCTGGTTCTACGCATTCATTTGTATCTGTGTTGTTTGCTGAGCATGCTAAGTTGAGACTAGAGCCTCTAGGTTTTGAGTTATCTGTTGCAACTCCTTCGGGAGTTAGTATGTTAGCTAGAGATAAGATTAAGGATGGCCGGATCGAGATATCCGGAGAGTTGCTTGTAGCCACACTCATAGTTCTGCCTATGAGTGGTTTTGATGTGATTCTTGGTATGGAGTGGTTAGCTGCTAGCCACGCGTTGATTGACTGCCACCGGAAAGAAGTGGTGTTCAGGCCACCAGTCGGCCTAGTTTTAAGTTTCATGGAGTCCAAGGTGGAGTCCGCCCGCCAATGGTGTCACCGTGAAAGCTCGTCGTTTGCTAGCTCATGGAGCTTGGGGTTACCTAGCCAAGTTGTGCAGGAGAGCCGTCCCTTGCCGATTGTCGATCGAGTGCCGGTCCGTGCAGGAGTTCGCGGATGTGTTTCCCGAGGAGTTACCGGGGTTGCCCCCAAAGAGAGAGTTGACTTCATTATTGAGCTCGAGCCGTGGACCCTCCTATCTCGAAGGCTCCGTGATCGCATGGCGCCAGTGAGAGTTAAAGGAATCAAGATTCGATTGCAGGAGATGTTAGATCGAGGGTTCATCCGTCCGAGTGTGTCCCCGTGGGGAGCACCGATTCTGTTTGTGAAAAAGAAGGATGGTTCTATGCGCTTATGTATTGATTATCGCGAGCTTAATAAGGTGACAATGAAGAATAAGTATCCGCTTGCCCGTGATCGATGATTTGTTCGATCGCCTTCAGGGAGCTTCGTGTTCTCCAAGATAGATCTCGAGATCCGGTTACCATCGATTCTTGCGGATCGGGGATGCCGACATTCCTAAGACGACTTTCGTCTCTAGATATGGTCACTATGAGTTTGTGGTCATGTCGTTTGGATTGACCAATGCCCCACCGCGTTCATGGACATGATGGATAGGGTGTTCAAATCATTTTTGGACAAATTCGTCATCGTGTTCATTGACGATATTCTCGATTTATTCGAGGTCTAAAGAAGACCATGCGAGAGCATTTGAGGCGAGTATTGGCGGCTTTGAGGAAAACCAAACTTTATGCGAAGTTTTCCAAATGTGATTTCTGGTTGGAGCGGTGGCCTTCCTAGGCCACGTGGTTTCGAGAGGTGGTATAGCCGTGGACCCCGCGAAGATTGAGGCCGTGAGTTCATGGGCCAAGCCGACTTGATTGCCGAGATTCGTAGCTTTCTGGGTTTGGCGGGTGTTACTACCGCTCGGTTCGTCAAGACTTCTGCTGCTATAGCCTCGCCCCTCACTCGTCCGACGAGGAAGGGTGTCGAGTTTGTTTGGGACAAAGAGTGTGATGAGAGCTTTGCCGTGCTCAAGCGCGATTTGACTTCAAAGACTGATCTTGGCGATCCGGAGGGGACAGTGGTTTCGTGGTCTACATGATGCTTCCAAGTTTGGATTAGGTTGTGTGTTGATGCAAAGACGGAAGGTCATTGCCTATGCTTCCCGTCACCGGCCGTATGAGCAGAACTACCCGACTCATGATATGGAGTTGGCGGCAGTGGTGTTTGCAATCAAGATTTGGAGGCATTACCTGTATGGTGAGCGGATTCGAGATGTTTACCGATCACCGAGCCTCAAGTATCTGTTTACTCGTAAGGAGTTGAATATGAGGCAGAGGAGATGGTTAGAGTTGGTAAAGGATTATGATCATGAGATTTTGTACCATCCGGGTAAAGCCAATGTAGTGGCCGATGCTTTGAGTAGAAAGACGCGTCGCACTCTGCGGCGTTGTTGAGTTCCCAGCCCAGTTTGCGGAGAGAGTTCGAGCGGGCCGAGGTTGCGAGTGTTGTTGGGGAGGTTACCGCCGGGTAGCTCGATTGGATTGCTCACCGTCGATTAGGCAATGGATTATAGACAGCCAGTTGGGTGACCCCGCACTTAAGAGATTGGTTGACAGAGTTAGTGCTTGACGGTGACTTTGACTTTGTATATTCACCGGACAGTGGGTTTGACTTATAGAGGCCGTTGTGTGTTCCGGACATTGCGAGTTTCTGAGCAGAGTTGCTCTCGAGGCCCACATTCCCCTTTTGCTTGGCACCCCTGGGTACCAAGATGTATCGAGACCTTAGCGCACCTTCCGTGGATGGGAATGAAGAGAGATGTGGCAGAGTTTGTCACCGGTGTCTCACTTGTCGCCAAGTGAAGGCACCCAGCAGAGGCCACTGGTTTGTTGCACCACCGAGTGTGCCCAGTGGAAATGGGAAGAGATCTCCATGGACTTTATCTCTGGTTTGCCAAGGATTCCGAGGAAGTTCTCTCGATTTGGGTGATAGTCGACCGTTTGACCAAGAGCGCACACTTCATTCCCGGAAGAGACACTTATACCGTGGAACAAAGGGCGCGCTTGTTTTTGGAGCAGATCATCCGTTATCATGGTGTGCCGGTGAGGATTGTGTCCGATCGTGACTCGCGGTTCACTTCTCGTTTCGAGAGCGCTCCAAAGGGTTTTGGGCACAGAGTGCGCTTTAAAAGACAGACTTTTCACCCTCGACGGATGGTCGATCGAGAGAGTGAATCAGATTCTCGAGGATATGTTGAGGGCTTGTGTGTTGGATTTCCCGTGCGCTTGGGACCATGATCTCAGCTTGATGGAGTTTGCCTATAACAACAGATTACGATCGACGATCTGGATGGCTCCATTCAAGGCTTTGTATGGTAAGCGTTATCGGTCCCACGTGTTCTCAGGAAGAGGTTGGTGATAGACGAGTTTTGGGTCCCGAGTTCTGCGCAGTTGACCAATGGTGCGGTCACGAGAAGATTAGAGCTCGTATGTTGACAAAACTCGAGGCGCAGAGAAGAGTTACGCCGATGTTCGGCGTCGAGATTTGGAGTTTGAGGTTGGTCGCATGTGTTCCTTAAGGTTGCTCCGATGCGAGGTGTTCGAGGTTTGGTAAGCGTGGGAAGTTGAGTCCCCGCTTTGTTGGTCCATTTGAGATCCTAGAGAGGATTGGCGAGAGTTGCTTACCAGGTTAGCCCTACCTCCGTCACTATCACGGTGCATAGTGTTTTTCATGTATCGATGTTGAGGCAAGATGTGTGCCGGACCCGCCGCACATTGTGGACTTTGAGCCTTTGCGGTGAATGAGGATTTGAACTTCGAGGAGAAGCCGTGAGGATCCTTGCCTTTGAGACCAAGACGTTGCGTGTCGCGAGATTCGTTTGGTAAAGGTTCGATGGAAGAATCGGGGTTCGAGGAAGCCACTTGGGAGCGGGAAAGACGAGATGAGATTGCATTACCCCGAGCTATTTCTCATTTTAAGGACTTTCGAGGACGAAAGTCATAAAAGGAGGAATATTGTAACGACCGAGTTTTTCTTTCCGGTCTTCCGGTATGCCCTAGGGGTAATTTGGTAATGTGGTCGGGCCGTCGTGGTCGTTTGTGTCTTTTCCAGTTTACAAAAATAATTGGTTGGTTTTATTAGGGTTTTGGAGGGGTTTGTGGTTTGGTTTGAGCAAGGTTTGATGCAAAAGTAAAAATAAAGGAATTTGTCTTTGCAGTAGGGTTTGAACCCGGGTCTCCTGGGAAGCTTGTAGAGATGTGTGCCAATTGAGCCATTAGGTGCTCTTGTTACTCTTTCTGCATCACATCTTAGTTAACCTTGGATTTTGGAGTTTTGGTGCATTTGGTTAAATGAAATAGAATTAGGTTTATTCCATCTTCTTCTCCAAATCTCCTCTTGGCCGCACAAGCTCTCCTCTCCATAGCCTTGCCGATTCTTCTTCCCTTGCATCTCCTTGGGTTCGATCATCATCATTCCGGGTAAGTCTTCATCCTCTTCATCTCCTCATTTGGTTTTTGATGCTGGCCGAAGGTAAGATGTAGAGTGTTGTGTGTGTTTGTGTTGATTGCAGCCAGCCGAGTGAAGCAGCCATCATCGCCGTCCAGCTCGCCCAGATCTGTTGAAGCAGCCCCTGCCGCACGCCAGGCCGGACAGCAGCTTCGCCAGATCCACCGTCGCAGACCTCCCGCACGCCATCGCTCTCCGTGTCACCCAGATCCGTTGGCGCACTGCCGTCGCACGGATCGCCCAGATCTGTTGAAGCGGCTCTCCCGCCGCGCCATCGCTCGCGAGATCGTGCGGATCGCGCCAGCAGAAGAGACGCCAGACGCCAGCGCCCACGCGCCGCCCAAGCCGCTCGCCGCGTGCCCAGCCGCGTCCGCGTCGCTGTCGCCGCGCCGCCCCCGCGCCTTCGCCCGAGCGCTCGCGCCGCGCGCGGCGTTCCTCTGCGTGCATCCGTGCGTGCGTGCCGTGCCGTGCAGCGCAGCCAGCGCCACCCTGCCGTGCCCGGCAGCCGCGCCCAGCGCCCGCCTGCCGTGCCGGCTTGCCAGCAGCCTCCAAGCTCGTGTCGCCGTGCGCGTGAGTTCCCAGAGCCGAGCTTGCTGTTCTATTATTTTTAGACTTTTTAGGTATTGACTATTATTGGTTTGTTAGGTTCCCGCCGCTAGCTCGGGATTGTTCCGCAGACTTAGGATTTGTGTGTAGAAGCCTCCCGACCAAGGTAAGGATTTCTTACCGGGGTTGTGTGGACCTGCGATGTTCTATGTGATTGATGTTGTATGTTTGTTTGTGATTATCGGCATGTATAGTTTAGGTGCTCGCTTGCAATTCTCGGTCGCATGACTTCGTATGTTGTTCTTTCATGTTAGTCCATGCTAGGTTGTTCCGCTCGGCATGCTCATATTCATTCTTGTTCTGTAGTACCATGCTAGGTCTCTGCTGTATTCTTTCGAGCACGTATTGGATTGTTTGCTGATTTGTTAAGGCGGGTTAGAATTCGTAGATAGCATCATCCGGGCCCGATGCATAAAGTATCTTGCATCTATGGCAAGGGCGTTCGAGACGATTTCTCGTCCTTGGACCCCGTGAGGGATTAGCTATCCCAACCGGTAGGCCCCGCAATCTTGGGTGAGGGTGGTAGTCTAAGCGATACCCCAACGGTCGGGATGATGACTTGGCAATGCCTAGTCCCTGGCAAACACGCCCCTCGGCGTGTTGGCAAAGAGCCCTTGATTGCCACTGTTAAGGTAAGGACGGCTTCCTGGTGTAAGCCTACCATGACCCGTTCCTTAGCCTCAAAGTGCGGTGGTACAGCCGACATAGTTCACGTGTCCGTGTCTCACACCCTATGTCGCTGACACCGATCCGGAGATTTAGTTAGGCGTGGTATCCGGATATGGGCAACGCTTGCCACTAGACCCGCACCCCCATAGTCTGCAGTAGAAGCACGCGGTGCATGCTTAAGCTCATTACGGCGTCGACCGAGAGCTCCTCGGGATCTTGAGCTAGTGCACCTTTCGTATCGTCGAGACAGCCGAGGCCGGACTTGTTCCCGTATAGCGCGTATAGTGTGTTGTGGTATTTCCGGACTAAGACCCTGAGTTGGCATCCGAGGTCCAAGTGTGGACTTAGCTATGTGCTCCGCTCTGTGTTTGTACTCATAGCTTGCATACATTCTTCTAGATGATCATGTATATCGTATTGTACCCCGGTTGGGGATTCTTACTGGGTAATTCGTTACTCACCCTTATTCTGTGGTTTTCCACAGGTAATCAAGGCGGGAGACAGGATGGCTGAAGGGGAAGCTGTGATCATGGAATCCTGCTGTCATCTCTGACTATTTTATTTTATCATGACTCTTGACTTTTATTATTTCCCCTGAATGCATGTAGACGGGCACAGAGCCCCAGGATGTTTTCTTACTTTTTATGGATTCCAGCATATTTGTACTTGTTGATTGTTTTAATGGTTTAAATAAATCTCTGATCAGAGTATGCTTTTAGAAATGTATGTTTTGGTTGTTGAATGTTTCTGTTTTTACTTGGAATCCGAAATGTGTTTTTCATAATGTCTTCTAATTTCAATACATGCATTGGGGTAAAGGCCATTTAGAGCCCCTTTTGGGTCGGGTCTTTACAAGTTGCTCCCTGGATGTCAGCCTCGAGAGTTAGCTTTGAGGTTGTCGTTATCCGTTTTCCTCGTGAGGTTTCGGGAGTGGAGCTTCTGGTTGGAAGTTGAGTTATTCTTAAGCTTAAAGGAGAAGTCCTTTGAGTAGTCAGTTGGATTTTAAGAGTTGAGAGGTAGCTTGGAGGCGAGTGTCGCTCGTTATAAGTTTGGGTTGAGTTCTGCTGAGCAAGCCCTTCTCGGGCTTTGATCCTTGTTGTGCGCTCGCAGTTGGAGTAGCAGAGCCGTTTGAGTGGGTTGGCACAGAGGTGCCATGGCTTTGGTGGGTAAAGCCATTGAGCTGTTTTCCTCAAGGTGTTGTGCCGTAGAGAGTCAAAGCGTGATGGTTTAGTCCTTGCGCCCAGAGTTTTCCTTGAGAGGAATTTTGGTGGTTTCCTTGCCTAGTAGTGTTTTCTTTGGCCAGTTGCTAGTAGATTTGCATGGAAAAGTTTGCTTTCGGCCGTTTGGTTTCTGGAATCTGGAAGGTTCAGTTGTTTGGCCAGTTTGTTGAAGGGCTAAGTTTGTTTGTTGTCAGCTGTGAGCTTCCAGAGGAGTTTAGCCAGAGCGTGGTGTAAAGTTTCGAGCTTTTGGCCACCCTCGAGTTTCTTTGTGAGTAGCACCGTTTTAGAGTTGGTGCGAGTTGAGGACGTGGTTTGCCGTCTGCTCACTTGTAGTTCAAAGTATGCCCGATCTGGATGGCATTGTGGCCTTGAGTTTTTGAGAACCCAAGAGAGTTTTGGTTCTCGAAGAGGGCTTGTGTGTTGGATTTCCCAGCGGTTGGGACCATGCTCAGACTTGATGGAGTTTGCCTATAACAACGATTACTAGTCGATGATTCGGATGGCTCCATTCGAGGCTTTGTATGGTAGGCGTTGTCGGTCCCCCCGTGTTCGGGAAGAGGTTGGTGATAGACGAGTTTTGGGTCCCGAGTTACTGCAGCTTGACCAAAGTGGTGCAATCAGAAGATTAGAGCTCGTGTGTTGACAAAAAACGGAGAGCAGGCGAGAAGAGTTACGCCGATGTCCGCGCCGAGATTTGGAGTTTGAGGTTGGTCACATGTGTTCCTTAAGGTTGCTCCGATGCGAGGTGTTCTGAGGTTTGGTAGCGTGGGAAGTTGAGTCCCCGCTTTGTTGGTCCATTTGAGATCCTAGAGAGGATTGGCGAGTTGCTTACCGGTTAGCCCTACCTCCGTCACTATCGTGCATAGTGCTTTTCATGTATCGATGTTGAGGCAAGATGTGCCGGACCGTCGCACATTGTGGACTTTGAGCCTTTGCAAACGAATGAGGATTTGAACTTCGAGGAGAAGCCAGTGAGGATCCTTGTCTTTGAGACCAAGACGTTGCGTGTCGCGAGATTCGTTTAGTAAAGGTTCGATGGAAGAATCGGGTTCCGAGGAAGCCACTTGGGAGCGGGAAGACGAGATGAGGTTGCATTACCCTGAGCTGTTTCTGTCTTAAGGACTTTCGAGGACGAAAGTCATAAAAAGGAGGGAATATTGTAACGACCCCGGCTTTTTCTTCCCGGTCTTCCGTATGCCCTAGGGGTAATTTGGTAATTTGGTCGGGCCGTCGTCGGTCGTTTGTGTCTTTTCCAGCTACTAAAATTATTGGATGGTTTTTGTAGGGGTTTGTGGTTTGGTTTGAGCAAGGTTTGATGCAAAAGTAAAAATAAAGGAATTTGTCTTTGCAAATGGGTTTGAACCCGGGTCTCTGGGAAGCTTGTAGAGATGTGTGCCAATTGAGCCATTAGGTGCTCTTGTTGCTCTTTCTGCATCACATCTTAGTTAACCTTGGATTTTGGAGTTTTGGTGCATTTGGTTAAATGAAATAGAATTAGGTTTATTCCATCTTCTTCTCCAAATCTCCTCTTGGCCGCACAAGCTCTCCTCTCCATAGCCCTTGCCGATTCTTCATCCTTGCGACTCCTTTGGATCGTTCATCATCATTCCGGGTAGGTATCGATCTTCCTCTTCTTCTTCTCATCCGCTTGGTGTGCTTTTGGCCGAGTGAAAAGAGGTGTGTTGTGTGTGTTTGTGTTGATTGCAACCACCGTAGAGAAGCCCGGCCAGCGACCATCATCGCCGCACGTCCACCGCCGGATGGCACGCCAAATCGCCCCGCCGCCGCACCGAGATCTCCCCTGCCGCCGCACCAGATCGCCCAGATCTGTTGAAGCGCCTCGCCAGACGCCATCGCCGCCAGGTCGCGCGCGAGATCCACCGCCGCAGCCCTCCCGCGACGCCATCGCTGCGTCGTCGTGCGAATCGCTACGCAGCGAAGCGAGACGCCAGCGCCCGCGCGCTTCGCCCGAGCTGCTCGCCCGCACGCCCAGACGCTTCGCCGCGCGCGCGCTCCCCTCGCTGTGCATCCGTCGCGTGCCGTGCAGCCAGCAGCAGCCAGCGCCAGCCGTGCAACGCCAGCGCCCCCAGCCAGCGCCCGGCCTGCCGTGCCGGTAGCGCGCTGCGCCCGCCCTGCCGTGCCAGCTCGCCAGCAGCTCCAAGCTCGTGTCGCCGTGCCGCGTGAGTTCCCCGAGCCGAGCTTGCTGTTCTTTTGTTGTTTAGACGTTTTAGATGCTGATTATTATTGGTTTGCTAGGTTCCCGCTCGCTAGCTCGGGATTGTTCCGCAGCTTAGGATTTGTGTGTAGAAGCCTCCCGACCAAGGTAAGGATTTCTTACCGGAGTTGTGTGGGCCTGCGGTATATTTGTGATTGTTGTTTTGTATGCTCGTGTATGATTATTAGCATGTTTAGCCCTAGGTGCTCTGCATTGCAATTCCTGATCGGCATGAACTCTTGTATTGTTTCTCATGTTAGCCCATGCTAGGTTGTTCCATTCTCGCATGTTCGATATCTGTTCTTGCTTCGTAGTATCATGCTAGGTTCCTTGTATCTCATGGAGCACGTATTGGACTGCATTGGATGAATTGTTATTATTGTTATAGTTTAGAGTTCAAGTAGGTAGCATCATCCGGGCCGGATGCATAACGTAACTTGCATCCCCGACAGGGACGTACGAGATGGTACTCCGTCCCTGATCCCGTTAGGGTTTAGCTAACCCTAACGGCTGGCCCTGCAATCTTGGGTGAGGGTGGCAGACTGTTAAATGCCCCAACGGTCGGGATGATGACTTGGCATTGCCTCGTCCCCGGCAGTCGGCACGTCCTCAGCGTGTTCGGCCGTAGCCCTTGATTGCCACCTGTTAGGTGTAAAGACCCGACCCAAAAGGGGCTCTAAATGGGCCTTTACCCCAATGCATGTAGTGAAAATAAAAGACATCATGAAAAATACATTTCGGATCCCAAGTAAAAACAGAAACATTCAACAACCAAAACATACATTTCTAAAAGCATACTCTGATCAGAGATTTATTTAAACCATTAAAACAATCCACAAGTACAAATATGCTGGAATCCATAAAACGTAAGAAAACATCCCGGGGCTCTGTGCCCGCCTACATGCATTCAGGGAAATAACAAAAGTCAAGAGTCATGATAAATAAATAAAATAATCGTGAGATGACAAAGCAGGATTCCATGATCACAGCTCCTCCTTCATCATCCCGCCTCGCGCCATGGTTACCCGAAAGATAAGTAAGGGTGAGTAACGAATTACTCATGAAGAATCCCCAACCGGTACAATACGATGCACATGGTCATCTAGATGAGAGTATGCAAGCTATGAACATAACACATAATAGAGCACATAGCTTAAGTCCACACTTGGACCTCTGATGCCAACTCGTGGTCTTAGTCCTAATAATCCACACCACACAATACGCCCTATACGAGAACCAAGTCTCGGCCTCACTGCTCTCATCGTCGTCTGAAAGGTACACTAGCTCAAGATCCCGAGGAGCTCTCCTGGCCGGCGTCAGTAATGAGCGTAAGCATGCACCGCGTGCTACTGCAGACTATGGGGGTGCCGGGTCTAGTGGCAAGTCGCCCATGTCCAATCCACCACGCCTAACTAAATCTCTCCGATCGGTGTCACCGACATAGGGGTGTGAGACTCGACACGTGAACTATGTCACCTGAACCACCGCACCCGAGGCTAAGGAACCGAACCGCGTGGTAGGCTTACACCAGAAGCGGTCCTTGCTCTAACAGTGGCAATCAAGGGCTACGGCCGAACACGCCGAGGACGTGCCGATCGTCGGGGACGCAGGCAATGCCAAGTCATCATCCCGACCGTTGGGGCATTTAACGATCCGCCACCCTCACCCAAGATTGCGGGGCCTACCGGTCCGGTTAGCTAAACCCTAACGGGGTCCGTGGATGGAGAATCGTGTCTCGACGCCCCCGCCATGGATGCAAGATACTTTATGCATCGGGCCCGGATGATGCTACCTACCTACACTTTAACCTATCATATCAATAACATACAATCCAATACAATCCAAAACGTGCTCAACAGATACAACGAACCTAGCATGGTACTACGAAGCAAGAACAGATATGAGCATGCTAGAACGGAACAACCTAGCATGGGCTAACATGAGAGAACAACATACGAAGTCATGCTAGTCGAGAATTCAATCAGAGCACCTAAACTATACATGCTGAAAATCACAAACAAACATACAAACAACAATCACATAGAACATCGCAGGTCCACACAACTCCTGTAAGAGATCCTTACCGCGGGAGGCAACTACACACAAAAATCCTAAGCCGCGATCGATCCCGAGCTAGCTAACGAGAACCTAACAAACACAATAATAATCACAATCCATAGGCCTAAACATAATAAAATAAACAAGGCTTGGCTCGAGTAACTCACGCGGCGCGGCGACACGCGACGACGCAGATAAAGATGGCGAGGTCGCCGGCCTGGCGCTGATGGGCGCCGATGGCGGCGGTGGGTCGGGCGCTGGCGCCGACAGCGCAGATGGGCGGCAGAGCTGGCGCGACGCGCTGCGGACGGCGGCCGGGCGCAGCGCACGCGCGCGCGACAAGCCGGAAGCGGACGGACACGCGCGAAGCGCTGCGGCGACGACGGCGCGGCTGCGACGACGGGCGCGCTGCGACAACGGGCGCGCTGCGACGACGGGCGCGCGGCCGACGAGCGTCTGACGCGCGATTCTCTGCTGCCGCAGGGGCTCGGCAGGCGACCTCGCTGGCGAGATCTGGCCGCGCGGCGGCTGCGGGCGTCATCTGGCGTCTCGATTGGCCGCGATAGGGCGAGCTGCTGAGCGTCATTGGCCGCGATGTGGCTGCTCGTCTGCCTCGCTTTCGGCCGCGAGCGACAGTCGCTCGATGGCACTGCGCAGGGGCGATGGAGCCGGGCGACTCGGCGATCTGGGCTTGCCTTTGGTGCGACCGGCCGGGTGGGGGCCGCGACGGTGGGGCCGGGCTGGGTGGGGCTCTCTCGGCAGTCAAAACAAAACATACACACACAACCACACTCTTCTATTTACATTCGCCAAAGAAGAACTCAAATCGGAGAAGACGAAGAGACGAAGAAACTTACCCGGAAAGACGATCGAACCACTGGGCCGCAAAGGGGATGAAAATCGGCTTGGAGCTTGGGAGGGGAAAGCTTGTGCGCCAAGAGGTGATTTGGAGAAGAAGATGGAATAAACCTAATTTCTTTTCATTTAACCAAAATCACAAAACTCCAAAGATCCAAGGGTATCTAAGATATGACGCTGAAAGAGTAACAAGAGCTCTCCATAGCTCAACCGCACGCATCCTCACAGCTTTTCCGAGGCCCGGTTCGAATCCCAAATGCAACACAAATTCCTTTATTTTTACTTTTGCATCTACCCATGCTCAAACCAAACCACAAAGCCTCAAAACCTTCATAAATCCATCCAATAATTTTAGCAAGCGAAAGATATAAAACGGCCCTGACGGCCCGACCAAATTACTAAAATACCCCTAGGGCATACCTGAAAGATCGGGACGAAAACTCGGGCGTTACAATATTCCTCCTTTTTATGACTTTCGCCCTCGAAAGTCCTTAAGATCAAATAAAGACAGATACCGCAATCTCATCCCGCCTTCCCGCGCTGGCAAGCCTCCTCGTAACTCTCGACTCCTCCACCGAACTTTCACCAAACGGATCCCACGATTATGCAACGCCTACGCCTCAAAGACTGAATACTCACAGGCTTCCCCTTGAAGTTCAAACCTCAATCACCGCAAAGGCTCAAAGTCCACAATGAGCAATGGGTCCGACACATACCGCTTCTCACACCGATACATGAGAACATCGCACACCTACCGACAACAATGACGTAAAAAAGCTAACCGATATGCAACTCTGCCAATCCTCTCGAGAATCTCAAATGGTTCAACAACAGAGACTCCACTTCTCCCGCTTACCAAACCTCAACACAACTCACAACGGCACAACCTTAAAAGCACGCACTTGTCCAACCTCAAACTCTAAAACTCGACGCTAACATCGTGCGAAACTTTCATGCCCGCTCTGAGCTAACCACAAACGAGCTCAACCTCCTCACACAACACCTCTCGGTCAATCTGCAGCAACACAGACCCAAAACAACACCGACGGCCACCAACCTTTCCTCACAAAGACTAGAGACTCGCAACACTTACCATACAATGCCTCAATGGAACCACAAGAATCGATCACGAGAATCGCTACCCAAGGCAACCTCCTAAAACCACACCGGTCTCCCGCCGCCTAATCACTTTAAACACCAACTCGCAACAAGCTCCGAAGGATCCGCCTCCTCCTCCCAAAAGACCATCGGACAAGAAGGGTGAAAACACTACGTAAAATCGCACTCACTCACAAGCCTCTAAGAACACTCTCTGAACCACGGTTCGCCCACGCACCGCCTAGAACAAACCTTTGTTGCCACACCCTAATGGCAACATCTCCAACTCAAAAACGACATGCCTCTACTCCATAGAAATGGCATCTCGCACACTAACCGAGGTGCGAGCTCTAGCCATCAAGTCAATACTCCAAAAATCCGAACTCACACAACAACCTCAACTAGTGACAGCTCCCACACGGAAACTTACAATCCAACAACTTGAGTGCTACGAACTAGGAAGCTCAAACAACTACAATCGCATAGCTATGCCAATCCACTCATCTCTAGCTCGACTCAAATCACTAGTCTGGCAAGACAACTTGCAAACAACCAGGCCCTGGAGGGCTCCATCCACTAAACTTACCTCCATGCAAACAACGGAACAAAGCTCGCCTCAAATATGAAACACATCTCACAAGTCCAAACGATAACACATACAGCTTAACCCTCAAGCTTAGGCTTAATGCACCTTCCCACCGAAACTTCATAACTGAACTCCACTACCGGGTCAACACCAACCACCAAGAACAAGAATACCAACAATGGTCGGCAGAGTGCAAGCTACACTAGCCAAAGCAAGGATCCTCGATAAGTCCGGACTCTAATCCAAATGCACAATGGTGCAACCTCAACCCACAATCGATACAAAGGAGATCTTTCACTACAAAGGTGCAACATCTTCCATGCCAACACACAAAATCTTAACCAACTAGGCCAAACACTCATAAGAGGTAGGACAACCTTTACTGCAGCCTCTAGAACACCCTCCAAGAACCCGCTTAACTGGACAAACGACTACTTCCAAGCAAACCAACAAACTTTTCCTTCAAGCTAGCGCTTCCACCATTAACTCCAAGACCAAGGGAGTAACTCGACAACTCCCGAAGGAAACGGCTCCTACAAGCAGACAACCAACGGACAGAGAACTCCACATACGCTCACTGTCTTGCTCCACCAGAGCAACAACATCTAATCTCACGGGGCACAACAAGGGTCCAACTCAGACTGAACCTCCAAATGCCAAACGGGGCAACTCAACATCCTCGAAACAGAAAAAACAACCAACATGGCACAAACCACTCGCCCCACGAGCAAAACTAAACTCTAGCAACTTCAATCCACACTTGGTCAACACCAAGCATCAACTTGCCACCACACCAAAACCACTCCGGACTTTACTCCAAACAAACACTAGCTTGCTAGTCTACCAAGATCACTAGCAACTCCACCGAGGCTACAAACTACACGCCTCCAACTAGCCAATCAAACTCACTAGCTGGGCTCTGACTGAGCTCTGGAGAGGCTCTCCACAACCTAGGGTTCTTCGGCAACCTCGACTCACACACCGCTGTCGGCATACGATCTAACCGACAAACCGCTGAACAAACAACTCCAATTTCCAAAGATCCCAACCATGCTAGCCAACTCCAACTCCTTGGGAACCTAGAGGACCCAAAACGCTACAGGATGCGTCATCCTCCTACTCAAAACATCGGCCACAACATAACTCCTACCCAAGGAAGGAGCCGAACAACTCTCTTAACCATGACGATCAGAAACCACGCGGCTTAGCTACCACCGCTCTTGTTCGGCTTTCCAATCGAATTCCAACCAACGATCAACAAGAAGATCCGCCAACCAAGCTTAGGCCCAACTTAACAAATCTTGCCTAAGCAACAACTTGATACCACGAGCACGGTATCCTTACCACCTCAACCAAAGCCTTACAACAACCACCTGGAGTCCAACTTCTCAAGGAACTGAGCACGAGATCTCCAAAGAAAACCCTACATGGATCTCAAACTCTCGCCACGTAACGAACCACACAAAACACACTTGTGTGCACAACTCCCAACCTTCCTTTAGAGATCCAAGACTAACAAGCGCTTTTCCACAAAGCAACGATAACTCCCGGCAAATGATACAAACAATCCAAGGAACACCAAAAGTTCCATCTCCGCACGATACTCGAAACTGAGGCAACCTTGCTTTACCAAAGCATAATCATGCCAAACCAAACTTACTTTGTACCAAGCCTCTACCAAGGGTGCTTACCCCTAAGGCATCCAAAACCTCTCGCAAGGCATCACTCATCTCGCCTCAAAAGCATCCAACTCGCCTCATAGGCATCCAAATCATCCGATAAGCATCCAACTCATGGTCCTCACCGGACCAAATTCGCATCTACAATGCTCAACTCTCCTCAGATTTAGGCACTCGAAGGTAGTTGACCGCACTACCAACCACAAAGAAAATCTCTTGGCCTTAACACTAGCGCGAGACTCACGCGCACCAACATTTACCAACCGGTAACCTCCGACTTACTCAACCTCCGTAAACATCGGGAAGAGGCTCCGCCTCCTCTCTCGAGCATCCTTTCGCTTGTAGTCCATTGACTACCACCGAACTAGCCCTCCGCACGACCTAAACGGTTGCAACTGCCATAAACAGATCCAAGGCTAAAGGAGTACGCTGAACTCCGAACGGCATAGAACCATCTGCTATGCCCAAGCCAAACTCAAGCCTGAACCAGACTTAGTGCCAAAGTGGCACACCAACCAATGCACCTCAAGTGCTACTACTACCAAATCCACATCTGAGGAAGCTGGGCTGTTAAACAACAAAGAGCTCGCAAGGGGCAAAGATGACCCTTCATCCGCCTCGACCACTAACACGGCAACTTGCCAAACAATCAAAGCGATCGGTGGAGACTCGCTAGTCCACCTCTCACAAGGGACTTCCACCACCATCCGATGAACCAAACAAAGACAGAACGGCACACCTCGGCCTCTGAGCAGCAGGCATCCCACACACGGATGCTAAACTCAAACCTCGCCAACTATTTACTACTAGCGGTAGGACTTACTAAAACATCGAGCTCTACAGGCATCCCTTTTTGCCAACCTCGGGCGTCTCCATCAACGCCAACAAACTCATCCGAATAAACTCACGATCATGCCCTCCCGGAACCTCCGGGGCTACAAGAGCTACTGGGGAAAAATGTTTGAAACAAACTCATCACACCGGGCTATCTGTGCCGGACTCCTCACTACGCGCTACAAATCGCGCTGGGTCTCCGCTCTCGATAGCTAAAGACACGCCATCAAATCTCTCATGGCCGGAGCACACTCGCTCAAGAAGTCTCACTCGAGGCGCCGCTAGCCTCTACCCCCTCCTCTAGGCAACTCAATCTGCCGGGCCAAATCGCATGCGGGCCTAACAACCTCGACGCGGCCTCAACATCAACACGATCGGTCCAACTCCTCGGTCGGACATGCCAAGCGCCTGCTCCTGCGGGTGCGATCAACATACTTGGCGATCCGCACGAAGCACCACCACCCTCTCACTAGGGGAAAAGCGACAATTGGGCCACAAATGGCCAATGGGAGACTAAGCTCGCTTCCCTGGGGGGGCGATGTCCTGTGGGCATCCGAATCTATCTGGATACCTCAACAAGCCGCTAAACAAATCTGCTCGCATCATGCGAAAGTTGGCATGATGGCTCACTAAGCCCAAACCAACAACGAGTCGAACACCGCTCGCCTCCGCTCCACAACACTACACAAGGCATACACAAGATGACAGTATTGTAAATTCTTAACCCTTTTTCAACAACAAATAGTAAACCTAGGCGTACTGATGATGACCGCTTGAGTCTTGATGATCATGGAAAAACGACCTACAACAAAAAGGTCGGTCTTCTGAATCTATGACTCGAAGCTCGATACCAATCAGAAAGACCCGACCCAAAAGGGGCTCTAAATGGGCCTTTACCCCAATGCATGTAGTGAAAATAAAAGACATCATGAAAAATACATTTCGGATCCCAAGTAAAAACAGAAACATTCAACAACCAAAACATACATTTCTAAAAGCATACTCGATCGTAGATTTATTTAAACCATTAAAACAATCCACAAGTACAAATATGCTTGGAATCCATAAAACGTAAGAAAACATCCTGGGGCTCTGTGCCTGCCTACATGCATTCGGGGAAATAACAAAAGTCAAGAGTCATGATAAATAAATAAAATAATCGAGATGACAAAGCAGATTCCATGATCACAGCTCCTCCTTCACCATCCCGCCTCGCGCCATGGTTACCCGAAAGATAAGTAAGGGTGAGTAACGAATTACTCAAGAAGAATCCCCAACCGGGGTACAATACGATGCACATGGTCATCTAGATGAGAGTATGCAAGCTATGAACATAACACATAATAGGGCACATAGCTTAAGTCCACACTTGGACCTCGGATGCCAACTCGTGGTCTTAGTCCGGAATAATCCACACCACACAATACGCCCTATACGAGAACCAAGTCTCGGCCTCGGCTGTCATCATCCGTCGATACGAAAGGTACACTAGCTCAAGATCCCGAGGAGCTCTCCGGTCGGCGCCAGTAATGAGCGTAAGCATGCACCGCGCGTGCTCTCTGCAGACTATGGGGGTGCCGGGTCTAGTGGCAAGCCGCCCATGTCCATCCACCACGCCTAACTAAATCTCGGATCGGTGTCACCGACATAGGGGTGTGAGACTGACACGTGAACTATGTCACCTGAACCACCGCACTTTGAGGCTAAGGAACCGGCCGTGGTAGGCTTACACCGAGAAGCGGTCCTTGCCCTAACAGTGGCAATCAAGGGCTACGGCCGAACACGCCGAGGACGTGCCGATCGTCGGGGACGAGGCAATGCCAAGTCATCATCCCGACCGTTGGGGCATTTAACACCGCCACCCTCACCCAAGATTGCGGGGCCTCACGGGTCGGTTAGCTAAACCCTAACGGGGTCCAGTGGATGGAGAATCGTCTCGACGTCCCCGCCATGGATGCAAGATACTTTATGCATCGGGCCTGGATGATGCTACCTACCTACACTTTAACCTATCATATCAATAACATACAATCCAATACAATCCAAAACGTGCTCAATGAGATACAACGAACCTAGCATGGTACTACGAAGCAAGAACAGATATATGAGCATGCTAGAACGGAACAACCTAGCATGGGCTAACATGAGAGAATAACATACGAAGTCATGCTAGTCGAAAATTCAAATCAGAGCACCTAAACTATACATGCGATAATCACAAACAAACATACAAACAACAATCACATAGAACATCGCAGGTCCACACAACTCCTGTAGAGAGATCCTTACAGTAGGAGGCAACTACACACAAAAATCCTAAGCCGCGATCGATCCCGAGCTAGCTAACGAGAACCTAACAAACACAATAATAATCACAATCCATAGGCCTAAACATAATAAAATAAACAAGGCTTGGCTCGAGTAACTCACGCGCGCGCGGGCCGACACGCTGACGGGCAGACAAAGCATGGCGAGGCTTCTTGGCTGGCGCTGATGGGCGCTGATGGCGGCGGTAGGGTCGGGCGCTGGCGCCGACAGCGCAGATGGGCGCGCAGAGCAGCTGGCGCGCACGCGCATGACGACGGCCGGCCGGCGCAGCAGCGCACGGGCGCGATAAGCCGGAAGCGGACGGACACGCGCGAAGCGCTAGCTGCGACGACGGCGCGCTACTGCGACGACGGGCGCGGGCCTGCGATAACGGGCGCGCTATGCGCACGACGGCGCGCGCTGGCCGACGAGCGCTCGACGCGCGCGATTCTGCTGCTGGGGGCTCGGCAGGCGCGATCTGGCTGGCGAGATCTGAGGCTGCGGCATGGGCCGCTCTGGCGTCATTGGCCGCGATAGGCCGCTCGAAAGCGTCATTGGCCGCGACGGTGGCTGCTCTCGAAGCGCTCTGCCTCATTTCTTTGCCGAGCGACAGTTCGCTCGATGGCACTGCAGGGCGATGGAGCTGGCGACTCGGCGATCTGGGCTTCTTGCTGCCGTGCGATCCGGCGGTGACCGGGGCTGCGACGGTGGGGAGTTCTGGTGAGGCTCCTCTCGTGGTGCAAACAAACATACACACACAACCACACTCTTCTATTTACATTCGGCAAAGAAGAACTCAAATCGAGAGAAGACGAAGAGACGAAGAAACTTACCCGAAAGACGATCGAACCACGGGGTCAAAGGGGATGAAAATCGGCTTGGAGCTTGGGAGGGGAAAGCTTGTGCGGCCAGAGGTGATTTGGAGAAGAAGATGGAATAAACCTAATTTCTTTTCATTTAACCAAAATCACAAAACTCCAAAGATCCAAGGGTATCTAAGATATGACGCGGAAAGAGTAACAAGAGCTCTCCATAGCTCAACTGCACGCATCCTCACAGGCTTTTCCGGAGGCCCGGTTCGAATCCCACCGCAAACACAAAT
The DNA here is from genome assembly GCA_036507275.1 of Sicyos edulis. Classification (NCBI taxonomy): domain Eukaryota; kingdom Viridiplantae; phylum Streptophyta; class Magnoliopsida; order Cucurbitales; family Cucurbitaceae; genus Sicyos; species Sicyos edulis. The sequence continues at coordinate 16,825,453 of CM071849.1, read as the reverse complement.
TCCTTTATTTTTACTTTTGCATCTACCCATGCTCAAACCAAACCACAAAGCCTCAAAACCTTCATAAATCCATCCAATAATTTTAGCAACTGAAAAAGACATAAACGGCCCTGACGGCCCGACCAAATTACTAAAATACCCCTAGGGCATACCTGGAAGACTGGGACGAAAACCTGGGCCGTTACATTAGGGCAAGGACCGCTTCCTGGTGTAAGCCTACCACGACCGGTTCCTTAGCCTCGGTGCGGTGGTACAGTGACATAGTTCACGTGTCCGTGTTTCACACCCCTATGTCGGTGACACCGATCCGAGATTTAGTTAGGCATGGTGATCAACTCGGGCGGCTTTGCCACTAGACCCGCACTTCCCCGAGTTTGCGCGTGAGTAGCATGCGGTGCGCGCTTACGCTCATTACAGCGCCGACCGAGAGCTCCTCGGGATCTTGAGCCAGTGCACCTTTCGTATCGACGATGAGAGGCCGTGGGCGGGACTTGTTCCCGTATAGCGCGTATAGTGTGTTGTTGTATTTTCCGGACTAAGACCACGAGTTGGCATCCGAGGTCCAAGTGTGGACTTAGCTATGTGCTCCGCTCTGTGTTTGTACTCATAGCTTGCATACATTCTTCTAGATGATCATGTATATCGTATTGTACCCCGGTTGGGGATTCTTACTGGTAATTCGTTACTCACCCTTATTCGTGGTTTTCCACGCGGTAATCAAGGCGGGAGACAGGATGGTCAAGGAGGAGCCGTGATCATGGAATCCTCTTTGTCATCTCTCGACCATTTTATTATATCATGACTCTTGACTTTTGTTATTTCCCAAATGCATGTAGACGGGCACGGAGCCATAGGATGTTTTCTTACGTTTTATGGATTCCAGCATATTTGTACTTGTGGATTGTTTAAATGGTTTAAATAAATCTCTGATCAGAGTATGCTTTTAGAAATGTATGTTTTGGTTGTTGAATGTTTCTGTTTTTACTTGGGATCCGAAATATATTTTTCATAATGTCTTTTAGTTTCAATACATGCATTGGGGTAAAGGCCCATTTAGAGCCCCTTTTGGGTCGGGTCTTTACATAAGCTGACTTCTTCTAAACGGGAAACGATTTCCCCAGCAAGCGAACTTCACACACGCTCGCTGACTTGCTCAAACCCAAGGCAACAACAACCAACTCTCTTGGAAGCAACACCCAAGGGAAATCTCAACCAAAAGGACCACCAACCCAGAACTAACAGTACTTACTCAACCGCCGAGGGAGGGTCAACTCCCAAAACTTCCTGACTAGGAACAAGTCCTCAGGGCAACGCCCTCCTGCTAGAACCGAACTAGCTCTTGAAACAACATGAGAACCAAATCTTGGCCTAACACTTACAAGAGGCAGAACAACCCTTACTGCAACCTCCAGAACACCATTCAAGAGTCTGCTTAGCTGGACAAACAACTGCTTCCAAGCAGCCAACAAAATTTTCCCTCTTGCTAGCGTGGTCATCAACTCCAAGACTAAGGGAGTAATCTGACAACTCCCAGAAGGAACGACTCTTACAAGCAGACAACCGAAGGACAGAGAGCTCCACACACGCTCACTGTCTTGCTCCGCTAAAGCAAAAACATCTAAATCTCACGGGGCAACAACAAGGAGTCCACCACAGACTGAACCTCCAAATGCCAAACGGGGCAACTCTCAACATCCTGGAAACAGGAAAAACAACCAACAGGGCACGAACCACTCGCCCCACGAGCAAAACTAACTTCTAGCAACTCCAATCCACACCTTGGTTAACACCAAGCACCCACTTGCCACCACACCGGAACCAATCCGGACTCTACTCCAAACAAACACTAGCTTGCTGGCCTACCAAAGCTGCCAGCAACTCACCGAGGCTACAAACTACACGACTCCAGCTTGCCAACTGAAACTCACTACTTGGGTCTGACTGAGCTCTAGAGAGGCTCTCCACAACCTAGGGTTCTTCGGCAACCCTCGACATACACTATCGCCAAACGATCTAACAGACAACTGGCTACACGGGCACAAGTCTCTCCAGCATCTCAACTATGCTGGCCAACACCAACTCCTTGGAAACCAAGAGGATCCGAAACGCTACAGAATGCGTCATCCTCTAACTCAAAACATCAGCCACAACATAGCTTCTAGCCAAGGAAAGGATCTGAACAACTCTCTTAGCCATGACGATCAGAAACTGCGCGGCTTTGCTACCACCGCTCTTGTTCAGTTTCCAACTGAACTCCAACCAACGATCAACAAGAGGATCCGCCAACCAAGCTTAGGTCCAACCCAACAAAACTTGCCTAAGCAACAACCCGACCACGAGCACGACATCCTTACCACCTCAACTAAAGCCTTACAACATCCACCTGAAGTCCAACTTCTCCAAGAACTGAGCACCAGTTCTCCAATGCAAACCCTGCATGGATCTGAAACTCTCGCCACAGAACGAACCACACAAAACACACTTGTGTGCACAACTCCCAACCTTCCTTTAGAGATCCAAGACTAACAGGCGCTTTTCCAAAAAGCAACACTAACTTCTGGAAGAGATACAATCAACCAAAGGAACACCAAAATTTCCATCGCCACACGATGCTCGAAGCTGCGGCAACCTTGCTCTACCAAAGCATAACAATGTCACACCGAACTTACCTTTTACCAAGGTCTCTACCAAGCGTGCTTACACATAAGACATCCAACTCATCTCATGAGGCATCTAACTCATCTCATAAGGCATCCAACTCATGGTCCCTCTGCTGGACCAAACTCGCATCTACGATGCTCAACTCTCCTCAGATTTAGGCACTCGAAGGTAGTTGATCGCACTACCAACCACAAAGATCTCTTGGCCTTAACACTAGCGTGAGACTCACGCGCACTAACACTTACCAACCGTCAACCTGCGGACTAACTCAACCCCCAGTAACACTGGGAAGAGGCTTCAGTTCCTCTCGAACATCCTTTCGCTTGTAGTCCTTCGACTACCACTGAACTAGCTCTCTTGCGCGACCTAAACAGGTGCAACTGCCAAAAATGGATCCAAAGGCTAAAGAAGTGCGCTGAACTTCGGACGGCATAGAACCATCTGCTATACCCATGCCAAACTCAGGCTAAACCAGACTTAGTGCCAAAGTGGCACACCAACCAATGCACCTTAAGTGCCACTACTACCAAATCCACATCTTACTACAAATGGGGCCAGCAAGGTCACAACCTCAAGTGACAAGAACTCTGGCTAGGCATACAAGGGCTCAACTCAAACAACCATGCCTATGGCATCTCATCAAACTGAAGGCTCACGGCCTACTCTTGCATCTCCACATGATGCTCAACAAAACTCTGGCCGGCTCTCTCAACATGCAGCAGCTAGCCCTACTCTAGGGCTCACCAAAGGAAGAGTGCTCAACTCTACAAAACAACTGAGGAAACCACCAACGGATCAAGTCCGATGGGAACACTGCTCGCTGCACCCTTAACCACAGGGTTCTGGCTTACTGGCTGCAAAACAACAACACTAATCAAGAGCACAACGATGTCTCATCAACCTCCTCGAAGTCTACCAACTCTGCAGCTACTCACTGGGCAATCGAACAATCTGCTAAGGCTCAAGATCAACCTTGAACTACCTAGGCTAGTCCACACTGGAACCTGCTCCACAAGCATCAACATAAGCAAAGCCATAGCTAACTCCTCTCTTGGAGTGGTACTCCAAGGCAAATCACCTCCACCCTCTCTCTAGGGGAAAACCAACAACTGGGCCACAAGTGGCCTACATGAGTCTAATCTCTGCCTCCCTCTGGAACGATGTCCCAGCGGCATCTGAATCTATCTGGATACCTCAACAAGCAACAACATACTGCTCACACTGCGGGAAGTTGGCATGATGGCGCTCTAAACCCAAACCAACAACGAGTTAGAACCTGCTCGTCTCCGCTCCACAACACTACACAAGGCATACACTAGATGAAAAGTATTGTAAATTCTTAACCCTTTCTTTAAAACAGTAAACTTAGGCGTACCTGATGACTGTCAGAGTGCTGATGATCATGGAAAAAAATGACCTACAACAAAAGGTCAGTCTACAGAATCTATGACTCTAAGCTTTGATACCAACTGTAAAGACCCGACCCGAATGGGGTTCTAAAATAGGCCTTTACCTCAATGCATGCATTCAAAACTACAGTCTATGTGCAAAATGGTGATTCGGATTCTAAGTAAAAACTAAAACATAAAACATCCATTTAAAAAGTCAACATAATTTCCTGAAACCTATCCCTGTTTCCAAGCACCTGTTCCAAGACAAATACATTTCCAAAACTCACTCTGATCAGAGATTTATTTAAACATTCAAACTTTCCAATAGTTACAACAGTGCTAGAATCCGGGAATACAGTCAGAAAATAACCTAAGGCTCCGTGCCCAACTACATGCATTCAGAGGACATTTAAAACATAAATACATAAATACAAGACTCAGAGTTCAAAACAACGGGTTTCCATGATCACAACTCTTCCTTCAGCCATCATGTCTCGCACCATGGTTACCTGTGGAAAACAACAAAATAAAGGGTGAGTAACGAATTACTCAGTAAGAATCCCCAACCGGGGTACAATACGAAAACATCTCATTTAGCACACCGACATGCAACCATACAATGACTTAGAGCAAAACGGTTGGTTTAGGCTATGTGCTAACACTAGAGCTAGCCTATCAAGGGCTTTCAACTACAGCCTATCCTAGGTTCTACACCTGAATGCCCATTGGGGTCTTACACAACCTAGGATACAATGACACAATGATGCCCATTGGGGACTTACACACAAGGATGCCCATCGGGGTCTTACACCCCTAAACAATGATTCCCATCAGGGTCTTACACATACGGATGCCCATCGGGGTCTTACACCTCAATCAATGATGCCCATCGGGGTCTTACACCTACGGATGCCCATCGGGGTCTTACACCTCTAGCTATCCATGCTGCCCAACGGGGTCTTACACATCTAGGATGCCCATCGGGGTCTTACTCCAGCTAGGATCACTAAGATGCCCATTGGGGTCTTACACTCTCTAGCAGCCTTATGATGCCCATCGGGGGCTTACACACAAGGGAACAGTGCAGTGGCCATCGGGGACTTACCTACATTATGGACCACCTGCCTAGCACTAACATGGAACAAGAATATGCCAAGATAAAAGACCATAACCTGTAACTAATTTAACAGAAACACCAGTACAACACAAACCTGGAAGCAAGAGAAAACATGTAACCTATCCACTAGAATTTCATACAATCACAAGATATGGCATACTATCAATTATTCGCAGGGTCCACACATCCTCGGTAAGAAACCCTTACATGGTCGGAGGGCAACTACACACAATAAACCTAAGCTGCGATCGAACCCGAGCAACCTAAAATGAACCTAAAAAACACAACAATAATCACAATCCATAGGCCTAAATATAATAAAATAAATAGGGCTCAGCTCGGGAGCAACTCACGCGGCGCGGCTGACACGCGAACGTGCAGGCTGCACAGCGAGGCTGCTGCTGGGCGCAGAGGCTGGGCACTAGGGAGCTGGGGCGCGGAGCTGCGCGCGGATGATCACACAGGCACGTGGGAGCGGGCTCGGCTGGGCCAAGGAGTGCGGCGCGGCTCGGCACAGGGAACGGCGCACGGGCTGGGCGACGCGACGAGCTACAGGGACACGCGCGGGGCGACGCGATGCGACGGCTACAGGGAGGCGCGGGCTGGCACGACGAGCTACAGGGACGCGCGATCTGGTGCTGAGCTGCTTGGGCGAGGGATATGCGACTCGGATCTGGGCGATCTGGCGCGGAGCGGCATGGGCGAGGGGTGTGCGATGCGACGGCTACTGAGCAGGGCGACTCGGGGCTGGGCGGCCTGGCACTGCTCCCGGCCAGGCGAGAGCTGGGCTCGGGCTTTGGAGAGCTGGGGCTGCTAGGGCGAGCAAGTCTCGGGCTGGGGAGCAGGGGTTAGGCTCGGGTGGGAGAGAGAGAGAAAGAGAAAGAGAGAGAGAGAGAGAGAGAGAGAGAGACAAAAATGGAAAATGGGATTTTCCTATTTTCCAACCTTATCCAATTTTAAATATCTCTAAAATCCCTAAAATCCCATTCCCCGGCTTCCTCCTTCGAGACCCGACCGAAACAATCTTTTCCAATAAATAAAACTCACTTAAAATCAAACTCCCAAATCAACACTAAGGGCAAGGGCTCGAATCCCAAAGGAAGCACTCAAACAACAATAATTTTGCCAAAACCCAAACCACAACCGAACTTCCAAACAACTAGCCCAAACATCTTGGGTCTCGCAACCAACAGCAATCAAGCCTCGACAAAGGCAGGAGTTACCTTGGAATCCCGAAAATCCACAAATCCTGCCCGGGGAGCCAAAAGACCAAAATACCCCTAAGGGTTAAAACAGCTCTAACGGCCCAACCAAACAACCGAATCTTGAACCGAAGGCACCTCGAAAAATGGGGTGTTACAGGAAGTAAGACATTCACTGGTTAGTCCACACTCTTATTAGCATTTTCTAGGAATACGTAGTTAGCATTACTCATTGCATGCATTTTATTTCATTACTGCATCTTATTGATAACTCGCGAGAATTGAGAGTTAAAGTAGCTTAATTAAGATATTTATAAAAAGATAATCAAAGTAATTTTTTATAAGAAAATTCGCCTTTGTAGACTCAAACAGCGCATAAGCGAACATCTGGACAAAAGTCTTAAAAACGCGAAGGCGAACATAAAAATAGCGAAATAATATGAATATGAGTAAAAATGTGCTTATCTATAAAGAAGAATTGATGCTTGTATTCGTGTGCAGGATAACCCAGTTAAGAGGAGCAATCAAAGAAGAAGGAGTTCGCGCTTTGCGGCACACCAGAGAAGCTAAAAGCCCGTCAGATAGTGAAAAGGGCGAACCGACGTTCGCCCGAGCGAAGCTCAACAAAGCATCCAGCCCTGATAATCTAAAATATCTCTAAAAAGGACACATGGCAACAACCAGTGCTCTAAAGCTAATCTCGGTCTTTCATCTTGTCGACCCGAATACACCCGACAAATCAGAGTTTGGACCAGCTTTTGGCAGAGAGGATATCAAAGCAGCTTTTGGCAGGATCGAATCGTGGAGCAGAGAGGAAAAGCGAATCCAGTCGGGAGTGCTATAAAAGGAGCGAACTCCATCAATTTTAGAGTCGAACCTTCTTCCATCAACTTCTCTCTAGTGTTAGAGCTCTGATCACCTTTGTTCCTTAGCAGTTTTTCAGCCGTTGGAGTAGTTTTGCCAGGCTTAGTTGTAGTGTTCATTGTTCTTGTTCTTCAAGTTTCTTGTTGCAAAACTTTGTAATCAAGTCTTTAGTAATTTTAGCGTTCCTGTTTTCCTTTATCTCTTGGTGTTTGCGAATCTCATTTACGTCTGTAGTATGTTTTTCATATTTTATTTCGTCATAAGCATGTTTTTCGCCATATGAGCAACTAAAGCTGTTGTCGGGAGGTTAAGGGGAAGTAAGGAAATCGCTTAAGCGAAGTGAAAGTGTTGCATGCAAACATCATTAAATGTACATCTTGCTTCCAGTCAGTTGTATAACTCTATGCTAAGTCGAGAGACCAGGATGTAGCCAAGTTACATGCATTGCTTGAAAAGCGCATACTTAGATATAAGGATCGCTGGTAGCTAACTGTGGTTTTATTTCGCTGTTTGACTCGAGGAGAAAACTAAGTGCTCGACAGATGTAACGGCCCATGTTTTCATCCCGGTCTTCCAAGTATGCCCTAGGGGTATTTTGGTAATTTGGTCGGGCCGTCAGGGCCATTTATGTCCTTTTTCAGTTGCTAAAATTATTGGATGGTCTTAAGTAGGATTTTGATGCTTTGTGGATGTATTTGGGCATGGAGAGATGCAAAAGTAAAATAGGGATTTAAAAGTGTGAGTGTGGGGTTTCGAACCCGGGGTGCTAGGAAGTCAGATGGGTGGAGTGGCCAGTTGAGCCACAGGAGGTTCTTGTTACTCTTTCTGCGGCATATCTTGGTTAGCCTTGAGTCCTTTGGGTTTTGGTGCATTTGTTTAAATGAAAGGAAATTAGGTTTTTTTGAGTTTCTTCTCCAAAAGCTCCTTGGCCGCCCAAGCTAGTCTCTCACAAGCTCCAAGCCGAATTCCTTCTCCCTAGCAGCTCCGTGGTGTCTTTCCGGGTAAGATTTATCGTTCTCTTCTTCTTCTCCGATTGATGTTCTTGCTGGCCGAGTGAAAAAGAAGGTGAGTTGTGTGTTTTGTTGTAGCTGGTCGAGAGGAGAGCCCAAGCAGCAGCGCCAGCAGCCCTAGCCGGCAGCAAAGTAGAGCAGCCCAGCCGTTGTCGCACTCCCAGCAGCGCCGCACGCCCATCGTCGCAACCCGCATGCCCTGTCTGTGCCCCGTCCCCGCGTCGGCACGCCCGCGTCTCGCCCTTTTGCATCTGCACGCCGCGCCTGCACGCCCGCGTCCACGCCATTGCGTCTGCACGCCCGCGTCCACGCCATCGCGTCTGCACACCGCGCCCGCACGCTCGCGTCTGCTTGTCCACGCCAGAGCGTCTGCGCCTAGCAAGCCTGTCCACGCGCGCGCGCAGCCTTGTGGCCCATCAGCGCCCAGCAGCAGCCACGACCATGCAGCCTGTCCGTCCGCGCGTCAGCCGTGCCGTGTGAGTTGCTCCCGAGCTGAGCCCTGGTTATTTTTTTATATTTAGGTGTATGGATTGTGATAATTGTTGTGCTTGTTAGGTTCTCATTAGCTAGCTCGGGTTCGATCGCAGCTTAGGATTCTTGTGTGTAGTTGCCTTCCGACCAGGTAAGGATTTCTTACCGGAGTTGTGTGGGCCCTGCGATATTATATGTGATTGTTGTTTGTATGCTTGTTTGTGTTTATCAAAGATGTTTAGTGATAGGTGCTCTGCTGCAATTCTGATGGCATGATTTCTTATGTGGTTTCTCATGTTAGTCCATGCTAGGTTGTTCCGTTCTGGCATGCTCGTTATCTGTTCTTGCTTCGTAGTATCATGCTAGGTTCGTTGTATCTGTTGAGCACGTATTGGATTGTTTGTTGTTGATGTTATAGTTTAGAGTTCAAATAGGTAGCATCATCCGGGCCAGGATGTATAAAGTACCTTGCATCCACGGCAGGGACGTACGAGGAAATACTTCGTCCCTGATCCCCCGTTAGGGTTTGTAAAGACCCGACCCAAAAAGGGGCTCTAAATAGGCCTTTACCCCAATGCATGTATTCAAAGTAAAAGACAAAATGCAAATAAAATTTTCGGATTCCCATTAAAAACAAAACATTCAAGATTCATTCAGAACGATAAAGTCTACTAAAACCTGTCTCTGTCTCCAAGCACCTGTTTCACAGACAAATACATTTCCAACAGTTTACTCTGATCAGAGATTTTATTAAAAACATTTAAAACATCCTCAAATTCAACAAAGCTGGAATCCACAATTCATTCAGAAAAACATCCTAGGGGCTCGTGCCTGCCACATGCATCTGTTCGGGGAAAAATAACGATAAGAGTCATAACATAAGAAACGTCGAGAGATGACAAGCAGATTCCATGATCACGGCTCCTCCTTGACCATCCTGTCTCGCGCGCTTGGTTACCTCTGTGGAAAACCACAAAATAAGGGTGAGTAACGAATTACTCAGTAAGAATCCCCAACCGGGTACAATACGATATACATGATCATCTAGAAGAATGTGTGCAAGCTATGAATATAAACACAGAGCGAAGCACATAGCTAAGTCCACACTTGGACCTCGGATGCCAACTCGTGGTCTTAGTCCGGAAATACCACAACACACTATACGCCCTATACGGAAACAAGTCCACGGCCTCACCGTCTCTCTGTCGATCTGAAAGGTGCACTGCTCAAGATCCCGATGAGCTGTCCGGTCAGTGTTGTAATGAGCGTAAGCGCGCACCGCATGCTCTCTGCAAACTCGAAGGGTGCCGGGTCTAGTGGCAAGCTGCCCGTGTTCGATCACCATGCCTAACTAAATCTCTGGATCGGTGTCACCGACATAGGGTGTGAGACTGGACACGTGAACTATGTCACTGCACCACCGCACTTTGAGGCTAAGGAACCGGTCGTGGTAGGCTTACACCAGAAGCGGTCCTTGCCCTAACAGTGGCAATCAAGGGCTACGGCCGAACACGCCGAGGACGTGCCGATCGTCGGGGACGAGGCAATGCCAAGTCATCATCCCGACCGTTGGGGCATTTAACGATCCGCCACCCTCACCCAAGATTGCGGGGCGGCCGTTAGGGTTAGCTAAACCCTAACGGGATACGGACGAGATACCATCTCGTGCGTCCCTGTCGGGGATGCAAGTTACGTTATGCATCCGGCCGGATGATGCTACCTACCAACTCTAAACCATAGCAATAATAACAATTCATTCAATGCGATCAATACGTGCTCAATAGATACAAGGAACCTAGCATGATACTACGAAGCAAGAACAGATATCGAACATGCCGAGAATGGAACAACCTAGCATGGGCTAACATGAGAAACAATACAAGAGTTCATGCCAATCGAGAATTGAACAGAGCACCTAGGGCTAAACATGCTAATAATCATACACAGCATACAAAACAACAATCACAAATATACCGCGGGGCCACACAACTCCTGGTAAGAAATCCTTACCTTGGTGGGAGGCTTCTACACACAAATCCTAAGTCTGAACAATCCCGAGCTAGCGAGCGGGAACCTAGCAAACCAATAATAATCAACATCTAAAACGTCTAAAAAACAATAGAACAGCAAGATCAACTCGGGGCACTCACGCGGCGGCGGCGACACGAACTTGGAGTTCTTGGCGGTAACACTGTGGCCAGCACGGCCGGGCCGGGCGCTGTGCCCTACCGCAGCATGGCACGGCATCTGCCATGCGCGCGCGATGGGCGCTGGGCGCGCGCGGTTGTGCACGGACGAGACGACGGGACTTCGGTAAGCGGCGAACGGCAACGCGACGCGCACGCGGGCGTCGCGATCGCGACACGGCGAGCCGCCGGCGAGGACGCGCGCGAGTGAAACGTCTGGCGTCGCGGGCGGCGCTCTCGGCAAGTGACACAGCGCGAAGCGCCACAGGGCCTCGAGCGTCTGCTTCTGCGCGCGATCTGGCGTGACGTCCGGTAGCGATGGCCGGCGGTGCTGGGCGGTTCTTTGTCACGAGATCTGGGCGCGACGAGGGATGTGACGGCAAGGGCGATCTGTGCGACGGCAGGGCGATCTGGCCGCTTCTTTGGCGCGATCCGCGTGAGAGGCCGGCCGGGCGACGCGGCGATGATGGCTGCTGGCCGGGCTTCTCTCGGTGGCTGCAATCAACACAAACACACACAACACTCTTCTATTCACTTGGCCAAACAAAGACACCAAACGGATGAGAAGAAGAAGAGGAAGATCGATACCTACCCTAATGATGATGATCGATCCAAGGGAGCTGCAAGGAAGAAGAACTCGGCAAGGCAAGGGAGAGAATAGCTTGGACGGCCACACACTTTGGAGAAGAAGATGGAACAAACCTAATTTCTATTTCATTTAACCAAATGCACCAAAACTCCCAAAATCCAAGGCTAACCATAAAATGATGCAGGAAGAGCAACAAGAGCACCTAATGGCTCAATTGGCACACATCCCCACAAGCTTTCAGGAGACCGGGTTCAAACCCCAGTGCGAAGACAATTTCCTTCCAAAACCTACATAAATCCATCCAATAATTTTAGTAATCGAAAAAGACACAAACGGCCCTGACGGCCCGACCAAATTACCAAATTACCCCTAGGGCATACCTGGAAGACCGGGATGAAAAACCTGGGTCGTTACAGTTTAGCTAACCCTAACGATAGGCCCTGCAATCTTGGGTGAGGGTGGCAGACTGTTAAATGCCCCAATGGTCGGGATGATGACATGGCATTGCCTTGTCCCCGACAGTCGGCACGTCCTCAGCGTGTTCGGCAGTAGCCCTTAATTGCCACCTATTAGGGCAAGGACAGCTTCGTGGTGTAAGCCTACCACGACCGGTTCCTTAGCCTCAGGTGCGGTGGTTCAGGCTGACATAGTTCACGTGTCCAGGTCTCACACCCCTATGTTAGTGACACCGATCCGTAGATTTAGTTAGGCGGTGGATCGGACTCGGCGCTGCCATTAGACCCGGCACCCCCCATGGTTTAGAGTAGCATGCGGTGCGCGCATACGCTCATTATAGCGTCGACTGGAGAGCTCCTCGGGATTGTGAGCCAGTGCACCTTTCGTATCGACAATAGACAGGTGAGGCCGAGACTTGTTTCTCGTATAGGATCGTATCGTGTGGTGGATTTATCCGTTGTAAGACCCTGAGATGGCATCCGAGGTTTATGTGTGGATTTAAGCTATGTGCTCCCTTCTGTGTTTATATCCATAGCTTGCATACCTTTCTGCTAGATGACCATGTATATCGTATTGTACCCCGGTTGGGGATTCTTACTGAGTAATTCGTTACTCACCCTTATTTTGTGGTTTTCCAAAGGTAACCATGGTGCGAGACAGAATGGCTAGAGAAGGAGCTGTGATCATGGAAACCCGTTGTTCGAACTCTCAGTTTATGTCTATGATTCTTTGTGTTTTATTTTCCTCTGAATGCATGTAGTTGGGCACGGAGCCCTAGGTTATTTTCTGACTGTTTTCCAGATTCTAGCACTGTTGTAACTATTGGAAAGTTTTGAATGTTTTAAATAAATCTCTGATCAGAGGGAGTTTTGGAAATGTATTTGTCTTGGAACAGGTGCTTGGAAACAGGGACAGGTTTCAAGAATTTTATATTGACTTTTTAAATGGCTGTTTGTATGTTTTAGTTTTCACTTAGAATACGAAAACCCATTTTTGCATAATGTCTTTAACTTTTGAATGCATGCATTGAGGTAAAGGCCTAATTTAGAACCCCTTTTTGGGTCGGGTCTTTATAGGTGGTATCGGAGCTCAGAGTCATAGATTCTGTAGACTGACCTTTTGTTGTAGGTCGTTTTTCCATGATCATCAGCACTCCGATAGTCAACAGGTACGCCTAAGTTTACAGTTTTAGAAAAGGGTTAAGAATTTACAATACTTTTCATCTAGTGTATGCCTTGTTTAGTGTTGTGGAGCGGAGACGAGCAGGTTCTGACTCGTTGTTGGTTTGGGTCCAAAGCACCATCATGCCAACTTCCCGCAGTGTAAGAAGTATGATAGCAGCTAGTCAGGGTATCCAGATAGATTCAGATACCGCTGGGACATCGTTCCAGAGGGAGGCAGAGATTAGACTCCCGTAGGCCACTTGTGGCCCAGTTGTTAGTTTTCCCCTAGAGAGAGGGTGGAGGTGATTTGCCCTAGAGTACCACTCCAGGAGAGGAGTTAGCTATGGCTTTGCTTATGTTGATGCTTGTGGAGCAGGTTCCAGTGTGGACTAGCCTGGGTAGTTCAAGTGTTGATCTTGAACCTTAGCAGATTGTTTGATTGCCCAGTTAGTAGCTGCAGAGTTGGTAGCCTTCGAGGAGGATGTAGAGACATCGTTGTTCTCTTGTAAATTGTTGTTGTTTTGCAGCCAATAAGTTGGAACCCTGTGGTTAGGGTGCAGCGAGCAGTGTACCCATCGGACTTGATCTGTTGGTGGTTTCCCCGTTGTCTAGTAGAGTTGAGCACTCTTCTTATGGTGAGCCCCTAGAGTAGGCCTAGCTGCTGCATGTTGAGAGAGCTGGCCAGAGTTTTGTAGAGCATCATGTAGAGATGCAAGAGTAGGTCGTAAGACTTCAGTTAGATGAGATGCCATAGTTAGGGTTGTTTGAGTTTTGAGCCCTTGTATGCCTAGCCATAGTTTTTGTCACTTGAGGTTGTGACCTTGCTGGCCCCATTTGTAGTAAGATGTGGATTTGGTAGTAGTGGCACTTGAGGTGCATTGGTTGGTATGCCGCTTTGGCACTAAGTCTGGTTCAGGCCTGAGTTTGGCATGGGTATAGCAGATGGTTCTATGACCCGTCCGGAGTTCAGCACACTCCTTTAGCCTTTGGATCCGTTTATGGCAGTTGCACCTGTTTAGGTCGTGCAAGAGGGTTAGTTCAGTGGTAGTAGTAGGACTACAAGCGAAAGGTCGTTCGAGAGGAGCGGGAGCCTCTTTCCAATGTTCCGGGGGTTAAGTAAGTCAGCAGGTTGACGATTGATAAGTGTTAGTGCGTGTGAGTCTCACACTAGTGCTAAGGCCAAGAGATCTATGTGGTTGGTAGTGCGGTCAACTACCTTCGAGTGCCTAAATCTGAGGAGAGTTGAGCGTCGTAGATGCGAGTTTGGTCCAGCAGAGGGGCCATGATTTGGATGCTTACGAGACGAGCTGGATGCCTATGAGGCGAGTTGGATGCCTATGAGATGAGTAGGATGCCTTATGAGAGGAGTTGGATGCCTTATGTGTAAAGCACACTTGGTAGAGACCTTGGTATAAGGTAAGTTCGGTTTGGCATTGTTATGCTTTAGTAGAGCAAGGTTGCCACAGCTTCGAGTATCGTGTGGAGATGGAACTTTTGCTGTTCCTTTGGTTGATTGTATCTCTGCCAGAATCTAGTGTTGCCTTTTGGAAAGCACCTGTTAGTCTTGGATCTCTGAAGGAAGGCTGAGAGTTGTGCACACAAGTGTGTTTGTGCAGTTTGTTCTGGTGGCGAGAGTTTCGGAACCATGTAGGGTTTGCATTGGAGAACTGGTGCTCAGTTCTTTGGGAAGTTGGACTCCAGGTGGATGTTGTAAGGCCTTAGTTGAGGTTGTAAGGATACCGTGCTCGTAGTCGGGTTGTTGCTTGGGCATGTTTGTTAAGTTGAACCTAAGCTTGGTTGGTGGAACCTCTTGTGCTCAGGGTTGGAGTTCAGGTGGTACTAAGCAAATGGTGGTTGTAGCGAAGCCACGTAGTTCCTGACCGTAGTTGCTAAGAGTGTTGCTCGGAATCCTTACCCTGGGTGGAAGCTACGATGTGGCTGATGCTTTGAGTAGGAGGATGACACATTCTGAAGCGTTTCTGGTCTTTTTGGTTTCGAGGTTCGGAGCAGGCCAGCAGAGTTGTGATGCTGGAAAAAGGAGTTGTTTGTTCAGGCAGTTGGCTGTTAGACCGTTTGACGACAGTGTGTGTTTGAGGGTTGCCGAAGAAACACTAGTTGTGGAGAGCCTCACCAGAGCTCAGTCAGACCCAGGTAGTGAGTTCAGTTGGCAAGTCGGAGTCGTGTAGGTTGTAGACCTCGTGTGAGTTGCTGGCAGATTTGGTAGACTAGCAAGCTAGAGTTTGTTTAGAGTAGAGTCGGGTTTGGATCCGGTGTGGTGGCAAGTTGGTTCTTGGTGTTGACCAAGGTGTGGTTTTGAGTTGCTAGAAGTTAGTTTTGCTAGTGGGGCGAGTGGTTCGTGCCTTGTCTGTTGTTTTTCCTGTTTCCAGGATGTTGAGAGTTGCCCTCCTTTGGTGTTTGGAGGTGAGCCTTGGCTAATTTGCGGTTGGCGGTTCAGTCTGTGGTGGAACCCCCCTGTTGTTGCCCGGTGAGATTTAGATGTTGTTGCTTTACCGGAGCAAGACAGCGAGCGTGTGTGGAGCTCTCTGTCCTTCGGTTGTCCGCTTGTAAGAACCGTTCCCTCATAGGAGTTGTCAGGTTACTCTCTTGGTCTGGGAGTTGATGGTTGTGGTGCTAGCAAGAGGGAAAAGTTTGTTGGCTGCTTGGAAGCAGTTGTTTGTCCAGTTAAGCGGACTCTTGAGTGGTGTTCTGGAAGTTGCAGTAAGGGTTGTTCCTATGACGAACCCGACCCAAAACATGGTCCTAAATCGGGGTTCTCACTCAGCATGCAAGTTAAATATGATAACAAGCGGTTTAGTGCTCATATTTAAAACCCATTCAAAACATATGAGAAGGGGGAACCCTTAAAACATAAACCACGATTTTCATTTAAACCATCCAACGAAGTAAAACATCCCGGCGAAAGATTATCAAAATATACAATACAATTTAAACCACTTTTTAAACAATGTTCCCTAGGACTCTGTCCATCTACATGCTTTGAATAAACAATGCAACAATAAAAGACAGTCTGCCGGCTCCCCATGATCAATCGGCTCCCTCCGCTACCCCTCCTGGTGTTGTCCCAAGCTACCTGAAAGATAAATAAGGGTGAGTATAAAGATACTCAGTAAGAATCCCCAACCGGGGTACAATACGATACATCCGTCATCTAGCACCTCAACATGCAAGCAAACAGCCATCAACACAGATTATAGCTCAACGAGCTCATAAGAAAAGATCTGGAATCATCTAAGTCTCCTACTTCCGAATCATCGGAAGTCTCCTACTTCCGCCTAATGATTGGTTCTCATAACCAATCCCGGACATCTCCGAGGGTCTTTCTCCTCGGCCATTTGATCGAGATAAAAACCGATCCCAAGATGTCCGACACCTCGAGGTCTTTCTCCCTCGACCAATTGATTAGCTCAAAAGCCAATCCCAATGGGTGTCCTCAAGGGCCTCTTACCCTCGCTATACATCTGGACTATCGGGAGAGTACCCGAAGTCTGGCTCTAAATTGGAAGGAATGGTGTACTCACGAACATTAGCCCGGGGGAGCTCTCCGAACCGGCAACTAACGCGTGTGCGCGCACACCGCATGCTCTCTGAAACCGGCGTAAATGCGGGGGCCTAAGGGCAAACTACGCGGGCCAGGTACGCATGCCTATGACTTGGAAGCGGTGTCACTGATCACAGTAGCGCGAGGCCCTCGGCGCTCATCTGTGCAGCCTGATCCACCGACCTGAAGCTAAGAACCGGCCAAGGTAGGCTTACACCGTTGGCAGGGTTCCGCTCTAGCAGGCTACAAACTAGGCTTTGGCCGGAGTGGGTAGCTAAGTCCACAACCGGCGGGTCGGGGGGGTAGCAAGATACGTTATGTTACGCACACTTTACTCCCGACCTGAGCTACTAGGGACAAAGTACGTTTTGTCCGCTCAGCCTCTGGATGATGACAAACCCTACAACTCTATCTAAGAGTACAGAGCAAAAATCAATGATTCCTGGCTAGCAAGCAATGACTGACATAAATCACATTACCTAGCATGATACTACAACTTAAGCAGGAATCACAAGCATGCCAAGCGAGAACAAACCTAGCATGGCACTAACATGTAAAATCAGGCAAACTGCTAGCAAGAATTCAATCAAACGCTCTATCTCTAACATGCTCATAACAATCAGCAAACAAGCAAGGCATATCGAGATATATCGCAGGGTCCACACAACCACTGTAAGAAATCCTTAATTGGGACAAGCAGAAAACAATAATTATAATAAATCTACGAGCGAATCCTCGAGCCTCTAGACGATCCCGAACAGCCTGAACATCAAACAAAACACCCAAATCAAATACATAAACAGCCCAATAAATCCATAACCAGCAGCCAATAAATCCGGGCCCAACGAAGAAAAGACTCGGGAAATACCATCCGAGAAGCCACAAGGCTCGGGCCAACCAGCACACAACAGGGCAGGCTGGGCGCAGGGCAGGCGCTGGGGCCTAGGCTGGGGCGCAGGGCACGAGCGCTGGGGCGCGGAGCTGCGCGCGGCAAGCCGACGCGGCGAGGCGCAGGGCGCGCTCGGCTGATCGTGGACGGCGCGCGCGCGAGCTCGGCAAGCACGGGGACGGCGCGCGCGGCGCGCGCAACGCGACGGGCTAGGGCGCTCGATCCGCACGCAAGATCTTGTCACGAGGGACGGCGAGCTACAGGTCGCACGGACCAGGGCTGGGCGACTCGGACCTGAGCGAGGCGGATCTGGGCGACGCAGGGGCCTGGGGGACGCGGGCTTGGGCGAGCAGGGCTGGGCTCGACGCGCACGCGAAGCGAGCTGGGTGGGTCAAGTGAGCCGGGGCGAGCTTTCGGGCGCCAGGGCTCGGGTGGGGCGGGGGCGCGGCCAAGCGCCGGGCGGGGAGAGAGGGCCAAGGGGGCTCGGGTGAGGAGAGAGAAAGGGGAAAATGGGGAAAAATGGATTTTTCCTTTTTCTTTTCTTTTTCTCTTTATTTAAAATCCAAACTTATCCAAATAAATCCAATTTATCCATTTTCCAATTTTTCCAAAAATCCTTAAATCTCATTTCCGCTTCCTCCTTCGAGACCCGATCAAGCAACCTTTCCAAACAACAAAACTCACTCAAATCAACCTCCCAAACCAATATCAAGGCCCGGCTCGAATCCCAAGGAAACACCCAAACAACCATCATTTTGCCCAAAACCCAAATGACAACCGAACTCCCAAACGAAAAGCCCAAACATCTCGGGACTCGCACCCACAACAAACAAGCCTCAACAGCGCGTGGCGCCTCAAGCCCCGAAAATCCACAAATCCCGCCTGAGAAGCAAAAAGACCAAAATGCCCCTAAGGGTCCAAATAGCACTCTAACGGCCCAACCGAACCATCAATCAACCTAAGCTCCTCGAAACCGGGATAGAAAACTGGGCCGTTACAATACTCCCTCCTTATAAGACTTTCGTCCTCGAAAGTCCTAAGACGAAACGGCTCTAGGAATACTCCACTGATTCCTAGCCAACTGAACTTCTCGGCTAATACAACACTAGCCCTCTACGAAAACCAAACCCTCTTGGGTTCTCAAAGGCTCAAAGCCACAAAGCTAACCATTCTGCCAAAGACTAGCTCAACAAAGACTGGGCAAAGCTAACCACTGCTCCGATCCGCTCAAGGATCTCAGAAGGCCTACAAACCAGGGGCTCAATCAAAACCTGCTAATCCAACACGGAACACCTCTCTACGGTGTTACTCTCAGCAAACTCGCAGACTGGCACAAGCTCCAAAACTCAACGCCACGCACCGGGCGTAGCACTTTCTCAATGCCCACAATCAAGTAACAAACAAACAATTCAACTCTACACTATGTCAAGCCAAACAATCTGAACCTCTCGGTTCCGAAAACCAAATGACCTACTCTCGCTTCACAAGAGACCAAATAACCACAAAGCTTGCCTAAAGCCTTAACGAAAAACAATCGAACCACCAATCGGCGATTGATCCACTGCAAAATTTTTCCGACAGGCACAAGCTTACAACACTTAAGCAATCGTCTTAAGGAGAAATCACCGAACCAAAGGCAAGGGGCACCATCCTGGTACACCCGACGGCTAACACCACTTGCACGAGCTAAAACTTCACTCGGCCAACCCTAAATGGCCAAAACCAGCACACGCTCCACTCGGCCTAGCCAACAAACCGGAGCCTCTCAACGGCCCGAACACAACTTTTTCCATGAAAATCTACTAGCAATTGCCAAAGGGAACTTTGCCCGGCAAGGAAACAACCAACGCTCCTCTCATGGAAATCTCGGCAGGAAGGACCAAACCCTCACAGGGCTTACCAAGAACACAACAACTTGAGGAGAATGTTCCAAAGGCTAACCAACCAATGCCACGGCACCTCTGCGTGCCAACTCTCTCAATCGAGGCTCAACTAACGCCAACTGCGAAAGCACAACAACAAGAAGCAAAGCCCGAGAAGGACTTGCTCAGCAGAACTCAACTCAAGCTCATCGCGAGTAAAGCTCGCCTCCAAGCTACCACTCAACTCTTAAGTCCAACTGGCTACTCAAAGGACTTCCTCCTTTTAGCCAAGGCCTAACTCATCTTGCGACTAGAAACTCCACACACGGAACATCGCAAGGAAAACGGACCGACGAGTCTATCTCCAAAGATAACACTCGAGGCTGGCATCCATGGTGCAACTCAACCACCATAGAAACTAGGGGCTCTTCAAACCCCAAAGAACCAACAACTCACCAAAGAAAAACTCAACTCTTAAACTGGGCGGCCACCGCTCTTGCAGGACAAACAACTTCGCTTGCTAACAACACCATGCGAGGACCCTCTCATTGGCTAACCATCTGCGCTACTCGATCGATCAACTACACACCGGGTTACGCCGACTCCTCAACGGGAATGATTTTCCAAAGAAGCAAACTCTGAAGGGCGCGAACTACACACACGCTCGCCGACTAGCTCAAACCCAAGGGCAACAACAACCAACTCTCTTGGAAGCAACACCTGGGGGAAACCCAACCGATTGGACCACCAACCGTAAAAAGCGTAACTTACTCAATCGCCGAGGAGGGGTCAACTCCCAAAACAACGTGACTAGGAACAGATCCTCAGGGCAACGCCCTCTGGCTCGAACCGAGCTAGCTCTTGAAACATCAAGAGAACCAAAACTTGGTCAACACCAAGCACCAACTAGCCTCCATAAACCTTCTGCCCAAGGCAAGGATCCGAACAGCTCTCTCAACCATAACAATCAGAAACTACGCGGCTACTACCACCGCTCTTGATCAGATCCAACTAAACTCTGACTAGGCTAAGGACCAACAAGCAAAACTTGCTTAAACAACAACCCGACAATGAGCACGGCATCCTTACAACCAAAGCTGGGGCACTTGCCAAGAACCAAAGCCTTGACAACCCAAAGACTGAGCACTGGCTCCTCAACACGAACCCTTCGTGGTTCTCCAAACATAAACCACGAAACGAGCTACACAAAAGTACACCGGCGTGTACAGCTCCAACTAGATCCAATGCCATCAGGGGCTCTAACACAGGGCAACTTTTGCCTCCAAACAGAGCCACTACTAACCAGGGAGCAACAAGAGTCCAAACCCTCTCGGGGCCAACTCACCACGAAAAGCCACATTGGCCAACTTACTCTACAAGAGCAAATCCATACCAAAAAATCAAACCTCAAGCCAATGTGCTCACTAAACGCGCTCCAATCAGCCATCCAACTCATGGCTCTAACACTGGATTCATCACGCATCCTCGATGCCAACACTACCCATACTAGGGTAACTAAAGGGTAGCCGAATCATGCTACCATCAAACTGGCTCACAGGCTCACAACACAGGCGCGAGAACTCGAACGCGCTAGCTCTTAACAGCCTACAGCATCCTTTGCACCCAACTCTCGGTGACCAAGGAAAGCTTCTCCTTTCCCTCGAAAACCTCATACTTGTAGTCCTCTGACTACCACCGAGCTAGATCTCTTATGCAACCAAACAGGTGCAACCTCAGGAAATGGGTACAAGACTAGCGGGGATGCTATACTCTGGGCGGCCATGGAACCACATGCACAACAGAGCCAACTGGCCTCAATCTAGGCCTCCTCTCAAAGCCTGGTGCCAACAGGCCCAACATCTTTTACAACACAAATCAGCCTACAACGAGCTTTATGCCCCTCTGAGGAAAGGTCACACTCCAAGTGACGGGGCAATGGCACTCAACACAAGAGTCCAAGAACTCGAGCAGCCTAATCTCTGGCATCTCGACCAACAGACATGCCAGGGCCTACTCCTGCATCCCACTCGATGCTTAACAAAAGCTCAGGCTAACTCCTGCATCTCACTCGATGCTCCACAAAGCTCAGGCCAACTCTTGCATCTCTCTCGATGCTCAACAGAAGCTCAGGCCAACTCCTCGGGTGGCAACAACTAGTTCCACACTGGGAACATCCAATCAAAAGAGTGCTCCACTCTACTAACCTGCTGAAATCCACAAATGGATAAAACCACGCAAGCAAACTCAATCGCACTCACTACGAGGGCACTAAAAGAACTGGCTGCACAACGACAACAGGCTTGCAAGGGGGGCAAAGATGTCTCTACATCTGCCTCAAGCCACTAACACGGCAACTTGCCAATCAATCGGGTGACTGGTGGAGACTCACTAGTCCACCTCTCTCAAGGACTACCACCATCAATCGTTGTACCAAATAAAGACAGAACGACACATCTCGGCCTCTGATAAAGCGGGGCATCCCAACACACGGATGCTAAACTCAAACTCGCCAATCGCTTTACTACTAGTAGTAGGACTTTCTCAAACAACGAGCTCTACAGCATCCACTTGCCAAATCAAGCGCTTCATCAACGCCAACAAACTCGATCGCATAAACTCGCTGATCATGCCCTCCCCGGAACCTCCGGCTACAAGAGCTACTGGGGGAAAATGCTGAAACAAACTCGCCACCGGGCTATCTCAGTGCCGGGACTCCTCACTTTGTGCTACAAATCGCGCTGGTCTCTCGCTCTCTGATAGTGAAGACCTACCATCAAATCTCTCATGGCCGGAGCACACTCTGCTCAAGGAGTCTCGCTCTGAGGCGTGCTAGCCTCTACCCCCTCCTCTAGGCAACTCAACTGCCAGGGCCAACTCTGGCCAACGGGCTAAACAACCCTGGACGCGGCCTCAACATCAATACAATCAGTCCAACTCCTCGGTCGGACATGCCAAGCGTCCTGCTCCTTAGAGTGCGATCCACACACTGGCGATCTGCACAAAGCATAAATGCTGGCCCACACTGGGGCTCTCACTGCTCAACAAGCTGCTCTCACTGCGGAAAGTTGACATGATGGCTCTCTAAGCCCAAACCAACAATGAGTCGAACTCGCTGCCTCCACTCCACAACTCTACACAAGGCATAAAAGCTAGATGAAAAGTATTGTAAATTCTTACCCCTTAGCTTAATTGAACTCAGACAAACCTGGCGGCCGTGGAGTTGTAACGGCCCAGTTTTCCATTCCAGTTTCCCAGGTACTCTCAGTTAAGTATTGGGGCAATCGGTTGGGCCGTTAGAGCTTTATAACCTTTAAGGGTATTTTGGTCTTTCTGCTCCCCGACCAGAGGTTGAGGATTTTCAGGATTTTAGGGTCATTCCGGCCTTCGTTGTGGCTTGTTGATGTTGATTGCAAAACCCAAGGAGTTTGGGTTAGTTGTTTAGAAGTTTGGTAGCATTTAGGTTAATGGGAAAATTAATTGAAAATTAAATGGTTCCATCGGGATTTGAACCCTTGCCCTAAATGGTGAATTTGGAGTTTTAGAAAAGAGTCTTAATTAAAAAGAAAAAAAGGTTGCTTTAGCCGGGACCCGCAAGAGGAAGCCTTGGGAAGGGAATTTAGTTCTCCTAACCTATTTAAAAAGAAGGAAAAGAAGGAAAATCAAGAAAACCCCTATTTTTCCCCTCATAGCCGCATTCTCTCTCTCTCTCTCTCTCTCTCCTAAATCGAGCCAAGCACCCTAACACAGCCGCACCACCCAGCCGAGCCACCCCACCCACATCGCACCACACCTGCCCGCACAAACCCTGCGCCAAACTGCACCACACCGCCCGTGCCGCTCACCCCTCGCCCTACCCGCCGCCGCGCGCCGCACACCGAAAGCCCCACCGTCGCACGCCCATCACCGCCCAAAGAGCCCAGACGGCGCTCGCAAGCGCACCAACCCAGCCCGAGCCCGCTTCGCTCGCGCAGCTCGCCTCTCGCGACGCCGCCGCCGCGCTGCCCTCCCGTCGAGCCGCCGTGCGCGCCGCTCCTCTGCGCGCCGCTTTGCCGCTTGCCGCGCCTGGCCAGCGCCACCCGCACCAAGAAATACCGCCATACCGCCCCTTCTTGCGAGATCCGTGTCCTCTCGGTTGGTAATTCTCGAGCCTTTTCCTTTTTATTTTTAAGTCACAGGGTGTCAGATATTTATTTAGGATGCTTTTAATATGCCTAGGTTGCTCGAGTTCGTTTTAAAGTTCGAGGGTCTTGCTTGACTCGTGATAGCTTTTTCCACTTATTTCCGTGTAAAGATTCCTTACCGTGGTTGTGTGGACCTCGCGATGCTTTCTTGATTGTGCCTTATATGCATGTTTACTTTTATGAACATGATTAGTGGATAGGATGACTTGTGATTGCATTCCTGCTAGCATGTTTGCTTGTTTGTACATGTTAGTGCCATGCTAGGATTGTTCTTCCAAAGATGCTTGAGATTCCCGCTTTAAGTTCGTAGTATCATGCTAGGTTATGTATGATTGATGATGATTATGTATGTTTAGCCAGAATCGTTTACTCTATACTCTAGCTAGTGTGTTAGGGTCATCATCATCTAGAGGCCGAGAGCGGACATAACGTACCTTGTCCCCACCGGCCGGGAGTAGAGCGAAGCATAACGTACATTGCTTCCCCGGCGGCCGATGTGGATTTAGCTACCACATCGGCATAAGCCTAGTTTGTAGCTCCGCTAGAGCGGAACCACCGCCAACGGTGCAAGCCTCGCCTTGGCCGGTTCTTAGAATCAGTCGGTGGTACAGCCGCATGCATGAGTGCAGAGGGCCTCGCACTCATCGTGTTCGATGACACCATTTCGAGTCTTAGGCATGCGTACTGGCCCGCGTAGTTTGTACTTTAGGCCCCACATTTACGCCGGTTGCAAAGAAGATGCGGTGTGCGCCACACGCGTTAGTCGCCGGTTCGGAGAGCTCCCGGCTAATGTTCGTGAGTACACCAGCCCTTCCAATTTAGAGCCGGACTTTGGGTACTCTCCGATAGTCCAGATTTATTAGCGAGGGTAAGAGGCCCTTGAGGACACCCATTGGGATTGGCTTTTGAGTCGATCATATGGTCGAGGAGAGAAAGACCCTCGAGGGTGTCGGACATCTTTGGGATCGGTTTTTTAGCTGATCAATTGGCCGAGGGAGAAAGACCCTCGGAGATGTCCCGGGATTGGTTATGAGAGCCAATCATTAGGCCGGAAGAAGGAGACTTCTGGGGATTCCAGATTCTGCCTTGTAAGCTCGTTGAGCTATGATCTGTGTTGGTAAATGTTTGCATGTATACTAGGGTGCTAGATGATTGAAGTATCGTATTGTACCCCGGTTGGGGATTCTTACTGAGTATGTTTATACTCACCCTTATTTCTGGCAGCAACACTATTTAAAATCTTAATTTTCCTTTCCAACACAAGCTTCCAAAAGCCTAGCAGGTCACAGGTTCGAATCGCAACAGACGCCTTTTAACTTCCTATTTCTTCTTTTTAAAACAAGCTTTCAAAGTCTGGCTGGTCATCGGTTTGAGTCCTAGCAGCAACACTAATTAATTCCTAATTTAAACAACAACCAACTCCAACTCCTAGCCACCTAGGTTCGAGTCCTGGCTCGAACACTTTTCATTTAAATTTTCCTTTTTCAATCCAAGCCACCAAAACACAAGAATAGACTCCAATTCCAAGAACCTGAAACTGACTAAAATCTTCTAGCTCAACGAAAGACTAAAACAACCCTAATAGTCCAACCGAACAACCAAAATATTAACCGAACATACCTAGGGAACTGGAACAGAAATCTGGGTTGTTATAGCTGGAGTGGTAAGAGCATACGCCGCACCTAACATCGCTAAATTTTTGCAAGGAGGGATCCGCTCAGAGGATGGGGTGAGGGCGTTTGAATTTAAGCCAATGATGAATACCCTTCTACAGCAAAATGCCCAATTCCATGGGATGGCAAACGAAGATCCTCACAACCATTTAAGTGAGTTTATGGGTGTCTGCGATTCGTTTGTAATTCTAGACATGACAAGAGATAGCATGCGGCGAAGTTTATTTTCCCACTCCCTGCAAGGTAGAGCGAAGAATGGCTTTATACCCAAGAGAATTTACCAAATATTGCACGGGAGGAGTTAGCGAAACAGTTTCTGTTAAAATATTTTCCACCTAAGAAGATGATGCAACATCGTGACGAGATTGTTTCATTCAGGCAAGCACTAGGCTAATCTATCGTCGATGCATGGGATCGCTTTTAAAATGATTCAGCGAAGGTGCCCCCACAATAGATTCCCATGTTGTGTTCAATTTGAATACTTCTACGACGGATTAAGTGAAGTTGCTAAGTTGGTGCTTGACGCATCTGAGTCAGGAGCGTTGTTGTCTAAAACATATAACCAAGTAGTCAAAATCGTTGAAACGGTTGCCGAGAATACTTGCCGATGAAAAGAACATTCTCGCGCGAGAGAAGAAACAACTGTGAAGGAAGAAACTGTTAATGAGATAGAATTAAAACAACAAGTGGCTTAGATGAAGACAATGTTGACTAGCCTTCAAGAAGGAAATCAACCCAACGATAAGACCTATAATGTTTAGTCAGCACAAATGACCTCTAGAACTGTAAGGGCCCGACCCAAGAAACGGTCTCTAACCTAAAGTCCATACTTAGCATGCATGATTAAGAATATAAACATCATTCAGAGTCGGAAGTTTAAACCTTTGCAGTAAACACTTTTAAAACAAAACCATGATTTCAATTAAATAAAACAGGTAAATGACTGATCAGTACTTTCTTAAAACAATTCAAAGGAAAACGGTACGAGAACATAAAATAGTTTGAGTGCTTTTTCCTAGGGACCCAAGTCCCACTACATGCTACATCATTAAGGAAAACATTTAAAGAAACGTGCGACCCAGAGTCAGCTATCCATGATCATCGAGCCGCTTCCTCCTAGCCATCCAGCCTCTGTCCCAAGTTACCTGGTGGAAAGCCACATAAAATAAGGGTGAGCAACAGGTTACTCAAGAAGAATCCCCAATCGGGGTACAATACGAAATCATCTCATTTAGCACACGGACAGCAACCATACAAAGACTTAGAGCACGAACGGTGGCTTAGGCTATGAGCTACTTCTAGGCGAGCCTATTCAAGGGCTTCCATCAACAACCTCTCCCTAGGTCCTACGCTTGGATGCCCTTCGGGCCTTACACAACCTAGGACTCGGTGATGCCCAAAGGGCCTTACACACCTAGGATGCCCGTAGGGCCTTACACC
This sequence comes from Sicyos edulis, assembly GCA_036507275.1. Lineage (NCBI taxonomy): Eukaryota > Viridiplantae > Streptophyta > Magnoliopsida > Cucurbitales > Cucurbitaceae > Sicyos > Sicyos edulis. Next base: position 16,798,739 of record CM071849.1, on the reverse strand, counting down.
TCCGACTCGGTGATGCCCAAAGGGCCTTACACACCTAGGATGCCCGTAGGGCCTTACACCTCCAGACTCGGTGATGCCCAAAGGCCTTACACACCGGGATGCCCGTGAGGGCCTTACACCTCCGACTCTCGGTGATGCCCAAAGGGCCTTACACACCTAGGATGCCCGTAGGGCCTTACACCTCCGCACTCGGTGATGCCCAAAGGGCCTTACACACCTAGGATCCCCGTAGGGCCTTACACCTCCAGATGTCCATCGGGTCTTGCCCGAGCGGGACCCCAAACTAGTTACCTCTACGGCCGTCTATACTATACATCACACATCTAACCGTAACTTGGATCTAGCAGCATACAATAGGCAGCATGGTTCTATCAAGATAGGAAAGCCTAACATGGAACTAACGGGATGTAAACATGTCACGAACATGAATCAAAAGAAAACATGAAACCTATCACTAGAAACTCATATAATTACAGTAATCAGCGTGCTATCAACTATTCGCAGGGTCCACACAACCCCGGGTAAGAATCCTTACCTGGAAATAAGTGGAGGTTAATTATCCCGAATCAAATAACGACCCTCGAGCTTTTAAGCGAACTCGAGCAACCTAAACAAGTAATAAAACATCCTAATTAATAAACAAAGATCTAAAATCGTGAAGTCCAAAGGGTGGAGGCTCGGGAATTTACCAACCGAGAAGGCACTCGTCTCGGCAGCAGCAAAAGCGCGACGTAGCGCCGCTAGCGGCAGCGGCAGGCGCTGCGCGCAGCAGACTCGAGCTATCGGCGCCGCTGGGCGTGGCGGGCGCGGCAGGGACGAAGCGCGCGCGCGCGGCGGCGGGCGCGCGACGAGCGGCATGGGCACACGACGCGGGGCGGTGCGGTGGGCGACTGGGTCGGCTGGCGGTGGCTCGGTGCGGTGCGGCGGTCGGTGCAGCGGCGTCGCGATGGCGTGGGCGGCAGCGGGCGTTGGGCGGCGGCGTGGCAGGCACGCACGGCGGTGGTGTGGGCGGAGCTGCAGGCGTCACGCTGGCTTGGGTGAGGTGAAGGAGAAGTCTAGGGTTTTGGGTTCTTTCTTTTGTCCTTATTTTCTCTTTCCTTTTTCTTTAAATGTAATTCCTTCCTTAACTTAAATAGACTTGGGAATCTCAAATGACCTTCCCAAGACTCCTTCGAGCCCCTACGACGCGCGCTTATTTTCCTTATTTAAACCCAAGCTTCCAAACCCCTTTTTAGGCCAAGGGTTCGAGTCCTTCCAACAGCTCCTCCCAAACTAAAAAAAATATAAAAGGAAACCTTATTTTACATTTAGCTGAAAACCGGGCTGTTACAAGAACCAACAACCAACAGCAACAGTTTACTCCACTAGAATCGTGCATACTTTGTGGCGAAGCCCATATGTATGTAGAATGTCCTCAGAATGCAGCCTCTGTGTATTTCGCACATGCAAACCGCCATAGCAATTCATACTAGAATAACTATAACCCAACTTATAACCCAGCTTGGCGAAATCACCCAAATTTTTCGTGGTCGAACAACGCGAATGCTAGTAGCTCTAGCAACCCACTGTTCTCACATAGATACCAAAGGAATCCTCTAGGGTTTGGAAATCAAATGGTTCAGGGAAATCTAGGATGGAGTGCATTTCCGGAACCACAAAATGAAATGCAACAACAGAATTTTCAACAGGCCCCTAACAGTTCGCTAGAGAATTTACTCAAGGAATTCATCACGAAGAGCGAAGTGACAACGCTAAACCAGTAAGCAACTATTCAAAACCACCAAGTGGCTTTGAAAAATCTAGAGACTCAAATGGGGAAACTTGCAATCGAGTTGCGGAATAGGCCGTTGAGGTAGTTGGGGATATTGAAAGTACAGACTTTCTCATCGAACCGACAGTGACTATTTCGCCAGAACCAGAGCCAAAACAAAACTCAGAAGAACAAAGAGAGGAGACAAGGATTGTAAACCCTATTGTGGCCACAGAGAATACGCTTGCAGAAGCTAAGGCAGGCGAATTTGTAGAATTTGTACCGCCCCCACCATATCCACATATACAAAAGAAGAAGGATGGGATTGGGTAAGAAAGATTCTTGGAAATTTTGAAAAGCATTCAAATAAATATTCCGTTGATTGATGCTCTTCGCCAAATGCCCAATTACGCGAAATTTCTGAAAGAATTTTTTCGAATAAAAGCAAGACAGAAGATTGCAAGGTGGTATCACTCAACGAAGGATGTAGTGCCCTTATATCAAACAAGCTACCCATAAAAGAAAAGGATCCTAGAGCCTTCACAATTCCAATCTCAATCGGAAATGTTTATATTGGAAAGGCATTGTATGATTTAGGGGCCAGCATCAACTTGATGTCGCTGTCTGTTAATGAGAAATTTCAAATTGGCGAAGTCAAGCCCACTAAAGTGACTATCCAGCTCGCTGACAGTTCTGTCACGAAGCCCGAAGGCAAAATTAAGGACATTCTGGTTCGTGTTGGCAAATTCATTTACCCAGCGGATTTTATTGTTCTAGACTATAAAGCAGACAAAGAGGTTCCCATCATTTTGGGACGCCCATTCTTAAAAATAGGGCGAACACTGGTGGATGTATATGAAGGAACAATAACTCTGCAAATGAATGGCGAGAAGATGAAATTCAACATCTCAAATTCAATGAAATATCTAGTTGATTTAGAAGAGTGCTCTACAATAACGTCGTTGGAAGATGATTTCAGCAAAAGTCATGGAGAGTATTCGCAGGAGCAAAGAGATGATGCGAACCTAGAATACTTATGGGAATCCGATGATGAGAATAACGGCGACACAGAGAAAGAGGAAATCATTGCAAAGTTGAACGTAGTCATGGATTCGTTATATTTGGGTGAACAAGCCTGTCCGATGAAACACTCAATTAAACAACCACCTGAGCTGGAAACGAAACCATTACCCGCACAATTAAAATATTCATTTTTGGGAAAAGCGAATACTCTTCCAGTGATTATTTCTTCGCAATTAACAGAGCGAAATGAAGATCTTCTGATCAATCTCCGTCGCAAATATAAACGAGTAATTGGCTGGACGCTCGCGGACTTGAAAGGAATTAGTTCCGAGTTCTGTATGCACAAAATTCAGCTCGAAGATGAAGGATTTTGCTAGGTTGATCAACAGCAAAGACTGAATCCGGCAATGAAAAAGGTGGTCAAGAAGGAGATTATTAAGTGGTTAGACGTCGGCGGGATTTACCCTATCTCTGACAACAAATGGGTCAGTCTTGTTCAATGTGTTCCAAAGAAGGGAGGAACAACTGTAGTGATGAATGAACAGAACGTACTCATTCCAACAAGAATTATTTCGAGGTGGCGAGTTTGCATGGACTATCACAAACTTAACGCAGCAACAAAGAAAGATCATTTTCCACTACCCTATGTGGACCAGATGTTGGATCGAGTGGCCAAACAAGAGTATTATTGCTTCTTTGATGGATATTCGGGGTATAACCAGATCACGATTGACCTAGTTGATCAGGAGAATAAAACTTTCACATGTCCCTACGAAATTTTTTCATTTCGCAGAATGCCATTTGGGCTTTGCAACGCCCCAGCGACATTCCAGTGATGCATGCTTGCAATCTTTTCAGATCTCATGGAGCATGGAATGGAAGTATTCATGGATGACTTCACAGTGTTTGGAACATCGTTCGAAGTCTGTCTATCGAATCTGGAACGAGTCCTGAAGAGATGCGAAGAAACCAATTTGGTATTGAACTGGGAAAAATGTCACTTCATGGTGACAGAAGGGATTATGTTAGGCCATCGAGTTTCTAAGCAAGGAATGGAAGTAGACAAGGCAAAGGTGGAAGTAATTGAAAAATTAGCTAAACCGGAGAATGTTAAGGGAGTTCGCAGTTTTCTAGGCCATGCAGGTTTCTATTGTAGGTTCATAAAAGACTTTTCCAAAATTGCGAAGCCGCTTTGCGAACTGCTGATTCTGAACAAGCCCCAAAGAACCATCAACTTGCTAGAACAACTCAACTCTTACTGGATGGCCTCCGCCCTTGCGGGGACAAACAACTCTTGCTTGCTAACAACACAAAGCAGGGACCCTCACGTTGGGCTGACCGCTGCGCTACTCTGATCAACTACACAACTCAGGAGCTAAGCTGACTCCTACCAAACGGGAAACGACGTCCCAAAGAAGCAACTCAAGGGCAATGAACATCACACACGCCTCGACTTGCTCCAACCCAAGGCAACAAAGAACCAACTCTCTAGGAAGCAACACCCAAGGAAAACTCAACCAATCGGATCACCAACCCAAAACTAACAGAACTTTACTCAACTGCCGAGGGAGGGGTCAACTCCCAAAACTTTCTGACTAGGAACAAGACCTCAGGGCAACGCCCTCCAGCTAGAACCGAACTAGCTCTCGAAACAACAAGAGAACCAAATCTTGGCCAAACACTCACAAGAGGCAGAACAACCTTTACTGCAGCCTCTAGAACACCATCCAAGAATCCGCTTAACTGAACAAACGACTGCTTCCAAGCAGCCAACAAGCTATTCCCTTCTTGCTAGCACCACTACCATCAATTCTAAGACCAAGGGAGTAACCTGACAACTCCCCGAAAGAAACGGGTCTTACAAGCAGACAACCAAAGGACAGAGAGCTCCACATACGCTCACTGTCATGCTCCACTAGAGCAACAACATCTAATCTCACGGGGCAACAACAGGGGTCCATCTTAGACTGAACCTCCAAAAGCCAAACGGGCAACTCAACATCCCGGAAGCGGAAAAACAACCAACAGGGGCACAAACCACTCGCCCCACGAGCAAAACTAATCTCTAGCAACTCCAATCCACACCTTGGTCGACACCAAGCATCAACTTGCCACCACACCAGAACCAATCCAGACTTTACTCCAAACAAACACTAGCTTGCTAGTCTACCAAGACTGCTAGCAACTCAACCGAGGCTACAAACTACACGCCTCCAGCTTGCCAACTGAAACTCTCTACCAGGGCCTGACTGAGCTCTGGAGAGGCTCTCCACAACCTAGGGTTCTCCGACCACCCTCGACACACACACTGCCGGCATACGATCTAACAGACAACTGCCTGAACAAACAACTCCAATTTCCAACATCCCAACCAAGCTGGCCAACTCCAACTCCTTGGGAACCCGGAGGACCCGAAACGCTACAGAATGCGTCATCCTCCTATTCAAAGCATCGGCCACAACATAACTTCTACCCAAGGAAAGATCCAAACAACTCTCTTAGCCATGACGCTCAGAAACCACGCGGCTTAGCTACCACCGCTCTTGTTCAGTTTCCAACTGAACTCCAACCAACGATCAACAAGAAGATCCGCCAACCAAGCTTAGGTCCAACCCAACAACACTTGCCTAAGAAACAACCTGATACCACGAGCACGGTATCCTTACCACCTCGACTAAAGCCTTGCAACAACCACCTGGAGTCCAACTTCTCCAAGAACTGAGCACTAGATCTCCAAAGCAAACCCTACATGGATCTGAAACTCTCGCCACGGAACGAACCACACAAAACACACTTGTGTGCACAACTCTCAACCTTCCTTCAGAGATCCAAGACTAACAAGCGCTTTTCCAAAAAGCAACGCTAACTCCTGGCAGAGATACAAACAATCCAAGGAACACCAAAAGTTCCATCTCCACACGATACTCGAAGCTGAGGAAACCTTGCTCTACCAAAGCATAACAATGCCAAACCGAACTTACTTTATACCAAGCCTCTACCAAGGGTGCTTACCCAAAAAGACATCTGAAACCTCTCACAAGGCATCCAACTCGCCTCATCGACATCCAACTCATGGTCCCTCAGCTGGACCAAACTTGCATCAACAACGCTCAACTCTCCTCAGATTTAGGCACTCGAAGGTAGTTGACCGCACTACCAACCACAAAGAAATCTCTTGGCCTTAACACTAGCGCGAGACTCACGCGCACCAACACTTACCAACTGCCAACCTGCTGACTTACTCAACCTCAAGAAACACTAGGAAGAGGCTCCGGCTCCTCTTGAGCATCCTTTCGCTTGTAGTCCATTGACTACCACCGAACTAGCCCTCTGGCACGACCTAAACAGGTGCCACTGCCATAAACGGATCCAAGGCTTAAGGGGTGCGCTGAACTCCGGACGGCATAGAACCATCTGCTATGCCCAAGCCAAACTCAAGCCTTAACCAGACTTAGTGCCAAAGCGGCACACCAACCATTGCACCTCAAGTGCCACTACTACCAAAACCACATCTTACTACCAATGGGGCCAACAAGATTACAACCTCCAGTGACAAGAACTCTGGCTAGGCATACAAGGGCTCCAACTCAAAAACCATGCCTATGGCATCTCATCAAACCGAAGGCTCACGGCCTACCCTTGCATCACCACATGATGCTCAACAAAACTCTGGCCGGCTCTCTCAACATGCAGCAGCTAGCTCCACTCCAGGAGCTCACCAAAAGAAGAGTGCTCAACTCTACCAAACATCTGAGGAAAACACCAACGGATCCAAATCAAGGAACACTACTCACTCGCACCCTTAACCATAGGGTTCCGCCATCGGGCCGCAAACAACAACACTTTTTACAGAGTACAAAAATGCCTCAACAATCTCCTCGAAGGCTTCCAACTCTGCAGCTACTCACCGGGGCAATCAAACAATCTGCTAAGGCTCAAGATCAACACTTGAGCTACCTGTGCTAGTCCACACGGGGACCTGCTCCACAAACATCCACATAAGCACAGCCAAAGCTAACTCCTCTCTTGGAGTGGCACTCCAAGGCAAAGCACCTCCACCCTCTCACTAGGGGAAAACCAACAACCGGGCCACAATTGGCCTACGGAGTCCAAGCTCGCTTCTCCCACGGGACGATGTCCCAGGGGCATCCGAATCTATCTGGATACCTCAACAAGCCACAACAAACATCACACATCGCGGGAAGTTGGCATGATGGCGCTCTAAACCCAAACCAACAACGAGTCGAACTCGCTGCCTCCGCTCCACAACACTACACAAGGCATACACTAGATGACAGTATTGTAAATTCTTAACCCTTTTTCAACAACAAATAGTAAACTTAGGCGTGCTGATGACCGCCGGAGTCTTGATGATCATGGAAAAACGACCTACAACAAAAAGGTCGATCTACAGAATCTATGACTCGAGCTCGATACCAAATCAGAATGACCCGGCCCAATGGGGTTCTAAATAGGTCGTTACCTCAATGCATGCATACAAATCTACAGAAAATTTGCAAGATGGTGTTTGGATTCTAAGTAAAAACTAAAACATGAAAACATCCATTTAAAAATCAACATTAATTCCTGAAACCTGTCCCTGTTTCCAAGCACCTGTTCCAAGACAAATACATTTCCAAAATATACTCTGATCAGAGATTTATTTAAAACATACAAGCTTTGCGATAGTTACAACAATGCTAGAATCCGAAAATACATTCAGAAAACACCCTAGGGCTCCGTGCCCAACTACATGCATTCAGAGGACACTTAAATCATAAACATAAACATAAGACTCAGAGTTGAACAACGGGTTTCCATGATCACAGCTCCTCCTCCAGCCATCCTGTCTCGCACCATGGCTATCTGTGGAAAACCACATAATAAGGGTGAGTAACGAATTACTCAGTAAGAATTCCCAACCGGGGTACAATACGATACACATGGTCATCTAGCAGAAAGATATGCAAGCTATGAATATAAACACAGAATAGAGCACATAGCTTAGCCCACACTTGGGCCTCGGATGCCAACTCAGGGTCTTAGTCCGGAAATCAATCACCACATCCACACAATACACAAGTCGCCCTATACGAGAAACAAGTCCCGGCCACGGCTGTCTCATCGTCGACGAAAGGTGCACTAGCTCAAGATTCCGAGGAGCTCTCCGTGGCTGTTTGTAATGAGCGTAAGCATACACCGCGTGCTCTCTTGCGACAGACTATGGGGGTGCCGGGTCTAGAGGCAAAGCCGCCCATGTCCAATCACCACGCCTAACTAATTCTTTGGATCGGTGTCACCGACATAGGGGTGTGAGACTGAACACGTAAACTATGTCACCAAACACCGCACCTGGGGCCAAGGAACGGGTCGTGGTAGGCTTACACCAGGAAGTCGTCCTTACCTTAACAGGTGGCAATCAAGGGCTACGGCCGAACACGCTGAGGACGTGCCGACTGCCGGGGACGAGGCAATGCCAAGTCATCATCCCGACCGTTGGGGCATTTAACAGTCTGCCACCCTCACCCAAGATTGCAGGGCCTACCGGTCGGGTTAGCTAAACCCTAACGGGGTCCAGGGACGGAGAACTGTCTCGACGTCCCTGCCATGGATGCAAGGTACTTTATGCATCAGGCCCGGATGATGCTATCTACCTGCAACTCTAACCTGCCTTAGCAATCAGAAAACAATCCAATACAATCCAATACGTGCTCAAGAAGAAAACAACGAACCTAGCATGATACTACGAAGCAAGGACAGATACGAGCATGCCAGAAAGGAACAACCTAGCATGGACTAACATGAGAAACAACATAGGAAATCATGCCAGTCGGGAATTCAAAATAGAGCACTTATCAGGAAACATGTCAATAAACACAAACAAGCATACAATCAAGGAATCACATATAATATCGCAGGGTCCACACAACTCCTGTAAGAAATCCTTACAGCCCTAAGACCTCTAAACACAAGAAACCTAAGCCGCGATCGAACCCGAGCTAGCTAGCGAGAACCTAAAAAAAAACAACAATAATTATAATCAAAAGGCCCAAATATAATAAAAAAAAAGTGGCTCGGCTCGGGCAACTCACGAGGCGCGCGGCTGACACGCTGAACGAGCCGCCGCTCGGGCTAGGCAAAGAACCGGGCGCAAGCCGGGCGCTACCGAGGCCGCAGACAAGGGTCTTGGCGCGCTGGCAGGCACTGACTAAGCGCGCGGACGAGCAAGCGCGCAGGCTAGGGCGCGCGACACGGCCGGGACGAGCGACTTCGGACCTAGGCTCGCGATCTGGCGAGAGACACGGACGAGGCGCGCGGACGCGCGATCTGGCTGGGCTCGGCAGATCGACGACGCTGCTCGAGGTCGGGGCTGGCGACACGAGCCGGGCGATGGCGCGCTGCCGCAAAAGCGGCGACGGATGGCGACTGTGCGCGCGGGGTGGGCTCGCGACGCTGAATCGAGCCCATGGCGCGCCCGGGCGAGGGCGACTGGCGGCGAGCCAGGCTAGGCTTCTAGCCAGGGTGATGGCTAGGCTTGGGAGAGAGAGAGAGAGAGAGAGAGAGAGAGAGAGAGAGAGAGAGAGAGAAAAGGATTTTGGGAAAAATAAAAGAAAAGGAAAATGGAAAAATAAAAAGGAAAATTAGGGATTTTATCCATTTAATTCATCCTTATCCATTTTTTCCAATTTTCTAAAAATCCTTAAAATCCTTAAAATCCCATTTCCCGGCTTCCTCCTTCAAGACCCGACTGAAGCAACCTTTTCCAATAAATAAAACTCACTTAAACCCAACTCCCAAAGCAACACTAAGGGCCCGGGCTCGAATCCCAAAGGAAACACCCAAACAACCATAACTTTGCCAAAGCCCAAAACACAACCGAACAACCAACCGAAAAGCCCAAACATCTCGGGACTCGCAGCCACCAACCAACAAACCTCAACAAAGGTAGGAGCTGCATCGAAGCCCTGAAAACCACAAATCCTGCCGAAGAGCCAAAAGACCAAAATACCCCCAAGGGTCAAAACGGCTCTAACGACCCAACCAACAACCGAAACTTGACCCGAAGGCACCTCGAAAATTGGGATAGAAAACTGGGCTGTTACAGTAAAGACCCAAGAAGAAGAGTCCCTCTTCGCTCAGTGGAACAAACACGCAGCCTGATCAGCAAGAACATCGTCGAATACCAATCGAAGAAGTTCTTGTTTGAGTAGCCATTTGACCTAGACCTTCGAGGACTCCCAGCGAAGGTTGCCAAGAAAATCGAAGAAAGAGGCTGGGAGAAACTCTGCACAGAGTTGGGTTCAGCGAGGCGAGATTGGGTGATCGAATTCTACATCAGCCTGCTGGACCCACAGACGTTCAAGGCTTCGATTAGCGGCCGAGAAATCGATTCGTCGCCCAAGGCATGGAACAACCTCTTCAAACTTAGCGACCAGAAGTTCGAGTTCGATCAACTGCTCAATGAAATGACAGAGGAAGATCTACATTTGTGCCTTGAAATAATTGGCGTTGAGGGAGCATAATGGGATGAAGCCCCACAGTCTCGTCAATTTCACACGGTGAACCTTAACGAAGAAGCACGCATCTGGGCATCCTTCATGAAGTCGTCACTAAGGCCAATCTCCCACGAGTCCACACTTATCGTGCCACAAGCATTGTTGATAATTTGCCCCATAATGACGGGTTTTTCAATCAACATTGGCATCATCATCGCGAGGGAAATTCGTGCGTGGAAAGGGCGAAATTCAAGTTACATGCTTTTTACCCACTCCATCTCCGCATTGTGCCAGCATCAGGGACTCGTGGGAAGACCAAACAATGCGTTCCTGCCCAATAAGTGGTGTCTGAACTTCGCTCCCAAGGCTTCAGCGAGAGGCAGTCGTGCAACAAAGAAAACCCAAGCTTCCACCTCCAACAGCAACAGTGAGCAACTTCAGCTGCTTCGGAAAATTAGAGATGAAAATTGAAGATTTCATCAATAATTCCTTCAGCGAGAGCAAATATTGCAGCAACTGCTCAACCGAATGAAGGGTGGAGCTTTTCAGCTGCATTTTTTCTCATATTTGCCTCCGCCATCTGATGAACCAAGCGAAGATCTGTCGGAACCTTAGATGGAAGTCCCTTTTCGCTCTACCTTGCTTTTTGTTATTATATTTCGCTTGTTGTAATATATTTGTAATTGTTCGATGATAATACAACTGTTGTGAGTAAATTTGTTATTCTTGTCCCCTATGCATTTAAATTACGATTGTTCTAAATGGTCAATTCTATTTATTAACAAATATTTTTCTCAACTCCTCAATGCTGGAGCGAAAGTTTAATTTGACAAAGCGAGATTTTTGTAAGAAACTGAGACTTTAATTCGGGTAGATTCATTTAGTTTAGAAATTTAATTTTGAGGAATCCTTAGCTTGAGCAAACTCAATTAGATTTAACCCAAGCCTTAAACTTTTAGCAAACTTTAAGTTTGGGGGTGCTGAGTGTTTCATTGGGACAATGAAAAGTCCAAGTTTGGGGGTGGAGTTCGTCGAAGTGAAACAAATGAAACATGTTTCAAGAGTGATTCAGAAAAAAATATATATAAAATAAAATAAAATAAAAAATTTAAGTGTCATTTCATTGAAGTAAAAGGTGAGATTCACAAACCAAGCCCTGGGTGGGACAAAAGCATGAAAAATTTTAAAATCCCCAAATACTCGAGAAGAGAAAAGCTAATCAAAGGGCTGGTAGCCTAAGTCCTAGGATAATTTCTCCGATTTCGGTTGCTCTAACATTGCGTACCAATCATTATATCAAACATTCAATGAATTGGAGCAAACGATAGTAGGATACCGTAAGTGAGGAACTCCTGGAGAACTGTAAAAGGAGAGTATTCGCTTTGGCAAAAGATGAGGTTGTACCAAAGTTAAAGGAAGCGAAATAGCTTAAAGCGAGAAAGTTAAATCTAAGTGATTAGGGAAAGCCAAAAGAACCTAAGAATTAAAGTTCTTAGACCAAAGGAGTTTTCGCGAACAAAAGGTTGAGGTGAATTGTAAAAATTAAGCTTTCGAAAATTCAAAAGTTCACCAAGCATTTCCCAGTTGTCGAAAATTTTATCATAAATATCTTTGAGTTTTTTTTAGAGTAGTGGCAGTTCATTGTGCAGGGTTTGCAAGGGCGAAGAAAAATATCCTTAATTATAGAGCTATTACTCGAGACGAGCAATAATGCAAGTTTGGGGGTGTGATAACTCTCAAGAATTGAGAGTTAAAGTAGCTTAATTAAGATATTTATAAAAGAAATCAAAGTAATTTTTTTATAAGAAAATTCGCCCTTTGTAGACTCAAACCGCGCATAAACTAACATCTGGACAAAAGTTTGACAAACGCGAAGGCCAACATAAAAATAGAGAAATAGTACGAATACGAATAAAAAATGTGCTTATCTTTAAAGAAGAATTGATTCTTGTATTTGTGTGCAGGACAACCCAGTTAAGAGGAGCAATCAAAGAAGAAGGAGTTTGCGCTTTGCGACACACCAGCAAAGCTAAAAGCCCGTCAGAATGTGAAAGGGGTGAACCTACGTTTGCCCGAGCAAAGCTCAACGAAGTATCAAGCCCTGATCATCTAAAATATCTCTAAAAAAGGACGCGTCGCAGCAATCGGTGCTCTAAAGCTAATCTTGGTTGTTCATCTTGTCGGCTCTAATACACCCGACAAATCAGAGTTTGGAGCAGCTTTTGGCAGGATCGAATCGTGGAGCAGAGAGGAAAAGCGAATCCGGTCATGAGTGCTATAAAAGGAGCGAGCTCCATCAATTTCAAAGTCGAACCTTCTTCCAACAACTTTCTCTCTAGTGTTAGAATTCCGATCACCTTTGTTACTTAGTAGTTTTTCAGACGTCGGAGCAGTTTGCCGAGCTTAGTTGTAGTGTTCATTGTTCTTGTTCTTCAAGTTTCTTGTTGCAAAACTTTGTAATAAACTCTTTAGTAATTTTAGCGTTCCTGTTTGCCTTTATCTTTTGGTGTTTGCGAATCTAATTTACGTCTGTAGCATGTTTTTCATGTTTTATTTCGTCATAAGCATGTTTTTCGCCATAATGAGTATCCAAAGCTGTTGTCGGGAGGTTAAGGGGAAGTAAGTAAATCGCGTAAGCGAAATGGTTAGCGAAGTGAAAGTGTTGCATGCGAACATCATTAAACGTACATCTTACTTCCAGTCAGTTGTATAACTCTGTGGTAAGTCGAGAGACCAGGATGGAGCGAACTTACATGCATTGCTTGAAAAACGCATACTTAGAGATAAGGATCGCTGGTAGCTAACTGTGGTTTTATTTCGCCATTTGACTCGAGAGAGCAAACTAAGTGCTCGAGAGAGCCGCTGCCAAAGTTCGAGAGAACTTAAGGCCCCACTGTTAACGAAGTATCTCGCTAGTTGCTTCGCCTATGTGAAACACTAAAAACCGGACCCTTCTGATACTCAATCAAATTGCTAGCATATCGTGCTATTTTCATTTATTACATCATACCAATTGCTTTGTTATCACACTGTTTACTTTCTACTCTCGCATGAAAACAAGTTTAAACGCTTTGAAAGTCCTTGTGAAGAATGACCTGTACTTAAGTTAAAACTTGCTACAACAAGACTTGTGTATACGTGCACAACCTTGGCGAGCACACATTCCGCTGAATTACATTCAAGGTTTCGTGTTGGAGAAACCTAAACCAAGCCACGTCATCATTCCTCTTATAATCGCATTAATTGTTTGGTGCTATTTCAAGCCAACACTCATCAAACAAAACAAAAACCACTCCACATATTCACTTATTTACTTTTTCGCACGACTTTGACTTAAGGGTATTTTGTAAGGGACCGACCTGAATGGGGCACTAAATGGGCCCTTACCCCAATGCATGCATTCAAAGTAAAGGACATTAAACAGACATGATTTCAGATTCCAATTAAAACAAAACATTCAAAATAACCCCTTTAAAAAACTAGACAATTTCCCTGAAACCTGTCCCTGTTTCCAAGCACCTGTTCCAAGATAAATACATTTCCAAAGTTTACTCGATCAGATTTACTAAAAACCATTCAAAACTGTTCGGATACAAAATGCTTTGGAATCCACAAATATTTACAAAACATCCTAGGGCTCGTGCGTCTCATCACATGCATTCATGGGAAAATAAAACACAAAGAGTCATAATACAAAAATCAGAGTTGGAAGACTGGGCCCCATGATCACAGCTCCTCCTTCAGGCATCCTGTCGCGCACCACGATTACACGTGGAAAACCACGAGAATAAGGGTGAGTAACGAATTACTCAGTAAGAATCCCCAACCGTGGTACAATACGATATACATGGTCATCTCGATGAGCGTATGCAAGCTATGAATATAAACACAGAATAGAGCACATAGCTTAGCCCACACTTGGGCCTCGGATGCCAGCTTAGGGTCTTAGTCCGGGAATAATATCACCACACAGTCCAATATATAAGTCGCCCTATACGAGAAACAAGTCCCGCCTCGGCTTCTCGTCGATGAAAGGTACACCGCTCACAATCCCGAGGAGCTCTCCTGGTCGTGGCGCACAGTAATGAGCGTAAGCATGCACCGCGTGCTACTTCAGACTATGGGGAGTGTCGGGTCTAGAGGCAAGCTGCCCATGTCCAGTCACCATGCTTAACTAATTCTTTGGATCGGTGTCACTAACATAGGGGTGTGAGACCTGGACACGTAAACTATGTCAGCCTGAACCACCGCACCTGGGGCCAAGGAACGGTCGTGGTAGGCTTACACCAGGAAGCCGTCCCTGCCTTAACAGGTGGCAATCAGGGGCTACGGCCGAACACGCCGAGGACGTGCGAGATCGCCGGGGGGGCGAGGCAATGCCAAGTCATCATCCCGACCGTTGGGGCATTAACAATCGCCACCCTCACCCAAGATTGCGGGGCCTACCGCTTGGGTTAGCTAATCCTCACGGGGTCCAGGGGACGGAATGACTTGCTCGACGTCCCTGCCTGGATGCAAGGTACTTTATGCATCAGGCCCGGATGATGCTATCTACCTGCAATTCTACCCTACCCTAACAAACAGCAAACAATTCCATAAAATCCAATACGTGTTCAATAAGAATACAACGAGCCTAGCATGATACTACGAAGCAAGGAACAGATACGAGCATGCTAGAAAGGAACAAGCAGTCAATCAGCAATCACATATAATATCGTAGGGTCCACACAACTCCGGTAAGAAATCCTTACCTTGGTCGGGGACGATTACACAAAAACCTAGGCTGCGAGCGATCTCGAACTAGCTACCGGGAACCTAACAAGCACAACACAATTACACACAATATCTAAATAAAATAAAATAAAATAAAATAATTAGGCTCGGCTCGGCTTGGCTCTCACTAGGCTCGGCTCGGCTCTCACTCGGCTCGACGCGGCTCGGCTCGACTTGGCGGCTCGGCTCGCGCAGAGACACGACGCGACACGTGCGCTGGGCGCTGCTTAGCGACACGGGCTCGGCGGCGGCAGCTCGGCGACAGCGCCGCGGACACACACACTGGCTGGGCTGCTGCATGCGCGCGAAGGGAGAGTCTGAGGCGATTTCGGCGCGATGGAGGAAGAGCTCGAATTGGCGATGGAGAAGACGATTTGGCCGGCGATTTAGCGTTGGCTGCCTTCCCTTGGCTAGCTGCACGGAAAACTCACAATAATTTACCTCTCTCGGCCATAAATGGCCAAAACCAGAAACAGGGGAAACGGAATTGGAAGAGAAGAGGAAGAGAAACACTCACCGGCTGCTCGAGGATGGAAATCGACGTCGGAAAGGGAAGGAGACTCGGTCGAATTGGAGCTGGCGAGGGAAGAAATCGCGAGGGAGAAGTGAGTCAGTCGGAGGAGAAATTCGCGAAGAAGAAGAGGAAATGGGGAAGAAGGCTCGGCGAGCTGGCTTTTATACCAACCGCCTTCGAAAACAAGCATAAGTATTAGAACGCGCGTTTAGATTAACAAACGCGCGCGGTGGCTCGGCTGGCAGCGCCCTCCTCCTAGCATGCGACACGTCCTTGGCTCGAATCTCACTCGATGCGCTATTTAATTCCTTATTTATTTCCACATTCTTCCAAGCCCAAATGCCTTCACCAAAATTCCCGATCCCATTCAAATCGACTCATAATTTTTCCGGCAATTTAAAATTTCAAAACCGGCCCATCAATCTTTGTGGGATCGATAAAATTTATATACTTATTACTTGCTGCAATTAGTTACTGTTCAATATATTAGTAGTGGAATCGTCCGGTCACATATTCAAATTCTACATTCCTAGAGAAAGAATAAACTGTTCAATACATTGTAACACATGAATAAATCAATAAAAATTCAACTTCATTTTACACGTGTCTTGCTCTCATATTTTGCTGCGAAATTTCGTGTGAACAGACAAATTTGCAATTATTTTCTATTTTGGCCTATTATTGAAATTTTCCCTATTATTAATCGGATACTTTGAACCAAACACACAATATATTTCTCTTTTTTTTGGGCAATTAGGCAAATATCTATTTTTAAAAAATAAATATGAAATGTCTACTCTTCTAGATTGTTTAAATTTATGTCTAAATCTAATATTCTGAAATTTAGTAATTAAATCAATATATTGTAAATAACAATTTTATCCTTTTTGTGAATTTATTTTTTAATTTATTTGATAATCTCATTATAGATACACTCTAACAAACTCTTTGAGAATTTGAATTATGCCAATGACAAAATAAGTTGAAGATAAAAAAAAATAGAAAAATTAAAATAATTTTTGGATCTCTTTCAAATGTCCATCTAGCCGTTTACATATGCATACATATAGTTCTACCTTTGAATTTCAATTAGATTTTTGTATTGAGATAATAAGTAATAATAATTGAATACATACCGAACATGCACAAAACATAATTACTATTTGGTGGAGCTTCATAGTTCTTGAGTGTTGAGAATCGTTCGATATCCTTGTGAAACACAAAAGAGACAAAAATAAAAGGAAGTACGATCAAATACATCTGCCAGTGTATGTGAAGTTCTATCATCTTCCATACCACAAGAGCGAGCTTTCTCTCCGACTGTCATGACCCTATGACTAAAACTTCTTCTACCAAAAAATCAGGTAGGTCTGCATTATCATCCACGCATGAAGAAATATTTGAACTAGTTGTCGTTGCAATCTCACGGGTCGTATAGCTACCTACATAATATAATTCACTATCAGTCTATTATGTTGACCAGAAGTACAAATTCTTACATATTTATGATGCCTCAAGACTAGTTGTCTCCTGCTTACTACTAGTTTACATAGAAACTTCTTCAACTCATCCTTGTTTGACAACATGAGCCTAACTCGTACGCAACTGGGAATCTAAGTTGTTCGTGTTGTACGTCTCACTATGTATGGGTACATTTTCTCTAAGGATGAAGCAATCATTATACATAGTGCTGGAAAACCCATCGCACATTATGGTTATGGTCAAACTTTCGCCAATATCAAGCGCAAATGCAACTAAATCGATAAGTTGACTAATTGTTGCACTGTATACTATTTCAATCGTCGTCGTCTTATAATTGGAGTAGATATCTCTTTCATCCCATACCCCATTGAAGACAACTAGATGGGCGTGACCTCCATTGTTACAGAACCAAAATCCTTGCGATGTGAAATTTAGGGAGAATTGCAAATGTGTGGATCAGGGAAATTGTAGATTTATGATCTTCAATAGTGATCGTGAGTGTGGAGAAAGTCGACGTTCAAAGAAAGATTGTAGAATTCTAATCTTCAACCGGTGAGGTGGAATGTGGTTAGACGACATAACTTTTTTTACTAAAAATTAATCTTTCTCTCTTTCAATATTGTTTATATAGAGATTTTTCAAATTTTAATTTGAATTAACAATCAAATATGAGATATATTGGTTATTCAATATAAAGGTTAAAAAAATTATTTGAATCCCATTAAAAAAGAATAAGGTATTTAAAATAAAATAATTAGATATTAATGGTGGTTATAGGAGATGAAATCTGATTGAATGTGGCTATTTCACTAATTTTTTCAAAATTTTTAAAAAAATCCCCTAAAATGTAGATTTGTGTGAAAGAATTTTTGAAATTATTAATTAGTTAAATTCTTAGATATGCAAAGACATTATGAGAAGTAAAAATCTATGAATTTAAATGCAAAAAATAAATATACATTTGATAATTTATTTTTCGAAAAATAAAACAATCACTAAAGATATAATCTTTTAATAAAAAAAACAATATATAACGCGATTTTGACAGGCCAATTTGTCGACACGTCTCGGATAAAACCAAAGGGAACAGAGATCCAGAGTCATTGACTAATATCTTTGCTCTGTTATTTTCCGTAGTGTCTAAAAGTTAAGCAAAAATAATGGCGCATCCGACGGCGTTTCAGGTTCCGGCGGCGACGAGTTATGCGCCGTTAGCAGCTCCGGTGGCGGTGGTAAGCCCGCAGTTCATTGCGCCGTATCCGGTGGATTTGAAAATCACAAAGAAACTGATGACGCTGGCGGAAGGGACCTTCGCCGTAACAGACGTTAACGGCGCGGTGATGTTCAAGATCAAAGGGTCGGTGTTCAGCCTCCACGATCGGCGTGTTCTGGTTGACGGCGCCGGCAACCCCATCATCACTTTCCATCAAAAGGTGCGATCATGATGATGTGTGTAATTTAATTAGATCTAATTTGGGCATGTATAGAAATGATGAATGAATGAATTAAATTTGGATATATTTTTGAACAGCTGCTTTCGGCGCATAGAAAATGGTACGCATACAGGGGAGAAAGCACGGATTCGAAAGATTTATTGTTTACGGTGAAGAAATCGTCGGTTTTTCAATTGAGGACTCAACTGGATGTGATATTAGCCTCAAATACCTCTGAAAATGCCTGTGATTTTAAGATTAAGGGAAGCTGGCTCGAGAGATCTTGCTCTATTTTTCTTGGGGATGGTGCCACAATCATCGCTCAGGTGCTTTCTACCCTCTCTCAATTTTCTAATACTGGGTTTAATTTTATGAATCTAAATCTCAAACCAATTGATGCAGTAGTTGTCATATATATGTGGTTTTGAATTTTCCAAATAGTTAGTACCATAAGTTTATGCTATAAATTCTACATTCTCTACTCTAATTTATTAAACTAAAATATTGAATTTTTATCTTAACTCTTCATTTTTCCAAATTATTTATTTTATTTATTTATTGAAATGTATTTTATTCTATTTAACAACATTCAAGAAGAGGTCAAATACTCGGTAGCATAAGTTTATGTTATAAATTCAAATCCGTCTACTCTAATTTATTCAACTAAAAAAATTTGAATTTTTACTTGACTTTTCTTTTTATTTATTATTTAAAAAATGTATTTTATTTTATTTAACAACATTGAAGTACTCATCCTTGATTAATAGAATATGCTATAAATTTGATAAAGGTTGTCCTCATCCTTGTCGTTTTCCATGTGCAAATTCTCAACGATGGGCCATTTCAAACCTTTGGATCTTGTAAACTTTCTTTTAAAGTTACTTTTGTTTTTGTTGGATTCTGAATATATCCAAAAAAATAAATAGCAAAAATAAGCACAATAGAATTACACGCTATTTTGTGTCTATTTACAAAGGCATCTGAACTTTTATTCTGATCTCCACTTCAAAAATATTTAATTAAACCTTCAACTTTGTGTGTTTCCAAACATTATAAAATATATATTTTTAAAAAGATTAAATATTAAATTGAACTTTTTTTCTTGGTCACTTAATTTTATACAAAATAGATCCGTATAACATATTCTAGCCTGAAATTTAGGGTTAAAGTCTTAATTAAGGTTTAATTTCTTAAGATTAAGTTGTTGAACGTTTGATAACCATTTTGATTTTCGTGTTTTGTTTATCAAATTTAAGTCTACAACAACTACTTTACTATCTTTTTTCCTTATTTGGATATTTAGTTTAATTTAAAATTTGGATAGTATTCACCTACTTTCTTAAGAAAATATGGATATATAGTAGGAAAGATGGAGTACATGGTAGAAAATTTGAGTAGAAATAAGTTTAAATTTCATAAACAAAAAACAAAAAAGCAAATAGTTATCAAACAGAGCCTAAAAATTTATATAATCTAAATTAAAGTCTTAAAACTAAAAAAAGAAAAAAAATGGAAAATAATTGATAAAAAATGAATAAAAATTCAAAAGGATAAAAAAAAAAGTCCACAAATTTGGGATCTAATTTCAATTTGATTGGGAGGTTTCAAAATTGAAAACTTTTATTTGTGTCATTTCAATAATTCTCATTTTTTATTTTTATGTGATTTTTTAATTTACTTTTTATAATTAATTTCCGTTAAAATTTAATTTCATACGAAAATCAAAATAATTATTTCATTAATATATTGAAATTTAAAATCAATCTAATCATCATTTTAATCAACATTACATTATCTAATTAAGAATTTTGTTATTTTTAAGAATTAAAAGTGAGTAGTAAAGGATTTTAATTTTGGAAGAAGTAAAAGGTCCAAAAAAGTAAAATGTTTATAAATGGGACAAAATTAATAAAATAATAAAAGGTTAAAATACCATTTTGGTCCCTCGACTTTTAAATGTCAAATTTTAGTCCCCAACTATGATTTTTGTTCCGTTTTGGTCCCTTGACATTCAAATATCCCATATTTAGTCCCAAAATTTTGATATTTATTCCATTTTAGTTCCTCAACTTTGATTTGTATTTCATTTTAGTCCCTCGTTAACTTTTTTGTAAAAAAAAAACTTTTCTCCTCAACTCTCTCTCTATCTCATTTTTTTCTTCTCTTACCCTCCCTGTTCATTACTGGAAAAACAGAGGAAAAATCAAACTTCATCTTCTCAAAGCAACTTCATCTTCATCCTTTCTAAAATTTCCATCTTCCTAAACCGCGTATCTCACTAAACTCAAACTTTAAATCATAGGAAGAAGGGCATGAATTTTTTTTAGAAATCAGATTAAAATGAAAATTCACACCATTAAATCTGCATCTTCCTAACTAAACAATCACAAATACCTCAAATATCCTGATTTTCCTCTTTCCTTAAAACAGTTACAGCTTGAAAATGTTTGGGCACAAAATGATAATGAAAAACATAGGGTTTGGGATTTGCCGCATTCCTCCATTGTTCGAATGGTCTATTTTGAACTTCTAGATCCTGTATTTCCTGTTTGAACATTGATGGGGTTTGATTCTTCATAAATGGAAATCTCAAAACATAGAGAGGTTAATCAGTTTCAATATATTAAGAGAAAATCTCTTGAATTCGTGGCTTCAATTGAGAAATCACTTCTTAGATTAACAATTTTTTCTATTATCTCCTAAAAAAACACACTATTAATTGTCCCTTTCCTTGTCATTCAATTTTTCATTGCCGGCAAGAATCTGATTTCTCGCAAGCTCATCACTTTAATTTCACTCCCGTGAACTCATAAACACAATAAGAATTTAGAAATTATATAAATTTAGTGAGATACGGGGTTTTAGAGATGGGAATTTCAAAAACTTTAGGATGAAGATGAATATTAGGGTTTGGGAAGATGAGGTTCTTTCCAGTAATGAACATGGAGGAAAAGAGAAAAAAAATAAGATCGAGAGAGGAGAGTTGAATTGAAAAGCTTTTTTTTTTACAAAAAAAAAAAAGAGTTAATGAGGGACTAAAATGGAACACAAATCAAAGTCGAGAGACTAAAATTGGACATTTAAAAGTTTATGGACCAAAACGGAATAAAAACAATAGTTGAGGGACTAAAATTGGACATTTGAAAGTCGAGGGACTAAAATGAAACAAAGATGAAAGTTGAGGGACCAAAATGATATTTTAACCATAATAAAATGGTAATTGTTTAAATTAATTTGCAGATGCACAAGCAACATAGTTTGCAGAGCATCGTGTTCGACAAAGACACGTTTGGAGTGACCGTGTATCCCAACGTTGACTATGCCTTCATTGTTGCGCTGGTTGTCATTTTATACGAGATCAATGAAGACAGAAGCTGCCAGGACTAGACCCCTTCTTCATAATTCTCTAAAAAATGTGCATTTTCCCACTCTGTTTTTGTTATATTTTGTTTGGCATGGAAATTTTAGATTTTATGATCCTACTCTTGTGAACTAATAATCTTAGTATCATCTGAGAATAATATTCTGGGCTCTGTAACTTCTCATGTATGTGTTATATGGTTTTGTGTTGAGTTTGTATTTGTTTTTTTCAATAATCAGTATTAAAACGTTCCTAGTTGATCTATTTGCGTATAACAGATTTATGGTTGTCAATTTTATTAAAGAGTGTATACATTCATCTCAAAATCAATAGGCAATGAGAGAAATAGACCAATTATATTGTATCAATAAAATTTTGAATTTTTTTTTACTAATATGACCAGCATAGACGCGATACAATATATAATTCATTATACATCGAGCATTTCACATATTACGACACACCAGTTATTATAGCTTAAAACACACATATTAAACAAGATATAGATGGTTATTTGAAATTCATGTAGCGTGACACCATATAATACAATGTTTGGAACTCAAACAACAGTACAAGATGAACTCTCTTCCACCAACATGACTTTAATTGGCCTTTGAAGTGGGGCAAGCCTTTCTTTATTCACTTCTTGAATTTGATCCAACAATTTCTTTTGCATTGCTTGAAGATTCTCTTCCGCCTGCCACCTCGCTTCTCTCTCGCTTCAGCTATTTGCTTTTCAAGTTTAAAAACAAGTTGCGTGTGACGGGCTAAGCTCCATTTTGGGCTACCACTTCATTTACCATGGTGAAAAGATTATTTACTTGCTCCACGTTTTTTGAACCGCTCTGCATTTTGTCGTAGAAAAGAATGCATCGACTCTTGCAGGCCGTAAGAATGTCCTTCAGGGCCACGGGACCCTCGCGCAAGTTATCTTCAAAGGTGACGTCCTCATCTTTGTCGAATTCGTCACCACCTGTGAAAACTGCAATGGCATAATCTAGGATTTTGACCGTGGCTTCTTCTTTGGAGAATCAATTTTTTACTGAGAAAACCAAAAGAATTGCGTAGATTCCATTGCTTTCTAAATCAATGCATTTCACTTTTTCTCTCATGGATTTCATTAAAAGTGCTTTAAAAAAAGCAAAAGAAAAGAAAAGGTCATGTTTGGTTAAACTTTTAAAGCAGGGATTTTTTTTATAGTTCAAATTAAGGAGGAGGAATACAAATCCTAAATAGAAATTGATAAGGTTCAATATTTGATAGCGATAAATAATAGCACTATTTAAGTCTCTAAAACCTCGCATTCTACAAGAAAAAGCAAGTATGCGGGTAACATATGAAGAGAATTCAACTTAAATAATCACATTATCCGGGCACGCATGCCAACAACACCGCATAATGAAAACTCTGCTAATTACGGTCTTTAAAATGCAAAACGCACTTATAAGCGCGGAAACTAGACTATTAAGCACAAGTCTGCTAACGTGTCTTATGTTCGTAGGAGATCGTTGTGAAGATGGATCGGATGAGTCATCAGAACAGAAAAGGAAAAAGATAATTGGCAATAAAATCACAAATTCAAGGGGACCAAGACGGAAAGAATTGGCAAATCGAATATTCCAGAAGGATGGCGCGAGGATTGGACGTGGTCAACAAGAAACCCTAGACGTTATAAATAGAAGATGAATCAAAGAAGAAAGTGTGTCAATTCATAAGGGAAGCTATCATTGATGGGTGCTCAAGACACCGGGGTCTCCTTGGAGATCCCGGTGGCCTCTGCTCATCTGTAGACCCTGAAGGATTGAGTACCAACGCAGTGTTGTAGATGAAAACGCCATTAGCAACAATGACGTTGACTCTATTACTCCATAGATAGCTAGTAGTTTCAGTTGCATATCTTATTCTGTTTTATTGTTTTGTAGAAGTAGTTGAAATACTTTCTTGAATATTAATCTACAAGTTCTTTGTTTCATAATTGATCTCCTGTAAACTGTTTATGCATGACTAAGACTTAAGAAAGCAGGGGAGTCAAGTAGTATGGTTAATTAATTTAAAGATCAAGTTACGGGGGGGGGAAGAGTAAGAGCGACAATTGTATTAACTATCACGAGTCGACTGACCGTCCACTTGTGATTGCTTAGCATTTTCCTTGGAAAAGGGAATTTTAAGAGCTTAACCTCATCGTAATCACTAGGTAATGCTTAGTCTTAAGTATTTTTAGAGTGGAGTTAGGAATAACCATCTCACTAGCTGTATATGCAAGACTTGTGCTTAAAAGTAAATCTATAGGCATTGTACCGGTAGGTTGCAGTCAAGTACTCCAGAAGAGGACTTGAAGTTTAGGCCAGTATGAACTAATTTTCTCATGACAACTTAACTTACTTTGAATTAATCCTTACTGCGAACCTCTCTTCATTAGTTAATTCATATAGACTTAGGAAGAATAGTTAATTTGGATTTTAGATAGAGCATAATTGTGGGTGATTGATTTTATAATGTTGTAACTGAATTAAGTATGCGTCAGCTCGCTACCCACGTATGCTCACCTTCAGCTTACTCGAAAAAGGAATGATGACTCTAGAATAGAGTAAGATTTCAACCTAAATTTCGATCATATTGCGTGTTATTCAATTCATATCAAGTGTCCGCAAGGACAAAAGTGCACGCTTTTAAGTGTAATTCGCTAATGTTGTGCATTAGCGGGGTTGAATGCTAAATATCGGGAATCATTCAAAATAAAGAAAAAAGAGGCGCAGATAGCATTAAGTTCGTAGAAACTTACAATTATTTCTATTTCATAGAATCAGCGCTAAGGGAGCATTGCTACAAAGGAAATCAAAACGCTCGAGCGCGAGTACTTAAGATCAAGGCCAGTAATAGATTGTAATCGAAAGAGGAAACGGTCTAAGTCTATCGTGCATGTTTAATAGGTAGTGTTGCGGCTGCAACATTTTAAATGGGAGTTTAGGAACAAACACGAAACTATTATGTACGTAGCACAGCTTTAATTACACTTAGTCGCAACGGAATTTGGGCTAAGTGTTGAACGAAAGCGGAAGCATTTGTTTGTAAGCGTAGTATGATAGATTTCCTTACCGCATATTTCTTGTTATTACATTGCTGCTGCTCTCACAAGTATCCTAGTTTAGCCTTAACTTATCGAAACTTCTATTGGGTTTAGTTATTTCTTTTTCTTGTGAAAACCCAAAATCTTATCAACAACACTTTCTATGCAATTTACTTTCAATTCTAAACATTACCTCAATTTAAATTCCAGTCCTTGTCGAGTACGATAATTTACTTATTACTTGCTACAGACCATGTATACGTAGGTGTCACGGAATCATTTCACGCTAATCATAACCACATTTGTAGCACAGGTCCCAGCGTCCATTCATGACGCTACAAGTCAAGTTTTTGGTGCCATTGCCGGGGACTACGCAATTTTATTTTTGAGTCAAGAGTTTATTTGTGATAGTTTATTTGTCAAAATTTCAGGCGTACTAGTGAATGAACGCTTCTCTTGTGATTGATCTAGAACCCGAACGAACCCTTCAAAGGAGGAGGCATGAGCAAAGAAGGAACACTCGCAATGAGATAGACCCCATGGCACAACAACAACCTGGAATGATGAACCCACCCACAGCAGGTGTGGAACGAGGAGCAAATGAAGATCACAATCTGCCACCAGAACAGGAGGTAGACGAGAGAGATAAAGCCATGCGAACGCAACACGGAGACTTCACTTATCTGACATATCCAGGTGTGGATAGATTAAACGGTAGGGGTAGACACCCCGTATTGACCAATAATACGTATAACATGCTAAAAATCAATGAACCTTTTAGGGGACTTCCATCGGAAGATCCACATCAGCATTTACCAAATTTTTTAGCTGTTAGTGATGCTCACCAGGAAGTTGGTGTTTCTTTAGAAGGTACCCGACTGTTTCTGTTCCCATATTCCTTACAGAATAAGGTCAGATACTAGATAAATACATTTTCAAGTACTTACACTTGGAGACAAATGGTCATTAGTTTCTTAGCGAAGTATTACCCGAGCGTGCGTAGCATGAACTAGAGGCATGAAATCACCAGCTTTACATAAGAACCTGATGTAACTATACGAGAAGCATGGGAACGATACAAGAAGCTTATAGAGAAATGTCCGTACCATGGCCTGTCTTATACACTTCAAATCAAACACTTCTATAATGGGCTAACCGAGACAGACAAAGCGATTCTTAACGCAACAGCAGGAGGTTGTTTAATGGACATAACATATAATCAAGCTTATAAAATAATCGAAACATCTGCTAAGAATCATGCCCCTAGGGTAAGCCGAGGTTGTATCCAAGAGAAGGGAGGAAGCAAGTTCCAGCTGAGTGAAATGACCACCATAAAAAATCAATTGCCCACACTAACTAATACACTGATGAACGCACAAATGACTACACCTGAGAATGCATCAGCAGTTGAGAAATCAACTTCTGAATTCTGCGCACTCTGTGGGGGTGATCATGCGTACGAGCTGTGCAGTGAAAATTCAGCGTCTGTCAATTACATTGGAAATTATAATTCACGCCAGCCATACAATTCCTACTCGAACGCATACAATGCTGGATGGAAACAACACCCAAATTTCTCATGGGGAGGACAGAGCAGCAATGCTAACCAAATGGGATAGCAGCGCACGCCTCTGAATTCAGGAAGCACCCATCAGCAGAATGTGTGGACAGATTCAACACTGAATGATTACATAACAAAGAATAACATGGTCATGATGGAACATCAAACTATGTTAAAAACTCAGCAAGCAACACTTCGGGAGCTGGTGCTGCAAATTGGACAAATCGCCTCAAATTTAAAGGCTAGACCGCTGGGACAATTACCGTTAGATACGGAAGGATCTAGGCGAAATGGCAATGAGCAAGTCCACGCAGTTGAGTTATGAAGTGGAAAACCATTGGTGGACAGTGAAGAAATCAAGAATTTCTTAAGAACAAGGGTTACACCAAGCCCACCAAAAGAGCCAATAAAGGATGACGAGAAGGCCATCACAAAAAAAAGAAGGAGAGAATAAAGAGAAACCATTACCTATTTACCAACCACCACCGCCACCGTACCCTCAAAGGCTTAAACGAAAGGGAAATGAGTCGAATTAAGAAAAATTCACGGATATTTTGAAACAAATTCACATTAACATACCTCTAGTCGATGCACTTAGGCAAATGCCGAACTATATGAAATTCTTGAAGGATGAACTTAAAGGAAAAGAGAAAATTTGAGGAATTCAAGGTAGTAGCATTAAACGAGGAATTTAGTGCAATTATTCAAAATAAAATCCCCAAGAAAGAAGTCGATCCAGGAAAGTTTACCATTCCAGTAAAAATTGGTAGCTATCACATTGGGCGGGCACTATGCGATTTAGGTGCTGGCATAAATTTGATGCCCCTATCGATTTTATAAGAAATTTGGATTAGGTGAAGCAAGACCGACAATAGTCACGATTCAGCTTGCCGATAGGTCGATAACTCGTCCTAACGGAAAAATTGAAGACATTCTAGTCCAGGTCGACAAGTTCGTTTTTCCTGCAGATTTCATCATTCTAGACTACGAGGCAGATCCTAAAGTTCCAATCATTTTGGGATGACCATTCTTGAAGACTGGGCGCACATTAGTAGATGTCGACGAAGGAATGATCACCCTATGGATGAACGACCAGTAGATTCAATACAACATATTCGACTCGATCAAGCAGCCTGACATAAAAGATAGCTTTGACGCCAGCCACTTAGAAGTACTACTGTAAGAAGCAATTATGTCCATGCAACAACAAGAATGGCTGACTATTGAGGACCATATCGAGGAAGCAGAGGATTTTCAGGATAACAAAATGGAGGACGCAGCAGACAGAGTGCATTATTACGAGGCACTAAATACGGGAACAAACTCCAAGCAGCAGCCTTCAACAGACAAACCTCTTACACTAGAACTAAAACCTCTACCCGATCACCTGAAGTATGCCTACCTGGGAGAAAAGGAAACGTTACCAGTAGTCATATCTTCAAACCTAACCATGGAGCACGAGTAAGCGCTACTGGCACTACTCGAGTAGCATAAAAAGGCAATTGGATGGACTCTGGGAGACATAACAGGCATCAGCCCCACGTTTTGTATGCACAAAATTATTCTCGAGGGCGATGCTGGAATCTTAGTAGAATATCAAAGATGATTAAATCCCGCCATGAATGATGTAGTAAATAAGGAAATTCTGAAATGTTTAGATGTTGGAGTCATCTATCCCATATCAAATAGCCAGTGGGTTAGTCCAATATAGTGCGTCTAAAAAGGGAGGCTCCACCGTCGTTCGTAATGAGAAAAATGAATTAATTGCTACACGAACCGTTACAGGATGGCGAGTGTGTATGGACTATCTTAAGTTGAACAAAGTCACAAGGAATGATCATTTTCCATTACTCTATATCGACCAAATGTTAAATCGCATTGCAGGAAAGAAGTATTATTGTTTCCTAGACGGATATTCTAGCTACGACCAAATCACAATAGACCGTACGGACCAGGAGAAAAGTACATTCAACTGCCCCTATGGAACATTCGCCTTCAGAAGAATGTCATTTGGATTAAGTAATGCATCTGCCACCTTCCAAAGGTGTATGATGTCGATTTTCTCGTACATGCTCAAAGAAGTTATGAAAGTCTTTAGGGATGACTTTACAGTATTTAGACACAACTTACGTAATTTCTTAGCAAACCTTGAGAGAGTGCTTCGCCGATTTGAAGAAAGAAACTTAGTACTCAACTGGGAGAAGTGACATTTCATGGTAACTGAAGGAATTTTCCTTGGGCACAAATTCTCCAGGAAGGGAATGGAGGTTGATCAAGCAAAAGTGGAGGCAATAGAAAGATTAGAGCCACCACAAAGCGTGAAAAGCGTGCGTAGTTTCTTATGCCAAGGTGGGTTTTATAGACGACTCATTAAGGATTTCTCAAAAATAGTGAAACCCATGTGCAAACTCCTGGAAACAGAGAGAACCTTCAATTTCGACTCACGTTGTCTTCAAGCATTTGAGCAACTAAAAAAGGCTATGATTTTTGCACCAATAATGATAACGTCTGATTGGGGAAAACCATTCGAGCTCATGTGCGACGACAGTGACTATGCAATAGGAGCTATACTGGGACAAAAAGGAGAGAAGTTAATTCATCCTGTTTACTACGCGAGTAAAACTCTAACCATGAATGACCATGAATGACCATGTCCCATCGACTCTATAAGAGGTCATGTCCCATCGTCACTATAAGAGGTCATGTCCCATCATCCCTATAATAGGTCATGTTCCATCGTAGCTATAAGAGGTAATGTCCCATCGACACTATAAGAGGTCATGTCCCATCGAGGCAATAACAGCTCATGTCCCATCATTGCTATAAAAGACCATATTTAAAGGACAACTCTTTATTAACCGCTGCAAGGACAACCTCTTGACCAGCTGCTCACCATTTTCCTTTTAGTGATGTCACTCATGCATGTCTGTAGCGGTGGTCACTAACCCATATGAGAGATGTTTGAGGTTGAGAAGTTATCGTAAAGACACTTCTCATCTTATTGAGATGTTACAAATTGCCTTTTTGCATTGACCCTATAAGACGCCCATTTTTCCTTCAGTGATGTCACTTAAAGCTAAGAAGAAACTTCACATATATTAAATGGGATGAGCTACTTCAAATTTGAAGTTGAGAACAGACATCATAGATATTTGATGGGACAAGCCACTTCTCACTTGAAGCTGAGAATGTACGTCATGGATACTTGATGAGACTGGTCATTTCTCTCTTGCGGCTAAGAATGGATGTCACAGATACTTGGTGGGATAGGTTATTTCTCACTTGAAGCTGAGAAATGGCTTCACAAACTTGAAGAAAATGGTGACGACCTCGAACTTAGAGAGGGCGGCAACAACCTCTAATTTAAGGGGAGCATCGACAACACGCAACTTGGAGAGACGAGATACGTTCAAACTTAGGGAAAGTATCGACATCCTCGATCTTGGGAAGAGTGGTGACAACCTCGAATTTGGAAACATTGGAGAGAGAGTGAAGACGACCTCAATTCCTAAGAGAGCAACGATGATCTCAAATTTTAGGGGAATTCCTATGATCTCGAACTTAAAAAGAGTGAAGACAACCTCGAACATAAGGAGAGTGATGACAACCACAAATCTAGGGAGTGCGGCTATCCATCCATCTTGAATGTATTGTTTTCATGATGTGTAAAATATATTTTAGAGAAAGAGACTAAACTTAGAATTTTGTATTAAGTTGCCTACATACCCTTTAAATGGAAGGGATCAAGTCATAACGTAGTTCATATATATTTTTTTGAATATTTGGGCCCTTCACCTTTTTTACTCATGTGGGCGAGGAGTAGCTTGTAGTTTATACTCATACCCCGAGGAGTATATATCTTTAAGCAAAACACGATTTTGGGCCCATTTTCATCAACTAATTTTGGGTCCATTTTCATCAACTATCTTGTAATTTTCACACTCTTCACATAAGTTTTTCATTAATACTTTTATCGAATTCTTCGATGTTTGCATCTTTGATAATGTTGATGTGATGACATAAAAACTCAGCTCTCTCTTGTTCAACATCTTCATCTGGAGGGTTAGTGCTAACAACATCGTGACATTTAACTTTTTATCAATCTTCTGTCTCAATAGTAATAAAGGTTCTCTTCTTCATTCGAGATGGAACAATGCTACGAATATCTTCATCGGTTCTCATTTTACCCGAGGACTTGTCTCTGGAAGTTTCTCTTGAGCTTTCACAAGAGAGTTGGTCGAAAAATTACTCGATATGCGCCCCGTTCTTTGTCCTAGTCATACTCGACCCTCAAAAAATTTATGGTTGGGCTACGACTGTTATTAGACTTATGCTTTTCCTCTCTTTGCTGGCTTGCTTAATCCTTAAAAGGTGGATGATCCCGTCTCAACTGAAGTTGGGGAATTTTTTTCTCTCTTTGATGTGAAGATACTTTGTTTTTGGGAAGCTGAACGGTGAATAGTTGAAGACTCGATACGATCAAAGATGGAAGCCCTTTGTTTAATTAATTTTATATCATCAACTTCCTTGGAATTGATGCAATATGAACTTTCAAAATCTCCTTCCACTTTTGTTAAGGAAGAAAATCTCTCAGAAAGAAATCTGCCAACGTTATTGCTTGACACTTCAAAAGGAGATTTTTATTGTCTTCCACTACAGGATCATGTTTTGTACAACTTTTCTATTTTTTTTCTCTTTGAGAGTCTCTTTATCTTTTGCTCCCAACATAAATTTGATTCTTTTTTAACATAATTTTTCTTTCGCTTCTTGTGACGAACTTCTACCGTCCAACCCTCGTCTTCATCTTCAACTGTATCAAAAACACATACTTTTTTAAGACTCAATTCTTAAAAGACGCGGCCTGATGCTTCTTCTTGAAGCCAAATGTTGACGGACTCAATTGAACCAGATCGAATAAAAAATTGAGAATTGTTATGAGTAGACGTCTTGAATGACTGTACTTTAGGCTAGAGGACTACAAATGTAGGATTTGTTTGAGCTACTCCGTCGAGATCCAACCCTATTTTCTTTTCTTGGGCCAATCTTGAAATTTACTCTTTTAGAATGAAACACTTTTCTACTAGATGACCAACAAGATGATGATACTTGCATTAGCTAGGATCATTTGTCTTTCCTAACTTCTCTGGTCATTTGTATTCTGGAAGTTGGATAAGTTGTTTATCTATTAATTGTTCCAACATATCATCGACATCAGAATCTCGAAAAAGAAATACTTGTGATTGTCTTTCTTTTAGAGTTAGGCATCGTCTTTCACCACCTTTCGGTCGTGTCTCTCCCTTCCTGTTCTTTTCTTTTCAAAAAAACTTGAATGGAGATACATTCATGACAATTGGTTCTTTAGAATTTTTTTTAGGAATTTCTCGATGTTGACATCTCTTTCCTCTTTCTTGTTATATGAGGGGAGCACATCTTTACTCTCCCTACTGGAGATGCTCAATTCTATGTCGTGAGCATGAGTTGCCAACTCTTCAAAACTGCTCGGCTTTATTCCTCATAGGATGTAGAAAATACCCCTAATGCATACCTTTGATGCACATGTCTATGGCTGATATTTTGCTGAGGCCATCCTTGCAGTTGAGACTCATAGTTCTCCAATGATTGATGTAGTCGACAACAGATTCACCACTTTGCTGCTTTGCATTTGTTAGTTGATAATTCTCAAAGAGAGCATATTTTAGGCTGCTTAGTTTGCATTATTTTAATATTTAAGTAAAGAATATATGCGTTTCTAGTAGAAATACGGAGAAATAACTTAGCAAATCAGCATGCATTCATAATGTTGCATCAAAAGCATGAATCTGCACTTTAGCACAAATCGCAAAGTAATTGTGCTTAATTAGCGCTTTTTAGCATGATTTCACGTAGCATCAAGGGAAAGACAACAATGCGAACGATGTTTAGATCTCGCAAAGACGCAGGACCCAAAGAAGGAAACACGTAGGGACAAAGTTTCGTCTACAAGGAAAGAATCAAAGAATCAATTATGCAATCAGGGCGGCGGCAATCAAATAAATCCCAATGAAAATCATGGAATATGCATTGATGATGATTTGTACAGCTCACCTCTACTTGCGAATCACGAAATTCAACCATATAAATACCAAAGCAAGGAGCGAAATTCATTGAGCTGGTCGGTTGGCCATAAGTCGATCGAGGGACTAAAGCCAAAACTTGAGTCTACTGCAGAGAAGCTAATGGTGGAGTTGTGGGAACTGAGGACAAGGAGATTACACACCTTCAGCTGTGCCAATTCCATTTACTATTTTTATTAGGAGTAGTTGTAGTATTTAAACATTTCATAGTCGTAATAAAATCGTCTGGTTTAAACTTCTATATTGTATTTACTATGATTGCGTTATAGGAGTATATGATGGCTACTTATGAATAGATCATGTTATGAGTGTAGGTCATTGAATGTTACACTGCTGAATGTTTATATATATATATATATATATATATATATATATATATATATATGCGTCGATTAGCTACCTACGCATGTACCTTGCGAAGAATCGAAAGAGGAATCACATGTTGACTCAGTACGCTACTCTAAGTTGCATGAACAACTGTCAGCATTTAGGGAGTTAGGAAAAACCTCACTACTGCTTTCGTCGCCTTGTGCTAAGTTTGGTGTTCGCAACGAAAGCTGGTTCGCCCATAAATCATGAGTCAGGGAAGTGAAAATTGTTAGGGAAATAAGACATTTGTTGGCTAGTTCGCGCTCTTAACCTTTTATAGGAATACGTAGTCAGCATTTACTCATTGCATGCATTAGTATTTTATTCTGTATTAGTATTTTATTTATGCATTTCATTTATCTTATTAAACAAAACCACACAACCCAACAATTTATGTTTATTTAATTTTTCGCATGACTCTGACTTAAGTGGTATTCACTCTAGACATCAATCTGTGTTGGATCGATAATTTACATACTTATTAATTGCTGCAATTTCCAACCGCGTATACTTGCGCGTCAGTGATTCCAAGTGTGTTTCGGATAAGAATTAGTTACAGTTTAATACATTAGCAGTGAAATCGTCCGGTCATTAGTTCTACTATGCTTATTTTTCTTTTTGTGCTGGAGAATCGGTTAAGAAATTCTCTTTTTAACTCCTTCCAGCTATTTATTATTTTAGACTCTAAATTAGTGTACCAATCGAACGCATTTTCTTTTAAGGTTCGAAAAAACTGCCTAACGAGAAGGTCTTCTTGATTGCCAGCAGTTTCGCAGGTCTCTACAAAAGGAGAAACATGTTGCTTGGGGTTGCCTTTTCCATCAAACTAATGAAACTTAGGTGTTTGGTACATTGTAGGCATCCTCAAATTGTATATCTTATTTGTATTTGGCTTGGAATACATAAAAGAACTGTGAGAACCTTTAATTGAGCTTTTATAAAGTCATGGCGAATTCTTCAGAAAAAATTGTGTCTTCCACAATGGAATCTGATAAGTGAGATTTTGGGCATGATCATGTCATGCAATTGCTGGGCAGATAAAGAAGTAACTGAGGCTGAATGTAGTTGCGATTGTTCCTCGTGAAAAGTGTTCTTGCATTTGATTTTTGAGGTAGACAATCTCTAAGTCTCTTTCCTCAATTACTTTTTGCATCTGCTCGAGCCTTCTTTCAAACTCAGCCATCATATCATATGCTCGAGCCTTATTTCTTACATTATTTCTCTCTCATATACAAATATCCCAAAGGCATTATAGCTTATTCTCGAGGTTGGATGTGTCTCAAAGGCTTTGCAACTTGTTCTCGAGGTAGAACTTGTTTCGAGGGCTTTGCAGCTTGTTCTCAAGGTTGACTTTGTTGATGTTGGATCGGTCTTTGACTTGTTGATCTTTGATGGGTCATTGACTTGTTGATCTTCTATGATGATCGGTCTCTTTCTCATTGATCTTTGATCGGTCTCTTTCTCGTTGATCTTTGATCTATCGTTGACTTGGTGATCTTCTATGATGATCGGTCTCTGACTTGTTGATCTTTGATGGGTCATCTACTTTTTTATCTTCTATGATGATCGGTCTCTGACTCGTTGATCTTTGACTAGTAGTTAACTTGTTGATTGTTTGAATAACACATTTAAAGAATATGATGTGTGTTCTTCATGTTTTCTTGTTGATTTATGAAATTTCTTGACATTCAAAGTGATTTTGGACTTCAAAAGCGTGTTTGATCCTTGGAGATTTTGAGAGTCTTCAGTTTGGTGGAATTCTCTCTAGCACTTCAGATTTTAGGCCCCCCTTCAAATGAAAGAGAGCTCTTCTATTTAGGAAAATTGTACTATAACAACCCAAGTTTTCTTTTCAGTTCTCCAGGTATGTTTGGTTTATTATTTCTTTGTTGTTTCGGCTGTTAGGGTTGTTTGAGCTCCAGGGGTAGTTTGGTAATTATCCAGGGTTTCGGATTGCTTCTTGACTTGTGCGAGTTAGTATTTTTATTTTGGTTTTAGGTTTCAAGCTCGAGAGTTTCTGATGTGGGGTTTGGAGGTCGTCCGGACTTAAACAGAAAATAAGAAATTAAAAGTGTTGTAGCCAGGATTTGAACCATGTTGGTTTGCATTTGAGAGGCTTGGAGTTTATGTGTGAAAAATAGAAGAAAAAGGTGTTGTAGCCAGGACTCGAACCCTGTTGGTTTGCATTTTACAGGCTTGGAGATTATTTGTGAAAAATAGAAGAAAAAGGTGTTGTTGTTAGGACTCGAAGGTGGGTGGCCAGGAGTTTCAATCGACAAATGGGAAGAGGTTTTCATTTTTCTTTTTTTGCTTTTGTCGAGACCTAGCCGACTTTTCCATTTCTCTTCTCATTCTTCCTCATTCTCCCTTGGCCGAACTTCCATGCTCTCAAAACTACATCATCTCTTCCAAGCTTCTTCTCCTTTCCCTCTTGCAAGCTTGGATCTGAGAAGCCTTCCACTCTTTGTTGTTAGATCTAACCAAGCTCAAGCTCCTTCTCCAAGCTTAGATCCGAGACCACCTCTCCTCCATTTTTTAGTCGCAACACAAGCTTCACCCGAGCTTTTCCCTTGGATTCGAGATCTCCTTGCCGAGCTCATTCCCTAGTGCACTTCCTCTTGTTGGTTTGGATCTGAGAGCACATCCTCATCTATCCATCATTGCTGAGAGCTTCAAGGTAAGAATTTGTTGTGTTTTGTTGCTTGAACTTGTAGATCTAGCCGAGAATCTCTTGGTTGGTTGGGTAGTGTTTTAACTACAACTCTTCCTTTGTTGTGCAAGCCTAGCCTAGTCGAAAATCCTTGGTGCTTGTTGAAGGTGCTATCTAAGACCACCATCGAGCTTCCTCTAGTACCGAGACATCAAGGTGAGTTAGTGTGTGTTGGTTGTGTTGTGCTACCCGAGATCCCCATGGTGGACGAGAGCTAAATGGAAGTGTATTTGGTTGTGTGTTGAATTGTAACCGAGACTAACTTGTGTTTGTGTTGTTGTGATACCTTAGTCGAGATTGGAAGGAGTAAGCTTTGAAGTTGCCTTTGTGTGGTTTGGCTTACCTTGGTCGAGACCCCTTTAAGAGTTGGAGTTTGCTCGGGTTTCGGTAAAGCCCTAATTCCTGCCTTGTTTTGGTTGCACATAGTTGTTTCAGCATTGGTTGTTAACTTTGTGGGCTTGTTATTAGGGTGGCTTGTGTGGTGATTTGCAGCTCAAGGAGCATTCTCTTTTGTTAGGTTCTGCTTGTTTGACAGGTAAGGGTTCCTAGCGGAGGTTGTGTGGACCCTACGCTGGATAATGATATCTCCTAGTTGATTGACTATATATGTTGGTTTGCTAATGAATAGGCTTTCTGCAGGTTATCTGAATTATTATGTTAGTGGATAGGTTTCTGTAGGTTATCTGAAATATTCTGTTAGTGGATAGGCTTCTTGCAGGTTTCTTGGATGGTGCTCTGTTTATAGTTTGTTTAATTCTCGTTCGTCTGTTGATCTGATCTTGCATGTTGTATGCCCTTTTTTCTTGAATATTGTGTTTATGATTGTGCAGTTTGCTAGGGCTTTGCAATTAGCTTATTGTACTATGTTGTTGAACTCTCTTG
Source organism: Sicyos edulis (assembly GCA_036507275.1). Lineage (NCBI taxonomy): Eukaryota > Viridiplantae > Streptophyta > Magnoliopsida > Cucurbitales > Cucurbitaceae > Sicyos > Sicyos edulis. The sequence continues at coordinate 16,762,205 of CM071849.1, read as the reverse complement.
TTTATTAACTATTTCGTATGTCTGCAAATACTCTATTGATTATAAGCTAGTTGGATGTTGGACCCTATTTAGCTCTAGGCTGCTCAGAGTGTTAGAGTTTATTAGGGAGCCACGAGTGACAGTCGAGTTGTGTGCTGGCTCGTTTTGCCCGAGTGACAGTCGAGTTGAGTGCTGGCTCGTGGTGCCCCGAGTGACAGTCGAGTTGAGTGCTGGCTCGGTTTGCTCAAGACAAGACCAATGTGTTGTTGTCCCCTATTAGCACAGTGTGCTGCTAACAGGTATAAGCAGGACTTACCTAAGTGATAGTCGAGTTGCGTGCTGGCTCGGTATAGTCCAGGACTAGCCCAGTGCGTTGCTGTTCTAAGTTAGCCCAGTGTGTGCTAACCATGTTTGTTGTACTGATATAGCTATTGAGATTACTTACCTGTTTCTCCTACTTGTTAGCCCAATGTGTGCTAACCTTGTCTAGCCTTGAACTTAGACCCGTGTTGATGTTCATCCTGTTGTTGTACTTATTGAGACTGCCATGTTATTGTATGATGCTTGTATGCTAGGATGCTAGATGACTTATCCTTCGTATTGTACCCCGGTTAGGGAATCCTTACTGAGTGCAATTGTACTCACCCTTTCTGTGGGTTTTCCACTAGATAACTGTAAAGACCCGACCCGAAAGGGGTTCTAAACTAGGCTTTTACCTCAATGCATGCTTTTAAAACTTAAAGACAATATGCAAGATTGTATGCTAGATTCTGAATGAAAACTAAAAACATGTAAACATCCATTTCAAAAGTCAAATATAATTTTCCTGAAACCTGTCCCTGTTTCCAAGCACCTGTTCCAAGCCAAATACAGTTCCAAAACATACTATGATCAGAGATTTATTCAAATCATTCAAAAACTCCAAACGGTTTACAATAGTGTCAAAATCCAGAAAACAATCAGAAAACATCCTAAGGGCTCCGTTCCCAACTACATGCATTCAGAGGACAACAAAAACATAAAGCATAAACATAAGACTCAGAGTTTAAAACAGCTAGTTTCCATGATCAACAGCTCTTTCTTCAGCCATCTTGTCTCGCGCCATGGTTACCTGTGGAAAACCACAAAATAAGGGTGAGTAACGAATTACTCAGTAAGAATCCCCAACCGGGGTACAATACGATATAACTAGTCATCTAGTAGAATGTATGCAAGCTATGAATATAAATACAGAAGAGAGCACTTCACTTTAATCCATACATAAACGTCGGATGCCATCTTACGGTCTTACTCTAGAAAACTACAACGCGATACGATACTATACGAGAAACTAGTCTCGGCCTCAGCCTTCCTACTGTCAGATACGAAAGGTGCACTGAACTCAAGATCCCGAGGAGCTCTCCAGTCGGCGCTGTAATGAGCGTGTGCGCGCACCGCATGCTGCTACAAACCAGGGAGGTGCTGGGTCTAGGGCATGCTGCTCTGGTCTAGTACGCATGCCTAACAAATCTCTGGATCAGTGTCACTGAACATAGTGGTGTGAGACTAGGACACTATGACTATGTCAGCCTGTACCACCGCACCTGAGGCTAAGAAATCGGTCGTGGTAGGCTTACACTAGGAACCGGTCCTTGCCCTATCAGGTGGCAAGCAAGGGCTACTGCCAACACGCTGAGGTCGTGTCGACTGCCGGGGACAAGGCATTGCCTCGTCATTCCGCCGACCGTTGGGGCATTTAACAGTCTGCCACCCTCACCCAAGATTGCGCTGGGCTGCCGTTAGGGTTAGCTAAACCCTAACGACGGATCAGGGACAGAGTACTGCCTCGTACGTCCCTTCCAAGGATGCAAGTTACGTTATGCATCCTCGCCCGGATGATGCTACCTATCAGAATTCTAATCTATAAACAAACATCAGCTAACAATTCAATACGTGCTCAGCAGAAACAATGAACCTAGCATGATACTACGAAGCAAGAACATATAACGAGCATGCCAGAATAGGACAACTGTAACGACCCAGGTTTTCATCCCGGTCTTCCAGGTATGCCCTAAGGGTATTTTAGTAATTTGGTCGGGCCGTCAGGACCGTTTATGTCTTTTTCCAGTTGCTAAAATTATTGGATGGATTTATGTAAGTTTTGAGGCTTTGTGGATGTGTTTGGGCATGGGGAGATGCAAAAGGAAAATTGTGTGTTAAAAGTGTGTTTGGTGGGTTTCGAACCCAGGTGGTCTGAGAAGTCAGGTGGGTGGTGTGGCCAGTTGAGCTATTGAGAGCTCTTGTTGCTCTTTCCGTGTCATTTTATAGTTAGCCTTGGATTTTGGGGTTTTGGTGCATTTGGTTAAATGGAAAAGAAAAGCTAGGTTTTGTTCTTCTTCTCCAACACATCCTCCTAGCCGTCCAAGTTTGTTTCCCCATCTTTCTCTAGCCGAATTTCATCCCCTTGCTTTGCTCAGTAGTTCGATCATCATTCCGGTAGGTATTCATCTTCTTCATCTTCTCGATAGGTTGTTTTGCTTGGCGAAGGTAAGAGGAGGTGCCCATGTGTGTGTGTGTTGTTGCGGTGTCCGCCCAGTAGCCGGATCGCCCACCACCACCGCGCAGACACTCGAGCAAAGACGCCCGAATCACACCAGCCAGCCGGTCGCGCGCCAGCCAAGAAGCCCCCGAGATCTGCCCGGCAAAGACGCTGAACGCGTCGGTCGGCCTATCGCCGCCGCACACCAAAGAAATGCCAGATCTCGCGCAGCCCGCTGCCGCGCGCACTTCGCGCATAGCAGCAGCGATCGCCCGTGTCCGCGCGCCTTGGCTCCCAACCGCTTCGCCAGCTTGCGCGCCGCTTGCCAGCCGCCGCTACCCGCCGGCCACGTCGTCCGCTCGCCGCGCCGTGCCGCGCGCCCTGCCAGCGCCCTTCGCCAGACGCTTCGCCGCGCGCGTGTCCCCGCCGTCTAACAACTGTGCCGTGCCGTGCGTGGCCGCGGCAGCGCCCAGCCACCCAGTGTCCGCGCGCATAGCCGCGCGCTTCAAGCCCCCCCAGCGCCCCCAGCCAACACCAACTGCCAAAGAAGACTTTCGGCCCGTGTCGTCGTGTGCGTGTGAGTGCCCCGAGCCGAGCCTGCTTGTTTTATTATATTTTAGGGCTATGATGGTGATTTCTGTTGTGTTTGTTAGGTTCTCGTTAGCTAGCTCGGGATCGATCGCGTGAAGGATTTTGTGTGTAGTTGCCTCCCGCCAAGGTAAGGATTTCTTCCGGAGTTGTGTGGACCTGCGCGATGTTCTATGTGATTGTTGTTTGTATGTTTGTTTGTGATTATCGGCATGTATAGTTTAGGTGCTCGCTCGAATTCTCGACTATCATGACTTCGTATGTTGTTCTCTCATGTTAGTCCATGCTAGGTTGTTCCGCTTCGGCATGCTCATATCTGTTCTTGCTTCGTAGTACCATGCTAGGTTCCTTGTATCTCATGGAGCACGTATTGGACTACATTGATTGAATTGTTATTATTGCTATGGTTTAGAGTTCGTAGGTAGCATCATCCGGCCGGATGCATAACGTAACTTGCATCCCCGACAGGGCGTGCGAGATGGTACTCGTCCACGATCCCGTTAGGGGTTTAGCTAACCCTAACGGTGGCCCCGCAATCTTGGGTGAGGTGGCGGTCGTTAAATGCCCCAACGATCGGGATGATGACTTGGCATTGCCTCATCCCGGCGGTTGACACGTCCTCGGCGTGTTCGGCCGTAGCCCTTGATTGCCACCGATAGGGCAAGGGCGGCTTCGGTGTAAGCCTACCACGACCGATTCCTTAGCCTCAAAAAGGTGGTTCAGGTGACATAGTTCACGTGTCCGTGTCTCACACCCCTATGTCGGTGACACCGATCCGAGTTTTAGTTAGGCGTGGTGGCCGGACATGGGCGGCTTGCCACTAGACCCGCACACCCCATAGTCTGCAGTAGCACGCAGCGCGCGCTTACGCTCATTACGCCGGCCGACCGGAGAGCTCCTCGGGATCTTGAGCTAGTGCACCTTTCGTGACGACGAGACAAAGCCGAGGCCGGGACTCGTTTCGTATAGGGCGTATTGTGTGGTGGATTTATTTCCTGACTAAGACCACGAGTTGGCATCCGAGGTCCAAGTGTGGACTTAAGCTATGTGCTCTATTCTCGTGTTTATATTCATAGCTTGCATACACTCACCTAGATGACCATGTGCATCGTATTGTACCCCGGTTGGGGATTCTTCTTGAGTAATTCGTTACTCACCCTTATTTTGTGGTTTTCCACGGTAACCAAGGTGCGAGACAGGATGGTGAAGGAGGAGTCGTGATCATGGAATCCTGCTTGTCATCTCCGACCATTTTATTATATCATGACTCTTGACTTTTGTTATTTCCCTGAATGCATGTAGACGGGCACGGAGCCCTAGGATGTTTTCTTACGTTTTATGGATTCCAAAGATATTTGTACTTGTGGAATGTTTAAATGGTTTAAATAAATCTCTCGATCGAGTATGCTTTTAGAAATGTATGTTTTGATTGTTGAATGTTTCTGCTTTTTACTTGGGATCCAAACTTATTTTTCATAATGTCTTTTATTTTGAATACATGCATTGGGGTAAAGGCCCATTTAGAGCCCCTTTTGGGTCGGGTCTTTACTGATTGGTATCGAGCTCGAGTCATAGATTCTGTAGACTCGACCTTTTTTGTTGTAGGTCGTTTTTCCATGATCATCAAGCCTCAAACACTCATCAGTACACCTAGGTTTACTATTTGTTGTTGAAAAAGGGTTAAGAATTTACGATACCTGTCATCTTGTGTATGCCTTGTGTAGTGTTGTGGAGCGGAGACGAGCGGTTCTTGACTCGTTGTTGGTTTGGGCTTAGTGAGCCATCATGCCAACTTTCCGCAGATCGCAGCGGTTTGTTTAGCGACTTGTTGAGGTATCCGATAGATTCGGATGCCCCAGGACATCGTCCCCCAGGAGGCGAGCTTAGTCTCCCATTGGCCATTTGTGGCCCAATTGCTGCTTTTCCCTAGTGAGAGGGTGGAGGTGCTTTGTGCAGATCGCTAGTATGTTGATCGCACCCAGAGAAGCAGGACGCTTGGCATGTCCGACCGAGGAGTTGGACCGATCGTGTTGATGTTGAGGCCGCGTCCAGGGTTGTTAGGCCCGCATGCCGTTTGGCCCCGGCGATTGAGTTGCCTAGAGGAGGGGGTAGAGGCTAGCGGCGCCTCAGTGAGACTCCTTGAGCGAGTGTGCTCCACCCATGAGAGATTTGATGGCGTGTCTTTAGCTATCGAGAGCGGAGACCCAGCGCAGATTTGTAGCGCGTAGTGAGGAGTCCCGAGCACAGATAGCCCAAATTGACAGAGTTTGTTTCAAAGATTTTTCCCCAAAGAGCTCTTGTAGCCGGAGGTTCCCTGGGAGGGCATGATCAGCAGAGTTTATTCAGATGAGTTTGTTGGCGTTGATGGAGACGCCCGTGTTGGCAAATGGATGCCTCAGAGAGCTCGATGTTTTAGTAAGTCCCTCTTTGCTAGTAGTAAAGTAGTTGGCCAGTTTGAGTTTAGCATCCGTGTGTGGGATGCCCCATTGCTCGAGGCCGAGGTGTGCCGTTCTGTCTTTGTTTGGTTCATCGGATGGTGGTGGAAGTCCCTTGTGAGAGGTGGACTAGCGAGTCTCCACCACGCCCGATTGTTTGGCAAGTTGCCGTGTTAGTGGTGGAGGCGGATGAAGGGTCATCTTTGCCCCTGCGAGCCTCTTTGTTGTTTAACACCCCAGCCTTCCTCGAGATGTGGATTTGGTAGTAGTAGCACTTGAGGTGCATTGGTTGGTGTGCCACTTTGGCACTAAGTCTGGTTCGAGCTTGAGTTTGGCTTGGGCATAGCGGATGGTTCTATGCCGTTCGGAGTTCAGCGTACTCCTTTAGCCTTGGATCTGTTTATGGCGGTTGCACCGCTTAGGTCGTGCGGAGGGCTAGTTCGGTGGTAGTCAATGGACTACAAGCGAAAGGATGCTCGAGGAGCCGGAGCCTCTTCCCGTGTTTACGGAGGTTGAGTAAGTCGTGAGTTACCGGTTGGTAAATGTTGGTGCGCGTGAGTCTCGCGCTAGTGTTAAGGCCAAGAGATTTTCTTTGTGGTTGGTAGTGCGGTCAACTACCTTCGAGTGCCTAAATCCCGAGGAGAGTTGAGCATTGTAGATGCGAATTTGGTCCAGTGAGGGACCATGAGTTGGATGCTTATCGATGAGCCGGATGCTTATGAGGCGAGTTGGATGCTTTTGAGGCGAGATGAGCTGATGCCTTGCGAGAGGTTTTGGATGCCTTAGGGGTAAGCACCCTTGGAGAGGCTTGGTACAAAGTAAGTTTGGTTTGGCATGATTATGCTTTGGTAGAGCAAGGTTGCCTCAGCTTCGAGTATCGTGTGGAGCTGGAACTTTTGGTGTTCCTTGGATTGTTTGTATCATTGCCGGGAGTTATCGTTGCTTTGTGGAAAAGCGCTTGTTAGTCTTGGATCTCTAAAGGAAGGTTGGGAGTTGTGCACACAAGTGTGTTTTGTGTGGTTCGTTCCGTGGCGAGAGTTTCAGATCCATGTAGGGTTTGCTTTGGAAATCTCGTGCTCGGTTCCTTGAGAAGTTGGACTCTGTGGTTGTTGTAAGGCTTTGGTTGAGGTGGTAAGGATACCGTGCTCGTGGTATCAAGTTGTTGCTTAGGCAAGATTTGTTAAGTTGGGCCTAAGCTTGGTTGGCGGATCTTCTTGTTGATCGTTGGTTGGAGTTCAGTTGGAAACTGAACAAGAGCGGTGGTAGCTAAGCCGCGTGGTTTCTGATCGTCATGGCTAAGAGAGTTGTTCGGCTCCTTCCTTGGGTAGAAGTTATGTGTGTGGCCGATGTTTTGAGTAGGAGGATGACGCGTGCAGTAGCGTTCGGGTCCTCTAGGTTCCCAAGGAGTTGGAGTTGGCCAAAGATGGTTGGGATCTTGGAAATTGGAGTTGTTTGTTCGAGCGCTTGTCCATTAGATCGTATCTTAAGCGGCAGGTGTGTCGAGGGTTGCCGAAGAACCCTAGGTTGTGGAGAGCCTCTCCAGAGCTCGGTCGAGCCCAGCTAGTGAGTTTGATTGGCTAGCTGGAGGCGTGTAGTTTGTAGCCTCGGTGGAGTTGCTAGCAGTCTTCGTAGACTAGCAAGCTAGTGTTTGTTTGGAGTAAAGTCCGGAGTGGTTTCGGTGTGGTGGCAAGTTGGTGCTTGGTGTTGACCAAGGTGTGGATTGGAGTTGCTAGAGTTTAGTTTTGCTCGTGGGGGCGAGTGGTTTGTGCCATGTTGGTTGTTTTTCCTGTTTCCAGGATGTTGAGTTGCCCCGTTTGGCATTTGGAGGTTCAGTCTGAGATGGACCCTTGTTGTGCCCCGTGAGATTAGATGTTGTTGCTATGGTGGAGCAAGACAGTGAGCGTATGTGGAGTTCTCTGTCCGTTGGTTGTCTGCTTGTATGAGCCGTTTCCTTCGGAGAGTTGTCAGGTTACTCCCTTGGTCTTGGAGTTAATGGTGGAAGCGCTAGCTTGAAGGAAAAGTCTGTTGGCTGCTTGGAAGTATTCGTTTGTCCAGTTAAGCGGATTCTTGGATGGTGTTCTAGAGGCGGTAGTAAAGGTTGTTCTGCCTCTTGTGAGTGTTTGGCCAAGATTTGGTTCGTTTGTTGTTTCGAGAGCTAGTTCGGTTCTAGCTGGAGGGCGTTGCCCTGAGGTCTTGTTCCTAGTCATTAAGTTTTGGGAGTTGACCCCTCCCTCGGCAGTTGAGCAAGTGCTGTTTGTTTCGGTTTGGTGGTCCGATTGGTTGAGTTTTCTCTTGGGTGTTGTTCCAAGAGAGTTGGTTGTTGTTGCCTTGGGTTTGAGCAAGTCAGCGAGCGTGTGTGGAGTTCGCTGCCCTTCCGGAGTTTGCTTGCTGGGAAGTCGTTTCCGCTTTGGCGAGTCAGCTTAGCTCCTGAGTTGTGTAGTCGATCAGAGTAGCGCAGCGGTCAGCCCAGCGAGAGGGTCCCTGCTTTGTGTTGTTAGCAAGCAAGAGTTGTTTGTTCCCGCAAGGGCGGAGGCCAGCCAGTAAGAGTTGAGTGGTTCTGGCAAGTTGTTGGTTCTTTGGGGATTGAAGATTTCCTTTCCCTCTAGCCTCTGTGGTGGTTGAGTTGCTCCTTGGATGCCAGCCTCGAGTGATAGCTTGCGAGGTAGTCTTGCGGATTCGTGTGGCTCGTGATCCGTAAGCTTTGAGGTTGTCGTTATCCGTTTTCCTTGTGAGGTTTTGGGAGTGGAGCTTAGTTTGGAAGATGAGTTAGGCTTAGGCTTAAGGGGAAGTCCTTTGAGTAGCCAGCTGGATTTTAAGAGTTGAGTAGTAGCTTGGAGGCGAGCGTTGCTCGTTATAAGTTTGGGTTGAGTTCTGCTGAGCAAGCCCTTCTCGGGCTTTGATCCTAGTTGTTGTGAGTTCCCAGTTGGCGTTAGTAGAGCCGCGTTTGAGTGAGTTGGCACAGAGGTGCCGTGGCATTGGTTGGTAAGTCGTTGAGCTTGCTTTTCCTCAAGGTGTTGTGTCGCAGATAGTCTGCGTGATGGTTTAGTCCTTGCTTCCCGAGTTTTCCTTGAGAGGAATGTTGGAAGTTCCTTGCACAGCGATTTTCTCCTTAAGATGGTTGCTTAAGTGTTGTGGACGTGTTCTAGTTGGAGAAGTTTGTCTTTTTGGATCAGTCGCCAGTTGGTGGTTCGTTTGTATCTCGTTAAGGATGTAGTCAAGGTTTGAGGGTTGTTGGTCTCTTGTGAAGTAAGAGTAGGCCGTTTAGTTTTGGAATCTGGAAGGTTCAGTTGTTTGCCGCTTGATTTGTTGTAGGGTTGAGTTTGTTTGTTGACAATTGTGCGTGGTTTTTATGTATCGATGTTGGGGCGAAGATGTGCCGACCCATTGCTCATTGTGGACTTTGAGCCCTTGCGGTGATTGAGGGTTTAGGGCTTCGAGGAGAAGCCTATGAGTATTCTGGTCTTGAGTCGAAGACGTTGCGTAGAAGTGAGATCCGTTGGTAAAAGTTTAGTGAAGGAGTCTGAGTTCGGAGGAGGTCGCTCGTGAGCGGGAAGGGCGGGATGAGATTGCGGATCTCTGTGTTGTTTCAGTCTTAAGGACTTTCGAGGACGAAAAGTCATAAAAAGGAGGGAATATTGTAACGACCCAGTTTTCATCCCGGTCTTCCGGTATGCCCTAGGGGTATTTTAGTAATTTGGTCGGGCCGTCGGGACCGCTTATATCTTTTTCAGTTGCTAAAATTATTGGATGGATTTATGTAAGTTTTGAGGCTTTGTGGATGTGTTTGGGCATGGGGAGATGCAAAAGGAAAATTGTGTGTTAAAAGTGTGTTTGGTGGGTTTCGAACCCAGGTGGTCTGAGAAGTCAGGTGGGTGGTGTGGCGGTTGAGCTATTGAGAGCTCTTGTTGCTCTTTCCGTGTCATTTTATAGTTAGCCTTGGATTTTGGGGTTTTGGTGCATTTGGTTAAATGGAAAAGAAAAGCTAGGTTTTGTTCTTCTTCTCCAACACATCCTCCTAGCCGTCCAAGTTTGTTTCCCCATCTTTCTCTAGCCGAATTTCATCCCCTTGCTGCTCCGTAGTTCGATCATCATCAGGTAGGTATTCATCTTCTTCATCTTCTCGATAGGTTGTTTTGCTGGCCGAAGGTAAGAGGAGGTGCCCATGTGTGTGTGTGTGTTGCAGCGAGTCCGCCCAGCGCGGATCGCCCACCACCGGCCAGGACCGCTGGCAAAGACGCCCAGATCACACCACCAGCGAGCCGCGCGCGCCAAAGAGCAGATCGAGATCTGCCCGAGCAAACGCGCAGAACGCGTCGGTCGGCCACTGTCGCCGTCGCACACCAAAGAAGCCGCCCGATTCGCGCGCGAGCCGCGCCGTCGCACGATTCGCGCAGCAGCCAGATCGCCCGTGTCCGCGCGCCTTGCTCCCAACCGCTCGCCAGCGCCGCGCGCCGCCGCCCAAGCTGCTCGCCGCGCGCCAATGCGCGTCCGCGTCGCGCATCGCGCGCCGCGCCAGCGCCGCGCGCCGCCGCGCGCCACGCTTTCGCCGCGCGTATCGTCCTGCCGTCTGCCGTGCGTGCGTGCGTGCCAGCTCGCGGCCAGCGCCAGCCACTGCCGTGTCCACAAGTGCGCAGCCACGCCTCAGCGCCAGCAGCCCAGCCGCCAGCCCGGCCACCAAGACCAGCCACCACGCGGCAGAAGACTCGCCCGTGTCGTCGTGCCGCGTGTGAGTGCCCTTTGAGCCGAGCCTCGCTTGTTTTATTATATTTTAGGGCTATGATGGTGATTTCTATTGTGTTTGTTAGGTTCTCGTTAGCTAGCTCGGGATCGATCGCAGCGTAGGATTTTGTGTGTAGTTGCCTCCCGGCCAAGGTAAGGATTTCTTACCGGAGTTGTGTGGACCCTGCGATGTTCTATGTGATTGTTGTTTGTATGTTTGTTTGTGATTATCAGCATGTATAGTTTAGGTGCTCTGTTCTGAATTCCTGACTATCATGACTTCGTATGTTGTTCTCTCATGTTAGTCCATGCTAGGTTGTTCCGTTCTGGCATGCTCATATCTGTTCTTGCTTCGTAGTACCATGCTAGGTTCCTTGTATCTGTTGAGCACGTATTGGACTACATTGATTGAATTGTTATTATTGCTATGGTTTAGAGTTCAGGTAGGTAGCATCATCCGGGCCGGATGCATAACGTAACTTGCATCCCCGCGAGGACGTGCGAGATGGTACTCGTCCCGATCCCGTTAGGGTTTAGCTAACCCTAACGGTTGGCCCTGCAATCTTGGGTGAGGGTGGCAGACTGTTAAATGCCCCAACGGTCGGGATGATGACTTGGCATTGCCTCATCCCCGGCAGTCGACACGTCCTCAGCGTGTTCGGCCGTAGCCCTTGATTGCCACCTGATAGGGCAAGGACGGCTTCCTGGTGTAAGCCTACCACGACCGATTCCTTAGCCTCAGGTGCGGTGGTTCAGGCTGACATAGTTCACGTGTCGTGTCTCACACCCCTATGTCGCTGACACCGATCCGAGTTTTAGTTAGGCGTGGTGATCGGACATGGGCAGCTTGCCACTAGACCCGGCACCCCCCATAGTCTGCAGTAGCACGCAGTGCGCGCTTACGCTCATTACAGCGCCGACCGGAGAGCTCCTCGGGATCTTGAGCTAGTGCACCTTTCGTATCGACAGTAGACAGGCTGAGGCCGGGACTCGTTTCTCGTATAGGGCGTATTGTGTGGTGGATTTATTTCCGGACTAAGACCCTGAGTTGGCATCCGAGGTCCAAGTGTGGACTTAAGCTATGTGCTCTATTCTGTGTTTATATTCATAGCTTGCATACACTCACCTAGATGACCATGTGCATCGTATTGTACCCCGGTTGGGGATTCTTACTGAGTAATTCGTTACTCACCCTTATTTTGTGGTTTTCCACAGGTAACCAAGGTGCGAGACAGGATGGTCAAGGAGGAGTGTGATCATGGAATCCTGCTTGTCATCTCGACCATTTTATTATATCATGACTCTTGACTTTTGTTATTTCCCCGAATGCATGTAGACGGGCACGGAGCCCTAGGATGTTTTCTTACGTTTTATGGATTCCAGCATATTTGTACTTGTGGAATGTTTAAATGGTTTAAATAAATCTCTGATCAGAGTATGCTTTTAGAAATGTATGTTTTGATTGTTGAATGTTTCTGTTTTTACTTGGGATCCGAAACTTATTTTTCATAATGTCTTTTATTTTGAATACATGCATTGGGGTAAAGGCCCATTTAGAGCCCCTTTTGGGTCGGGTCTTTACAGTATAAATCATACCAGGGTTCAAGATTTCTCTTCAAGCACTTCATGCTACTAACTTAGGGAAAAAAAATACAAAAAAAAAATACAAGTACATCCCTTGTCTTCTCAGATATCACACTAACACACGAATGCCCCCTTTAAGTTCAATCCACACTAACACACTCGATACACGCTCTAAGTTCTTTCTACACTACACACTCGATTCACCCTTTAAGTTCTATCCACACTACACACTCGATGCACTCTTTAAGTTCTATCCACGCTACATATTCGATACACCCTCTAAATTCTATCGTCACTACACACTCGAGGCACTCTTTAAATTTTATCCAGGCTACATGCTCGATGAACCCTTTAAGTACACACTTCACACTAATCCTCTAAGCTTTTTATTCCCCACAAAAGACATTCTACCAATATACATCGGCCAATTCAAACTATGACCTCCTCCACCCTGAATTTCACATTTTATTATAACCTTCCACTGCCAAAACACATCATCATCAAGCGACCTAACAAAAACATCTCATAACAACACAAACACTTGATCTAAAATCATCTCACAAATCCTTCATTCCAACACCAGAACATCTACAAAATACATCATCGGCACCACCTAGTGTAACAACCCAAGTTTTCCTTCCGGTTCTCCAGGTACGTTCGGTTGATTTCCAGTTAGTTGGTTGGGCTGTTAGAGCTGTTTGATCCTCTAGGGGCATTTTGGTCATTTGGCCTCCTGGGGGTATTTTGGTAATTTTCCAGTCTCTTGTTGTGTTAATAAATTATTTTGGTTCATGTTTCAGGTCCGGGAGTTATTTGAAGAGGTTTGGAGGTTGTTCGGGATTAAACAGAAATTCATTTTAAAAAGTATTAAAGTTGGGACTCGAATGGGTGATAACTCTCAAGAATTGAGAGTTAAAGTAGCTTAAGAGAATATATTTTTATAAGAATTTGCTAATAGTTAATGAATTTAATATTGAATTAAGCCCCATCATGCTTAACTTTCGCTTAAACGAAACATCCTTTAGTTTTCTGATTAGGATGCATTTTTTGGGTTCGCTGCAGCGAAATGTGCTGGAATGTGTGCGAAGTTTTATGTTGTAAAAAGAATTGATACTTTCTAGTTTTCCTGCAGCATTCATGATGGAGTGAAGCGAAATTCCATCAAGAAGGTGTTTGCCAAAGCGAACATTAGCCCAGCCAAGCACGCCTTGAAGAGATTCAACACAGCAGCGGAGCTTAAAGAAGTTACCAATTGCTTCGCCACAGCGAAGCTACCAACGAAAGATGATGTTGTAAACTTAGCGAAGCCAAGATGCTCTGACAATTGGAAATGTGGATCGTGGAGCAGAAATGTCAGATAAAGCAGTCCTTCGTCTGAAAAGCGATCGCAGAGCAGTCCAACATTATCAGGATCGTGTAGCAGGCTTTGTCGCTTGGAGCTGGAGTATAAATAGGCTATTCACCTTCAGAGAAAATCATCACCCAATTTTAGGGTCGATCACCATTCCGACGAGCATTTCCGACCACCATTTCCTTAGTTTTTTGTTGTAGCTTAGCAGTAGTGTAGTTTTATTGCTTTCTTCTACTTCTATTCTAGTGTAGTTTCGACGAACATTGTTCTTGTTGTTTTTAATGAAGATTTTCTATTGCTTTTACTTCGCTTTGTTTTTATATATCGACATGAGCAGCTAAATCTATCATTGGAAGGAAATAGGCAAATAGGAGTATTTCGCCTAAGCGAAGCTTTAGCGAGATGATAACTAATTATGCATGCTGTGTTAATTCGAAATGCACTCCGTTTGATCCACTGTGTGTATGTCTTTATTTTGCTTCGAGAGAATAGAAATAGAGTGATCTTGCATGTATAACATTAGGTTTGCAAAGTTTACTTAGAGATGAGTTTACTTGCATCTAAATTGAATGCTTAGAGATAAGGTTCGCCTAATGCTGTGTCGGTTCGCCTTAGCAGTGTTTGTGTTCGAGAGAACCAAGCCAAGAGCTCGAGAGGGAGCCAAACTCTAAGACTCGAAAGAGCGAAAGAGAAAGCTAACGGTTGTTGCTTCTTTGCTGTAAATGGTTTCGTTGAAGCGAAACTCTCTGAAATGTCCTATTCCCTTCCGATGTATTTTATCAGTTCGATTTATCTTTAATTTAATTAGTTTAGATTTACTTCGCTAAAACAAACTCTCCCACCACTCTGACTCTCGATTTCTCTTGAACATGACACTGATAACTATTCCCTGTGGAGATGACTTTTACTTACTTTAAAACTTGCTACAACAAATACTGTGTATACTTGCACAACCTTTGGGGATCATACACACACATTTCGCTTAATTAGAAGTATAGACTTCGCTGCTGCGAAGTTCTGAACAAGCCACGTCATCATTCTTCTAATTTATCATTTTAATTAATTTAAATGTGTCGATCCGTGCCCAACAAGTTTTTGGCGCGGCTGCTGGGGAATAGTTTTCATTAGTTCTTGTTTAAGTGTGATTTTGAGAGTGGTTCTTAATTCCAAAGAGCTAGCAATTTATCTTTGCCCTTTGTTGCAGGTGTGTTTTTCGCGAAGTTGGAAATCTAGGTAGACTATTTCGTTGGAGCGAACGAATATTTGTTGTAGAAAAGCGAGGAAGATGGATAATTATCAAGGAGACTTGTATGACTCCGTCCATCCTTGTCTGTATGCAGAAGAGTCGTTCGCTCTGCAATATCAACCATGGGACTTCAACTTCTCGCCGAACCCAAGTTTCGAAGAGCAAAACTTTGCGATGTTGCACTTCGCTCAAGCAAACATTTCATGGGGAGAATCAAACGCTGAATTCGCTTGGCAAGAGAAGAATTTTTCAACTTTTACCCCAATGAACTTTGAAAGCCATGAATTTAGTGGAGACAGCCATAATTGCGAGAATGGCCCTAACAATCCTGACTTAAACATTTATGAAGAGATCACGAGAAATGCTATGCAACAGAGCGAACATGACTATGCTTGTGAAAGCATGAACTATTCGTTTGATTGCGGCATTCAGAATGAACAAGTTTTTGAACCATATAACGCAAGTCTCGAATTCGCTAATTTAGAAAATGTTGATTCAGATTTTCAAGCGAATCATCATTTCGCTTCCAATGAAGAAACACCCTTGGAAAGCTTTATTAGAGAAGCATTGACCGAGAAGGCATCCCTATTTCAAACTCAGCAAAATACAGATCCTGAGTTCGTCAATTGTGACTTCGCTTCCTCAGAGGTACCTGAGAATTGTCAATTTAAGGAGCAACCTTTTTTTCATCAAAACGAAGATATTTTGCTAGAAGAGTTGCTTCGCTGTAGTATTGACAGATTGGACTCAGTCTGTGAAAACCAGCGAACCTCTACAATCAGCCTAGAAGTAGAAGCGACTCAACCAGACGCTGCGTTTGAGCTAAACCATTTCAACGAATATATTTCAGATGAGCATGCAGTGGATGAGTTTGAAATGGAGCAAGTTCAAAATATTCCTTTGCCAATTGATGAAGGGTTGGGCGATGAAAAGATATCCAAGGTTGAACAGATATTGATAAAATATCTCGCTGGAGCGAATATGATCGAAACGAAAGATGAGCTGAATCTCGAAGACAAGCCCAAGGAAGAATCCTTTGCTAGAATTTTGCCAGGCGTTGAGTATTTAAGCGAAGTTGAAAGAACAGAAGAGTCAAAAGTGGGTTGTGTTGCCAAAATGAATTTCGATCAAGGCTCAAACAAGTCACCAAGGATGGGGCACCACAGAAGATTATTATCTGGTCTCTCGTTTAATCATATTTCGCTGAAGCAAAGGTATTATCTGCTTTGATTTCTTAAACATTGCTCCACACCAAGTTAATGAAGTTTCTCTTATAAATATTGAATCTTTACTTGTTTTAATTTGCATAGTTTTATTTTTTGCTAGTTTTGTTTTTATTTCGCTAAACCGAGGGAATCATGTCGGAATTTCGTTGTCGTTGAGATTTAATTTCGCAAGGGTGAATAAAAGTTTGGAAGTGGCTTCATCGATTTGGTAACGTGTCTTAAACACGTGGCATCGATTGCCTGACTCGTTTTGACACGTGTCAGCCAAAAGTTCAATCTAACGGCCCGTGTTTTGCCATGCATCGATCGTCATTTCACTTCCCGAGGCGTTCGTTTGCCCTAATCCTTGTGACCTTATAAATTTCACATTTTATTCTCATTCTCTCTTTTTCACGCTTCTGAATTTTCAAATTCTCTCGAGCTTCCTAGTTTTCGCTGACAGTTTCGCCAAATCCAAAAACCCTTACCAAATTTTCAATTCCAAATGGCCTCCAAAACCCAAATCCATGTCGCCTGCGCTAAGAAAAGTGAAGAAAAGAAGCTGAGTGTTCTCGTTGCGGCGAGACTTCGCCAGCAGGCATCAAGTGGAGTGGCACCAAGTTCCGTAGTATCGGAGACTCCTTTTGGGGGAGTCAGGCCAAAGCTAGTGCTGAAGAAGATAGCAAAGTCAGGACCAAGCTCCGCTTCGCCAATGGTGCATTCTGTGGGCAAAGGGAAAGCTTCGCTAAAGGAGAGTAGCACAGCGAAGCAGCCAGAAGGAGCAAGTGCAAAGCTTGCTCAGGGGAAGGCCTCCGCGCCAACAAAGGTCAGTTTAGTCATGTCCGCTGAGCTGCAGCGGAAGAAGCCGGTCGTGAAGGATGCGGCCGAGGCGAAGGAGAGCGAAGAGCAATTGGCCATGAAGAGAAAAATGGAAAAATTGGAGGCCGAATTAGCGAAGGCCAGGGCTGAGCAACAGCGATTGCTGGAGGAGAAGGAGAAGGAAGAGAGGGAGAGAAAAGAGAGAAAAAGGAAGGAAAAGGAAGAAATAGAAGAAGAAGCCGCTACAACGAAAAGGCAGCGAAGGACGGAGAAAAGCGCCGCCAAGGCAAGGGGAACTCCTCAGGCTTCTATGGCCGAGAGGAGTGCAACAATGGAAGTCGAGCCGGAAGAAGAGTGGTTCGCTGTTACGGAGTTCGAGGGCGAAGATCCCAAACATGAATTGGAAATTTTCGTTGCCGAGTCTAGCGAAGAGGCAGATGATGCACCGCTGGTTCGTCGCCGGAAGGGTGCTAAAGTTTTAGAGCTAGGCTCAGCGAGAGGCGAAGGGATAGGATATGAAGCCGAGGAAATTGAAAGCCCTGCAAGAGAAGAAGAAGAGCAAGAAAATGTCGCTAGCCCTGTGGCAAGCGAAGAATTTGGAGAGCTGGGCGAAGATTTACCATTCGCTGAAGATGACGCACATTTGACACCTGGTCAAGTTGCTGTTGATCCAGCGAGCAGCAAGCCTGCAAGTGGAAAGGGCAAGGGATTATTTCGCAAAGCGGCTAGCAGTGAAGAGGATTTGGATGATGAAGAAATTGATGAAGGCCTCTTCGCCCTAACGGAAGAAGAAGAAGAAGAGCAAGCAGACCAACCTGCCGTAGAGCATCAAAGACAAGCAGCTTCTTTCATGCCACTGCCGCCTCAGCGAAGGGTTCTTTGTGAAGGAAAAGAGCCTCGAAGGACGTTGCCTATTCGCTCGGTCGAAAAGACTCATGAACTCATTAACAAGAACATCATCGAATATCAATCGAAGAGGTTCTTATCAGAGCAGTCTTGTAAGGACCCGACCCGAAAAATGGTCTTAAACCTAGATCCTTACTTAGCATGCATGAATGAAAACATAAAAACAACATTCAGAGTACCAATTTAAATCTTTTTAAACAACACAATTAAAACAAATCCAGGAATCCATTAAGTAAAACCAACAAGTAAGGTAACTGATCAGTACTTTCTTTGAAATCATAGAAAACGGTTCGAGAAAACATAAACAAGTTTTTCCTTAAGGACTCAAGTCCAACTACATGCTAAATCTAAATAAAGAAAAAGAAAAAAGCTTGTCTCAGAGTTCGGCAGTCCATGATCATCCAACAGCCTCCTCCTAGCCATCCAGCCTCTGTCCCAAGTTACTTAGTGGAAAACCACAGAAAAATAAGGGTGAGCAACGAGTCACTCAGTAAGAATCCCCAACCATACTTTTCATCTAGCACACCGAACATGCAACCATACACTAACTCAGAGCAAACAACTTGGTTTAGGCTATTCGTCACTCCTAGAACTTGCCTATTCAAGGACTTACAGCTACAACCTACACTAGGTTCTACACCTTGATGCCCATCGGGGTCTTACACATAAGGATGCCCATCGGGGTCTTACTCCTGCTAGACACAGTGATGCCCATCGGGGACATACACACAAGGATGCCCATCGGGGTCTTACACATCTAGAATGCCCATCGGTGTCTTACTCCAGCTAGGAACATGGAGATACCCATCGGGGTCTTACACTCTCTAGCCACATTATGATGCCCATCGGGACTTACACATAATGGCAACAGTGTAGTGCCCATCGGGGACTTACATACACTAGCAACGCATTGGTGCCCATTGGGGACTTACCCAAGTGGAACCTAAACTAGTAACCCCTAACGGTCTCCTAAGTACAAGAACACAAACTAGCCTAACAATTAGACAATATACATTACCTGTCTAACCCTAGCATGAAACTAACAGAATACAAACAGGAAACATGGATATGCCAGAATAAGAAAACCCTAGCATGGAACTAACAGAATACGGACAGAAACCAAACATGCCATCAAGAGAAAACACGAATCCTATCCACTAGAAACCTCATACAGTTACAAGATACGATATGCTATTAAGTATTCGTAGGGTCCACACAACCCCGGTAAGAAATCCTTACCTGGAAACAAGCAGAAAATAACTATAAAGCTCATTAAGCTGCAGAAACTCACAACCTAGAAAACAACAACCAAAATACATTAACAACTAAACTAGCTAACCCTAACTACAAGCCAAGAGAAACAAGAGCCGGGAAGCTACCTAACAAGCCCCACAGGCTCTTGGCCAAGCTCCTTGGGAATGTCCAAGGGAGCTCTCGGCTAGGGCTTAAACTCGGCCTTCTCACGGCAACTTCTGGGAACCTGCTCGGCTTCACCTGAACAAGAACAAAACACCCGTTAGCTCGTCGGAAAACAAACAACACTCCCCCAACCACACCAACCATGCTTTCGGCTAGGAGGAGGAACTCACCTCGGGAGTGTGCTCGGCTTGGCTTTTTGCTCACGGTTGCTAGGGTTTGATGCGGGAACTCACTCGGCTTCGATCGAAGCTTACAAAACAACAAAGAATCGATTAGGGCCCCACCAACCAGCCATCTTAGGCTCTCAACCAAGGAAAGAAAAAAAAACTTTGAGAAGGAACCAACCACAAGGAGTCTCGGCTAGATGAGGAACTTACCACCCGGGACTCGGCTGCAACAATCTCCAAAGAAGACCTCGTCTGGGAGTGCTCTAGGGTCTCGGCTACCCAAAGTGAAGAACAAGGAAGAGCTTGGCTTGCAAAGATGGTGCGACAACAAGAACTCCACTTGGATGGAGTTTTCGGCAACAACAACTCTAACAAGGCTTGCAAAAATGCCTCCCGAGCAAGCTTCTTGAACCAAGTCTTGCGGCCTCTGAAGAAGAAGAACAAGAGACTGGTTGACACCCTCCTCAAGAAGAAGAAGGAGAATCGGTAGGCTCCAAGAACAACCAAGAAGGTCTCGGCTACAAGGGAAAAACACCCTCCTCGGTTAGGGTTTGTCCAAACAACAAGGAATGCATTCTCGGCTAAGAAAGAAATGGAGAAGGGAGAAGACTTACTCGATTCTTGATCTTGATCTTGGAGAAATGGCAAGAATTCGGCAAGGAGTTGGAGAGAGTGAGAGATGCGTGCGGCAAGTCCTTGGGAACCAATTTATGATTTCTTTTTTTTCTTCTTCTTTTCCTAATTTAATTAGGTTTGGCGACCAAAAGCCCCTTCCCAGGGCTTTTCCCTTTCGAGTCTCAACTGACGCATCTATTTTACACAATTAAATCCAAGCTTTCAATCCCCCCTAAGGACAGGGGTTCGAATCCTCCAGGAACACTTTTAAAAATCCTTATTTTACAAATAACCGGAAGGCTTCCGGGAACCCTAGTACTTCAACCACTCTTGGGAACCTGCACTAACAACCAAACCAACCTTAGCAAAGGCAGAAACAGTCTCGGATCCCTAAGATCCCACAAGGCCTGCCCTAAGAGCAAAATGACCAAAGTACCCTTCAGGGTTAAAAAGCCTAACGGCCCAACCAAACAACCGAATACTGAATCGAACATACCTGAGGAATTGGAAAAGAAGTTTGGGCCATTACAAGTCTTTCGACCCAGACCTCAGAGGGCTTCCAGCGAATGTAGTGAAGCAGATTGAAGAGCGAGGCTAGAAGAAACTTTGCACAGAGTTGGGCTCGGTGAGGCGAGAATGGGTCATCGAGTTTTATGCAAGTCTGCTTGACCCAAGGAGCTTCAAAGCATTAGTTCGCGGGAGCAAAATTGACTGGTCGTCGAAGGCATGAAACTCGTTGTTTGGCCTCAGTGACGAGAAGTTCAATTTCGACATGCTCATGGACGAGTTTTCGAAAGAAGACCTTCAGCTCTGCATTGAGACAGTCGGCATTGAAGGGGTAGAATGGGACGAAGGTCCACAGTCTCGCCGCTTCCACACAACCAACTTAAATGAAGAGGCAAAAATATGGGTTGCCTTCATGAAGTCTTCGCTGCAGCCAATCTCTCATGAGTCCACCCTCACTGTGCCAAGAGCATTGCTGATTTGTGCAATCATGACGGGTCTTTCCATCAACATCGACAACATCATCGCGAAGGAGATCTGCAATTGGAAGGGGCGCATGACGAGCTACTTCTTATTTTCGCACTCCATCTCTACCTTGTGCCAGCATCAAGGGCTCGTGGGAAGTCCGAATGACCCCTTCATTCCAGCGAAGAGATGCCTTAACTTCGCTCAAAAGGCTCAAGCGAAAAGATCTCGAGCAGGGAAGAAGGCCCATGCATCAACATCTAGCAATGACGAGCAACTCAAGTTGCTGAGGGAAATTAGAGATGAAAATCACAGATTTCATCGCTATTTCCTTCAGCGAGACCGTGTAATCCAGCACATGCTTCGTCGTCTAAACGGTGGTCCCTTCTATCTTCCGCCATTCCCTAATCTACCTGAAGATTCCAGCGAAGCTCCGCCGGATCAAGAGCCATGAATGGAAGTCCTCTCTTCGTTTTTTTCCTCATCTTTTTTAATTTTTTGTGTATGATTGCATGTATATACTTTGCTGATTTGTTCTATTTCATTTTTTGTGTATACATGTAAAATTATCAATATCATTGCTATTATCTTTCGCTTCAGCGAACTTTTGTGTCTTTTTCTTTGCGCAATTTAGTTAACTTTCTTTCTGTATAAAACAGTTTAATTTCTCTATAAATTCATTTTATAACTCCTCTATGCTGGCGCGAAACCTTAAATTGGACGGAGCGAACTTTTGTGAGGAGTGGAGGTCATAATTTTAAAAAATTCCTTAAGTTTAGAAATTTAATTTCGCGAATTCTTTTAGCTTTAGCGAACCCAATTCTACTCAACCCAAGCCTTAAACTATTAGCAAACTTTAAGTTTGGGGGTGCTGAGTGTTTTTCATTAGGACAACGAAAAGTCCAGTTTGGGGGTGGAGTTCGCCGAAGCGAATTATGTAAATACTCGCGAAAAACGCAGAAAAAGCATATGCTTCAAGAGCGATTCAGCGTAGAAAAATTAATTGGATAGTTGCCATTTCGCTGAAGTAAAATGTGAGATTTACAAGCCAAACCCTGGGTTGGATAAAAACCTAAAAAAATAAAAATGTTCCCAAATACTCTAGAGAGCGAAGTGAATCAAAGGGCTAGTTGTAAAGACCCGACCTGAAAGAGGTCCTCACCTAGGCCTTTATCTCAATGCATGCTTTTAAAACTTAAATATGTTATGCAAGATTGTCAACCAGATTCTGAATAAAACGTAAAACTTGCAAACATTCATTTAACAAACAATTATAAAACATCCTAAAACCTGTCCCTGTTTCCAAGCACATGTTCCAAGCTAAAAACAATTCAAACATACTCTGATCAGAGATTTTATTTCAAAACATTCAGTTCCAAATAAGTTCAATAAAAGACAGAATCCAGATATAATCCAAAAACATCCTAAGGGCTCCGTGCCCAACTACATGCATTCAGAGATAAAAAAAACATAAAGCATAAACTCAGAGTTTGTAAAACAGCAGGATTCCATGATCAGCAGCTCCTCTTTCAGCCATTATGTCTCGCTCCCTGGTTACCTATGGAAACCACAAAAATAAGGGTGAGTAACGAATTACTCAGTAAGAATCCCTAACCGGGGTACAATACGATACAACTTGTCATCTAGTAGAATGTATGCAAGCTAAAACTACAAACACTGAAGAGAGAGCACTTTACTTTAATCCATACATAAATATAAACGGATGCCATCTTACGGTCTTACTCTGTGAACTACATCGAAACTCGGTACTCTACGAGAAACTAGTCTCGGCCTCAGCTTTACTAATACTGTCGATACGAAAGGTGCACTGAACTCAAGATCCTGAGGAGCTCTCCAGTTGGCGCTGTAATGAGCGTGCGCGCGCACCGCATGTTGCTACAAACCAAGGAGGTGCTGGATCTAAGGCAGGCTGCCCTGGTCCAGTACGCATGCCTAAAAGAATCTCTGGATCGGTGTCACTGAACATAGTGGTGTCAGCCTGTACCACCGCACCTGAGGCTAAGGAACCGTCCATGGTAGGCTTACACCAGGAACCGGTCCTTGCCCTATCAGGTGTTAATCAAGGGCTACTGCCAACACGTTGAGGTCGTGTCGGCTGCCAGGGACAAGGCAAGGCCTCATCATTCCCCCGACCGTTGGGGTATTTAACAGTCTGCCACCCTCACCCAAGATTACAACTGGGCTACCGTTAGGGTTAGCTAAACCCTAACGACGAATCAAGGACGGAGTCTGCCTCGCACGTCCCTGCCACGGATGCAAGTTACATTATGCATCCTCGCCCGGATGATGCTACCTATCAGAACACTGTGCTATAAACAGCTAATAGCAAAGCATACCAACACATGCTCAGAAGAATCAACGAACCTAGCTTGGTACTACGAACAGAACAGAATACGAACATGCTAGAACAGAACAACCTAGCATGGAACTAACATGAGAATAAACACGAGAATCATGCCAGTCGGAATTCAGAACAAAGCAACTAACAACTAAACATGCTGGTAATCATAAACAAACATACAAACAACAATCACATAAATATCGCAGGACCCACACAACTTCGGTAAGAAATCCTTACCTGAATCGAAAGACAAACAAACACACAAGTGGACTCCCGAGCTGCAAACAAACACGAGCTAGCTAACGGAACCCTAACAAATAAACATTAATTACATCACTAACAATAGGCCCTAAATAAAATACACCAGAAGCTCGGCTCGATCGGAAGCAACTCACACAACTAGGCCAAGCAACAGGGGTGTCTCGGCTTCAAGGCACATGGCAGGGAGCTGCCGTGCGGACGAGCTACTTGCGGGCTTGAGCGGCAGAGCTCGGTAAGGGTGTGCGGAACTAGGCCAGCGATGGGCTGCTGCTGTGCGGCTAGGTAGGGCACGAGCGTGCGTGCGGCTGCGGCTGCTGCTGCGCGGCTGGGCAGGGCGTGGGCGTGCGTGCGACTTCGATGGGCAAGCGGCGACGTGCGATCGGGTTACTGCGCTCTCTTGCGAAGGGTCTGCGACGCGGGCGTGTGAGTGATTGCGAAGGGCTGCGATCGGCGATGGGGCGTCTTTGTGACTACAATCGAGCGGCCGCTCGCGTCACGCGGAATGCGACGCAGTGTCGAGCGCGACGAAGGCTCATTCCCGTGAGCAAAACACACACACACACACAAGTCTTAGAGCTTAGCCAACAAGGAAATCGACCACAACAACCAAGGGGAACCAATCGAGCAAGAAGAATGGCTTACCCGGAACGAACGATCAGGGATGGCGCTCGGGAGATGGTGGAATTGCAACACGAAGAGGGAGAGGGAGAGGAGCCAACTTTCTGTATTCTGGAACAAATGAAACAACCCCGAACCCTTAGCTTCTAATTTTACTCCATATCCCAAGCAACCACGGGATAAGCAAAACACCAACGAAACAAGTGAACAAACTACTTACCCGTCTCAACTGGAAACACCTCTTTTTGCTAACTGCCACAACCAAGACAACCCGGGTTCGATCCTTGGCTCGAACACCTTTTTCTTTTAATTTCTGTTTTGCAAGCCAAGGCCACAAACCTCCCCAAACACTCCCAAGGCAAGGACCTGCACACACAGTAAATCCCCAACCTCAGCAAAGGACTCAAACAGCCTCAACGACCCAACCAAATTACCAAAATACCCCTAGAACATACCTGGAAGATCAGGATGAAAACCTGGACCGTAACACTAGTAGCCTAAGTCCTGGGATCGTTTCTCCGCTGTCACTTGCTCTGACATTGCGTATCTATCATTATATCAAACATTCGATGAAAAATGAGCAAACGGCAGTAGGATACCGTAAGCGAGAAATCCCTAGCGAACTGTAAAAGGAGAGTATTCACTTCGGCAAAAGATGAGATGTACCAAAGTTAAAAGGAGCTAAAGAGTTTAAAGCAAAAAGTTTAGTCCAATTGGCTAGCGAAAACTAAAAGAACAAAATAATTGCATTTCTGAACCAAAATGAATTTTCGCGAACAATTGGCTAAAGCGATTTGCAAAATTTAGGTCCTGAAACTTTGAAATAATTTTGAATTTTCAGATTGATTTGTCGGCGACTTTAGCAAAGTCAGATGCACTATTCGCTGTTGCGAAGGAAAATAGGAAAAAGAAAATTCTACCTTTTGGAAATAGAGCAATTACTCGGGACTAGTAATAATGCAAGTTTGGGGGTGTGATAACTCTCAAGAATTGAGAGTTAAAGTAACTTAAGAAAATATATTTTTATAAGAATTTGCTAATAGTTAATGAATTTAATATTGAATTTCGCCCCATCATGCTTAACTTTCGCTTAAACGAAACATCCTTTAGTTTTCTTATTAGGATGCATTTTCTGGGTTCGCTGCAGCGAAATGTGTTTGAATGTGTGCCAAGTTTTATGTTGTAAAAAGAATTGATACTTTCTAGTTTGTCTGCAGCATTCGTGATGGAGCGAAGCGAAATTCCATCAAGAAGGTGTTCGCCAAAGCAAACATTAGCCCAGCCAAGCACGCCTTGAAGAGATTCGACACAGCAGCGGAGCTTAAAGAAGTTACCAATTGCTTCGCCACAGCGAAGCTACCAACGAAAGAAGATGTTGTAAACTTAGCGAAGCCAAGATGCTCTAACAACTGGCAATGTGGATCGTGGAGTAGAAATGTCAGATAAAGTAGTCCTTCGTCTGAAAGGCGATCGCAGAGCCGTCCAACATTGTCAGGATCGTGTAGCAGGCTTTGTCGCTTGGAGCTGGAGTATAAATAGAGCTGTTCACCTTCAGAGAAAATCATCACCCAATTTTACGGTCTGTCACCCATCTTGGGGCCGATCACCCATCTAAGGTCGATCACCATTCCGACGAGCATTTTCGACCACCATTTCCTTAGTTTTTCGTTGTAGCTTAGCCGTAGTTTAGTTTTATTGCTCTCTTCTACTTCTGTTCTAGTGTAGTTTCGACGAACCTTGCTCTTGTTGTTTTTAATGAAGATTTTCTATTGCTTTTACTTCACTTTGTTTTTATATATCGACATGAGCAGCTAAATCTATCATTGGAAGGAAATAGGCAAATAGGAGTATTTCGCCTAAGCAAAGCTTTAACGAGATGATAACTAATTATGCATGCTGTGTTAATTCGAAACGCACTCCGTTTGATCCACTGTGTGTATGTCTTTATTTTGCTTCGAGAGAATAGAAATAGAGCGATCTTGCATGTATAACATTAGGTTCGGAAAGTTTACTTAGAGATGAGTTTACTTGCATCTAAATTGAATGCTTAGAGATAAGGTTCGCCTAATGCTGTGTCGCTTCACCTTAGTAGTGTTTGTGTTCGAGAGAACCAAGCCAAGAGCTCGAGAGAGCCAAACTCTAAGACTCGAAAGAGCGAAAGAGAAAGCTAATAGTTGTTGCTTCTTTGCAGTAAATGGTTTCCCTGAAGCGAAACTCTCCGAAATGTCCTATTCCCTTCCGATGTAATTTATCAGTTCGATATATCTTTAATTTACTTAGTTTAGATTTACTTCGCCAAAACAAACTCCCCCACCACTCTGACTCTCGATTTCTCTTGAACATGACACTAATAACTATTCATTGTGGAGATGAATTTTACTTACTTTAAAACTTGCTACAACAAAGACTGTGTATACTTGCACAACCTTTAGGGATCATACACACACATTTCGCTTAATCAGAAGTATAGACTTCGCTGCTGCGAAGTCCTGACTAAGCCACGTCATCATTCTTCTACTTTATCATTTTAATTAATTTGAGTGTGTCGATTTGTGCCCAACAAAGGGGGAATCTCATTTGACACTTGTCAAAAGGAGGATTTTTGCTGCATTTTAATTAAGAAAAAGAAAATCATTTCTCCTTCCACCTCAATCCTTGCTGACCACCCCGTCCCCTCATTTCTTCTCCTTCTCTCTTATCCCCATGGCCAAATGCTCCTAAGGTTTCCAAGCTCAAGCTTCTTCCAAGTCATTTCTCTTTTGCAAGCTTAAATCTGAGCCCTCTACTCTTTTCTTCTTGGTTGTTCTTCTCCATATCTTTTTGCAACACAAGTTCTCCTTTCTCCAAGCCTAGATCTGAAATCCTCATGCTTAGCTTGGATTCAAAATCCTTCTCTTGTTGTCATAGATCCTAGACCTCCTTGACAAGCTTTTCTTCTTTATCTTTTGTTTTTGTTGGTGGAGACCTGAGAGCTTCTCTTGTAACCACCATTGCCGAGTGCTCCAAGGTAAGGTTTTGGTTGTGTTTGGTTGCTTGGTTGTGTATATCTAGTCGAGATCTATCTTGTTTTGGTTGGGTAATGTATTAATAAAACATTTTCTTGTTGTGCAAGCCAAGCCAAGCCGAAAAGCATTTGGGGTGTTTGTTGGAGGAGCTAGCCGAGACCATCATTGTGCTCTCTTCATTTCCGAAATCTCTAGGTGAGCAAGTGTGTTGTTTGTGTGGTTCAACCCATCTTTCCTTTTGTGGGCGAGAGCTTCTTGGAAGCACAATTGGTTGTGTGTTGGTGTTTAACCATGTTTATCTTGTGGTTTTTTGTTGTGATGTTGCCCTAGCCAAGAGCGGAGGAAGAAAGGTTTGAAGTTTGCGTTGGTGTGGTTATCCTTGCTTTGGCCGAGACCCTAGTAGGGAGTTGGAGCTTTGCTCGAGTTTCAGTAAAGCCCTAATCTACTGTCTGTTGGTTGCTTAGAGAGGTTATGCTTTGATTGTAACTTTGTGATTGTTTGTTAGGGTAGCTTGTGTGGTGATCTGCAGCTCAAGGGCATCCTCTGTTTTTAGGTTCTACTGTTTGACAGGTAAGGGTTCCTTGCCGGGGTTGTGTGGACCCTGCGCATTGCAATGATAACTCCTGGTTGTTTGCTATATGTTGAACTGTTAGTGGATAGATTTCTGCAGGTTACCTGGAATATATATTGTTAGTGGATAGGTTTCTACAGGTTACCTGGAATATATATTGTCAGTATATAGGTTTTTCTGCATTGTTTGCTAGGGTTTGGCATTTAGTTATTGTACCTTACTGTTGCACTCTCCTATTTATTATCTGATTAGTATGTCTGCAAATATTCTAAGGATTATAAACTAGTTGTATGCATACCCTGTTAGCTCTAGGCTGCCTAAAGTGTTAGAGTCAAATAGGGAGTCCCGAGTGACAGTCGAGTTGCGTGCTGGCTTGGTTGACCCACGAGTGATAGTCGAGTTGCGTGCTGGCTCAGTTTGTCCAAAACTAGCCCTGTGTGTGCTGTCCCTTTGTTGGCCCAATGTGTGCTGACCACTTTTCAGGATTGGCCTAGTGTGTTGCTGCCCGTGTTGCTCAAGACTAGCTCAGTGTGTTGTTGTCCCCTGTTAGCCTAGTGTGTTGCTAATCAGGTATGAGCCGGACTGCCTAGTGTGTTGCAGTCTAGAACTAGCCTAGTGTGTTTCTGTCCGTAGTTGGCCCAGTGTGTGCTAACCATTATTTGCTGTTCTGATATAGCTTCTGAGATTACTTATTTGTTTCTTCTATTTGTTAGGCCAGTGTGTGCTAACCCTGTCTAGCTATAAGCATAGACCATTGATATTGTTCATCTTACTGTTTGTACTGTTGAGACTACCACGTTATTGTTTGATGCCTATAAGCTAGGATGCTAGAGGATTTGTTGTGCATATTGTACCCCGGTTGGGGAATCCTTACTGAGTGCAATTGTACTCATCCTTTCAGTGGTTTTTTCACCAGGTAACTTGGCACAGCATCGAGGTGGCTAGAGGAGGAGCTGGATGATCATGGGAAAGGTCGTTGCATATTCTTGTGTCGTTCACATTTTAGTTTGAGAAGTGCTTTTGGAACTTGTAATGCTTTCAATGGGATTTTGTAACTGTTTGTTTAACTCTGGCCAGAGGCTTATGTTGTTTTACCGTTTTCACAACTATACTTTTGAAATGTTTCGGTTTGAATTCATTATAAAAGATGTTTAAATTTCCAGTCTATTACCAGTATTTGAAATTGCATCTTTTAGTAAAGACTATTTAGGACCATTTAGTGTCAGGTCTTTACACCTAGTCAAAGACATAACTCCTTGCCCCTACAGTTGGAATTACATAATATCTTATGGTCTTGAGCTACATAGTTCACACACCAGTAAAATCATAACACAATCCATACTATTCAGTTCTCACTCAAAAACATAATTCCAACAAGAAGCATAATTATAATACAACCTTCTAATTTTACACTATAATATTATCATTTAACTTCACACAACCCTGCAAAACTTTAGCACACAACAATTGTGTCGGCTTAATATTACCACATTTGGAATCATCCATCTTCATTTTACCATTCAATTTTTCCCTCACCTGCTATTGAGATGATTCCCCATCGTGTAGGATGAATCTGCTTACTGCTGTACTAACCAAACACACAAATTAAAAGTTACAAATTGGATTCCACTCTAGAAGTTAATTAACAACTCATAACTTATAACTATCACCAAAGATTAGGAAAATACAGGTACCCAAATTGGAGAATCAAACTTCAATCAACCTGTAACAGCCCAAGTTTTCCTTCTGGTTCTCCAGGTTTGTTTAGTTTCTTTCCAGCTAGCTGTTTGGGCTGTTAGGGCTTTCTAAGCCTCTAGGGGCATTTTGGTCATTTGGCCTCCTGGGGGTATTTCGGTAATTTTCTAGCCCTGTTTTGAGTTGATAAAATTATTTTGGTGTTTGTCCAGGTTTGAGGAGTTGTGTGGAGGAGTTTGGAGCTTGCCCGGGTTTAAACAGAAATTCTTTTAAAAAGTGTTGGAGTTGGGACTCGAAGGGAGAACCTCATTTGACACTTGTCAAATGGAGGGATTTTGAGCTTTTAATAAAAAATAAAATAAAAGTCTTTTCCCCTTCCCTTTTGCCCTAGCCGTCCAAGACTTCTCCCTCCCACCCCTCCTTGGCCGAATTTCTCTTCTCCTCCTCTCAAGATTCACCTTGGCCGAAAATCTCACTAGCTCACCAAAATCCAAAGTGCTTCAAGGTTGTTCTTCTTTTTCTTGTAGATCCGAGGCACCAAGGTAAGTCTATGCATTTTCTTCCTTCATTCTTGCTTTTGGCCGAGAGCTAGACTTACTCAAAAGGGGTTTTTTTTTTCTCTTCTCCTTGTAGATCCGAGCCACATTGCTTTGGAAGAGAAGTATTTGTGCTTGTTCTTTCTCTTGTGGTTGAAGATCCGAAAGTCCCTTCACTCTTGCATTTGCCGAGACCACCATTGCTTCTTCTACTCCTCCTTGGCGGAGACTACATGGTAAGTGGGGTTATTCTTGTTCTTGTTTGGTTGTTCGAATGTTTGGAGTTGTTGTACTCAAGTTCTTTTCTTATTTGTGCAAATAGCCCTAGCCGATTCTTCTCTTGGGAGGTGCTTCACTTTGGCCGAGACTTCTTAGGTGCATTTGGAGGCCTTTTCGAATCCTCCTAGGTGAGTAGGTAAGTTGGTTGTTGATGTCTTGTGGTTGGTGTTGTTTGGCCGAGAGCACCCTTAAGGAGGAAAGGGTGTTGTGTTTTGTTGCAAGCAAACCTAACTTGTTCTTTTGGTGTTGTGTGGAACCCTAGCCGAAAGTGTAGAGGAAGAAGCTTGGAGTTTCTCTTGTTGTGGTTTGGACTAGCCTTGGTCGAGACCTGTAAAGACCCGACCCAAAAGGGGCTCTAAATGGGCCTTTACCCCAATGCATGTATTGAAAATAAAAGACATTATGAAAAATACATTTCGGATCCCAAGTACAAACAGAAACATTCAATAATCAAAACATACATTTCTAAAAGCATACTCTGATCAGAGATTTATTTAAACCATTTAAACATTCCACAAGTACAAATATGCTGGAATCCATCAAACGTAAGAAAACATCCTAGGGCTCCGTGCCCGTCTACATGCATTCAGGGGAAATAACAAAAGTCAAGAGTCATGATATAATAAAATGGTCAGAGATGACAGCAGGATTCCATGATCACGCCTCCTCCTTCACCATCCTGTCTCGCGCCTTGGTTACTGTGGAAAACCACGTAATAAGGGTGAGTAACGAATTACCCAGTAAGAATCCCCAACCGGGGTACAATACGATATACATGATCATCTAGAAGAATGTATGCAAGCTATGAGTACAAACACAGAGCGGAGCACATAGCTAGTCCACACTTGGACCTCGGATGCCAACTCAGGGTCTTAGTCCGGAAAATACCACAACACACTATACGCTATACGGAACAAGTCCCGCCTCACCGCTTCATCGACGATACGAAAGGTGCAATCGCTCAAGATCCCGAGGAGCTCTCCGGTCGGCGCCAGTAATGAGCGTAAGCGCCGCACCGCATGCTACCGCAAACTCGGGGTGCCGGGTCTAGTGGCAGCCGCCTGTGTTCGACACCATGCCTAACTAAATCTCTGGATCGGTGTCACCGACATAGGGGTGTGAGACTCGGACACGTGAACTATGTCACTGTACCACCGCACTGAGGCTAAGGAACCGGCCGTGGTAGGCTTACACCGTGAGCGGTCCTTGCCCTAACAGTGGCAATCAAGGGCTACGGCCGAACACGCCGAGGGACGTGCCGATCGCCGGGGGCGCAGGCAATGCCAAGTCATCATCCCGACCGTTGGGGCATTTAACGATCGCCACCCTCACCCAAGATTGCGGGCCACCGTTAGGGTTAGCTAAACCCTAACGGGATCGGACGAGAGTACCATCTCGTGACGCCCCCTGCTCGGGGATGCAAGTTACGTTATGCATCCGGCCCGATGATGCTACCTACTTGAACTCTAAACCATAACAATAATAACAATTCATCCAATGCACCCAATACGTGCTCAACAGATACAAGGAACCTAGCATGATACTACGAAGCAAGAACAGATATCGAACATGCCGAATGGAACAACCTAGCATGGGCTAACATGAGAAACAATGCAAGAGTTCATGCCATCAGAATTGAACAGAGAGCACCTAGGGCTAAACATGCTAATAATCATACACAGCATACAAAACAACAATCACAAATATACCGCAGGGCCCACACAACTCCTGTAAGAAATCCTTACCTTGGTCGGGAGGCTTCTACACACAAATCCTAAGCTGCGGAACAATCCGAGCTAGCGAGCGGGAACCTAGCAAACCAATAATAATCGGCATCTAAAACGTCTAAACAACAAAAGAACAAAGCAAGCTCGGCTCGGGAACTCACGCGCGCACGGCGACACGAGCTTGGAGTCGCGCGCGAAGCGGCACGGCAGGGTCGGGCGCAGCCGCGCCTGCACGGCAGGGCTGGCGCCGCACGGCAGGGCTGGGCGCTGCCGCGCGCTGCACGGCACGGCCGGGCGCTGCCTGCGCTCGCACGCGCGACGGCACGGATGGACGGCAGGATGATGGCGCGCGCGGCGAGCGTCTCGGGCGTGCGCGGCGAGTAGCTTTCGCGAAGCCGCGCGCGCGCTGGCGTCTCTTGCTGCCAAGCGATCTGGCACGACGACGAGCAATGGCGTCGCGGGAGGGCCGCGACGGTGGATCTGGCGCGACTGGCGAGATGGCGGCGTGGCGGCGTGGTCGCTTCAACAGATCCGGCGACTGGTGAGCGATGGCGTCGGCGGTACTCAACGATCTGGGCGATCCGTGCGACGCGCAGGGCGATCCGTGCGCGACGGTAGGGGCGATCGGCGTGCAATCGCCCGGCCGGACATGCGACGATGGTCTTGGCCGGGCTTCTCTCGGTGGCCGCAATCAACACAAACACACACAACACACCTCTTTTCACTCGGCCAAAAGCACACCAAACGGATGAGAAGAAGAAGAGGAAGATCGATACCTACCCTAATGATGATGAACGATCCAAAGGAGCCGCAAGGATGATAATCGGCAAGGGCTATGGAGAGGAGAGCTTGTGCGCCAAGAGGAGATTTGGAGAAGAAGATGGAATAAACCTAATTCTATTTCATTTAACCAAATGCACCAAAACTCCAAAATCCAAGGTTAACTAAGATGTGATGCGAGAAGAGCAACAAGAGCACCTAATGGCTCAATTGGCACACATCTCTACAAGCTTCCCAGAGACCCGGGTTCAAACCCCTACTGCAAAGACAAATTCCTTTATTTTTACTTTTGCATCAAACCTTGCTCAAACCAAACCACAAACCCCTCCAAAACCTACAAAAACCATCCAATAATTTTAGTAATCGGAAAAGACACAAACGACTCACGACGGCCCGACCAAATTACCAAATTACCCCTAGGGCATACCGGAAGACCGGAGAAGAAAACACGGTCGTTACAATATTCCCTCCTTTTTATGACTTTCGTCCTCGAAAGTCCTTAAGACAGTAAACAGCTCGGGGTAATGCAACCTCATCTCGCCTTCCCGCTCCCAAGTGGCTTCCTCGTAACCCCGATTCTTCCATCGAACCTTTACCAAACGAATCTCGCGATTACGCAACGCCTTGGTCTCAAAGGCAAGGATCCTCACCGCTTCTCCTCGAAGTTCAAATCCTCATTCACCGCAAAGGCTCAAAGTCCACAATGTGCGACGGTCCGGCACATACTTGCCTCAACATCGATACATGAAAAACACTATGCACCGCCGATAGTGACGGAGGTAGGGCTAACCGGTAAGCAACTCTGCCAATCCTCTCTAGGATCTCAAATGGACCAACAAAACGGGGACTCAACTTCCCACGCTTACCAAACCTCGTAACACCTCGCACGGAGCAACCTTAAGGAACACATGCCGACCAACCTCAAACTCCAAATCTCGACGCCGACATCGGCGTAACTCTTCTCGCCACTCCGAGTCATCAACATACGAGCTCTAATCTTCTCGCAGACGCACCATTGGTCAACTGCAGAACTCGGGACCCAAAACTCGCTCTATCACCAACCTCTTCCCGAAACACGGGGGACCGATAACGCTTACCATACAATGCCTCGAATGGAGCCATCTCGATAATCGCCGATCGTAATCGTTGTTATAGGCAAACTCCATCAAGTACATGAGATCGGTCCCAATCGCTGGAAATCCAACACACAAGCCCTCATCATATCCTCGAGAATCGATTCACTCTCTCGACCGACCATCCGTCGAGGTGAAAAGTCATCTTTGAATCGCACTCTGTGCCCAAACCCTTCTAGAGCGCTCTCGAGAACGAGAAGTGAGCCGCGAGTCACGATCGGACACAATCCTCACCGGCACACCATGATAACGGATGATCTCGCTCCAAAAACAATCATACCCTTTGTTCCACGGTATAAGTGTCTCTACCGGAATGAAGTGTGCGCTCTTGGTCAAACGGTCGACTATCACCCAAATCGAGAGAGAACTTCCTCGAGTCCTTGGCAAGCCGCAGATAAAGTCCATGGAGATCTCTTCCCATTTCCACTGGGTACACTCTGGGTCGCAACAAACCACTGGCCTCTGCTGCTGGTGCCTTCACTTGCTGACAAGTGAGACACCTACCGACAAACTCTGCCACATCTCTCTTCATTCCCATCCACCGTAAGGTCCGCTTAAGGTCTCGATACATCTTGGTACCCCAGGTGCCAAGCAAAAGGGGAATCAGGGCCTCCGAGAGCAACTCGCTCGCAAACTCCGCAATGTCCGGAACACACAACCGGCCTCTATAAGTCAACCCACCGATCGTGAATATACAAAGTCAAAGTCACCGTCACCCTAACTCACAACCAATCTCTTAAGTGCGGGATCACCCAACCGGCTCGTCTATGATCCGCACGCCTAATCGACAATTTGAATAGATCCAATCGAGCTACCCCTGGCGGTAACCTCACCCAACAACACTGCAACCTCGGCCGCTCGAACTCTCTCTCTCGCAAACTTGGCTGAACTCAACAACGCCGCAGAGTGCGACGTCTTTCTACTCAAAGCATCGGCCACTACATTGGCTTTACCGGATGGTACAAAATCTCGCAGTCATAATCCTTTACCAACTCTAACCATCTCCTCTCGCCTCATATTCAACTCCTTCGAGTAAACAGATACTTGAGGCTCGTGATCGGTAAACATCTCGAATCCGCTCACCATACAGTAATGCCTCCAAATCTTCAAAGGTAAACACCATCTGCCGCCAACTCCATATCATGAGTCGGGTAGTTCTGCTCATACGGCTTCACCGACGGAAGCATAGGCAATGACCTTCCCGTCTTTGCATCAACACACAACCTAATCCAAACTTGGAAGCATCATCAGAGACCACGAAACCACTGTCCCCTCCGGATCGCCAACATCAGTCTTGAAGTCAAACTACGCTTGAGCCTCGGCAAAGCTCTCATCACACTGCTGTCCCAAACAAACTCGACACCCTTCCTCGTCGACGAGTGAGGGGCGAGGCTAAAGCAGAAAAGTCCTTGACGAACCGACGGTAGTAACTCGCCAAACCAGTAAAGTCGCGAATCTCGGCAATCGAAGTCGGCTTGGCCCATGAACTCACGGCCTCAATCTTCGCGGGGTCCACGGCTATACCATCTCTCGAAACCACGTGGCCTAGGAAGGCCACCGCTCCAACCAGAATCACATTTGGAAAACTTCGCATAAAAGTGGTTTTCCCTCAAAGCCGCCAATACTCGCCTCAAATGCTCGCATGGTCTTCTTTAGACCTCGAATAAATCGAATATCGTCAATGAACACGATGACGGCCGTCCAAAAATGATTTGAACACCCTATCCATCATGTCCATGAACGCACTGGGGGCATTGGTCAATCCAAACGACATGACCACAAACTCATAGTGACCATATCTAGACTCGAAAGTCGTCTTAGGAATGTCGGCATCCCGATCCGCAAGAAATCGATGGTAACCGGATCTCGATCTATCTTGGAGAACACGAAGCTCCTCAAGCCGATCGAACAAATCATCGATACGGGCAACGGATACTTATTCTTCATCACACCTTATTAAGCTCGCGGTAATCAATACATAAGCGCATAGAGCCATCCTTCTTTTCACAAACAGAATCGTGCACCCCACGGGGACACTCTCGGACGGATGAACCCTCGATCTAACATCTCCCCGCAATCGAATCTTGATTCCTTTAACTCACTGGCGCCATACGATCACGGAGCCTTCGAGATAGGGAGGGTCCTGGCTCGAGCTCAATTGTGAAGTCAACCTCTCTCTTCGGGGCAACCCCAGTAACTCCTCAGAAACACGTCCGCAAACTCCTCGCACGACCGGTACTGATCAACGATACGAGAGGCGGCTCTTCCCGACAACTTGGCTAGATAGCCCCAAGCTCCATGAGCTAGCAAACGACGAGCTTTCACGGTGACACCATCGGCGGGCAAACTCCACCTGGACTCCACGAAACTTAAAGTGGCCGACCGGCGCTCTGAACACTACTTCTTCTTTCCGGTGGCGGTCAATCAACGCGTGGTTAGCAACTAACCACTCCATACCAAGAATCACATCAAAACCGCTCATAGGCGTAACTATGAGCGTAGCCCTAAAGCAACTCTCCTGGATACCTCGATCCGGCCATCCCTAATCTTATCTCTAGCCAACATATTAACTCCCGAAGGAGTTGCAACAGATAACTCGAAACCTAGAGGCTCTAGTCTTAACTTAGCATGCTCAAAGAAACAACACAGATACAAATGAATGCGTGGAACTGAATCAAACAAGACAAATGCGCAGTGATCTAAAACAAGAAGCGTGCACCTCGCCACGGCGCATCCGTGACGCTCGGCCTCTGACGGTCGTAGCAAACACTGACCTATTTGCTGCTGCTGCATTGGCCGAGCCGCCATAGCCGGTGATCACAAAAAGCGGGCCATGTGCCCTCTCTACCACAACGGAAGCACAATCTAGGTCCAGCCGACAAGCTCCGGCGTGGACTTTCCCACAAGTAGCACAAGCGGGAACTCGCTGGGTCCTCCTCGCGACGGCTGGAAACGGACTGGAGCTCTCCGCAGATCTCGCTTCAAATCGCCCTTGGCGGCGCTGCCGCCTCCCGAAAATCAAACTTCCTCTTACGCCCCACACCCTGGGACAGACGACCAACAGAGCGGCAACAACCCGCTCAAGCAGGATACTTCCCATTATAGATCGTGGCTAATCGAATGTACCTAGCATAAGTGTCGGGAGCTCCGAGCCCGACATCTCGGGAACACCGCCTCAATCCAGATTTGAACTTCCGAATCTTCACTCCGGGGTGGCAATCAACCGAGGAGCAAAATATCCATACTCTGAGAACTTGCGCTCATATTCTCAATGGAATCGTAACCACGCCGAGGTTCCGGAAGAGCTCCACCATCTTCTCTTGAGCCTCATCACCGATGAACTTTACCTTGAACTCACCTTTCTGAAGAACTCCCAAGTAGCGGGTGGAGACCCACCGGTCTCGCTCAAGGTGGACTCCCACCACCATCTCATTGTGCCTCCTAGCACATGAGCCGCACACCTCGGCCTCAATATCGGGGCACACCATGATCGTGAAGGTGTACTCCAAATGGGCAATCCACTGGCCGCCGCTAACGCATCACCGGTGGCATCAAACTTCTCGAGCTTCCACTTCACAAAATCCTTCACCACCTACCCAAATCCTCGCACACCTCCGCCATATCTCGCTCATCACTACTTGCTCCTGTGGAGCCGAGGTGCTACTTGAGCTCTCTTGAACCAATCGAGTCAATCGCTCGATCTGGGCTCGGACTCTTCCGCCGCGCCGCCAACAAGGCTCGGGTCTCTCGCCTCTGGTCACTCAACTTGCTGACCATAAAAGCCCTCATAGACTCAAGAAACTCGCTCCAAGAGCGATCTCACGGCGCTTCGATCGCCTCAACGCCCGCTCTAGGCGTAACAGAGGAGGGCTGGTGGAATGCCATCGCCTCGGCTTGGGACGATGTCCTGCGATGATCGATCCGATCCCGATACCTCGACCGCTCTCGAACCTCCTCTCCCGATGACGGGTGATCGGCATGTTTGGCGATCTACATCCAAACCAACAACGAATCAAAACTCCGCTCACACCATTCCACAACACCAAACAAGGCATACACTAGATGATAGGTATTGTAAATTCTTAACCCTTTTTCTTTCTAAAACAATAAACCTAGGCGTACTGATGACCGCTTGAGTCTTGGGTGATCATGGAAGGATGACCTACAACAAAAGGTCGATCTCTGCAAATCTATGACTCGAGCTCGATACCAATCAGAAGACCCGACCCAAAAGGGGCTCTAAATGGGCCTTTACCCCAATGCATGTATTGAAAATAAAAGACATTATGAAAAATACATTTCGGATCCCAAGTAAAAATGAAACATTCAATAATCAAAACATACATTTCTAAAAGCATACTCTGATCGTAGATTTATTTAAACCATTTAAACATTCCACAAGTACAAATATGCTTTGGAATCCATCAAACGTAAGAAAACATCCTAGGGCTCCGTGTCGCCTACATGCATTCGGGGAAATAACAAAAGTCAAGAGTCATGATATAATAAAATGGTCGAGATGACAAAGCAGGATTCCATGATCACAGCTCCTCCTTCACCATCCTGTCTCGCGCCTTGGTTACTTGTGGAAAACCACGAATAAGGGTGAGTAACGAATTACCCAGTAAGAATCCCCAACCGGGTACAATACGATATACATGATCATCTAGAAGAATGTATGCAAGCTATGAGTACAAACACAGAGCGGAGCACATAGCTAGTCCACACTTGGACCTCGGATGCCAACTCGTGGTCTTAGTCCGGAAAATACCACAACACACTATACGCGCTATACGGGAACAAGTCCCGGCCTCACCGTCTCTCATCGACGATACGAAAGGTGCACTCGCTCAAGATCCCGAGGAGCTCTCCGGTCGTGGCGCGTGTAATGAGCGTAAGCGCGCACCGCATGCTACCGCAAACTCTAGGGGTGCCGGGTCTAGTGGCAAGCCGCCCGTGTTCATCCACCATGCCTAACTAAATCTCGGATCGGTGTCACCGACATACGGGTGTGAGACTGGACACGTGAACTATGTCACTGCACCACCGCACTTTGAGGCTAAGGAACCGGCCGTGGTAGGCTTACACCGGGAGCGGTCCTTGCCTAACAGTGGCAATCAAGGGCTACGGCCGAACACGCCGAGGACGTGCCGATCGCCGGGACGAGGCAATGCCAAGTCATCATCCCGACCGTTGGGGCATTTAACGATCGCCACCCTCACCCAAGATTGCGGGCGGCACCGTTAGGGTTAGCTAAACCCTAACGGGATCGAGGACGAGTACCATCTCGTGCCGTCCACGCTTCTGGGGATGCAAGTTACGTTATGCATCCGGCCCGATGATGATGCTACCTACTTGAACTCTAAACCATAACAATAATAACAATTCATCCAATGCACCCAATACGTGCTCAACAGATATAAGGAACCTAGCATGATACTACGAAGCAAGAATGATATCGAACATGCCGAATGGAACAACCTAGCATGGGCTAACATGAGAAACAATGCAAGAGTTCATGCCATCGAATTGAAACAGAGCACCTAGGGCTAAACATGCTAATAATCATACACAGCATACAAAACAACAATCACAAATATACCGCAGGGCCCACACAACTCCTGGTAGAAGAAATCCTTACCTTGGTCGGGAGGCTTCTACACACAAATCCTAAGTCAGCAGAACAATCCCGAGCTAGCGAGCGGGAACCTAGCAAACCAATAATAATCAAAGATCTAAAACGTCTAAACAACAAAAGAACAACAAGCTCGGCTCGGGGAACTCACGCGCACGCGGCGACACAAGCTTGGAGATCTTTGGCGAGCCGCACGGCAGGGCGGGCGCAGTGCGCGCCGCCGCACGGCAGACGCGGCTGGGCGCTGGCCGCTGGCTGGCACGCACGCACGCGCACGGATGCACCGTAGGGGACGCGCATGCAAGCGGCGAGCGTCTGGCGTCTGGCGGCGGCGCAATTCAGCGGCCAAGGCGCTACGGGCGCTAAGCGTCTCGCTGCTGCCAGCATCGCGATCGCACGACGACGAGCGATGGCGTGCGGGGGAGAGGGCTGCGACGGTGGATCTGGCGCGACCGGCGAGCGATGGCGTCGCGGCGGCAGGCCGCTTCAACAGATCTGGCGACCGTGAGCGATGGCGTCGGCGTGGGCTGCTCAACGGATCTGGGCGATCTGTGCGACGGCGGGGCGATCTGGTGCGACGGCAGGGGGCGATCCGGCGTCGCGATCCGGCCGGCCGGACGTCGCGACGATGGTCTCTTTGGCCGGGCTTCTCTCGGCCGGCCGCAATCAACACAAACACACACAACACACCTCT
Organism: Sicyos edulis; assembly: GCA_036507275.1. Lineage (NCBI taxonomy): Eukaryota > Viridiplantae > Streptophyta > Magnoliopsida > Cucurbitales > Cucurbitaceae > Sicyos > Sicyos edulis. The sequence goes on along the minus strand of CM071849.1, from coordinate 16,722,389 downwards.
TTTCACTCGGCCAAAAGCACACCAAATGGATGAGAAGAAGAAGAGGAAGATCGATACCTACCCTAATGATGATGAACGATCCAAAGGAGCCGCAAGGATGAAGAATCGGCAAGGGCTATGGAGAGGGAGAGAGCTTGTGCGGCCAAGAGGAGATTTGGAGAAGAAGATGGAATAAACCTAATTCTATTTCATTTAACCAAATGCACCAAAACTCCAAAATCCAAGGTTAACTAAGATGTGATGCAGAAAGAGCAACAAGAGCACCTAATGGCTCAATTGGCACACATCTCTACAAGCTTCCCAGAGACCCGGGTTCAAACCCCTACTGCAAAGACAAATTCCTTTATTTTTACTTTTGCATCAAACCTTGCTCAAACCAAACCACAAACCCCTCCAAAACCTACAAAAACCATCCAATAATTTTAGTAATCGAAAAGACACAAACGACCCTGACGGCCCGACCAAATTACCAAATTACCCCTAGGGCATACCTGGAAGACCGGGAAGAAAAACCTGGGTCGTTACAAGACCACCCCCTTGGAAGTTGAAGTCTTGCTCGGGTTTCGGTAAAGCCATATCTCTTGTGCTTTGGTTGCTTAGGGAGTTGTACTTTGGTTTGTAATTGGTTGTTATGTTGTTAGGGTAACTGTGTGGTGTTCTGTAGCTTAAGGATTATCCAGGATTGGATTCTACTGTTGACAGGTAAGGGTTCCTTGCCGGGGTTGTGTGGGCCCTGTGCACTGCAATGATATCTCCTGGTTGTATGTTTGTATGTCGAACTGTTAGTGGATAGGTTTTATGCAGGTTGCCTAGAATATAAATTGCTAGAGTTAGGTTTCTTGCAGGTACCCTGAAGGATGTTTGTCCTTGAGTATGCTTGTTCTATTTATCTCCTGTTGCCTTTGACCTGAATTGTATGTTGTGTATGCTCTGCTGAATATATATGTTAAGCATGTTGTTGTTAGGTTACCTGATTCGTTGATAGGGTGTTGGCATGTAGATTCTTGTTTTCTGCCACTGTTCTCTCCTGTTTATTGACTGCCTATCTTGTATGCATTTATCCTAGTATCCTGGATTTGTTGCTGATATACGCTGTAGACCTAGGGTGCTTAATGTGTTAGAGTCCTTAGGGAGCCGAGTGACAGTCGAGTTGCGTCTTTGGCTCGATTTGCTCAGGGGCGCCAAAGTGTGTTGCATCCGTGACTAGCCTCATGTGTGAGCTGTCCCTTGTTGGCCCAGGGTGTGCTAACCAAATTCATGATTAGCCCAGTGTGTTGCTGATCCCGGGCTAGCCCAGTGTGTTGCTGCCCTTGTTGCCCCAAGACTAGCCTAGTGTGTTGCTGTCCCCTGTTAGCCTAGTGTGTTGCTAAACAGGTTGAGCATAACTGCCAAGTGTGTTGATGTCCTTAGTTAGCCTAGTGTGTGATAACCTTGTTTGTTGTGTTGTTATGACTTTTGAGATTACTTGAGTGACTCTCCTATAAGTTAGCCTAGTGTGAGCTAATGTAACGGCCCAATTTTCTATTTCGGTTTCCCAGGTGTTTTCGGGACATTATTAGGATGTTCGGATGGGCCGTTAGAGCTATTTAACCCTTAGGGGTATTTTGGTATTTTTGCCCCTGTCAGGGTTTTGTGGATTTTCAGGATTCCAGGGTCACTCCTGCCTTTGTCGAGGCTTGATTGTTGTTGGTTGCAGGACCCAAGAGGTTTGGGAAAGTTGTTTGGGAGTTTGGAGGTATTTTAGTTATTGGCAAAATTAATGGGTTTTTGAGTGCTTCCTTTGGGATTTGAACCCTTGCCCTAAATGGTTTTGGAAGTTTGTAGGAAAAAGAGTTTTTTTTAAAAAAGAAAAGTTTGGTTGGGCCGGGTTTTGAAAGAGGAAGCTTTGGGAAGGGATTTTAGACCCATTTAAATTAAGAAAAAGGAAAGAAATCAAGAAAAATCCCTTTCCCCCTTGTTTTGCAAGATTCTCTCTCTCTCTCTCTCTAAACCCTAGCCGCACCATGCCCAGCCCTTGCCGCACCAACCCCAGCCAAGCCACCACACCCTAGCCGCACCCCCGCACCAGGCCGCTTAAACCTGCTCAGCCCCTGCCTAGTCGCGCTGCACCGCCCCACACCAGCCCACTCCCAGATCGCTCAGCCCATGGCCAGCCGCTCTGCTCCAGCCGCCCAGCCCAGCCCAGTCCGCCCAGGCTGCCCAGACGCGCCGCACGCTGCCGCCCAGCGTCTCCCGTGCGTCGACCCAGCCGCCAAGATGCGCCTCCCGTGCGTCGTCCCAGCCGTCGCACGCCCGCAACCTATATGCGTCGCCCGCGCGCCGTCCTCACAGACCCGATGTCTCGCCCACACGCCCACTCCAGCGCGTCTGCTCGCCTTGTCGCGCGCCCGAGCCAGCGCCCAGCGCCCCTGCCGCACCAGCAGCGCCCATTCCTGCCCTTTTGCTGCCGAGACGGCTTGTCTTCTGGGTTGGTAATTCCCGAGCCCTTCCCCTTTTAGATTTTAAGCTGCTGGCTGCTGTTTATTTATTTAGGATGTTTTTATCATATGCCTAGGTTGCTCAGGTTCGCTTTAACTCGAGGGTCGTTATCTGATTCGCGATAGTTATTTTCCACTTGTTTCCAGGTAAGGATTTCTTACCGTGGTTGTGTGGACCCTGCGATGCTTTATTGATTGTGCCTTATATGCATGTTTACTTCTATGAACATGATTAGTGGATAGGACAGCTTGTGATTGCATTCTTGCTAACATGTTTGCCTGTTTGTACATGTTAGTGCCATGCTAGGATTGTTCTTCCAGCATGCTTGAGATTCCTGCTTTAAGTTTGTAGCATCATGCTAGGTTATGTGTGATTGATGCTGATATGTATGTCTAGCCAGAAATCAGTTATTTTGTACTTTTAGCTAGTATAGTAGAGTTTGTCATTATCCAGAGGCTGAGAGCGGACATAACGTACTTTGTCCCCACCGGTCGGGAGTAGAGCGAAGCATAACGTACATTGCTTCCCCCCGGCAGCCGATGTGGATTTAGCTACCACATTGGCATAAGCCTAGTTTGTAGCCTGCTAGAGCGGAACCCTGCCAACGGTGCAAGCCTGCCTTGGCCGGTTCTTAGCTTCAGGTCGGTGGTACAGGCTGCACAGATGAGTGCCGAGGGCCTCGCACTCACGTGTTCGGTGACACCGCTTTCGAGTCTTTAGGCATGCGTGCTGCTCGCGTAGTTTGTACCTAGGCCCCACATTTACGCTGGTTGCGGCGATGCGGTGTCTTGCAAGACACGCATTAGTCGCCGGTTCGGAGAGCTCCCCCGGGCTAATGTTCGTGAGTACACCAGTTCCTTCTAGTTTAGAGCTAGACTTCGAGTACTCTCCCGATAGTCCAGATTTTTTGGCTAGGGTAAGAGGCCCTTGAGGACACCCATTGGGATTGGCTTTTGAGCTGATCATATGGTCGAGGGAGGAAGACCCTCGAGGGTGTCGGACATCTTTGGGATCGGTTTTTGAGCTGATCAATTGGCCGAGGGAGAAAGACCCACGGAGATGTTTCGGGATTCTTTATGAGAACCAATCATTAGGCCGGAAGTAGGAGACTTCCGAGGATTCCAGATTCTGCCTTGTAAGCTCGTTGAGCTATGATTTGTGTTGGTAACTATTAACATGTATACTAGGGTGCCAGATGATTGATGTATCGTATTGTACCCTGGTTGGGGATTCTTACTGAGTATGTTTATACTCACCCTTATTTCTGTGGTTTTCCACTAGGTAACTTGGGACAGCACCGGGACGGCTAGCGGAGGGAGCTGATTGATCATGGGAGCCGCCGGCACTTTGTCTTTTATTGTTTGCATAATTTGTTCAGCATGTAGACGGACAGGATTCCTAGGGGGATGTTTCTAAAAGTTATTTGAATTGTATTGTATGTTTTTATAAACACTGGCCAGACTTGTTTTACTTTGTTGGTTTTGCTTAAATGAAGGTTGTTGTTTATGTTTTAAGTGTTCCCCGCTTTTAAATGTTTTGAAAAGTTTTAAATATGAGCACTAAACCGCTTGATGGAGTATTTAACTTGCATGCTGAGTGAGAACCTAGGTTTAGGACCGTATTTTGGGTCGGGTTCTTACAGTTGGTATCAGAGCACAGAGTCATAGATTCTGTAGACTAACCTACTTTGCAGGTTGTTGCCCCCATGATCATCAGCACGCTGCGGCCGTCAGGTTTGTCTCAGTTCTTTAAGCTAAGGGTTTTATTTTACAATACTGCATCTAGTATACATGTGTTACCCTTGTTGGGCAGTGAGAGCCCTAGCGTGGGCTAGTTTTTATGCTTTGTGTAGATCGCCAGTATGTTGATTACAGCTAGAGTAGCAGGGACGTTGGTATTTCCAACCAAGGAGTTGGACTGTTCATGTTGATGATGAGACCACGTCCAGGGTTGTCTAGACCCGTAGGCCAGTTCTGGCCCTGGCAGTTGAGTAGCTAAGAGGAGGGGGTAGAGGCTAGTCTGCCTCAAAGTGAGACTCCTTGAGCAGAGTGTGCTCCAACCATGAGGGAGTTGATTGTAGGTCTTTTAGCTAATAGAGAGCGGAGACCCAGGAGGGCTTGATCAGCAGGTTTATGCTGATAAGATAGTTGGCGTTGATCGAGCCGCCAAGTTTGGCAAGTGGGAGCCTGTAGAGCTGGATGTTTTTGAGACCTACTACTGGCAGCGAGGTGGTTGGCCAGGATCGAGTTTATCATCCAAGTGTTGGGATGACCTGGTGTCCAGAGGCCGATGACCTGATGTTCAGAGGTCGAGGCGTGCCGTTCTGGTGTTGTTTGATGCAGCAGTGTGGTGGTGGAAGTCCCCTGTAAGAGGCGGACCAACAGAGTCTCCACCAGCCACTCAGTCGATTGGCAAGCTGCCAAGTTAGTAGCTTTTGAGGAAGATGTAGAGACATCTTGTCCTCTTGCAAGCCTGCAGTCGTTTTGCAGCCAGTTCTTTAGTACCCTCGTAGCCAGGGTGTAGTGTGGAGGTTGCTTGTCAGGACTTAACCCATCCGTGGATTCTAGATGGCTAGTAGAGAGAAGCACCTTGTGTTGGCATGTTCCAGATGTGGAGCTAGGTGCTTCCACCCGAGGAGTTGGCCTGAGCTTTTGTTGAGCATCGAGTGGGATGCAAGAGTTGGCCTAAGCTATTGTTGAGCATCGAGTGGGATGCAGGAGTAGGCCATGGCATGTCTGTTAGGCGAGATGCCAGAGATTAGGCTGCTCGAGTGTTTGGACTCTTGTGTTGAGTGCCTTTGCCCCGTCACTTGGAGTGTGACCTTCCCTATCCTCAGAGGGGCATAAAGCTTGTTTTGGGCTGATTTGTGTTGTAAAGGATGTTGTGCCTGTTGGCACCAAGCTTTGAGATGAGGCCTAGATTCGGGCCAGTTGGCACTTTTTGGTGCAGATGGTTCCATCCCGCCCGGAGTTTAGCATCCCCACTAGTCTTGTACCCATTCCTGAGATTGCACCTGTTTGGGCTGCATAATAGATCTAGCTCGGTGGTAGTCAGAGAACTACAAGTGTGAGACCGTTCGAGGGATAAGTAGGAGCCTTTCAGGGTCACCGAGAGTTGGGTACAAAGGATGCTGTTGGTTGTTAATGGCTAGCGCGTCCGAGTTCTCGCGCCTGGGTTGTGGGCTTGTGAGCCAGTTGGATGGTAGTGTGTTTCGGCTACCCTAGAGCTACCCTAATATGAGTAGAGTTGGCATCGAGGATGCATGGTTGATCCAGTGTTGGAGCCATGAGTTGGATGGTTGAGTGGAGCATTTAGTGGGCACATTGGTATGAGGTATGTTAGCTTGGTGTAGTTATGCTCTTGTAAGAGTAATGTAAAGACCCGACCTGAAAACGGTGCTAAACCTAGATCTTTACTCAGCATGCAAGTGAAAAGCATAAAAGGACCCAGCTAGGGTCGGTTTGTAAAACTTTTCAAATATAAGAGTGGAAAACATTAAAAACAAAGTAAACATTCATTAGGCAAAAACGAACCATTCAAATTAAAAACAATGGATCGATCAAGATTTTCCTTAAAAACACAAAATAGTTCAAATCATAAGTTTTCCCTACGGACCCAAGTCCAACTACATGTCAAAATCAAAAACAAGAAAATAAGACACGACAGAGTGTCAGCAGCATCCATGATCCCCCAGCTCCCTCCGCTAGCCGCCTCGGTGTTGTCCCAAGTTACCTGTGGAAGAAACCACAATAAGGGTGAGTATAAACATACTCACTAAGAATCCCCGACCGGGGTACGATACGATGAAATCAATCATCTAGCAACCTAGTACACATGCCACAAATATCAATACGGATCTTAGCTCAACGAGCTCACAAGGCAAATCCAGAATCCTCAGAAGTCTCCTACTTCCGGCCTAATGATTGGCTCTCAAAACCAATCCCGGGACATCTCCGAGGGTCTTTCTCCCTCGTCCAATTGATCAGCTCAAAGTCCGACACCCTCGAGGGTCTTTCTCCCTCGACCAATTGATTAACTCTAAAGTCAATCCCAATGGGTGTCCTCAAGGGCCTCTTACCCTCGCTATAAATCTGGACTATCGGAGAGTACCCAAGTCCGGCTCTAAACCGAAGGAATTGGTGTACTCACGAACATTAGCCCGGGAGCTCTCCGAACCGGCGACTAACGCGCGTGTGCGCGCACACCGCATGCCGCAACAGCGCGTAAATGTGGGGCCTAAGTACAAACTACGCGGGCGTGCACGCATGCCTAAGACTCGGAAACGGTGTCACCGAACACGAGGAGTCACGAGGCCCTCGGCACTCATCTGCGCGCACTGTACCACCGACTGAAGCTAAGAACCGGCCAAGGCAGGCTTGCACCGTTGGCAGGGTTCCGCTCTAGCAGGCTACAAACTAGGCTTATGCCGATGTGGTAGCTAAATCCACATCGGCTGCCGGAGGGAAGCAATGTACGTTATGCTTCGCTCTACTCCCGACCGGTGGGGACAAGGTACGTTATGTCCGCTCTCAGCCTCTAGATGATGACAAATTTCTAACACACTAGCTAGAGTATAGAGTAAACGATTCTGGCTAAACATACATAATCATCATCAATCATACATAACCTAGCATGGTACTACGAACTTAAAGCAGGAATCTCAAGCATGCTGGAAGAACAATCCTAGCATGGCACTAACATGTACAAACAAGCAAACATGCTAGCAGGAATGCAATTACAAGCTGTCCTATCCACTAATCATGTTTATAAAAGTAAACATGCATATAAGGCACAATCAAGAAAGCAATCGCAGGGTCCACACAACAACGGTAAGGAATCCTTACCTGGAAATAAGTGGAAAAAGCTATCACGAGTCAAGCAAGACCCTCGAACTTTAAAACGAACTCGAGCAACCTAGGCATATTAAAAGCATCCTAAATAAATATACAGCAGCCAGCAGCTTAAAAATCCAAAAGGGAAAAGGCTCGAGAATTACCAAACGAGAGGACACGGGCTCTCGGCAGCAAGGGGCAGGTATGGGCGTTGCTGGTGCGGCTGGGCGCTAGCGCTGGGCGCTGGGCTCGGGCGTGCGGCAAGGTGAGCGAACGCACAGAAGCGGGCGCGCGGTACGGCGGGGCAGCGCGCAGGCGATCGGCTGCGAAGGCGATGCGCGAGCAAGCGGGCTCGCTGGGTTGGCGCGCGGCGAAGCGAAAGCGTCTGAATTCTTTGGGCGTGTCGCTGCGCAGCGATGGGATCGGGGCGTCGCGGACGGCGTCGAGGCGGTGATGGGCGTCGCGGCGGTGGGGCTTCGGTGCCGCAGCGCGCGCGCGGTTGGGCGGCGCGGCCGAGCGGCCCGGGAGGTGTGGTCTGTGCGCGCGCAGGCCGGCCGTGGCGGGCAGTGTGGTGCGATGTGGGTGGGGTGGCTCTGCTGGGTGGTGAGGCTTTGTTAGGGTGCTTGGCTCGATTTAGGAGAGAGAGAGAGAGAGAGAATGCGGCTATGAGGAGAAAAATAGGGGTTTTCTTGATTTTCCTTCTTTTCCTTATTTTTAAATAGGTTAGGAGACCTAAATTCCCTTCCCAAGGCTTCCTCTTGCGGGTCCTTACTAAAGCAACCTTTTTCTTTTTAATTAAGACTCTTTTCTAAAACTCCAAATTCACCATTTAGGGCAAGGGTTCAAATCCCGATGGAACCACTTAATTTTCAATTAATTTTCCCATTAACCTAAATGCTACCAAACTTCTAAACAACTAACCCAAACTCCTTGGGTTTTGCAATCAACAACAACAAGCCACAACGAAGGCCTAATGACCTGAAATCCTCGAAATCCTCAACCTCCGCCGGGAGCAGAAAGACCAAAATACCCTTGAAGGTTATAAAGCTCTAACGGCCCAACCGATTGCCCCAATACTGAACCGAGAGTACCTGGGAAACCGGAATGGAACACTGGGCCGTTACAAGTAAGTTGACCAATGTAGCTTTTCGTGGTGGGTTGACCCCGAGTGGTTTGAACTCTTGTTGCTCCTTTGCTAGATGTGGCTCTATTGGGAGGCAAAAGTTGCCTTGTGTGAGAGTACTTGTTGGTTTGGATCTTAAGGAACCAAGTTGGAGCTGTACACGCCGGTGTAATTTTTGTGTAGCTCGTTCCGTGGTGTATTTTTCAGGAACCACGAGAGGATTTGGGTTGAGAAACCAGTGCTCAGTTCTGAGGAGTTAGGGCTTTAGTTCTTGGCAAGTGCCCTAACTTGGGTTGAGAGGTTACCGTGCCGGTAGTTGGGTTGTTGCGTAGGCAAGGTATGCTAGTTGGCCCTTGACCTGGGTAGAGGCATTTCTTGTTGATCGATGGTTGGAGTTCAGTTGGAACTGATCCAGGGAGATGGTAGCAAAATCGCAGAGTTTCTGGCCGCCATGGCTAAGAGTGTTGTTCGGATCCTTACCCTGGGTAGAAGCTACGATGTGGCTGATGCTTTGAGCAAGAGGAAGATTGGGTCTTCCGGTGGTTCCCGCTCTGATGGTTAGCAGACTCGCCGACAGGGCCAGTCTAGGGGTCGGGATCAGTGCCGACCGCAGGTTAGAGCTCAGGATTGTCAGCAGAGCGGGGCCAGGCAGCCGACTCATTGCATCAAGTGTGGTAAGGCGCTTTTCGGATTGTGTGGAGCATCGCCCGTGCTTGCTACGCGTGTGTGGCAAGGAAGAGCTTTGGCCGGCCACAGGTTGAGATGCTTTGGAGGGAGATGTGCCCGTAGCCGCTTATCCGTTAGACCGTTTGACGGCAGCGTGTGTGTGTGAGGGGTGATCGGAGGAACCCTAAGTTGTGGAGAGCCTCACCAGAGCTCACCACACTCAGCAAAGGTTCCTCGGTTGAGTTGTTGGATGCTTGTTGTCGGTTGACAAGCTAGAGTTGTTCTTAGTAACCTCCGCGTTGGTTTTCAGAATTCTTAGCAAGGTGGTGCTTGGTGTTGACCAAAGTTTGGTTCCCTTGTTGTTCTGGAGCTAGCTTGGTTCGAGCAAGCTGGCGTTGCCCTGTGGACTTGTTCCTAGTCAGGAAGTTTTGGGAGTTGACCCTTCCCTCGACAGTTGAGTAGGCACTGCTTGTTCCAAGTTGGGGGTTCAAGCATTTGTGGAATCCCTCAATTGTTGCTTTCGAGGGAATTGGTTGTTGTTGCCTTCGGTGAGCAGGACAACTAGCGTGTGTGAAGTTCGCTGTCCTTCGGAAGTCCGCTTGTTGGGAAATCGTTCCGGTAGAGGAGGAGTCAGCTTAGCTCCTGATTTGTGTAGTTGATCAGAGTAGCGCAAATTGCCACCCAAATGAGAGTGTCCCTGCGTTTGTTTGTTAGCAAGCGGAAAGTTGTTTGTTCCCGCAAGGGCGGAGGCCTGCCAGTTCGAGGGCTTGAGTTGTTGCTGGAACGTTGTTGGATCTTTGGAGTTTGTAGAACCCCTTAGTTTTTGTGATCGTTGAGTTGCACCGTGGATGCCAGTTTGGAGTATTAACTTTTGGCGCCGTCTTGCTTGATTGGTGTTGCTCATGATCTGCAAGCTTTGTGGTTGTCATTATCGTTATTCTTCGGGATGTTTCGGTGTAGAGTTTCTGGTTGGAAGAGGAGTTAGGTCTAAGCTAAAGGAGGAAGTCCTTTGTGTAGCCTGATGGGCTTAAGAGTTGAGTGGCAGCTGGGAGGCGAGCCTTGCTCGTATATGCTTGAGTTGAGTTTCTGCAGAGCAAGCCTTCTCAGGATTTGTTCCTAGTTGAGGTGCGTTCGCAGTTGGCATTATAGCTGAGCCATAGTTGAGTGGGTTGGCACGGAGGTGCCATGGCATTTGTTGGTAAAACCTTTGAGTTGTATCCTCCAGCTATTGTGTTGCTAGTAGCCGCGTAATGTTTTATTCCTTGCTGCTCGAGATTTCCGTAAGAGGAATGTTGTTTGTTTTTCGGTCTGGCGATGTTCTCTTAGGCCAGTGGCTGATCGGATTGCATTGGAAAGTTTGTTGTCGGCCGTTGAGGGGCTCCAGTTTGTTAGTTTGGCCGAGTGGAGCCTGTGCCTGGACCTTGTCTTCTAAAGGTGGTCGTAGCTGAAGTTTCAGCTGGTGTGATGGTGGTAGCCGTTTGGTGAACCAGAAAAGTGCCCCTTGGCTTTGGTGCTTCGATTTCTCGTAAGATGGTTGCTTAAGTGTTGTGGACGCGTGCTAGTTGGAGAAGTTTTCCTTGGGATCAGTCACCAGTTGGTGGTTCGATTTGGATTTCGTTAAGGATTGTAGGCATCCATTGGGGTTCGCAGGTCTCTTGCGAAGTAAGAGTAGGCCGTTTAGTTTCTGAAACCTGGGAGGTTCAGTTGTTTGGTCAGCATGGTGTAGGGTCGAGGCTGTTCGATAACAGCTATGAGCATTCAGAGAAATTACGCTGGTGCATGGAGTAGAGTTTTAGAGCTTGTAACCCGTCCATGAGTTTGCTGAGAGTAGCGCCGTAGAGAGGCGTTTCGAGTTGGGTTAGCAGGGTTAAGTGAGCCCTAAGATTTTAAGACCGTTTGAGAGCTAGTGCGAGTTTGAGGATGTGGATTACCGATTAGCACTATCGCATCTATTTCTTCGGAGTTCGGTATATGCCCAGTCTTGGTTGAGATAGTTTGTGGCAGACTGGATAGCTTGTGGCTTGAGCCTTTGGGAACCCAAGGGGGTTTGGATTTCAAAGAAGAATTAGTGTTGTCTTGACCGGGAGTTTGGTTGGTTAAGAATCAGTGGAGATGTCCTAGAGTTGTTTTCGTCTTAGAACTTTCGAGGACGAAAGTCTTAAAAGGAGGGAGTATTGTAACGACCCAATTTTCTATTTCGGTTTCCTAGTTGTTTTCGGGACATTATTCGGATGTTTGGGTGGGCCGTTAGAGCTATTTTAACCCTTAGGGGTATTTTGGTCTTTTTGCCCCGGTCAGGGTTTTGTGGATTTTTAGGATTCCAGGGTCACTCCTGCCTTTGTCGAGGCTTGATTGTTGTTGGTTGCAGGACCCAAGAGGTTTGGGCAAGTTGTTTGGGAGTTTGGAGGTATTTTAGTTATTGGCAAAATTAATGGGTTTTTGAGTGCTTCCTTAGGGATTTGAACCCTTGCCCTAAATGGTTTTGGGAGTTTGTAGGAAAAAGAGTTTTTTTTTAAAAAGAAAAGTTTGCTTGGGCCGGGTTTTGAAAGAGGAAGCTTTGGGAAGGGATTTTAGACCCATTTAAATTAAGAAAAAGGAAAGAAATCAAGAAAAATCCCATTCCCCCTTGTTTTGCAAGATTCTCTCTCTCTCTCTCTAAAAACCTAGCCGCACCATGCCCAAATTTGCCGCCGCACCAACCCCAAATGAGCCACCACACACCTAGCGCACCCCGCACTGTGCCGCTTAGACTGCTTCGCCCTGCCTGCCCACACACAGACCGCCCGCACCAGCCCTACACACACCACGCCCAGATCGCTCACCCATGGCCACCGCTCAGCACCAGACCACCACCACCACCCCGTCCAATCCGGCCGCTCGCCCAGTCGCCCAGACGCGCCCTGCTGCGCGCCGCCAGCGTCGCCCGTGCGTCGACCCAGCCGCCCAGATGTGCCTCCCATGCGTCGTCCCAGACGTCGGACGCCCGCAGCCCAGACGCGTCGCCAGCGCGCCGTCCTCGCAGACCCGACGTCTCGCCCGCGCGCCCGCTCTCCAATTTCGTCTGCTCGCCGCTTTGCCGCGCGCGTCGAGCGATGCACGCTTCACCAGCGCCCCTACCGCACTCAAAGCGCGCCCATTCCCGCCCTTTTTTGCTGCCGACCTCATGTCTTCGGGTTGGTAATTCTCGAGCCCTTCCCCTTTTAGATTTTAAGCTGCTGGCTGCTGTTTATTTATTTAGGATGTTTTTATCATATGCCTAGGTTGCTCGGGTTCGCTTTAAGCTCGTGGGTCGTTATCTGATTCGTGATAGTTATTTTCCACTTGTTTCCAGGTAAGGATTTCTTACCGTGGTTGTGTGGACCCTGCGATGCTTTCTTGATTGTGCCTTATATGCATGTTTACTTCTATGAACATGATTAGTGGATATGACAGCTTGTGATTGCATTCTTGCTAGCATGTTTGCCTGTTTGTACATGTTAGTGCCATGTTAGGATTGTTCTTCCAGCAAGCTTGAGATTCCTGCTTTAAGTTCGTAGTATCATGCTAGGTTATGTGTGATTGATGTTGATATGCATGTCTAGCCAGGAATCAGTTATTTTGTACTTTTAGCTAGTATAGTAGAGTTTGTCATCATCCAGAGGCTGAGAGCGGACATAACGTACTTTGTCCCCACCGGTCGGGAGTAGAGCGAAGCATAACGTACATTGCTTCCCCGGCACCGATGTGGATTTAGCTACCACATCGGCATAAGCCTAGTTTGTAGCTCCTCGCTAGAGCGGAACCCCGCCAACGGTGCAAGCTCGCCTTGGCGGTTTTCTAGCTTCAGTCGGTGGTACAGTGCGCATGCATGAGTGCCGAGGGCCTCGCACTACTGTGTTCAGTGACACCGTTTCCGAGTCTTTAGGCATGGGCACCTGGCCCGCATAGTTTGTACATAGGCCCCCACATTTACGCCGGTTGCAGCAGCATGAGGTGTGCGCGCACACGCGTTAGTCGCCGGTTCGGAGAGCTCCCCCGGGCTAATGTTTGTGAGTACACCAGTTCCTTCCAATTTACAGCCAGACTTCGGGTACTCTCCCGATAGTCCAGATTTGTTGGAGAGGGTAAATGGCCCTTGAGGACACCCATTGGGATTGGCTTTTGAGCTGATCATATGGTCGAGGGAGGAAGACCCTCGAGGGTGTCGGACATCTTTGGGATCAGTTTTTGAGCTGATCAATTGGCCGAGGGAGAAAGACCCACGGAGATGTTCCGAGATTCTTTATGAGAACCAATCATTAGGCCGGAAGTAGGAGACTTCCGAGGATTCCAGATTCTGCCTTGTAAGCTCGTTGAGCTATGATCTGTGTTGGTAACTGTTAACATGTATACTAGGGTGCCAGATGATTGATGTATCGTATTGTACCCCGGTTGGGGATTCTTACTGAGTATGTTTATACTCACCCTTATTTCGGTGGTTTTCCACCAGGTAACTTGGGGACAAAGACCGGACGGCTTCATGAGGGAGCCGATTGATCATGGGAGCCGCCAAGCACTCACTCTTTTTATTGTTTGCATAATTTGTTCAGCATGTAGACGGACAGGAGTCCTAGGGGGATGTTTCTAAAAGTTATTTAAATTGTATTGTATGTTTTTATAAACACTGGTCAGGCTTGTTTTACTTTGTTGGTTTTGCTTAAATGAAGGTTGTTGTTTATGTTTTAAGTGTTCCCCGCTTTTAAATGTTTTGAAAAGTTTTAAATATGAGCACTAAACCGCTTGATGGAGTATTTAACTTGCATGCTGAGTGAGAACCTAGGTTTAGGACCGTATTTTGGGTCGGGTTCTTACAGCTAACCTTGTCTAGCTAAGAGCTGAGACCTTGTGAATGATGTCCTGTTGTTGTACTATTTTAAACTGCTATGTTGTAAGTGTTGCTTGTATGCTAGGATGTTAGAGGATTTTTTGTGCGTATTGTACCCCGATTGGGGAATTCTTACTGAGTGCTTTTGTACTCACCCTTTCTGTGGTTTTCTCCACCAGGTAACTTGGCCAGCATCGAGGTGGCTAGAAGAGGAGCTGATGGATCATGGGAAAGGCCTCTGCATTGTCTGAGTATTTTCATTTGTTGGAAACATTTAGTAGTTGAACACTGTTGTCTAGGATTTTGTATTTGGTTTTCATGAACTCTGGCCAGAGGTAGTTTTTACTAGTTTTCCTTAATGAGAAAACAACTCAAAGTAAAGAATATTTAGGACCATTTAGTGTCGGGTCTTTACACAACCCTTTATTACAAACCCAACAATCCTTTTATTCTAACACATTGTCTCACCTCTTACTTCACGGTTCGTCCTGTTAGATATTTTATGCATAACATAAATTCTAAAATCTTGAATAACATGATTAGTACGAAATGTAATTGAATCTAATTAGGATTAAAATATACCTCCTAACATTGTGATTCAAGAACCTTTTTTATTCAACACAAGGAATGAATATTGATATTGAAGCTTTCTCACAATTGCTTCAATAGAAGAAATTGATTTCTCCCTCCTTGCCTATAAGCTTGAATGTGTTTACAAGCTATCTTAATGATTCTTTCTCTTTTACTTTTTACACATTTGAGCGGGACAAATGTGTTCCTATTTTAGGTAGAGAGAGGACCAATGTATGTCTTCATTTAAACATAAGTTTAACTTTGCATCAAAGTTAACTTAAAAGAAACATAAACTTAAATGAAGTGAAACTCAATTCTCATAAATTTTAGAGAAGTGAAACTCACGTTCCATGAACATTTCTCATAAACTTGAGAGAAATATAACTCATCTCTCACAAACATTTCTTAACATACCAATTGAAAAACATATGTGATTTTCTAAATAGACTACATTAATGGAGAATACAAGTTTCATTCTCAATTAAGAATGAAGCGTTTGATATTTTCCAACAGTCTACCACTTGGTAAATAAGAAAATCCATAAGTGTTTTCGCATTAAGTTCATAAGGCGTGCATGGTATGTTAAAGATTTTATTAGTTTGTTATCATAAGTGCCTTGGTAAATCTAGTTGTCAATGGGAGTCATAGCGTGTGCACATTATTCTACAACATGCTTACTTTCATGTACTACTACATTAACAACTTTCATAACTAAGCCATAAATGATATTAACTTAATGATTGCCTAATGTCTTTAAGTAAAGACTGTTATGTTTTCATCTTAACATAAATGTTTACACATTAGAAAACAAAAGTAGTAAATTTAAAGAAGACTTAAATATTAAGAGCTCAATAATTAGCATTTGTAAGTGCATAATAAAATGACATTAACCAATATTTAGGCACTATTTACAAGACCCATGCTTTCAGTGTGTCTTTGAAAGGTCTTTGGAGGTAGCCCTTTTGTAAATATGTCTGCCACTTGTAGGTCTGTACTTATCGACTCTACAATAATTTTCTTTAGTTTAACATTTTGCTTTACTAATAGGTATTTCTTCAGGCCCATGTTTTTTTAACCTTTGGTTATCCTATCATGTTTAAAGAAAAAGGTTGCAGCCTCATTGTCGCAGTAGACAGTTAATGGCTTAGAGATAAAACATAAAGTGCCAAACTGTGAGACAAAATTACGCATCCATGTTCCCTAAATTGAAGCTTCATAACATGCCACATATTCAGCCGTCATAGTGGATCCAAAAAGCAACTTTGATTTTTGGCTTCTCCATGATATTGTACCTCCACATAAAAGATACACATAACCAAGAGTGCAAAACCTAGTGTCAGGACATCCAACAAGGTCTAAGTCTGAATAACCAGTTACCTGTAGGTGACTTGATTGTCTAGAGCATATAATTCCTTGTACTTTTTCGGTATCTCAGTACTTTCTTTGCAGCTTTCCAATGAGAGATTCTGGAGTTACTTTGAAATCTACCCAACATACCAACCGCATGACTAATATCAAGCCTTGTACAAACCTATGAATACATTAAGCTCCCCACAAGAGATGCATAAGGATATCTAGTCATTTCATCTTGTTCCGTATGAGTCTTTGGACACTGCTCAAGAACAAGTTTGTCTCCTTTATGCAGTGGGACAAGACTAGAGGAACAATTTGTCATGCCAAATTTCTCGAGAATTTTATCAATATATGCTTTTTGAGACAATCGGATAAGTCCATGTGATCTATGACAATATTTCTATGCCTATCACATAGGAAGCTTGTAACAACCCAGAGATTCTATTCCGATTTCTCAGTTATTATTCGATTTCTAGTTCTAGGGCAAGAGTTGCTTTTTGAGAAGTTTGGAGGCTTTCCAGTTAAAAGAGAAAAATAAGAATAATTGTGTTGGAGCTAGGATTCGAACCTTGATGGTTTAAGCCTGTAACGGCCCAGTTTTCTATTTCGGTTACCCAGGTGATTTCGGGTCATTATTCGGATGTTCGGATGGGCCGTTAAAGCTATTTTAACCCTTAGGGGTATTTTGGTCTTTTTGCCCCTGGTCCGTGGTTTTGAGGATTTTCAAGATTTGGGGCCATTCCTGCCTTTGTCGAAGCTTAATGGTTGTTGGTTGCAAGACCCGAGAGGTTTGGGCAAGTTGTTTGGAAGTTTGGAGGTGTTTTAGAAAATGGCAAAATTAATTGTAATTTTGGTGCTTCCATTGGGTTTTGAGCCCATGCCCTAAATGGTCTTGGAGAGTTCGTAGGAAAAGAGAGTTTTATTTTTTTAAAATAAGTTTGCTTCGGCCGGGTTTGGAAAGAGGAAGCTTTGGGAAGGGATTTTAGACCTATTTAATTAGGGAAAAAGGAAAGAAAATCAAGAAAATCCCTTTTCCCCTTGTTTTGCAATCTCTCTCTCTCTCTCTCTCTCTCCTAGCCGACCTCACCAAGAAACCCTAGCCGCCCTAGCCGCACCCCTCGCTCACCACTCGGCCAGCGCGCACGAGCACCCAATGCTGCCAAATTTAGCGCGCACAGCGGCCAGTACCACAGACAAAGCGCACCAGTGCAGCCCACCAGCTCCGCACCAGTCGCCCAGACGCGCCGACCGACCAGATCGGTCGCCCAGACGCGCCATATTGGCTCCCGCGACTAGCCCGCCACGCACCGAGCCGCCGCGCGCCGCTGCCGCGCGCCAGCCAGCCAAAGACCGTCCGCGTCTCGCGTGCGTGCGTGCCGCTTCGTCGCGTCCACACGCCGCTAGCGCTGGGCCTGTCGCGATCCTGCGCTGGCCAGCGCCAGCGCCTGGCCCCTCGCTACGCGCCCAGTACGCCAGCCAGCGCCTAAAATTGCCCTTTTGCTGCGAGACCCGTGCCTTCTCGGTTGGTAATTCCCAACCTATCCCTTTTAGATTTTTAAGTCTCTTGTCAGATATTTATTTAGGATGCTTTTAAAATGCTTAGGTTGCTCGGTTTCGCTTTAAAGCTCGAGGGTCACTATTTGATTGTGAAAGTTATTCCTACTCGTTTCCAGGTAAGGATTTCTTACCGTGGTTGTGTGGACCCTGCGATGTTATCATGATTGTGCCTTGTATGCTTGGTTGTTGTTATGAGTATGTTAGCTATTGAACAGCTTGTGTTTGAAATCTTGCTAGCATGTTGCTTGTTGTTCATGTTAGTGCCATGCTAGGTTTGTTCTTCCAACATGCCATGTCTTGTGATTGTATGAAATTTCCAGTGGGTAGGTTACATGTTTTCTCTTGCTTCCATATCGTGTTGCTCTTGTGTCCCCGATATATTCTCATTAGTTCCATGCAAGGGGTTTAATTATCTTGGCATACCTTGTTCTATTTTATCTGTTAGTTCCGTGCGCGCATAGGCGGTGATGTATAGTGTAGAAGATCGTAGGGGTAACTAGTTTAGGTCCCGCTCGGGTAAGACCCGATGGACATCCGAGGTGTAAGACCCCGATGGGCATCCTAGGTGTGTAAGTCCTCGATGGGCATCACCGAGTTGGAGGTGTAAGACCACGATGGGCATCCTAGGTGTGTAAGTCACTGATGGGCATCACCGAGTTGGAGGTGTAAGACCGATGGGCATCCTAGGTGTGTAAGTCCTCGATGGGCATCACCGAGTTGGAGGTGTAAGACCGATGGGCATCCTAGGTGTGTAAGTCCCGATGGGCATCACCGAGTTGGAGGTGTAAGACCACGATGGGCATCCTAGGTGTGTAAGTCCTGATGGGCATCACCGAGTTGGAGGTGTAAGACCACGATGGGCATCCTAGGTGTGTAAGTCCTCGATGGGCATCACCGAGTTGGAGGTGTAAGACCCGATGGGCATCCTAGGTGTGTAAGTCCCGATGGGCATCACCGAGTTGGAGGTGTAAGACCCTAATGGGCATCCTAGGTGTGTAAGTCCCGATGGGCATCACCGAGTTGGAGGTGTAAGACCCGATGGGCATCCTAGGTGTGTAAGTCCCGATGGGCATCACCGAGTTGGAGGTGTAAGACCGATGGGCATCCTAGGTGTGTAAGTCCCGATGGGCATCACCGAGTTGGAGGTGTAAGACCACTGATGGGCATCCTAGGTGTGTAAGACCCCACCGGGCATCACCGAGTCCTAGGTTGTGTAAGGCCCGAAGGGCATCCAAGTGTAGAACCTAGGATAGGCGTGTAGATGAAATCCATTGAATAGGCTCGCTCTAGAAGTAGCTCATAGCCTAATTCAACCGTTTTGCTCTAAGTCATTGTTTTATTTGCATGTATACTAGGGTGCTAGATGACTGATGTATCGTATTGTACCCGGTTGGGGATTCTTACCGAGTATGTTTATACTCACCCTTATTTCTGTGGTTTTTCCACCGGTGTAACTTGGGACAACACCGGGATGGCTAGCGGAGGAGCCGTTTGATCATGGGGGCCACCAAAGACTCTGTCGCTTATTGTTTGCATTTATTTATTCAAATGTAGATGGACATGAGTCCTAGGGGAATGATGTTAAAGTTGTTTAAACTGCTTTGAATGTTCTTTTATAAATCTTTGGCCAGCTTATTTTACCTTGATTGGATTTGCTTATGAAAATTGTTGGTTTTGTTTTAAGTGTTCCCCGTTTCCAAATGTTTTGAAAAAGTTTTAAATATGAGCACTAAACCGCTTGTTGAAATATTTAACTTGCATGCTGAGTGAGGACCTAGGTTTAGGACCGTATTCCAGGTCGGGTCCTTACAGCCAAATGAAGGAAAATTAAAAAGGATTTTAAAAGTGCTCAAGCTAGGATTTGAAGGTAGTATTTTTGGAGCTTTTATCATTTAAAAAATAAGAAAAAGAAAAGAAGGGTTTCATCATATTCTTTCTCCTTCCCTTCTTGGCCAACCAACACCCTCTCTTTTCTTCTTCCTTGGCCAAAATCTTCAATCTCCATAGCTCTCCATTACCAAGCTCTCAAGATCTCCTCCATAGTTCATCTTCTCCATCTTGCTTCAAGGTAAGTCTTTGCAAAACTCCTTTTATTCTTCTCCTTGTCTTGGTCGAGACCTAGCTCTAACCAAGAGAAGTTCTTCTTATCTTCTACATTGTAGATCCGGGAGCTCCTTGCCTTGGGGATTGAAGATCTTGCTTGCTCAATCACTTTGGATCCGAGATCTATTGCTACTCCTCTTTGTTGGTGGAATCCGAAATCACACTCCTCTTCCAATGTAACGACCCAGTTTTTCGTTTCGGTTTCCCAGGTACTTTCGGTTTAGTATTGGGACAATCGGTTGGGCCGTTAGGGATTTTTAACCCTAAAAGGGCATTTTGGTCATTTTTCTCATAGGGATGACCTGGTGGATATTTAGGGTTCCAGGGTTGTTTCTTTCTTTCATTGAGACCTGACTTTTTGTTGGTTGCCGGTTCCCGGGAGTTATGATGTTTGTTAGGGTTTTGGAGGTATCCCAGTTGAATGTAAAAATTAAGGAAAATTTAAAAGTAAAGTGCTCGAGCCAGGACTCGAACCCAGGTGGCTAGGAGTTGAAGTTCGTTGTTAATTAATTAAGAATTAATTAATGTTGCTGCTGGGATTCGAACCTATGACCAGCTATGGGAGGCTTGCTTTGTAGAGAATTAATATGAAAAACAAAAGTGTTGCTTGTGGGTTTCGAACCCTTGACCTGCAAGAAAGTTAAGAGGCATGGATTTAAATGAGTTAATTAAGGAGAAAAAGGTTGCTTCAGCTAGGACTCGAAGGGGGAAAGCCCAGGATTTCAATCGATTAAAAACTCAAAGATAAAAAGGAATCGTATTTTCCTTCTCCTAAAAGTTGCCGCACCTATTTCCTTCATACCTTGCCGATTCCAACTCTTCTCCTCTTCCCCTCCATCTTCTTGCCGTTTCTCCAAGAATCAAGATCAAGAACCAAGGTAGGTCTTCTCTCTTCTCTTCTTCTTTCTTAGCTGAGACTTGCACCACTCTTGTTGTTGGTCAAGCCCTAACCGAACCAAGTTGTTCTCTTCTTTTACCCTTGTAGCCGAGAGCCCTTGCTCCTCTTCATGGAGTGGCCGAAACCTTGCTCTTCCCCTTGTGAGTGTCGAGCCCTCCTTCTTGATCACTCTTCTTGTTGCCGAAACTCATCAAACAAGCAAGTCCTTGATGCTGCGTACTCCCTCAAGTTTCTTGCAACCGATCCCTATGTGGTAAGCCCTCTCCCTTTGGCCGAGATCTCATGGTGATGATTGGTTGTGTCCCTAATCTTGGTTTTCTTGTTTGTGTAAACAAACCCTAGCCGAGCCTTGGAGGAGCCTTGCAAGCCGAGGCAAGCATTGCTTTTCTTCCTCTTGTCTAGCCGCAAATCAAAGAGTCTTCATCTTGCCTAGGAGAGTCTTGAAGTTCAAGAAGCCGAATCTTGCGTGGTAAGCTTTTCTTTCCTTTGGCCGAGAGCTAAGCTTGCTGGTTGGGTGTGCCCTAATCATGTTCTCGTTGTTTTGCAAGCTTCGATCGAAGCCGGGAGTGTTTCCGCATCAAGCCCTAGTAGCCGTGAGCAAATTTCCAAGCCGAGCACACTCCCGAGGTGAGTTCTCAACCCTAGCCGTGAGCAAGTTGGTGTGGTTTGGGAGTGTGTTGTTTGTCTTCCCGACAAGCTAACTCGTGTTCCGTTGTGTTGGAGGTGAAGCCTAGCCAAATCCAGGAGGTTATGGAAAAGGAGGCCAATATTAAGCCCTAGCCCTAGCCTAGCCGAGAGCTCCCTTGGACTTTCCCAAGGGGTTGGCCGAGAGCTTGTGTAGCTCACCAGGTAACTTCCCGGTTCTTGTTTCTTTGAGTTTAGTTTAGAGATAGCTAGTTTAGGTTATTGATGTAACTATGTATGTTTTGCTAGGTTGTGTGTTCTGCAGCTCTAGGAGCGTTATACTTATTTACTGCTTGTTTCCAGGTAAGAATTTCTTAACGTGGTTGTGTGGACCCTGCGATGTATCATGATTGTGCCTTGTATGCTTGTTGACTGTTATGAGCATGATAGTGATAGGACAGCTATGATTGATCTCTTGCTAGCATGTTTGCCTGTTTGTACAGGTTAGTGTCATGCTAGGTTTGTTCTTCCAGCATGCTTATGATTCTTGCTTTAAGTTTGTAGTATCATGCTAGGTTAAGTGTGATTGATGTTAAATATGTATGTTTAGCGAGGAATCAATTATTCTATGCTCATAGTTAGAACAATAGGGTTTGTCATCATCTAGAGGCTGAGAGTGGACATAACGTACGTTGTCCCCACGGGTCGGGAGTTAGAGCGATGCATAACGTACATTACTTCCCCCCGACAGCCGATGTGGATTTAGCTACCACATCAGCATAAGCCTAGTTTGTAGCCTGCTAGAGCAGAACCCTGCCAACGGTGCAAGCCTACCTTGGCCGGTTTTTAGCTTCAGGTCGGTGGTACAGGCTGTTACAGATGAGTGTCGAGAGCTTCGCACTACTGTGTTCAGTGACACCGCTTCTGAGTCTTTAGGCATGCGTACCTGGCCCGCATAGTTTGTCCCTAGGCCCCCACATTTACGCTGGTTGCAGTAGCATGCGGTGTGCGCGCACACGCGTTAGTCGCCAGTGCGGAGAGCTCCCCAGGACTAATGTTCGTGAGTACACCAGTTTCCTTCCTGTTTAGAGCCAGACTTCGGGTACTCTCCCGTTAGTCCAGTTTATCTAGTATCATTTGGCTGAGGGAGAAAGACACTCGGAGATGTCACGGGATTGGTTATGAGAACCAATCATTGGGCCAGAAGTAGAAGACTTCCGAGGACTCCAGATTTTCCCTTGTCAGCTCGTTGAGCTAAGATCTGTGTTAGTAACTATTTGCATGTATACTAGGGTGCTAGACGACTGATGTATCGTATTGTACCCCGGTTGGGGATTCTTACTGAGTATGTTTATACTCACCCTTATTTCTGTGGTTTTTCCACCAGGTAACTTGGGACAGCACCGGGACGGTTAGCGGAGAGAGTTGCATGATCATGGGAGCTGCCGGCACTCTGTCGTTTATTATTTGCATTATTTGTTCAGCATGTAGATGGACAGGAGTCCTAGGGGAATGTTGTTAAAAGTTGTTTAAACTGTTTTGAGTGTTTTTATAAATACTGGCCAGGCTTGTTTTTACTTTGTTGGTTTTGCTTAATGAAAATTGTTGGATATGTTTTAAGTGTTCCCTGTTCTCAAATGTTTTTGAAAAGTTTTAAATATGAGCACTAAACCGCTTGTTGACATATTTAACTTGCATGCTGAGTGAGAACCTAGGTTTAGGACCGTATTTCAGGTCGGGTTCTTACAACCAACCTCCATTGCCAAGAGCCCCTTGGGTAGGTTGTTGGTGTTTTTGCTTTAGTTAGTTGATTGATTGTGTTGATCTAACATGGTTCTTAATCTTTATGCAAAACAATCCCTAACCGAATCTCCATTGCTTATACTTCCACCTTGGCCGAGACCACCTTGCACCTTTGGAGTCTTTGCCGAATCATCAAGGTAAGTTGTGGTGTTGTTTTGTTGATGTGTTGGTTGGGCCAAGAGCTACTTGGTAGCAAGTTGTTGTTGTTCTCCCTTTGGTCAAGAGCTCCATCTGGTTTGGGTGTTTGTGTTGCTTGCTTCCTAGCCGAGATCTAACATGTTTGTGTTTGTTGTGTTGCCCTAGCCAAGAGCACTAGGTGCAAGTAGGGGTAGTCTCTTGATTCCCTTGCTTCTAGCTTGTAGTTCATAGTTTAGTTGTGAGACATTGCATGTAAAGACCCGACCCAAAAAACGGTTCTAATCCTAGGTCTTTACTCAGAATGCAAGTGAAAAGCATAAATGACACAAACCAGAGGTCGAATTTAAAACTCTTCAAAACATATAGAATGGAAAACATTAAAACAAAGTCAGATAATCATTAAGTAAAACCATCCATTTTAAAATAGTGACTGATCAGTATTGTTTCCTTAAAACATAAAAGATAGTTCGAAGCAATAGTAAATAAGTTTTCCTTATGGACTCATGTCCAATTACATGCTGAATTCAAACATGTAAATAAAGACACGACAGAGTGTCAGCAGCATCCATGATCTCCCAGCTCCCTCCGCTAGCCGCCCCGGTGCTGTCCCAAGTTACCTGGTGGAAATCCACAGTAAGGGTGAGTATAAACATACTCAGTAAGAATCCCTGACCGGGGTACGATACGATGCTATCAATCATCTAGCAACCTAGTACACATGTAAACAGATATCAACACGGATCTTAGCTCAACGAGCTTACAAGGAAAATCCAGAGTCCTCGGAAGTCTCCTACTTCCGGCCTAATGATTGGTTCTCATAACCAATCCCGGGACATCTCCCAGGGTCTTTCACCCTCGGCCAATTGATCAGCTCAAAAACCGATCCCAAAAGATGTCCGACACCCTCGAGGGTCTTTCTCCCTCGACCATATGATCAGCTCAAAAACCAATCCCAATGGGTGTCCTCAAGGGTCTCTTACCCTCGCTAACAAATCTGGACTAACGGGAGAGTACCCGAAGTCTGGCTCAAAACTGGAAGGAACTGGTGTACTCACGAACATTAGCCCGGGGGAGCTCTCCGAACCGACGATTAACGCATGTGCGCTCACACCGCATGCTGCTACAACCGGCGTAAATGTGGGGGCCTAGGTACAAACTATGTGGGCCAAGTACGCATGCCTAAAGACTCAGAAGCGGTGTCACTGAACACAGTAGTGCGAGGCCCTCGACACTCATCTGTAACAGCCTGTACCACCGACCTGAAGCTAAGAACCGGCCAAGGTAGGCTTGCATCGTTGGCAGGGTTCCGCTCTAGCAGGCTATAAACTAGGCTTATGTCGATGTGGTAGCTACATCCACATCAGTGGCCGGGGGGAAGCAATGTACGTTATGCTTCGCTCTAACACCCGACCCGTGGGGACAAAGTACGTTATGTCCGCTCTCAGCCTCTGGATGATGAAAAACCCTACTACACTAGCTATGAGTACAGAATAATCGATTCCTGGCTAAACATACATTTTTAACATAAAACACATAGCCTAGCATGATACTACGAGCTTAAGTAGGAATCGAAAGCATGCTGGAAGAACAAACCTAGCATGGCACTAACATGTACAAACAAGCAACATGCTAGCAAGAAATCAAACACAAGCTGTCCTATCCACTATCATGCTCATAAAAGTAAACAGGCATACAAGGCACAATCAAGAAAACATCGCAGGGTCCACACAACCACGGTAAGAAATCCTTACCTGGAAACAAGTAGAAAAATAACTACCACGAATCAATAAGCGACCCTCGAGCTTCTAAGCGAACCCGAGCAACCTAAGTATTCAATAAAAACATCCTAATTAAACAAACAGCAGCCAACAGCTTAGGGCCCAAAAGAGAAAAGACTCGGGAATTACCAACCGAGAAGACATAAGGTCTCAGCCCAACTCTCTCGGCGAAAAATAAGCTCTCGCGGCAAGCGGCAGCGGCCGACGAGCAGTCAAGGCGCTGCTTGCGTCTTTGGCGCGGCAGGGGACGATTGCTTCTTGCGGACAAAGCGCCGCTGCACCGGCGCGGAGGTGCGGAGCTGTACGCAGACGAGCAACGGCGACACAGGCGCGCTGGCGCACAGACGCGGACGGGCGACGCTGGGCACACGGGCTGGGGTGCGGTGCAAGTCTTTGCGCAGTGCAAGATCGGGTCGGGCAAAGATCGCGACGTCGCGCTGGGGCTGGTGTACGAGCGAGCGGCCGGGTCCAATGCGCTGGTCTTGGCTCTCGATTCTTGATTCTTGGTGGACGGCAAGGTGAGAGGGAAGGAGTGATGGAGGGTGAGCGGCAAAACAAGGGGAGGAAGTTTCTTGGTTTTCCTTCCTTTTCGTAATTTAAATAGGCCTTGGTGACCTAAATCCTTTCCCAAGGCTTCCTCCTTCGAGTCCCGGCTGATGCAATCCTTTCTCTTAATTAAAACTCATTTAAGTCAAACTCCCAAATCATCATTTAGGGCAAGGGTTCAAATCCCAATGGAAGCACTCAAATTAATATTAATTTTGCCAATAACCGAACCACTTCCAAACTTCCAAACAACTAGCCCAACTTCTTGGGTCTTGCAACCAACAACAATCAAGGCTCGACAAAGGCAGGAATGACCTTGGAATCCTGAAAATCCCCAAACCCTGACCGGGGAGCAAAAAGACCAAAATACCCCTAAGGGTTAAAATAGCTTTAACGGCCCAACCGAACAACCGAATATTGAACAGAAAGCACCTGGGAAACCGGAATAGAAAACTGGGTCGTTACACTGCAGCTCAAATAGCACTTTTACTGTTGTTTTCTGCTTGTTCTATGTAAGGATCTCTTACCAGGGTTGTGTGGACCGTACGATATGCCTTGATTGCATTCTTTGTATATGTTGATTGTTATGAGCATGTTAGTGGATAGGATTGCCTTGTTGTTCATCTCTGCTAGCATGTTTACCCTTGCTTCTACATGTTAGTGCCATGCTAGGTTTGTCCTTCCAGCATGTTCTGTGATTCCTACTTTAAGTTCGTAGTATCATGCTAGGTTATATTTATACACTCGTTGAGCATGTTCTGAACTTTTAGGAATTACTTACTTGTAAATGTAGATAGCTTAGATAGGATGTCATCATCTAGAGGCTGAGAGCGGACATAACATACTTTGTCCCCATAGGTCGAGATCAGTGAGTGGCATAACGTAATTTGCCTCCGACCCCGATAGCTGGTGCGGATTAGCTCCCGCATCGGTATAAGCCTAGTTTGTAGCCTTCTAGAGCGGAACCCCTCACAGGTGCAAACCTGCCCGGAGATAGTTCTTAGCTTCAGGTCGGACCATGCTTCGCACTTAAGACAAGTTTTGGCAGTCTTGCGTGAGAATCACTATATGCGAAGTTTTCCAAGTGTGATTTCTGGCTAGAGAAAGTAGCTTTCCTTGGACATGTTGTTTCCAAAGATGGGATAGCTATGGACCCCGCAAAGATTGAGGCAGTTAGTTCATAGGTTAAACTGACAACGGTCGCTGAGATTCGCAGCTTTCTAGGTTTGGCAGGTTATTACCGGCATTTTGTTAAGGAATTTTCTGCTAAGCAGCACCCCTGACTAGATTGACCAGGAAAGGTGTTGACTTCGTTTGGGATTCCAGTTGTGATGAGAGCTTTGCCCAGTTAAATCGCAGTTTGACACAGCACCAGTGTTGGCAGTTCCTGAGGGAACAAGTGGGTTTGTAGTCTACAGTGATACATCCAAGTTTGGTTTGGGCTGTGTGTTGATGGAGCATGGAAAGATGATTGCGTATGCTTCCCGTCAGTTGAAGCCTTATGAAAATAATTACCCAACTCATGACATGGAGTTGGCTGTTGTTGTGTATGCTTTGAAGATTTGGAGGCACTATTTGTCTGGCGAAAGGATTCAGTTGTTTATGGATCATCAGAGCCTTAAGTACTTCTTCCCTCAGAAGGAGTTAAATATGAGACAGAGAAGGTGGCTCGAGTTAGTGAAAGACTACGATTGTGAGATTTTGTACCACCCAGGAAAGGTCAATGTTGTGGTTGATGCTTTGAGTAGAAAGACGTCGCACTCCGCAGCTTTGTTGAGTTCTCGAGTTAAATTGCGGAAAGAGTTTGAGCAGGCCGATATTGCAGTGATGTTATGAGAGGTTACCGCCAGGGTAGCTCAGTTGACAGTTCAGCCGTCGATTAAGCAGAGGATCATTGATAGCTAGCTGAGTGATCTCAAGATGAAAAGACTATTTGAGAGAGTTCAAGCTGATGGCCACTTTGATTTGTCATAGCACCAGACGGAGGTTTGAGGTATAGAGGTCATTTGTGCTCATAGCTCCCAGTTTACTAGCACCCAAAAGGTACCAAGATGTATCAGGATCTCAAGCAGACGTTCTGGTGGATGGGCATGAAACGAGATATAGCTGAGTTTGTTAGCCGGTGTCTCACTTGTCAGCAAGTGAAGGCTCCCAGACAGAAATCGGCAGGTCTGTTGCAGCCGTTGAGTGTTTTGCAATGGAAATGGGATGAGATTTTGATTGATTACATTTCTGGGTTGCCGAGGACACCTAGAGGGTTTACTCAAATCTAGGTTGTTGTGGATCGACTGACTAAAAGTGCACAGTTCTTTCCTTGCAGAATTAATTACACCGTAGAGTAGTGGGCACAGTTATTCTTAGAGCAGATCGTTTGGTACCATTGGGTACCAGAGAAGATCATTTCAGATCGTGATTCTCGATTCACTTCTCACTCTGGAGAGCACTCTAGAAGGGTTTGGGAGCCGAGTGCAGCTTTAGTACTGCTTTTCACCCTTGGACAGATGGACATACCAAGAGGGTGAACCAGACCCTTGAGGATATGCTGAGACCCTATGTGTTAGACTTCCCAGGCAGTTGGGATCAGTACTTGTATCTGATGGAGTTTGCCTATAATAAAAGTTATCAGTCTACCATTCAGATGGCTCCGTTTGAGGCCTTGTACGACAAACGTTGCAGATCTTCAGTGTTCTGGGAAGAGGTCGGTGATAGACAGGTTTTGGGTCCTGAGTTACTCCAGATGACAAACGACGCAGTGCAAAAGATCAGTGCTCGCATGTTGACATCTCAGAGTAGGCAGAAGAGCTACGCCGATGTGGTCGGCGTAGAGATTTGGAATTTGAGATTTGATAAGTGGGGAAAGTTGAGCCCAGATTTGTAGGGACTTTTGATATTCTTGAGCGGATTGGTGCAGTCGCTTATCGATTGGCATTACCCCCGTCTTTGGCAGCAGTACATAATGTTTTCCAAGTTTCGATGTTGAGACACTATGTGGCAGACCCGACACACGTTGTTGATCACAAGCCTTTAGAGTTGAACAAGGATTTAAGTTTCGAGGAGAAGCCTGGGGAGATTTTGGCTCGGGAGCACAAAACTTTGCGTAACCGAGAGATTAATCTAGTGAAGATTCAGTGGAGCAACCAGAGGGTTGAGGAAGCTACTTGGGAGTTAGAAGTCGAGATGAGGACGCATTACCTAGAGTTGTTTTAGGACTTTGGGGACAAAAGTCATAAAAGGAGGGAATATTGTAACAGCCCAGAACTTCTATTCCAGTTTCTCAGTTATTATTCGATTTCTAGTTCTAGGGCAAGAGTGGCTTTTTGAGAAGTTTGGAGGCTTTCCGGTTAAAAGAGAAAAATAAGAATAATTGTGTTGGAGCTAGGATTCGAACCTTGATGGTTTGGATGATGGATTTGAGCCAAATGAAGGAAAATTAAAAAGGATTTTAAAAATGCTCAAGCTAGGATTTGAAGGTGGGATTTTTGGGGCTATATCTTTTAAAAAATAAGAAAAAGAAAAGAAGGGTTTCATCATATTCTTTCTCCTTCCCCACTTGGCCTACCAACACCCTCTCTTTTCTTTTTCCTTGGCGGAAATCTTCAATCTCCATAGTTGTCCATTGTCAAGCTCTCAAGATCTCCTCTATCGTTCATCTTCTGCATCTTGCTCCAAGGTAAGTCTTTGCAAAACTCCTTTTCTTCTTCTCCTTGTCTTGGCCCAGACCGAGCTCTAACCAAGAGAAGTTCTTCTTCTCTTCTCCATTATAGATCCGAGAGCTCCTTGCCTTGGGGATTGAAGATCTTGCTTGCTCAATCACTTTGGATCCTAGATCTATTGCTACTCCTCTTTGTTGGTGAAATCCGAAATCACACTCCTCTTCTAACCTCCATTGTCGAGAGCCCCTTGGGTAGGTTGTTGGTGTTTTTGCTTTGGTTAGTTGATTGATTGTGTAGATCTAACATGGTTCTTCATCTTTGTGCAAAACAAGCCCTAGCCGAATCTCCATTGCTTGTACTTCCACCTTGGCCGAGACCACCTTGCACATTTGGAGTCTTTGCCGAATCATCAAGGTAAGCTTGTGGTGTTGTTTTGTTGATGTGTTGGTTAGGCCGAGAGCTACTTGGTAGCAAGTTTTTGTTGTTCTCCCTTTGGCTGAGAGCTCCATGTGGTTTGGGTGTTTGTGTTGCTTGCTTCCTAGCCGAGATCTAACATGTTTGTGTTTGTTGTATTGCCCTAGCCAAGATCAAGTGGTTCAAGTGTAGTGGCCGAGCTCCTATAACTTCTTTAGTGCTTGGCCGAGAGCACTACGTGCAAGTATGGGTAGTCTCTTGATTCCCTTGCTTCTAGTTTGTAGTTCATAGTTAAGTGTTTAGCTAGCTAGGTTTAATTGTATGTTGCATGCTTTATTAGGTTGTGAGACACTACAGCTCAAGAAGCACTTTTACTGTGTTTTCTGCTTCTTCCAGGTAAAGATCTCTTACCAGGGTTGTGTGGACCCTGCGATATGTCTTGATTGCATTCTTTGTATATGTTGATTGTTATGAGCATGTTAGTGGATATGATTGCCTTTTTGTTCATCTCTGCTAGCATGTTTACCCTTGCTTCTACAAGTTAGTGTCATTCTAGGTTTGTCCTTCCAGCATGTTCTGTGATTCCTGCTTTAAGTTTGTAGTATCATGCTAGGTTATATTTATACACTCGTTGAGCATGTTCTGAACTGCTAGGAATTACTTACTTGTAAATGTAGATAGCTTAGATAGGATGTCATCATCCAGAGGCTAAGAGCGGACATAACGTACTTTGTCCCCACAAGTAGAGATCAGTGAGTGGCTGTAAAGACCCAACCCGAAAGAGGTCCTAACCTAGGCCTTTACCTCAATGCATGCTTTTAAAACTTAAATATGTTATGCAAGATTGTCATCCAGATTCTGAATAAAAAAATTTAAAACTTGCAACCATTCATTTTACAAACAATTATAAAACATCCTGAAACCTGTACCTGTTTCCAAGCACCTGTTCCAATCTAAAAACATGTTCAAACATACTCTGATCAGAGATTTTATTTCAAAACATTCAGTTCCAAATCAGTTCAATAAAAGACAGAACCCAGATACAATCCAAAAACATCCTAAGGGCTCCGTGCCCAACTACATGCATTCAGAGATAAAAAACATAAAGCATAAACTCAGAGTTTGTAAAACAGCAGGTTTCCATGATCAGCAGCTCCTCCTTTGGCCATCATGTCTCACGCCTTGGTTACCTATGGAAAGCACAAAATAAGGGTGAGTAACGAATTACTAAGTAAGAATCCCCAACCGGGGTACAATACGATACAACTGGTCATTAGCAGAATGTATGCAAGCTATAAGTACAAACACTAAAGAGAGCACTTTACTTTAATCCATACATAAATATAAACGGATGTCATCTTACGGTCTTACTCCAGGAACAACATCGAAACATGGTACTCTACGAGAAACTAGTCTCAACCTCAACTTTACTACTACTGTCGATACGAAAAGTGCACTGAACTCAAGATTTCGAGGAGCTCTCCAATCGGCATCAGAATGAGCGCGCGCGCGCACACCGCATGCTTCTTTGCAAAACCGTGGAGGTGTCTTTGGTCTAAGGCGGTGCGCCTCGGTCCAAAGACGCATGCCTAAAAGAATCTCTGGATCGGTGTCACTGAACATAGTGGTGTGAGACCAGGACACTATGACTATGTTAGCCTGTACCACCGCACCAAAGGCTAAGGAACCGTCCATGGTAGGCTTACACCAGGAACCGGTCTTTGCCCTATCAGGTGGTAATCAAGGGCTACTGCCAACACGCTGAGGTCATGTCGATTGCCGGGGACAAGGCAAGGCCTCGTCATTCCCTCAACCATTGGGGCATTTAACACTCTGCCGCCCTCACCCAAGATTACAACTGGGTTGCCGTTAAGGTTAGCTAAACCCTAACGATGAATCAAGGACGCAGTACTGCCTCGCCCGTCCCATCCACGGATGCAAGTTACGTTATGCATCCTCGCCCGGATGATGCTACCTATCAGAACACTATGTTATAAACAGCTAACAACAAAACATACCAACACATGCTCAGAAGAATCAACGAACCTAGCATGGTACTACGAACAGAACAGAATACAAACATGCCAGAACAGAACAACCTAGCATGGAACTAACATGAGAATAAACACGAGATTCATGCCAGTCGGAATTCAGAACAAAGCACCTAACAACTAAACATGCTGGTAATCATAAACAAACATACAAACAACAATCACAGAAATATTGCAGGGCCCACACAATTTCGATACGAAATCCTTACCTGAATTGGAAGACAAACAAACACACAAGTGGACTCCCGAGCTGCAAACGAACACGGGCTAGCTAACGGATACCTAACAAACAAACAGTAATTACATCACTAACAATAGGCCCTAAATAAAATACAACAGAAGCTCGGCTAGGTCGGAAGCAACTCACACAACTCGGCCACGCACCAGGGGTGTCTAGGCTGCAAAGCACACGGTAGGGAGCAAGCGTGCGGACGGGCTGCTCGCGGGCGTGAGCGGCAGGGCTCGACAAGGGTGTGCGGCATGGGGAGAACGACGGGTCGCGCTGCCGCGCAGCGGCGAGCAGGCTCCGGTGCGTGCGGATCTTTTTCTACTTTTCGGGGACGCGAGCGCGAGCGTGGGTGCGGCTGCGATGGAAGAGCAGCGACGTACGATCGGACGGCTGCGTTCGCGTGCGAAGGAGCTGCGACGCGGGCGTGCAGGCGATTGCGTACGAGGTTGCGGGCTGCGACGTGCGACTACTGCCCCGATGCGCGAGCGGCGATCGATCGGCGATGGCGAAGCCGCAGCGCGCGGTCGAGCGGCAAGCGGCATTCGTTCTTGGCTGGCAAATCACACACACACACAAATCCGCCAGTCAAGAAATTGACAACACTGAGGAGGAAGAAACACACAAGAAGAACCACTTACCCGGAACGGACGATCGGCGAGAACTCTCGGGGTGATGAAGGAATCGCCAAGCACAAGATAGAGAGGGAGAGAAGCCAAACTCCAATTTCCTGTAACAAATGAGACAACCCTCAAACCGTTAGGTTCTAATTTTACTCCAAATCCCAAGCAACTACGGGATAAGCAAAACACCAACGAAACAAGAGCACAACCAAGACAACTCGGGTTTGATCCTTGGCTCGAACACTTTTTTCTTTTTAATATCTATTTGCAAACTGTAAAGACCAAACTCGAATGTGGTCCTAAAATGGGCCTTTATCTCAATGCATGCGTTCAAAAGTTAAAGACAATATGCAAGAATGGTTTTCGGATTCTAAGTGAAAACTAAAACATACAACATTCATTTAAAAAGTCAATACAAAATTCTCAAACTCCGTCCCCTGTTTCCAAGCACTGCTTCCAAGACAAATACATTTCCAAAACTCAATCGATCAGAGATTTATTTAAAACATTCAAAACTTTCCAACATTACAACGAACAGCTAGAATCCTAAAAGCAATCGAGAAAAAAAACCTAGGGCTCCGTGCCCAACTACATGCATTCAGAGGAAAACAAAACACAAAGAATTATAGACATAAACTCAGAGTTCGAACAACGGGTTTCCATGATCACAGCTCCTCCTCCAGCCATCCTGTCTCGCACCAAGGTTACCTGTGGAAAACCACAAAATAAGGGTGAGCAACGAGTTACTCAGTAAGAATCCCCAACCGGGGTACAATACGAAAACATCTCATTTAGCACATCGACATGCAACCATACAATGACTTAGAGCAAAACGGTTGGTTTAGGCTATGTGCTAACACTAGAGCTAGCCTATCAAGGGCTTACAACTATAGCCTATCCTAGGTTCTACACCTGGATGCCCATCGGGGTCTTACACAACCTAGGATACAATGACACAATGATGCCCATCGGGGACTTACACATAAGGATGCCCATCGGGGTTTTACTCCCGCTAACTCAGTGATGACCATCGGGGACTTACACACAAGGATGCCCATCGGGGTCTTACACCTCTAATCAATGATGCACATCGGGGTCTTACACATACGGATGCCCATCGGGGTCTTACACCTCAATCAATGATGCCCATCGGGGTCTTACACATACGGATGCCCATCGGGTTCTTACACCTCTGGCTATCAATGCTGCCCAACAGGGTCTTACACATCTAGGATGCCCATCGGGGTCTTACTCCAGCTAGGATCATAGAGATGCCCATCGGGGTCTTACACTCTCTAGCAATCTTATGATGCCCATCGAGGTCTTACACATACTGGAACAGTGCAGTGCCCATCGGGGACTTACCTACACTATAGATCACCTGCCTAGCCCTAGCATGGGACTATCAGAATATAAGAGGAACAAGAATATGCCAGGATAAAAAGACCCTAGCATGGAACTAATATAACAGAAACACAAGTACAACACAAACCTGAAAGCAAGAGAAAACATGTAACCTATCCACTAGAAATTTCATACAATCACAAGATATGGCATGCTATCAATTATTCGCAGGGTCCACACAACCCCGCTAAGAAACCCTTACCTAGTCGGAAGGCAACTACACAGAAGAATCCTAAGCTGCGATCGATCCCGAGCTAGCTAATGAGAACCTAACAAGCACAATAATTATCACAATCCATAGGCCTAAATATAATAAAACAAACAGGGCTCAGCTCGGGAGCAACTCACATCTTTACCACGGCCGGCCGACGCGACGGACGGCCACAGTCGTGACGGCCGTGGTCTTCTGGCCGGCGGTGCAGGTCTGTGGCCCAGGGCATCTTGCACGGCGCTTTCGGCGCGACGAGCTGTGGGAGAGACAAGGGCGCGCGGGCGCGTGCGCGAAGCGAGCGGTGCGGCCTTTGGCGCGCAGGCGCAGACGCGAACGGACGAACGGGGCGTCAGCGCGCGGCTTCGGTTAAGCGATGGCATCCGCGCGCGCGACACGGGTATCTTCGCGACGCGATGTACATTCTTTGGCGTCTGGGCTTGCGATCTGGGCTGCGGCGACGGCCGCTGCAGCGTCGTGGGCGTCGCGGCGAGGCGCGGTGGCTGACGCCGCTCGCTTTGCTCGGGTGAGGCGATGGGTCGCTCTTCGGGCGCGACTTTTTTTTCATTTGGAAATTTCTTCTTTGGCGACCACCGCTCGGTGAAATTTTTGCTCTCTGCTCACGACGACGTTCGATGGCGGAAGCTTGGCACGGGGAAGAAAATCAAGGTAATGGAGCTTGAGGAAAAGGGTTGGGCGGCCAAGGTTGATTTGGAGAAGAAACAACAACAACCCTAATTCCTTTTCTTTTAATCAAAGCACCAAAACCCCAAGAACTCAAGGCTAACTAAGATATGCCGCGGAAAGAGCAACAATATCACCTAGTGGCTCAACTAGTAAAGCCCTGCTCTAGCACACAAGGCCACCCTGGCTCGAACCCTGGCTGTTGCAACATTAAATCCTTATTTTACTTTTGCATCTCTCCATGCCCAAACACATCCACAAAGCATCAAAATCCTACTTAAGTCCATCCAATAATTTTAACAACTGAAAAAGACATAAACGGCCCGACCAAATTACGAAATACTCCTAGGGCATACCTAGAAGACCGGGATGAAAACCTGGGCCGTTACACAAACCAAGGCCACAAACCTCTCCAAACACTCCCGAGACATAGAACCTGCACACACAGTAAATCCCCAACCATAGCAAAGGACTCAAACAGTCTCAACGACGCAACCAAATTACCAAAAACCCCTAGAACATACCTGAAAGATCAGGATGAAAACCTGGGCCGTAACAGTATTCCCTTCTTTTATGACTTTCGTCCTTGAAAGTCCTTAAGACTGAAACAACTCAGGATAGTGCAATCTCATCTCGATTACGCAACGTCTTAGTCTCAAATGCTAGAATCCTCACAGGCTTCTCCTCGAGCTCTAATCTTCTGCGCTGCACTGTTGGTGTAGCAACTCAAGACCCAAAACCTATCTATCTCCAACCTCTTCTCAGAACACAGAAGACCGACAACGCTTACCATACAAAGCCTCGACTGGAGCCATATGGATTGTCGACTGATAACTATTATTATAAGCGAACTCCATCAGATACAAATACTGGTCCCAACTGCCCGAGAAATCTAACACGCAGGCTCTCAGCATATCCTCAAGAATCTGGTTCACTCTATCAGTCTGACCATCTGTCTGCGGGTGAAAAGTCGTACTAAAAGTGCATTCGGTGCCTAAGCCCTTCTGGAGCGCTCTCCAGAAATGGGAAGTGAACCGCGAATCATGGTCCGACACAATCCTCACAGGCACACCATGGTAACGGATAATCTGGTCCAAAAACAACTGCGACCACTGTTCCACGGTATAAATGTCTACCAGGAATGAAGTGTGTGCTCTTCGTCAAGCGATCAACAATCACCCAGATCTGAGTAAACTTCCTCGGAGTCCTCGGTAATCCAGAAATAAAGTCCATGGAGATCTCTTCCCATTTCCACTAAGGCACGCTCAGCGGCTGCAACAAACCAGCTGGCTTCTGCCTGGGTGCCTTCACTTGCTGACAAGTGAAACATCGACTTACAAACTCTGCAACGTCTCTCTTCATGCCCATCCACCAGAACGTTTGCTTAAGATCCTGATACATCTTGGTACCCCTGGGGTGCCAAGCAAATGGTGAACTGTGAGCCTCTGAATGCAACTCTGCTCGCAGTTCTGCAACCTCCGGCACACACAATCGGCTTCTGTAAGTCAACCCACCGTCTGGTGAATATACGAAGTCAAAGTCTCCATCAGCACTAACTCTGTCAATCCGTCTCTAAAGTGTGGGATCACTCAGCTGGCTATCAATAATCCGCTGCCTGATCGAAGGCTGAACTGACAACAGGTCTACCCTGGCGGTAACCTCACCCAACAACACTGCAACCTCGTCCCTCTCGAACTCTTTCTGCAATCTATACTGGGAACTCAACAACGTCGCGGAGTGCGACGTCTTCCTACTCAACGCATCAGCCACAACATTGGCTTTACCTGGATGGTATAAAATCTCGCAGTCATAATCCTTCACTAACTCTAACCATCTCTTTTGTCTCATATTCAACTCCTCCTGAGTAAACAGATACTTGAGACTCTGGTGATCAGTAAACATCAGAATCCGCTCTCTGTACAAGTAATGCCTCCAAATCTTTAACGCAAACACTACTGCTGCCAACTCCATATCATGAGTCGGGTAGTTCTGCTCATACGGTTTCAGCTGACGAGAAGCGTAAGCAATTACCTTCCCGTGCTGCATCAACACACATCCTAACCCAAACTTGGAAGCATCGTTGTAGCTACGAAACCACCTGTCCCCTCCGGGACCGCTAACACTGGTGCTGAAGTCAAACTGCGGTTGAGCCTGGCAAAGCTCTCATCACACTTACCATCCCAAACAATCTTGTCACCCTTCTCGTCAGACGAGTGAGGGGCGAGGCTACGGCGGAAAAGTCCCTGACGAACCGACGGTAGTAACCTGCCAAACCCAGAAAGCTGCGAACC
The DNA here is from genome assembly GCA_036507275.1 of Sicyos edulis. NCBI lineage: Eukaryota > Viridiplantae > Streptophyta > Magnoliopsida > Cucurbitales > Cucurbitaceae > Sicyos > Sicyos edulis. The sequence goes on along the minus strand of CM071849.1, from coordinate 16,685,520 downwards.
TCGACAACTGAAGTCTACTTGGCCCACGAACTCACGGACTCAATCTTCGCGGGGTCCACAGCTATACCATCTCTCGATACTACGTGACATAGGAAGGCCACCGGCTCTAACCAGAAATCACACTTGGAAAACTTCGCATAAAACTGGTTTTCCCTCAAAGCTGTCAATACTCGCCTCAAGTGTCCTGCATGATCCTCCTTAGTCCTCGAATAGATTTGAATGTCGTCAATTAACACTATAACGAAGCCGTCCAAAAATTCTTTGAACAGCCTATCCATCATGTCCATGAACGCTGTCGGGGCGTTAGTCAATCCGAAGGACATGACCACAAACTCGTAGTGACCATATCTAGACCTGAAAGCTGTCTTAGGGATGTCGGCATCCCATATCCGCAACTGATGGTAACCGGATCTCAAATCTATCTTGGAGAATACAGAAGCTCCCTAAAGCTGATCAAACAAATCATCAATACGAGGCAAACGGGTACTTATTCTTCACGGTAACCTTATTAAGCTCACGGTAATCTATGCACAAGCGCATCGAACCATCCTTCTTCTTTACAAACAGAACTGGTGCTCCCCACGGGGACACACTCGATTTGATGAACCCTCGATCTAACATCTCCTGCAACTGAATCTTAAGTTCCTTTCGCTCTACTGGCGCCATGCGATACGAAGCCTTAGAGATAGGGAGGGTTCCTGGCTAGAGCTTGATTGTGAAGTCAACCTCTCTCTGTGGGGGCAACCCCGGTAACTCCTCAAGAAACACATCAGAAAACTCATGTACGACTGGTACATGATCACCAATCAGCTAGGGGTGGCTCTCCCCAGACAACTTGGCTTGGTAGCCCCAAGCTCCACGAGCTAACAGACGACGGGCTTTCACTGCTGAAACCATCGGCGGGCAAACTCCACCCTGGACTCCACAAAACTTAAAGCTGGGTCGACCTGGCAGCCTGAACATTACTTCTTTTCGGTGGCAGTCGATCAACGCGTGGTTAGTAGCTAACCACTCCATGCCAAGTATCACATCAAAGACGCTCATAGGCAGGACTATGAGCGTAGCTACAAACAATTTTCTGGATATCTCGATCCAGCCATCCTTACCCTTATCTCTAGCTAACATACTGACTCCCGAAGGAGTTGCAACTGACAACTCAAATCCTAGAGGCTCTAATCTCAAACTAGCATGCTCAGCAAACATAACAGATACAAATGAATGCGTAGAACCAGGATAAAAAAAAACAAATGCGCAGTGATCTAGAATAAGTAGCGTACCTGCCACAGCGGCATCTATACGCTCGGCCTCCTGTCGGGTCGTAGCGAACACCCGACCATGCTGCTGCTGCACCGGCTGAACTGCCATAGCTGGCTGGTTACAAAAATAGCCATTCTGATACTGTCCATGGCAGCGCTGGCCGCCACCTCTAAAGTCAAACTTCCTCTTCTGCCCTGATGAGGCTGGGGCAGGACGCTGAACTGGAGCGGCGACAACCTGCTCGACTGGGTACTACCCATTATAGATGGTCGCCAACTACACTGCCTTAGCATAAGTGTCGGGGGCCTGTTCCCTGACGTCCTGGGATACACCCTGTCTTAGACCAGAAATAAACTTCCTGAATTTCAGCTCGGGCGTGGCTATCAACTGTGGGGCAAAATAACAATAGTCATAGAATTTCCTCTCATACTCCTCTATTGAATCAGTCCCCTGCTTCAGGTTCTGGAACAGCTCGACCATCTTTTCCTAGGCCTCTTCACTGATGTACTTGGCCTTAAACTCTGTCCTGAAGAAATCCCAGGTGGCAGGTGGTGACCCAGCTGGTCCCTCACTCAGAGTGGACTCCCACCACCATCTAGTTGTGCCCTCTAACACATGGGCTGCACAACGAGGTCTCTGGACATACTCTGATCAGAGATTTTATTTCAAAACATCCAAATCCAAATCGGTTCAATAAAAGACAGAATCCAGGTACAATCCAAAAAAATCCTAAGGGCTCCGTGCCCAACTACATGCATTCGAGATAAAAAACATAAAACATAAACTCAGAGTTTGTAAACAGCAGGTTTCCATGATCAGTAGCTCCTTCTTCAGCCATCCTGTCTTGAGCCCTGGATACCTGTGGAAACCACAAAAATAAGGGTGAGTAACGAATTACTCAGTAAGAGTCCCCAACCGGGGTACAATACGATACAACTGGCCATCTAGCAGAATGTATGCAAGCTAAAACTACAAACACTGAAGAGAGCACTTTACTTTAATCCATACATAAATACAAATGATGCCATCTTACGTTCTTACTCCAAAAACTACATCGAAACTCGGTACTCTACGAGAAACCAGTCGGCGCTGTAATGAGCGTGCGCGCGCGCCAGCATCATGCCGCAAACCGAGGAGGTCTTGGTCTAAGGCGATCGCCTCGGTCCAAAGACGCATACCTAAAAGAATCTCTAGATCAGTGTCACTGAACATAGTTGTGTGAGACCAGGACACTATGACTATGTCAGCATGTACCACCGCACCTGAGGCTAAGAAACCGCTCGTGGTAGGCTTACACCAGAGATCGGTCCTTGCCCTATCAGGTGGTAATCAAGGGCAACTGCCGACACGCTGAGGTCGTGTCGACTACTGGGGACAAGGCAATGCCTTGTCTTTCCCCCGACCGATGGGGCATTTAACAGTCTGCCACCCTCACCCAAGATTACAACTAGGCTACCGTTAGAGTTAGCTAAACCCTAACGACGGATCAAGAACGGAGTACTACCTCACACGTCCCAGCCACGGATGCAAGTTACGTTATGCATCCTCACCCGGATGATGCTACCTATCAGAACACTATGCTATAAACAACTAACTGTAAAACATACCAACACATGCTCAGAAGAATCAACGAACCTAGCATGGTACTACGAATAGAACATAATGTGAACATGCTAGAACAGAACAACCTAGCATGGAACTAACATGAGAATAAACACAGGAATCATGCCAGTCAAAATTCTGAACAAGGCACCTAACAACTAAACATGCTGGTAATCATAAACAAACATACACACAACAATCGCAGAAATATCGCAGGGCCCACACAACTTCGGTAAGAAATCCTTACCTGAATCGGAAGACAAACAAACACACAAGAGGACTTCAGAGCTGCAACGAACACGAGCTAGCTAACGGACCCTAACAAACAAACAGTAATTACATCACTAACAATAAGCCTTAAATAAAATACATCACAAGCTCGGCTCGAAAGCAACTCACACAACTCTGCCAAGCACCAGGGTGTCTAGGCTGCAAGGCACACGGCAGGGAGCTGGTGCGCGGTAGGGCTCAGCAAGGGTGTGCGCACACCGGCGGGGAGCGGCGCGGGGCGTGCTCTTTGTCTTCTTCTTGCGCGGGCGGCGGCGTCGCGGCGGTAAGCGGTACGCTACGTGTGGCACGCATGTGCAGCGCGAGCGAACGGGCATGCGATCGACGAGCAGGGGCTGCGGCTCGCGTGGGCATCAAGCGGCACGGAACGACAGGGCTCTGCAAAGGCGAAGTAAAGCGACTGTTGGGCATCGGGCGGTGTCGAGAGAGTACAGGCGTGAGCGAACAGCACAGTAGTGGCTCGTTGGGCGCGAAGCGTCTCTCGTTCTTGGCGATCGCGCGCGCGCACGGATCGACGAGCGGCGGCGTGTAGGGGCGAGGCTGCGATGGCCCGATCGGTGGGCAGGCTGCGGGCGATGAACGGCTACGAGCGACGATGGGGCTGTCCTCGAGAGACGGTGGAATCGCAAAGCACGAAGAGCTTGAGGAGAACGGCGAATTGATCTTGGGATTTGGGAGAGAAAAGAATAAAACCTATTTACCAAATAAATCCCACTTAAGTTCTGAAGCCACGGCCAAACAATTTATCCAGTGCAAAGAGAAACAGAAATCACCTGCAAGTCAACCGGCAAGGCCCTACTGCTATCTAAACAGGCCACCCTGGTTCAAGCCTCAACTGCTGCACCTTTACTCCGGCAAAACCCCATTTTTATTTTTGCAACCCTCAACACTCAAACTCCACCAGAATGTCACCACACTCCAACTGGAACAATCAAGGATATAATTAGCTAAGAAAAGATAGATATAGCCTTAACGACCCGACGAAATTACCGAAATACCCTTAGCAAATACCTGGAAGATCGGGATGAAAACCTGGGCCGTTACAGTATTCCCTCCTTTTATGGCTTTCGTCCCTGAAAGTCCTTAAGACTGGAACAACTCAGGATAGTGCAATCTCATCTCGTCCTCCCGTTCCCAGGTAGCCTCCTCATAATTCTGACTTCTCCACTGAACCTTTACCAAACAGATTTCTCAATTACGCAACGTCTTAGTCTCAAATGCTAGAATCCTCACAGGCTTCTCCTCGAAGCTCAAATCCTCATTCAGCTGCAAAGGCTTAAAGTCTACAACATGCGACGAGTCTGGCACGTACTGCCTCAACATCGATACGTGAAAACACTGTGCACTGTTGACAACGATGGAGGTAAGGCTAACCGATACGCAACTCTGCCAATCCTCTCAAGAATCTCAAACGGATCTGGGACTCAACTTCCCTCGCTTACCAAACCTCAACCCACCACGCATCGGTTCCACTTTCAAGAACACGTGTTGTCCAACCTCAAATTCCAAGTCTCAACGCCGCACATAGGCGTAACTTTTCTGTCTGCTCTGAGCTGTCAACATACGAGCTCTAATCTTCTGCACTGCACTGTTGGTCAACTGTAGCAACTCAGGACCCAAAACCTGTCTATCTCCAACCTCTTCCCAGAACACAAGAGACCGGCAACACTTACCATACAAAGCCTCGAATGGAGCCATCTGGATCGTCGACTGATAACTGTTATTATAAGCAAACTCCATCAGATATAAATACTGGTCCCAACTGCCCGGGAAGTCTAACACGCAAGCTCTCAGCATATCCTCGAGAATCTGGTTCACCCTCTCTGTTTGACCATCTATCTGCGGGTGAAAAGCCGTACTGAAACTGCACTCGGTGCCTAAGCTCTTCTGGAGCGCTCTCCAGAAACGGGAAGTGAATCGCGAATCACGGTCTGACACAATCCTCACAGGCACACCGTGGTAATGGATAATCTGGTCCAAAAACAACTGCGCCCACTGTTCCACGGTATAAGTGTCTCTACCGGGAATGAAGTGTGTGCTTTTCGTCAAGTGATCAATAATCACCCAGATCTGAGAAAACTTCCTCGGAGTCCTCGGTAAACAAGAAATAAAGTCCATGGAGATCTCTTCCCATTTCCACTGAGGCACGCTCAACGGCTACAACAAACCGACTGGCCTTTGCCTGGGTTCCTTCACTTGTTGACAAGTGAAGCACCGACTAACAAAGTGCCAAGCCGCGCACAGTGCCGCGTTGCCCAGCCCCGCACAGTGCCCGTGAGAGCCCGAGCGCCCTGTAGCTCGTCGCGTCGCGTCGCCCCGCGCGCGCGTCTTTGTTGCTTGCCGAGCTCGCGCCCGCGCGCCGTCCTTTGTGCCGAGCCGCGCTGCGCACCGTCGCCCAGCTGAGTCAAGCCCGCGCCCGTGTGCCCTTGCCTCGCCCCAGCTCGCCCGATCTCAGCCTCCGCCCCCCAGCGTCTACACCCAGCCAACTTCTGCCCTGCCGACAGCCTGCCCAGCTGAGTTGGCTTGGCCCGAGCCTTATGGCTTCTCGGATGGTATTTCCCGAGTCTTTTCTTCGTTGGGCCCTGATTTGTTGGCTGCTGGTTATGGATTTAATTGGGGTGTTTTATGTATTTGATTTGGGTGTTTTATTTGATGTTTAGGCTCTTCGGGTTCGATTAGAGGCTCGAGGGTCGCTTGATTGCTTGGTTGATTTATTATTATTTCTGCTTGTTCCAGGTAAGGATTTCTTACCGTGGTTGTGTGGACCCTGCGATATATCATGATATTCCTTGTATGCTTGATAATTGTTATGAGCATGATAGTGATAGGCAGCTTTGATTGATCTCTTGCTAGCATGTTTGCTTGATTTTACATGTTAGTGCCATGCTAGGTTTGTTCTTCCAGCATGCTTATGATTCCTGCTTAAGTTTGTAGTATCATGCTAGGTAAGCGTCTTTGATGTCGGTTATTGCTTGCTAGCCAGGAATCATTCATTTGCTCTATACTCTTAGATAGAGTTGTAGGGTTTGTCATCATCCAGAGGGTGAGCGGAAATAACGTACTTTGTCCCCATTGATAGGGAGTAAAGTGTGCGCAGCATAACGTATCTTGCTTCCCCCCCCTCCGTCCCGCCGGTTGTGGATTTAGCTACCCACTTCGGCATAAGCCTAGTTTGTAGCCTGCTAGAGCGGAACCCTGCCAACGGTGTAAGCCTACCTTGGCCGGTTCTTAACTTCAGGTCGGTGGTTCAGCCCGCCGCATGAGATGAGCGCCGGGGCCTCGCGCTCATCGTGATCGGTGACACCGCTTCCGAGTCATAGGCATGCGTGCACGCCCGCGTAGTTTGCCCTTAGGCCCCGCATTTACACCGGTTGCAAAGCAAAGATGCGGTGTGCGCGCCTGACACGCGTTAGTTGCCGGTTCGAGAGCTCCCGGGCTAATGTCGTGAGTACACCATTCCTTCCAGTTTAGAGCCAGACTTCGGGTACTCTCCCGTAAGTCCAGATTAGTAGCAAGGGCAAGGAGGCCCTTGAGGACATCCTTGGGATCAGTTTTTTAGCTGAACAATCCCCCGAGTGAAAGATACCTCGGTGATGTCCCAGGATTGGTCAGGATAACCAATCATTAGGCTTGATGTAGGAGACTTCTGATGGCTCCAGATCTTGCATTATGAGCTCGTTGAGCTATGATCTGTGTTGATAGCTGTTTGCTTGCATGTTGAGGTGCTAGATGACTGATGTATCGTATTGTACCCCGGTTCGGGATTCTTACTGAGTATGTTTATACTCACCCTTATTTATCTTTCAGGTAACTTGGGACAGCACCAGGATGGCTAGTGGAGGGAGCTGATTGATCATGGGAGCTGCCAGCACTCTGTCATTTATTATTGCATTGTTTATTCCGCATGTAGATGGACAGGAGTCCTAGGGGAACATTGTTTAAAAAGTTGTTTAAATTGTATTGTATGTTTTTATAAACACTGGCCAGGTTGTTTTACTTCGTTGGATTGTTTAAATGAAAACTGTTGGTTATGTTTTAAGGGTTCCCCCTTCTCATATGTTTTGAAAGGTTTTTAAATATGAGCACTAAACTGCTTGTTATCATATTTAACTTGCATGCAGAGTGAGAACCCCAGTTTAGGGCCGTGTTTCGGGTCGGGTTCGTCACAGTTGGTATCAGAGCACAGAGTCATAGGTTCTGTAGACTAACCTGCTTTGTAGGTTGTTGTTCCCATGATCATCAGCACTCCACGGCCGTCAGGTTTGTCTGAGTTCAATTAAGCTAAGGGTTAAGAATTTACAATACTTTTCATCTAGCTTTTATGCCTTGTGTAGAGTTGTGGAGCGGAGACAAGCAGGTTCTGACTCGTTGTTGGTTTGGGCTTAGAGCGCCATCATGCCAACTTTCCGCAGTGCGAGCAGTTTGATGAGCAGTGAGAGCCCCAGTGTGGGCCAGCTTTTATGCTTTGTGCAGATCGCCAGTATGTTGATCGCACTCAGAGGGAGGCAGAGATTAGATTCCGGTAGGCCATTTGTGGCCCAGTTGTTGCTTTTCCCCTAGTGAGAGGGTGGAGGTGCTTTGTGCAGATCGCCAGTATGTTGATCGCACTTAGAGGAGCAGGACGTGTGGCATGTCCGACCGAGGAGTTGGACTGATCGTGTTGATGTTGAGGCCGCGTCCCAGGGTTGTTAGGCCCGTAGGCCAGAGTTGGCCCTGGCAGTTGAGTTACCTAGAGGAGGGGGTAGAGGCTAGCACACCTCAGAGTGAGACTCCTTGAGCAGAGTGTGCTCCAGCCATGAGAGATTTGATGGCAGGTCTTTAGCTATCAGAGAGCGGCGACCCAGGCGCAGATTGTAGCGCGTAGTGAGGAGTCCCGCGCACAGATAGCCCAGCTGACAGAGTTTGTTTCAGCATTCCCCCCAGTAGCACTTTTAGCCCCGGAGGTTCCCGGGAGGGCATGTTCAACAGGTTTTTTCCGATGAGTTTGTTGGCGTTGATGGAGCCGCCCAGTTTGGCAAGTGGATGCCTGTAGAGCTCGCTGTTTTAGAAATTCCTACTGCTAGTAGTAAAGCGGTTGGCCAGGTTTGAGTTTAGCATTCGTGTGTTGGGATGCCCTTCTATTCAGAGGTCGAGATGTGTCGTTCCTGTGCTGTTTGATATAGCAGTTGGTGGTGGAAGTCCCTTGAGAGAGGTGGACTAGTAGAGTCTCCACCAGTCGCCCGATTGATTGGCAAGTTGCCGTGTTAGTGGCCTGAGGCAGATGTAGAGACATCTTGTCGTTGTATAGCCAGTTCTCTTAGTACCCTCGTAGCCAGGGTGTAGTGTGGAGTTTGCTTGCCAGGGTTTGATCCGTTTGTGGATTTCAGCGGGCTAGTAGAGTGGAGCACTCTTTTATTTGGATGTTCCAATTGTAGAACAAGTTGTTGCCACCCGAGGAGTTGGCCTGAGCTTTTGTTGAGCATCGAGTGGGATGCAGGAGTAGGCCGTGGCATGTCTGTTAGGCAAGATGCCAGAGATTAGGCTGCTCGAGTGTTTGGGACTCTTGTGCTGAGTGCCATTGCCCCGTCACTTGGAGTGTGACCTTCCCTCAGAGGGGCATAAAGCTCGTTTTAGGCTGATTTGTGTTGTAAAGGATGTAGTGCCTGTTGGCACCAAACTTTGAGAGGAGGCCTAGATTCAGGCCAGTTGGCACTTTTGTGCAGGTGGTTCCATGGCCGCCCGGAGTACAGCATCCCCACTAGTCTTGTACCCATTTCCTGAGGTTGCACCTGTTTGGGTTGCACAAGAGATCTTGTAAGAACCCAACCCAAAATACGGTCCTAAACCTAGGTTCTCACTCAGCATGCAAGTTAAATACTTCATCAAGCGGTTTAGTGCTCATATTTAAAACCTTTCAAAACATTTAAAAGCGGGGACATTTAAAACATAAACAACAACCTTCATTTAAGCAAACCAACAAAGTAAAACGAGCCTGGCCAGTGTTAATGAAATCATACAATACAATTTAAATAACTATTAAAAACATCCCCCTAGGACTCTTGTCCTACTACATGCTGAACAAATTATGCAAACAATAATAGACAGAGTGCCAGCGGCTCCCATGATCAATCAGCTCCCTCTGCTAGCCGTCCCGGTGCTGTCCCAAGTTACCTGAGGGAAAACCACAGAAATAAGGGTGAGTATAAACATACTCAGTAAGAATCCCCAACCGAGGTACAATACGATACATCAATCATCTGGCACCCTAGTATACATGCAAACAGTTACCAACACAGATCATAGCTCAACGAGCTTACAAGGCAGAATCTGGAATCCTCAGAAGTCTCCTACTTCCGGCCTAATGATTGGCTCTCATAACCAATCCCGGGACATCTCCGAGGGTCTTTCTCCCTCGGCCAATTGATCAGCTCAAAAACCGATCCCAAAGATGTCCGACACCCTTGAGGGTCTCTCTCCCTCGACCATATGATCAGCTCAAAAGCCAATCCCAATGGGTGTCCTCAAGGGTCTCTCTCCCTCGACCATATGATCAGCTTAAATCTGGACTATCGGGAGAGTACCCGAAGTCTGGCTCTAAACTGGAAGGAACTGGTGTACTCACGAACATTAGCCCAGGGGAGCTCTCCGAACCGGCGACTAAAGCGTGTGCGCACACACCGCATGCTGCTGCAACCGGCGTAAATGTGGGGGCCTAAGTACAAACTACGCGGGCCAGGTACGCATGCCTAAGACTCGGAAAGCGGTGTCACCGAACACGATGGTCACGAGGCCCTCGGCACTCATCATGCGCTGTACCACACCGACACGAAGCTAAGAACCGAACCAAGGTAGGCTTGCACAGTTGGCGGGGGTTCCTCTAGCAAAGCTACAAACTAGGCTTATGCCAATGAGGTAGCTAATCCTCATTGGTCACGGGGAAGCAATGTACGTTATGCTTCGCTCTACTCCCGATCGGTGGGGACAAGGTACGTTATGTCCGCTCTCAGCCTCTAGATGATGACAACCCTAACACACTAGCTAGAGTATAGAGTAAACGATTCCTGGCTAAACATACATAATCATCATCAATCATACATAACCTAGTATGATACTACGAACTTAAAGCAGGAATCTCAAGCATGCTGGAAGAACAATCCTAGCATGGCACTAACATGTACAAACAAGAAAACATGCTAGCAGGAATGCAATCACAAGCTGTCCTATCCACTAATCATGTTCATAAAAGTAAACATGCATATAAGGCACAATCAAGAAAGCATCGCAGGGTCCACACAACCACGGTAAGAAATCCTTACCTGGGAACAAGTGGAAAAATAGCTATCACTAATCAAATAAGACCCTCGAGCTTAATAACGAACCCGAGCAACCTAGGCATAATAAAAACATCCTAAATAAATATACAACAGCCAGCAGCTTAAAAATCTAAAAGGGAAAAGGCTCGAGAATTACCAACCGAGAGGACACGGGCTCATGGCAGCAAGGGGCAGGTTTGGGCGTTGCTGGTGCGGCAGGGACGCTGGCGCTGGGCGCTGGGCGCATGGCAAGGCAGGCGGACACACTGGAGCGGGCGCGCGGCAATGGCGAGTGAACACGCTGGAGCTGGCGCGCGACACGGCGGGCCAGTGTGAGGGCGATCGGGCTGCAGAGGCGACGCGCGAGCGAGCGGGCTCGCTGGGACGGCGCGAGGGCGAGCGTCGGGTCTGCTGGGTGAGGCTCGGTGTTATGCGGCACTGGGCGGCCGCGAGCGACGTCGGGCGGTGCTGGGCGTCCGATGGTGGGGTGTCTGGACTGCAGACGAGAGGCGGCTGGGCGAGGCAAGGGGCTGAGCGGCCTGGTGCGGTCTGGTGCGGCGCAGTGGCTGGCTGAGCGGGAAGGTGTGGTGCGGTGTGGCTGGGGTGGCTTGGCTAAGTGGTGCGGCTGGGTTAGGGTGGCTCGGTTTTAGAAGAGAGAGAGAGAGACTACCAAGGGAACAAAGAGGGTTTTCCCTAATTTCTTTCTTTTTCCTATTTTAAAAGGGTTAGGAGACCTAAAATTCCCTTCCCAAGGCTTTCTCTTGCGGGTCCCGGCTAAAGAAATTCTTTTCTTTTTAACTAAATCTCTTTTTCTAAAAACTCCAATTCCACCATTAGGGCAAGGGTTCAAATCTCACTGGAACCAATTAAATTCCAATTAATTTTGCTATCAACCGGAATGTCTCCGAACTTCTAATCAACTAACCCAAACTCTTTGGGTCTTGCAACCAATATTAATCAAGTCTCAACGAAGGCCGAAATGACCCTGAAGCTCTGAAAATCCTCAACCTCTGACTGGGGAGCAAAAGACGAAAATACCCTTAAAGGTTAAAAAGCTCTAACGACCCATCCGAACATCCGCATAATGTCCCGAAAACACCTGGGAAACCGAAATAGAAAACTGGGCCGTTACAATACTCCCTCCTTTTAAGACTTTCGTCCTCGAAAGTCCTAAGACGAAAACAACTCTAGGAAACTCCACTGATTCTTAACCAACCAAGCTCTTGATTAAGACAACACAAATCTTTCTTTGAAACCGAACCCTTTTGGGTTCCCAAAGGCTCCAAGCCCAACAGACACCGAGTCTGCCACGAACTATCTCAACCAAAACTGAACTAACACTGAGCTTCGAAGAAAACATGCGATAACTAGTCGATGAGCCACATCCTCTGATTCGCACCAACTCTCAAACGGTCTTACGACTCTAGGGCTCACTTATCCCTGCTAACCCAACTCGGAACGCCTCTCTACGGCGCTACTCTCAGCAAACTCGTGGACGGGTCACAAGCTCTAAAACTCTACGCCACGCTCCGGCGTAACTTCTCTGAATGCTCATAGCTGTTATCAAACAGCCTTGACCCTTCACCATGCTGACCAAACAACTGAACCTCCCAGGTTTCAGAAACAAAATGGCCTACTCTTACTTCGCAAGAGACCTGCGAACCCCAATGGTTGCCTACAATCCTTAACGAAATCCAAATCGAACCACCAATTGGTGACTGATCGCAAGGCAAACTCCTCCAACTAGCATGCGTCCACAACACTTAAGCAACCATCTTACGAGAAATCGAAGCACCAAAGCCAAGGGGCACTTTTACGGTTCACCAAACGGCTACCACCAACACACCAAATGAAACTTCACTCACGGCCACCTTTAGAAGACAAGGTCCGTGCACGAGCTCCACTCGGCCAAACTAACAAACTGGAGCCCCTCAACGGTGACAACAAACTTTCCAATGCAATCCGATCAGCCACTAGCCTAAGAGAACATCGCTGATGACAAAAAACAAACAACATTCCTCTTACGGAAATCTCGAGCGAAAAGGAATAAAACATTACGTGGCTACTAGCAACACAATAGCTGGAGGATAACAACTCTAAGGTTTCCAACCAATGCCACGACATCTCTGTGCCAACCCACTCAACTGTGGCTCAGCTATAACGCCAACTGCGAACGCACATCAACTAGGAACAAAGCCCGAGAAGGCTTGCTCTGCAGAAACTCAACCCAAGCTTATAACGAGCAAGGCTCGCCTCCAAGCTACCACTCAACTTTTAAGTCCAACTGGCTACTCAAAGGACTTTCTCCTTTAGCTTAGACCTAACTCTTCTTCCAATCCAGAAACTCCACCCACGAAACATCGCGAGGAATAAGGATAGCGACGACCACAAGCTTGCGGATCCTGAACAACACGAGTCAGCAAGACTACCTCAAAAGTTAAAACTCGAGGCCGGCATCCACGGTGCAACTCAACTACCAAAGAACTAAGAGGTTCTACAAACTCCAAAGATCCAACAACCTTCCAGCAACAACTCAAGCCCTTGAATTGGCAGGCCTCCGCCCTTGCGGGAACAAAGAACTTTCCGCTTGCTAACAAACAAACGCAGGAACACTCTCGCTGGGTTGACCGCTGCGCTACTCTGATCAACTACACAACTCAGGAGCTAAGCTGACTCCTTCTAAACGAGAACGATTTCCCGAAGCGAACTTCGAAGGACAAATGAAACTTCACACACGCTCATTGCCTTGCTCAAACCCAAGGGCAACAACAACCAACTCTCTCGGAAGCAACATCCGAGGATCCTCAATCGCTTGAACCCCCAACTTGGAACTAGCAGTGGCTACTCAATTGCCGAGGGAGGGGTCAACTCCCAGAACTTCTTGACTAGGAACAAGTCCTCGTATAACGCCCGACTTGCTCGAACCAAGCTAGCTCTAGAAACAACATGGGAACCAAACCTTGGTCAACACCAAGCACCACCTCGCTAAGAATTCTGAAAATCAACGTGGAGGTTACCAAGAACAACTCTAGCTTGTTAACCGACAACAAGCATCCAGCAACTCAACCGAGGAACACTGCCTGGGTCTGACTGAGCTCTGGTGAGGCTCTCCACAACTTAGGGTTCCTCCGATCGCCCTCCGACACACACTGTAGTCAAACTGTAAAGACCCAACCAGAAAACGGTGCTAAACCTAGGCCTTTACTCAGCATGCCAGTGAAAAGCTTAAAAGGACCCAGCTAGGGTCGGTTTGTAAAACTTTTCAATTATAAGAGTGGAAAACATTAAAAACAAAGTAAACATTCATTAGGCAAAAACGAACCATTCAAATTAAAACAAAGGATCGATCAAGACTTTCCTTAAAAACATAAAATAGTTCAAATCATAGTTTTCCCTACGGATCTAAGTCCAACTACATGCTGAAATCCAAAAACAATAAAATAAGACACGGCAGTGTCGGCGGCATCCATGATCTCCCACTCTCTCCGCTAGCCACCTCGGTCTTTGTCCCAAGTTACCCGTGGAAGAAACCACGATAAGGGTGAGTATAAACATACTCGGTAAGAACCCCGACCGGGTGCGATACGATGCAATCTATCATCTAGCAACCTAGTACACATGCCACAATTATCAACACGGATCTTAGCTCAACGAGCTCACAAGGCAAATCCGGAATCCTCGGAAGTCTCCTACTTCCGGCCTAATGATTGGCTCTCAAACCAATCCGGGACATCTCCGAGGGTCTTTCTCCCACGGCCAATTGATCACTCAAAAACCGATCCCAAGATGTCCGACACCCTCGAGGTCTTTCTCCTCGACCAATTGATTAACTCTAAAGTCAATCCCAATGGGTGTCCTCAAGGGCCTCTTTACCCTCGCTATAAATCTGGACTATCGGCAGAGTACCCGGAAGTCGGCTCTAAACGGGAAGGAACTGTGTACTCACGAACATTAGCCCGGGAGCTCTCCGAACCTAGCTACTAACGCGTGTGCGCGCACACCGCATGCTCTTCTGCAACCGGCGTAAATGGGGGCCTAAGGGCAAACTACGCGCGGGCAGTGCACGCATGCCTAAGACTCGGAAATGGTGTCACCGAACACGAGTGGTGCGAGGCCCTCGGCACTCATCCACATGCGACTGTACCACCGACTGAAGCTAAGAACCGCCACCGCCAAGGCAGCTTGCACCGCTGGCGGGTTCCGCTCTAGCAGGCTACAAACTAGGCTTATGCCGATGTGGTAGCTACATCCACATCGGTTGTCGGGGGAAGCAATGTACGTTATGCTTCGCTCTACTCCCGATCGGTGGGGACAAGGTGCGTTATGTCCGCTCTCACCTCTAGATGATGACAAACCCTATTATACTAGCTTAGACTACCAAGTACGTGATTCTGGCTAACATTCACAAAGACATCTCTCATACATAGCCTAGCATGATACTACGAGCTTAAAGCGGGAATCTCAAGCATCTTTGGAAGAACAAACCTAGCATGGCACTAACATGTACAAAAGGCAAAACTTGCTAGCAAGAATTCAATCACTAGCTATCCTATCCACTAACATGCTCATAAAGGTAAACAAGCATACAAGTCACAATTAAGAAAGCATAGCGAGGTCCACACAACCACGGTAGGAAGTCCTTACACGAAACAAGTGGAGAATAGCTATCACAACCAAAAAGACCCTCGAGCTTAATACGAACTCGAGCAACCTAGGCATAAATAAAGCATCCTAAGTAAATACATACAGCAGCCGAGCTTAGAAAACACAAAGGGATTGGTTCTGGAATTACCACCGAGAAGACACGGGCCTCGCGCAAGGAGGGTGGCTTGGCTTGGCTGCTTTGGTGCGGGCCAGGCGCTGGCGCCGGGCGCGCGGCGAGGGGGTCGCGCGGCGAGCGGCGTCGCGCGGCGGCGGGCGTCGCGTCTGGCTGCGTTGCGGCACTGCGCGACCAGCGACGCGACGCGGCGGTCTTTGGCGGCCACGGCGACGTCGGCGGCGATGGGTGTCGCGACGGTGAGGCTTCCGTGTGCCGCAGCGTCACGATGGCCGGGGCGGCGAGGGCGGGCGGCGTGGTCAGTGCGCGCAGGGCCGAGCGCGCGCGGGGCGCTGTGCGCGAGGCGGGGGTGGTGCGATGGAGCGGTGGTGCGTGCGGCTAGGGTTTGGGTGGCTCGGGGTGGTTCGATGGTGGTTCGATGGTGTGGCTAGGGCTTTTGCTCGGCTAGGGTTTTAGGAGAGAGAGAGAGAGAGAGAGAGAGAGAGAGAGAGAGAGAGAGAGCGGCCAACAAAGGGAAAAATAGGGGTTTCTTGATTTTTCCTTCTCTTCCTTATTTTAAATAGGGTTAGGAAACCTAAAATTCCCTTCCCAAGGATTTTTCTCTTGCGGGTCGGCTAAAGAAATTCTTTTCTCTTTTTAGTTCAAATTCTTATTTAAAACTCCAATTCCACCATCTAGGGCAAGGGTTCAAATCCCAAAGGATCCAATTAATTCCCAATTAATTTTGCTATTAACCGAAGGAAAACGGGCCGTTACACAAGCGGTCTAACAGACAAGCGCTACACGGCACATCTCCTCCAAAGATCTCAACTGTGGCCGGCCAAAAGCTTCTTCCTTGCCACATCTGTAGCAAGCAAGCAGCGATGCTCCACACAATCCGGCGCGCCTTACCACACTTGATGCAATGAGCGTTGCTGGCCCCGCCCTACCGACAATTACGTGCTCTAACTGCGGTCGGCATCGATCCCGACCCCTAGATCGGCCCCATGGCGAGTCTGCTATCCACCTTAGCGGGAACCACCGGAAGACCCAAACTTCCTCTTGCTCAAAGCATCACCCACATCGTAGCTTCTACCGGGGTAAGGATCCGAACAACACTCTTAGCCATGGCGGCCGAAACTCCGCGATTTTGCTACCATCGCCTGGATCGATTCAATTGAACTCCAACCATCGATCAACAAGAAATGCCTCTACCCTGGTCAAGGGCCAACTAGCATAACTTGCCTACGCAACAACCCGACTCTGCGCACGCAGGTAACCTCTCAACCCAAGTTAGGCGCTTGCCAAAAACTAAAGTCCTAACTCCTCAGAACTGAGCACTGGTTTCACAACTCGAAACCCCTCGTGGTTCTTGAAAAATACACCACAGAACGAGCTACACAAAAGTACACCGGCGTGTACAGCTCCAACTTGGTTCAGTAAGATCCAAACCAACAAATATTCTCACACAAGCCAACATTTGCCTCCCAATAGAGCCACATCTAGCAAAGGAGCAACAAGAGTTCAACCCACTCGGGGTCAACTCACCACGGAATGCCACATTGGTCGACTCACTCTCACAAGAGCATAGCCACACCAAGCTAACTTACCTCATACCAATGGTCCACTAAACGTGCTCCGATCAACCATCCAACTCATGGATCTAACAGTGGATCAACCACGCATCATCGATGCCAACCCTACTCATATTAGGGTAACTCCAGGGTAGTCGAATCACACTACCATCCAACTGGCTCACAAGCCCACAACACAGGCTCGAGAACTCAGACGCGCTAGCCCTTAACAACCAACAGCATCCTTTGTACCCAACTCTCGGTGACCCTGAAAGGCTCCTACTTATCCCTCAAACGACATCAAACTTGTAGTTCTCTGGCTACCACCGAGCTAGATCTCTTATGCAGCCCAAATAGGTGCAATCTCAGGAATGGGTACAAGACTTGTGGGGATGCTAAACTCCGGCGGATCCTGGAACCACACGCACGAAAAAGTGTCAACTGGCCTGAATCTAGGCCTCCTCTCAAAACTTGGTGCCAACAGGCACTACTTCCTTTACAACACAAACATCCCTTTACCGGCTTTAAGCCCCTCTGAGGGTAGGGAAGGTCAAACTCCAGGTGACAGGGCAATGGCACTCAACACAAGAGTCTCAACAATCGAGTAGACTACTCTCTGACATCACGTCTAACAGACAAGCCAAGGCCCACTCCTGCATCCCACTCGATGCTCAACGAATACTCAGGCCAACCCTCGGGTGGCAGCACCTAGCTCCACACCTGAAACATGCTAACAGAAGGTGCTTCTCTCTACTAGCCAGCTGAAAACCACGGACGGATTACGTCCTGACAAGCAAACTCCACACTACCCCACAGCTACGAGGGTACTAAAAGAATCTGGGTGCAAAAACATCGCGCAGCTTGCAGGAGGACAAGATGTCTCTACATCTTCCTCAAAAGCTACTAACTTGGAAGCTTGCTAATCGACCGGGTGGCTGGTGGAGACTCTGCTGGTCCGCCTCTCACAGGGGACTTCCACCACCACACTGCTGCATCAAACAACACCAGAATGGCGCGCCTCGACCTCTAAACATCTGGTCATCGGCCTCACGAACACCGAGTCATCCCAACACTTGGATGATAAACTCGATCTGGCCAACCACCTTGCGCTAGCAATGGGTCTCAAAACATCCACTCTCTGAGGCTTCCACTTGCCAAACTCGGCGGCTCGATCAACGCCAACTACTTATCAGCATAAACCTGCTGATCAAGCCCTCCCGGGAACCTCTGGGGCTACTAGAGCTACAAGGAGGGGTGTCTCCTAAATAAACTCTGCCAGCTGGGCTATCTGTGCCCAAGACTCCTCACTCGCGCGCTACAAATTGCGCGTGGGTCTCCGCTCTCTATTAGCTAAAGACATCATCAACTCCTTCATGGTCGGAGCACACTCTGCTCAAGGAGTCTCACTCACGAGGCGTGCTAGCCTCAACCCCTACTCTTGGCAACTCATCTGCCAGGGCCAAAGGTGGCCTACGGGTCTAGACAACCCTAGACGTGGTCTAATGATCAACATGAACAGTCCAACTCCTCGGTTGGAAATACCAAATGTCCCTGCTCCTCTAAGTGCAATCAACCTACTAGCGATCCACACAAGCATAAAAGCTAGCCCACGCTGGGGCTCTCACTGCCAAACAAGGGTAACACATGTATACTAGATGTAGTATTGTAAAATAAAACCCTTAGCTTAATGAACTCAGACAAACCTAACGGCCGCGGAGTGTTGATGATCATGGGGGCAACAACCTACAAAGCAGGTTAGTCTACAGAATCTATGACTCTGTGCTCTGATACCAACTGTAAGAACCCAAACCAAAATACGGTCCTAAACCTAGGTTCTCACTCAGCATGCAAGTTAAATACTTCATCAAGCGGTTTAGTGCTCATATTTAAAACCTTTCAAAACATTTAAAAGCGGGGACATTTAAAACATAAACAACAACCTTCATTTAAGCAAACCAACAAAGTAAAACGAGCCTGGCCAGTGTTAATGAAATCATACAATACAATTTAAATAACTGTTAAAAACATCCCCCTAGGACTCCTGTCCTACTACATGCTGAACAAATTATGCAAACAATAATAGATGAGTGCCGCGGCTCCATGATCAATCGGCTCCTCCGCTAGCCGTCCGGTCTTTGTCCCAAGTTACAGTGGAAAACCACGAAATAAGGGTGAGTATAAACATACTCGGTAAGAATCTAACCGGGGTACAATACGATACATCAATCATCCGGCACCCTAGTATACATGCAAACAATTACCAACACGGATCATAGCTCAACGAGCTTACAAGGCGAAATCTGAATCCTCGAAGTCTCCTACTTCCGCCCTAATGATTGGCTCTCATAACCAATCCGGGACATCTCCGAGGGTCTTTCTCCTCGGCCAATTGATCACCTCAAAAAAGCCGATCCCAAAGATGTCCGACACCCTCGAGGGTCTTTCTCCCTCGACCATATGATCGACTCAAAAGCCAATCCCAATGGGTATCCTCAAGGGCCTCTTACCCTCGCTAACAAATCTGGACTATCGGGAGAGTACCCGAAGTCCGGCTCTAAACCGGAAGGAACGGTGTACTCACGAACATTAGCCCGGGAGCTCTCGAACCGGCGACTAAAGCGTGTCTTGCGCACACCGCATCTTCTTTGCAACCGGCGCGTAAATGTGGGGCCTAAGTACAAACTACGCGGGGCGGTGCACGCATGCCAAGACTCGGAAGCGGTGTCACCAACACGATGAGTGCGAGGCCCTCGGCACTCATCTGTGCGGCTGTACCACCGACACGAAGCTAAGAACCGGCCAAGGTAGGCTTGCACCTTAGCGGGGTTCCGCTCTAGCGAGCTACAAACTAGGCTTATGCCAATGAGGTAGCTAATCCTCATTGGCTGCGCCGGGGAAGCAATGTACGTTATGCTTCGCTCTACTCCCGATCGGTGGGGACAAGGTGCGTTATGTCCGCTCTCGACCTCTAGATGATGACAAATTTCTAACACACTAGCTAGAGTATAGAGTAAACGATTCTGGCTAAACATACATAATCATCATCAATCATACATAACCTAGTATGATACTACGAACTTAAAGCGGGAATCTCAAGCATGCCGGAAGAACAATCCTAGCATGGCACTAACATGTACAAACAAGCAAACATGCTAGCGGGAATGCAATCACAAGTCATCCTATCCACTAATCATGTTCATAAAAGTAAATATGCATATAAGGCACAATCAAGAAAGCATCGCAGGGTCCACACAACCACGGTAAGAAATCCTTACCTGGGAACAAGTGGAAAAATAGCTATCACGAATCAAATAAGACCCTCGAGCTTAATAACGAACCCGAGCAACCTAGGCATAATAAAAGCATCCTAAATAAATATCACAAAGACCAATGACTTAAAAATCTAAAAGGGAAAAGGCTCGAGAATTACCAACCGAGAGGACACGGGCTCTCGCACAAGGCGAGTTTGGGCGTTCTTTGCAGTGCGGCGAGGACGCTGAGTGGCGGGGCGCTGGCGCGCAGGCGCCGCAAGCAAAGCGGCGGACACTGCCGGCCGCGCGCGGCAATGGCGAGCGAACGCGTTGGAGCGGGCGCGCGACAAGGCGGGGCAATGTGCGGGCGATCGGGCTGCAGAGGCGACGCGGCGAGCGGCGGCGCGGGCTCATTGGGGCGGCGAGCGGCGCGAGTCCGGGTCTCCTGGTGAGGCTTTCGGTGCTATCGCGGCCTTGGGCGACCGCGAGCGACGTCGGCGCGGTCTTTGGGCGTCTGACGGTGGGGTGTCTGGCTGCAGACGAGAGGCGGTAGGCGAGGCAAGGGGCCGAGCGGCACGTGCGGTGCTGCTGTGCGCGCGCAGTTGGTGGCGGCTTTGAGTGCGATGCAGTCTGTGCGCGCAGATGGTGGGCCGAGCGGGAAGGTGTGGTGCGATGTGGCTGGGGTGGCTTGGCTGAGTGGTGCGGCTGGGTTAGGGTGGCTCGGTTTTAGGAGAGAGAGAGAGAGAGAGTCTACCAAGGGAACAAAGAGGGTTTTCCCTAATTTCTTTCTGTTTCCTATTTTAAAAGGGTTAGGAGACCTAAAATTCCCTTCCCAAGGCTTTCTCTTGCGGGTCCCGCTAAAGAAATTCTTTTCTTTTAACTAAATCTCTTTTTCTAAAAACTCCAATTCCACCATTAGGGCAAGGGTTCAAATCTCACTGGGACCAATTAAATTCCAATTAATTTTGCTATCAACCGGAATGTCTCCGAACTTCTAATCAACTAACCCAAACTCCTTGGGTCTTGCAACCAACATTAATCAAGTCTCAACGAAGGCCAAAATGACCCTGAAGCCCTAAAAATCCTCAACCTCTGACCGGGGAGCAAAAGACCAAAATACCCTTAAAGGTTAAAAAGCTCTAACGGCCCATCCGAACATCCGCATAATGTCTCGAAAACACCTGGGAAACCGAAATAGAAAACTGGGCCGTTTCAGATCTAGCTCGGTGGTTGTCAGAGGACTACAAGTATGAGGTTTTCGAGGGAAAGTAGGAGCTTTTCAGGGTCCCCGAGAGTTGGGTACCAAAGGATGTTGTAGGCTGTTAAGAGCTAGCGCGTTCGAGTTCTCGCGCCTGTGTTGTGAGCTTGTGAGCCAGTTTGATGGTAGCATGATTCGGCTACCCTTTGAGTTACCCTAGTATGGGTAGTGTTGGCATCGATGGATGCGTGATTGATCCAGTGTTAGAGCCATGAGTTGGATGGCTGATCGGAGCGCGTTTAGTGGGCACATTGGCTTGAGGTATGGCAGCTTGGTGTGGATTAGCTCTTGTAAGAGTGAGTGTGCTAATGTGGCTTTTCGGGTGAGTTGACCCTGAGTGGGTTTGAACTCTTGTTGCTCCCTTGTTTGTTGTGGCTCTGTTTGGAGGCCAAAGTTGCCCTGTGTGAGAGCTCTTGTTGGCATTGGATCTTAAGGGATCAAGTTGGAGCTGTACACCCCGGTGTACTTTTGTGTAGCTCGTTCCGTGGTTCATGTTTGGAGAAACCACGAGAGGTTCGTGTTGAGGAACCAGTGCTCAGTCTTTGAGGTGTCAAGGCTTTAGTTCTTGGCAAGTGCCCTAGTTTTTGTTGTAAGGATGCCGTGCTCGTAGTCGGGTTGTTGTTTAAGCAAATTTTGCTAGTTGGGCCTTAGCCTGGTTAGAGTTCAGTTGGAATTGAACAAGAGCGGTGGTAGCAAAGCCGCGCTGTTTCTGATCATTATGGCTAAGAGAGCTGTTCGGATCCTTACCTTGGGCAGAAGGTTTGTTGTGGTTGATGCCTTGAGTAGGAGGATGACGCATTCTGTAGCTTTTCCAGTCCTCTTGGTTTTCAAGAGTTGGAGTTGGCTAGCGTAGTTGAGATGCTGGAGAGGATTGTGCCCGTGTAACCAGTGGTATGTTAGACCGTTTGACGACCGTGTGTGTTGGAGGGTGATCGGAGGATCCCTAGGTTGTGGAGAGCCTCTCCAGAGCTCAGTCAGACCCAGGCAGTGTTCCTCGGGTGAGTTGCTGGCAGATTTGGTAGACTAGCAGGCTAGTGTTTGTTTGGAGTAGAGTCCGGATTGGTTCCAGTGTGGTGGCTAGTTGGTGCTTGGTGTTGACCAAGATTTGGGTCTCTTGTTGTTTCAAGAGCTAGCTCGGTTCGAGCAAGAGGGTGTTGCCCTGAGGACTTGTTCCTAGTCAGGAAGTTTTGGGAGTTGACCCCTCCCTCGGTGGTTGAGTAAGTTCTGCTAGTTCTGGGTTGGTGGCCCAATCAGTGGAGTTTCCCTTGGGTGTTGCTTCCAAGAGAGTTGGTTGTTGTTGCCCTTGGGTTTGAGCTAGTCAGCGAGCGTGTGTGATGTTCGCTGCCCTTCAGAGTTTGCTTGCTGGGAAATAGTTTCCCGTTGAGAAGGAGTCAGCGTAGCTCCTGATTGTGTAGTGGATCAGAGTAGCGCAGTGGTTGGCCCAGCGAGAGGGTCCCTGCATGGTGTTGTTAGCAAGCGAAAAGTTGTTTGTCCCCGCAGGGGCGGAGGCCAGCCAGTTTAAGAGTTGAGATTTTTTTGCTGGAAAGTTGTTGGTTCTTTGGGGTTTGAGGAACCCCTAGTTTCTATGGTGGTTGAGTTGCACCATGGATGCCAGCCTCGAGTTTTATCTTTGGAGATAGCCTCGTCGGTTCGTTTTCCTTGCGATGTTCCGAGTGTGGAGTTTCTAGTCGCAAGATGAGTTAGGCCTAGTGTAACGACCCAGGTTTTCATCCCGGTCTTCCAGGTATGCCCTAGGGGTATTTTAGTAATTTGGTCGGGCCGTCAGGGCCGTTTATGTCTTTTTCCAGTTGCTAAAATTATTGGATGGATTTATGTAGGTTTTTGGAAGGATTTGTGGTTTGGTTTGAGCAAGGTTTGGTGCAAAAGTAAAAATAAAGGGAATTGTGCTGCAGCTGGGGTTTGAACCCGGGTCTCCTGGGAAGCTTGTGGAGATGTGTGCCAATTGAGCCATTAGGTGCTCTTGTTGCTCTTCCTGCATCATTTTATGGTTAGCCTTGGATTTTGGAGTTTTGGTGCATTTGGTTAAATGAAATAGAAATTAGGTTTATTCCATCTTCTTCTCCAAATCTCCTCTTGGCCGCACAAGCTCTCCCTCTCCATAGCCCTTGCCGATTCTTCATCCTTGCGGCTCCTTGGATCGTTCATCATCATTCCGGGTAGGTATCGATCTTCCTCTTCTTCTTCTCATCCGTTTGGTGTGCTTTTGGCCAAGTGAAAAGAGGTGTGTTGTGTGTGTTTGTGTTGGCTGCACCACCGAGAGAAGCCCGGCCAGACCATCGTCGCGCGCCCGTCCGGCCAGATCGATCGCCGCCGGATCGCGCCAAAGAAGAAGACAGACGCTCCCGCCGTCGCACGAGACGCCCCTGCAGCCGCACGGATCGCCCAGATCTGTTGGCGGCCTGCGCCGCGACGCCATCGCTCACCAAAGTCGCCCAGATCTGTTGAAGCGCCTGCGCCGCGACGCCATCGCTCGCGGATCGTGCGGAGATAAGCGCAGCAGCAGAGACGCCAGATGCTGGCGCCGCCGCGCGCCTTCGCCCGGCTCGCTTTCGCCCAGCGCCCGCCGCAGCGTCGCGTCACGCTACGACGCCAAAGACCGGGCACAGCGCACCTTCCGCGAAGCTACTCGCCCGCCACGCCCAGACGCTGACCGCGCGCGCGTCCCCGCTGTGCATCCGTGCGTCGCGTGTGCAAGCAGCGGCATGGCAACCAGACCACCCGCCGGTGCACAGCAGCGCCAGCGCCAAACCTGCCGCGTGCGGCTTGCGCGCGGCCCGTGCTCGTGTCGCGTGCGCGCGCGTGAGTTCCCCGAGTGAGCTTGCTATTCTATTGTTGTTTAGACGTTTTAGATGCCGATTATTATTGGTTTGCTAGGTTCCCTCCGCTAGCTCGGGATTGTTCCGCACTTAGGATTTGTGTGTAGAAGCCTCCCGACCAAGGTAAGGATTTCTTACCGGAGTTGTGTGGGCCTGCGGTATATTTGTGATTGTTGTTTGTACGCTTTGTGTATGATTATTAGCATGTTTAGCCCTAGGTGCTCTGTGCTTACAATTCTCGATCGCATGAACTCTTGTATTGTTTCTCATGTTAGCCCATGCTAGGTTGTTCCATTCTCGGCATGTTCGATATCCTGTTCTTGCTTCGTAGTATCATGCTAGGTTCCTTGTATCCGCTGAGCACGTATTGGATCGCATTGAATGAATTGTTATTATTGTTATGGTTTAGAGTTCAAAGTAGGTAGCATCATCCGGCCGGATGCATAACGTAACTTGCATCCCCGATGAGGGCGTGCGAGATGGTACTCCGTCCCGATCCCGTTAGGGTTTAGCTAACCCTAACGGTGGCCCCTGCAATCTTGGGTGAGGGTGGCGATCGTTAAATGCCCCAACGGTCGGGATGATGACTTGGCATTGCCTCATCCCCGGCGATCGACACGTCCTCGGCGTGTTCGGCCGTAGCCCTTGATTGCCACCGATAGGGCAAGGGCGGCTTCTGGTGTAAGCCTACCACGACCGATTCCTTAGCCTCAAAGTGCGGTGGTTCAGTGACGATAGTTCACGTGTCCGTGTCTCACACCCCTATGTCGCTGACACCAATCCAGAGATTTAGTTAGGCGTGGTGGATGGACATGGGCGACTTGCCACTAGACCCGCACCCCCATAGTCTGCAAAGAGCACGCAGCGGCGCGCTTACGCTCATTACAGTCACGACCGGAGAGCTCCTCGGGATCTTGAGCTAGTGCACCTTTCGTATCGACGATGAAGACAGTGAGGCGGGACTCGTTTCGTATAGGACGTTTTGTGTGGTGGATTTATTTCCTGACTAAGACCACGAGTTGGCATCCGAGGTCCAAGTGTGGACTTAAGCTATGTGCTCTATTCTCGTGTTTATACTCATAGCTTGCATACATTCTTCTAGATGATCATGTATATCGTATTGTACCCCGGTTGGGGATTCTTACTGAGTAATTCGTTACTCACCCTTATCCCGTGGTTTTCCACAGTAACCAAGCGGAGACAGGATGGTCAAGAAGGAGCTGTGATCATGGAATCCTGCTTTGTCATCTCGACCATTTTATTATATCATGACTCTTGACTTTTGTTATTTCCCCTGAATGCATGTAGACGGACACGGAGCCCTAGGATGTTTTCTTACGTTTTATGGATTCCAAAGATATTTGTACTTGTGGAATGTTTAAATGGTTTAAATAAATCTCTGATCAGAGTATGCTTTTAGAAAGGAAGTTTTGATTGTGGAATGTTTCTGTTTTTACTTGGGATCCGAAATTTATTTTTCATAATGTCTTTTATTTTGAATACATGCATTGGGGTAAAGGCCCATTTAGAGCCCCTTTTGGGTCGGGTCTTTACACCTAGGCTAAAAGGAGGAAGTCCTTTGAGTAGCCAGTTGGACTTAAGAGTTGAGTGGTAGCTTGGAGGCGAGCTTTGCTCGTTATAAGCTTGAGTTGAGTTTCTGCTGAGCAAGCCTGTCTCGGGCTTTGCTTCTAGTTATGGTGCTTTCGCAGTTGGCGTTTAGGTGAGCCACAGTTGAGAGGGTTGGCACAGAGGTGTCGTGGCTTTGGTTGGTAAAGCCCTTGAGTTGTTCTCCTCAAGTTGTTGAGTTGCAGGTAGCCCTGTGATGGTTTGGTCTTTGCTACCCGAGATATTTCCATAAGAGGAATGTTGGTTGTTTCCTTGCCTGGCAATGTTTTCTTTGGCCAGTTGCTAGTAGGTTTGCGTGGAAAAGTTTGCGTTCGGCCGTTGAGAGGCTCCAGTTTGTTGGCTTGGCCGAGTGGAGCGTGTGCCTGGTTTTTGCCTTTTGGATCAATCGCCAGTTGGTGGTTCGATTGTATTTCGTTAAGGCTTTAGGCAAGCCTTGTGGTTCGCTGGTCTCTTGTGAAGTAAGAGTAGGTTGTTTAGTTTCTGGAACCTGAGAGGTTCAGTTGTTTGGCCAGCTTGGTGTAGAGTTGAGGCAGTTTGTTAACAGCTGTGGGCATTCAGAGAAGTTACGCCAGTGCGTGGCGTTGAGTTTTTTAGCTGTAAGAACCCGACCCAAAATACGGTCCTAAACCTAGGTTCTCACTCAGCATGCAAGTTAAATATTTCACCGAGCGGTTTAGTGCTCATATTTAAAACCTTTCAAAACATTTAGAACGGGGAATGCTTAAAACATAATCAACAACTTTGTTTAAGAAAACCAACGGCAAAACAAGCTCGCGAAGATATATAAAAACATTCAAAATAGTTCAAACAACTTTTTATAATGTTTTCCCCTAGGACTCTGTCCATCTACATGCTTTGAACAAATATGCAAACAATAAAGACAGAGTGCCGGCTCCCATGATCAATCGCCTCCTCCGCTAGCCGTCCCAGATCGTCCCTAAGTTACACGGTGGAAAACCACGAAATAAGGGTGAGTATAAACATACTCGGTAAGAATCTCCCAACCGGGGTACAATACGATACATCAATCATCTAGCACCCTAGTATACATGCAAACAAGCGATTACCAACACGATCATAGCTCAACGAGCTTACAAGGCGAGAATCTGGAATCCTCGGATGTCTCCTACTTCCTACCTAATGATTGGCTCTCATAACCAATCCGGGACATCTCCGAGGTCTTTCTCCTCGGCCAATTGATCGACTCAAAAACGATCCCAAAGATGTCCGACACCCTCGAGGTCTTTCTCCTCGACCATATGATCACCTCAAAAGCCAATCCCAATGGGTGTCCTCAAGGGCCTCTTACCCTCGCTATAAATCGGACTATCGGGAGAGTACCCAAGTCCGGCTCTAAACTGGAAGGAACCGGTGTACTCACGAACATTAGCCCGGGGAGCTCTCCGAACCGGCGACTAAAGCGTGTGCGCGCACACCGCATGCTCTTCTCAGAATCGGCGTAAATGCGGGGCCTAAGGGCAAACTACGCGGGCCGTGCACGCATGCCTAAGACTCGGAAACGGTGTCACCGAACACGATGGTGCGAGGCCCTCGGCACTCATCTGTGCGGCTGTGCACCACCGACTGAAGCTAAGAACCGCCAAGGCGGGCTTGCACCGCTGGCGAGGGTTCCACTCTAGCGGAGCTACAAACTAGGCTTATGCCGATGTGGTAGCTAAATCCACATCGGCGCCGGGAAGCAATGTACGTTATGCTTCGCTCTACTCCCGACCGGTGGGGACAAGGTACGTTATGTCCGCTCGGCCTCTAGATGATGACAACCCTAACACACTAGCTAGAGTATAGAGTAAACGATTCTGGCTAAACATACATAATCATCATCAATCATACATAACCTAGCATGATACTACGAACTTAAAGCAGGAATCTCAGGCATGCGGGAAGAACAATCCTAGCATGGCACTAACATGTACAATCAAGCAAACATGCTAGCAGGAGTGCAATCACAAGTCATCCTATCCACTAATCATGTCCATAAAAGTAAACATGCATATAAGGCACATTCAAGAAAGCATCGCAGGTCCACACAACCACGGTAAGGAATCCTTACACGAAACGAGCGTAAATAACTTTCACAATCAAATAATGACCTCGAGCTTTAAAGCGAAACCGAGCAACCTAAGCATTTTAATAAAAACAACCTAATTAAATAAACAGCGGCCAATAGCCTAGGGCCCAAAGGAAAAAGTCTTGGGAATTACCGACCGAGAAGACACAAGGCCAGCCCCAACCCGCACGGCAAGGCAAAGCGGTGTCCGTCGTCAGCAAGGACACAAGCGGTAGCGCACTGGCGCTGGCGCTTAGGATATTGGGCGCTGGGCGCTGGGCACCGGCGCTGCATCGGGCGCTGGGCGCCGCTGGCACTATCGGCGCTCTTTGGTGTGTAGCTGGGCGCGCAGGGAAGGGCGCTGGCGCTGGGTTGCTGCGCGGATCGCGACGGGAGCAGCGCGCGCGCTGCCGGGCGGACGCGATGCGAAGCGCACGGCACGCAGACGCGGCCGCCGCAGCAGCGAACACGCTGGATCGGGCGCGCAGCGGCGGGCGGCCGGGCGGTAACGAAGCGAGCGCGCGCGCGCGTCTGGGCGGTTCGTGCGGAACGGCGCGGCGCTGGCTCTGGCTGGGCGAGGCAAGGCGATCGGGCGCGCTTTGGGCATGGGCGATGGCGTCTGGCGTCTGGGAGCGCTGGGGGCGAAGCGCTGCTGGGCGACTGGGTTGGTGCGATCCGGGCATGGCTGGCAGGCGGTCTCGGTGCGCTGCTCGACAGGATGTGCAGTGTGGTGCGATCTGGGCATGGCGGCTGGGCTTAGCGGCTAGGGTTTGGGTTCTTGGTGAGGTCGGCTAGGAGAGAGAGAGAGAGAGAGAGAGAGAGAGAGAGAGAGAAAATCTTGCCAAAACAAGGGGAAGAGGGATTTTCTTGATTTTTCCTTCTTTTTCCTAATTTAAAAGGCCTAAAATCCCTTCCCAAAGCATCCACTTTCAAAACCCGGCCCAAGCAAACTTACTTAAAAAAATAAAACTCTCATTTCCTACAAACTCTCAAAGACCATTTAGGGCAAGGGCTCAAATCCCAATGGAAGCACCAAAAATTATAAATAATTTTGCCATTTTCAAAAATACTTCCAAACTTCCAAACAACTTGCCCAAACCTCTCGGGTCTTGCAACCAACAACCATTAAGCTTCGACAAAGCGGGAATGACCTGGAATCCCGAAAATCCACAAAACCACGACCGGGGCAAAAGACCAAAATACCCCTAAGGGTTAAAACAGCTCTAACGGCCCATCCGAACATCCGAATAATGACCCGAAATCATCTGGGTAACCGAAATAGAAAACTGGGCCGCTACATTAGCTTATGCCCAGTCTGCGAGTTTGCTGAGAGTAACACCGTAGAGAGGTGTTCCGTGTTGGATTAGCAGGGTTTAGATTGAGCCCCAAGTTTGTAGGGCCTTCTGAGATCCTTGAGCGGATCGGAGCAGTGGCCTTTCGGTTAGCTTTGCCTAGTCTGTGGCAGACTGGATAGCATTGTGGCTTTGAGCCTTTGAGAACCCAAGAGGGTTTGGTTATCAAAGAAGGGCTAGTGTTGTCTTAGCCGAGAAGTTCAGTTCGAATCCTTGAAAATCCACAAATCCTGCCCGGGGAGCAAAAAGACCAAAATACCCCTAAGGGTCAAAACAGCTCTAACTGCCCAACCAAACAACTGAATCTGAACCGGAAGCACCTCGAAAACCGAAATAGAAAATTGGGCCGTTACACAAACTCTGCAACGTCTCTCTTCATGCCCATCCACCAGAACGTTTGCTTAAGATCCTGATACATCTTGGTACCCCCGGGGTGCCAAGCAAACTGTGAACTGTGATCCTCTGAAAGAAACTCTGCTAGCAATCTTGCAACCTCGGGGACACACAACCGGCCTCTGTAAGTCAACCCATCGTCTGGTGAAAACACGAAGTCAAAGTCTTCGTCAGCACTAACTCTGTCAATCAGTCTCTTAAGTGCAAGATCACTCAGCTGGCTATCAATAATCTGTTGTCTGATCGAAGGCTGAACTGTCAACTGAGTTATCCTGGCGGTAACTTCTCCCAACAACACTGCAACCTCGGCCCGCTCAAACTCTTTCTGCAATCTGTATTGGGAACTCAACAACGCCGTGGAGTGCGACGTCTTCCTACTCAACGCATCAGCCACAACATTGGCTTTTCCCGGATGGTATAAAATCTCGCAGTCATAATCCTTCACCAACTCTAACCATCTTCTTTGTCTCATATTCAACTACTTCTGAGTAAACAGATACTTGAGACTCTGGTGATTAGTAAACATCTGAATCCGCTCTCCGTACAAGTAATGCCTCCAAACCTTTAACGCAAACACTACTGCTGCCAACTCCATATCATGAGTCGGGTAGTTCTGCTCATACGGTTTTAACTGACGAGAAGCGTAAGCAATTACCTTTCTGTGCTACATCAACACACATCCTAACCCAAACTAGGAAGCATCGCTGTAGACTACGAAACCACCTGTCCCCTCCGAGACCGCTAAAACTGGTGCGAAAGTCAAACTGCGCTTGAGCCTGGAAATGCTCTCTTCACACTTACCATCCCAAACAAACTCGACACCCTTCCTCGTCAGACGAGTGAGGGGCTAGGCTATGGCGGAAAAGTCCTTGAGGAACCGACGGTAGTAACCTGCCAAACCTAGAAAGCTGCAAACCTCAGCAACTGAAGTCGGCTTGGCCCACAAATTCACTGCCTCAATCTTCGCGGGGTCCACGGCTATACCATCTCTCGATACTAAGTGGCCTAGGAAGGCCACCTGCTCTAACTAAAAATCACACTTGGAAAACTTTGCATAAAGCTGGTTTTCCCTCAAAGCTGTCAATACTCGCCTCAAGTGTCCTGCATGATCCTCCTTAGTCCTCGAATAGACTAGAATGTTGTCAATGAACACGATGACGAAGCTGTCCAAAAATGATTTGAACACTCTATCCATCATGTCCATGAATGCTGCTGGGGCAAAATAACCAAACTCCGAGAATTTTCGCTCATACTCCTCTATCGAATCAGTCCCCTGCTTCAGGTTCTGGAATAGCTCTACCATCTTCTCTTGGGCCTTTTCACTGATGTTCTTGGCCTTAAACACTGTATTGAAGAAATCCTAGGTGGCAGGTTGTGACCCAGCTGGTCTCTCACTCAGAGTGGACTCCCACCACCATCTAGCTGTGCCCTCTAACACATGGGCTGCACAACGCGGTCGCTGCACATCAGGACACACCATGATCAGAAAGGTGTACTCCAGATGAGCAATCCATCTGGCTGTTGCTAATGGATCTCCTCGAGCGTCGAACTTCTCTGGCTTCCACTTCACAAAATCTTTCAGCCATTTGCCAAGTTCCTCAGCACCATCTGTCCCAACTGTCCCTGTGGCTGCATGCTTCAGTGGAGCTGGTGGTGTTGCGGTGCCCTGCTAGAACATCCGAGTCAACTGCTCTATCTGGGCCTAGGACTCTTGCCACTGTGCGGCCAACATAGCCTGAGTCTCGGCTCTCTGGTCACTCAACAAGCTGACCATCATGGCTCTCATAGAATCTGCAAACTCTGCTCCATGAGCAGTCTCTTGAGGCTCTGGCGCCCCTACGCCTTCTCTAGGCAAAACAGGAGGAGCTACTGGTGGTACACCCTCTGTCTCAGCCTGGGACGATGTCCTAGCGGTATCTGAACCAATCCTGATACTCTGTCCTGCTGCTCTCGAACCTCCTCTTCCTGCGCAGGTAGTTGGCATGCTGGCGATCTACACCCAAACCAACAACGAGTTTTAACCTGCTCGTCTCCGCTCTACACCACTAAACAAGGCATACACTAGATGTAAAAGTATTTTAAATTCTTAACCCCTTTCTAAAACAGTAAACTTAGGCGTACCTGATGACTGTCGGAGTGCTGATGATCATGGAAAAACGACCTACAACAAAAGGTCAATCTACAGAATCTGACTCTGAGCTCTGATACCAACTGTAAAGACCCGACCCGAAAGAGGTCCTAACCTAGGCCTTTACCCCAATGCATGCTTTTAAAACTTAAATATGTTATGCAAGATTGTCATCCAGATTCTAAATAAAATATAAAACTTGCAACCATTCATTTAACAAACAATTAAAAACATCCTGAAACCTGTCCTTGCTTCCAAGCACCTGTTCCAAGCTAAAAACAATTCAAACATACTCTGATCAGAGATTTTATTTCAAAACATCCAAATCCAAATCGGTTCAATAAAAGACAGAATCCAGATACAATCCAAAAACATCCTGAGCGCTCCGTGCCCAACTACATGCATTCAGAGATAACAAAACATAAAACATAAACTCAGAGTTTGTAAACAGCAGGTTTCCATGATCAGCAGCTCCTCCTTCAGCCATCCTGCCTCGCGCCCTGGATACCTGTGGAAACCATAAAAATAAGGGTGAGTAATGAATAACTCAGTAAGAATCCCCAACCGGGGTACAATACGATACAACTGGTCATCTAGCAGAATGTATCCAAGCTATAACTACAAACACTGAAGAGAGCACTTTACTTTAATCCAGACATAAATACAACGGATGCCATCTTACGGTCTCACTCCGGGAACTACATCGAAACTCGGTACTCTACAAGAAACTAGTCTCGCCCTCAGCTTTTACTACTACTGTCGATACGAAAGGTGTACTGAACTCAAGATCCGGAGGAGCTCTCTAGTCGGCGCTGTAATGAGACCAGCGCATGCCTAAAAGAATCTCTGGATCGGTGTCACTTAACATAGTGGTGTGAGACCAGGACACTATGACTATGTCAGCTTGTACCACCGCACCAGAGGCTAAGAAACCGCTTGCACCAGAGATCGGTCCTTGCCCTATCAGGTGGTAATCAAGGGCTAATGCCGACAAGCTAAGGTTGTGTCGACTGCCGGGGACAAGGCAATGCCTCGTCTTTCCCCCGACCGTTGGGGCATTTAACAGTCTGCCACCCTCACCCAAGATTACAATTGGGCTGCCGTTAGAGTTAGCTAAACCCTAACGACGGATCAAGGACGGAGTACTGCCTCGCACGTCCCTGCTATAGATGCAAGTTACGTTATGCATCCTCGCCCGGATAATGCTACCTATCAGAATACTATGCTATAAACAGCTAACTGTAAAATATACCAACACATGCTCAGAAGAATCAACGAACCTAGCATGGTACTACGAACAGAACGAAATGCGAACATGCCAGAACAGAACAACCTAGCATGGAACTAACATGAGAATAAACACAGGAATCATGCCAGTCGGAATTCAGAACAAGGCACCTAACAACTAAACATGTTGGTAATCATAAACAAACATACACACAACAATCACAAAAATATCGTAGGGCCCACACAACTCTGGTAAGAAATCCTTAACTGAATCGGAAGACAAACAAACACACAAGAGGACTCCCGAGCTGCAACAAGCACGAGCTAGCTAACAGACCCTAACAAACAAACAGTAATTGCATCACTAACAATAGGCCCTAAATAAAATACAACAGAAGCTCGGCTCGGAAGCAACTCACACAACTCAGCCAAGCACCAGGGTGTCTCGGTTGCAAGGCACGCGGTAAGGAGCTGGCGCGCGGATGGGCTGCTCGAGGGCATGAGCGACAGGGCTCGGCAAGGGCGTGCGGCATGGGGCATGCCGCATCCGCTTGGCAGCGTAGCGGCGCGAGGCGTCGCGGCTATCGCTGCTGCGGATGATGGGCGCGTGGGGGCAAGCGGCTACGACGTGCGGCATGGTGCAGGCGCGAGCGATTAGGTGTGCCATCGACGGGCAGAGGATGCGGCTCGCGTGGGCGTCGAGCGTCACAGATCGGCAGCGCTCAGCAAAGGCGAAGCGAAGCGACTTCTGGGCTTCGGGCGACGTTGCGAGCGTGTAGGCGTGAATGAACAGCACAGCGGCGGCTCGTTGGGCGCGAAGGCGATGCAGCTGCTGGGCGATGCGAGCGGCACAGATCGATGACGGCGCTGCAGGGCTGGGCTGCGATGGCGCGATCGGTGGGCAGGCTGCGGGCGATGAATGGCTACGGGCTAGCGCTTGCCGCTCGGCGGCGACGAGGGGCGATAGGGCTGTCCTCGGGAGACGGTGGAATCGCAAAGCACGAAGAGCTTGAGGAGAGAAAAGAATAAAACCTATTAACCAAATAAAACCCACTTAAGTTCTGAAGCCACGACCAAACAATTTATCCTGTGCAAAGAGAAACACAAATCACCTGCATGTCAACCGGCAAGGCCCTACTGCTATCAAACTAGGCCACCCTGGTTCAAGCCTCAGCTGCTGCACCTTTACTCTTCGAAACCCCATTTTTATTTTTGCAACCCCCAACACTCAAACTCCACTGGAATGCCACCAACCTCCAATTGAGAACAATCAAGGATATAATTAGCTGAGGAAAGACAAATACAACCCTAATGGCCCCGACCAAATTACCAAAATACCCTTAGGACATACTTGGAAGATTGGGATGAAAACCTAGGCCGTTACAACACCATCTATCTCAGCTTGGGACGATGTCCCTGCAGTATCTAACCAATCCTGATACCCTAACTTACTGCTCTCAAACCTCCTCTTCTTGTGCGGGTAGTTGGCATGCTGGCAATCTACACCCAAACCAACAACGAGTCAGAACCTGCTCGTCTCCGCTCTACACCACTAAACAAGGCATACACTAGATGTAAAAGTATTGTAAATTCTTAACCCCTTTCTAAAACAGTAAACTTAGGCGTACCTGATGACTGTCAGAGTGCTGATGAACATGGAAAAACGACCTACAACAAAAGGTCAGTCTACAGAATCTATGACTTTGAGCTCTGATACCAACTGTAGAGACTCGACCCGAAAGAGGTCCTAACCTAGGCCTTTACCTCAATGCATGCTTTTAAAACTTAAATATGTTATGCAAGATTGTCATCCAGATTCTGAATAAAATGTAAAACTTGCAACCATTCATTTAACAAACAATTATAAAACATCCTGAAACCTGTCCTTGTTTTCAAGCACCTGTTCCAAGCTAAAAACAATTCAAACATACTCTAATCAGAGATTTTATTTCAAAACATTCAGTTCCAAATCAGTTCAATAAAAGACCGAATCCAGATACAATCCAAAAACATTCTAAGGGCTCCGTGCCTAACTACATGCATTCAAAGATAAAAAACATAAAGCATAAACTTAGAGTTCGTAAAACAGCAGGATTCCATGATCAGCAGCTCCTCTTTCAGCCATCTTGTCTCGCACTCCGGTTACCTGTGGGAACCACAAAAATAAGGGTGAGTAACGAATTACTCAGTAAGAATCCCCAACCGAGGTACAATACGATACAACTGGTCATCTAGTAGAATGTACGCAAGCTATCAATACGAGCACAGAAGAGAGCACATCACTTTAATCCATACACAAATACAACGGATGCCATCTTACGGTCTTACTCTGAAAACTACATCGAAACTCGGTACTCTATGAGAAAACTAGACTCGGCCTCTGCTATACTACTACTGTCGATACGAAAGGTGCACTATACTCAAGATCCTGAGGAGCTCTCCAGTTGGTGTTGTAATGAGAATGCGCGTGCACCGCATGCTGCTGCAAACCAGGGAGGTGCTGGGTCTAAGGCATGTTGCCCTGGTCCAGTACGCATGCCTAAAAGAATCTCTAGATCGGTGTCACTGACATAGTGGTGTGAGACCAGGACACTATGACTATGTCAGCCTGTACCATCGCACCTGAGGCTAAGGAACCGTCCATGGTAGGCTCACACCAGGAACCGGTCCTTGCCCTATCACGTGGTAATCAAGAGCTACTGCCAACACGCTGAGGTCGTGTCAGCTGCCGGGGCCAAGGCAAGGCCTCGTCACTCTCCCGACTGTTGGGGCATTTAACAGTCTGGCACCCTCACCCAAGATTACAACTGGCTTGCCGTTAGGGTTAGCTAAACCCTAACGACGGATCAAGGATGGAGTACTGCCTCGCACGTCCCTGCCACAGATGCAAGTTACGTTATGCATCCTCGCCCGGATGATGCTATGTAAGGACCCAGGTTTTTCATCCCGGTCTTCCAGGTATGCCCTAGGGGTAATTTGGTAATTTGGTCGGGCCGTCAGGGCCGTTTGTGTCTTTTCCAGTTACTAAAATTATTGGATGGATTTATGTAGGTTTTTGGAAGGATTTGTGGTTTGGTTTGAGCAAGGTTTGATGCAAAAGTAAAAATAAAGGAAATTGTCTTTGCACTGGGGTTTGAACCCGGGTTTCCTGGAAAGCTTGTGGGGATGTGTGCCAATTGAGCCATTAGGTGCTCTTGTTGCTCTTTCTGCATCACATCTTAGTTAACCTTGGATCTTTGGTGTTTGGTGCATTTGGTTAAATGAAATAGAAATTAGGTTTGTTCCATCTTCTTCTCCAAAGTGTGTGGCTGCCCAAGCTTTTCTCTCCATTGCCTTGCCGAATTCTTCATCCTTGCAGCTCCCTTGGATCGTTCATCATCATTCCGGGTAGGTATCGATCTTCCTCTTCTTCTTCTCATCCGTTTGGTGTGTTGTTTGGCCAAGTGAATAGAAGAGTGTTGTGTGTGTTTGTGTTGATTGCAGCCAGCCGAGAGAAGCCCGACCAGCCCATCGTCGCGCGCGTCCAGTAGCCACCGGCTGCACGCGCGGGATCGCGCCAGCAGCGGCCCAGATCGCCCTGCCATCGCACGGATCGCCCTTGCTTGTCGCGCGCACCTGCCGCGCCCAGATCTCGCGACAAAGAACCGGCCCACCCTGCTCGGCCATCGCCCGGCCGGCGTCCGCGCCAGATCACGAGCGGCGCCGAGAGCGCGACGCGCGCGTACGCGTCGCCTGTCGCTTGACGAGCCGCTCGCCCGCACGCCCAGACGTTCGCCCTCGCGCGCATCCCTGCCGAGCAGCTTGCCGTGTCCGCATCGCACGCCAGCGCCCGTGCGCGCCGTCGCGTGCGTCGCTGCGCCGCCGAGTCCGTCTATCCGCGCGCCAGCCGTGCGCGCGCGACGCGCCAGCGCCAGTGCGCGGCCAGCGCCAACCGCCCGCCACATCGTGCCAGCCGCCAAAGAACTCCAAGTTCGTGTCGCCGTGCGCGTGAGTGCCCCTTGAGCCGAGCTTGCTGTTTCTATTGTTTTTAGACGTTTTAGATGCTGATTATTATTGGTTTGCTAGGTTCCCGCTCGCTAGCTCGGGATTGTTCCGCAGCTTAGGATTTGTGTGTAGAAGCCTCCCGACCAAGGTAAGGATTTCTTACCGGAGTTGTGTGGGCCTGCGGTATATTTGTGATTGTTGTTTTGTATGCTGTGTATGATTATTAGCATGTTTAGCCCTAGGTGCTCTGTTCTTAATTCTGATCGGCATGAACTCTTGTATTGTTTCTCATGTTAGCCCATGCTAGGTTGTTCCATTCGGCATGTTCGATATCTGTTCTTGCTTCGTAGTATCATGCTAGGTTCCTTGTATCTGTTGAGCACGTATTGGACCGCATTGAATGAATTGTTATTATTGCTATGGTTTAGAGTTCGTAGGTAGCATCATCCGGGCGGATGCATAACGTGACTTGCATCCCCGATGGGGCGTGCGAGATGGTACTCGTCCCCAATCCCGTTAGGGTTTAGCTAACCCTAACGGTGGCCCCGCAATCTTGGGTGAGGGTGGCGGTCGTTAAATGCCCCAACGGTCGGGATGATGACTTGGCATTGCCTCGTCCCGGCGATCGGCACGTCCTCGGCGTGTTCGGCCGTAGCCCTTGATTGCCACATGTTAGGGCAGGACCGCTTCTGGTGTAAGCCTACCACGGCCGGTTCCTTAGCCTCGTGCGGTGGTACAGGTGACATAGTTCACGTGTCCGTGTCTCACACCCTATGTCGGTGACACCGATCCGGAGATTTAGTTAGGCATGGTGGATCGAACACGGGCGGCTTGCCACTAGACCCGGCACCCCGAGTTTGCGGTAGCATGCGGTGCGCGCTTACGCTCATTACTGGCGCCGGCCGGAGAGCTCCTCGGGATCTTGAGCGATGCACCTTTCGTATCGGCGATAAGCATGTGCCGAGGCCGGACTTGTTTCCGTATAGGGCGTA
Organism: Sicyos edulis; assembly: GCA_036507275.1. NCBI lineage: Eukaryota > Viridiplantae > Streptophyta > Magnoliopsida > Cucurbitales > Cucurbitaceae > Sicyos > Sicyos edulis. The sequence continues at coordinate 16,647,635 of CM071849.1, read as the reverse complement.
TAGTGTGTTGTGGTATTTCCGGACTAAGACCACGAGTTGGCATCCGAGGTCCAAGTGTGGACTTAGCTATGTGCTCCGCTCTGTGTTTATATTCATAGCTTGCATACATTCTTCTAGATGATCATGTATATCGTATTGTACCCGTTGGGGATTCTTCTTGAGTAATTCGTTACTCACCCTTATTTTGTGGTTTTCCACAGTAACCAAGGTGCGAGACAGATGGTCAAGGAGGAGCCGTGATCATGGAATCCTGCTTGTCATCTCGACCATTTTATTATATCATGACTCTTGACTTTTATTATTTCCCTGAATGCATGTAGACGGGCACGGAGCCCTAGGATGTTTTCTTATGTTTTATGGATTCCAAACATATTTGTATCTTGGTGGAATGTTTAAATGGTTTAAATAAATCTCGATCGTAGTATGCTTTTAGAAATGTATTTATCCTGAAACAGGTGCTTTGAAACAGGGACAGGTTTTAGAGTAAATTGTTTTGATTGTTGAATGTTTCTGTTTTTACTTGGGATCCGAAACATTATTTTTTCATAATGTCTTTTATTTTGAATACATGCATTGGGGTAAAGGCCCATTTAGAGCCCCTTTTGGGTCGGGTCTTTACACGCCTCGTCCCAGCTCTCCCGCGCTCAGCTCCGCGCCCGTGCCCTGCGCCCCAGCGCCGCGGCCTGCGCCCGATTACTGCGCCCGGCCACCTCTTCCTGCCCGGCGACTGCTTGTGTGTGTTGGTTTGGCCCGAGCCTTGTGGCTTCTCGGATGGTATTTCCCGAGTCTTTTCTTCGTTGGGCCCGGATTTATTGCCTGCTGGTTATGGATTTATTGGGCTGTTTATGTATTTGATTTGGGTGCTTTGTTTGATGTTCAGGCTGTTCGGGATCGTCTAGAGGCTCGAGGATTCGCTCGTAGATTTATTATAATTATTGTTTTCTGCTTGTCCCAAGTAAGGATTTCTTACCGGAGTTGTGTGGGCCCTGCGATATTGTCATGATTTTGCCTTGCTTGTTTGCTGACTGTTATGAGCATGATAATAATAGAGCAGCTTTGATTGTTTTCTTGCTAGCATGTTTGCTTGATATTACATGTTAGTGCCATGCTAGGTTTGTTCTGCCAGCATGCTTGTGATTCCTGCTTAAGCTCGTAGTATCATGCTAGGTAGTGTGATTGATGTCGGTCTTTGTTTGCTAGCCAGGAATCATTGCTTTTTGCTCTGTACTCTTAGATAGAGTTGTAGGGTTTGTCATCACCCAGAGGCTGAGCGGACATAACGTACTTTGTCCCCACTGATCTTGTAACGACCCAGGTTTTCATCCCATTCTTCCAGGTATGCCCTAGGGGTATTTTGGTAATTTGGTCGGGCCGTCAGGGTCGTTTGTGTCTTTTCCAGTTACTAAAATTATTGGATGGTTTTTGTAGGTTTTTGGAGGGGTTTGTGGTTTGGTTTGAGCAAGGTTTGATGCAAAAGTAAAAATAATGGAAATTGTCTTTGCAGTGGGTTTTGAACCCGGGTCTCCCGGGAGCTTGTAGAGATGTGTGCCAATTGAGCCATTAGGTGCTCTTGTTGCTCTTTCTGCATCACATCTTAGTTAACCTTGGATCTTTGGTGTTTGGTGCATTTGGTTAAATGAAATAGAAATTAGGTTTGTTGTGTTTTCTTCTCCAAAAGAGTTGTGGCCGCCCAAGCTTTCTCCCAAGCTCTCCTTGCCGATTCTTCATCCTTGCAGCTCCCTTGGAACGTTCATCATCATTCCGGGTAAGTCTTCATCCTCTTCATCTTCTCGATTGGGTGTTCTTGTTGGCGAAGGTAAGGAGAAGAGCTTGTGTGTGTGTGTGTTTGTAGCGAGCGGCCCGGCATGCCCAGATCTGCCCAAAGAAGAAGCCCGAGCCGCCCGGATCGCCTAGCGGCAAGCCCAGTGCCCAGATCGCGCAGCGAGGCACCAGGCCGCCCGGACCGCCCGGCCCGTCGCGGCCGTCGCGCGCACCGAGGTAGCGGCCAGCGCGCCGCGTCGCGCGCCGCGCGCCGCTCTCGCTGCGCCCAGACGCCGCGCTCGCGTCGCACGCGCTTTCGCACCAGCGCGCTCATCTCGTCCGCTTGCGCGCGTGTGCGCTGCGCCCGGCCAGCCAGTCGTCAGCCGCATGCGCGCGCAGCTGCCCTGCCTCCTCGCCGCCCGTCGCGCGCCAGATGTGCGGTCCTCGCGCCATCAGCCAGCCCCTTACTGCGCCGCGTCGGCGCCAAGCACAACCCCCCGCCGCTGCTGCGCCCGTCCGCGTGTCACCGAGCGCGTGAGTTGCTCTGAGCCGAGCCTTGTTTATTTTATTATATTTAGGCTTATGGATTATGATTATCATTGTTTTGTTAGGTTCTCGGTAGCTAGCTCGGGTTTGTTCCGCAGCTTAGGTTTTGTGTGTAGAAGCCTCCCACCAAGGTAAGGATTTCTTACCGGAGTTGTGTGGGCCTGCGGTATATTTTGTGATTGTTGTTTTGTATGCCTATGTATGATTACTAGCATGTTTAGCCCTAGGTGCTCTGCTCAATTCTCGACCGCATGAACTCTTGTATTGTTTCTCATGTTAGCCCATGCTAGGTTGTTCCATTCGCATGTTCGATATCTCTGTTCTTGCTTCGTAGTATCATGCTAGGTTCCTTGTATCTGTTGAGCACGTATTGCACGCATTGATTGAATTGTTATTATTGCTATGGTTTAGAGTTCGTAGGTAGCATCATCCGGCCGGATGCATAACGTAACTTGCATCCCCGACAGGGGACGTGCGAGATGGTACTCCGTCCTGATCCCGTTAGGGTTTAGCTAACCCTAACGGCCGCCCCGCAATCTTCGGTGAGGGTGGCGGTCGTTAAATGCCCCAACGGTCGGGATGATGACTTGGCATTGCCTCGTCCTCGGCGATCGGCACGTCCTCGGCGTGTTCGGCCGTAGCCCTTGATTGCCACTGTTAGGGCAAGGACCGCTTCTCACGGTGTAAGCCTACCACGGCCGGGTTCCTTAGCCTCAAAGTGCGGTGGTACAGTGACATAGTTCACGTGTCCGTGTCTCACACCCCTATGTCGCTGACACCGATCCGAGATTTAGTTAGGCATGGTGGATCGAACTCGGGCGGCTTGCCACTAGACCCGGCACCCCGAGTTTGCGTAGCATGCGGTGCGCGCGCTACGCTCATTACACGCCGACCGGAGAGCTCCTCGGGATCTTGAGCCGCTGCACCTTTCGTATCGATCGACAGATGAGCCGAGGCCGGGACTTGTTCCCGTATAGCGCGTATAGTGTGTTGTGGTATTTTCCGACTAAGACCACGAGTTGGCATCCGAGGTCCAAGTGTGGACTTAGCTATGTGCTCCGCTCGTGTTTTTGTACTCATAGCTTGCATACATTCTTCTAGATGATCATGTATATCGTATTGTACCCCTGGTTGGGGATTCTTCTGGGTAATTCGTTACTCACCCTTATTCTGTGGTTTTCCACGAGTAACCAAGCGCGAGACAGGATGGTGAAGGAGGAGCCGTGATCATGGAATCTGCTTTGTCATCTCGACCATTTTATTATATCATGACTCTTGACTTTTGTTATTTCCCTGAATGCATGTAGACGGGCACGGAGCCCTAGGATGTTTTCTTACGTTTTATGGATTCCAAAGATATTTGTACTTGTGGAATGTTTAAATGGTTTAAATAAATCTCTGATCAGAGTATGCTTTTAGAAATGTATGTTTTGGTTGTTGAATGTTTCTGTTTTTACTTGGGATCCGAAATGTATTTTTTTTCATAATGTCTTTTATTTTCAATACATGCATTGGGGTAAAGGCCTATTTAGAGCCCCTTTTTGGGTCGGGTCTTTACTGATTGGTATCGAGCTCGAGTCATAGATTCTGTAGATTGACCTTTTGTTGTAGGTCATTTTCCCCATGATCACCAGCACTCCGACAGTCATCAGGTACGCCTAAGTTTACTGTTGTTTAGAAAAGGGTTAAGAATTTACAATACCTTTCATCTAGTGTATGCCTTGTGTAGTGTTGTGTAGCGGAGACGAAAGCGGTGTTCGACTCGTTGTTGGTTTGGGCTTAGTGAGCCATCATGCCAACTTTCCGCAGATCACGAGCCGTTTGTTTAGCGGCTTGTTGAGGTATCCAGATAGATTCGGATGCCCCGGGACGTCGTTCGGGAGGAGGCGAGCTTAGACTCGTTGGCCATTTGTGGCCCGATTGTCGCTTTTCCCTAGTGAGAGGGTGGAGGTGCTTCGTGCGGATCGCCAAGATGTGTTGATCGCACCCGCAGGAGCAGACGTTTGGCATGACCGACCGAGGAGTTGGACCGATCATGTTGATGTTGAGGCCGCGTCCTGTGGTTGTTAGGCCCGCATGCCGTTTGGCCCCTGCAGCTTGAGTTGCCTAGAGGAGGGGGTAGAGGCTAGCGGCGCCTCGAGTGAGTCTCCTTGAGCAGAGTGTGCTCCACCATGAGAGATTTGATGGCGTGTCTTTAGCTATCGAGAGCGGAGACCCAGCGCAGCTTTGTAGCGCGCAGATGAGGAGTCCCGAGCACAGATAGCCCAAATTGCCGAGTTTGTTTCAAAGATTTTCCCCGGTTGTGTGGTGGATTCATTTCCGGACTAAGACCCTGAGTTGGCATCCGAGGTCCAAGTGTGGACTTAAGCTATGTGCTCTATTCTGTGTTTATATTCATAGCTTGCATACACTCATCTAGATGACCATGTGCATCGTGATTGTACCCAGGTTGGGGATTCTTCTTGAGTAATTCGTTACTCACCCTTATTTTGTGGTTTTCCACGAGTAACCAAGGCGCGAGACAGGATGGCTGAAGGAGGAGCTGTGATCATGGAATCCTGCTGTCATCTCTGGACGTTTCTTATGTTATGACTCTTATCGTTATTTTTCCCCGGAATGCATGTAGCCGGGCACGGAGTCCTAGGATGTTTTCTGAATGAATTGTGGATTCCAGCTTTGTTGAATTTGAGGATGTTTTAAATGTTTTTAATAAAATCTCTGATCAGAGTAAACTGTTGGAAATGTATTTGTCTGTGAAACAGGTGCTTGGAGACAGGGACAGGTTTCAGTAGAATTTATCGTTCTGATTGAATCTTGAATGTTTTGTTTTTAATGGGAATCCAAAAACTTTATTTGCATTTTGTCTTTTACTTTGATTACATGCATTGGGGTAAAGGCCTATTTAGAGCCCCTTTTTGGGTCGGGTCTTTACAGTTGGTATCAGAGCTCAGAGTCATAGACTTTGTAGACTGACCTTTTGTTGTAGGTCGTCTTTCCCATGATCACCAAAGACTCGACATCATCAGTACGCCTAAGTTTACTATTTGTTGTTGAAAAAGGGTTAAGAATTTTCAATACCTGTCATCTAGTGTATGCCTTGTGTAGTGTTATGGAGCGGAGACGAGCAGGTTCTGACTCGTTGTTGGTTTGGGTTTAGAGCGCCATCATGCCAACTTCCCGCAGTGTGTGATGTTTGTTGTGGCTTGTTGAAGTATCCAGATAGATTCGGATGCCCTGGGACATCGTCCCCGTGAGAGGCAGAGCTTGGACTCCCGTCGGCCAATTGTGGCCCAGTTGTTGGTTTTCCCCTAGTGAGAGGGTGGAGGTGCTTTGCCTTGGAGTGTCACTCCAAGAGAGGAGTTAGCTATGGTTGTGCTTATGTGGATGCTTGTGGAGCAGGTCCCCGTGTGGACTAGCCTGGGTAGCTCAAGTGTTGATCTTGAGCCTTAGCAGATTGTTTGATTGCCCAGTGAGTAGCTGCAGAGTTGGCAGCCTTCGAGGAGATTGTTGAGGCATCTTTGTGCTCCTGTAAAGTGTTGTTGTTTGCAGCCAAGATGGCGGAACCCCGTGGGTTAAGGGTGCAATGGAGCAGATGTTCCTTCGGATTGGATCCGTTGGTGTTTTCCTCGGATGTTTGGTAGAGTTGAGCACTCTTCTTTTGGAGAGCCCTAGAGTAGGGCTAGTGCTTTGCATGTTGAGAGAGTCGGTTAGAGTTTTGTTGAGCATCATGTGGAGATGCAAGAGTGGGCCGTGAGCCTTCAGTTTGATGAAATGCCACAGTCTGGTTGTCTGAGTTTTGAGCCCTTGTATGCCTAGCCATAGTTTTTGTCACTTGAGGTTGTGACCTTGCTGGCCCCATTTGTAGTAAGATGTGGATTTAGTAGTAGTGGCGCTTGAGGTGCATTGGTTGGTGTGCCGCCTTGGCACTAAGTCTGGTTCAGGCTTGAGTTTGGCATGGGTATAGCAGATGGTTCTATGACCGTCCGGAGTTCAGCACACTTCTTTAGCCATTGGATTCCATTTATGGGAAATGCACTTGTTTAGGTCGTGCAAGAGGGCTAGTTCAGTGGTAGTCGGAGGACTACAAGTGAAAGGATGTTCGAGAGGAGCTGGAGCCTCTTCCCAGTGTTACTGGGGGTTGAGTAAGTCACAGTTGGCGGTGCGGTAAGTGTTAGTGCGTGTGAGTCTCACGCTAGTGCTAAGGCCAAGAGATCTTTGTGGTTGGTAGTGCGGTCCACTACCTTCGGGTGCCTAAACCTGAGTTGAGTGACCATTGTAGATGCGAGTTCGGTCCAGCAGAGGGACCGTGAGTTGGATGCTTATGAGATGAGTTTGGTGCTTATGAGATGAGTTGGATGCCTTATGAGATGAGCAGGTTGTCTTATGTGTAAAGCACACTTGGTAGAGTCTTGGTATAAAGTAAGTTCGGTTTGGCATCGTTATGTTTTAGCAGAGCAAGGTTGCCACTGCTTCGAGTATCGTGTGGAGATGGAACTTTTGGTGTTCCTTGGGTTGATTGTATCTCTGCGAGGAAGTTAGTGTTGCCTTTTGGAACAAAGACCGTTAGTCTTGGATCTCTGAAGGAAGGTTGAGAGTTGTTCACACAAGTGTGTTTTGTGTGGTTCGTTACGTGGTGATAGTTTCGAAACCATGTAGGGTTTGCATTGGAGGACCGGTGCTCGGTTCTTGGAGAAGTTTGACTCGTGTGGATGTTGTAAGGCTTTAGTTGAGGTTGTACGGATACCGTGCTCGTAGTCGGGTTTTTGCTTAGGCAAGTTTGGTAAGTTGAACCTAAGCTTGGTTGGTGGAACCTCTTGTGTTCATGGTTGGAGTTCAGATGGTACTGAACAAATGGTGGTTGTAGTGAAGCCACGTAGTTCCTGGCCGTAGTTGCTAAGGGTGTTGCTCGGAATCCTTACCCTGGGTGGAAGCTACGATGTGGTGATGCTTTGAGTAGGAGGATAACACATTCTCAAGCGTTTACGGTCTTTTTGGTTTCGAGGTTCGAGCGAGCCCAAATGGTTGAGATGCTTTGGAAAAAGGAGTTATTTGTTCAAGCAGTTGGCTGATAGACCGTTTGACGACAGTGTGTGTCGAGGGTAGTTGAAGAACCCTAGTTGTGGAGAGCCTCACCAGAGCTCACACACCTAGGTAGTGAGTTTCAGCTGGCAAGCCGAGTCGAGTAGGTTGTAGGCTTGGGTGAGTTCTTTGGCGCTTTTGTAAGCTAGCAAGCCGAGCTTGTTTCAAGTAGAGTCCGGATTGGTTCCGGTGTGGTGGCAAGTTGGTGCTTGATGTTGACCAAGGTGTGGTTTTTGAGTTGCTAGAAGTTAGCTTTGCTCGTGGGGCAAGTGGTTTTGCCCTGGCGGATGTCTTTCCTGCTTCTAAAGTTTGAGAGTTGCCCTTATTTGGTGTTTGGGGGTGAGTCTTCTCTTTCCCGTGGTTGGCGGTCCAGTCTGTGGTGGACCCCTTGTTGTTGCCTCTGGGAGAGTTGGATGTTGTGCTTAGCTGATCAAGACAGCGAGCGGTTGTGAAGCTCTCTCCGCCCTTCGGATGTTCGCTTGTAAGGATCTGCTTTCTCCTTGAAGTTGTCGGGTTATTCCTTGGTCTTGGAATTAGTGGTAGTGGTGCTAGTAGAAGGAAAAGTTTGTTGGTCGCTTGGAAGCGCTTGTTTGTCCAAGTTAAAGCGGACTCGTGAGTGGTGTTCGAAGTTGCGGTAAGGGTTGTTCTCGCCTCCTATGAGTGTTTGGCCTAGTTGGTTAAGGTTTTGTGTGTTGGCATGGAAGTTGTTGCACCTTTGTAGTTGAAGAACTCATTTGTATCAGTTGTGGGTTGAGGTTGCACCATTGTGATTGGATTAGGGTCTTGACCTTTTGAGGGATCCTTGCCGGTTAGTGTGGCTTGTGCTCTGCCAGCCATTTTTGGTAATCTGGTTCTTGGTAGTTGGTGTTAACCGAGTAGTGGAGCTCCGCTTTATGAAGTTTCGGTGGAAAGGTGCAATAAGCCTAAGCTAGAGGGTTAAGCTTTGTATGTGTTATCGTTTGGACTTATGAGATGTGTTTCATTTTTTGAGGCAAGCTTCGTTCCGTTGCTTGCATGGAGGTAAGTTTGGTGGAGGGAGCCCTTTAGGGCCGGTTGTTGGCAGGCTGACTTGTCCAAACAAAGGATTTGAGCCAAGCTAGAGTTGAGTGGATTGGCATAGCTATGAAGTTTGTAGTTGTTTGGGCTTCCGAGATCGTAGCACTCAAGTTGTTGGTTTGAAGGAGTTCGTGTGGAAGCCGGCGGTTTATCGAGAGGTTGTTGTGTGAGTTCGGATTTTTGGTGGATCTGGTTTCAGTAGCTAGAACTCGCACCTCGCCTGTGTGGAGATGTCATTCTATGGAGTAGTGGCATGTCGGTTTCAGCCGGAGTTGTTGGCTCCAGAGTGTGGCAACAAAGATTTTTCTAGGTAGTGCGTGATGAACCGTGGTTCTGAGAGCGTTGTTAAGAGGCTTATGAGCCGGGTGCGCTTCAGTAGTGTTTTCACCCTCGACCGATGGTCTTTTGGGAGGAGTGATCCGAACCTTTGGAGCTTGTTGCGAGTTGGTGTTTCCGTGATTAGGCAAATGGAAGACTAGAGTGGTTTTATGAGGTTGCCTTTGGTTGCGCTTCTCGTGGTCGATTCTTGTGGTTCCATGGAGGCATTGCAAGGTAAGTATTGCGGGCTTCGGTGTTCTGGGAAAAAGGTTGGTGGCCATCAATTTTGTTTTGGGTCCCGAGTTCTTGCATTTGACCCGCAGGTGATGTGCATGAGTTTAGAGCTAGTGTTGTTAGCTCGGGCGAGCGTGAGAAAGTTACGCCGATGTTCGGCGCCGAGTTTTAGAGTTTGAGGTTGGGCAATGCGTAGTGTTAAAGTTGTGCCGCTTGTGAGTTGTCTTGAGGTTTGGTAAGCGGGAGAAGTGGAGCCTCTTGTTGTTGGGCCATTTGAGATTCTCGAAAGGATTGGCAGAGTTGCATATTGGTTAGCTCTTTCACATTGTCACCGTGTGCGATGTTCTCATGTATCGGTGTGAGGCAGTATGTGTCGGACCCATCGCTCATTGTGGACTTTGGGCCTTTGCAGTTGATTGAGGATTTGAGCTTCGAGGGGAAGCCTGTGAGTATTCTGGTCTTTGAGACGAAGACGTTGCATAATCGTGGGATCCGTTTTGGTAAAAGTTCGGTGGAGGAGTCGAGTTCAGAGGAGGCCGCTTGTGAGCGGGGAAGACGGGATGAGATTGCAGATATCCGTCTTTGTTTTCAGTCTTAAGGACTTTCGAGGACGAAAGTCATAAAAGGAGGGAATATTGTAACGACCTGTGTTTTTCATCCCGGTCTTCCAGGTATGCCCTAGGGGTAATTTGGTAATTTGGTCGGGCCGTCAGGGCCGTTTGTGTCTTTTCCAGTTACTAAAATTATTGGATGGATTTATGTAGGTTTTTGGAAGGATTTGTGGTTTGGTTTGAGCAAGGTTTGTTGCAAAAGTAAAAATAAAGGAAATTGGGCTGCAGCAAGGGTTTGAACCCGGGTCTCCTGGAAAGCTTGTGGGGATGTGTGTCAATTGAGCCATTAGGTGCTCTTGTTCCTCTTCCTGCATCATTTTATGGTTAGCCTTGGATTTTGGGAGTTTTGGTGCATTTGGTTAAATGAAATAGAAATTAGGTTTGTTCCATCTTCTTCTCCAAAGTGTGTGGCCGCCCAAGCTATTCTCTCCATTGCCTTGCCGAGTTCTTCATCCTTGCAGCTCCCTGGATCGATCATCATCATTCCGGGTAGGTATTGATCCTCCTCCTTTTCCTCTCCACCCGTTTGGGGGCCTGTTTGACCAAGTGAATAGAAGAGTGTTGTGTGTGTTTGTGTTGATTGCAGCCACCGAGAGAAGCCCGACCAAGCCATCGTCGCCGCGTCGCCCGTACCGCTACCAAGCTGCCGGATCGCGCCAAGAAAGCGACCCCCGATCGCCCAAGGTCGCTCGCGGTCGCGACCATCGCCGCGCCAGATCGCCGATCGTCCTCACTGATCGCTCGCCGCGCGAGAGACTCGCGCCGCGCCATGCCGCCGCCGCCGCTCGAGCGATCGCCCGCGCGCCTCGCTCTGAAGCCGATCGCCCGCGACGCCCAGACGCTTCTTTCGCCAGCGCTCTCGCGTCTGCCGTGCGTCCGTGCCGCGTGCCTTTTGCTGCTGCGGCGCGCAGCTGCGCGCCTGCCGCCCATCCGCGCGCAGCTGCGCGCCAAAGATCGTGCGGCGCCAGCCACTGCCGTGCCGGCTGCCGCCAACTCCAAGTTCGTGTCGCCGTGCGCGTGAGTGCCCTTTGAGCCGAGCTTGCTTTCTCTATTGTTTTTTTAGACGTTTTAGATGTTGATTATTATTGGTTTGCTAGGTTCCCGCTAGCTAGCTCGGGATCGATCGCAGCTTAGGATTTTGTGTGTAGTTGCCTCCCGGCCGGTGTAAGGATTTCTTACCGGAGTTGTGTGGACCTGCGATGTTTCTATGTGATTGATGTTGTATGTTTGTTTGTGATTATCGGCATGTGTAGTTTAGGTGCCCTGCTCAATTCCTCGACTAGCATGACTTCGTATGTTGTTCTTTCATGTTAGTCCATGCTAGGTTGTTCCGCTCGCATGCTCATATTCATTCTTGTTCCGTAGTACCATGCTAGGTCTCATTTGTATTCTTACGAGCACGTATTGGATTGTTTGCCGATTGTTAAGGCGAGTTAGAATTCGTAGGTAGCATCATCCGGCCCGATGCATAAAGTATCTTGCATCCATGGCGTGGACGCCGAGACGATTCTCCGTCCTCGACCCCGTTAGGGTTTAGCTAACCCGACCGGTAGGCCCCGCAATCTTGGGTGAGGGTGGCGGTGATCGTTAAATGCCCCAACGGTCGGGATGATGACTTGGCATTGCCTCGCCCCGGCGATCGGCACGCCTCGGCGTGTTCGGCGTAGCCCTTGATTGCCACCGATAGGGCAAGGATGGCTTCTGGTGGAAGCCTACCACGACCGATTCCTTAGCCTCAAAAAGCGGTGGTTCAGCCGACATAGTTCACGTGTCCGTGTCTCACACCCCTATGTCGCTGACACCGATCCGTAGATTTAGTTAGGCGTGGTGGATCGGACATGGGCAGCTTTGCCACTAGACCCTGCACCCCATAGTCTCAACAGTAGCACACACGGTGCGCTCTTACGCTCATTACAACGCGATCGGAGAGCTCCTCGGGATCTTGAGCTAGTGCACCTTTCGTATCGGCGATGAAGACAGTGAGGCCGGACTCGCTTTCGTGATCGGGCGTATTGTGTGGTGGATTCATTTCCGACTAAGACCACGAGTTGGCATCCGAGGTCCAAGTGTGGACTTAAGCTATGTGCTCTATTCTCGTGTTTATATTCATAGCTTGCATACACTCATCTAGATGACCATGTGCATCGTATTGTACCCCTGGTTGGGGATTCTTCTTGAGTAATTCGTTACTCACCCTTATTTTGTGGTTTTCCACAGTAACCAAGGCGCGAGACAGATGGTCAAGGAGGAGCCGTGATCATGGAATCCTCTTTGTCATCTCGGCGTTTCTTATGTTATGACTCTTATCGTTATTTTTCCCCTGAATGCATGTAGCCGGGCACGGAGTCCTAGGATGTTTTCTGAATGAATTGTGGATTCCAGCTTTGTTGAATTTGAGGATGTTTTAAATGTTTTTAATAAAATCTCGGATCAGAGTAAACTGTTGGAAATGTATTTGTCTGTGAAACAGGTGCTTGGAGACAGGGACAGGTTTCAGTAGACTTTATCGTTCTGAATGAATCTTGAATGTTTTGTTTTTAATGGGAATCCGAAAACTTTATTTGCATTTTGTCTTTTACTTTGAATACATGCATTGGGGTAAAGGCCTATTTAGAGCCCCTTTTTGGGTCGGGTCTTTACATGTTCTTAATGAATTGTTTGAATTGTTTACCTTTGAATACTGGTCAGGATTTATTTATGGAAGTTTTGGAAATGAATATTTTCTTTATATTGTTTAATCAAGTTTTATTTTAAGCAATTTTCTTTAATACTTTAAATGTTTTAATTTGTAAGCATGCTAGTAAGAACTGGGTTTAGGACCACTTTTGAGTCGGGTTCTTACAAAGCCTCACCCATATCTTTCATTTCAAAATTTGTTGAGTGATAATCCTTAATTTCACGTAGTAGACCAAGATCACTACTATCTAATAATATGTCATCAACATACAAAACAAAATTTATGAACTTGCTCCCACTGATCTTGAGATATATACAAGGGTCGACTAACTTTTCTATGAAATCGAAAGCAGTAATGATTTCATGAAACTTTAGGTACCATTGTCTAGAAGCTTGTTTCAGTCCATAGATTGATTTCTTAAGTTTGCAGACCATGTCTTCCTCTTCTTCAATTATGAAGCCTGCAGGTTAACGCTTATACACTTCTTTTTATAAGTCTCCATTTAGAAAGGCAGTTTTCACATCCATTTGATGTAACTCAAGATCATAAATGAGCTACCAACACCATGATAATTGTAAGAGAGTCTGTCCTAGAAATAGGAGAAAAAGTTTCATTATAGTCAATTCCTTCTTTCTGATTAAATCCTTTGAAAACAATTCTAGCTTTGTATCGTTCAATTCTACCATTGCAATCACATTTAGTCTTGAGAACCCACTTACAACAGACTACTTTTTAACTTGGAGGCAATTGAACGACTTTTGATACTTGATTGTGATTCATCGATTTTAATTCATCTTTCATGGCATCAATCCATTTAGTAGAATTAACATCATTAATGGCTTGTGAATAAGAAATTGGATTTTAGTCCCTTCATATTCTATTAAGTAAAAAAAATAATTCTCAGGAATAACAGATCTTCTTTGTCTATGAGATCTTCGTAAGGTTGTTTCCTGTGGTGCTTCATTATCATTCTGAATGGTGATAATCTCATGATGGAGTTGGTGATCATTTATTGAGTTTCCCTCATTGTGAATAGGGTCAACAATGAGGGTGATTTTCAATATCTTTAGAAATATAGGGTAAAATGATGGGTACTCTTATTTCATTAATGACCACATCTTGTTCTTTAGTACTCCCACTGATTTCACCATTCTCATAGAATCTGGCATTACCGGTTTCAACAATTCTCGTACTATGTTGAGGACATTAAAACCTATATCCTTTGGATTTGTCTGGGTAACCAATGAAGTAACCATTGATCGTCTTAAAATTCAATTTCTTTTCATTTGGATTGTAAAGTCTAGCTTTAGCTTTTGCAACCACAAATTTGGAGATGTCTTGTAAGAACCCGACCCAAAATACGGTCCTAAACCTAGGCTCTCACTCAGCATGCAAGTTAAATACTTCATCAAGCGGTTTAGTGCTCATATTTAAAACCTTTCAAAACATTTAAAAGCGGGGACACTTAAAACATAAACAACAACCTTCATTTAAGCAAACCAACAAAGTAAAACGAGCCTGGCCAGTGTTTATGAAATCATACAATACAATTTAAATAACTGTTAAAAACATCCCCCTAGGACTCATGTCCTACTACATGCTGAACAAATTATGCAAACAATAATAGACAGAGTGCCGGCGGCTCCCATGATCAATCAGCTCCCTCCGCTAGCCGTCCCCGGTCTTTGTCCCAAGTTACAGTGGAAAACCACAGAAATAAGGGTGAGTATAAACATACTCGGTAAGAATCCCCAACCGGGGTACAATACGATACATCAATCATCCGCACCCTAGTATACATGCAAACAGATTACCAACACGGATCATAGCTCAACGAGCTTACAAGGCGAGAATCTGGAATCCTCGTAAGTCTCCTACTTCCGCCTAATGATTGGCTCTCATAACCAATCCTCGACATCTCCGAGGGTCTTTCTCCTCGGCCAATTGATCACCTCAAAAACCGATCCCAAAGATGTCCGACACCCTCGAGAGTCTTTCTTCCTCGACCATATGATCAGCTCAAAAGCCAATCCCAATGGGTGTCCTCAAGGGCCTCTTACCCTCGCTAACAAATCTGGACTATCGGGAGAGTACCCAAGTCGGCTCTAAATCGAAGGAACTGTGTGTACTCACGAACATTAGCCCGGGAGCTCTCCGAACCGGTGACTAACGCGTGTGTCGCGCACACACGCATGCCGCTTTAACCGGCGTAAATGTGGGGGCCTAAGTACAAACTACGCGGGCAGTGCACGCATGCCTAAAGACTCGGAAACGGTGTCACCGAACACGATGAGTGCGAGGCCCTCGGCACTCATCTGTGCGGCTGTACCACACCGACTGAAGCTAAGAACCGCCAAGGCGGCGCTTGCACCGCTGGCGGGGTTCCGCTCTAGCAGCTACAAACTAGGCTTATGCCGATGTGGTAGCTAAATCCACATCGGCTGCCGGGGGGAAACAATATGTTATATGCTTCGCTCTACACCCGACCGGTGGGGACAAAGTACGTTATGTCCGCTCTCAGCCTCTGGATGATGACAAACCCTACTATACTAGCTAGGAGTACAAAATAACTGATTCCTGGCTAAACATACATATCATCATCAATCACACATAACCTAGCATGATACTACGAACTTAAAGCAGGAATCTCAAGCATGCTGGAAGAACAATCCTAGCATGGCACTAACATGTACAAACAGGCAAACATGCTAGCAAGAGTGCAATCACAAGCTGTCCTATCCACTAATCATGTTCATACAAGTAAACATGCATATAAGGCACAATCAAGAAAGCATCGCAGGGTCCACACAACCACGGTAAGAAATCCTTACCTGGAAACGAGCAGAAATAACTTTCACAATCAAATAATGACCCTCGAGCTTTAAAGCGAAACCGAGCAACCTAAGCATTTTAGTAAAAACAACCTAATTAAATAAACAGCAGCCAACAGCCTAGTGCCCAAAAGAGAAAAGACTCGGGAATTACCGACCGAGAAGACACAAGGTCACACCCTAACTCGCACGGCAGGGCAGGCTGTCCGTCAGCAAGGACAAGCAGGGCGCGCTGGCGCTGGGCGCACTACTAGCGCGCTGGCGCCGGCGCTGCACCGGGCGCTGGCACTGGCGCCGGCGCTTAGCGCGGACGCGTGACGTGCGAGACGCGGGCTGTCGCAGGCGAGCGAACACGCTGGGTCGGGCACGCGGGTGAGACGTCGGGTCTGCGAGGACAGCGCGCGGGCGACACGTCTGGGCGGCAGCGAGAAGCGTTGGGCGACGCGTCTGGACTGCAGCGAGCGGAGCGGCGTGGCGCGCGCGCGGGCGCACTGGCCGAAGCGGCATGGGGCGGCGCTGGCGCGCGTCGGACGGCAACGGCAACGAAGCGGTGCGGTGCGCGGCTGGCTCGTGCGCGGCGCGCGCGCACGCTCTGAAGCGGAATGGCTGGGCCGCGGCGCGGCGCTCGTGCAGAGCGAGCACTGGGCACTGCCGTGGCTCGGGCCGAGCGGCGATCGATCTTTGCCAGGTGTGTGGTGCGGCTAGGGCATGGCTGGGCGGCTAGGGTTGGGTTTTCTTGGTGAGGTCGGCTAGGAGAGAGAAAGAGAGAGAGAGAGAGAGAGAGAGAGAGAGAGATTGCAAAACAAGGGGGAAGGGACTTTCTTGATTTTCTTCCCTTCTTTCTAAAATAAATGGGTCTAAAATCCCTTCCCAAAGCTTCCTCTTTCAAAACCCGGCCCAAACACACTTTTCTTTCTAATAAAACTCTTTTTCCTTCAAACTCCCAAAACCATTTAGGTCAAGGGTTCAAATCCCAAAGGAAGCACTAAAAAACCCATTAATTTTGCCAATAACTAAAATACCTCCAAACTCCCAAACAATTTGCCCAAACCTCTTGGGTCTTGCAACCAACAACCACCAAACTTCGATGAAGGCAGGAAAGGCCCTAAAATCTTGAAAATCCTCAAAACCCTGACCGGGGGCAAAAAGACCAAAATACCCCTAAGGGTTAGAACAGCTCTAACGGCCCATCCGAACATCCGAATAATGACCCGAAATCACCTGGGTAACCGAAATAGAAAACTGGGCCGTTACATGTCTTAAACTCGATTCCATCCTTTCCAAAGTTCAAAAGGAGTCTTTGGAACGGTCTTACTTGGAACCCTATTTAAGATGTAAACAACTATTCGTAATGCATTCATCCATAAAGATATAGGTAAGTTGGCATGAATCATCATTGATCTAAACATTTTCATGTATGTACGATTTAGCCTTTCAGCTACACCATTCTGCCATGGAGATTCAGGCATTGTGTATTGTGGAACAATTCTAAGTTTTTGAAGAAGTCTAGCGAAAGGTTCAGGATGTTGTCCTATTTTATCATACCTTCCATAGAATTCACCACCACTATCTGACCTAATAATTTTCACTTTTCTTTCTAATTGCCTTTCAACTTCAGTAATGAATACTTGTACAACATCCAGAGACTGAGATTTTTCATGCAATAGATAAAGATAACAATAACGTGAATATTCGTCGATAAAAGTGATGAAATATTTCTCTCGTCCAAAAGTTGGAACGTTAAATGGTCCACAAATGTCTGCATGTATTATTTCAAAAAGTTGGGTACTTCTTGTGGCTATTTTCTTTGTATTTTTCGTAGTTTTTCCTTTAATACAATCAACACAAGTTGTAATATTAGTAAAGTCTATGTCCGGAAGGACACCATCTTTTACTAATCGTTTGATTCTTTCACTAGATATATGATCCAACCTTTTATGCTACAAGGAGTAAGAGTCCTTTTTACATGACTTACCTTTAGTTTCTTTATCATGCAAAGTGAGATAGATTTCAGCATCTCAATGTTTAAGATAAATTTTATAAAGTCCATCAATTAAAATTCCATAACCAATAAGACTATAATTTTTAAACAAAGTGAAATCACCATTTCCTAATTCAAAAGAATATCCAAATTTATCAAATGCGCTAACTGAAATCAAATTACGGAAAATTGATGGTACATAAAGAGTTTGGCATAAATCTAACTGGTAACCACTATCTAAAATAAAGACGAAAAGTTCCAATAGCTTCAACTAGAGCTGTAACGGCCCAGAAATTTCATCCCGGTCTTCCCGGGAGGCCCAGGGGCATTTTGGTAATTTTGGCTCGGGCCGACAGGGCCGGTTTTGAAATTGAAAATTGCCGGAATAATTATGAGTCAATTTGAATAGGATCGGGATTTTTGGTGAAGGCATTTGGGCTTGGGAAAGAGTAAAATTAAATGAGGAATTAAATAGCGCGTCGAGTGAGATTCGAACCAGGGACGTGTCACGTGCTAGGCAAGGGGCGCTGCCAGCCGAGCCACTGGGTGTGTTTGTTAATCTGCGCGCGCGATTTGGTATATATGCCGTGCGCAGTGGGATTTTTGTATAAAAGCAGAATTTCGCCCGATTCTTCCCCATTTCCCTTCTTCTTCTTCTTCGCGATTTTTCCTCCGACCGACTCACTTCTCCCTCGCGATTTCTTCTCATTTCCCCTCGACCGACTGCAACTCCTCACCCTCGCCGGAGCTCCCTCGCCGATCGCCCCACACCGGTAAGTTCCTTCTTTCTTCTTCTCCTTCCAATTCGTTTCCCCTGTTTTGGTTTCGCAGCTTGCGCCAAGACGGTGAGCTTCTTGTGGATTTTGTGTAGCTAGTGTAGGGGAGTTCGTCCATCAACGAATCGGCCGTCGAATCTTCGCCAAACGCTCGAATTCGGATTTTTCTTATTCGCCCCTGTTCGCGCGCGGCAAAACCGAGCCATCGCTGCCGAGCCGCCGCGCCACAGATCGCTTAGCGCCCGCGCGCACGTCTCGCCCAGCTCCGTGTCACGCCGCTCGCCCTCGCGCCTCTGCATCGATCGCGCGCCCGCGTCCGCGCCCAACGCTCTGTTCGTCCGCGCGCAGCTCGTGCCCAGCCTTTCGTCCGCGCCCAGCGCCGCGCGCCATTCTCGCGCCCACTTCGCCAACCAGCCCGTTCTTTGCCCGTTCGTGCAATTGGCTCGTTCGTGCGTTAAATGCGTACCTCGTGAGTTGCTCCCGTGAGCCTCATTTATTTTATTATATTTAGGCCTATTGTGTGATTTTTGTTGTGATTGATAGGTTCTCGGTAGCTAGTTCGAGATAGTTCGCAGCTTAGGTTTTCGTGCCATCGTCCCCGACCAAGGTAAGGATTTCTTACCGGAGTTGTGTGGACCCTGCGATATTATATGTGATTGCTGATTGATTGCTTGTTTGTGTGTATTGACATATGTAGCTAGGTTCTCTAATCTGAATTCCCGATTAGCATGATTTTTCTGATTTAATTCTCATGTTAATCCATGCTAGGCTGTTCCTCTCTACCATGCTCGTATCTGTTCCTTGCTTCGTAGTATCATGCTAGGCTCGTTGTATTCTTATTGAGCACGTATTGGATTTTATGGAATTGTTTGTCGCTTGCTAGGCGAGTTAGAATTGCGGTAGATAGCATCATCCGGCTTTGATGCATAAAGAACCTTGCATCCATGGCGGGGGACGCCGAGCAAGTCATTCCGCCCCTGGACCCCGTGAGGGATTAGCTAACCCGAGCGGTAGGCCCCGCAATCTTGGGTGAGGGTGGCGGTGTCGTTAAATGCCCCAACCGTCGGGATGATGACTTGGCATTGCCTCGCCCTCGGCAATCGGCACGTCCTCGGCGTGTTCGGCCGTAGCCCCGATTGCCACTGTTAAGGTAAGGGCGGCTTCTGGTGTAAGCCTACCACGACCCGCTTCCTTAGCCTCAAAGTGCGGTGGTTCAGCCGACATAGTTTACGTGCCTGTGTCTCACACCCCTATGTCGGTGACACCGATCCAAAGAATTAGTTAGGCGTGGTGGGACGGACATGGGCAACTTGCCTCTAGACCCGCACCCCATGGTGCGCAGTAGCACGCGGTGCATGCTTACGCTCATTACAACACGCCGACCGAGAGCTCCTCGGGATCTTGAGCTAGTGTACCTTTCGTCGACGGTGAGACAGTGGAGGCCGGGACTTGTTTCTCGTATAGGGCGACTTATGTATTGGATGTGTGATGATATTATTCCGGACTAAGACCACGAGTTGGCATCCGAGGCCCAAGTGTGGGCTAAGCTATGTGCTCTATTCTCGTTTATATTCATAGCTTGCATACGCTCATCGAGATGACCATGTATATCGTATTGTACCCAGTTGGGGATTCTTCTTGAGTAATTCGTTACTCACCCTTATTCTGTGGTTTTCCACAGGTAATCGTGGTGCGCGACAGGATGCCTGAAGGAGGAGCTGTGATCATGGGGCCCAGTCTTCCAACTCTTATTTTTGTATTATGACTCTCGTGTGTTTTGTTTTTCCCTGAATGCATGTAGTCGGGCACGGAACCCTAGGATGTTTGTAAATATTTGTGGATTCCAGCATTTTGTATCTGAACAGGTTTTGAATGGCTTTTAGTAAATCTCTGATCAGAGTAAACTTTGGAAATGTATTTATCTTGGAACAGGTGCTTGGAAACAGGGACAGGTTCCAGGGAAATTGTCTAGTTTTTAAAGGAGTTATTTTGAATGTTTTTGTTTTAATTGGAATCCGAAATCATGTCTGTTTAAATGTCCTTTACTTTGAATGCATGCATTGGGATAAGGGCCCATTTAGTGCCCCATTCGGGTCGGTCCCTTACAGTTGGTATCAGAGCATAGAGTCATAAATTCTGTAGTATGACCTGTTGTTGTAGGTCGTTTTCCCATGATCACTAGCACTCCGACAGTCATCAGGTACGCCTAAGTTTACAAATTGTTGTTGAGAAAAAGGGTTAAGAATTTACAATACCTGTCATCTAGTGTATGCCTTGTGTAGTATTGTGGAGCGGAGACGAGCAGGTTCTGACTCGTTATTGGTTTGGGTGTAGATCGCCAGCATGCCAGTTACCCGCGCCGGAAGAGGACGCCCGAGAGGAGGCCGAGGTGTCAGGATCGGATCTGACACCGCAGGGACATCGTCCCAAGCTGAGACTGATAGCATTCCGCCTGTAGCTCCCCCTGTTGAGCCCAGAGTAGGCATTGAGGCGACTGTGCGCCGTGAGACTGCTCCTGGAGCAGAATTTGCTAATTCTATGAGGTCTATGGTGGTCGACCTGTTGAGTGGACAGAGGGCAGAGACCCAGGCTTTGTTGGCAGCGCAGCGGGAAGAGTCCCGAGCTCAGATCGAGCAGCTGACTCGTTTGTTTCAAAGAGGCGCAAAGAAGACCCCTCACTCCGCAGAGCCAGCAGCCTTTGAGGCGCGTGGCGAAGGTGCCGATGAGCTTGGTAAATGGTTGAAGGACTTCGTAAAGTGGAACCCCCGATAAGTTTGACGCCACAGTGTGATGCTTTAGCAAAGAATAGATGGATTGCCCATTTGGAGTACACCTTCCGATTATGGTGTGCCCCAAGTGCAGAGGCCGAGGTGTGCGGCCCATGTGTTAGGGGCGTAGCTAGATGGTGGTGGGAGTCCACCTTGAGTGAGAGACCACCGGGTCTCCACCTACACAGGGAGTTCTTCAAGACGGAATTTAAAGCCAAGTACATTAGTGATGAGGCTCAAGAAAAGATGGTAGCGCTTTTCCGAGAATGCAGCAGGGCTCTGATTCTATAGAGGAGTACGAGAGGAAGTTTTGAGAGTATGGTTATTTTGCTCCCAGGTGATAGCGACCCGAGTTGAAAATTCGGAAGTTCATTTCTGTCCGAGGCAGGTGTGTCTCGGATGTCCGAACACGTGCTTCTATCACTTATGCTAGAGCTGCTTCACCTAGCCACTATTTACAATGGAAAGTACCTGTTGAGCGAATTGTTGCCGCTCCGGCTCAGCGCCATGTCCCACCGTGGTAGGACGTAAGAGGAGGTTTGACTTCCGAGGAGGCGCCATCTGCGTGTGACAATTTCCGAACCGGGATCGCCGTAGGGTTCTCGCTCATTTCCACCTCGCCAGCAGGCGGTCCCGTGCAGATTCCCGTTTGTGCTTCTTGCGGAGAGCCCACCTTGGAGCTTGTCGCACCGGGCCCGAGCTATGTTTTCGATGTGGAAGAGGGGGCATGTGGCCCGCTTTCTGCGATCACCAACTATGGCGATTCGACTGTCAGCAGCAGCAGGTGCTGGTGTTCGCTCACGAACCGTCCGAGGCCGAGCGTGTTGATGCCGCAGCGGGCGTGTGCGCTTCTTGTTTTGGATCATTGTGCATTTGTCTTGTTTGACTGCTGTTCTACGCACTCGCTTGTATCTCAATTGTTTGCCGAGCATGCTAGGTTGATATTAGAGCCTCTAGGTTTTGAATTATCTCATTGCAACTCCTTCGGAGTTAATATGTTAGCAAAAGATAAGATTAAGGATGGCCGGATCGAGATATCCGGAGAGTTGCTTTGTAGCTACGCTCATAGTTCTACCCATGAGTGGTTTCGATGTGATTCTTGGTATGGAGTGGTTAGCCGCTAACCATGCATTGATTGATCGCCACCGGAAGGAAGTAGTGTTCAGCCCGCCGGTCGTGCCCCCTTTCCAAGTTCGTGGAGTCCAGGTGGAGTTTGCCCGCCAATGGTGTCACCGTGAAGGCCTGTCGTTTGCTAGCTCATGGAGCTTGGGGCTACCTAGCCAAATTGTCCGAGAGAGCCGTCCCTCACCGACTATTGATCAAGTGCCGGTTGTGCGGGAGTTTGCTTGACGTGTTCCTCGAGGGAATTACCGGGTTGCCCCGAAGAGAGAGGTTGACTTCACAATTGAGCTCGAGCCGTGACCCTCCCTATCTCGAAGGCTCAGATCGTATGGCACCAGTAGAGCTAAAGGAATCAAAGGTTCACCGCGGGAGATGTTAGATCGAGGATTCATCCGTCCGAGTGTGTCCCCGTGGGGAGCGCCAGTGTTGTTTGTGAAGAAAAAGGATGGTTCGATGCGCCTATGCATTGACTATCGTGAGATTAATAAGGTGACAGTGAAGAATAAGTATTCGTTGCCCCGTATCGATGATTTGTTCGATCGCCTTCGTGGAGCTTCCGTGTTCTCCAAGATAGATTTGAGATCCGGTATCATCGATTGCTATGATTAGGGACGCCGACATTCCTAAGACCGCGTTCGTGTCTAGATATGGGCACTACGAGTTTGGGGTCATGTCGCTTTGGATTGACGATTGCACCAAAGCGTTCTCATGGACATGATGGATAGGGTGTTCAAAGCATTTTTGGACAAAATTCGTCATCATCGTGTTCATTGACGATATTCGATCTATTCAAGGACCAGGAAAGATCATGTAGAGCATTTGAGGAAAGTGTTGACAGCCTTGAAGGAAAACCAGCTTTATGCGAAATTTTCCAAATGTGAGTTTTGGTTGGAACAAGTGACCTTCTTAGGTCATATAGTCTCTACAGATGGTATAGCCATGGATCCCGCAAAGATTGAGGCCGTGAGTTCGTGGGCCAGCCGACTTCGCCATCTGAGATACGCAGCTTTCCTAGGTTTGGCGAAGTTACTACCGTCGGTTTGTTAAGGACTTTTCGCCATAGCCTCGCCCCTCACTCGTCCGACGAGGAAGGGTGTCGAGTTTGTTTGGGACGGTAGGTGTGATGAGAGCTTTTCCGTGCTCAAGCGCAGCTTTGACTTCAAAGACTGTTGTTGGCGATCCGGAGGGAACAGTGGTTTCGTGGTTTACGCCGATGCTTCCAAGTTCGGGTTGGGTTGTGTGTTGATGCAAAGACGGAAGGTCATTGCTTATGCTTCCCGTCGATTGAAGCCATATGAGCAGAACTATCCAACTCATGATATGGAATTGGCAGCGGTGGTGTTTGCATTGAAGATTTGGAGGCATTACCTGTATGGTGAGCGGATCCAGAATGTTTACCGATCACCGAGCCTCAAGTATCTGCTTACTCGAAGGAGCCGAATATGAGGCGAGAGAGATGGTTAGAGTTAGTAAAAGATTATGATCATGCGAGATTCGCACTCATCCGGTAAAGCCAATGTTGTAGCCGATGCCCCGAGTAGGAAGACGCCGCACTCGCGCGGTGTTGTTGAGCTCCCACCCCGGACACGAGAGAGTTCGAGCGGGCTGAGATTGCAGTGTTGTTAGGTGAGGTTACTGCCAGAGTGGCTCAGTTGACAGTCCAGCCATCGATTAGACAGCGGATTATTGATAGTCAGCTGAGTGACCCCGCACTTAAAAGATTATTTGACAAAGTTAGTGCTGATGGAGATTTTGATTTTGTGTACTCACCAGACAGTGGGCTGACGTACAGAGGCCGGTTGTGTGTTCCGGATGTCGCAGGAGTGCGAGCAGAGTTGCTCTCAGAGGCCCACAGTTCTCCGTTTGCTTGGCACCCCGGGGGTACCAAGATGTATCAGGATCTTAAGCAGACATTCTGGTGGATGGGTATGAAAAGAGATGTGGCGGAGTTCGTCAGTCGATGTCTCACTTGTCAGCAAGTGAAGGCACCCAGGCAGAGACCAGCCGGTTTGTTGCAGCCGCTGAGTGTACCTCAGTGGAAATGGGAAGAGATCTCCATGGACTTTATTTCTGGCTTGCCGAGGACTCCGAGGAAGTTCTCTCAGATTTGGGTGATAGTCGATCGATTGACTAAGAGCGCACACTTCATTCCCGGTAGAGACACTTATACCGTGGAACAAAGGCGCAGCTTGTTTTTGGAGCGAGATCATTTGTTATCACGGTGTGCTGTGAGGATCGTGATCGACCGTGATTCAAGGTTCACTTCTCGCTTCGAGAGCGCCCGTAAGGGTTTAGGCATCGAGTGCGGCTTTTCAAGATGACTTTTCACCCTCGGGCCGATGGGCGGATCGAGAGGGTGAACCAGATTCTCAAGATATGTTGAGGGCTTGTGTGTTGGATTTCCGCGCTTGGGACCATATTCAGATCTCGATGGAGTTTGCATATAACAACGATTATCGATCGACGATTCGATGGCTCCATTCGAGGCTTTGTATGGTAAGCGCTGCCGATCTCCCGTGTTCGGGAAGAGGTTGGTGATAGGCGTGTTTTGGGTCCCGAGTTGCTGCAGCTTGACCAATGGTGCCGTGCAGAGAAGATTAGAGCTCGTATGTTGACAAAACAGAGCGCAGAAGAGAGAGTTACGCCGATGTTCGGCGTCGGGATTTGGAGTTTGAGGTTGGTCGGCATGTATTCCTAAAGGTCGCACCGATGCGAGGTGTTTTGAGGTTTGGCAAGCGTGGAAAGCTGAGTCCCCGTTTTGTTGGTCCATTTGAGATTCTGGAGAGGATTGGCAGAGTCGCTTATCGGTTGGCCCTACCTCCGTCATTGTCAGTGGGCACACGGTGTTTTTCATGTTTCGATGTTAAGGCAGTATGTGCCGGACCCATCGCACATTGTGGATTTTGAGCCTTTGCAGCTGAATGAGGAGTTGAGCTTCGAGGAAAAACCAGTGGGGATCCTTGCTTTTGAGACAAAGACACTGCGTAATCGTGAAATCCATTAGTAAAGGTTCAGTGGAGGAGTCAGAGTTTAGAGGAAGCCACTTGGGAGCGGGAGGATGAGATGAGATTGCATTATCCCGAGCTGTTTCGATCTTAAGTGACTTTTGAGGACGAAAGTCTTATAAGGGGGGAGTATTGTAACGGCCCGGAAATTTCATCCCGGTCTTCCCGGGAGGCCCAGGGGCATTTTGGTAATTTTGGGTCAGGCCGACAGGGCCGGTTTTGAAATTGAAAATTGCCGGAATAATTATGAGTCAATTTGAATAGGATCGGGATTTTTGGTGAAGGCATTTGGGCTTGGGAAAGAGTAAAATTAAATGAGGAATTAAATAGCGCGTCGAGTGAGATTCGAACAAGGGACGTGTCGCGTGCTAGGCAAGGGGCGCTGCCAGCCGAGCCACTGGGCGTGTTTGTTAATCTACGCGCGTGATTTGGTATATATGCCGTGCGCAGTGGGATTTTTGTATAAAAGTAGAATTTTGCCCGATTCTTCCCCATTTCCCTTCTTCTTCTTCTTCGCGATTTTTCCTCCGACCGACTCACTTCTCCTTTCCCCTCGACCGACTGCAACTCCTCACCCTCGCCGGAGCTCCCTCGCCGATCGCCCCACACCGGTAAGTTCCTTCTTTCTTCTTCTCCTTCCAATTCGTTTCCCCTGTTTTGGTTTCGCCGTTGCCGGCCAAGACGAAGTGAGCTTCTTGTGGATTTTGTGTAGCTAGTGTAGGGGAGTTCGTCCATCAACGAATCGGCCGTCGAATCTTCGCCAAACGCTCGAATTCGGATTTTTCTTATTCGCCCCTATTCGCGCGCAGAAACAGAGCCACTGCCGCCGAGCCGCGCCGCGCATCGCCTAGCGCCCGCGCGCACGTCTCGCCCAGCTCCGTGTCACGCCGCTCGCCCTCGCGCCTCTGCATCGATCGCGCGCCCGCGTCCGCGCCCAACGCTCTGTTCGTCCGCGCGCGCGCGCGCGCCAGCTGCTCATCCGCGCCCAGCGCGCCCACGCGCCATTTCTGCGCCCCTTCGCCGCCCAGCCAGCCCGTTCTTTGCCCTGCTCGTGCAATTGGCTCGCTCGTTGCGTTAAATCGTACCTCGTGAGTTGCTCCCGAGCTGAGCCTCATTTATTTTATTATATTTAGGCCTATTGTGTGATTTTTGTTGTGATTGATAGGTTCTCGGTAGCTAGTTCGAGATAGTTCGCAGCTTAGGTTTTCGTGCCATCGTCCCCGACCAAGGTAAGGATTTCTTACCGGAGTTGTGTGGACCCTGCGATATTATATGTGATTGCTGATTGATTGCTTGTTTGTGTGTATTGACATATGTAGCTAGGTTCTCTAATCTGAATTCCCGATTAGCATGATTTTTCCGATTTAATTCTCATGTTAATCCATGCTAGGTCGTTCCTCTCTACCATGCTCGTATCTGCTTCCTTGCTTCGTAGTATCATGCTAGGCTCGTTGTATTCTTATTGAGCACGTATTGGATTTTATGGAATTGTTTGCTTTGTTTGCTAGGGCGAGTTAGAATTGTAGGTAGATAGCATCATCCGGCCCGATGCATAAAGAACCTTGCATCCATGGCGGGGACGTCGAGCAAGTCATTCCGCCCCCGGACCCCGTGAGGGATTAGCTAACCCGAGCGGTAGGCCCCGCAATCTTGGGTGAGGGTGGCGATCGTTAAATGCCCCAACCGTCGGGATGATGACTTGGCATTGCCTCGTCCCCGGCGATCGGCACGCCCTCGCCGTGTTCGGCCGTAGCCCCCGATTGCCACTGTTAAGGTAAGGGCGGCTTCTGGTGTAAGCCTACCACGACCCGCTTCCTTAGCCTCAAAGTGCGGTGGTTGGTGACATAGTTTACGTGTCCGTGTCTCACACCCCTATGTCGGTGACACCGATCCAAAGAATTAGTTAGGCGTGGTGGATGGACATGGGCAGCTTTCCTCTCTGACCCGGCACTTCCATGGTCTGCAGAGCACGCGGTGCATGCTTACGCTCATTACAAATACGACCGAGAGCTCCTCGGGATCTTGAGCCGATGTACCTTTCGTCGATGATGAGACAGTGAGGCCGGGACTTGTTTCTCGATAGGCGACTTATGTATTGGATCGTGTGATGATATTATTCCGACTAAGACCACGAGTTGGCATCCGAGGCCCAAGTGTGGGCTAAGCTATGTGCTCTATTCCGTGTTTATATTCATAGCTTGCATACGCTCATCGAGATGACCATGTATATCGTATTGTACCCCCAGCTGGGGATTCTTCTCGAGTAATTCGTTACTCACCCTTATTCTCGTGGTTTTCCACGTAATCGTGGTCTTGCGATCGATGCTCAAGGAGGAGCCGTGATCATGGGGCCCAGATCTTCCAACTCTGATTTTTGTATTATGACTCTCATGTGTTTTGTTTTTCCCTGAATGCATGTAGTCGGGCACGGAGCCCTAGGATGTTTGTAAATATTTGTGGATTCCAGCATTTTGTATCTGAACAGGTTTTGAATGGCTTTTAGTAAATCTCTGATCAGAGTAAACTTTGGAAATGTATTTATCTTGGAACAGGTGCTTGGAAACAGGGACAGGTTCCAGGGAAATTGTCTAGTTTTTAAATGAGTTATTTTGAATGTTTTTGTTTTAATTGGAATCCGAAATCATGTCTGTTTAAATGTCCTTTACTTTGAATGCATGCATTGGGATAAGGGCCCATTTAGTGCCCCATTCGGGTCGGTCCCTTACAAGAGCTTTGTCTTTATTCCCATAAAAATGTAATTCTCACTTGGGGTTGCGAATCAACACACAAACTTAATTAAAAATATAAATTGGAAGAATGATAACATGGCTTGTTCAGGACTTCGCCGCAGCGAAGTCTCTACTTCTGATTAAGCAAAATGTGTGTGTGTGATCCCCAAAGGTTGTGCAAGTATACACAGTCTTTGTTGTAGCAAGTTTTAAAGTAAGTAAAAGTCATCTCCACAGGGAATAGTTATTAGTGTCATGTTCAAGCGAAATCGAGAGTCAGGGTGATGGGGAAGTTTGTTGTGGCAAAGTAAATCTAAACCAAGTAAATTAAAGATAAATAGAACTGATAAAATACATCGGAAGGGAATAAGACATTTCGGAGAGTTTCGCTTCAGTGAAACTATTTACAGCAAAGAAGCAACAACCGATAGCTTTCTCTTTTGCTCTCTCGAGGCTTAGAGTTTGGCTCTCTCGAGCTCTTGCCTTTGTTCTCTCAAACACAAACACTGCTAAGGCGAACCTTATCTCTAAGCATTAAATTTAGATGCAAGTAAACTCATCTCTAAGAAAAATTTACGAACCTAATGTTATACATGCAAGATTGCTCTATTTCTATTCTCTCGAAGCGAAATAAAGACATATACACAGTGGATCAAACGGAGTGCATTTTGAATTAACACAACATGCATAATAGTTTATCATCTTGCTAAAGCTTCGCTTAGGCGAAATACTCCTATTTGCCTATTTTCTTCCAATGATAGATTTAGCTGCTCATGTCGATAAATAAAATCAAAGCAAAGTAAAAGCAATAGAAAATCTTCATTAAAAACAACAAGAACAAGGTTCGTCGAAACTACACTAAAACAGAAGTAGAAGAAAGCAATAAAACTAAATTACGGATAAACTACAACAAAAAACTAAGGAAATGGTGATCGGAAATGCTCGTCGGAATGGTGATCGACCCTAGATGGGTGATCGGCCCCAAGATGGGTGACCGACCTTAAATTGTGTGATATTTTGCTCTGAAGGTGAACAGCTCTATTATACTCCAACTCCAAGCGACAAAGCACTACACGATCCTGACAATGTTGGACTGCTCTACGATCGCATTTCAGACGAAGGACTGCTTTATTTGACATTTCTGCTCCACCATCCACATTGTCGGTTGTTAGAGCATCTTGGCTTCGCTAAGTTTACAACATCTTCTTTCGTTGGTAGCTTCGCTGTGGCAAAGCAATTGGAAACTTCTTTAAGCTCCGCTGCTATGTTGAATCTCTTCAAGTCGTGCTTGGCTGGGCTAATGCTCGCTTTGGCGAACACCTTCTTGTTGAAATTTAGCTCCATTCCATCATGAATGGTGTAGACAAACTAGAAAGTATCAATTCTTTTTAAAACATAAAAATTGGCACACATTCAAGCATATTTCGCTGCAACGAACCCAGAAAATGCATCATAATCAGAAAACTAAAGGATGTTTCGTTTAAGCGAAAGTTAAGCATGATGGGGCGAAATTCAATATTAAATTCATTAAATATTAGCAAATTCTTATAAAAATATATTCTCTTAAGCTACTTTAACTCTCAATTCTTGAGAGTTATCAGTACATAAAGAGTTTGGCATAAGTCTAACTGGTAACCACTATCTAAAATAAGACGAAAAGTTCTAATAGCTTCAACTAGAGCTTTGTCTTTATTTTCCATAAAAATAAAATTCTCACTTGGGTTTGTGGTTTGGATCGTAATGTATCCCTTTCTTTTTTAACCATGCTTTACACTTAGCCCAATCTGTCTGGTAATGTCCAGGTTTCTTGCAGAACTTGCAAGCATCATCTTTCTTTTTCTTCTTGGATAATTGAGAAGATTCATCAAATTTTGGCAGTCCCCTTTTATGCGATGAATTATTAATTTTCCCAAATTGTTTTCCAACTCCTTAAGTGAAATTAGCAACTTTAATGTCTTGACCTTGTCTAGTCTTCTCTTGAACCAGCTTGTTAGTCAATTCATTCAAACTTCACTTTTCCGTAATAGTATTATAATGAATTTTGAATGGTTCATACTGAGGAGGAAAACTAGTCAGGATGAGTTCATACTGAGGAGGGAAACTAGTCAGGATGAATTGAACGAGAAATGCATCATCCATATTCAATCCCAAATTCTTAAGTTTGGCATTAATGTTGATCATTTCAATTACATGAGCATTCATTGAGCGAGAACCATCAAACTTCATTGTTACAAGATCTACCATAAGTTTCCCAGCAAATGATTTATCTGAAGTCTTGAACCGTTCTTCAACGGCTTGCAAATAGTCTTTTGCACTGTCAGTTTTTGGTAGGGAGGTTTTGATATTGGTATCGATTACCATTCGTAAGAACATTATGCTCAATCTATTAGATCTTTCTCAATCATTATGAAACATGTTCTCCTCAGGAGTACTTTTGTTAGTGAGTGGAGTTGACTTCTTTTTAAGGAGAGTCGTGTCCAATTCAAGTAATCCTAAGGAAAACTCAACTTTCTCTTTCCATTCTGAGTAGTTGGTTCCATTGAGTTTTATAATAGACGTAGCCATTGAATTAAAAAGTTGTAGGTATGTTTACAGCAAACAGGGATTCTATAATTTAGGCTTAAAAAAATGTAATATTTTAATATATAAACAACATAATTATAGGTTCTCCTGTGGCTAGTCACCTAAAATTATATACATTATACCATCTTTGATCATTTTATCTTAATGAACATATCTATTGAACAATTTATTTTATTATTGCTTAAATATATGAATTAATTCGTATGTGGACGAATATTGATTCATGTATTTGATCAATATGTATTGTTCACATAAATATAATGTTATAAGAAAACTAAAGTTGAAATTTATGCAATAAACTTGTTGTTTGTAACATCAATAAGTCATAACAATAATCTAATAATAATTGTCATTATCTTGATTAATTATGTGATCTCAAAATAATAATAATATCATTAGAGAACACTAAACTATAAACATTAATAATTAAGATTTTTTTTAATCCAAAATTGAAAATAATAATAATAATAAAGAAATCTTAAACATAAAATTACATAATTTGAAAGATAATATATATCCAACCATATGGTGTTTAGCCCTTTATGAATGATGTGTTTTCATAAGTTTTCAAATTTCTTTTAGTCTTCATAATATTATAAATTTTAAATTACACATAATAGTGATCAAACCTTCGTGCCAAAATTGCATAGTTCAAATGCATTTTCACGAGCAAACGAATGTGCCCAAAATAAAATTGTGGAATTATAAAACATACATTCAGGCCATAACAGTTGGATCGAGATTTACTACAAAATGAAGTTTGTGGTTAATCTATATATGTTGATTTGATTCAATTTATATAAATAACATTATTGAATAACCATGCATTCTAAACATCGCTCTGATATCACATGTTAGATATTTATGGATAACATGAATCCTAAAATCTTGAATAACATGATTATTACGAAGTGTAATTGAATCTAATTAGGATTAAAGTATACCTCTTAACATTGTGATTCAAGAACCTTTTTTATTCAACACAAGGAATGAATGTTGATATTGAAGCTTGCTTACAATTGCTTCAATAGAAGAAATTTGTTTCTCCCTCCTTGCCTATAAGCTTGAATGTGTTTTCAAGCTATCTTAATGCTTCTTTCTCTTTCACTTTTTACACATTTGAGATGGACAAATGTGTTCCTATTTATAGGTAGAGGGAGGATCAATGTATGTCTTCATTTAAACATAAGATTAACTTTGCATCAAAGTTAACTTAAAAGAAACATAAACTTAAATGAAGTGAAACTCAATTCTCATAAATTTTAGAGAAGTGAAACTCACATTCCATGAATATTTCTCATAAACTTGAGAGAGATATAACTCATCTCTCACAACCATTTTTTAACATTCCAATTGAAAAAAGCGTATGTGATTTTCTAAATAGACCATATTTATGGAGAATACAAATTTCATTCTCAATGAAGAATGAAATGTTGATGTTTTCCAACAGTCCTTCTTCCGCCTCTTCTTCGTCCTTATTTCTTCCAACCCATACACGAAACTCCAATTTTCTAGAATTTGTGCATGAAGATCAAGGTGTCGAATTAGTTTTACTCCTTTCATATCCCTTAACCCAAAATCAGAAACTCCACTTACCCCAAATGAGTTCCGCAAGCTTAGTCGAGTCGATTCCACGCTTTTTGGCTCAAGTTTTTGTTGAACAATAGCCCAAAAAGTATCTCTCGCCTTCTCCCTCATACTGTCGCGACTTCCATCCCTTTGTCCCATCGTTTTCTTTTCTTTTTCTTTTTTTTTTTTTTGCCTCAAACTTACACGTGGTATTTCTTCTTGGGCTTAGTTGAAACCTTGGGCTTTTTTTTCTTTTCTTTTTTTTTGAATAAAACCCACACCAACAACACAACACACACCTGGAAATATTTAAATAAAAGGGTGAAGTAGGGAAATAGCTATATTAAAGAAACTAATTAAATAAATGACTACCATCCTAGAATGTTTAAATTAATGTCTACTTTTGAATTTCTAAAAATTATTAAATAATTATTAAATTACAATTTACCCTTAATATTAATTTTATTTTTTGTGAATATATTAATTTGATTTTGATTCTCCTAAACAAACCACAAGATCTATATATAAAATTTAATATTTTAAATTTAACATTTAAATAAAATCTAAATCTTCAACCACAAAAAAATCTAAATTCTCAACAACCAAACAAATTAGAGAATGTTTATTTTTTTTTTCTAAATTTTTATGCTTAAAAATAATTTTAAAAATATATATAGTAGTGTTATGGAATTTTGAAAATTTTAAAAAGTTGAAGTACATATCATATATCTCTTTACCTATCATGACAAAAGATAATGATTGAATATACACGATATCTCTCACATTTGTTGGTGTAAAAATAATTTTGAAATATCAACGATTGTTTTTAATTGAAACTTGAAAAAGTTGTAGAACTCTAATCACCTCTATATGCCATACATCTATCTCCATATCCATACATACCCTCAATTGATGGAATGTTGGATATTTATCTTGAAAAAAAAGAGTGAAGTAATAATATTATCTTGAAAAAAAGAATGATAGGGTAATGATTTAAAGAACTTAACTGCGGCGACATCATTAATCTTGTGATGTAAGAGTGTACAACTCTTGACATCTCTGGGTGGGATATAAAAGTCTTTCTCCAGCTTTTCTGGTTGTACTCTCAGTCTCAGCGTGAATGCAATCTCTATTAAATACAACTGTGTACATACTGCCCAAAACCTATTATTCTACAACAAGTCTACATCTCCGTCCTCCACCAATGTTATCATTTTGCGCTTTCCAGAACTATATTTGCAAAGGGATATAATTGCTAAAGTATTTCTCCGACTTCACATTTTCTATCTCTCTTTACGAACGAAATTCACATTATGTTGTACATCTCTATGTATATCGATAAAATTTCAGTCATGATGCAATTGCATACATGTCACTTGAAAAGTCATTGTACATCTCTATTTTACGTTGGGGTCATAACAACCTTTATAAATGGAGATCCCGACTATCTTCAAACTTATGGTCGTACAATGGGGGTGGTCAAGTAATTGGGTAGACTTTTATTGGCCCCCACAAACACATTGTATACTAGAACGATGTAACAAAAAAAAAGTATCATCTTCCACCTCTCTTTTAGCAATTTCTCTGAATTTTCTTTCTCATTCCCCTCCGTTTGTTGTTTTGCTCACTCTTAAAAGTCTTTTACTCCAACAACACATGCCCATAAACACACTCTTTCAACTAGATCTTGGGTGCGGCAAAGCATTGATGGAGAGTGGTAGAAATGTTGGATCCAAAAATTGGGATAGGAAAAGTGATAAATTTTGGGAGAAATAGAGGAAAAAAAACCTTTCCAACTTAGCAAAATTCTCTTAAAGGGTGACTTGCATAATGCAACCTTTCTCGATTGATTTATGGTGGAGAGAATCTCACCTCAACAATTCTTTCTTTATCAATTTATTTTTCAAAATCTAGCTAATATATATATTGAGATCAAATCTAGTTAATATCACCATTAGAATTTGATATATGTGTATATACTTTAAAAATGATTCTATTGTTTACTATTTTTATACCAAATCTACTAATATCAAAATTTGAATTTATAAAATTTATGTTTGAAAATAATAAATATATAAATTATATAGGTTTGGTGAAAAACAGTTGAATGAGAGAGGTTATCTTTTCTTTTTGAAATTAGCTCCTTGAATCAAGGGATTAGTGAATTATTATTATTTTAATAAATATGAAAAAGATTTAAAATAAATTAAATGAAGGTTATTTGGGGAAACAAAATTCTCTCTCACATCCCTTATATTCGAAACAGTCATCCATTTAAAGTCTTCCAAACTATGGACGTTCTTTTATTTATTTTTAAAATAGTAGTCATTTGCTACTAATACCCTATATAAAAATGGAGTTTTCTCAAAAGATCCGTGATACGAATATACACATCAATTCTACAAGAAAAATACACATTTCGATTAAAAGCAAGAGAATTTACTAATCTCATCTCCTCTCATCTTCTTTCTTTTTTTTCTTTTTTTTTTTTTTAAAATTAACATTTTTTCATCTTTTTATTTATATATTTTTTTACTTATTTTATTATTTTATGTTTGATGTATTTTTATTATATTAATATACCAATATATAATTATTATAATTATATTATTATTATATCAAATGTTTATTTAAAAAAATTGAATTTTAAAAATTAAAATAAATAGATATATATTATCTTTTAATATATGATGTTAAATTTTCATATTTTTATTTATAAAAAATAAAATATTTTTATTTCTTTTTTTTAATCGGCCTTAATAACAAATTTTTTTTATAAAACTTCAATTGGTTAGAGATAGACTATATAAATATCTTATTTACAAATTTATAATTAAAAATTATTGTAATAAAAAAAATGTGTTTCTTTTTAATATCAACAACATATACATCAGTTTATTATTAAAACAACAATTAAATTTAAATAATTTGTACACATTGAATTTTTATTCGTAGTTTACAATAGATTTAAAAGTATGAACTTATTTTCAATAAACTTAAAAATATTGAACTTATTTTTGTTTGTTAAAAAAATGAGACTCCCTATCAAAGATTATTTAAAAAATTACCCAAGTACGATGGAATAAAAAAATTTGGTTGTAGATGCTTCCCAAATTTACAAAACTATGCAAAAAATAAAATTTCAAAACGCACCTATCCATGTGTTTTTATAGGTCATAGCACAATGCATAAAGGATATAGATATCTTGATACAAATAATAATAGAGTTTACATTTCGAGACATGTTATTTTGATGAAACGTGCTTCCCATATATTTCAAACACACCACACACAAACCACACAAACTCCGTAGAAGTTACTGACTTTACAAGGTTTAGAAGAATTGACCAATCCTACAAAATCAACAAAAGTTAATTGCCAAACAAATGAAGGCAGAGACCATTTTCACACAGAAATCATGCTCATGGCACAAGTGAGTCTCACCAATTAGAAGAAGATTATCATCCAACCTCAGTTCTTCAGATTTTTTGGACAATCAACCCACTCTAGTTCAAAATCAAGAACAAAATCCTATTGAAGAAAGATGTAGCAGCCAAACTCAGATTGATGTCTCTTTTGTAGAATCACATATTGAGGAAAGAATTCAAAACTCTTCAGCACCAATAATTATTAAAGAAACTTTGGCTGAAAGACCAGAGAGTAGCCTCACACAACTAACCGATGTCAAACCAACCATTAGTTGTAACAGCCCGACCCATCGCTAGCCAAGATATTGTCCGCTTTGGCCTCACAGATTTTCTTCTCCCCCCATGGGGAACATGCATCTTGCTAGGGGAAGGTGTCCACACCCTTTATAAGGAGTGTTTCGTTCCCCTTCCCATCCGATGTGGGGTTCTTCTATGGGTTTCCACCTCCCCTTAGAGGTCCATTGTCCCGATAGACCCGGCACACCGACCCGATGCCTGACTCTAATACCATCTGTAACAACCCAACCCATTACTAGCAAAGATATTGTCCGCTTTG
The DNA here is from genome assembly GCA_036507275.1 of Sicyos edulis. Taxonomy (NCBI): domain Eukaryota; kingdom Viridiplantae; phylum Streptophyta; class Magnoliopsida; order Cucurbitales; family Cucurbitaceae; genus Sicyos; species Sicyos edulis. The sequence goes on along the minus strand of CM071849.1, from coordinate 16,612,005 downwards.
GCCCACTGGCCTCACGGATTTGATTCTACCCCCCATGGGAAAAACGCGTCTTGCTAGGAGAAGGTGTCCACACCCTTTATAAGGAGTGTTTTGTTGTGAAGAGGAACGAAGCACTCTTTATAAAGGATGTGGACACCTTCCCCTAGCATACGTGTTTTCCCCATGGGGGGAGAAACAAATCCGTGAGGCCAGTGGGCCAAAGTGGACAATTTCTTGGCTAGGGATGGATCAGACCATTACACTAGACAACATCTCTGAATGAGCATTCTCAAACTCATGAATCTTCACTATTTGATCATTTACCTGACATTAGTTTTCAATTATATCTTGATTTACAATTGGCTCATGCAAGAAAATCACTAACTACACAACAAGGTCCAAATGATAGCAATGTTAGTGCACATACTTAAAATGACAATAATGGTTCTGCTACAACTAATCAATCAACTCACCCTATGGTCACAAGACACAAACTCAACAAAGACCCATTTATAGATCCCACTTTACATCAAGAAATTCAGAAGATGAAAAGAGCTCAAAACCACTCAGCATATCTCACACATAAACAACTAATGGAACCAAAAGGGTAAAAAGTGCTTTATAAGTTGCTCATTGGAAAACTGCCATGGAAGAGGAAATGACAGCACTTCAACAAAATAACACTTGGTATCTTGTACCAAGACCTAAACATCTTAATGTGGATCTTTAAGACAAAACTAAAGGGAGATGGCACCATTGATAGATATAAGGCACACTTAGTGGCTCAAGGATTCACACAGGTTGAAGGCTTAGATTATGAGGAAACATTTAGTCTTGTTGACAAGCCAACCACAATTCGATTAATTATTTATGTAGTTGTCCACTTTGATTGGGAATTAAAACAATTAGACGTCAAGAATGCCTTTTTCCATGGCAATCTCAAAGAAACAATTTACATGACTCAACCACCAGGCTTTCAAGATCCAAAGCTTCCAGATCATGTGTGCAAACTCAATAAGTCTCTTTACGGGTTAAATCAGGCCCCACGAGCATGGTTTAAAATACTTTCACAATACCTTCTACACATTGGGTTCACGAACTCTCATTCAGATCTCTTTCTCTTTATTTATAAAAATTCATCTATTATCACCATCATGCTTGTTTATGTTGATGATATAATACTTACTCTCATACTAACTCTCTCAATGATCTCATTCGTAACTTAGGTATTGAATTTGCGATCAAAGATCTTGGACGTCTCCACTACCTTTTAGGCATTGAAGTATATTACACACCTAGTGGCCTCCACCTATCTTAAAGAAAATACGCTAAGGGTATCTTAGAACGAAACAACATGTTGGCCGCATCCCATTTCAACATTCCAATAGCTATTTCCTTTTCACAATTTTACAATGATGACGAACAAGCAGGTGAATCAACCTATAGAAGCATTGTTGGCTCCCTTTAATATCTCACCCTAACTAGACCTTATATAACCCAAGCCGTCAATAAAGTTTGCCAGAACTTACAAAATCCTACGATTCAACATATGAGAACAGTGAAACGCATCTTAAGATATATAAAAGGAACTACAGAATATGGTATGTACTTTTATAAACATGGTTCACTAAATCTATATGGCTTTTGTGATGCAGAATGAGGCGGATGTCCTCTCACAAGAAGAAGCACCGCTGGATTTTGTATTTTTCTTGGGTCTAATTGTGTCTCATGGACCTTTAAAAAGCAACCAACTATTGCATGTTCCAGCTCAGAAGTAGAGTATAGAGCGATGGCTAATGCTACAATTGAATTAACATGGACATCTTTCATCCTAAGGGACATTGGTATTCCACTCTAACAAACATCTCAACTTTTCTGTGACAACTTGTAACGGCCCAGGTTTTCATCCCGGTCTTCCAGGTATGCCCTAGGGGTATTTTGGTAATTTGGTCGGGTCGTCAGGGCCGTTTATGTCTTTTTCCAGTTGCTAAAATTATTGGATGGATTTATGTAAGTTTTTTAGGCTTTGTGGATGAGTTTGAGCAAGGATAGATGCAAAAGTTAAAATATAGGAAAATTGTGTTGCAGCCGGGGTTCGAGCCAGGGTGGCCTTGTGTGCTAGATGAGAGCCTTGCCAGTTGAGCCACCAGGTGTTTTCGTTCCTCTCTCCGCAGCATATCCTAGTTCGGGTTTTGGTGCATTTGATTAAATGAAAGGAAATTAGGTTTTTGTGTTTTATTCTCCAAACCCCCCATGGCCGCCCAACCCTCTTCTCTCTAGCCATCTTGCGTGAGTCTTCTCCCGAGAGTCCTCCGAGTGTTGTTCCGGCCAGCCAAGCAACCCAGCCGAGCAGCCCGGTCGAGCAGCCCAGCCAGATTGCACCAAAGAAATTTCAGCGCCCAAAGAAGAGCGCCTAGACGCCCAGTGAGGCCGTCGCCGACGCACTGCACCGCGTGCGCCGTCGCGCCGCCGCAGCCGGCCGCGATCGCTGCAGCTCGCCCACGCGCGCCCAGCCCATCAGCGCGCCAGAGGCCATCACCCAGCCGAGCTCGCGCCCGCGTCCGCGTCGCAGCCCCAACGCCCGCGCGCCCGTCGCCGTCCCAGCGCGTCCGCGCCCAGCGCCAGCGTCTTTGTGCGCTTGCCGCTTCGCCGCCGTGTCTCTCTGCTGTCATGCGCTGTCGTCATCGCGCCAGCCCCGTGTGCCCCAGCGCCAGCTCTGCGCCCATTTGCGCCCGCACAGCGCCAACAAAGAGCCACCAGGTGCTTCCTGCCCGTCCGCGTGTCAGCCGAGCCGCGTGAGTGTAACGACCCAGGTTTTTCATCCCGGTCTTCCAAGTATGCCCTAGGAGTAATTTGGTAATTTGGTCGGGCCGTCAGGGGCGTTTGTGTCTTTTCCAGTTACTAAAATTATTGGATGGATTTATGTAGGTTTTTGGAAGGATTTGTGGTTTGGTTTGAGCAAGGTTTGATGCAAAAGTAAAAATAAAGGAAATTGTGCTACAGCTGGGGTTTGAACCAGGGTCTCCTGGAAAGCTTGTGGGGATGTGTGCCAATTGAGCCATTAGGTGCTCTTGTTGCTCTTCCTGCATCATTTTATTCCATTTGGTTAAATGAAATAGAAATTAGGTTTGTTCCATCTTCTTCTCCAAAGTGTGTGGCCGCCCAAGCTATTCTCTCCATTGCCTTGCCGAGTTCTTCATCCTTGCAGCTCCCTTGGATCGATCATCATCATTCCGGGTAGGTATCGATCTTCCTCTTCTTCTTCTCATCCGTTTGGTGTGTGTTTGGCCAAGTGAATAGAAGAGTGTTGTGTGTGTTTGTGTTGATTGCACCAGCCGAGAGAAGCCCGACCAAAGCGACCATCGTCGCCGCGACGCCCAGCCCGCCACCGCCGCCGGATCGCGCCAAGCCAGCAAATTTCGATCGCTGAAGTCGCCAGCCCTCCGTCCGTCGCGCCTGCGCAAGCAGCCAGATCGCCCAAGGTCGCTCGCGGTCGCAGCCATCGCACGCCAGATCGCCAGTCGTCCTCGCCTGATGGCTCGCACCCCAGGAGGCCCTCGCCGGCGCCCGCGCGCCTTCGCTCCGAGCTGATCGCCCGCGCGCCTTCGCTCCGAGCTGATCGCCCGCACGCCCAGACGCTCGCCCGCGCGCGCGCGTCCCTGCCGTGCGTCCGTGCCGTGCCTTGCCTGCCGTGCGCGCAGCCGCGCCCCAGCGCCCATCCGCGCGCGCAGCCGCGCCCAGCCCTGCCGTGCCAGCTTGCCAGCAACTCCAAGTTCGTGTCGCCGTGCCGCGTGAGTGCCCCGAGCCGAGCTTGCTGTTCTATTGTTTTTTTAGACGTTTTAGATGTTGATTATTATTGGTTTGCTAGGTTCCCGCTCGCTAGCTCGGGATTGTTCCGCAGCTTAGGATTTGTGTGTAGAAGCCTCCCGACCAAGGTAAGGATTTCTTACCGGAGTTGTGTGGGCCCTGCGGTATATTTGTGATTGTTGTTTTGTATGCCTGTGTATGATTATTAGCATGTTTAGCCCTAGGTGCTCTGTTCTGAATTCCTGACTGGCATGAACTCTTGTATTGTTTCTCATGTTAGCCCATGCTAGGTTGTTCCATTCTGGCATGTTCGATATCTGTTCTTGCTTCATAGTATCATGCTAGGTTCCTTGTATCTGTTGAGCACGTATTGGACTGCATTGAATGAATTGTTATTATTGCTATGGTTTAGAGTTCAGGTAGGTAGCATCATCCGGCCGGATGCATAACGTAACTTGCATCCCCGACAGGGGCGTGCGAGATGGTACTCGTCCCCGATCCCGCTAGGGTTTAGCTAACCCTAACGGTGGCCCCGCAATCTTGGGTGAGGTGTGGCGATCGTTAAATGCCCCAACGGTCGGGATGATGACTTGGCATTGCCTCGTCCCGGCAGATCGGCACGCGTCCTCGGCGTGTTCGGTCAGTAGCCCTTGATTGCCACTGTTAGGGCAAGGACCGCTTCTGGTGTAAGCCTACCACGACCGGTTCCTTAGCCTCGTGCGGTGGTACAGTGACATAGTTCACGTGTCCAGTGTCTCACACCCCTATGTCGGTGACACCGATCCGGAGATTTAGTTAGGCATGGTGGCCGGACTGGCGGCTTGCCACTAGACCCGCACCCCGAGAGTTTGCGCGGTAGCATGCGGTGCGCGCGCTTACGCTCATTACATGGCGCCCGGCCGGAGAGCTCCTCGATATCTTGAGCGAGTGCACCTTTCGTATCGATGCGGTGACAGCCGAGGCCGGGACTTGTTTCCGTATAGGGGTATAGTGTGTTGTGGTATTTCCGACTAAGACCACGAGTTGGCATCCGAGGTCCAAGTGTGGACTTAGCTATGTGCTCCGCTCTGTGTTTATATTCATAGCTTGCATACATTCTTCTAGATGATCATGTATATCGTATTGTACCCCGGTTGGGGATTCTTACTGAGTAATTCGTTACTCACCCTTATTTTGTGGTTTTCCACGGTAACCAAGGCGCGAGACAGATGATGAAGGGAGGAGCCGTGATCATGGAATCTGCTTTGTCATCTCGACGTTTCTTATGTTATGACTCTTATCGTTATTTTTCCCCTGAATGCATGTAATCGGGCACGGAGCCCTAGGATGTTTCCTGAATGAATTGTGGATTCCAGCTTTGTTGAATTTGAGGATGTTTTAAATGTTTTTAATAAAAATCTCTGATCAGAGTAAACTGTTGGAAATGTATTTGTCTGTGAAACAGTGCTTGGAGACAGGGACGGAGTTTCATGAGACTTTACCGCTCAATGAATCTTGAATGTTTTGTTTTTAATGGGAATCCGAAAACTTTATTTGCATTTTGTCTTTTACTTTGAATACATGCATTGGGGTAAAGGCCTATTTAGAGCCCCTTTTTGGGTCGGGTATTTACTGATTGGTATCAAAGCTCGAGTCATAGATTCTCAGAGACCCGACCTTTTGTTGTAGGTCGTCCTTCCATGATCACCAAAGACTCAGACGGTCATCAGTGCGCCTAGGTTTATTGTTTTAGAAAGAAAAAGGGTTAAGAATTTACAATACCTTTCATCTAGTGTATGCCTTGTTTGGTGTTGTGGAGTGGTGACAAAGTGTGTTTTGATTCGTTGTTGGTTTGGATGTAGATCGCCAAAGATGCTACCACCCGCATCGAGAGGAGGTTCGAGAGCGTGTCGAGGTATCGGGATCGGATCGATCTCGCAGGACATCGTCCCAAGCCGAGATCGATGGCATCCCACCAAAGCCTCCTCCTCCCGCATACGCCTAGAGCGGGCGTTGAGGCGATCGAAAGGCCGTGAGAGACTCGCTCTGGAGCGAGATTTGCCGAGTCTATGAGGGCTTTTATGGTCGTCAGCATGTTGAGTGACCAGAGGGCGAGACCCGAGCCTTGTTGGCGTAGCAATGGGGAAGTGTCCCGAGCCCAGATTGAGCGGTGACTCGATTGGTTCAAGAGCACACAGTAGCACCTCGGCTCCACAAGAGCAAGTAGCCCCAGAGGCGTATATGGCGAGGTGCCGAGGAGTTGGGTAGGTGGTGAAGGATTTTGTGAAGTGGAAGCTCGAGAAGTTTGATGCCACCGGTGATGCGTTAGCGGCACCGGATGGATTGCCCATTTGGAGTACACCTTCCCGATCATGGTGTGCCCCGATATTCGAGGTCGAGGTGTGCGGCTCATGTGCTAGGAGAGCACAAATGAGATGGTGGTGGGAGTCCACCTTGAGCGAGAGACCACCGGGTCTCCGCCCGCTACTTGGGAGTTCTTCAAGGTGAGTTCAAGGTGAAGTTCATCGGTGATGAGGCTCAAGAGAAGATGGTGGAGCTCTTCTAGAACTCAAGCAGGTTCTGATTCCATTGAGGAATATGAGAGGAAGTTCTCGGAGTATGGATATTTTGCTCCTCAGTTGATAGCCACCCTAGAGCTGAAGATTCGGAAGTTCATATCCGGATTGAGGCAGGTGTTTCTCAGATGTCGTGGCTCGGCCCACGACACTTATGCTAGGGCCATCCCGATTAGCCACGATCTATAATGGGAAGTATCCTGCGAGCGGGTTGTTGCCGCTCTGCTCAGCGTCCTCTCCCACCGCGGTGGGGCGAAGAGGAAGTTTGATTTCGAGGAGGCGCCGCCGCCAAGGCGATGATCGAACCGAGACCAGCGAAGAGTTCCGGCCCGTTTCCAGCCTCGCCAGCAGGGCGGTCCCAGGCAAGTTCCCGCATGTGCCACTTGTGGGAAAGTCCACGCTGGAGCTTGCCAGATTGGACCTAGATTGTGCTTTCGTTGTGGTAGAGAGGGGCACATGGCCCGTTTTTGTGATCACCAACTATGGCGGCTCGGCCAGCCATAGCGGCGGCGGTCGAGTGTTTGCTACGACCCGTCAGAGGCCGAGCGTCACGGATGCCGCTGCGTGTGTGCGCTTTCTTGTTTTAGATCACTGCGCATTTGTCTTGTTTGATTCTGTTCTACGCATTCATTTGTATCTGTGTTGTTTGCCGAGCATGCTAAGTTAAGATTAGAGCCTCTAGGTTTTGAGTTGATCACAACTCCTTCGGGAGTTAATATGTTGGCTAGAGATAAGATTAGGGATGGCCGGATCGAGATATCCAAGAGTTGCTTGTGGCTACGCTCATAGTTCCGCCTATGAGCGGTTTTGATGTGGTTCTTGGTATGGAGTGGTTAGTCGCTAACCACGCGTTGATTGACCGCCACCGGAAAGAAGTAGTGTTCGAGCCGCCAGTCGGCCCACTTTTAAGTTTCGTGGAGTCCAGGTGGAGTTTGCCCGTCGATGGTGTCACCGTGAAAGCTCGTCGTTTGCTAGCTCATGGAGCTTGGGGCTATCTAGCCAAGTTGTGCCGGGAGAGCCGCCCCTCATCACCTGTTGATCGTGCACCGGTCGTGCGCAGTTTGCGGACGTGTTTCTGAGGGAGTTACCGGGGTTGCCCCGAAGAAGAGAGAGGTTGACTTCACAATTGAGCTCGAGTCGTGGACCCTCCTATCTCGAAGGCTCCGTATCGTATGGCGCCACCGAGCTAAAGGAACCGAAGATTCGATTCAGCGGGAGATGCTTGATCGTGGGTTCATCCGTCCGAGTGTGTCCCCGTGGGAGAGCACCAGCTTACTGTTGTGAAGAAGAAGAAGGATGGTTCGATGCGCTTATGCATTGATTACCGCGAGCTTAATAAGGTGACAATGAAGAATAAGTATCCGCTGCCCGTATTGACGATTTGTTCGATCGGCTTGGGAGCTTCCGTGTTCTCCAAGATAGATCTCGAGATCCGGTTACCATCGATTCATGATCGTGGATGCCGACATTCCTAAGACGACTTTTCGTCTCTAGATATGGTCACTATGAGTTTGTGGTCATGTCGTTTGGATTGACCAATGCCCTAGTTGCGTTCATGGACATGATGGATAGGGTGTTCAAATCATTTTTGGGCGGCTTTCGTCATTGTGTTCATTGACGATATTCGATTTATTCAAGGTCTAAGGAGGACCATGCGAGCATTTGAGGCGAGTATTGGCGGCTTTGAGGGAAAACCACTTTTATGCGAAGTTTTCCAAATGTGATTCTGGTTGAAGCGGTGGCCTTCCTAGGCCACGTGGTTTCGAGAGATGGTATAGCCGTGGACCCCGCGAAGATTGAGAGCCGTGAGTTCGTGGGCCAAGCCGACTTCAGCTTGCGAGATTCGCGACTTTCTGGTTTGGCGGAGTTACTACCGTCGGTTCGTTAAGACTTTTCCGCCATAGCCTCGCCCCTCACTCGTCCGACGAGGAAGGGTGTCGAGTTCGTTTGGAAACGATGAAGTGTGATGAGAGCTTTGCCGCACTCAAGCGTAGTTTGACTTCAAACACCGTGTTGGCGATCCCGAGGGGACAGGGTGGTTTCGTAGTTTACACTGATGCTTCCAAGTTCGGTTTAGGTTGTGTGTTGATGCAAAGACGGGAAGGTCATCGCCTATGCTTCCCGTCACCAAAACCGTATGAGCAGAACTACCGACTCATGATATGGAGTTGGCGCGCGATGGTGTTTGCACTCAAGATTTGGAGGCATTACCTATATGGTGAGCGGATTCGAGATGTTTACCGATCACCGAGCCTCAAGTATCTGTTTACTCGTAAGGAGTTGAATATGAGGCGAGGAGATGGTTAGAATTGGTAAAGGACTATGATCATGAGATTTTGTACCATCCGGTAAAGCCAATGTAGTGGCTGATGCTTTGAGTAGGAAAACGCCGCACTCCGCGGCGTTGTTGAGTTCCTGCACTGGATTGCGGAAAGAGTTCGAGCGGGCCGAGGTTGCCGTGTTGTTGGGTGAGGTTACCGCCGAGTAGCTCAGATTGATGATTCGACCATCGATTAGACAAATGGATTATGGATAGCCAGCTGAGTGACCCCGCACTTAAGAGATTGGTTGACAGAGTTAGTGCTGACGGAGACTTTGACTTCGTATATTCACTAGACAGTGGGTTGACTTATAGAGGCCGGTTGTGTGTTCCGGACATTGCAGGATTGCGAGCAGAGTTGCTTTCAGAAGCCCACAGTTCCCCATTTGCTTGGCACCCCGGGGGTACCAAGATGTATCAGGACCTTAAGCAGACCTTTTGGTGGATGGGGATGAAGAGAGATGTGGCAGAGTTTGTCAGCCGGTGTCTCACTTGTCAACAAGTGAAAGCACCTGTGCAGAGGCCAGTGGTTTGTTGCGCGACCAGAGTGTGTGCCTTAGTGGAAATGGGAAGATATTTCGATGGACTTTATTTCTGGTTTGCCGAGGACTCCGAGGAAGTTCTCTCAGATCTGGGTGATAGTCGACCGGTTGACCAAGAGCGCACACTTCATTCCCGGTAGAGACACTTATACCGTGGAACAGTGGGCGCAGTTGTTTTTGGAACAGATCATCCGATATCATGGTGTGCCGGTGAGGATTGTGTCCGATCGTGACTCGCGGTTCACTTCTTGTTTCTGAGAGCACTTCGTAAGGGTTTAGGCACCGAGTGCGATTTCAAAGATGACTTTTCACCCTCAAACGGATGGTCGATCGAGAGAGTGAATCGATTCTCGAGAGATATGTTGAGGGCTTGTGTGTTGGATTTCCCGAGCGCTTGGGACCAGATATACATGATTTGATGGAGTTTGCCTATAACAACGATTATCGATCGGCGATTCGAGATGGCTCCATTCGAGGCTTTGTATGGTAAGCGTTATCGGTCCCCGTGTTTCAGGGAAGAGGTTGGTGATAGACGAGTTTTGGGTCCCGAATTTACGCAGCTTGACCAATGGTGCAAAGGCGAGTAAGATTAGAGCTCGTATGTTGACACTTCAGAGCGAGCGAGAGAGAGTTACGCCGATGTTCGGCGTCCGGGATTTGGAGTTTGAGGTTGGTCAAAGCATGTGTTCCTTAAGGTTGCTCCGATCGCGAGGTGTTTTGAGGTTTGCAAGCGTGGGAAGTTGAGTCCCCGTTTTGTTGGTCCATTTGAGATCCTAGAGAGGATTGGCGAGTCGCTTACCGGTTAGCCCTACCTCCGTCACTATCGGCGGTGCATAGTGTTTTTCATGTATCGATGTTGAGGCGGTATGTGCCGGACCCGTCGCACATTGTGGACTTTGAGCCTTTGCAAATGAATGAGGATTTGAGCTTCGAGGAGAAGCCGGTGAGGATCCTTGCCTTTGAGACCAAGACGTTGCGTGTCGCGAGATTCGTTTGGTAAAAGTTCGATGGAAAGAGTCGTGGTTCTGAGGAAGCCACTTGGGAGCGGGAAGACGAGATGAGATTGCATTATCCTGAGTGTTTGATCTTAAGGACTTTCGAGGACGAAAGTCATAAAAAGGAGGGAATATTGTAACGACCCAGTTTTTCATCCCGGTCTTCCGTATGCCCTAGGGGTAATTTGGTAATTTGGTCGGGCCAGTCGGGGGCCGTTTGTATCTTTTCCATTACTAAAATTATTGGATGGATTTATGTAGGTTTTGGAAGGATTTGTGGTTTGGTTTGAGCAAGGTTTGATGCAAAAGTAAAAATAAAGGAAATTGTCTTTGCAATTGGGGTTTAAACCCGGTCTCTGGAAAGCTTGTGGGGATGTGTGCCAATTGAGCCATTAGGTGCTCTTGTTGCTCTTCCCGCATCATTTTATGGTTAGCCTTGGATTTTGGGAGTTTTGGTGCATTTGGTTAAATGAAATAGAAATTAGGTTTGTTCCATCTTCTTCTCCAAAGTGTGTGGCCGCCCAAGCTATTCTCTCCATTGCCTTGCCGAGTTCTTCATCCTTGCGCCTCCTTGGATCGATCATCATCATTCCGGGTAGGTATCGATCTTCCTCTTCTTCTTCTCATCCGTTTGGTGTCTTTGTTTGGCCAAGTGAATAGAAGAGTGTTGTGTGTGTTTGTGTTGATTGCAACCACCGAGAGAAGCCCGACCAGCAGCCATCGTCGCGACGTCCCCGGCTAGCTTCGCTCGCGCGCCGGATCGCGCCAGCCGGCGACCCCGTCGCCGAAGTCGCCGTCCGTCCGTCGCGCAAAGAAGCAGCCCGGATCGCCCAAGGTCGTTCGCGGTCGCAGCCCATCGCCACGCCGATCGCCGGTCGTCCTCGCTGATCGCTCGCCGACGCCAGAGGCCCTCGCCGGCGCCGCGCGCTTTCGCCGCTCGAGCTGATCGCCCGCACGCCCGAGCGCTTCGCCAAGCGCGCGCTTGTGCGCCGTGCCTTGCTGCCGTCTGGCGCCGCGCGCCTGCGCCCGCCCATCCATGCGCAGCCGCACAAAGACGTGCGGCCACGCGCCAGCGCCAGCCCTGCCGTGCGCCGCAATGCCAAGAACTCCAAGTTCGTGTCGCCGTGCGCGCGTGAGTGCCCTGAGCCGAGCTTGTCTGTTCTATTGTTTTTAGACGTTTTAGATGTTGATTATTATTGGTTTGCTAGGTTCCCGCTCGCTAGCTCGGGATTGTTCCGCAGCACTTAGGATTTGTGTGTAGAAGCCTCCCGACCAAGGTAAGGATTTCTTCTGAGTTGTGTGTGGGCCTGCGCGTATATTTGTGATTGTTGTTTTGTATGCTGTGTATGATTATTAGCATGTTTAGCCCTAGGTGCTCTGTTTGAATTCTCGATCGCATGAACTCTTGTATTGTTTCTCATGTTAGCCCATGCTAGGTTGTTCCATTCGCATGTTCGATATCTGTTCTTGCTTCATAGTATCATGCTAGGTTCCTTGTATCTGTTGAGCACGTATTGGATCGCATTGAATGAATTGTTATTATTGCTATGGTTTAGAGTTCGGTGTAGGTAGCATCATCCGGGCGGTTGCATAACGTAACTTGCATCCCCGATGGGACGTGCGAGATGGTACTCGTCCTCGATCCCGTTAGGGTTTAGCTAACCCTAACGGTGGCCTACGCAATCTTGGGTGAGGTGGCATCGTTAAATGCCCCATGGTCGGGATGATGACTTGGCATTGCCTCGCCCCCGGCGATCGGCACGCCTCGGCGTGTTCGGCCGTAGCCCTTGATTGCCACTGTTAGGGCAAGGACCGCTTCGGTGTGTAAGCCTACCACGACCGGTTCCTTAGCCTCGGTGCGGTGGTACAGTGACATAGTTCACGTGTCGGTCTCACACACCTATGTCGTGACACCGATCCGTAGATTTAGTTAGGCATGGTGGCCTCGGACTGGGCAGCTTGCCACTAGACCCGGCACCCCCGAGTTTGCGGTAGCATGCGGTGCGCGCGCTTACGCTCATTACAGCGCCGACCGGAGAGCTCCTCGGGATCTTGAGCGATGCACCTTTCGTGTCGACGATGAGACAGGCCGAGGCCGAGACTTGTTTCCGTATAGGGCGTATAGTGTGTTGTGGTATTTACGGACTAAGACCACGAGTTGGCATCCGAGGTCCAAGTGTGGACTTAGCTATGTGCTCCGCTCTGTGTTTATATTCATAGCTTGCATACATTCTTCTAGATGATCATGTATATCGTATTGTACCCTTGGTTGGGGATTCTTCTTGAGTAATTCGTTACTCACCCTTATTTTGTGGTTTTCCACAGGTAACAAGGCGCGAGACAGATGGTCAAGGAGGAGCTGTGATCATGGAATCCTGCTTTGTCATCTCTCGACGTTTCTTATGTTATGACTCTTATCGTTATTTTTCCCTGAATGCATGTAGCCAGACACACGAGCCCTAGGATGTTTCCTGAATGAATTGTGGATTCCAGCTTTGTTGAATTTGAGGATGTTTTAAATGTTTTTAATAAAAATCTCTGATCAGAGTAAACTGTTGGAAATGTATTTGTCTGTGAAACAGGTGCTTGGAGACAGGGGGCAGTTTCAATGAGACTTTACCGTTCTGAATGAATCTTGAATGTTTTGTTTTTAATGGGAATCCGAAAACTTTATTTGCATTTTGTCTTTTACTTTGAATACATGCATTGGGGTAAAGGCCTATTTAGAGCCCCTTTTTGGGTCGGGTCTTTACAGTGAGTTGCTCCCGAGCCGAGCCTTGTTTATTTTATTATATTTAGGCATATGGATTGTGATTATCATTGTATTTGTTAGGTTCTCGGTAGCTAGCTCGGGTTCGATCGCAGCTTAGGATTTTGTGTGTAGTTGCCTCCCAAATGTGTAAGGATTTCTTACCGGAGTTGTGTGGGCCGTGCGATATATTATGTGATCTTTGTTTGTATGCTTGTTTGTGTTTTTATCAGCATGTTTAGTGATAGGTGTTCTGTTCTGAATTCCCGACTGGCATGATTTCCTATGTTGTTCCTCATGTTAGTCCATGCTAGGTTGTTCTATTCTGGCATGCTCGTATCTGTTCTTGCTTCGTAGTATCATGCTAGGTTCGTTGTATCTGTTGAGTACGTATTGGATTGTATTGGATTGTATTTTATTGATATGATAGGTTAGAGTGTAGGTAGGTAGCATCATCCGGGCCCGAATGCATAAAGTATCTTGCATCCATGGCGGGGACGTGCGAGGTAGTAGTACTCGCCCTCGGACCCGTTAGGGGTTTAGCTAACCCGACCGGTGAGGCCCCGCAATCTTGGGTGAGGGTGGCGGATCGTTAAATGCCCCAACGGTCGGGATGATGACTTGGCATTGCCTTGTCCCCGCGGCCGGCACGCGTCCTCGGCGTGTTCGGCAAGAGAGCCCCGATTGCCACTGTTAGGGCAAGGACGGCTTCTGGTGTAAGCCTACCACGACCGATTCCTTAGCCTCGTGTGTGGTGGTTCAGTGACATAGTTCACGTGTTCGTGTCTCACACCCCTATGTCGGTGACACCGATCCGAGAGATTTAGTTAGGCATGGTGGTCGAACACGGCGGCTTGCCATTAGACCCGACACCCCTGGCGTCTGCGCAGCATGCGGTGCGCGCTTACGCTCATTCTGGCGCCGGCCGGAGAGCTCCTCGGGATCTTGAGCTGGTGCACCTTTCGTGTCGATGAGATGTGCCGAGGCCGGCGAGACTTGTTTCTCGTATAGGGCGTATTGTGTGGTGGATTATCCCGGACTAAGACCCTGAGTTGGCATCCGAGGTCTAAGTGTGTACTTAAGCTATGTGCTCTATTCTGTGTTTATATTCATAGCTTGCATATCTTTCGGCTAGATGACCATGTATATCGTATTGTACCCCGGTTGGGGATTCTTACTGAGTAATTCGTTACTCACCCTTATTTTGTGGTTTTCCATAGGTAACCAAGGTGCGAGACAGGATGGCTGAAGGAGGAGCTGTGATCATGGGAACCTGCTGTTGTCTCTGATTTTTATATTATGACTCTTTGCCTTTTTATTTCCCCTGAATGCATGTAGTCGGGCACGGAGCCCTAGGATGTTTTCTCAATGTTTTTGTGGATTCCAGCATTGTTGTATCTGAGAAGGTTTTGAATGATTTTAATAAATCTCTGATCAGAGTAAACTTTTGGAAATGTATTTGTCTTGAAACAGGTGCTTGGAGACAGGGACAGGTTTCAGTAAACTGTATTGATTTCTGTTGGAATGCTGAATGTTTTAATTTTAATTGGAATCCGAAATCATATTTGTATATTGTCCTTACTTTGAATGCATGCATTGGGGTAAAGGCCCATTGAGAGCCCCTTTTGGGTCGGGTCTTTACACAACTTAAGTGCACTCTATATGTCTGTCAATTCAGTTTTTCACGCTTGTACAAAACATATTGAGATGGACTATCATTTTGTTCGCAAAAAAGTGGCCTTAGGATCACTTATTACTCGATATATTCCCTCATCACTCCAAGTTGCCGACATACTTACTAAACCATAATAAGACCCTTCGAATCAAACTTGGAGTTCATGCTCACGCTCACTCCAGTTTGAGGAAAGATGAAAGAGATGCTCAATCAACTCAAATTATAACTCAACAAAATCACCATCAATTAGCAACCAAATCAACAAATTAGCAGCCAATTAGTCATCCAATCTCTTTCCTTGTGAGTATGATTTGTCCACTAGTTAAGGAATCAAATAAAACCTTTTATTTGATTTCATTCTAAATTTGCAAAGTTCATTATCATTGGGTAATTTTAGCATTATTATTATTATTTATTACCAATTGTGTATTGGGTAATTTATCATATTTTCTTAAGTGTGTTTTCTTCCCAAGTCAATGTCATGTTGTATATATATATTCTAAAGGTTGTAAATGTTTTGAATCATCAAGTTATTTTGAGAAAAATAAAGATTTCAGAATATCTTTGTCTTATTGCAATTCCGCTTAAACCTTTTCAATCTTAACATCTCATCTCCTCTCTCCCTATCCCAAACAAGGTTTTTTTGTCATCTCATCTCTCTACACCTCGAACAAGGTTTTTCTGTCATCTTATCCCATCTCCCTGCACCCCAAACAACATTTTTCTGCTATCAACATCTCATCTCATCTCATCTCACCTGCAGTCAAACAATCCCTAAGGTTTAATTATAAATTTGACCTCTATCATAAGATTAGATTAAATAAATAAAATCAAATAGATAATTCATGCTACCAGTCATTTTTATAGAAAAAAATAAAGGTTTAAGTTCAATAACAGGCCAAAATATCTATTCATATTAAGATTAATTAGCAAAATTATTTTTTGTTTTTAACTAAAGAAATTCATTTTAAAGTAAAAGATGAAAATACCCTTCCCATTTATTAATCGTGAAACCCATCACATGCCACGTTACCAGCTTCTTTGCCAAATTTTGAAGCAGGCCCACCATATTTTTGTCAGAACTCCATTTGTATTGTCATCGAGCTTTGGTTCGTGTGTAGAATTGAGAATTCCGATCGACGGACCCCGCCCACTCTTCATGGCTTTGCTCGCGAGAAACTAATCTCGTTTTGATCTCAAAATCGTCGATCTAATCTCAAAATCGACTCCAATTCTTAGATCTGAGAGTACCTAAACCCGAACCAATTCGTCGCCACCACTGAGATTTCATCCTCTATCGCAGTCTCTGGGGAAAATTTCGTCGGAAGAATCGAATGTGGTATTAATGGTTAAATAATGTATTATTGTTTTAAAACAATATTATTGGATATTTATAAATACAATATTATTATTTTTAAAACAGTATTCCAATATACTATAAATTGCACATTCTATCCAATAAATGTTTTCTTTTTCATGAAACGACTACGATGTTTTGAAAAATAATATAATTTATTATATATTCAAAAAAATTTCATTAAATACATTTCTCCCAACACTGTGTACACTGCCCAATAAACTTTTCATTTTCAAGAAAAAATTATAACATATTTTCTCTTTCTATCTTTTTTGTTCACATTTCTTTTTTCATTTCTCCGTCTTTCCTCTCTTTTACGTAGTTTTTCTTTCTCTATTCTTCATCCTCTTCTTTCTCTTCTCTCTATACACTATCACTCACTTTCTCATATTTATTTTCTTTCCTTCTTCTTTCTCTCTTATTCTCTACCTGTTATTCAACCACTTTTTTTTCTTATCTATTTTTTATTGTTTAGTATGAGAGTTATCTAATACCCCTACCTAATACAGTATTAATGGGTAGTTAATGAGTATTTATAAAAAAAAATGTTAATGGTTAAGTATCGTATTATTGTTTTAAACAGTATTACTGGATGTTGATAAATACAGTATTAATGTTTATAAAACAGTATAAAGGTTAAGTATATCGTATTACTCCAAATTTCAAAACTCTTCGGTGCAAATCCTCCATCAGTTTAACCGGATCCAGCAATTAGAGATCGAGTCTCCGGTTGTAGATCTGAAGGTTGAGAGATTCAGTGAGTTGAAATGGAGAAGCGAAGTGTAGGAAAACGCTAAAGAGTTGTGTGATTTTGATTTTTCGAGAGATTAAGGTTTTGGATGATGTATTGGATTTGGATCTCATCGGAGGGATGAAATCGAGGTGTTTTTTATGATTAGTGCGTTGATTACGGCGTCGGCGAGGCAGTTGTAGAGGTGTAACGACCCAGGTTTTTCTTCCCGGTCTTCCAGGTATGCCCTAGGGGTAATTTGGTAATTTGGTCGGGCCGTCAGGGTCGTTTGTGTCTTTTCCAGTTACTAAAATTATTGGATGGTTTTTGTAGGTTTTTGGAGGGGTTTGTGGTTTGGTTTGAGCAAGGTTTGTTGCAAAAGTAAAAATAAAGGGATTTGTCTTTGCAAAGGGTTTGAACCCGGGTCTCTGGGAAAGCTTGTAGAGAGGTGTGCCATTTGAGCCATTAGGTGCTCTTGTTACTCTTTCTGCATCACATCTTAGTTAACCTTGGATTTTTGGAGTTTTGGTGCATTTGGTTAAATGAAATAGAAATAGGTTATTTCATCTCCTTCTCCAAAACATCTCTTGGCCGCCCAAGCTCTCCATCTCCATAACCTTGCCGAGTTCTTCATCCTTGCATCTCCTTGGGTTCGATCATCATCATTCCGGGTAAGTCTTCGTCTTCTTCATCTTCTCATTTGGGTGTTTGTTGGCCGAAGTAAGAAAAAGGGGTTGTGTGTGTGTGTGTGTTGTGCGGCCGGAGGAGAGCGACCATCATCCCCACCACCTCGCACGCCCGGATCGGTCGAGCCAGCCACTGTCGCGACGCCCGGATCGGTCGAGCCACCACCGCCGCGCCCCGCGACACTGTTCCGCGGCCTTTCGCCGTTCGCCCAAAGCCAAGAGATCGCCCGATCGCTCGCCACGCCGAGAGGTCCTCGCCGCCACAAGACGTCCAAATGCCGATCGCTCGCACACCCTCGCCGTGTCCGCTTGCCGAGCCGTTCGCCGCGCGCGCTTCGCCCGACGCCAGCGCCGCGCGCGCCGCGCCGCGACGCCCAGCGCCGCGCGCGCCG
Source organism: Sicyos edulis (assembly GCA_036507275.1). Lineage (NCBI taxonomy): Eukaryota > Viridiplantae > Streptophyta > Magnoliopsida > Cucurbitales > Cucurbitaceae > Sicyos > Sicyos edulis. Next base: position 16,594,218 of record CM071849.1, on the reverse strand, counting down.
TCGAGCGCTCGCCGCGCGCGCGCGTGTCCTCGCTGCCGTGCCGGTATGCGCGGCCAGCGTGTCCGTCCGTGCGGTAGCGCAACCAGCGCGTGTCCTGCCGTGCAGGTAGCAAGCACCTTGCCGAGCCGGCTTGCCGCCCGACCCCAAGCTCGTGTCGTCGCGCGCGTGAGTTCCCTTTGAGCCGAGCTTGCTGTTCTATTGTTGTTTAGATATTTTAGATCACGATTATTGTTGGTTTGCTAGGTTCCCGCTCGCTAGCTCGGGATTGTTCCGCAGACTTAGGATTTGTGTGTAAAAGTCTTCCACCAAGGTAAGGATTTCTTACCGGGGTTGTGTGGACCTGCGCGTATATTTGTGATTGTTGTTTTGTATGCACGTGTATGATTACTAGCATGTTTATCTCTAGGTGCTCTGCTTACGAATTCTGACCGGCATGATCTCTTGTATTGTTTCTCATGTTAGCCCATGCTAGGTTGTTCTGTTTCTAGCATGTTCGATATCTGTTCTTGCTTCGTAGTATCATGCTAGGTTCTTTGTATCCGATGAGCACGTATTGGACCGCATTGATTGAATCGTTATTATTGTTAAGGTTAGAATTCGGTAGATAGCATCATCCGGCCCGATGCATAAAGTATCTTGCATCTATGGCAAGGACGATTGAGACGATTCTCCGATCCTTGGACCCCGTGAGGGATTAGCTATCCCAACCGGTAGGCCCCGCAATCTTGGGTGAGGGTGGTAGTCTAAGCGATGCCCCAATGGTCGGGATGATGACTTGGCAATGCCTAGTCCCCTACAGCCGCACGTCCTCGGCGTGTTCGGCAAAGAGCCCTGATTGCCACCGATAAGGTAAGGACGGCTTCTGGTGTAAGCCTACCATGACCCGTTCCTTAGCCTCGAGTGCGGTGGTACAGGTGACATAGTTCACGTGTCCGAGTCTCACACCCCTATGTCGCTGACACCGATCCGGAGATTTAGTTAGGCGTGGTATCCGGATATGGGCGACTTGCCACTGGGCCCGCACCCCCATAGTCTGTAGAAGCACGCGGTGCATCCTTACGCTCATTACAACGCCGATCGAGAGCTCCTCGGGATCTTGAGCGATGCACACCTTTCGTATCGACGAGAGACAGCCGAGGCCGGGACTTGTTCCCGTATAGTGCGTTTAGTGTGTTGTGGTATTTTCCTGACTAAGACCACGAGATGGCATCCGAGGTCCAAGTGTGGACTTAGCTATGTGCTCCGCTCTGTGTTTGTTCTCATAGCTTGCATACATTCTTCTAGATGATCATGTATATCGTATTGTACCCCGGTTGGGGATTCTTACTGGGTAATTCGTTACTCACCCTTATTCTCGTGGTTTTCCACGGGTAATCAAGGCGGAGACAGGATGGTGAAGGAGGAGCTATGATCATGGAACCTCTTTGTCACCTCTGATTGTTTTATTTTAATTATCATGACTCTTCACTTTTTGTTATTTCCCACTGAATGCATGTAGACGGGCACAGAGCCCCGGGATGTTTTCTTACGTTTATGGATTCCAAAGATATTGGTACTTGTGGATTGTTTTAATGGTTTAAATAAATCTCCATCGATCAGTGTGCTTTTAGAAATGTATGTTTTGGTTGTTGAATGTTTCTGCTTTTACTTGGAATCCGAAATGTATTTTTCATAATGTCTTTTATTTTCACTTTGCATGCATTGGGGTAAAGGCCCATTTAGAGCCCCTTTTAGGTCTGGGTCTTTCTGATTGGTATCGAGCTCGAGTCATAGATTCTGTGACCGACCTTTTGTTGTAGGTCGTTTTCCATGATCATCGACACTCAACCATCATCAGTACGCCTAGATTTATTGTTTTAGAAAGGAAAAGGGTTAAGAATTTACAATACCTATCATCTAGTGTATGCCTTGTTTGGTGTTGTGGAATGGTGACAGCGAGTTTTGATTCGTTGTTGGTTTGGATGTAGATCGCCAAAGATGCGACCACCCGCATCGGAGAGGAGGTTCGAGAGCGGTCGAGTATCGGGATCGGATCTCGATCATCGCAGGACATCGTCCCAAGCCGACATCGATGGCATTCCACCAGCGACTCCTCTGTTACGCCTAGAGCGGGCGTTGAGGCGATCGAGCGCCGTGAGATCGCTCCCCGGAGCGAGTTTGCCGAGTCTATGAGGGCTTTTATGGTCGCATGTTGAGTGACCAGAGGCGAGACCTGAGCCTTGTTGGCGCGCGGGCAGGAAGAAGAGTCCCGAGCCCAGATCGAGCGGTGACTCGATTGGTTCAAAGAGAGCTCGGAGCACCTCCAGGCTCCACAGAGCAAGTAGCCCCAGAGGCGATATGGCGAGGGTGCCGAGGAATTGGGTAGGTGGTGAAGGATTTTGTGAAGTGGAAGCTTTGAGAAGTTTGATGCCACCGGTGATGCGTTATCGGCAGCCAGGTGGATTGCCCATTTGGAGTACACCTTCCCGATCATGGTGTGCCCCGATATTCGAGAGGCCGAGATGTGCGGCTCATGTGCTAGGAGGCACAATGAGATGGTGGTGGGAGTCCACCTTGAGCGAGAGACCACCGGGTCTCCACCCGCTACTTGGGAGTTCTTCAAGGTGAGTTCAAGGTAAAGTTCATCGGTGATGAGGCTCGGGAGAAGATGGTGGAGCTCTTCCGAACTCAAGCGGTTCCGATTCCATTGAGGAATATGAGCGCAAGTTCTCGAGTATGGATATTTTGCTCCTCGGTTGATTGCCACCCCAGAGTGAAGATTCGGAAGTTCATATCCGGATTGAGGCGGTGTTTCCCGAGATGTCGTGGCTCGTGCCCCGACACTTATGCTAGGGTCTGTCCAGCTTAGCCACGATCTATAATGGGAAGTATCTCTTGCCGAGCGGGTTGTTGCCGCTCTGTTCAGCCGTCTGTCCCAGCAGTGTGGGGCGTAAGAGAAAGTTTGACTTTCGGGTGGCGGCGGCAGCGTCGCCAAGGGCGATTCAAAGCCGGGATCGGCGCAGGGCCCCGATCCGTTTCGGCCTCGCCGCAGCAGGCGGTCCCGAGCGAGTTCCCGCTTGTGCTTCTTGCGGGAGGACCCACACCGAGCTTGCGAGCGGGGCCCGAGTGTGTTTTCGTTGTGGTAAAGAGGACATATGATCCGTTTCGTCCTCGGCCAACTATGGCGGCTCGGCCAATAGCAGCGGCGGTCGAGTGTTTGCTACGACCGTCAGAGGCCGAGCGTCACGGATGCCGCTATGGCGGTGCGCTTCTTGTTTTAGATCAACTGCGCATTTGTCTTGTTTGATTACTGGTTCTACGCATTCATTTGTATCCGTGTTGTTTCTTGAGCATGCTAAGTTAAGACTAGAGCCTCTAGGTTTTGAGTTATCTGTTGCAACTCCTTCGGAGTTAGTATGTTGGCTAGAGATAAGATTAAGGATGGCGGATCGAGATATCCGGAGAGTTGCTAGTGGCTACGCTCATAGTTCCGCCTATGAGCGGTTTTGATGTGATTCTTGGTATGGAGTGGTTAGTCGCTAACCACGCGTTGATTGACCGCCACCGGAAAGAAGTAGTGTTCAGGCCGCCAGTCGGCCCACTTTAAGTTTCGTGGAGTCCAGGGTGGAGTTTGCCCGCCGATGGTGTCACCGTGAAAGCTCGTCGTTTGCTAGCTCATGGAGCTTGGGGCTATTTAGCCAAGTTGTGCAGGAAGAGCCGCCCCTCATTTGCTCTGTTGATCAGTGCCGGCCGTGCGAGGAGTTTGCGGACGTGTTTCTGAGGAGTTACCGGGGTTGCCCCAAAGAGAGAGTTTGACTTCATTATTGAGCTCGAGCCGGGACCCTCCCTATCTCGAAGGCTCCGTGATCGCATGGCGCCAGTGATTAAAGGCGAAGGAATCAAGATTCAGGAGATGTTAGACCGAGGGTTCATCCGTCCAAGTGTGTCCCCGTGGGAGCACGATTCTGTTTGTGAAAAAGAAGGATGGTTCTATGCGCTTATGTATTGATTACCGCGAGCTTAATAAGGTGACAATGAAGAATAAGTATCCGTTGCCTCGTATCGATGATTTGTTCGATCGGCTTGAGGAGCTTGAGTGTTCTCCAAGATAGATCTCGAGATCCGGTTACCATCGATTGCGGATCGGGGATGCCGACATTCCTAAGACGACTTTCGTGTCGGATATGGTCACTATGAGTTTGTGGTTATGTCGTTTGGATTGACCAATGCCCCACCGCGTTCATGGACATGATGGATAGGGTGTTCAAATCATTTTTGGACAACCGTCATCGTGTTCATTGACGATATTCGATTTATTCGAGGTCTAAAGAAGACCATGCAGAGCATTTGAGACGAGTATTGGCGGCTTTGAGGAAAACCACTTTATGCGAAGTTTTCCAAATGTGATTTCTGGATGGAGCGGTGGCCTTCCTGGGCCACGTGGTTTCGAGAGATGGTATAGCCGTGGACCCCGCGAAGATTGAGGCCGTGAGTTCATGGGCCAAGCCGACTTCGATTCTGCCGAGATTCGCGACTTTACGGTTTGGCGAGTTACTACTGTCGGTTCAGTCAAGACTTTTACGCTTTAGCCTCGCCCCTCACTCGTCGGACGAGGAAGGGTGTCGAGTTTGTTTGGGACAAAGCAGGTGTGATGAGAGCTTTGCGTGCTCAAGCGTAGTTTGACTTCAAGACTACAGTGTTGGCGATCCGGAGGGACAGTGGTTTCGTGGTCTCTGATGATGCTTCCAAGTTTGGATTAGGTTGTGTGTTGATGCAAAGACGGGGAAGGTCATTGCCTATGCTTCCCGTCGTTTGACCAAGCCGTATGAGCGAACTACCCGACTCATGATATGGAGTTAGCGCAGCGGTGGTGTTTGCAATCAAGATTTGGAGGCATTACCTGTATGGTGAGCGGATTCGGATGTTTACCGATCACCAGAGCCTCAAGTATCTGTTTACTCGTAAGGAGTTGAATATGAGGCGAGGAGATGGTTAGAGTTGGTAAAGGATTATGATCATGAGATTTTGTACCATCCGGTAAAGCCAATGTAGTGGCCGATGCTTTGAGCGAAAAGACGTCGCACTCTGCGGCGTTGTTGAGTTCCCACCAGTTTGCGAGAGAGTTCGAGCGGGCCGAGGTTGCGATGTTGTTGGGAGAGGTTACCGCCAGTGGTAGCTCGATTGACTGCTCTCACCGTCGATTCGGCAAATGGATTATAGACGACCAGGTTGGGTGACCCCCCACTTAAGAGATTGGTTGTGAGTTAGTCTTGACGGTGACTTTGACTTTGTGTATTCCCGGACAATGGGTTGACTTATAGAGGCCGTTGTGTGTGTGTTCCGGACATTGCGGGTTTGCGAGCGAGTTGCTCTCTGAGGCCCACTGTTCCCTTTTGCTTGGCACCGGGGTACCAAGATGTATCGAGACCTTAAGCGGACTTTACGGTGGATGGGAATGAAGAGAGATGTGGCGAGTTTGTCGGTACCAAGTCTCACTTGTCGCCAAGTGAAGGCACCCAGCAGAGGCCACCGGGTTTGTTGCAAATGACCGAGTGTACCCCAGTGGAAATGGGAAGAGATCTCTATGGACTTTATATCCGGTTTGCCAAGGACTCAGGAAGTTCTCTCGATTTGGGTGATTGTCGACCGTTTGACCAAGAGCGCACACTTCATTCCCGGTGAGAGACACTTATACCGTGGAACAAAGGCGCGTATTTGCTTTTGGAGCAGATCATCCGTTATCATGGTGTACCGGTGAGGATTGTGTCCGATCGTGACTCGCGGTTCACTTCTCGTTTCGAGAGCGCTCCGAAGGGTTTGGGCACGAGTGCGATTTCAAAGATGACTTTTCACCCTCGACGGATGGTCGACCGAGAGAGTGAATCGATTCTCGAGGATATGTTGAGGGCTTGTGTGTTGGATTTCCCGCGCTTGGGACCAGATTCAGTACTTGATGGAGTTTGCCTATAACAACGCTACGATCGGCGGATCGGATGGCTCCATTCGAGGCATTGTATGGTAAGCGTTGTCGGTCCCCTGTGTTCGGGAAGAGGTCGGTGATAGACGTGTTTTGGGTCCCGAGTTACCGCGCTTGACCAATGGTGCAATCTGCGAAAGATTAGAGCTCGTATGTTGACAGCTTCAGAGCAGCAGAAGAGTTACGCCGATGTTCGGCGTCGAGATTTGGAGTTTGAGGTTGGTCAGCATGTGTTCCTTAAGGTTGCTCCGATGCGAGGTGTTCTGAGGTTTGGTAAGCGTGGGAAGTTGAGTCCCCGATTTGTTGGTCCGTTTGAGATCCTAGAGAGGATTGGCGAGTTGCTTACCTGTTAGCCCTACCTCCGTCACTATCACGGTGCATAGTGTTTTTCATGTATCGATGTTGAGGCAAGATATGTGCGGACCGTCGCACATTGTGGACTTTGAGCCTTTGCAACCGAATGAGGATTTGAACTTCGAGGAAAAGCCGGTGAGGATCCTTGCCTTTGAGACCAAGACGTTGCGTAATCGCGAGATTCGTTTGGTAAAGGTTCGATGGAGGAGTCGGGATTCGAGGAGGCCACTTGGGAGCGGGAAGACGAGATGAGGCCGCATTACCACTGAAAAGTTTACGTTTAAGGACTTTCGAGGACGAAAGTCATAAAAAGGAGGGAATATTGTAACGACCAGGTTTTTCTTCCCGGTCTTCCGGTATGCCCTAGGGGTAATTTGGTAATTTGGTCGGGCCGTCGTGGTCGCTTTGTGTCTTTCGATTACTAAAATTATTGGATGGTTTTTGTAGGTTTTGGAGGGGTTTGTGGTTTGGTTTGAGCAAGGTTTGTTGCAAAAGTAAAAATAAAGGGATTTGTCTTTGCAAATGGGTTTGAACCCGGTCTCCGGGAAGCTTGTAGAGAGGTGTGCCATTTGAGCCATTAGGTGCTCTTGTTACTCTTTTTCAGCATCACATCTTAGTTAACCTTGGATTTTTGGAGTTTTGGTGCATTTGGTTAAATGAAATAGAAATAGGTTATTTCATCTCCTTCTCCAAAACATCTCTTGGCCGCCCAAGCTCTCCATCTCCATAACCTTGCCGAGTTCTTCATCCTTGCATCTCCTTGGGTTCGATCATCATCATTCCGGGTAAGTCTTCGTCTTCTTCATCTTCTCATTTGGGTGTTTGTTGGCCGAAGTAAGAAAAAAAGGGTTGTGTGTGTGTGTGTGTTGTGCAACCCGGTAGGGAGCAACCATCATCCCGGCCAACTCAGCCGCCCCCGATCGGTCGAGCGACCACATCGCCGCACGCCCAGATCGGTCGAGCCAGCCTGCGCGACGCCCGCACTGCTCGCGCAGCGGCCTCGCCGCTTCGCCCGCCAAAGAGATCGCCCGATCGCTCGCGACGCCAGAGGTCTCGCCAGCGCCAAAGACGCGTCAACACCGATCGCCGCGCACACCCTCGCCGTGTCCGCTTGCCGCCGCGCCGCTCGCCCGCGCGCTTCGCCAGACGCCGCGCCGCCACGCGCCCAGCCGACGCTACCGCGCCAGCCAGGCTGCCGTCGACAGAGCTGCTCGCAGCGCGTCGCGCTGTCCACGCTTGCCGTGCGGTAGCCAGCGGTCGGCGCGTGTCAAGTCCGTGCGGTAGCGCAACCGGTAGCGTGTCCTGCCGTGCGGGTAGCGGCCTTGCGCCGAGCGAAATTGCCGCGGCAACCCCAAGCTCGTGTCGTCGCGCGCCGCGTGAGTTCCCCCGAGCCGAGCTTGCTTGTTCTATTGTTGTTTAGATATTTTAGATAATCGATTATTGTTGGTTTGCTAGGTTCCCGCCGCTAGCTCGGGATTGTTCCGCACTTAGGATTTGTGTGTAAAAGTCTTCCACCAAGGTAAGGATTTCTTACCGGGGTTGTGTGGACCTCATGGTATATTTGTGATTGTTGTTTTGTATGCCTGTGTATGATTACTAGCATGTTTATCTCTAGGTGCTCTGTTACAATTCTGATGGCATGATCTCTTGTATTGTTTCTCATGTTAGCCCATGCTAGGTTGTTCTGTTCTAGCATGTTCGATATCTGTTCTTGCTTCGTAGTATCATGCTAGGTTCTTTGTATCCGATGAGCACGTATTGGACCGCATTGATTGAATCGTTATTATTGTTAAGGTTAGAATTCGTGTAGATAGCATCATCCGGCCCGATGCATAAAGTATCTTGCATCTATGGCAAGGACGATTGAGACAGATTCTCGCCCTTGGACCCCGTGAGGGATTAGCTATCCCAACCGGTAGGCCCCGCAATCTTGGGTGAGGGTGGTAGTCTAAGCGATGCCCCAATGGTCGGGATGATGACTTGGCAATGCCTAGTCCCCGGCGGCAAGCACGCGTCCTCGGCGTGTTCGGCGGTAGCCCTTGATTGCCACCGATAAGGTAAGGACGGCTTCTGGTGTAAGCCTACCATGACCCGTTCCTTAGCCTCAAAAGCGGTGGTACAGGTGACATAGTTCACGTGTCCGTGTCTCACACCCCTATGTCGGTGACACCGATCCGAGATTTAGTTAGGCGTGGTATCCGGATATGGGCGGCTTGCCACTAGACCCGGCACCCCCATAGTCTCAGTAGAAGCACGCGGTGCATCCTTACGCTCATTACAATACCGATCGGAGAGCTCCTCGGGATCTTGAGCCAGCACCTTTCGTATCGACGATGAGACAGGTGAGGCCGGGACTTGTTCCCGTATAGTGCGTTTAGTGTGTTGTGGTATTTTCCTGACTAAGACCCCGAGATGGCATCCGAGGTCCAAGTGTGGACTTAGCTATGTGCTCCGCTCTGTGTTTGTTCTCATAGCTTGCATACATTCTTCTAGATGATCATGTATATCGTATTGTACCCCCGGTTGGGGATTCTTACTGGGTAATTCGTTACTCACCCTTATTCGTGGTTTTCCACGGTGTAATCAAGGCGGGAGACAGGATGGTCAAGGAGGAGCTATGATCATGGAACTCTTTGTCACCTCTGATTGTTTTATTTTAATTATCATGACTCTTCACTTTTTGTTATTTCCCACTGAATGCATGTAGACGGCACAGAGCCCCGGGATGTTTTCTTACGTTTTATGGATTCCAAATATTGGTACTTGTGGATTGTTTTAATGGTTTAAATAAATCTCTGATCAGAGTGTGCTTTTAGAAATGTATGTTTTGGTTGTTGAATGTTTCTGTTTTTACTTGGAATCCGAAATGTATTTTTCATAATGTCTTTTATTTTCACTGCATGCATTGGGGTAAAGGCCCATTTAGAGCCCCTTTTGGGTCGGGTCTTTACAAGAGGTGGCAAAGAAGATGGAGTGTTTTGGTTCTGCAAGATAAGGGAGGGGAAGGTGCGGTGGTGATGGAGAGAACAATTTGGAGGAGTGGTGGAAATCGAAAGAGCATAGGGGAGATGACGGCGACGATGGATGGTGGGGAGTGGCGGGCGACGAGAACTAGGGTTCCGAGCACAACAGTGAGGACGTGAGATTTGCTAAGGCTCGGAGGAAAAAAAATTGAACAAAAATGAATTTGGGGGAGAGGAAGATATTAAGGGTAGAATAGGAATAAACATAAATAATATTTAATTAATAATAAATGGAAAAAAAGCAATTGTTTTAATTTTTGCCCAAATTTACAATTACTTCACAAAAAGTGGTCATCTGACACAATTTTCAGAAAATAAAATTGAAAGGAATGATGCGGTGTTTGTTTTATTATTTTGATCAGAGTTCAAACCTAAAAATAATCTTCTATTTAAGATTCATGATCTCCCTCCTTTAATTTGTACAGAAAAAATTTGTTGTTTTTTAAAAATTAGTTATTAATGTCGTTGTCTGTATTTTGTTGATCATGTAGTTTTTTAAAGAGAATATATTGCAAATTAAGTAATTTATTGGATAAAATTGTATTTAAAATTTCTAAAAGAATTTCGTTAAATTTCTAATTTTTTTTAAAAAAACTGCATTAAAACTTTAATTTCTTATAAATTACTTTTTTTTTTATAGAAAAACTACTTTGAAATTAGAGAATTTACCTAACACATTCTACCTTTTATATTATATATTTAACATAATTTTTAAAATAATTTAGGTATAACACATAATTTTCTATCACTAATAGAACTCAACCACTAATAAATAGAACATAGTTTTTTATTAGTGATAGAATATAATTTTCTATTAGTGATAGAACTCAACCAGTAATAGAATGAGTCTACCATTAATTAAATTCTATAGAACTCAACTAAGGATAGAACTTAATTTGAATTTTTTCTGTTACAAATGAATTAGTTCTGATTTTAAGCCATAGATGGAAATATTTTGCATTTTTTTTGTTATACATGCAAAATTTCCTTAAAATAGACTTATTTATTTATTTCATATTATCAACAAAATATAGGTGGCTTCCTCTTTGGTTGAATGTAGAGATGTCCATTTTCCCCGGATTTGCTCCTAATGGGGAGAAAAAATTTCCCATGGGGATGGGGATGGGGATGGAGAATTTTCCCATTCTCGTTTCCCTAATTTCCACTTCGTTTACAACTTTTTTAAAATTTTTTATTAAAAATTATTTTTATCTCATTTAATTACTTTACTTTTTTAGATAAACTAAATATTTTTTAGTAAAATTATACATTCAAATGAACATTTTTTTTCTTGATAGTTAACCATATAATTGAAACTTATAAATATTTTATAAGAAAAATTAATTATTTAAGGTTATAATTAAAAAAGTGAAAAAGGAAAAAAATTGAACGCGGAAAAATTTGTGCAGAAACTCGATCCCTACAAAAAAAATAGTGAATTTCAAAGTGACAGGAAATGATTTTGGTGGCGGGGACGGGGACGAGGTTAAAAATTCAATTATTTGGTGGTGGGTTGATTTTATTGTTTGAGAGTAATTTAGTTCAATATCAGGCTATGTTTTCATCATAAAAGTTATTTTTAATTATTATTTATTCGAGAGCAGTAAGATTAGAATTTGTAGTTCTCGTTTGCATTAAATTTTTTTGTTACGGAAATCAAATGTGAATCATCGGAAGACGCGCATTAGTTTTCATGGTTAAGGGTCCCACTTAATTCCAAAGCCACAATAATACATCCACGAGAACAACGACTTTTATCCCCTACCTCCACTATTTATGACGTCATTATTTGTTATTAATACTAATGATTCATGACCATGCACAATTCAAAGGAAAGTTGAGATGAGCTCCGGATTCCGATGGACGGCTGCGATTAAGATGGAATAAAATTATGGCCTATTGGCGAAAGCGGTCGCGACACGTGGCGCTTACATAGATCAGAATCGGGTGCTGCACTTACTTGATCAAAGCTCTAGGGACAGACGTTCTAAAATGGAAGGCTAATGATGCCGAAAATGAAAAGTCGGAAAAAGGAAGAGGCAATAAAGGAAAATATTGAAATAAATAAAAATGAAAGCATCTTTTTAGGTTTTGCTCCTTTCTTATTTGGGTAAAAATAAAATTACTTTTTTTAGTTGGATCTAATTTGAATTTAATTTTTATATCTTGAATAAAGTTAATTTAATTATCCCTTTCGTCGAAATTACTCTTTAAAATTTTAATGTGAGAAACAAAAAAGTAAGGAATTGGATGTGAATTAGAAAAGAAAGAGGAGAGAGAGGGAGAGAGTTTGAGGATTGTGTATGGTAAGAGAAGAAAAGAAGAAATCCCTAAAAAGTTGGTTCGGATTTGTTTCATTCGTAGGGACGATGGCGGTGTATTATTCTGGAAAATTAGGCTTCTGAATCTTCCATAGCGGAGCAGAGCGGAAGGTGAAGGATGTCTTTATCCTCTTCTTCTTCAGCGATTGTGGCTGTGGAGAAGGCCACTAGCGACCTTCTAATCAATCCTGATTGGACTATGAACATCGACATATGCGATTCCATCAATTCTCATCATTGGTCAATATCTCACCCATTTCGTCTTCTTCGATTCTGAAATTTCATTTCATTACTTCTTAATTTCTTCCATACGCTTTTTGCTTCTGCACTTGTTATTATTTGTTCTTCTTGTTTTTTTTTATGGGGGTGATAGGGTAGGCCACGAGAATGATCATGGTCCTACTAAGAGGTTATGGATTCAATCACAACTAGGAATTGATTTACTATGAGTTTCTTTAACAACCATATGTTTAACATATGGTTAGATGGTTGTCCCGTAAGGAGAGTAGAGGTGTCTCATAGGGATACTCACGAATATAAAAATAATGGTAGGGGACGAGGTTACTTGGCGTGGCGTCGTTACTTCTCTTCTACTTTTTGGCGAAGGAAGCCCTGTTTGACATTTAATGGATGTTACGCTGAGAGTTTATGAGTTCCATTTCTTTAAGTGGTGTTTGTTTTTAATTATATTGTTGGTTGATAGAGAAGATGGGAGGATGGTGTACACAGCATTATCTAGAAACGTGCTGGATTATATTTCTTATTACTTTTCTTTTCCAAGTTTTATCATTCCTGAAATGCTGTTTTACTTTGTATCTGTTCTGTTCCTCAGGCAGACAAAAGATGTCATGAAAGCTGTGAAAAGAAGGTTGCAACACAGGAGTCCTAAAGTTCAGTTGCTATCTCTAACGGTAATTTTTTTCCAATTCATTTTATTGTTAGAATCTATTTCCTCACATGTATGTTCTTTAGTAAGTTTTGATGCAAGGTGCTGAACAAATGCTTTGCTATCCTTGTGAAATGTAGCTTATAGAGACCATGGTGAAGAATTGCGGTGAGTATGTCCATTTTCAGATTGCTGAGAAAAACATTCTTGGAGAGATGATTAAAATTGTCAAGAAAAAGGTGGACTTTAATATTTTATATAACACGCTTCTTTTTCGGTGTTCTGCATCCAATTGTATTTTGGTTCCCCTGCTTTCTAGGAATTTTGTATCGTTAATCAACTGTCCTTCCCACTGAAATCGTTGAACCTTCTTAATTAACCCATATTATTCTTTTTAAGCGAATGTATTGCCCTTGGTTTTCAGCCTCCCTAATCCCTATCTCACTCCCTCCATATGAGTACTTTGCGTGCGTGTGGTTGAATTTGTGGCTATATGCATAGACGATAAAGGGACTTGAACCAAAGACTACGTAGTTGTTACTACATGAGTATGCCAATTTAACTATGCCCTTTTTGGCCGCATAATTCAAATGAATTTGGAAAAATCCTGTCGTTTTCAATCCATAGTAACTACAATAAAGCACGATAGCACTCCTCCCAAGTCCAAAGTCACATCACAACGGCTCTTCCACCTCTAAGGAACTACCAACCCAGCAAAGTTTTCAGAAGCGTCTCATTAACATCCCTTGGGCAGCATTGCACCTAGCCATCCTATAATTTTTCCATTAGTTGAGGGAGATTAAAGAAGCGTCTCATTAACATCCCTTGGATAGCATTGCCTGGCTTAGTGTGATTGTTAGACCACATTGGAACACTACTTGAAGGAGTCGTGCCTCAATAATCTCGCCTCAATAATCTTTATTGCTTGTAACCAGGAAGAAACAATTTGGATGGGATATAATGAACTCTTCATCCAAAGAAGTCTATGTGCTAAGAAATATTATTATTGCTCACTTTTAACATAAAAAAAACTTACAGATTTAACTTGGGCTTCAGACTATTTTGTTTTGTGTAAAACTTGCCTACACATGTATGTGTAGAGTGACCCTACTTATTGCCATGTTGTAATTTTTCAATAATTTGTTTTTTTTAATTTTATTTAGTTTTCCAATGTTTTAATAATTTTTTAAATTTTATTTTAAAAAATAAAATTAATTCAATGTGAGGCTAACTTGTGCCACACGGCAACAAGTATGCTCACTCTACATGTGTAGACAAGTTTTACTCTTTTGGTTTACTTATTTACAAACTATCCAGCACTTGTACAAATGTTATACAACTTTGATGAGTCGTCTTGTTTTATCTGAGCTTTTAGTGTGTAATTAGGCTACTTCGATATTGAACTGGATAGTCTGGGTATTCTTGTACTGGCTGGGTGTATGACGAAAAGGGTATGCACTTTATCAAAAGTACCATTTAAGTCCAGATTTAACCTTAGTATGCACTTTATCTATGATGCAGGCAGACATGAATGTGAGGGACAAAATCTTAGTGCTGTTAGATTCTTGGAAGGAGGCATTTGGTGGACCGGGTGGAAAGCATCCTCAATATTACTGGGCATACGAGGAATTAAGGGTATGCATTTACAATCAAGAGTTGCCTATTTACTTTTTATGCGATTTGCTGACTGATAGGCCAATCTGGGTTCTTTTTAACTACAGACATTCTTTGATATGCAATGTTTATTACCTTTTACAATATAGTGAAGATTTTCATGGTCATACCATCCGTAATTGAAACTTGCAATGAATTTCAAACTAATTGAGAGTTTATTAATCAGAATTTTTGTGGATACAGCGTTCTGGAGTTGAGTTTCCCAATCGCTCATTAAATGCTGCTCCAATATTTTTTACACCACCCGTTTCTAATCCTACCCTAAGGATTACACAAGCTGGTTATGGAATGCCTAGTAATGTGTCAAGGAGGCTTGATGAGACAATGGCAACAGAGATTGAAGGTCTAAGTTTGTCAGGCTTGGATGCCATGCGTAATGTTATGGAGCTCCTGAATGATATGCTACAAGCTGTGACTCCTGGAGACTCTCTTGTATGTTCAATGATGTGTAGCATTGTCATGCTCTGCTTCTGCAAAAAATCTTACCCATCCATCCCTTCTTGTAGGCTGTTAAAGATGAGGTGATTGTAGATCTTGTCAGTCGCTGTCGTGCCAATCAAAAGAAGTTAATGCAGATGTTGACTACAACGGGGTTAGCTCCTTTATAAATACTATGGACTTGTGTTTGTATCCATCTATTTTCTTGTCTGGTTTCATTAACTCTCTTGCATGAACGCAGTAGGTCAAGACTTATTGTCAGATTGAAGTAGAAAACCTATCATTCAAAACTTATTGGTTTTGAATTAATTCTAAATGCTATATTTTGGGGTAATAATTGTTCTTATAGCAAGTGGCTGTGTTCCATAAAAGGTCCTGGATACTTGTTTTTGAGTTTTTGTGTGACCGTTCGATATCTTTTGCTGTTTTTTATCTGCTTTTCTGTAGGGATGAAGAGCTTCTTGGTCGAGGTCTGGAGTTAAACGACTCCTTGCAAACTTCACTTGCTAAACATGATGCAATTGCTTCTGGTTCTGTGTTGTCTACACATTCAACAAATGTGAGCCCTCAGCAGCCCGAGTCATCTGCTGCAACACAGAAAGCCAGTGAAGTAAGAGGATCAGGCTCAAGAGATTCTGGTCCTCCACCAAATGTGAATAATTCATCATCAACTGCTACTGTAGCTAGGACGAAGATAGAGGATGACGACGAAGAGGAGGATGATTTTGCACAACTGGCTCGAAGGTTAGTCATAGTTGATTCCCAGGTGTTCATATTCCTTCATCATCGTTAGGGATAACCTCATTGTCTGCCTATTCTCAGATGATCTCTAGATGTCCCAATGATTCTGGATAGATATATAATGATTTTAGTCAGTTCTCCCTATTTGGCTGTTTAAATGGTGAAACGTTCCAAATGCAGGCACTCTAAATCACAGCCTGTACCTAGTCAAAGCTCTTTTACTGAAACTGTTGAGAACTTGGCACTGGTGCCAGCAGGCGACACAGTTACTTCATCTACGCCAGCACCCTCTAATACTTGCACTGCATTAGCTTTGCCAGATCCTCCTGCTCCAGTTAAGACTTCGAAAGAGCAAGACATAATCGACCTCTTGAGTATCACTTTATCAACATCGTCAGCCTTTCCTCATGCCCCTCTCGCTCCACCTGCTTTGAGCCAAAATGCACATCATGTGCATGCGTCGTCATCGTCAAGTACACATGGATATCATCATCATCATAATCATTCTGTGAGCCAAGGCCAGATACCTTTCAACAGTTACGTTGTGCCATGGGCTCAATCTGGACCTCAAGTTCAGTTACAATCACAAACCCAATCACAATTTCAACCTCAGCCACATCAACAGCCACAGCCACAGCCCCAACAATTTCAACCTCAGCCACAGCCACAGCCACAGCCTCAACCTCAGCCACATCAACAGCCACAGCCACAGCCCCAACAATTTCAACCTCAGCCACAGCCGCAGCCACAGCCACAGCCTCAACAACAATTTCAAACTCAGCGACGGCCACAAACACAACAACAGATTCAGCCTCAGCCACAGCCGGTCCCACAATATCATCCACAGTATGCTCAATATTCATCAGGCTACCCTCCCCCACCTTGGTCAGGTTCTTTTAATGCCAACCACCAAAGTAATGTCTCTGTTTCGAATATGGGCTATCTTCGTGGGAAGGAACCAGCACTCTCTACTTCTTCATCGCCACCTAGACCGTTGCAGCATCTTAGCTCGTTCCCATCGAGAGGAAATAATGAGTTAGCAATGTGCGGAGGAGACTCATGGGCAACAGGTGGCCCGAGGAACTCAACACCTTCATTCATTCCATCATACAGACTGTTTGAGGATTTAAATGTTTTTGGCAGTACAGATCCAAGATTGAAGGTGACTAGCAATAATAGCACATCTTCTAGCTTAGCCGGTAGTTCTGACCAAAGTATGGTGGGTGGAAGAAAGTGAAGAAAAAAACCAGCTCGATACCTTAAGATAACTTCGTGTTATATAAAATATTTTTCTTCATATTTGTGATGTATTTAATTCAGATTGGCAGAACATAGTTTTCATGTGATCATAATTATAAGGAGCTGATGCAAAATGTGACCTGTAAATTTTTGTTCTGTTAATAAATCTCGTCTACTTTGTCATGCTTTTCTGCCGGACAACCGTTGCATGGAAGAGGTAAAAATCCAACCGGAAGCAAAAATTACACTAAATGGTAGAGCAAAACAACGTTAAATATTTAACACTTTTGGGAGGCAATCCAATATATTTTTCCCTTACTTTTTATTTTATTTGTCATAGTTTATTTTTCTTTTTTTAGTTTTTTTTGTACGTTTTTATTTTTGTTTTGTTTTGTTTTTTTTCACGCAAGGCATTAATTTTTAATAAAGCATGACCACTATCTCTCTAAATACTAAAAACTATCATGTTCAAGTTGTTCTCAATTCAGGGAGTTTACTTTACTTTTCTTTTTATTGTTTTTGTGAATATTATGCTTAATTTGTTAAACATTGGAGACAATATATAGTTTAAGTGTGGGGAGTTTTAAATTGAATCCAACATGCTTTTAATTCATACATGTTGATTTTTCTTTTAGAACTTTGATTCTTTATTAATATATCTTATAACTTTCTAGAATTGAGAGTTAAAGTAGCTTAAAATAATATAATTTCATATGAACTTTGCTAAAATCAAGGGCTTATGCATTAAATTTCGCCCCCACACACTCAACACTAAGCTTAAGCGAAATGTCCTATACTTTTTTGTTTAGGATAATTTTTAGAGGTTTGCTGTAGCAAAATATGCATGAATGTGTGAAGTTATTAAGTGTTAAAAAGAATTATACTTTTTAGTTTGTTTGCAACAATCTTGGAAAAGCGGAGCAAATTTGACGAAGGAAAACCTCGTGCAAGCGAAGGCAAGTCTAGCGAATCAGTTTAGGAAAACATCTCAAATTGCCTAATCGTAAAAGGAATCTAGTAGAAGGGGTGAATCGTAAAAATATCTCAAGTAAAGGACGTGTGACAAAGATCCAAGCTCATCGTTTAATCTCAGTCGTTGCTTTGCAACCGCTTTAACGCACTCGACAACACAGATCGTGGGGCAGGGAATGTCAGAAGCGGAGTAGGCTTTTGATAGAGCAGAGATCGTGGAGTAGCATTTCACAGACATTGTCAAGAGGCCTATAAATAGCGAGTGTCTTCTCAATTTCAAGGGTTGAAAAATTTCGGGGAGTCGGCCTTTTTAATTCAAAAGTTCGAAATTCTCCCTATCTTCGACCAAAGTTCTCTGTCCGATTATTTTTAGTTCACAGGAGTAATTTCGCCAGCCGTAGTGCTTTTACTCGCTTTCTTAGATAGTTTACTTGCTTTCTGTAAAAGTTCCGTCTTCGTAACCGGAGATTCATCATTGTCAGAGACTTTTAGAGTTTGTAGTATCAGGAGTTTTCTTGACTTTTGCTTTTACTTGTTTTCGTTTTAACATTGTGGAACGTAGTTTCTTCAATTCAATGAACATGGTTTCCATTTCTATTCTTATTTCGTTATTGTTTTGCATTATGAGTAGTAGTTAAATCCGTAGTCGGAAGGTTACTAGGAAGGAGGGTGCTTCTCTTGGGTGTAGAGGTAGCGAAAAGAACTAATTATGCATGCGATATAAACTTTATTACATTCCGTCTGACAAACCATTTGTATATCTTTATTTTTCTTTCGAGAGAAAAGGAATAGAGCGAACCTGCATGTATAACATTAGAATTGTTAAGCTTTACTTGCTAATTAAAGAACTCTTAGGGATAAGATTCGCCTAATGGTGATTGCCTAGTTAATTTATTGTTTGAGTTCGAGAGAACTGGAATAGGAGCTCGAGAGAGCTGAGAGTAGCCGTCACCCGTTCGCTAATCGCTATCGTGAAACACCTGAAAACCCTATGCCCTTTCGATGCTTAGTCTCATTTTTTCTATTTCATAATTTCACTACATCTAGATTATTTCACAACACCTATATCAACATTGTTCACCATTGGCTCTTACTTGAAACTAAGTGAAAACGCAACAAAAATGCAATGCGTGGTTTAATCACGTGATCCCTGATTGACACGTGTCGTTGCGAATCTCAATCCAATGATTGAGATTTCAACACACGTCATCTAGCATTCCGCCTCCCAAGAAGTCGACAGTTGCCCTATTTTGGAACCTTATAAATACAACACTTCATTTTTATTCTCCTTTTTCACGAGTATGAATTTCAAAACTTTCAATGTTTTTTCAAGCTTTCACTCTCTTCGTCATTTTTTCCAAAGTCTCAAATGGCCGCTCGAACCCTAAGTAACACAAATCTTGCTAAGAAAGTGGCAAGGTCCAAAGTGGACGTGAGCAAGATTTGCGACCAAAGACTTGTTGAAGAGGCAACTTGCCGCAGGAGAGAGCAAGGTAGTGAAGGAGACTCCTTCTGTGGGAGTTCGGCCCAAAATTTTGCTAAAGTGAAAGGTATCACAACAGCAGTCTGCTGCGGAAAAGGTTTTGGCCAAGCACTTTAGAGAGAAAGGGGTAAGGCCATTTGGGCCTCAAGTAGCAAAGATCGTCGAGGCAAAAGTTGTGAAAGCCAGCGAAAGCGAAAGTATTCGAGTCCGTAGTGGCTAAATGTGTTGAGCACGCCTTGGTGCACATGGTGGTCAACCTTACTATGTTAGAGAAATTGGTGCTTCTAAAAGTGGAGTTGGCTGAGAGTAAGAAGAAGGAGGTAGAGAGGAAAGAAAGAAGGGAGAAAAGGAAGAGAAAAGAGAAGGAAGAGTTATCTGCAAGGAAGCAGTAAAGAGCTGCGCGAGATGCAGAGTAAGTTAGAGAAACTCCTGAAGTCTCTATGGATGAGAGAAGTGTAGCTGGCAAAGTTCTAGTGGCTTTTGTTGCTGCAGAAAGCAAAAGAAAAGAAGGGAAAATCATTGAGGCGAAGGAAAGCAAGAAACTGGAAAAAGGAGTAGAGGTCAACCTAGTGGAGGTTCAGGTTATTCTTCAGCCACGAGTTGTAGCGAATGACGCACAATTTCCATTTTGGTAATTTGATGTTGACGCTGCAGCGCTGGCAACAATGAGCCTAGGCGAAAAAAGACGAGACAGAACAGTTGGAAATGAGGCTGAAAGTCCAAAAGAATTGCAAAGAGTTCAAGAGGATGAGGAAGAATTTGCAAGTCTTATTGAAGATCTAATGGGGTCAGATCAGCTAAGAAAAATGAAGGATTCATTGCCAGCTGGATATGACACACAGTTGACATCTGGTCAACTTATTGTTGATCCAGTCGAGAACGAATTCTTCGAATCAGAAAAGGACGAAAAAGTGAATCATCATGAGAGCGAAGCAGAAAATGATTCTAACAAGGAGTTAGAAAAAGAATTATAAGAAGGCAAGATCATTGGAGCACGAGAAAATTCGGAGGAATAAGTGCCGGAGCCCCTAATTAATAAAAGGCTAGCGTGTAAAGACCCGACCCAAAAGGGGCTCTAAATGGGCCTTTACCCCAATGCATGTAGTGAAAATAAAAGACATTATGAAAAATACATTTCGGATTCCAAGTAAAAACAGAAACATTCAACAACCAAAACATACATTTCTAAAAGCACACTCTGATCAGAGATTTATTTAAACCATTAAAACAATCCACAAGTACCAATATGCTGGAATCCATAAAACGTAAGAAAACATCCTGGGGCTCTGTGCCCGTCTACATGCATTCGGGGAAATAATAAAAAGTGAAGAGTCATGATAATTAAAATAAAACAATCGGAGATGACAGCAGGATTCCATGATCACGGCTTTCCCTTCACCATCCTGCTCTCCCGCCTTGATTACCCGTGGAAAACCACGTAATAAGGGTGAGTAACGAATTACCCAGTAAGAATCCCCAACCGGGTACAATACGATATACATGATCATCTAGAAGAATGTATGCAAGCTATGAGTACAAACACGGAGCGGAGCACATAGCTAAGTCCACACTTGGACCTCGGATGCCATCTCGTGGTCTTAGTCCGGAAAATACCACAACACACTAAACGCACTATACGGGAACAAGTCCCGCCTCACCGCTCTCTCGTCGATACGAAAGGTGCACTGGCTCAAGATCCCGAGGAGCTCTCCGATCGGTGCCGTAAATGAGCGTAAGCGCGCACCGCATGCTACTGCAAACTCGGGGGTGCCGGGTCTAGTGGCAAGCCGCCCGTGTTCGATCACCATGCCTAACTAAATCTCTGGATCGGTGTCACCGACATAGGGGTGTGAGACTCGGACACGTGAACTATGTCACTGTACCACCGCACTTTGAGGCTAAGGAACCGGTCGTGGTAGGCTTACACCGAGAAGCGGTCCTTGCCCTAACAGTGGCAATCAAGGGCTACGGCGGCGAACACGCCGAGGACGTGTCGATTGCGCCGGGACGAGGCAATGCCAAGTCATCATCCCGACCGTTGGGGCATTTAACGATCGCCACCCTCACCCAAGATTGCGGGGCCTACTGGGTTGGGATAGCTAATCCCTCACGGGGTCCAAGGACGGAGAAGCGTCTCGAACGTCCTTGCCATAGATGCAAGATACTTTATGCATCGGGCCCGGATGATGCTATCTACCCGAATTCTAAACCTTAACAATAATAATAATAACAATTCAATCAATGCGATCCAATACGTGCTCAACAGATACAAGGAGCCTAGCATGATACTACGAAGCAAGAACAGATATCGAACATGCTAGAATAGAACAACCTAGCATGGGCTAACATGAGAAACAATACAAGAGTTCATGCCATCAGAATTGAAACAGAGCACCTAGGCTAAACATGCTAGTAAACATACACAGCATACAAAACAACAATCACAAATATACATGAGGTCCACACAACCCCTGTAAGAAATCCTTACCTTGGTCGGAAGACTTTTACACACAAATCCTAAGTCATGCGGAACAATCCCGAGCTAGCGGCGCGAACCTAGCAAACCAACAATAATCGGCATCTAAAATATCTAAACAACAATAGAACAAGCAAGCTCGGCTCGGGAACTCACGCGCGCGACGACCACGAGCTTGGGGCACGGCAAGCAGGCCAGCACGGCAGGGACGCTTGTGGCCCACGGCACGGCAGGGACGCGCGCACGCACGGCAGGCGCGCAGCGCTGCCGCGCGCTGCACGGCACGGCAGCGCGACGCGCGCGCGGCGAAGCGCTCGCGGCGGCGCGCGCGCGAAGCGTCGGGCGCGGCGCGCGCGCGAAGCTCTCAGGCGCGGCGCGCGGCGCCGGGCGTGCGATGCGGACACGGCGAGCGGCTTCGGCTGACGAGCGCGCGGCGAACGTCTGGGCGAAAAGCGCGCGGCGAGCAGCTTCGGCAAGCGACACGGCGAGGGCGTCTGAGCGATCGGCTGACGCGTCTTGGCGCTGGCGAGACCTCTGGCGTCGCGAGCGATCGGGCGATTCTTCTTTGGCGACCGCGAGAAGCCATGCTGCTGCTGATGATCTCGGGCGTCGAGCGATCGGCCGACGAACGGCGAGGCCGCGCTTCTGCCGATGAGATCTGGGCGTCAGACGACGAAGCTGCCGCTGATTTGAGCCGGCCGATGCGATGAGCTCGTCTTTGGACCTCCTACCGGGCCGCACAACACACACACACACAAACCCTTTTTCTTACATTCGCCAAAGAAACACCCAAATGAGAAGATGAAGAAGACGAAGACTTACCCTTAATGATGATGATCGAACCCAAGGAGATGCAAGGATGAAGAATCGGCAAGGCTATGGAGATGGAGAGCTTGGGCGGCCAAGAGGTGTTTTGGA
This sequence comes from Sicyos edulis, assembly GCA_036507275.1. Taxonomy (NCBI): domain Eukaryota; kingdom Viridiplantae; phylum Streptophyta; class Magnoliopsida; order Cucurbitales; family Cucurbitaceae; genus Sicyos; species Sicyos edulis. Next base: position 16,571,737 of record CM071849.1, on the reverse strand, counting down.
GAAGAAGATGGAATAACCTAATTCTATTTCATTTAACCAAATGCACCAAAACTCCAAAATCCAAGGTTAACTAAGATGTGATGCAGAAAGAGCAACAAGAGCACCTAATGGCTCAATTGGCACACCTCTCTACAAGCTTCCCAGAGACCCGGTTCAAACCCCTACTGCGGACAATTTCCTTTATTTTTACTTTTGCATCAAACCTTGCTCAAACCAAATCTCAAACTCCTCCAAAAACCTACATAAACCATCCAATAATTTTAGTAGTGGAAAAAGACATAAACGACCATGACGGCCCGACCAAATTACCAAATTACCCCTAGGGCATACCGGAAGACCGGAAGAAAAACTCGGGTCGTTACAATATTCCCTCCTTTTTATGACTTTCGTCCTCGAAAGTCCTTAAGACAGAATTAACAGAGGTAGTGCAACCTCATCTCGTCTTCCCGCTCCCAAGTGGCTTCCTCGTAACCCCGATTCTTCCACTAAACCTTTACCAAACGAATCTCGCGATTACGCAACGTCTTGGTCTCAAGGCAAGGATCCTCACCGCTTCTCCTCGAAGTTCAAATCCTCATTCACCGCAAAGGCTCAAAGTCCACAATGTGCGACGGTCCGGCACATCTTTGCCTCAACATCGATACATGAAAAACACTATGCACCACCGATAGTGACGGAGGTAGGGCTAACCGGTAAGCAACTCTGCCAATCCTCTCTAGGATCTCAAATGGACCAACAAAACGGGGACTCAACTTCCCACGCTTGCAAACCTCGTAACACCTCGCATCGGAGCAACCTTAAGGAACACATGCCGACCAACCTCAAACTCCAAATCTCGACGCCGAACATCGGCGTAACTCTTCTCTGCTCTGAGCTTTGTCAACATACGAGCTCTAATCTTCTCGCCTTTGCACCATTGGTCAAGCTGCAGTAACTCGGGACCCAAAACTCATCTATCACCAACCTCTTCCCGCAACACGGGGACCGACAACGCTTACCATACAATGCCTCGAATGGAGCCATCTCGAATCGCCGATCGTAATCGTTGTTGTAGGCAAACTCCATCAAGTATGAATCTCGGGTCCCAATCGCTCGGGAAATCCAACACACAAGCCCTCAACATATCCTCGAGAATCGATTCACTCTCTCGGTCGACCATCCGTCTCGAGGGTGAAAAGTCAGTCTTTGAATCGCACTCTGTGTGCCCAAACCCTTCGGAGCGCTCTCGAAACGAGAAGTGAACCGCGAGTCACGATCGGACACAATCCTCACCGGTACACCATGATAACGGATGATCTGCTCCAAAAACAATTTGCGCCCACTGTTCCACGGTATAAGTGTCTCTCACCGGGAATGAAGTGTGCGCTCTTGATCAAACGGTCGACTATCACCCAAATCGAGAGAACTTCCTCGGAGTCCTTGGCAAACCGAGATAAAGTCCATGGAGATCTCTTCCCATTTCCACTGGGTACACTCGGTGGTTGCAACAAACCAGTGGCCTCTGCTGCTGTGCCTTCACTTGGCGACAAGTGAGACACCTGGTGACAAACTCGCCACATCTCTCTTCATCCCCATCCACCGTAAGGTCCGCTAAGGTCTGATACATCTTGGTACCCCGGGGTGCCAAGCAAAAGGGGAATGTGGGCCTCCGAGAGCAACTCGGCTCGCAAACTGCAATGTCCGGAACACACAACCGCCTCTATAAGTCAACCCACCGCTCGTGAATACACAAAGTCAAAGTCACCACAAGATCGACTCTGTCAACCAATCTCTTAAGTGCGGGGTCACCCAACCGGCTATCTATAATCCATTGCCGAATCGGCGGTGAGCAGTCAATCGAGCTACCACGGCGGTAACCTCTCCCAACAACATCGCAACCTCGGCCGCTCGAACTCTCTCTCGCAAACTGGCTGAAACTCAACAACGCCGCAGAGTGCGACGTCTTTCTCGCTCAAAGCATCGGCCACTACGTTGGCTTTACCCGGATGGTACAAAATCTCACAGTCATAATCCTTTACCAACTCTAACCATCTCCTCTGCTCATATTCAACTCCTTCGAGTAAACAGATACTTGAGGCTCGTGATCGGTAAACATCCGAATCCGCTCACCATACGGTAATGCCTCCAAATCTTCATTGCAAACACCACTCGCGCCAACTCCATATCATGAGTCGGGTAGTTACGCTCATACGGCTTGGTGACGGGAAGCATAGGCAATGACCTTCCGTCTTTGCATCAACACACAACCTAATCCAAACTTGGAAGCATCATCAGAGACCACGAAACCACTGTCCCCTCGGGATCGCCAACACCGTGCTTGAAGTCAAATCGCGCTTGAGCACGGCAAAGCTCTCATCACACTGCTGTCCTAAACAAACTCGACACCCTTCCTCGTCGGGCGAGTGAGGGGCGAGGCTAAAGCGAAAAAGTCCTTGACGAACCGACGGTAGTAACTCGCCAAACCAGTAAAGCTGCGAATCTCGGCAATCGGAAGTCGGCTTGGCCCATGAACTCACGGCCTCAATCTTCGCGGGGTCCACGGCTATACCATCTCTCGAAACCACGTGGCCTAGGAAGGCCACCGCTCCAACCAGAATCACATTTGGAAAACTTCGCATAAAGCCGGTTTTCCTCAAAGCCGCCAATACTACGCCTCAAATGCTCTGCATGGTCTTCTTTAGACCTCGAATAAATCGAGAATATCGTCAATGAACACGATGACGAAGCTGTCCAAAATGATTTGAACACCCTATCCATCATGTCCATGAACGCGGTGGGGGCATTGGTCAATCCAAACGACATAACCACAAACTCATAGTGACCATATCCGGACTCGAAGTCGTCTTAGGAATGTCGGCATCCCCGATCCGCAAATCGATGGTAACCGGATCTCGAGATCTATCTTGGAGAACACGAAGCTCCTGAAGCCGATCGAACAAATCATCGATACGGGGCAACGGATACTTATTCTTCATCACACCTTATTAAGCTCGCGGTAATCAATACACAAGCGCATAGAACCATCCTTCTTTTTCACAAACAGAATCGTGCTCCCACGGGACACACTTGGACTGGATGAACCCTCGGTCTAACATCTCCTGCAAATCGAATCTTGATTCCTTTAACTCACGTGGCGCCATGCGATACGGAGCCTTCGAGATAGGGAGGGTCCTCGGCTCGAGCTCAATAATGAAGTCAACCTCTCTCTTTGGGGCAACCCCAGAAACTCCTCGGGAAACACATCCGCGAACTCCTGCACGACCGGCACTGATCAACAGACAACGAGGCGGCTCTTCCCGCACAACTTGGCTAGATAGCCCCAAGCTCCATGAGCTAGCAAACGCGAGCTTTCACGGTGACACCATCGGCGGGCAAACTCCACCTTGGACTCCACGAAACTTAAAGTCGGGCCGACCGGCGCGCGCACACTACTTCTTTCGGTGGCGGTCAATCAACGCGTGGTTAGCGACTAACCACTCCATACCAAGAATCACATCAAAACCGCTCATAGGCGTAACTATGAGCGTAGCCACAAGCAACTCTCCTGATATCTCGATCCGGCCATCCTTAATCTTATCTCTAGCCAACATACTAACTCCCGAAGGAGTTGCAACAGATAACTCAAAACCTAGAGGCTCTAGACTCAACTTAGCATGCTCGACCAAACAACACAGATACAAATGAATGCGTAGAACCAGAGAATCAAACAAGACAAATGCGCGGTGATCTAAAACAAGAAGCGTGCACCGCCATACGGCGGCATCCGTGCGCTCGGCCTCTGACGGTCGTAGCAAACACTCGACCTGCTTCTGCTGCTGCTATTTGGTGCCGCCATAGCCGGGTGATCACAAAAAGCGGGCCATGTGCCCCTCTCTACCACAACGGTAGCACAATCTAGGTCCAGCCGACAAGCTCCGGCGTGGACTTTCCCACAAGTAGCACAAGCGGAAATCGCTCGGGTCCTCCTCGCTGCATCGGCCGAAACGGACCGGAGCTCTCGTGATCTCTGCTTCAAATCGCCCTTGGCGCGGCGCGCCGCCTCCCGAAAGTCAAACTTCCTCTTACGCCCCACACACTGGGGACGGGACGCTGAACAGGAGCGGCAACAACCCGCTCAGCGGGGATACTTCCCATTATAGATCGTGGCTAATCGGGCAGCCCTAGCATAAGTGTCGGGGGCCCGAGCCACGACATCTGGGGGAAACACCACCGCCTCAATCCGGATATGAACTTCCGAATCTTCACTCCGGTGGCAATCAACCGAGGAGCAAAATATCCATACTCTGAGAACTTGCGCTCATATTCCTCAATGGAATCGAACCCGCTTCCGGAGTTCGGAAGAGCTCCACCATCTTCTCCCGAGCCTCATCACCGATGAACTTTACCTTGAACTCACCTTGAAGAACTCCCAAGTAGCGGGTGGAGACCAGGTGGTCTCTCGCTCAAGGTGGACTCCCACCACCATCTCGCTGTGCCTCCCAAAGACATGAGCCGCACATCTCGGCCTCTGAATATCGGGGCACACCATGATCGGGAAGGTGTACTCCAAATGGGCAATCCACTGGCTGCCGCTAACGCATCACCGGTGGCATCAAACTTCTCGAGCTTCCACTTCACAAAATCCTTGACCACCTACCCAATTCCTCGGCACCCTCTGCCATATCGCCCTCAGGGCTACTTGCTCTGTGGAGCCGGAGGTGCTCTTGAGCTCTGCTGAACCAATCGAGTCACCGCTCGATCTGGCTCGGGACTCTTCCCGCTGCGCCGCCAACAAGGCACAGGTCTCTCTGCCCTCTGGTCACTCAACATGCGACCATAAAAGCCCTCATAGACTCGGCAAAACTCTGCTCCAGGGAGCGATCTCCACGGCGCTCGGTCGCCTCAACGCCCGCTCTAGGCGTAACGGGAGGAGCTGCTTTGGTGGAATGCCATCGATGTCGGCTTGGGGCGATGTCCCTGCGATGATCGAATCCGATCCACGATACCTCGACACGCTCTCGAACCTCCTCTCCCGATGCGGGTGGTAGCATCTTTGGCGATCTACATCCAAACCAACAACGAATCAAAACACACTGTCACACCATTCCACAACACCAAACAAGGCATACACTAGATGATAGGTATTGTAAATTCTTAACCCTTTTCCTTTCTAAAACAATAAATCTAGGCGTACTGATGACCGCTTCGAGTCTTGATGATCATGGAAAACGACCTACAACAAAAGGTCGAGTCTACGAGAATCTATGACTCGAGCTCGATACCAATCAGAAAGACCCAGGCCAAAAGGGGCTCTAAATGGGCCTTTACCCCAATGCATGTAGTGAAAATAAAAGACATTATGAAAAATACATTTGATTCCAAGTAAAAACAGAAACATTCAACAACCAAAACATACATTTCTAAAAGCACACTCGATCGAGATTTATTTAAACCATTAAAACAATCCACAAGTACCAATATCTTTGGAATCCATAAAACGTAAGAAAACATCCTGGGGCTCTGTGCCCGCCTACATGCATTCGGGGAATAATAAAAAGTGAAGAGTCATGATAATTAAAATAAAACAATCGGAGATGACAAAGCAGGATTCCATGATCACGCTTCCTTCACCATCCTGTCTCCCGCCTTGATTACCTGTGGAAAACCACGTAATAAGGGTGAGTAACGAATTACCCAGTAAGAATCCCCAACCGGGTACAATACGATATACATGATCATCTAGAAGAATGTATGCAAGCTATGAGTACAAACACAGAGCGGAGCACATAGCTAAGTCCACACTTGGACCTCGGATGCCATCTCGTGGTCTTAGTCCGGAAAATACCACAACACACTAAACGCACTATACGGGAACAAGTCCCGGCCTTAGCTTTGCTCTCACCGTCGATACGAAAGGTGCACTGCTCAAGATCCCGAGGAGCTCTCCGGTCGGCGTAATGAATGAGCGTAAGCGCGCACCGCATGCTCCCGCAAACTCGGGGGTGCCGGTCTAGTGGCAAGCCGCCCGTGTTCGATCCACCATGCCTAACTAAATCTCTGGATCGGTGTCACCGACATAGGGGTGTGAGACTGAGACACGTGAACTATGTCGGCTGTACCACCGCACTGAGGCTAAGGAACCGGTCGTGGTAGGCTTACACCAGAAGCGGTCCTTGCCCTAACAGTGGCAATCAAGGGCTACGGCCGAACACGCCGGGGACGTGTCGATCGCCGGGGGACGAGGCAATGCCAAGTCATCATCCCGACCGTTGGGGCATTTAACGATCCGCCACCTCACCCAAGATTGCGGGGCCTACCGGTTGGGATAGCTAATCCCTCACGGGGTCCAAGGACGGAGAATCGTCTCGAACGTCCTTGCCATAGATGCAAGATACTTTATGCATCGGGCCGGATGATGCTATCTACCCAATTCTAAACCTTAACAATAATAATAATAACAATTCAATCAATGCGGTCCAATACGTGCTCAATGGATACAAGGAGCCTAGCATGATACTACGAAGCAAGAACAGATATCAAACATGCTAGAATAGAACAACCTAGCATGGGCTAACATGAGAAACAATACAAGAGTTCATGCCATCAGAAATTCGAAATGAGCAGCACCTAGGCTAAACATGCTAGTAAACATACACAGCATACAAAACAACAATCACAAATATACCGCAGAGGTCCACACAACCCCTGTAAAGAAATCCTTACCTTGGTCGGAAGACTTTTACACACAAATCCTAAGTCTGCGAACAATCCCGAGCTAGCGAGCGGGAACCTAGCAAACCAACAATAATCGGCATCTAAAATATCTAAACAACAATAGAAACGAAAGCTCGGCTCGGGGAACTCACGCGGCGCGACGACACGAGCTTGGGGCTGCTTTGGCAAGCCGGCACGGCAGGACGCGCTACCGGCAGCAAGGACGCGCGCCGCCGCCGCTACATGCGCACACAACGGCAGCAGGGCGCGCGCGCGCGCGAAGCGCGTCGGGCGAAGCGCGCGCGAGCGAGCGTCTGGCGGCTGGCGCGCGCGGCGCTGCGTCTGGCGGCGCGCGGCGCGCGGCGCGCGGCGTCGCGATGCGAACCACACGGCGAGCGGCTTCGGCTGCGAGCGCGCGCGGCGAACGTCTGGCGAAGCGCGCGCGCGGCGAGCAAATCGCAAGCGGACCGCGAGGGCGTCGCGAGCGATCGGCCGACGCGGCTTGCGCGCGCGAGACCTCTGGCGTCGCGAGCGATCGGCGATTCTTCTGGCGACCGAACGCGAGTGCTGCGCTGCTGGATGATTCTGGGCGTCGCGAGCGATCGGCCGATTTGAACGAGCGAGCGAGCTGCTACTGGCTGACGAGATCTGGGCGTCGCGGCAGGAAGTGCCGTTGACGGAGCCGGGCGATCACGATGAGCTCGGTCTTTGGACCTCCTCGGTGGTTTGCACAACACACACACACACAAACCCCTTTTTCTTACATTCGGCGAAGAAACACCCAAATGAGAAGATGAAGAAGACGAAGACTTACCGGAATGATGATGATCGAACCCAAGGAGATGCAAGGATGAAGAATCGGCAAGGCTATGGAGATGGAGAGCTTGGGCGGCCAAGAGGTGTTTTGGAGAAGAAGATGGAATAACCTAATTCTATTTCATTTAACCAAATGCACCAAAACTCCAAAATCCAAGGTTAACTAAGATGTGATGCAGAAAGAGCAACAAGAGCACCTAATGGCTCAATTGGCACACCTCTCTACAAGCTTCCCGGAGACCCGGTTCAAACCCCTTTGCGGCACAATTTCCTTTATTTTTACTTTTGCATCAAACCTTGCTCAAACCAAACCTCAAACTCCTCCAAAAAACCTACATAAACCATCCAATAATTTTAGTAGCTGGAAAAGACATAAACGACCATGACGGCCCGACCAAATTACCAAATTACCCCTAGGGCATACCTGGAAGACCGGGAAGAAAAACCTGGGTCGTTACATAGCGCAACTAATGAAGAGGATTCAAAAGAGGCCCATTTTAAAAAGGAAAAAGGCTGAGTAGGAAGCCGCGAAGTCTTTTTGTTGCTGCAAAAAATACTAAATGAGGGGAAAGAAGTCCAGGACGAAGTCAAGAAAGCTCGCCAAGTGAAAGAGGAGCAGAACAATGAATAAAAACATCATTGAGCTGCAAGCGAAGCACTTCTTATTCGAGAAAGGTTTTGAGCCCGACTTGGAAGGACTGCCCAACCCTATTATGCATTAGATTGAGAGTCACTAGACATTTGCTTGCCACAAGCGGACGCGAGGCTAGTGATAACTCTCAAATAGAGCACATTTTAGGCTATTATAGTTTGCATTATTATGAGGATTAAAGGAAATAAGCAGGCAAAAATAGTAAATTATGAGTAAAAATCAATGGAAGTTGCATTCATTCATAATTTAGCATCGTAAGCGCATTTTTGCAGATTAAGTACAAATATTGAATAAAATGAGCTAAAATATTATGCAATGCAGGAAACGCAGAACGTTTACGCAAGAAGGACGAATCAATGCGGACAACGGTCTACTTAGTAGAATCGCACATTTATAAGGAAGTCGCGTTCGAAGAATCACGCTAACAAGGAAACAAACAGAGAATCGATCAAGCAATTAAAAGAGCGTTAATAAAAGAAATCCCGAAGAAAATCTAGAGATCCTACATTTATGAAGGTTTTCCAGCTCACCTTAACTTTCTGAAAAAGTAATTCATCTCTATAAACAGTAAGAGGGAAGCCTAAGTTCGGTGAGCTAGTCGGCTGGCCAAAAGCCAATCTAAGGAAAAGCATATGGTGGTGTTCGTGGGAGCCGATGGCAGGGGACTACACACTTTACAACCGCACCAATTCAAACTTTTATTATTTTTTCTTAGGAGTAGTTATAGCTATGAACATTTAGTAGTAGTAATAAAATTGGCTGATTTTGTCTTTCTACTTGTGTTTATTGCCATGCTGCGTTACATGACTTTTCAATGAGGAATCATTTGTAGAAACATGTTAGAAGTGTAGGTTATTGTGTTTTACACTGCCGTATCTTTATTTAGTATACACGCGTTGATTAGCAACCCACGCATGTAACCTGTAGCAAGTTCAAAAGAAGGAACTACAAGATGATCCAATATGCTACATTAGGATTGGGTGAAAAGCTTTTCACTATTCAAAGTGTTAGGAATAGCCTTACCAACACTTTCGTCGCTCTGAGTTAGTATGGAGATCGCAGCAAAAGCTAGGTCTGCCATAAATCATTAAGTGTGGAAGTACTTATTAGGTTAGGGAAGCATGAAACTTGATAACCAACATCATACCCTTAACATCTTTTATAGCTGTCTTCTTATCACTACTCATTGCATTCACGTTTACTTATTGTTAGAATCCATGTTTAATCACAGTTAGCATCCATAATCAAAACACACAACAACTTCAACCCATTCGTTACTTTATTTGCATAACTCCCACATTAATAGTATTAGTTCTAGACATCAATCCATGTGGAGAACGATAAAATATAAATACTTATCACTTGCAGCATTCTGATCGAGTATACTTGAGCGTAAGTGATTCCAAGTCACACTTAGCAATAGGTTATGCTTTGAGTTAATTACTGCACATTTATATTATCACCCAGAATGCGTCAGTCAGCTAGAATGGGTGATCGAGTTTTACGCAAGTATACTTGATCGCTCCAGCTATAAGGCGGTCGTAAGGGAGCGACTGATTAGCTGGGCACCAAAGGACTGGAATGAGTTGTTTGGGCTAGAGGATCAAGACTTGGAATATGACAAGCTGCTAATAGGCTGTTCGAGCACCGAATTAGCGAGCTACTTGAAATAATTAACGTTGAAGGAGTAATGTGGGAAGAAGGGCCGCAATCGAAGAAATTTCTTTGGCCAACTTAAATGAGGAAGTGCGAATCTGGGCTTCCTTCGTAAAGACATGCTTAATGCCCACCTCGCACGATTCAACCATGACGCTACCGCGAGCCCTGCTTATCTGTGCCATCATGGCTGGGTTGTCCATCAATGTGGGGCTATTCATTGCCAACAAAATCCACGCCTTGGCTAGTAGGAAAAGGCAAGCTACGGGCAAGCCGAATGATGTAATTTTTCCAAGGGAAAAGTCATTGTGCATGGCTCAAGAAACTCAGGCCAAAGCGGCTTGCCTAGGCAAAAAAAAAAAAAACGTTCACGCCTAGCGGGAGCGAGGAGCAGCTGAAAGTACTTCAAGAGATCTAGGACGAGCAATGAGCCTTTCATCGCTACTGATAACTCACAAATAGAGCGTATTTTAAGCTGTCTTAGTCTGCTTTATTTTAGAAATAGAAGAAAGAAAACAAACGTTCATAAAAGGAATGTGAAGGAATAGCTTAGAAAATTAGCATGCATTCATAAAGTAGCATCGGATGCATGGATCCGCGTCTTAGCATAAATTATAGATAAACTGTGCCTAATTAATGTTTTTAGCAGGATTATCCATAGCATCGCGGGAAAAGACAATAATGCGAATGGTGACCAAATAGTGCGTAAAGACGCGTAACTCAAAAAGGAAAAACACGTTCGAAAAAGGGCGCATCAACAAGGAAAGAATCGAAGAATCAATCTTGCAATCAAGACGACATCAATCAAATAAATCCCGACGAAATCATGGAATCCCACATTTATGAAGATTTGCACAGCTCAGCTCAACTTGATGGTCAAGGAATTCAATTCTGTAAACACTAAGGCAAGAAGCTGAAATCGATGAACTGGTCGGTTGGTTCAAAAGCCGATCGTCATAGCGCGAGAAGCAATTGGTGATGCGTGGGAATTGATGATAATGGGACTACACATACTTAGTCGTGCCAATTTCATTTACTACTTTTATTACTTTGAACATTTCATGGTAGTAATAAAATCGTCTAGTTTAAACTTCTATATTATGTTTATTGCTATGACTGCACTATAGAAGTGCATGTTAGTTACTTATAATTAGAATGTGCTAAGAGCGTAGGTCACAGAATGTTATGCTGCTGCGTATTTAATTTTTTTTTATATATATGCGTCGATTAGCTACCCACGCATGTACCTTGTGGTGAATCGAAAGAAGAACTACATGTTGACTCAGTATGCTACTTTAGCTTGAGTGAACGTCTGTTCGCTATTTAAGGTGTTAGGGATAACCTCACTAATTCTTACGTTGCCCTGCCTAAGTATGTAGTTCGCAGCGGAAGCTGGTTCGACCATAAATCATTAGTTACAAAAGTAACAATTGTTAGGGAAGTAAGACAATCTTTGGCTAGTCCGCGCTTAGCATCTTTTAGGATTAATTTGTTAGCATTACTCATTGCATGCATTAGCATTTTATTTATGTACTTCATTTTTACAAAACGAAAACCACTCAACTCAAACAACATATGCTTCTTTATTTTATGCATGACTCTAACTTAAACTGTATTAGCTCTAGACATCAATCCTTGTGGGATCGAAAGGCAACACTAGAGGGGGGTGAATAGAGTTTGCCTACTATTTAGTTCTTTAAAAAATAACACTTTTATGATCTAAGGTTTTTTAATCTAAAATCACCAAACAATAAAATATCAATATGCAAGAAATTAAATAGCAGAAATTAAAAGTTAAGGGAAGACAGAAAGACACCAAATTTTATAGTGGTTCGGAAATCCTATTCCACTCCCCAAGGCTTCTCCTTGAGTATTTTACTAGAAGATTCTTTTGTGGTTGAGAACCAAACTTACACGACCCTCTTTTTCCTAGGCTAAAGAGAAACCTAAATCCTTTTCACGGGTTTAGGATTAAACCACTAATACTCTATTTTTTTTAGGCAAAAGAGAAACTTAAATCCTTTTACTGGTTCAGGATTAAACCAATTATGTTTTCTCACAACTCAAGGTGTTCCCACACCTTAATACAAATCCCAAATACAAAAAAAAAAAAAAAACTCTCACAAAGTACCTCTCGAAGGAAAGATTTGCAAGTTTGGTGTTGACAACTTCTTCACAAAATTTGCAATGCGCCGATTCAAGAACGTGTGAAGAAAAAGACACTTTTTGGAGATTTTAGAATGTTAATGTTACTGTGTAAATTCAGTTCTTGAAGAAATGTATTTAATGGAGAGAAGATGAAAGATGTCCGTTAGATTTAGGGCAAAATGATCGATGGACGAGATTTAATGAAGATATGATCAAATGGTGGCCAATGGATTTAGGAAAAATGTAGTATATGGCTAGGATGGAATGAAGATAAGATGAGAAGAGTTTTGGTTCAAAAGGAAATAATTTGAAAATGAAAATCCCTAGGTGATTTTTCTTCAAATCTTAATTTGTTCTTATCTTCTTCATTTTAACTCTGATTTACATGATTCAAAATGCGTTCAAATCGTCTCTCCAAATTCTACATAATAAACACTTAAAAACTCCAAATATATCAATACAAAAATTCGAGTTTGTTACCATCAAAACATTAATTAATTAATTTGAGATAATTGACCGCAAAGCCAACATGGGTAGTCCGCGCGCTTAACATCTTTTAGGATAAATTAGTTAGCATTACTCATTGCATGCATTAGCATTTTATTTATGTACTTCATTTTTACAAAACGAAAACCACTCAACTCAAACATACGCTTCTTTATTTTCTGCATGACTCTAACTTAAACTGTATTAGCTCTAGACATCAATCCTTGTAGGACCGATAAATTTATATACTTATTACTTGCTGCAATTCCCGACTGCGTATACTTGTGCGTAAGTGATTCCGGGTGTACTTAGCATAAGTCAACTTAGAATTAATTACTATTCGGTATATTAGCATTGGAATCGCAACCCATCAAGTTTTTGGCGTCGTTACTGGGGATTGATTATTTAGAGTTACAATCTTTAGGAAAGAGTAGTTTTTATTGTCTAAAGATTGAATCCTTGAATTTCAAGAAACTCGAAGTTCAGACTAATTCAATCAAAAGGGAAACAGAGTCCCAGAACAAATCATCACCAAATCCACAAGCATCAAATGAAATCTAATTAGTTTACAAATCAGCAATGGATGCAATATTACATTTCGCAGCAAGCATACCTACGCAGAGGAGATTAACATGACATAACTTTGTTCAGATGAGCATTATCAGTCGCAATATTTGGGAGATCATAGCAGCTTCTATCAACATCAATTCGATCCGCGAGGAGATCACAACAACGAGGGATATACATGGGACATTAGGAGTCATGAACCTAGGCGCTTCATGTATACTCATGGGCATTCTCTAGAGGACACAACTATAGAGGAAGAAAAGCTGCTAAGAAGAACACAGTGGTTGAGGGACAATGGTATCATACCAGAACCTCAATGGCCCCATTATGAGAATCAACACTCTTTGAGGGAACCAACAGGAAATTGTGCAACAAGCAGTATGCAAGCGAAAGAGTCATATCTAGAGCTCGATGTACTTAATGAAGCGGCATCACTGGATTTTCTCTATAAGGAAGAACTCTCATGGGGGAGGATATCTGATTGTCTACAATAGCAAGAGCGAGAGAGACCAAGGAACTACAACTTGTAGTAGAGATAGAAAGAAAGTAGGAGCGACGTTATTAGAAACAGGAGGAAGCATGGGCAAGGTTTGCCAACCCTACAACTCTAGAGGTGGATGAAGCAGAATGTGTTATGGAGGACAAAGAAGGAAGCTCCAGGGTAGATATTAAGCACGAGAGTATAACTGGAGAAGAAAATTTCCAACAGGAGGGCATGGAAGGTGATGAACCTGCAGATCCAACGAATGAAAGTTTACAACAAACTAAAAGGGGAGATGTAGACTTAATCGTTCTGCAAGAAGAAGAAGAGAATGTTGGAAATCACAGGCCACCAATGATGGTACATGAGTTTTTCTCGTTCACAATAGAACATGAATTACAGGAATTGATTTGTCGAATCAGCGACACTTGGAAAATTCAATTGAGCTTTAGCATAAAGTACTGCACCCTATCGACGTTGTGTTTGCTAGGAAGTCTACGCATAAAGGCGCATGAAGAAGAAAGGCAAGAGAAAGCGAGAAAGATGACGTCGCCCCAAAAATATTTATAGGGCCAAAACATGGATGTATACCGAACGGAATTAGGGCAAAGGTTTGGCAGATTTATTATAGGGGCTTTTTCATGTATAGCAAAATGGGCCAAAATAATTATGTGGATAGCAGATTTTCAAAAATAATTCTTTTATAGCAGATTTTACAAACGGCCCTAATGAAATGATGGAAAAGCCCACGACGGAAATGCCCAAGAAGAAATAAAATAGAGAAGTTGAATTGTAAATTCTAAAGCCCACGACGGAAAAGCCCACTTCACCCAAGTCTTCACCATTCACGATCAATCACCCCTTTTCGCGAAATCACCATTCACTCTCCCAGCCCTAAACCCTTCTTTCTTTGCGATTCAATCACCCTTCGCAAAATCCCGATTTCGGCTTCAATCACCCTTCACAAAATCACGATCTCTGCTTCAATCACTCTTCTATCACATATTTCAATCTTCATTTCGTCTCGGTATCACGATTTCTCCTCACGATCTCTCTCTATCAAGCATTTTCGTCTCTCGTCTTCAACTCTCTCTATCAAGCACCTTCAATCTCCTTCTACAATTTGTCTCAATACAAACTCTCGGTATGTTTTTCACACTTTCGGTTTTTTTACTTCACTGTTCACTCAAACTATAATATCACTTAGGTAATCCGTACTTAGGTAATCTGAAATTGTGAATTGATGAATGTTGATCGACCATTTATGCTGTCTATTAGAAATAGATATTGTAATCTGTACTTAACTTTTGTTTCACCTATGCATAAGCTGTCTATTACTTAGGTATCATTAATGAATAATGCTTCTATCACTTAGGCATAAGCTGTCTATCACCTATGCATAAGCTGTCTATTACTTAGGTATCATTAATGAATAAGGCTTCTATTAGTTAGGCATAAGCTGTCTATCACCAATACATAGACCTTCTATCACTTAGGCATATGTTGTCTATCACCTCTACCTAAGCCTTCTATCACTTAGGCATTGTAATCTGTACTTAACTTTTGTTTCACCTATGCATAAGCTGTCTATTACTTAGGTATCATTAATGAATAAGGCTTCTATCACTTAGGCATAAGCTGTCTATCACCTATGCTTAAGCTGTCTATTACTTAGGTATCATTAATGAATAAGGCTTCTATCGAGTTAGGCATGTCGTCTATCACCAATACATAGACCTTCTATCACTTAGGCATATGTTGTCTATCACCTCTACCTAAGCCTTCTATCACCAATACATAGGCCTTCTATCACTTAAGCATAAGCTGTCTATCACCTATTCATGTGCTTATTTGTTAAACAGATGGAAAAAAGAAAATTGGAGAAGGGTGAACAATCTTCTTCTAAGAAGATGAAACATACAAAAGTAAGTACTAAATAAGTTCAATCAATTTTCGGTGAATCATACAATCGATTGAATATTAAATGCTTGATATTGTTTTGTAAAGACCCGACCCAAATGGGGTTCTAAATGGGCCTTTACCCCAATGCATGCATTCAAAATAAGACAATATGCAACATACTTTCGGATTCCAAGTAAAAACTAAAACATTCAGCCATCAAAACAATTTAATAAAAAAACTTGTCCCTGTTTCCAAGCACCTGTTTCAGGAAAAGTACATTTCTAAAAGTATACTCTGATCAGAGATTTATTTAAACCATTCAAAAACCTTCTCAGGTACGATTATGCTGGAATCCATAAAACATGAGAAAACGTCCTAGGGCTCCGTGCCCGTCTACATGCATTCAGGGGAAATATAAAGTTAAAGAGTCATAAAATGAATAAAAGTGTCAGAGGTGACAAAGTGCCCATGATCACGGCTCCTCCTTCACCATCTGTCTCGCTCCTTGGTTACCCGTGGAAAACCATAAAATAAGGGTGAGTAACAAATTACTCAGTAAGAATCCCCAATCGGGGTACAATACGATGCACATGGTCATCAAGATGAGTGTATGCAAGCTATGAATATAAACACAGAAAAGAGCACATAGCTTGAGTCCACACTTGGACCTCGGATGCCAACTCAGGGTCTTAGTCCGGAAATAAATCCACCACACAATACGTCCTATACGAGAAACAAGTCTCGGCCTCACCGCTTCTCTCTTGTCGATCACGAAAGGTACACTAGCTCAAGATCCCGAGGAGCTCTCGGTCGGCGCCAGTAATGAGCGTAAGCATGCACCGTGTGCTCTCGCGGACTATGGGGTGCGGGTCTAGTGGCAAGCTGCCCATGTCCATCCACCACGCCTAACTAAATCTCGGATCGGTGTCAGCGACATAGGGGTGTGAGACCTGAGACACGTGAACTATGTCGGCTGAACCACCGCACTTTGAGGCTAAGGAACCGGTCGCGGTAGGCTTACACTAGGAAGCGGTCCTTGCCCTAACAGGTGGCAATCAAGGGCTACGGCCGAACACGCCGAGGACGCGTGCCGATCGTCGAGGACGAGGCAATGCCAAGTCATCATCCCGACCCGTTGGGGCATTTAACGATCGCCACCCTCACCCAAGATTGCGGGGCCTACCGGTCGGGTTAGCTAAACCCTAAAGGGGTCCAGGATGGAGAAGCGTCTCGACGCGTCCTACCATGGATGCAAGATACTTTATGCATCGGGCCGGATGATGCTACCTACCTGAATTCTAACCTGCCTTAACAATCAGCAAACAATCCAATACGTGCTCAAAAGAATACAACAGACCTAGCATGGTACTACGGAACAAGAATGAATATGAGCATGCCAGATCGGAACAACCTAGCATGGACTAACATGAAAGAACAACATACGAAGTCATGCGATCGAGAATTGAGCGAGCACCTAAACTATACATGCTGATAATCACAAACAAACATACAACATCAATCACATAGAACATCGCAGGGTCCACACAACCCCGGTAAGAAATCCTTACCTTGGTCGGGAGACTTCTACACACAAATTCCTAAGTTGCGAACACTCCCGAGCTAGCTATCGAGAACCTACAAACATAGCAACAATCACAACCATAGCCCTAAAAATATAATAAAATAGCAGGCTCGGCTCAGGAGCACTAACACGACACGAGGCCGGTAGCTGGCGGCAGGCGAGCCGGTGCACTGGACTCGGCCAGTCTTTGGCGCGGCGCGCAGCACGCGTGGACACGCGCCCGGTGTGTAACGGCTCGAAATTTCATCCCGGTCTTCCCGGGAGGCCCAGGGGCATTTTGGTAATTTTGGGTCGGGCCGACAGGGCCGGTTTTGAAATTTAAAATTGCCTGAATAATTATGAGTCAATTTGAATAGGATCGGGATTTTTGGTGAAGGCATTTGGGCTTGGGAAATAGTAAAATTAAATAGGGAATTAAATAGCGCGTCGAGTGTGATTCGAGCCAGGGACGTGTCGCGTGCTAGGCAAGGCGCCGCCAAATGAGCCATCGGGCGTGTTTGTTAAACTATGCGCACGATCTGGTATATATGCCGTGCGCAGTGGGATTTTCTTATAAAAGCAGAATTTTCGCCCGAGCCTTCTTCTTCCTCTTCTCCTTCCTTCGCGATTTCTTCTTCTTCTCCCTCGACCGACTAGCGATTCGCCGGTTTTTCCTCCCCAATTCCAAGTCGGTTCTCATCTCAAACTGCCGGAGGTTCGATCTTCTTCATCCCGGTAAGCTTCTTCTTCTTCCTTACCTCCAAAATTCGAGCTTTTCTCCCCTGTTTCGGGCTTCGCCATTTCCGGCCGAGTCGAGGTAATTTGAGGTATGGGTTTTGTGCAGCTAGTGTAGGGGAGTTCGCCATCAACAAATCGCCCGTCGAAACCTCTCGAATCGCTCGAATTCGAGCTTCTCCTTCGCCCTGTTGCTGTATTGAAACAGGGCTCTGTCGCCGAGAGCTCGCGTGCGCGCAGCAGCAATGTGCCGCCGAGCCTCGCCGCCGCACACCGTGCCCGTGCTCGCGCGCATCTTCTTCTACTTAGATCGTCCTCTGCCCGAATCGCCTCGCGATCGCCCGCCATGCAGCTTCGCCTCAGCGCCCAGCCGCATAAGCGTCGCCGGGCCCCTCGCCGAAGTCGTGCCGCATCGCCAGCCGCTGCCGCGTCGCGCATACAGCATCCTCGCCAGCACCCAGCCGAGCCGCATCGCCAATGCTCTGTTCGTCTGCGCGCAGCTCACGCCCCAGCGCCCGTCCGCGCGCCACCGAGCCCACGCGCCCATTCCTGTGCCCTAGCTCGCCCAGCCAGCCCCCTTGCTGCCCCGTTCGTGCAATCGGCCCGTTCATGCGTTCGTCGCGCCTCGTGAGTTGCTCCCGAGCCGAGCCTTGTTTGTTTTATTATATTTAGGCCTATTGTGTGATTTTTGTTGTGATTGATAGGTTCTCGGTAGCTAGTTCGGGTTCGTTCGCTGCTTAGGATTTCGTGTCAAATTGTCCCCGGCCAAGGTAAGGATTTCTTACCGGAGTTGTGTGGACCCTGCGATATTATATGTGATTGCTGATTGATTGCTTGTTTGTGTTTATTGACATGTATAGCTAGGTACTCAATTCTGAATTCTCGATTAGCATGTTGTCCCTGATTAATTCTCATGTTAATCCATGCTAGGTTGATCCTTTCTAGCATGCTCGTGATCTGCCTTTGCTTCGTAGTATCATGCTAGGCCCGTTGTATTCTTATTGAGCACGTATTGGATTTTATGGAATTGCTTGTTGTTTGCTAGGGCAGGTTAGAATTGCAGGTAGATAGCATCATCCGGGCCTGATGCATAAAGTACCTTGCATCCATGGCAGGGACGTCGAGCAAGTCATTCCGTCCCTGGACCCCGTGAGGGATTAGCTAACCCGAGCGGTAGGCCCTGCAATCTTGGGTGAGGGTGGCGATCGTTAAATGCCCCAACCGTCGGGATGATGACTTGGCATTGCCTCGCCCCGGCGATCGGCACGTCCTCGGCGTGTTCGCCGTAGCCCCGATTGCCACTGTTAAGGTAAGGCGGCTTCTGGTGTAAGCCTACCACGACCCGTTTCCTTAGCCTCGGAGTGCGGTGGTTCAGTGACATAGTTCACGTGTCCGTGTCTCACACCCTATGTCGGTGACACCGATCCAAAGAATTAGTTAGGCGTGGTGATCGGACATGGGCGACTTGCCTCTGGGACCCGCACACCCCATAGTCTGCAGTAGCACGCGGTGCATGCTTACGCTCATTACAACGCGCCGACCGAGAGCTCCTCGGGATCTTGAGCCGATGTACCTTTCGTCGGCGATGAGAGCGTGAGGAGGCGGGACTTGTTTCTCGTATAGAGGCGACTTATATATTGGGTGTGTGGTGATATTATTCCGGACTAAGACCCTAAGCCGCATCCGAGGCCCAAGTGTGGGCTAAGCTATGTGCTCTATTCTGTGTTTATATTCATAGCTTGCATACGCTCATCGAGATGACCATGTATATCGTATTGTACCCCGGTTGGGGATTCTTCTTGAGTAATTCGTTACTCACCCTTACTCGTGGTTTTTCCACGGTAACCAAGTTGCGAGACAGGATGGTCAAGGAGGAGCTGTGATCATGGGGCTCAATCATCAAACTCGATTTTGTGTTATGACTCTTTATGTTTTATTTTCCCCGAATGCATGTAGCGCACACGAGCCCTAGGATGTTTTCTCGAATATGTTGTGGATTCCAAAGATTATTATATTTAGACATGTTTTGAATGATTTTAAGAAATCTCTAATCGGAGTATACTTTGGAAATGTATTTATCTTGGAACAGTGCTTGGAAACAGGGGGCGGAGTTCCAGGGAAATTGTTTAGTTTTTAAAGGGGTTATTTTGAATGTTTTGTTTTAATTGGAATCCGAAATCATGTCTGCTTTAAATGTCCTTTATTTTGATTGCATGCATTGGGGTAAGGGCCCATTTAGTGCCCCATTCGGGTCGGTCCCTTACGGTTGGTATCGAGCTCGAGTCATAAATTCAGTAGTATGACTGTTGTTGTAGGTCGTTTTCCCATGATCACTAGCACTCACCGGTCATCAGTGCACGCCTAAGTTTACTATTTGTTGTAGAAAAAGGGTTAAGAATTTACAATACACATCATCTAGTGTATGCCTTGTGTAGTGTTGTGGAGCGGAGATGAGCGAGTTCGACTCGTTATTGGTTTGGGTTTAGAGCACCATCCCGCCAACTTCCCGCAGATGTGTGATGTATGTTGTGGCTTGTTGTGGTATCCGTAGATTCGGATGCCTGGGACATCGTTCGGAGGAGGTAGAGATTGGACTCCCATAGGCCAACTGTGGCCCAATTGATGGTTTTCCCTAGTGAGAGGGTGGAGGTGCTTTGCCTTGGAATGCCACTCCAAGAGAGAAGTTAGTGTGGTTGTCTTTGAAGTGGATATTAGTGGAGCGGGTCCCCGTGTGGACTAGCACGGTAGCTCAAGTGCTGATCTTGAGCCTTGCTAGATTATTTGGTTGCCCAGAGAGTGGTTGCAAAGTTGGTAGCCTTCGAGGAGGTTGATGAGGCATCTTTGTGCTTCTGTGAAGTGTGGTTGTTTGCGACCCGATGATGGCGGAACCCCAGTAGGTAAGGGTGCGAAGAAGCGATGTTCTCTACGGACTGGATCCGTTGGTGGTTTCCTCAGCTGTTTGGTAAAAAAATAAAAATAAAATAATAATAATAAAAAAAAAATGAACACTCTTCTTTTGGTAAGCCCTAGAGTAGGGCTAGCTGCTGCATGTTGAGAGAGCCGGCAGAGTTTGTTGAGCATCATGTGGAGATGCAAGAGTAGGTTGTGAGCCTTCAGCTTGATGAGATGCCTTAGGCATGGTTGTTGGAGTTGAGCCCTTGTATGCCGAGCCAGAGTTCGTGTCACTTGAGGTTGTGACCTTGTTGGCTCCGTTGTAGTAAGATGTGGATTTGGTAGTAGTGGCACTTGAGGTGCATTGGTTGGTGTGCCACTTTGGCACTAAACTGGTTCGAGCCCGAGTTTGGCATGGGCATAGCAGATGGTTCTATGCCGTTCGGAGTTTAGCGTACTCTTTTAGCCTTGGATCTATTTAAGGTAGTTGCACCTGTGTAGGTCGTGCAAAAGGGCTAGTTCAGTGGCGATCAAAAGATTTCAAGCGAAGGGATGTTCGAAAGGAGCCTTTTCTCAGTGTTACTGGAGGTTGAGTAAGTCAAGCTGGTTGTTGGTTGGTAAGTGTTAGTACGCGTGCATCTCACGCTAGTGTTAAGGCCAAGAGATCTTTGTGGTTGGTAGTGCGGTCAACTACCTTCGGGTGCCTAAACATCAAGAGAGTTGAGCATCGTAGAAGCAAGTTGGGTCCAGCTGAGGGACCATGAGTTGGATGTCTATAAGGTGAGTAGGATGCCTTGTGAGAGGAATGGGATGCCTTATGGGTAAGCACCCTTGGTAGAGGCATGGCATAAAGTAAGTTTGGTTTGGCCTGGTTATGCTTTGGTAGAGCAAGGTTGCCACAGCTTCGAGCATCGTGTGGAGATGGAACTTTGGGTGTTCCGTTGATTGGTTGTATCTCTGCCAGGAGCTAGTGCGGCTTTTGGGAAAAGCATTTGTTAGACTTGGATCGCTAAAAGAAGGTTGGGAGTTGTGCACACAAGTGTGTTTTGTGTGGTTCGTTCGGTGGCGAGAGAGTCAGATCCATGTAGGGTTTGCTTTGGGGATCTGGTGCTCAGTTTTTGGAAAAGTTAGACTCCAGGTGGATGTTGTAAGGCTTAGTGAGGTGGTAAGGATACCATGCTCGTGGTATCAGGTTGTTGCTTAGGTAAGATTTGTTAAGTTGGACCTAAGCTTGGTTGGCGGATCTTCTTGTTGACCGTCATGACTGAGAGAATTGTTCGGATCCTTCCTTGGGTAGAAGTTATGTTGTGATTGACGTCCCGAGTAGGAGGATGACGCGTTCGGTAGCGTTGGGTCCTCTTGGTTCCCAAGGAGTTGGAGTTGGCCAAAGCATGGTTATGATCTTTGGAAAATGGAGTTGTTGTTGTTCGAGCGATTGGTTGTTAGTCCGTTAGTTGGCGGTGGGTGTCGAGGGTTGTCGGAGAACCACAGGTTGTGAAGAGCCTCTCTAGAGCTCGGTCAAAGCAAGTAGTGAGTTGCATTTGGCAAGTGGGAGCCGTGTAGTTTGTAGCCTCGGGGAAATTGCTTGGCAATCTTGGTAGCCTAGCAAGTTAGTATTTGTTTGGAGTAGAGTCCGGATTGGTTCCGTTATGGTGACAAGTTGATGCTTGGTGTTGACCAAGGTGTGGATTGGAATTGCTAGAAGTCGATTTTTCTCGTGGGGCGAATGGTTCGTGCCACTGTTGGTTGTCTTCTGTTTCGGGAAAGTTGAGAGTTGCCCCGTTGGTATTTGGGGTTCAATCCGTGGTAGACCCCCGTTGCTACCCCGTGAGATTTTGATCTTGTCGCTTTAATGGAGCAAGACAAAGGTGAGTGTATGTGGAGCTCTCTCGTCCTTCGGTTGTCCGCTCGTAGGAGCCGTTTCTTTCTGGGTGTGGCAATTTGCTGCCGTCGGTTTGTTAAGGATTTTTCCGCCATAGCCTCGCCCCTCTCACTCGTCGACGAGGAAGGGTGTCGAGTTTGTTTGGGACGGTAGGTGTGATGAGAGCTTTGCCGTGCTCAAGCGCGATTTGACTCCAAGACGATGTTGGCGATCCGGAGGTGACAGTGGTTTCGTGGTTTACAATTATGCTTCCAAGTTTGGGTTGGGTTGTGTGTTGATGCAACATGGCAGGAAGGTCATTGCTTATGCTTCCCGTCACCGGAAGCCATATCAGCGACCTGTCCGACTCATAATATGGAGTTAGCAAAGCGATGGTGTTCGCCTTGAAGATTTGGAGGCATTACCTGTATGGTGAGCGGATTCGGATGTTTACCGATCACCGAGCCTCAAGTATCTGTTTGCTCGAGAAGGAGCCGAATATGAGGCGAGAGGAGATGGTTAGAGTTGGTAAAAGATTATGACTGCGAGAGTTTGTACCATCCGGGTAAAGCAAATGTTGTAGCTGATGCTTGAGTAGGAAGACGTCGCACTCCGCGACGTTGTTGAGTTCCCAGCCCAGATTACGGAGAGAGTTCGAGCGGCCGAGATTGCGATGTTGTTGGGTGAGGTTCTTGCCAGAGTAGCTCGATTGGATGATCCGACCATCGATTAGACAATGGATTATTGATAGTCACCGAGTGACCCGCACTTAAGAGATTGTTTGACGAGGTTAGTGCTGATGGAGATTTTGACTTTGTGTATTCACGAGACGATTGGTCGACGTACAAAAAGCGGTTGTGTGTTCCGGATGTTGCGAGGATTGCGAACGAGTTGCTCGAGGCCCACAGTTCTCTTTGCTTGGCACCCCGGAGGTACCAAGATGTATCGGGATCTTAAGCGCACATTCGGTGGATGGGTATGAAAAGAGATGTTGCGGAGTTTGTCGGTCGATGTCTCACTTGTCGGCAAGTGAAGGCACCCGCAGCAGACCACCACCCGAGTTTGTTGCAAACACCGAGTGTACCTCGGTGGACATGGGAAGAGATCTCCATGGACTTTATTTCTGGTTTTCCGAGGACTCAGAGGAAGTTCTCTCGATTTGGGTGATAGTCGATCGATTGACTAAGAGCGCACACTTCATTCCCTGTAGAGACACTTATACCGTGGAACAAGCGGCGCGCTTGTTTTGGAGCAGATTGTTCGTTATCACGGTGTGCTGTGAGGATTGTGTCGGCCCGTGATTCGAGGGCTTGTGTGTTGGATTTCCCGCAAGTTGGGACCAGATGCACATGTCGATGGAGTTTGCATATAACAACGATTATCGATCGACGATCGAGATGGCTCCATTCGAGTCTTTGTATGGTAAGCGTTGCCGATCTCCCGTGTTCGGAAGAGGTTGGTGATAGATGAGTTTTGGGTCCCGAGTTGCTGCGCTTGACCAATGGTGCCGTCGCGAGAGATTAGAGCTCGTATGTTGACAAAATCGAGCGCGATGAGAAGAGTTATGCCGATGTTCGGCGTCGGGATTTGGAGTTTGAGGTTGGCCAACATGTATTCCTAAAGGTCGCACCGATGCGAGGTGTTATGAGGTTTGGCAAGCGAGGAAAGCTGAGTCCCCGTGTTGTTGGTCCATTTGAGCTTCGAGGAGAAACCAGTGGGGATCCTTGCCTTTGAGACCAAGACATTGCGTAATCGTGAGATCCGTTTGGTAAAGGTTCAGTGGAGGAGTCAGAGTTTAGAGGAAGCCACTTGGGAGCGGGAGGATGAGATGAGATTGCAGTATCCCGAGCTGTTCCAATCTTAAGTGACTTTCGAGGACGAAAGTCTTATAATGGGGAAATATTGTAACGGCCCAGAAATTTCATCCCGGTCTTCCTGGGAGGCCCAGGGGCATTTTGGTAATTTTGGGTCGGGCCGACAGGGCCGGTTTTGAAATTTAAAATTGCCGGAATAATTATGAGTCAATTTGAATAGGATCGGGATTTTTGGTGAAGGCATTTGGGCTTGGGAAAGAGTAAAATTAAATAGGGAATTAAATAGCGCGTCGAGTGAGATTCGAGCCAGGGACGTGTCGCGTGCTAGGCAAGGCGCCGCCAATGAGCCATCGGGCGTGTTTGTTAAACTATGCGCGCGATCCGGTATATATGCCGTGTGCGCGATGGGATTTTCTTATAAAAGCGCAATTTTCGCCCTGAGCCTTCTTCTTCCTCTTCTCTTTCCTTCGCGATTTCTTCTTCTTCTCTCCTCGACCACGCCGATTCGCGGGTTTTCCTCCCCAATTCCAAGTCGGTTCTTATCTCAAATCGCGGAGGTCCGATCTTCTTCATCCCGTAAGCTTCTTCTTCTTCCTTACCTCCAAAATTCGAGCTTTTCTCCTGTTTGGGCTTCGCCATTTCCGGCCGAGTCGAGGTAATTTGAGGTATGGGTTTCTGCAGCTAGTGTAGGGAGTTCGCCATCAACAAATCGCCTGTCGAAACCTCTCGGATCGCTCGAATTCGAGCTTCTCCTTCGCCCTGTTGTGTGGCACAAACAGGGCCCTGTCGCCGAGCTCAAGGCGGCGCAAAGCAAATTTCCGCCACGAGCCTCGCCGCACACCGTCCGTGCTCGCGCATCTTCTTCGCCCGGATCGTCCTCTGCCTAGATCGCCTCGCCGGCCGTGACGCGCCTAGAGACGCTTCGCCTCGGCGCCCAGCCGCGTCGCGTCGCCGGCCCCTTACTCGCCGAAGTCGTGCCGCGACGCTTGATGCCGCTCGCGTCCGCGTCCTCGCCAGCACCCAGCCGAGCCGCATCGCCAATGCTCTGTTCGTCCGCGCGCCAGCGCGCCCACACGCCCATTCCTGCGCCCAGATCGCCCAGCCAGCCCCGTTGCTGCCCCGTTCGTGCAATCGGCCCGTTCGTGCGTTCGTCGTGCCTCGTGAGTTGCTCCTGAGCCGAGCCTTGTTTGTTTTATTATATTTAGGCCTATTGTGTGATTTTTGTTGTGATTGATAGGTTCTCGGTAGCTAGTTCGGGTTCGTTCGCCGCTTAGGATTTCGTGTCAAATTGTCCCCGACCAAGGTAAGGATTTCTTACCGGAGTTGTGTGGACCCTGTGATATTATATGTGATTGCTGATTGATTACTTGTTTGTGTTTATTGACATGTATATCTAGGTACTCAATTCTGAATTCCCGATTAGCATGTTGTCCCTGATTAATTCTCATGTTAATCCATGCTAGGTTGATCCTTTCTAGCATGCTCGTATCTGTTCCTTGCTTCGTAGTATCATGCTAGGCCCGTTGTATTCTTATTGAGCACGTATTGGATTTTATGGAATTGCTTGATGTTTGCTAGGGCAGGTTAGAATTGCAGGTAGATAGCATCATCTGGGCCTGAGGGATTAGCTAACCCGAGCGGTAGGCCCTGCAATCTTGGGTGAGGGTGGCAGACTGTTAAATGCCCCAACCGTCGGGATGATGACTTGGCATTGCCTCGTCCCCGCAGCGATCGGCGCGTCCTCGGCGTGTTCGGCCGTAGCCCCGATTGCCACTGTTAAGGTAAGGACGGCTTTTGGTGGTGTAAGCCTACCACGACCCGTTTCCTTATCCTCGGTGCGGTGGTTCAGCCGACATAGTTTACGTGTCCGTGTCTCACACCCTATGTCGGTGACACCGATCCAAAGAATTAGTTAGGCGTGGTGATCGGACATGGGCGCGCTTGCCTCTAGACCCAGACCCCATAGTCTCTGATGAGCACGCGGTGCATGCTTACGCTCATTACAATCTTGACCGGAGAGCTCCTCGGGATCTTGAGCGATATACCTTTCGCCGACAATAGACAGTGAGGCCGAGACTTGTTTCTCGTATAGGGCGACTTATATATTGGGTGTGTGGTGATATTATTCCGACTAAGACCCTAAGCCGGCATCCGAGGCCCAAGTGTGGGCTAAGCTATGTGCTCTATTCTGTGTTTATATTCATAGCTTGCATACGCTCATCGAGATGACCATGTATATCGTATTGTACCCCTGTTGGGATTCTTCTTGAGTAATTCGTTACTCAACGCTATCGTGGTTTTTCCACGGTAACCAAGTTAAGAGACAGGGATGGGTGAAGGAGGAGCTGTGATCATGGGGCTCAATCATCAAACTCGATTTTGTGTTATGACTCTTTATGTTTTATTTTCCCCGAATGCATGTGGCGGACACGAGCCCTAGGATGTTTTCTCTCGAATATGTTGTGGATTCCAAAGATTATTATATTTAGACATGTTTTGAATGATTTTAAGAAATCTCTGATCGGAGTATACTTTGGAAATGTATTTATCTTGGAACAGTGCTTGGAAACAGAGGGCGAGTTCGAAATTGTTTAGTTTTTAAAGGGGTTATTTTGAATGTTTTGTTTTAATTGGAAATCCGAAATCATGTCTGTTTAAATGTCCTTTATTTTGATTGCATGCATTGGGGAAAGGGCCCATTTAGTGCCCCATTCGGGTCGGTCCCTTACAGCTGGGCACGGCACGGGCGAAGGCGCGCCGGCGCTGGGCGAGAGGCTGGGCACAAGCGAGCGTCTGGGCGTGCGGACAAGCGTCTGGCAAAGGCGTGCGGCGCTGGGCGTGCGACGGGTGACGAGCGTTGGCGCGCGGGAGGGCTGCGACGGCAGATCTGGCGCGACTTGGGCGTCTGCTCGTGCGGATCTGGACGGCGGCTGCTCGGATCTGGGCGTCTTGGCTGCTGCGCGCGATGGAGAGGCTGGGCGACCGAACTGGCGTGAGGCAGGGGCTGCGACGGCGACGAGTGTTGGCGCGCGGGAGGGCTGCGACGGCAGATCTTGCGCGACCTGGGCGTCTGCTCGTGCGGATCTGGACGGCTGCTGCTCGGATCTGGGCGTCTGGCTCGGCGGTACCGGGCGTACTCTGGACACCTGCAACAAACACACACACACACAAGCTCTCCTTCTTACCTTGGCCAAGCAGAACACCCAAACGAGAAGATGAAGAGGATGAAGACTTACCCGAATGATGATGGAATCTCGAGTACAAAGGGGATGAAGAAATCGGCCGAGAGAGCTTGGGAGAATAGTCAGGGCGCCACAAGACTTTTGGAGAAGAAGACATGGCAAAACCTATTTTCTTTTCATTTAACCAAATGCACCAAAACTCCAAAATCCAAGGCTAACCATAAAATGATACGGACAAAGCAACAAGAGCACGTAATGGCTCAATTGGCACACATCCCCACAAGCTTTCCAGGAGACCTGGGTTCAAAACCCAGCTGCAGCACAATTTTCCTTTCTTTTTACTTTTGCATCAAACCTTGCTCAAACCCTTCCACGAAGCCTCACAAACCTACATAAATCCATCCAATATTTTTAGCAACTAGAAAGGACATAAACGACCTTGACGGCCCGACAAATTACCAAAATACCCCTTGGGCATACCTGGAAGACTGGGTTGAAAACCTGGGCCGTTACAATATTCCCTCCTTTTTATGACTTTCGTCCTCGAAAGTCCTTAAAACTGAATAGCTCGGATAATGCAATCTCATCTCGTCTTCCCGCTCCCCCAAGTGGCTTCCTCGGAACTCGACTCCTCCACCAACCTTTACTAACCGAATCTCGCGGTTACGCAACGCGTCTTTGTCTCAAATGCAAGGATCCTCACCGCTTCTCCTCGAAGCTCAAATCCTCATTCACCGCAAGGCTCAAAGTCCACAATGTGCGACGGTCCGGTACATACCGCCTCAACATCGATACATGAAAAACAACGTGCATCACGACAACGACGGAGGTAGGGCTAACCGATAAGCAACTCTGCCAATCCTCTCCGAGAATCTCAAATCGCCCGACAAAACGGGGACTCAACTTCCTCGCTTAGCAAACCTCAAAACACCACGCATTGGAGCAACCTTTAGGAACACATGCCGGCCAACCTCAAACTCCAAATCTCGGCGCCGAACATCGGCGTAACTTTTCTACTCGCCTGAAATGTCAACATACGAGCTCTAATCTTTTGCATCGCTCCATTAGTCATTTGCGACAACTCGGGACCCAAAACTTGCCTATCTCCAACCTCTTCCCGAACACGGGATCCGATAACGCTTACCATACAAAGCCTCGAATGGGGCCATCTCAATCGTCGATCGATAATCGTTGTTATAGGCAAACTCCATCGAGATCTGATCTCGTCCCAAATCGCCCGGAAGTCCAACATACAAGCCCTCAACATATCCTCGAGAATGCGGTTCACCTCTCGATCGCCCATCATGCTCGAGTGAAAAAAAGTCATCTTTGAAATCGCACTCGATGCCTAAACCTTCTCGGGCGCTCTCGAAACGAGAAGTGAATCGCGAATCACGGGTGACACAATCCTCACAGGCACTCCATGGTAACGAATGATCTGCTCAAAAAACAATCTGCGCCCACTATTCCACGGTATAAGTGTCTCTACCGGAATGAAGTGTGCGCTCTTGATCAACCGATCGACTATCACCCGGATCCGAGAGAACTTCCATGGAGATCTCTTCCCATTTCCATCGAGGCACACTCGGTGGCTGCAACAAACCAACCGCATCTGCACTGGTGCTTTCACTTGGCGACAAGTGAGACACCGGTGACAAACTCTGCCACATCTCTCTTCATTCCTATCCACCGTAAGGTCTCGCTTAAGGTCTGATACATCTTGGTACCCCGGGGTGCCAAGCAAATGGGGAATCAGGGCCTCTCGAGAGCAACTCTGCTCGCAACCCCGCAATGTCCAAAACACACAACCGCCTCTATAAGTCAACCCATTGTCCGTGAATATACGAAGTCAAAGTCTCCACAAGACTAACTCACAACCAATCTCTTAAGTGCGGGGTCACTCAATCGGCTATCAATAATCCATTTGTCTAATCGATGGTCGAATCGACAATCGAGCTACCACGGCGGTAACCTCACCCAACAACACGGCAACCTCGGCCCGCTCGAACTCTTTCCGCAATCCAGTGAGGAACTCAACAACGCCACGCGAGTGCGGCGTCTTCCTACTCAAAGCATCGGCCACTACATTGGCTTTACCCGATGGTACAAAATCTCGCAGATCATAATCCTTTACCAACTCTAACCATCTTCTCTCGCCTCATATTCAACTCCTTCGAGTAAACAGATACTTGAGGCTCTGGTGGTCGGTAAACATCTGAATCCGCTCGCCATACAAGTAATGCCTCCAAATCTTGATTAAAACACCACTGCTTCCAACTCCATATCATGAGTCGGGTAGTTCTCGCTCATACGGCCAAATATGTCCGGGAAGCATAGGCAATGACCTTCCCGTCTTTGCATCAACACACAACCTAACCCAAACTTGGAAGCATCAGCGTAAACTACGAAACCACTGTCTCCTCGGATCGCCAACACGGTGCCAAGTCAAATCTGCGCTTGAGCACAGCAAAGCTCTCTTCACACCTCTTCGTCCCAAACAAACTCGACACCCTTCCTCGTCGGACGAGTGAGGGCCGAGGCTATGGCGGAAAAGTCCTTAACAAATCGACGATAGTAACCTGCCAAACCCAGAAAGCTGCGTATCTCGACAATCAAGTCGGCTTGGCCCACGAACTCACGGCCTCAATCTTCGCGGGGTCCACGACTATACCATCTCTTGAAACCACGTGGCCTAGGAAGGCCACCGCTCCAACCAGAAATCACATTTGGAAAACTTCGCATAAAGCCGGTTTTCCCTCAAAGCCGCCAATACTCGCCTCAAATGCTCTGCATGATCCTCCTTAGACCTTGAATAAATCGAATATCGTCAATGAACACGATGGCGAAAGCCGCCCAAAAATGATTTGAACACCCTATCCATCATGTCCATGAACGCACTGGGCATTGGTCAATCCAAACGACATGACCACAAACTCATAGTGACCATATCTAGACTCAAAGTCGTCTTAGGAATGTCGGCATCCCCGATCCGCAATCGATGGTAACCGTATCTCAAATCTATCTTGGAGAACACTAAGCTCCTGCCGGGTCGAACAAGTCATCAATACGGGGGCACGGTACTTATTCTTCACTGTCACCTTATTAAGCTCGCGATAATCAATACATAAGCGCATAGAACCATCCTTCTTTTTCACAAATGCAGAATCGTGCTCCCCACGGGGACACACTCGGACGGATGAACCCTCGATCTAACATCTCCCGCAATCCCAATCTTGATTCCTTTAACTCCGGCCGGTGCCATGCGATACGGAGCCTTCGAGATAGGGAGGCTCCTGGCTCGAGCTCAATTGTGAAGTCAACCTCTCTCTTCGGGGCAACCCCAGTAACTCCTCGAGAAACACGTCCGCAAACTCCTGCACGACCGTGCTGATCAACAGACAGCGAGGGGCGGCTCTCCCGCACAACTTGGCTAAATAGCCCCAAGCTCCATGAGCTAGCAAACGACGAGCTTTCACGGTGACACCATCGGCGGAAAAACTCCACCTGACTCCACGAAACTTAAAGTGGGCGACTCGGCGGCTGAACACTACTTCTTTCCTGGCGGTCAATCAACGCGTGGTTAGCAACTAACCACTCCATACCAAGAATCACATCAAAACCGCTCATAGGTAGAACTATGAGCGTAGCCACAAGCAACTCTCCGGATATCTCGATCCGGCCATCCTTAATCTTATCTCTAGCTAACATATCAACTCCCAAAGGAGTTGCAACAGTCAACTCAAAACCTAGAGGCTCTAATCTTAACTTAGCATGCTCAAAGAAACAACACGGATACAAATGAATGCGTAGAACCGTAATCAAACAAGACAAATGCGCAGTGATCTAAAATAAGAAGCGTACCTGCCACAGCGGCATCCGTACGCTCGGCCTCCTGACGGGTCGTAGCAAACACCCGACCCTGCTGCTGCGCTGGCTGATCACAAAAACGGGCCATGTGCCCCTCTCTACCACAACGAAAGCACAATCTGGGTCCAGTCTGACAAGCTCCAGCGTGGACTTTCCCACAAGTGGCACATGCGGGAACTTTCCTGGGACCGCCTGCCGGGCGAGGCCGAAACGAGCCGAACTCTTCACCCATTGTCACGGTTACGTCGATATCGCCTTGGCGGCGCCGCCGCCTCCTCGAAATCAAACTTCCTCTTACGCCCCACGGCACATGGGGACAGACGCTGAACCGGAGCGGCAACAATCCGCTCAACAGGATACTTCCCATTATATATAGTGGCTAACTGAACAGCTCTAGCATATGTATCAGGGGCCTGAGCCCTGACATCCTGAGAAACACCCTGTCTCAAACCAGATATGAACTTCCGGATCTTTAACTCAGGGGTGGCTATCAACTGCGGAGCAAAATATCCATACTCCGAGAACTTTCTCTCATATTCCTCAATAGAATCGTAACCACGCTTGGTGTTCGAAAAGCTCCACCATCTTCTCTTGAGCCTTATCACTGATGTACTTGACCTTGAATTCCGACTTGAAGAACTCCCAAGTAGCTGGTGGTGACCCAGCTGGTCTCTCACTCAAAGTGGACTCCCACCACCATCTCGCTGTGCCTCCTAGCACATGAGCCGCACACCTCGGCCTCTGAACATCGGGGCACACCATAATCAGGAAGGTGTACTCCAAATGGGCAATCCATCTGGCTGCCGCTAAAGCATCTCCTGTGGCATCAAACTTCTCAGGCTTCCACTTCACGAAGTCTTTCAACCATCTACCCAACTCCTCGGCACCCTATGCAACATCTGCCTCTAGGGCTACTTGCTCCTGTGGAGCTGGGGGTGCTGTTGCGCCCTGCTGAAACATGCGGGTCAACTGCTCAATCTGAGCTCGAGACTCTTCCCACCATACGCCAACAAGGCACAGGTCTCTCGACTGGGTCACTCAACAGCCGACCATCATAGCCCTCATAGAATCAGCAAATTCTGCCTCCAGAGCGATCTCACTTCGCTCGATCGCCTCAACGCCTCCTCTAGGCGCAATGAGGGGAGCTACTTTGGTGGAATGCCATCGATCTCGGCTTGGGACGATGTCCCCGCAACATCGAGATCCGATCCACGACACCTCGGCCTCCTCTCGTCCTTCCTCTTGGCGCGGTAATCGCGGCATCTTTGGCGATCTACACCCAAACCAATAACGAGTCGAACACGCTGCGTCCCGCTCCACAACATTAAACAAGGCATACACTAGATAAAAGGTATTGTAAATTCTTAACCCCTTTTCTAAAACTGTAAACTTAAGCGTACCTGATGACTGTCGGAGTGCTGATGATCATGGGAAACTGACCTACAACAAAGGTCGGTCTCTACAGAATCTATGACTCGAGCTCGATACCAATCAGAAAGACTGACCAAATGGGGTTCTAAATGGGCCTTTACCCCAATGCATGCATTCAAAATAAGACAATATGCAACATACTTTCGGATTCCAAGTAAAAACTAAAACATTCAGCCATCAAAACAATTTAATAAAAAAACCTGTCCCTGTTTCCAAGCACCTGTTTCAGGAAAAGTACATTTCTAAAAGTATACTCTGATCAGAGATTTATTTAAACCATTCAAAAACCTTCTCAGGTACGACTATGTTGGAATCCATAAAACATGAGAAAACGTCCTAGGGCTCCGTGCCCGTCTACATGCATTCAGGGGAAATATAAAGTTAAAGAGTCATAAAATGAATAAAAGTGTCAGAGGTGACAACAGGTGCCCATGATCACAGCTCCTCCTTCAGCCATCCTGTCTCGCTCCTTGGTTACTTGTGGAAAACCACAAAATAAGGGTGAGTAACAAATTACTCAGTAAGAATCCCCAACCGGGGTACAATACGATGCACATGGTCATCAAGATGAGTGTATGCAAGCTATGAATATAAACACAGAAAAGAGCACATAGCTTGAGTCCACACTTGGACCTCGGATGCCAACTCAGGGCTTAGTCCGGAAATAAATCCACCACACAATACGTCCTATACGAGAAACAAGTCTCGGCCTCAGCCTGTCTACTGTCGATACGAAAGGTACACTAGCTCAAGATCCCAAGGAGCTCTCCCGTGTATTTGTAATGAGCGTAAGCATGCACCACGTGCTCTCAGCAGACTATGGGGGTGCCGTGTCTTGTGGCAAGCCGCCCATGTCCGATCCACCACGCCAAACTAAATCTCTCGGATCGGTGTCACCGACATAGGGGTGTGAGACCTGAACACGTGAACTATGTCACCTGAACCACCGCACTGAGGCTAAGGAATCGGTCGTGGTAGGCTTACACCGAGAAGCGGTCCTTGCCTAACAGTGGCAATCAAGGGCTACGGCCGAACACGCCGAGGACGCGTGCCGATCGCCGGACGCGAGGCAATGCCAAGTCATCATCCCGACCGTTGGGGCATTTAACGATCCGCCACCCTCACCCAAGATTGCGGGGCCTACCGGTCGGGTTAGCTAAACCCTAACGGGGTCCAGGGACGGAGAATCGTCTCGGCGTCCCCGCCATGGATGCAAGATACTTTATGCATCGGGCCCGGATGATGCTACCTACCAATTCTAACTCGCCTTAACAATCAAAGAAACAATCCAATACGTGCTCAAAAGAATACAATAGACCTAGCATGGTACTACGGAACAAGAATGAATATGAGCATGCGAACTAACAACCTAGCATGGACTAACATGAAAGAACAACATACGAAGTCATGCCATCGAGAATTCGTAACAGAGCACCTAAACTATACATGCCGATAATCACAAACAAACATACAACATCAATCACATAGAACATCGCAGGTCCCACACAACCCCTGTAAGAAATCCTTACCTTGGTCTGAGACTTCTACACACAAATTCCTAAGTTGCGAACACTCCCGAGCTAGCTATCGAGAACCTACAAACATAGCAACAATCACAACCATAGCCCTAAAAATATAATAAAACAGCAGGCTCGGTTCGGGAGCACTCACACGGCACGGCGACACGAGGCCGTGCATCGCTGAGAGCTGTGTACCGGATCGGGCGCTGAGCAGGCGTCTTCTGGCAGTCTTGGGCGCGTGCTGCGCGCGCGGACACGCTCTGGGCACGGCACGGGCGAAGGCGCGCGGGCGCTGGCGAAGCGGCCGCCGCTACAAGCGAGCGCTCTGGCGTGGCGACGAGCGCTCGCGGCGGCGCGCGTCTGGCGGCGGCGTGCGACGGCGACGCAGCGTTGGCGCGCGGGAGGGTTGCGACGACAGATCTGACGCGTCCTGGGCGTCTGCTCGTGCGGATCTGGACGGCGGTTGCTCAGATCTGGGCGTCTTGGCTGCTGCGCGCGATGGAGAGGCTGGGCGACCGGACTGGCGTGCGGTAGGGGCTGCGACGGCGATGAGCGTTGGCGCGCGGGAGGGCTGCGATGGCTGATCCGTGCGACACAGGCGTCTCGCGCGTCGGATCTGGGCCGGCCGCCGCTTTCGGATCTCAAGCGTCGCGCTCGGCGGTGGGCGGACTGGACACTGCAACAAACACACACACACACAAGCTCTCCTTCTTACCTTCGGCCAGCAAGAACACCCAAACGAGAAGATGAAGAGGATGAAGACTTTCCCAGAATGATGATGGAATCTCGAGCTGCAAAGGGGATGAAGAAATCGGCCAGGAGAGCTTGGGAGAATAGCTTGGGCGGCCACAAGACTTTTGGAGAAGAAGACATGGCAAAACCTATTTTCTTTTCATTTAACCAAATGCACCAAAACTCCAAAATCCAAGGCTAACCATAAAATGATACGGACAGAGCAACAAGAGCACCTAATGGCTCAATTGGCACACATCCCCACAAGCTTTCCAGGAGACCCGGGTTCAAAACCCAGCTGCAGCACAATTTTCCTTTGTTTTTACTTTTGCATCAAACCTTGCTCAAACCCTTCCACGAAGCCTCACAAACCTACATAAATCCATCCAATATTTTTAGCAACTAGAAAGGACATAAACGACCCTGACAGCCCGACAAATTACCAAAATACCGCTTGGGCATACCTGGAAGACTGGGATGAAAACCTGGGCCGTTACATGTTTCAACAGGAAAAGATGAAGTTTATCGTTCAAAAGAAAGATTGGAAAAAGCCCTAAAAAATTAACGTATACAATAAATTTGATGTTATTGATAACATAAAAAATACACTAGATGAGAGAGAGATAGAATTGTTTAGAATGGGGCCATTTGGGCATTTCCTAGACATTAAAGCTCCAAAACTTCCCATCCAAATGCTTTAACACCTGGCATTAAGACAATGTGAAACCGAAAGAAAGGATATTCTAGCTTTTAATCTTAAAGGTGACTATGTAGAATTTGGATTAAAGGAATTTTGCATGTTAACGGGACTAAAATGTGAAGAGCTCCCAATTCAAGAAATAGATGAAGATGTTGAGTGTGAAATTAGAAAGACTTTCTCTAAGAATGTGGATTTAATTGATAGAAATAGACTAGTTGCTTCCTTCAATGTGCTATCACAAGTCAATATTCCCAATCCAAACTTGAAGGTCAAATTTGCCAATTTGTACCTATTAGAATGTTTGCTTCTTCCAAAACAGCCTCACAACAAAATAAATCCATATCATTTGAAAATGGTTGATGATGAGGAAAAGTTTAGGAGTTTTCCTTGGGGGAGAGAGTGTTTTGATTTAACCATACAATATTTTCGGAAAAGTACTAGAACCAATTCTTCTTACCTCTCACTCCAAGGATTTCCTTACATTTTCATTTTTTGGGCCTTAGAAATCATACCCATATTGGCTGACATAGTGATAGCCAAAAGAATTGAAAGAAGTGGACCTCGAATAACAAACTGGGAGATTAACTATTCAGAGGATTGGCAATTGCTGAAAGAAAATGTCTTCGACTCTTCAAAGGTAAGTGTTTCACTTCATTAGCTTCAATCAATTTAAATCTTGTTGAAGATGAAATTAAAAACTGCTTTTTTTTTGTAATATAGTTCTCGAGTGCAAGAAATGATTCCATCTCAAGAAGACTTCCATTTTGAAACCATTCAACGTTTCATTGAAGAAGACAAAAAGGAAAAAGAAGTTATTTTGGAGAAGGAAGCAAAGGATAAAGAAGAAAATGAAGAAAGAAGGAAGAGGAAAATGAAGGTGAATGATGGTGATGCCTTCAATGAGAAGACAACTTCAATATGGGAAGCTATAGAGAAGTTAAGAAAGAGTCAAGAAGAAAATATTGAAGCATTAAGAAAAGATATGGAAGAATTGAAGGCTGGTCAAGAAATTTTTTTGAAGACTTTGAATCTGTTGGTTGAAGAAAATATTGCCAAATCATCCCAAGAACAACAATCTCATATTAAAAATGTCCCCCCAACTATCAGTCTAGAAAGAATAGACAATATGATTGATGTGGATAGAATAGTTGACTTTGCAACTAACTATGCTACAAAGGTAAATTCTCATTTTCTTATCTTTATATATTTTTATCAATCAATCTATTTGCTCAACAATAACATGTTTACTTTTTATTGTAGAAAAATGGGGAAGATATTGAAGTGGGTGGTGCTGATGGAATTCAAAGAGAAGAGGCTTCAAAGGTATTAATAGAAAATGAGTCTATCAATGCATTGTTTTCTATCAGTGATAGAATGCAAGTAGTGATAGACTTCTATCACTACTTGAGTTCAGTTCTATCACTAGTTGATCCCTATCAGTGATAGAATGCAAGCAGTGATAGAGTTCTATCACTGGTTGATTTCACTTCTATCACTAGTTGATTTCTGTTCTATCAACATTAGTTGAGTTCTGTTAGTGATAGAATGCAAGTAATGATAGAATTCAATCATTTTCATTGGTTTCTGTCCATGTTATACCACTTGAGTATGCTATTGATTGAAATTAACTTCTATTGATTGAAGGAAAAAGAAAAAGATGACAAAGCAGAAGAAGAAGATCAAGAGAAAGATGAAGAGAAAGAAGCTGAACAGAAAGAAGCTGAACAAAGAGAAGATGAAGAGAAAGAAGATGAAGAGAGAGAAGACTTTCAAAGGGAAAATAGAACCAAAAAAATCAATGACAAAAAAGGGAAAGGGAAAAAGGAGGTAAGAATTACTTTTTCTTTATTAAATTCTTCAACTGATTGAATTATGTATATAATGATTGAGTTATCAACTCAAATGAAGTTAACTTTTGTGTGTTTCTCTAATGCTTGCAGGCTGTTAAAAAATATAAACCAAAGGTTGCAGATGGAAGGATAAAGAGGCAAACTAGGCCTACTAAGAAAACATTGGAGAATGCATCTACAGAGAGGATGACCAAAATTCAAAAGGAAAATAAGAAAGGAAAGGGCAAGAGAGAGGCAATTCAAGCTGCAATTCAAGCTATAGACTATCTAGAGAAGAATTCTCCAACCAAGAAGTCTCAAGAGTTATCGCCCAAGTCTCCAACAGTTAGGCATTCACCAAGATTACATGTGGAAGCTCCATCTTTTGACTTAAAGATCACTCAAATGAATAATGATTGAAAATTTGTTAGCTTTGTATTGTTTGAAAAATTAGTCAATTTACTTTTGAACAATTAGTTTTGAACAGTTCTTGAATAGTTTTGGTTGTATTTGAACAATTCTTGTATAGTTTTGGTTGTATTTGAACAATTACTTCAAATTGAATTAAATGAAAGCTTTTATTCTATCAGTTTAATTTTGCTCTGTTATGCCTAAGTGATAGAAGGCTTATGCACAGGTGATAGAAGACTTAAGCATAGGTGATAGAAGGTAGTTATGACTAAGTGATAGAAGACTTAGGCATAGGTGATAGAAGGTAGTTATGCCTAGGTGATAGAAGTTTTATGCATAGGTGATAGAAGGCTTATGCATATGTGAAAGAAGGCTTATGCATCGGTGATAGAAGGTTTATCCATAGGTGATAGAAAGTTTATACCTAAGTGATAGAAGGCTTATGCATAGGTGATAGAAATTTAAGCTTAAGTGATAGAAGGCTTATGCATAGGTGATAAAAGGCTTATGTATATTATCCACCAAGTTAACTAATACAGATAGATTAACATTCCTCATTTGTTCAAATAAGTTTGCATCTTTTATATATATGTGAAGATCCAAAATGTAAATGAAATGTTGTTATTGTTCATGTTGATTCCCACAGCTATCTAGTGACACTCTCACATTGAGAGTTGTAGATGGATATCTTTTTTTGTTTTCCATTTACCCTCTCAAATGAGAGTAACACTCTCATTGGAGATTGGGTAAAGCCATACGGGAATTATCATATCCTCTAGGAAACAAAATATGTGATAGAAGATTTATGAATATGTGATAGAAGGCTTATGCCTAACTGATAGAACGTTTATACATATGTGATAGAAGGTTTATGCATAGGTGATAGAAAGTTTAAGCATAGGTGATAGAAGACTTATTCATAGGTGATAGAAAGTTTATGCATAGGTGATAGAAGGTTTATGCATAGGTGATACAAGGTTTATGAAAATCCAGATTGATATTCAATCATTAGATTAGACAAACAGTAAGGAAATTGAAGCATACTATAGAATTAAAAGAAAAAAAAAGGTCATATCATTTCAACTCATGTAAAAACTATCACGTAGTAACTTTCATTAGGTTCAAATACAAGTTCAACAAACTATAAGTAAGGAAATTCAACAAGCTATCATTTTAAAGTAGAAGCAAATTTACAAGTTCTACAATTATGACCACTTCGATGACAACGACTACATCTTATATAACTCCTTGCTTCACCGATAGATGGTATTCTTTCTTTGCGAGGCCTTCCAAATTTGTCGTTTCATAATTGGAGGTAATGCACTAACATCAACATCAATAAAGCTCCAACTAGTATGATTTCCAACTGGGCGAACTAAACCTCTATAAGATGATGTCAAAACATTTGAATAATAAAAATTAGACACAAAAGTATAAGGATTCAAATCTAGTGCACGTATAGCAGCAAGTGCATGAGAGCATGGAATTTCATCAAGATCCCAAACACGGCATGTACATGACCGAGTATCCAAATTAACCAAAAAATGATTAGTCTCATCAATTACTTTATGCTCTGCATTGCTGATAGAATCAACCTACAAAAAGTTAAACTAATCACGATTGAAGACAAAACACAGTACAAATAGATTTGAATAAGTTTATGCATAGGTGATTGTAACGGCCCAGATTTCCATTCCGGTTTTCCAGGTACTCTCGGTTCAGTAATGGGCAATCGGTTGGGCCGTTAGAGCTTTTTAACCCTTAGGGGTATTTTGGTCTTTTTGCTCTCCGGTCAGGATTTGGGATTTTAAACCTTTGCCTTAGTGATTTATAAGTGAGATTTATTATTGGAAAGATTTGCTTCAGCCGGGTCTCGAAGAGGAAGCCAAAAATGGGACTTTTGTTGAATTTTAAAAGGATAAGGATGAAAAAAAAAAAAGAAAAAAAAGGAAATTAAATAAATAAGAAAAATCCCCAAATTTCCCCATGTGTTTTTAATTTTCATTTCTCTCTCTCTCTCTCTCTCCCACCCAGACCCCTAGCCACCCCAGAGCCCCCTTGCTCGCCTCCCACCACCTAGCCAACCGCAGATCAGACGAGCC
Source organism: Sicyos edulis (assembly GCA_036507275.1). Classification (NCBI taxonomy): domain Eukaryota; kingdom Viridiplantae; phylum Streptophyta; class Magnoliopsida; order Cucurbitales; family Cucurbitaceae; genus Sicyos; species Sicyos edulis. The sequence continues at coordinate 16,531,699 of CM071849.1, read as the reverse complement.
ACCCCGTGCAAAGACCGCCCAGTCGATCCTAGCTCGCGACCCAATTTCACCCACCGTGCAGAGCGCCCGCGCGCGTTCCCTGTCGCCCAGGTGTGTCGTCCGAGCCTTGCCCGCGCGCGATCGCGTCTCTGTAGCGTCGCACCTCCGAGCTCGCGTGCCTTCGCCTAGCCGAGCCTCGCCCGGGCGCCATCGCGTCCTTGTAGCTCGTCCGCGCCCGGCGCGCCCCAGCGAGCTTCCCTGCCGAGCCAACGCGCCCCAGCGAGCTTCCCTGCCGAGCCAGCGCGCCCCCAGGCCGAGCCTCCTGCTGCGTCAAGGCCGCCCGGCCACCATCTAGGCTGCCACCACCACTGCCCAATCAGGTTTGCTTTGGCTGAGCCTTGTGCTTCTCGGTTGGTAAGGATCTCTTACCGTGGTTGTGTGGACCCTGCGATGCTTTCTTGATTGTGCCTTGTATGCCTGTTTACTTTTATGAGCATGTTAGTGGATAGGATAGCTTGTGATTGAATTCTTGCTAGCATGTTTGCTCATTGTACATGTTAGTGCCATGCTAGGTTTGTTCTTCCATGCTCGAGATTCCCGCTTTAAGTTCGTAGTATCATGATAGGATATGTATGATTGATGTCTAATGTATATGTTAGCTGAGAATCTCTCACTCTGACTCTTAGCTAGTGTTTTAGGGTTTGTCATCATCCGTAGGCCGAGAGTGGACACAACGTACTTTGTCCCCACCGGTCGGGGTAGAGTGAGGCATAACGTATATTGCTTCCCCTCCGGCACCAATGAGAATTAGCTACCTCATCGGCATAAGCCTAGTTTGTAGCTCCGCTAGAGCGGAACCACGCCAACGGTGTAAGCCTACCTTGGCGGTTCTTAGCTTGTCGGTGGATCAGTGCTGCACAGAAGAGCGCCGAGGGCCTCGCGCTACTGTGATCAGTGACATCGCTTCCAAGTTTTAGGCATGCGTACCTAGCCCGCGTAGTTTGCCCTTAGGCCCCCGCATTTACGCCGGTTGCAGAAGAGCATGCGGTGTGCGCGCGCACGCCAACGTTAGTCGCCGGTTCGAGTGCTCCCGGGCAATGTTCGTGAGTACACCATTCCTTCCAATTTAGAGCCAGACTTCGGGTACTCTCCCGATAGTCCAGATTTATTAGCAAGGGTAAGAGGCCCTTGAGGACATCCTTGGGATCGGTTTTTGAGCTGATCAAGTGGCTGAGGGAGAAAGACCCTCAGAGATGTCCCAGGATTGGTTAGGATAACCAATCATTAGGCCGGAAGTAGGAGACTTCCGAGGACTCCAAATTTGTCTAATAAGCTCGTTGAGCTAAGATATGTGTTGATATCTGTTGCACGTGTACTGGGTTGCTAATGATTGATTGCATCGTATCGTACCCCGGTTGGGGATTCTTACTGAGTATTTTTATACTCACCCTTATTTATCTTTCAGGTAACTCAGGACAACACCGAGGTGGCTAGCGGAGGTAGCTGGGAGATCATGGATGCTGCTGACACTCTGTCGTGTCTTATTTTGTTTTATTTTGAATACAGCATGTAAATGGATTTTGGTCTGTATGGAAAACTTATGGTTTGAACTGTTTTGATGATTTTAAGAAAAGTACTGATCAGTCACTATTTTGTAAATGAATATTTAGTTTGCTTTAATGTTTTCCACTTTTATGCTGAAAAGTTTCAATCCGACCCTAGGTTGGGTCTTTTTATGTTTTCCTTTTGCATGCATTAAGTTAACGGCCCATTTTAGAACCCCATTCGGGTTGGGTCAGTCTGATTGGTATCGAGCACGAGTCATAGATTCTCGTAGACTAACCTGTTTGTAGGTTGGGTTCCCATGATCTCCCAGCACTCCACTACCGCCAGTTTGTCTAAGTCCTTTAAGCTAAGGGTTTTGTTTACGATACTTTATGCGAGACACATGCATTATCCTTGTTGGCGGAGGGAGTCCGAGAGTTGCTAACCCGTAGTGGTTTCCGTGTAGATCGCCAAAGATGCCGGCCACACGCAGAGGAGCAGTCCAACCGGAATCGCAAATACAGAGATCTTTGTAGAGCCCAGCAGCCGGGGGTTTATCGGGCTCGTGGGTCGCCCGTGGCTCCGGATGCTAGCTTGCCCAGTGTAGGGGTGGAGGCTGCTATGCCTCAAGGTGTAGCCGTGGGGAGATGTTTCGCTATGAGAGATATGATGATGATGGGCCTAATGGCCGAGCAGAGAGTCGAGACTCAGCGCAGCTAGCGGCATGAGAGAGAGGAGTCTAGGGCACGAGATAGCCCAATTGACCTAGCTTATACAAAGAGCACCCCGGTAGCTCCAGTAGCCCCCGTAGCTCGGTAGCTCAACCGGTGGGACAGTCGTCAAGAGACCAGGTGATTCACTTGATAGTGAAGAGGAGCCTGCTGAATTTGGCAAGTGGTTGAAAGATTTCACCAAGTGGAAGCCGAAGGAATTTGATGCTTGGAGAACCCACTTGTGGCGATCAGTGGTTGGCAAGGATGGAGTACATCTTTAGAGTTATGGGATGCCCAGGATGTGCAGAGGCCGAGATGTGCGGCCCATGTTCTCACCGACACCACCAACGTGGTGGTGGGAGTCCAAAAATAGAGCTAGACCAGATGGGTCTTCTCCACCACACAGGAGTTCTTTAGAACGAAGTTCAGAGCTAAGTATGTTAATGACGAGGCTCAAAGCAGGAGATGGCGAGGCCTTCTCGAATCTGAAAGTGGGTTCCGATGAGATATTGCCTATGAAAAGAAGTTCTCTGAGTATAGTTATTTCGCCCCGGAGCTCGTTGCAACTGAGGAGCTCAAGACTAAGAAATTCATTTGTGGGCTGAGGAAAGAGGTTGCTCAAGATGTTCGAGCACTCGCTCCTGAGAGTTATGACCGAGCAGTGGAGTTGGCCACGATCTATAATTCGAAGTATCCGCCATGCGAGGATTATGTTGCTCAGATTCGATTAGTTTCACTGCTCAAGCAAAGATTCGACATAAGAGGAAGTTTGGGTCTTCTAGTGGTTTCCGCTCAGTGGGCAGCCAGACTCGCCGTCCGGGCCATCTAAAGGTCGGGATCAGCGCCCGACCTCGTGATATAGCCCAGATCGCAAGCGGGCGGGCGAGCGGCCAATTTCGGTGCAACAAGTGCGGAAGGACACATTTTGGATTATGTGGAGCATCGCCCAAGGCTTGCTACAGATGTGGCCATGAAGGGCATATGGCCAGATTCTGTACTCAGGATGTAGCAACAGCAGCAGGACCGGTCCAGCAGCACGGCCGAGTGTTTGCCACTACTCGCCAGGAGGTGGAGCGTGCTGATAATGCAGTTGCAGGTACGCTACTTGTCTTAGAGCATTATGCATTTGTGTTGTTTGATTCGGGTTCGACCCATTCTTTTGTATCTGATGCATTTGTTAGACAAGCTTGTGTGGAACTCGAACCTCTAGGGTTTGAGCTGTGTGTTGCCACTCCCTCGGGAGTAAGTTTGTTAGTTAGCAGTAGAGTTAAGAGTGGCCGGGTACAAATATCTGATGAGACTCTAGATGCTACCCTCCTAGTTCTGTCTATGAGCGGTTTTGATGTGATCCTTGGTATGGATTGGTTGGCGGAGAACCATGCTATGATAGATCGCCCAAAAAGAAGTTGTGTTCGGGCCACCTCGGGCCCAAGTTTCAAGTTTCATGGTGTTCAGTATGAATTTGCCCGCCATTGATCTCAAAGCAGGTGAAAGCCCGTAGATTGTTATCTCGAGGAGCTTTGGGTTTCTTGGCAAAGTCATTAGGAGATGATAGTTCTGCGTTGTCTGCTGACATGGTCCCCGTGGTGCAAGAATTTGCGAGATGTTTTCCTCGCGGAGTTACTGGGTTTACCCCGAAGAGGGAGTTAGACTTCACCATTGAGTTGGAGCCGGGACTCTTCCCATCTCTAAAGCCCCGTATCGTATGACGCCAATGAGTTGAAAGAACTCAAAGTGCGATTCTGGCAGGAAATGCTGGATCGAGGTTTCATTCGTCCGAGTGTGTCCCCGTGGGGAGCACCTGTCCTGTTTGTTAAGAAGAAGGATGGATCCATGCGATTATGTATAGATTATCGAGAGCTGAATAAAGTCACGGTGAAGAATAAGTATCCCCTGCCGCGTATTGATGATCTATTCGATCCGCCTTCAGGGGAGCCTCGGTATTTTCTAAGATTGATTTGAGGTCAGGGTACCATCAGCTGAGGATTCGGGATGCTGATATCCCTAAGACCGCGTTCAGATCGAGGTATGGTCATTATGAGTTCGTGGTTATGTCTTTTGGATTAACGAACGCCCCTGCAGCGTTTATGGCATGATGGACAGAGTGTTCAAGGCATTCTTTGATAACTTTGTCATCGTATTCATAGACGACATTTTGATTTATTCCAAGACAAAAGAGGACCATGCTTCGCATTTGAGGCAAGTTTTGGCAAAGATTATGAGAAAATCGATTTGTTCGCAAAGTTCTCTAAGTGTGAGTTCGCCTAGAAAGTAGCTTTCCTTGGTCATATTGTTTCGGTAGATGGTATAGCGGTGGACCCCATAAAGATAGAGGCGATCGATTCATGGGCGGGCCGTCCAACGGTCACCGAGATTCAAGTTTTCTGGTCCAGCGGAGTTATTATCGGCGTTTCGTGAAAGACTTTTCCGCTAAGGCAAAGACACCTAACCCGTCGACCAAGAAGGGTGTTGAGTTTGTTTGGGATGCTAGATGTGAGGAAAGTTTTGCCCAAATTTAAGCACGGTTTGACGACAAGCGCGGTGTTGGCGGTTCTGAGGTAACAGGAGGTTTCGTAGTTTACACCGATGCATCCAAGTATGGTTTAGGCCATGTGTTGATGCAAAGATGGAAAGGTGATAGCTTATGCTTCCCGGCAGCTGAAGCCCTATGAGAAGAATTACCCAACTCATGATATGGAGTTGGTCTGCAGATTGTTTTTGCCTAAAGATTTAGAGGCACTACTTGTATGGTGAAAGGATTCAACTGCTCACGGACCACAAGAGCCTTAAGTATTTCTTCACTCAGAAGGAGTTGAACATGAGGCAGAGAAGATAGCTCGAGTTGGTAAAGGACTACGATCGTGAGATCTTGTATCATCCCTAAAGGCCAACATTGTGGCTGATGCACTGAGTAGGAAGACGTCGCATTCCGCAGCTTTGCTGAGCTCTCAGGTTGAATTGCAGAAGGAGTTTGAGCGAGCCGGTATCGCAGTTTTGTTAGGAGAGGTTACAGCCAGGGTAGCCCAGTTATCCGTTCAACCGTCGCTTAAGCAGAGGATCATCGACAGTCAGCTAAGTGATCCCAAGTTAAAGAGATTGCTTGAGAGAGTCGAGGCAGATGGCGATTTTGACTTTGTTGTAGCACCAGACGGAGGCTTGAGATACAGAGGTCGGTTGTGCGTTCCAGATGTCGCAGGGATTCGAGCCGAGTTGCTCGCCGAGGCGCATAGTTCCCCATTCACTTGGCACCCGGGAGGTACCAAGATGTATCGAGATCTCAAGCGACGTTTTGGTGGATGGGTATGAAGAGGGACATAGCTGAGTTTGTTAGCCGGTGTCTCACTTGTCAGCAAGTGAAGGCTCCCAGACAGAAGCCTGCAGGTTTGTTGCAGCCGTTGAGTGTTCCACAATGGAAGTGGGACGAGATTTCGATGGATTATATCTCAGGGTTGCCGAGGACACCTAGAGGGTTTACTCAGATCTGGGTAATTGTGGACCGACTGACTAAGAGTGCACACTTTATCCCCGGCAGGATTAGTTATACCGTGGAGCAGTGGGCACAGTTATTTTTGGAGCAGATTGTTCGGTACCACGGGGTACCGGCGAAGATAGTGTCAGATCGGGATTCTCGGTTCACATCCCGCTTCTGGAGAGCGCTCCAGAAGGGTATGGGAACTGAGTGCAGCTTCAGCACTGCCTTTCACCCTCAAACCGATGGTCAGACCGAGAGGGTGAATCAGATTTTGGAAGATATGTTGAGAGCATGTGTTTTGGACTTTCCAGGCAGTTGGGACCAGTACCTGTATTTGATGGAGTTCGCTTACAATAACAAATGCTATCGATCGACTATTCGGATGGCTCCTTTTGAAGCTCTGTATGGTAAGCGTTGTAGATCCCCAGTGTTTTGGGAGGAGGTTGGCGATAGACAGGTTCTGGGACCCGAGTTACTTCAGATGACAAACGACGCTGTGTAGCAGATCCGTCGCATGTGATAGAGCATGAGCCCTTAGAGTTGAGTGAAGATTTATCCTTCGAGGAGAAGCCCGTTCAGATTTTGGCTCGTGAGAGCAAGGTTTTGCGCAACCGAGAGATAAGCTTAGTAAAGGTTCTTTGGAGGCATCAGAGGGTAGAGGAAGCGACGTGGGAGCTAGAGGATGAGATGAGGACTCATCACCCGGAGCTGTTCCAGTCTTAGGACTTTCGAGGACGAAAGTCTTTTAAGGGGGGAGTATTGTAACGGCCCAGATTTCCATTCCGGTTTTCCAGGTACTCTCGGTTCAGTAATGGGCAATCGGTTGGGCCGTTAGAGCTTTTTAACCCTTAGGGGTATTTTGGTCTTTTGCTCTCCTACGAGATTTTGGATTTTAAACCTTTGCCTTAGTGATTTATAAGTGAGATTTATTATTGGAAAGATTTGCTTCAGCCGGGTCTCGAAGAGGAAGCAAAAAATGGGACTTTTGTTGAATTTTAAAAGGATAAGGATGAAAAAAAGAAAAAAGAAAAAAAAAGGAAATTAAATAAATAAGAAAAATCCCCAAATTTCCCCATGTGTTTTTAATTTTCATTTCTCTCTCTCTCTCTCTCTCTCCCGACCCCAGCCCCTAGCCCCGAGCCCCCTTGCTCCCCTCCCACACCTAGCCACCGCACTGTTGTCTGCGAGCCACCGTGCCAAAGACAAATTGTGTCGATCCTAGCTCGCCCAACCCGACCCGCACGTCACGAGCACCCGCGCGCGTTCCCTGTCGCCCAGGTGTGTCCTCCGAGCCTTGCCCGCGTGCCATCGCGTCTCTGTAGCGTCGCGCCTCCCAACTCGCGTGCCTTTGCCTAGCCGAGCCTCGCCCGGGCGCCATCGCGTCCCTGTAGCTCGTCCGCGCCCGGCGCGTCCCAGCGAGCTTCCCTGCAGAGCCAACGCGCCCTAGCGAGCTTCCCTGCAGAGCCAACGCGCCCTAGCGAGCTTCCCTGCCGAGCCACACCCCAGAGCCTCCCTCCTCCTCGCGCGCGCTGCGCGCCACCCACCATCTAGTCTGCCGACCACCGCCTGCCACCAGTCTGCTTTTGGCTGAGCCTTGTGCTTCTCGGTTGGTAAGGATCTCTTACCGTGGTTGTGTGGACCCTGCGATGCTTTCTTGATTGTGCCTTGTATGCCTGTTTACTTTTATGAGCATGTTAGTGGATAGGATAGCTTGTGATTGAATTCTTGCTAGCATGTTTGCTCATTGTACATGTTAGTGCCATGCTAGGTTTGTTCTTCCAAAGATGCTCGAGATTCCCGCTTTAAGTTCGTAGTATCATGATAGGATATGTATGATTGATGTCTAATGTATATGTTAGCTTGAGAATCTCTCACTCTGTACTCTTAGCTAGTGTTTTAGGGTTTGTCATCATCCGAGGTGAGAGTGGACACAACGTACTTTGTCCCCACCGGTCGGGGTAGAGCGAGGCATAACGTATATTGCTTCCCCTCCCGCAGCCAATGAGAATTAGCTACCTCATCGGCATAAGCCTAGTTTGTAGCTCGCTAGAGCGGAACCACCTTAACGGTGTAAAAGCCTACCTTGGCCGGTTCTTAGCTTCGTCGGTGGATCAGCCGCATGCAAGAGCGCCGAGGGCCTCGCGCTCGCGTGATCGCGACATCGCTTCCAAGTTTTAGGCATGCGTGCACCGCCCGCGTAGTTTTGCTTTTAAGCCCCGCATTTACGCCGGTTGCGAGAAGAGCATGCGGTGTGCGCGCACACGCGTTAGTCGCCGCCCGGAGTGCTCCCCCGCTAATGTTCGTGAGTACACCATTCCTTCCAATTTAGAGCCGGACTTCGGGTACTCTCCGATAGTCCAGTTATTAGCAAGGGTAAGAGGCCCTTGAGGACATCCTTGGGATCGGTTTTTGAGCGATCAAGTGGCCGAGGAGAAAGACCCTCGAGAGATGTCCCGAGATTGGTTAGGATAACCAATCATTAGGCCTAAGTAGGAGACTTCCGAGGACTCCAAATTTGTCTAATAAGCTCGTTGAGCTAAGATCCGTGTTGATATCTGCTGCACGTGTACTAGGTTGCTAGATGATTGATTGCATCGTATTGTACCCCTGGTTGGGGATTCTTCACCGAGTATTTTTATACTCACCCTTATTTATCTTCGGTAACTCAGATAAAGACCGAGGTGGCTAGCGGAGGTAGCCGGGAGATCATGGATGTTCTTGACACTCTGGCCGTGTCTTATTTTGTTTTATTTTGAATACAAACATGTAAATGGATTTTGGTCCGTATGGAAAACTTATGGTTTGAACTGCTTTTGATGATTTTAAGAAAAGTACTTGATCACCACTATTTTGTAAATGAATGTTTAGTTTGCTTTAATGTTTTCCACTTTTATGTTGAAAAGTTTCAATCCGACCCTAGGTTGGGTCTTTTTATGTTTTCCTTTTGCATGCATTAAGTTAACGGCCCATTTTAGAACCCCATTCGGGTTGGGTCGTTACAGTGATAGAAGGTGTATGCATTGCTGATAAAATATTTATGTATAGACAATGTATATACAATAGAAGGTTTCTGCCTAAGTGATAGAAGTCGTACAGAATATTTCTGCCTAAGTGATAGAAGGTTTCTGCAGAGGTGATAGAAGATTTTTGCATAGGTGATAGAAAGCTTCTGCATAGCTGATAGAATATTTCTGCCTAATTGAAAGAAATGCAATAGTAATGTAAATTGAAACCTTACTTTGAAAGTTCTAGACGCGTCATGATTTTTTCGTAAAACCTTTTCCGCCCAAGAAGACAAAACTGAAGTCATCGAAGTTGCAGCTTTCCTTCGGTCAAAAAACCATGATTGCAATGTGTCTCTAGTAGAATCGAGAAGCATTGCCACAGGATAATTTCTAGGCTCTTTGAGAAGTGAATTTATGCTTTCAGCACTATTTGACGTCATCATTCTGTATCTTCTTTTCCTAGAATATGCACGCGCCCACTTTGCATAACCAATATTAAACAAATACTGACGAATTGTGGGGTGTATGGACTCCAACAAACTCATATTATATTCGAAATCTTCAACTGTATAAGCCTTTGCGCATGTCTTAAAAATCTTATCTATCACAGATCATTTAAAGTGTAACTTAATGTTCATCAACAAATGTTGCATATTAATACAGTATTCAACATTTGGATAAACAGTCAGAAAACCTTTAGGAATGCTCAAATGCCGATCTGACATGAAAACCAAATTTTCTGGATGTCCGAAACATTTCTTCATATTCTAAAAAAACCAAAGCCAGGAAGCATCATTCTCTGAATCAACAATACTAAAAGCAAGTGGAAATATTTGATTATTACCATCCATAGTTGAGGCTGTTAGCAAAATACCTCCAAATTTTCCCTTCAAGAAAGTCCCATCCACAGATATATTAGGCCTACAAAACAACCAACCCTCAATAGAAGCACCAATGGCCATAAAACAATATTTGAAATGTCCATCATCATTGGTTTCAAATGTTGTGTATGTTCCTGCAAAAATAAATTTTAAGAGTGAGTGAGTGATAGACTTCAATGTTTGATTGATAATGCTCATTCAGAAGTGAGTGATAGGTTTCTGCATAAATGATAGAAGATTTTTTCATAAGTGATAAAAGTTTCTACATAAGTGATAGAAGGTTCTACAAAGGTGATAGAAGGTTTATGCATAGGTGATAGAAGGTTTATGCATAAGTGATAGAAGGTTTCTGCATTGGTGATAGAAGGTCTCTGCATAAAAAAAATCAACCTAAAAAGAATTCAAAGAGACAGAAGCGAGTGATAGAAACCAATAAGTTAAAATAACCTGGATTCATTTCTTCTAACTTCTTGAAAAACTTTGGAATCAAGGAATAAGATTCAGCTGCATCGCCCTTCAACACCTTCATGATGTGTTCTTTTGCCCTATATGCTTTTTGCATAACTAACACTAACACCAAGCTTTGAACGCGCAAGCTTAATTTCTTTCGGTGTCAAACTTTTAAAGGAACCAAACCTAAATTCTTCTTTTAAAGAATCCCCGATTAAAATAGATGATGCTTGCCTATGAGATGTTTGAATACTATTCAAAGGACAATTATGAATAGAAACGTACTTCCTAAGGATCCATAAATCACTATCCTTGAAACGAGATGCTTTAACATTCCATAAACAATCAGCTTTGCAACATTGAAACTCAACTGCTTGATTGCTGGATCTAGGAGTCCTGAACTCAAAATTATTTTTCACAGCCAAGTATTTAAAACAACTACACAACACTTCTTTGCTAGCAAATGTATCTTTTACATTAAAGACACAATCCAACCGAATATCTTTAATGACATGAAAAGGCACACCATCACCATCGTTATCATCTACAGTTGAGGAAGACACCAACAAAGTTGAATTGCTAACAACACTACTAGATGTCCCCTCTAAATAAAAGTCCTTAACATCAACCACTAATGGATGTCTTGTACCATTATTCTTAACTAATGTTAAGAACCAGTCTAAGTCTTTATCTTCCAAAATTTCAAAAGGGGGGGTACTTTGGCCATAACCCAATAAAACATATAATTTTGAAGAAGATCGATGTACATCCAATTTTAATTCTCTTAAAATCAGCAAACTAAAAGTTTCAAAACTCATTAGTTCATCCACCAAAACTCCACTAATCTTATACTTCTCATAAGAACCATTAGCATTCAATTGCCCACCATGGAAGACAACAATAGGAATCTTATCCATATGTTGAAAAAATCTGAAAGAAAAATGAAATATGTTACTCAATATTGACTTCAAACAATATAACTAAAGTTTGTCATAACATATATAGACATTCTATCGGTTATGTAGAAACATTATATCACATAGTCAAGCAATACCAATTCATTCAATCAATAACAATTATAACAATTTCATTCAATAAAGGTGATAGAAGCCTTATGCTAAGTGATAGAAGGCTTAAGTATAGGTGATAGATCAAACTTATGCCTAAGTTATAGAAGCCTTATGCCGAAGTGATAGAATCTCTATATATTGGTGATAGATAGCTTATGCCTAAGTGATAGAAGCCTTATGCTTAAGTGATAGAAGGTCTATATATTGGTGATAGAAGGCTTAGGTATAGGTGATAGATCACAGCTTATGCCTAAGTGATAAAATATCTATGTATTGGTGATAGACAGCTTATGCCTAAGTGATAGAAGCCTTATGCTTAAGTGATAGAAGACCTATGCATTGGTGATAGAAGGCTTAGGTATAGGTGATAGACAACTTATGCCTAAGTGATAGAAGTCTTATGTCTCAGTGATAGAATATCTATGTATTGGTGATAAACATCTTATGCCTAAGTGATAGAAGTCTTGTGCTTAAGTGATCAATACCTTCAAAACAGTGTAAAAGAAAATTTCAAAGCAGAGTGAAAGAAGAAGAGATTCAATCAATACCTTCAAAACAGAGTGAAAGAAGAATTAGGAGAAGAGATGAATTTCCGATGAACTTTCTTTGGAAGTATGCTCAAGTCTGCTAAATCGGTTCAATTTGTCGAGTGAACTTTGTCAGAGATCAGAAATTGGTTATGAAATTCGAATTTGTCGAAGTTGCCGGAGATCAGAAATTGGCTATGAAATTCGCCAAGTGAAATCGATTGAAGTTGCCAAAAGTGGAAAGAGAATTATCGGCAAAATCCGAAGTCAAAATCACGGAGGTATGTGGAATCGATTGAAGTCAAGCAAAATTGGAAAATAATCTGGGCAGAGTTCTGTGAAATCTGAAGAAATTTTGTGAAATCTGAAGCAAAAATACCAAGCTGAAGCTGTATTGGTGATAGAATCTGAAGCAGAAATTTTGGAGACCTATGTATTGGTGATAGAAACTGTCGAAACAAATTGGAATTGGAGGTTTGAAGATCTGGATAATTGAGGAATACCGAACATGTAGAAGACGAGGGAAAGGGTAATTTTGGAAATAAAAATTAATGCCCAAAATTCTGCTATACATGTAAATATTTTTTAAAAAATGCTGCAAATGTAATACAAGTAGCAAAATCTGCTACCTAGGATAAATACCCTTTATTATATTTCTGACTTTATGCAAAATATTTAATTGCTTTTTATTAGGTAGATTTATTATATTTTCCTTACTTATTTATGATTTCTTAATTTTAGGAAGTTTTTCTAGTTTTGCAATTTTCCTTTTTATCACTTTAATTTTAGGAAAGAATTGGACCGAATATTTGAAAAAAAAATGTTTTCCTTGTAAATTGATTACCTTCTTTGCATGAGGATTCCGAACTTAATTTTCACATCTATACAAACCCTGTGTGAGGAAGAGTTGATCACTGCAATCCATTTAGGTTTTCAAAGACTAAGAGCCCTGCATACCTTAATCAAATAGCCTCAAGCAGCAGTTTACCTTTTAAGGGAAAGGAAGTTGGTGGAAGCATAGAACAAGGTTTGGCAGAATCGGCCAAGGCCAAGTATGCGACACTACTAAAGAAAAGGTTCTGGAGGGATCAAGACTGGATGAAAGCATTCATGACTAAAACTACCTTTCAAAAGATAGATAACTTAGGTTGGGGAAGCCTTGCCACGCCAAGAATGGACGCAAGGCAAGATTGGGTTCACCAGTTCTATGCGAATCTAGATAGAGAAATGAAATTCTTTTCTCGAGTGGAAGGGCAATTGATTGACTGTAGATCGACGGCTTTAAACGAAGTCTTCTACCTACCGATGATCCTAGAGAAGAAGGGCAAAAGTCACAAGAAACCAACCAAAGCACAAGTGAAGAAGTGTGTAAGGACAATTGGAGTAGAAGAAGCCAAATGGAAAACCCAATGGACATTTTTTTAAAAGCCGCCAAGGCACTACAAGAATACTCCGAATGGTCTGAATTTCCCAAACACTTAGAGAATTTGGAGATTGCCAAGGGCAAGGGAAAGAAAAGTGGCAAAGCAACAATTCAGATGGAAGTCTCGCTATCTCTTTTTCTTTTTATGCTTTCTACATATTATTTCCTTTCTACATAATATCTATAAATTTAGCAGTTCTTCTTTTCAAACTCTAGTAAGCACTATTATCGAAAAACTAAATCTGGTAGAAATACTATTTCAAATCGAAGAATTCTTAAGTTCCCTTAGATTCAAACCTAGCATTAGAATAATCTTTAGCATAAATGATAGAAAGAACAAAAAATTCGTAAGGAAGCCTAAAAACTCACGATTGCGTAGAGCAATCTCATTAAAATAGCTAAGTTTGGGGGAACTAAGTCTCACCTTAATTGAGGACAATGAAGATTTTAAGTTTGAGGGTGAGGGCAGCCCGAGAGTTCTATTTCAAAAAAAAAAATTCAATATACTCTAGAAAAAATAAGAAGGTCGAACAGGCATATGAGCCAAAGGATCCCTTAAGTATTCCGCTGTCTATGTTAGCACAAGCTTAAAATTCTTCTGCTTAGAGAGATTGCTTGAAGCTTAAGTGATTTATGCTAATAACTATGGAATTTAGTAGATGTGAGTGCAACTTGCGAGGAATGCGAAAAGCATATAGAATCATCAAAGGATATAGGGGCCAGAATAAATACTTTCGAAGACTAAGTTGAGCAAACTTTGGACTAGAAGCGATTACGATACAATAGGTTGAGTAACAAGGAGTACTTGCAATGAGGAACAATCTGTCAGTCATGGTAAAGAAGATTTTAAGGTTAACCCTAAATCTTTTAGAAAGTTTGAAAACTGAAAAGAGAAAGAAGTTCTTGCTGGAAATAAGACCTGTGATAAGAGTCGTGGAAGTAGATCAGAAAAAGTAGGATTGATGAATTAACTAAAATAAGCTAACTAGGCGGTTAAGCATTACCTGAGGACAAGCAATGATGTAAGTTTGTGGGTGTGATAACTTGCAAATAGATCATATTTTAGATTGTCTTAGTCTACTTTATTTTAGAAATAGAAGAGAGAAATCAAGCGTTCAAAAGGAATGTGAAGGAATAGCTTAGAAAATCAGCATGCATTCATAAAGTAGCATCGAAGCATGGATCTGCGTCTTAGTGTAAATTATAGATAAACTGTGCCTAATCAATGTTTTTTGCAGGATTATCCGTAGCATCACGGGAAAGGACAACAATGCAAATGGTGATCAGATAGTGCGTAAAGACGTGAACTCAAAAGGAAAACACGTTCGAAAAATGGCACATCAACAAGGAAAGAATCGAAGAATCAATCATGCATATCAAGACGACATCAATCAAATAAATCCCGACGAAAATCATGGAATCCCATATTTATGAAGATTTGCACAGCTCACCTCAACTTGCTAGCCAAGGAATTTAATTCTATAAATCCCAAGGAAAGAAGTTGAAATCGACGAACTGGTCGGTTGGCCATGAGCTGATCGTCAAAGAGCGAGAAGCAATTGGTGATGCATGGGAAATGATGACAAGGGGACTGCACATACTCATTCGTGCCAATTCCATTTACTATTTTTATTAGAAGTAGTTTATAGACTTTGAACATTTCATAGTAGTAATAAAATCGTATGGTTTAAACTTCTATATGATGTTTATTGCTATGACTGAGTTGTAGGAGTGCATGTTAGTTACTTATGATTAGAATGTGTTAAGAGCGTAGGTTACAGAATGTTATACTGCTCTGTATTTAAATTTATATATATGCGTCGATTAGCTACCCATACATGTACCTTGTGGTGAATCGGAAAAGGAATGCAAGATATAACCCAAGCCTTAAACTTCTAGCAAACTTTAAGTTCGGGGGTGCTGAGTGTTTTCATTGGGACAGTGAAAAGTTGAAGTTTGAGGGTGGATTTGCAGAAGCGAAATATATAAAAATGCTTGCGAAAAGTGCATAAATCAATCATGTTTCATGAGCGATTTAGCGAAGAAAAATTAATTGGATAGTTGTCGTTTTGTTGAAGTAAAAGGAGATAAATGCAAGCCTAAACTCAAGGGTGGAGAAAAATATAAAATAAATTAAAAAATTTCCCTTAATGTGATAGCGAAGTGAATCAAAGGGTTAGTAGCCCAAGTGTAACGGCCCGGAAATTTCATCCCAGTCTTCCCGGGAGGCCCAGGGGCATTTTGGTAATTTTGGTCGGGCCGACAGGGCCGGTTATGTAATTGTTAATTGCCGGAAAAATTATGAGTCGATTTGAATGGGATCGGGAATTTTGGTGAAGACATTTGGGCTTGGAAAAAGGTAAAAATAAATAGGGAATTAAATAGCGCGTCGAGTGAGATTCGAGCCAAGGACGCGCTGCAAGCTAGGCAAGGGGCGCTGCCAATCGAGCCACTGGGCGTGTTTGTAAACTTAATTGCGCGATCTTGTATATGAGCGTGTTTTCGTGCGTTCGGGTTTAAACAAGAGCAGCCGAGCCTTCTTCCTCTTTCCTCTTCTTCTTCTCGATTCTTCACCGACCGACTGCGTAGCTCTCGCGATTTTTCCTCCCTCGCCGACCAGCGTTCTCTCCCTCGCCGTTCGTCCCTCCTGTGAGCTTTCTCCTTCTTTTTCTTCTTCTTCTTCTTCTCTTCTTCTTCTCCTTCTCTTTTCCGTCGGATTTCTCCCCTGTTTCTGACTTCGTTTTTCCCGGCCGTGTTGAAGTGAATTTCTGTATGGGTTTTGTGCAGCTGGCGTAGGAGAGTTCGACCAACAACAATCGGCCGTCGAATTCTCTCCAATCGCTCGAATTCGAGCTCGTTCTTCTTCTCTGCCCAGATCGTCCTCTGCCCATATCGCCCTCACCAGATCGCACGCGTGCGTCGCGTCGTGCGGCTCTCGCCGCTATGCGGCGCCGCCACCACCACCGAGCCACGCAGCGCATCGAGTCGTGCCAGCGCGCGCGCTCTCGCCCACCTACGTGTCGCGTCGCTTCTCCAGCGCCCCAGCCGAGCCTCTCCGTGTCGCCCCTGCATCGCCCGCGCGCCAGCTGCACGCAGCCAGCGCCCTCGCGCGCGCCCACGCGCCCATTTCTGCGCCCCAGCGCGCCCAGCCAGCCCCGTTGCTGCCCCGTTCGTGCAATCGGCTAGTTCGTGCGTTCGTCGCGCCTCGTGAGTTGCTCCCGAGCTGAGCCTTGTGTATTTTATTATATTTAGGCCTATTGTGTGATTTTTGTTGTGATTGATTGGTTCTCGGTAGCTAGTTCGGGTTCGTTCGCCATTTAGATTTTCGTGTCAAATGGTCCCCGAACAAGGTAAGGATTTCTTACCGGAGTTGTGTGGACCCTGCGATATTATATGTGATTGCTGATTGATTGCTTGTTTGCGTTTATTGACATATTTAGTAATAGGTGCTCGTTTCTGAATTCCCGGTTAGCATGATCTTCCTGATTTATTCTCATGTTAATCCATGCTAGGTTGTTCCTTTCTGGCATGCTCGTATCTGTTCCTTGCTTCGTAGTATCATGCTAGGCTCGTTGTATTCTTATTGAGAACGTATTGGATTTTATGGATTTGTTTGCTGATTGCTAGGGCAGGTTAGAGTTACAGGTAGATAGCATCATCTGGGCCTGATGCATAAAGTACCTAGCATCCATGGCAGGGACGTCGAGCCAGTCATTCCGTCCCTGGACCCCGTGAGGGATTAGCTAACCCTACCGGTAGGCCCTGCAATCTTGGGTGAGGGTGGCGATCATAAATGCCCCAACGGTCGAGATGATGACTTGGCATTGCCTCGCCCCCGGCAGCCGGCATGTCCTCGGCATGTTTGGCGAGAGCCCCGATTGCCACCGTTAAGGCAAGGACGGCTTCTGGTGTAAGCCTACCACGACCGTTCCTTGGCCCCAGTGCGGTGGTTCAGTGACATAGTTTACGTGTCCGTGTCTCACACCCCTATGTCGGTGACACCGATCCAAAGATTTAGTTAGGCGTGGTGGATGGACATGGACAAATTTTGGTCTCAGACCCGGCACCCCCATGGTGCGTCGCAGTGAGCACGCGGTGCATGCTTACGCTCATTACAATACGACGAGAGCTCCTCGGGATCTTGAGCCGCTGTACCTTTTTCGTCGACGAGACAGTGCAGAGGCCGGACTTGTTTCTCGTATAGGCGACTTGTGTATTGGATCGCGTGTGGTGATATTATTCCGACTAAGACCTTAAATTGGCATCCGAGGCCCAAGTGTGGGCTAAGCTATGTGCTCTATTCGTGTTTATATTCATAGCTTGCATACGCTCATCGAGATGACCATGTATATCGTATTGTACCCGGTTGGGGATTCTTCTTGAGTAATTCGTTACTCACCCTTATTATTGTGGTTTTTCCACAGGTAACCAAGTTATGAGACAGGATGGTGAAGGAGGAGCTGTGATCATGGGGCTCATCATCAAACTCGATTTTGTGTTATGACTCTTTATGTTTTATTTTCCCCTGAATGCATGTAGCCGGGCATGGAGCCCTAGGATGTTTTCTGAATATTTTGTGGATTCCAGCATTATTGTATTTAGACATGTTTTGAATGATTTTAATAAATCTCTGATCGGAGTATACTTTGGAAATGTATTTATCTTGGAACAGGTGCTTGGAAACAGGGACAGGTTCCAGGGAAATTGTCTCGTTTTTAAAGGGGTTATTTTGAATGTTTTGTTTTAATTGGAATCCGAAATCATGTCTGTTTAAATGTCCTTTACTTTGAATGCATGCATTGGGGTAAGGTGTAAAGACCCGAACCAAAAGGGCTCTAAATAGGCCTTTATCCGAATGCATGCATTCAAAGTAAAGGACATTATGAAAATAAATTTCGGATTCCCAAGTGAAACAAAACAAAGTTCAATCTGCAAACAATAAAGTTTGCTGAAACCTGTCCCTGTCTCCAAGCCCTGTTTCAAAGCAAATACATTTCCAAGCGTACACTCTGATCAGAGATTTCTTAAAACATTTGAAAACAATCCTCCATTCAAAAAACAAGAATCCACAAAACATTCATAAAAATATCCTAGGGCTCCGTGCCCGGCTACATGCATTCAGGGGAAAAATGAAAGACAAGAGTCATAGAAATAAAAGACAGCGACGACAGTAGTTTCCCATGATCTCAGCTCCTCCTTCAGCCATCTTGTCTCGCTCCTTGGTTACCTGTGGAAAACCACAAAATAAGGGTGAGTAACGAATTACCCAGTAAGAATCCCCAACCTGGGTACAATACGATGCACATGGTCATCCAGATGAGTGTATGCAAGCTATGATCATAAACAAAGAATAGAGCACATAGCTGGAGTCCACACTTGGACCTCGGATGCCAACTCAGGGTCTTAGTCCGGAATTAACTACCATAACCACACAAATCGCCCTATACGAGAAACAAGTCCCACCTCGGCTGTCTCATCGACGAATGAAAGGTGCACTAGCTCAAGATCCTGAGGAGCTCTCCGGTCGGCGTTGTAATGAGCGTAAGCATGCACCGCGTACTTCTACAGACTATGGGGGGTGCCGGGTCTAGTGGAAAGCTGCCCATATCTGGATACCACGCCTAACTAAATCTCTGGATCGGTGTCACTGACATAGGGGTGTGAGACCTGGACACGTGAACTATGTCAGCCTGTACCACCGCACCTGAGGCTAAGGAACGGGTCGTGGTAGGCTTACACCAGAAGCCGTCCTTACCTTAACAGTGGCAATCAAGGGCTCTTGCGCCAACACGCCGAGGACGTGCCGTGTTGTCGGGGACTAGGCATTGCCAAGTCATCATCCCGACCGCTGGGGCATCGCTTAGACTACCACCCTCACCCAAGATTGCGGGGCCTCACGGGTTGGGATAGCTAATCCCTCACGGGGTCCAAGGACGGAGAATCTGTCTCGAACGTCCTTGCCATGGATGCAAGATACTTTATGCATCGGGCCCGATGAAGCTATCTACCCGAACTCTAACTCGCCTTAACAATCAACAAACAAGCGATATAATCCAACACGTGCTCAAAGAGTACAACGAACCTAGCATGGTACTACGGAGCAAGAATAAACACGAGCATGCCAGAACGGAACAACCTAGCATGGACTAACATGAAAGAACAATATGCGAAGTCATGCGATCGAGAATACATAACAGAGCACCTAAACTATACATGCCGATAATCACAAACAAACATACAACATCAATCACAAAGAACATCGCAGGGTCCACACAACTCCGGTAAGAAATCCTTACCTTGGTCGGAAGACTTCTACACACAAATTTCCTAAGTTGTGAACACTCCCGAGCTAGCTATCGAGAACCTACAAACATAGTAACAATCACAACCATACCCCTAAAAATATAATAAAACAAAGAGGCTCACCGGGAGCACTCACACGGCACGATGATACGAGGTCAAGCGCCGCTTGGCGGCCGGTGCTTACCGAGTGGGGCGCTGGCGGCGCGCTATGGCGCGCTCACTCGCGCGACACTGGCGATGGGCACGCCACGGCGCGCGGCGTGCGGGCGAGAGCCGGGCACGGACGACGTGGCGTCGGCGCGGCGAAGCGAGCGGCCGGGCATGGGCGAAGCGTCGCGGCGTCGCGCGAAGCGAAGCGGAGCGGACACGGCGATCGGCTGCTGCTGCGCGAAGCCGGGCGTCTCGCTCGCCGATCCGGCGCGACGAGGGCTGGGCGCGTCGACGAGCGCGCAGCTCGGCCGATCGTGCGACGACGACGAGGCCGGCCGGCCGAGCGCGCGATGGGGATCGCGGGAGCGTGAGGGCGACGGCGGCGACAGCGTCGATCTGAGGCGCGACGGCGAGCGAGCCGCTCCTCGGCCGGATCTGGTGCGGCTGCTGGTCGGGGCGTCATACGACAAGGTGCCCGGTACTGGTGCGACGGTCGTGCGGCGGGCTCGGCGGATCTGGCCGGTACCGTGGCGATCTGCCCTCATTCTTGCAACAAACACAAACACACACACTTCCTTACCTTCGGCCAAAGAAAACAACCAATCGAGAAGAGAAAGAGGATGAAGACTTACCCTAATGAAGATCGAGCAACAGAGCAAAAAGGGGATGAAGAAATCGGCAATGAGAGCTTGGGAGAATAGCTTGGGCGGCCACAAGACTTTTGGAGAAGAAGACATGGCAAAACCTATTTTCTTTTCATTTAACCAAATGCACCAAAACTCCAAAATCCAAGGCTAACCATAAAATGATACTGAGACAGAGCAACAAGAGCACCTAATGGCTCAATTGGCACACATCCCCACAAGCTTTCCAGAGACTCGGGTTCAAAACCCAAATGACAAAGACAAATTTTCCTTTCTTTTTACTTTTGCATCAAACCTTGCTCAAACCCTTCCACGAAGCCTCACAAACCTACATAAATCCATCCAATATTTTTAGCAACTAGAAAGGACATAAACGACCACGACGGCCCGACAAATTACCAAAATACCCCTTGGGCATACTCGAAGATCGGGATGAAAACTCGGGCCGTTACAATATTCCTCCTTTTTTATGACTTTCGTCCTCGAAAGTTCTTAAGACTCGAAACACTCAGATAATGCAATCTCATCTCGCCTTCCCGCTCCCAAGTGGCTTTCTCGAACTCGACTCCTCCACCAACCTTTACTAACCGAATCTCGCGGTTACGCAACGTCTTTGTCTCAAATGAAAGGATCCTCACCGCTTCTCCTCGAAGCTCAAATCCTCATTCACCGCAAAGGCTCAAAGTCCACAATGTGCGACGGGTCCGGTATTAGGTATACCGCCTCAACATCGATACATGAAAAACACTGTGCCTTCTGCACGACAACGACGGAGGTAGGGCTAACCGATAAGCAACTCTGCCAATCCTCTCCAGAATCTCAAACGGCCCGACAAAACGGGGACTCAACTTCCCTCGCTTACCAAACCTCAAAACACCACGCATTGGAGCAACCTTTAGGAACACATGCCGCCAACCTCAAACTCCAATCTCGACGCTAACATCGGCGTAACTTTTCTCGCTTCGCTCTCTCGAGCCGTCAACATACGAGCTCTAATCTTTTGCACTGCTCCATTAGTCAACTGCAGCAACTCGGGACCCAAAACCTGCCTATCACCAACCTCTTCCCAGAACACAGGGGACCGACAACGCTTGTCATACAAGGCCTCGATGGAACCACAAGAACTGACCGCTGAGAAATGCAACCCAAGGCAACCTCCTAAAACCACACTGGTCTCCCGCTGCCTAATCACGGAAACACCAACTCGCAACAAGCTCCGAAGGATCTGGCTCACTCCTCCCAAAAGACCATCAGACAAAAAGGGTGAAAACACTACAGAAACTGCACTCGGCTCATAAGCCTCTAAGAACACTCTCTTGAACCACGGTTCGCCCACACACTTCCTAGAACAAACCTTTGTTGCCACACCCTAATGGCAACATCTCCAACCTGAAACTGACATGCCTCTACTCCATAGAAATGGCATCTCACACACACAACCGAGGTGCGAGCTCTAGCTCACCAAGTCAATCCTCCAAAAATCCGAACTCACACAACAACCTCAACTAGCTGACAGCTCCCACACGGAAACTTACAATCCAACAACTTGAGTGCTACGAACTAGGAAGCTCAAACAACTACAAACTGCATAGCTATGCCAATCCACTCATCTCTAGCTCGACTCAAATCACTAGCTGGGCAAGACAACCTGCAAACAACCAGGCCCCAGAGGGCTCCATCCACTAAACTTACCTCCATGCAAACAACGGAACAAAGCTCGCCTCAAATATGAAACACATCTCACAAGTCCAAACGATAACACATACAGGCTTAACCCTCAAGCTTAGGCTTAATGCACCTTCCCACCGAAACTTCATAAACGGAACTCCACTACCTGGTCAACACCAACTACCAAGAACAAGAATACCAACAATGGCTGGCAGAGTGCAAGCTACACTAGCCAGCAAGGATCCCTCCATAAGTCCAGACCCTAATCGAGCCACAAAGGTGCAACCTCATCCACAACTGAAACAAAGGGGCCTTCAACTACAAAGGTGCAACAGCTTCCAAGCCAACACACAAACCTTAGCCAACTAGGCCAAACACTAATAGGAGGCAGAACAACTCTTACTGCAACTTCCAGAACACCACTCAAGAGTCCGCTTAACTGGACAAACAACTGCTTTCAGGTGGCCAACAGACCTTCCCCCTACTAACACCACTACCGCCAAGTCCAAGACCAAGGGATAATCCGACAACTCCAAAAAGGAAACAGATCCTTACAAGCAGACATCCGAAGAACAGGGAGTTCCACAAACGCTCGCTAACTTGCTCAGCTAAGCACAACATCCAACTCTCTCACTGAGGCAACAACAGGGGGTCCACCACAGACTGGACCGCCGACCACGAACAAGCAAAGACTCGCCCTCCAACACCAAATGAGGGCACTCTCAAACTCTGGGAACAGGAGAGACATCCTACAGGGCAAACCACTTACCCGCGAACAAGGCTAACTCCTTGGCAACTCGAAAACCACACCTTGGCCAACATCAAGCACCAACTTGCCACCACACCAGAACCAAATCCGGACTCTACTCCAAACAAACTCTGGCTTGCTAGCCTACCAAAATCGCCAAAGAACTCACCCGAGGCTACAAACTACTCGACTGCGGCTTGCCAACTAAACTCACTACAGGTCCGACCGAGCTCGTGTGAGGCTCTCCACAACTAGGGTTCTTCGACAACCCTCGACACACACTTGTCGCCTAACGGTCTAACAACCAACCGCTGAACAAACAACTCCTTTTCCCAAAGATCACAACCACGCCGGCTGCTCCAAACCTCGAAACCAAAAAGACCGAAACGCTTCTTGAGAATGTGTCATCCTCCTACTCAAAGCATCAGCCACAACGTAGCTTCCACCCAGGGTAAGGATTTCGAGCAACACTCTTAGCAACTACGAACAGGAACTACGCGGCTTCACTACAACCACCATTTGATTTCACTTTTATCACTAGTTGATTTCTGTTCTATCAACATTAGTTGAGTTCTGTTAGTGATAGAATGCAAGTAATGATAGAATTCAATCATTTTCATTGGTTTCTGTCCATGTTATACCACTTGAGTATGCTATTGATTGAAATTGACTTCTATTGATTGAAGGAAAAAGAAAAAGATGACAAAGCAGAAGAAGAAGATCAAGAGAAAGATGAAGAGAAAGAAGCTGAATAGAAAGAAGCTGAACAAAGAGAAGATGAAGAGAAAGAAGATGAAGAGAGAGAAGACTTTCAAAGGGAAAATAGAACCAAAAAAATCAATGACAAAAAAGGGAAAGGGAAAAAGGAGGTAAGAATGACTTTTTCTTTATTAAATTCTTCAACTGATTGAATTATGTATATAATGATTGAGTTATCAACTCAAATGAAGTTAACTTTTGTGTGTTTCTCTAATGCTTGCAGGCTATTAAAAAATATAAACCAAAGGTTGCAGATGGAAGGATAAAGAGGCAAACTAGGCCTACTAAGAAAACATTGGAGAATGCATCTACAGAGAGGATGACCAAAATTCAAAAGGAAAATAAGAAAGGAAAGGGCAAGAGAGAGGCAATTCAAGCTGCAATTCAAGCTATAGACTATCTAGAGAAGAATTCTCCAACCAAGAAGTCTCAAGAGTTATCGCCCAAGTCTCCAACAGTTAGGCATTCACCAAGATTACATGTGGAAGTTCCATCTTTTGACTTAAAGATCACTCAAATGAATAATGATTGAAAATCTGTTAGCTTTGTATTGTTTGAAAAATTAGTCAATTTACTTTTGAACAATTAGTTTTGAACAGTTCTTGAATAGTTTTGGTTGTATTTGAACAATTCTTGTATAGTTTTGGTTGTATTTGAACAATTACTTCAAATTGAATTAAATGAAAGCTTTTATTCTATCAGTTTAATTTTGCTCTGTTATGCCTAAGTGATAGAAGGCTTATGCATAGGTGATAGAAGACTTAAGCATAGGTGATAGAAGGTAGTTATGCCTAAGTGATAGAAGACTTAGGCATAGGTGATAGAAGGTAGTTATGCCTAGGTGATAGAAGTTTTATGCATAGGTGATAGAAGGCTTATGCATATGTGAAAGAAGGCTTATGCATCGGTGATAGAAGGTTTATCCATAGGTGATAGAAAGTTTATACCTAAGTGATAGAAGGCTTATGCATAGGTGATAGAAGTTTTATGCAAAGGTGATAGAAATTTAAGCTTAAGTGATAGAAGGCTTATGCATCGGTGATAAAAGGCTTATGTATATTATCCACCAAGTTAACTAATACAGATAGATTAACATTCCTCATTTGTTCAAATAAGTTTGCATCTTTTATATATATGTGAAGATCCAAAATGTAAATGAAACGTTGTTATTGTTCATGTTGATTCCCACAGCTATCTAGTGACACTCTCACATTGAGAGTTGTAGATGGATATCTTTTTTTGTTTTCCATCTACCCTCTCAGATGAGAGTAACACTCTCATTGGAGATTGGGTAAAGCCATACGGGAATTATCATATCCTCTAGGAAACAAAATATGTGATAGAAGATTTATGAATATGTGATAGAAGGTTTATGCCTAACTGATAGAACATTTATACATATGTGATAGAAGGTTTATGCATAGGTGATAGAAAGTTTAAGCATAGGTGATAGAAGACTTATTCATAGGTGATAGAAAGTTTATGCATAGGTGATAGAAGGTTTATGCATAGGTGATACAAGGTTTATGAAAATCCAGTTGATATTCAATCATTAGATTAGACAAACAAAGAAGGAAATTGAAGCATACTATAGAATTAAAAGAAAAAAAGGTCATATCATTTCAACTCATGTAAAAACTATCACGTAGTAACTTTCATTAGGTTCAAATACAAGTTCAACAAACTATAAGTAAGGAAATTCAACAAGCTATCATTTTAAAGTAGAAGCAAATTTACAAGTTCTACAATTATGACCACTTCGATGACAACGACTACATCTTATATAAATCCTTGCTTCACCGATAGATGGTATTCTTTCTTTGCGAGGCCTTCCAAATTTGTCGTTTCATAATTGGAGGTAATGCACTAACATCAACATCAATAAAGCTCCAACTAGTATGATTTCCAATCAAGCGAACTAAACCTCTATAAGATGATGTCAAAACATTTGAATAATAAAAATTAGACACAAAAGTATAAGGATTCAAATCTAGTGCACGATAGCGACAAGCGCGCATGAGAGCATGGAATTTCATCAAGATCCCAATCACGGCATGTACATGACCGAGTATCCAAATTAACCAAAAAATGATTAGTCTCATCAATTACTTTATGCTCTGCATTGCTGATAGAATCAACCTACAAAAAGTTAAACTAATCACGATTGAAGACAAAACACAGTACAAATAGATTTGAATAAGTTTATGCATAGGTGATAGAAGGTGTATGCATTGCTGATAAAATATTTATGTATAGACAATGTATATACAATAGAAGATTTCTGCCTAAGTGATAGAAGGCGTATAGAATATTTCTGCCTAAGTGATAGAAGGTTTCTGCAGAGGTGATAGAAGATTTTTGCATAGGTGATAGAAAGCTTCTGCATAGTTGATAGAATATTTCTGCCTAATTGAAAGAAATGCAATAGTAATGTAAATTGAAACCTTACTTTGAAAGTTCTAGATGCGTCATGATTTTTTCGTAAAACCTTTTCCGCCCAAGAAGACAAAACTAAAGTCATCGAAGTTGCAGCTTTCCTTCGGTCAAAAAACCATGATTGCAATGTGTCTCTAGTAGAATCGAGAAGCATTGCCACAAGATAATTTCTAGGCTCTTTGAGAAGTGAATTTATGCTTTCAGCACTATTTGACGTCATCATTCTGTATCTTCTTTTCCTAGAATATGCACGCGCCCACTTTGCATAATGTAACAGCCCAGTTTTCTATTCCAGTTTTCGAGGTGCCTTCGGGTCAAGATTCAGTTGTTTGGTTGGGTTTTAGAGCTGTTTTGACCCTTGGGGGTATTTTGGTCTTTTGGCTCCCCGGGCAGGATTTGTGGTTTTCAGGGCTTCGAGGTAGCTCCTGCCTTTGTCGAGGCTTGTTTGTTGGTGGCTGCGAGTCTCGAGATGTTTGGGCTAGTCGATTGGAAGTTCGGTTGTGATTTTGGGTTTTGGCAAAGTGATGGTTGGTTGTGTGCTTCCTTTGGGATTCGAGCCCGGGCCCTTAGTGTTGCTTTGGGAGTTGGATTTAAGTGAGATTTGTTTGTTGGAAAAGGTTGCTTCAGTCGGGTCTTGAAGGAGGAAGCTGGGAAATGGGATTTTAAGGATTTTAAGGATTTTTAGAAAATTGGAAAAAATGGATAAGGATGGATTAAATGGATAAAATCCCTATTTTCCTTTTTATTTTTCCCATTTTCCTTTTCTTTTATTTTTTTTCCCAAAATCCCTTTTCTCTCTCTCTCTCTCTCCCCGACCTAGCCCCCACCTAGCCGACCCAGCCCCTTGGCTCGCGTCCCCCAGCCAGCCCGAGCTCGCCCTCGCCAGGTCGCGCCATCGCCCAGGTGAGTCGTCAGCCCAAGCGTCGCCCGAGCCTCGCCCAGCTTGTGTCGCCCGAGCCCCTGCTCGCGTCGCCTCGCCCGTTGTCGCGTCGGCCATCTTCGCCCAGGTCGCGCCGTCGCCCAGCTCACCAGCCCTAGCCTCGAGCCGCGTTGCCCAGTGCCGAGCCCATCCAGATCGCGCGTCCTCGCGCCCTCGTTGTGTGTCCTCGCGCCAGATCGCCCGAGCCTAGGTCCGAGTCGCTCGTCCCAGCCCGTGTCGCGCGCGCCCTCGCCTCGCGCTTGCTCGTCAGCGCCGCCGCCCCCGCGCCCCAGCGCCCGCCCAGCCCGTGCAGCGCCCAGCGCGTCTGCGTGCGATCAGCCCCAGTACGCCAGCTTGCGCCCGGCTGCGCTTAGCCCGAGCAAAATGCGCTGCTTCGTGTGTCCGTCGCGCCTCGTGAGTTGCTCCCGAGCTGAGCCCTATTTTTTTTTATTATATTTGGGCCTTTTGATTGTAATTATTGTTGTTTTTGTTAGGTTCTCGCTAACTAGCTCGGGTTCGATCGCAACTTAGGTTTCTTGTGTTTAGAGGTCTTCCGGCCAGGTAAGGATTTCTTACAGGAGTTGTGTGGACCCTGCGATATATTATGTGATTGCTGATTGTATGCTTGTTTGTGTTTATTGACATGTTTGGTGATAAGTGCTCTATTCTGAATTCCCGACTGGCATGATTTCCTGTGTTGTTTCTCATGTTAGTCCATGCTAGGTTGTTCCTTTCTGGCATGCTCGTGATCTGCCTTGCTTTGTAGTATCATGCTAGGTTCGTTGTATTCTTATTGAGCACGTATTGGATGATATTGCTTGTTTGCTTGATGGCTAAGGCGGAGTTAGAGTTGCGGTAGATAGCATCATCCGGCCGGTGCATAACGTACCTTGCACCCCCAGCGGGGGCGTATGAGATGGAGCTCATACCGATCCAGCTTAGGGAATAGCTAGCCCTAACGGCCCCCCGCAATCTTGGGTGAGGGTGGCGATCGTTAAATGCCCCAACGGTCGGGATGATGACTTGGCATTGCCTCGCCCCCGGCAGTCGGCACGTCCTCGGCGTGTTCGGCCGTAGCCCTTGATTGCCACTGTTATGGTAAGGACGGCTTCTGGTGTAAGCCTACCACGACCCGTTCCTTAGCCCCAGTGCGGTGGTTCAGCCGACATAGTTTACGTGTCCGTGTCTCACACCCTATGTCGGTGACACCGATCCAAAGATTTAGTTAGGCGTGGTGGATCGGACATGGGCAACTTGCCACTAGACCCGCACTTCCATAGTCTGCAGTAGCACGCGGTGCATGCTTACGCTCATTCTGGCGCCCGACGCAGAGAGCTCCTCGGGATCTTGAGCTAGTGAACCTTTCGTCGACGATGAGACAGGCCGAGGCCGGGACTTGTTTCTCGTATAGAGGCGACTTGTGTATTGTGTGGATGTGGTGGTTGATTTCCTGGACTAAGACCCCGAGTTGGCATCCGAGGCCCAAGTGTGGGCTAAGCTATGTGCTCTATTATGTGTTTATATTCATAGCTTGCATATCTTTCTCGCTAGATGACCATGTGTATCGTATTGTACCCTGGTTGGGGATTCTTCTTGAGTAATTCGTTACTCACCCTTATTATGTGGTTTTCCACGGTAACCATGGTGCGAGACATGATGGTCGGGAGGAGGAGGCGTGATCATGGGAACCCGTTGTTCAACTCTGAGTTTTATGTTTATGTTTATGATTTAAATGTCCTCTGAATGCATGTAGTTGGGCAAGGAGCCCTAGGGTGTTTTCTGAATGTTTTCCCGGATTCTAGCATTGTTGTAAAGCTTGTATGTTTTAAATAAATCTCTGATCAGAGTAAGTTTTGGAAATGTATTTGTCTTGGAACAGTGCTTGGAAACAGGGGACGAGTTTCAGAAAATTAAATGGATGTTTTATGTTTTAGTTTTTACTTAGAATCCAACACCATCTTGCAAATTTTCTGTAGATTTGTATGCATGCATTGAGGTAACGGCCTATTTAGAGCCCCATTCGGGTCGGGTCGTTCTGAGTTGGTATCGAGCTCGAGTCATAGATTCTGTAGACTGACCTTTGTTGTAGGTCGTTTTTCCATGATCATCAGCACTCCGACAGTCATCAGGTACGCCTAAGTTTACTGTTTTAAAGAAAGGGGTAAGAATTTACAATACTTTTCATCTAGTGTATGCCTTGTGTAGAGTTGTGGAGCGGAGACGAGCAGGTTCTGACTCGTTGTTGGTTTGGGCTTAGAGAGCCATCATGCCAACTTTTCCCGCAGTGCGAGCATGTTTTAGCAGCTTGTTGAGGTATCCAGATAGATTCGGATGCCCTGGGACGTCGTCCCCGAGGGAGGTAGAGCTTAGACTCCTATTGGCCATTTGTGGTCCAGTTGTTGCTTTTCCCCTAGTGAGAGGGTGGAGGTGCCTTGTGCAGATCGCCAGTGTGTTGATCGCACCCAGAGGAGCAGGACGCTTGGCATGTCCGACCGAGGAGTTGGGCTGATCGTGTTGATGTTGAGGCCGCGTCCATGGTCGTTTAGACCCGTTGGCCAGAGTTGGCCCTGGCAGTTGAGTTGCCTAGAGGAGGGGGTAGAGGCTAGCAGCGCCTCAGAGTGAGACTCCTTGAGCAGAGTGTGCTCCAGCCATGAGAGATTGGATGGCAGGTCTTTAGCTATCAGAGAGCGGAGACCCAGGCGCAGTTTGTAGCGCGTAGTGAGGAGTCCCGGGCACAGATAGTGTAAAGACCCGACCCAAAAGGGGCTCTAAATGGGCCTTTACCCCAATGCATGTAGTGAAAATAAAAGACATTATGAAAAATACATTTCGGATTCCAAGTAAAAACAGAAACATTCAACAACCAAAACATACATTTCTAAAAGCACACTGATCGAGAGATTTATTTAAACCATTAAAACAATCCACAAGTACCAATATGCTGGAATCCATAAAACGTAAGAAAACATCCTGGGGCTCTGTGCCCGTCTACATGCATTCAGGGGAAATAACAAAAAGTCAAGAGTCATGATAAATAAATAAAATAATCAGAGATGACAGCAGATTCCATGATCACAGCTCCTCCTTCATCATCCCGCCTCGCGCCATGGTTACCCGAAAGATAAGTAAGGGTGAGTAACGAATTACTCAAGAAGAATCCCCAACCGGGTACAATACGATATACATGATCATCTAGAAGATTGTATGCAAGCTATGAGTACAAACACAGAACAGAGCACATAGCTTAAGTCCACACTTGGACCTCGGATGCCATCTCAGGGTCTTAGTCCGGAAATAAATCCACCACACAATACGCCCTATACGAGAAACGAGTCCCGCCTCGGCTGTCTCTCGTCGATACGAAAGGTGCACTAGCTCAAGATCCCGAGGAGCTCTCGGTCGGCGCTATAATGAGCGTGTCGCGCCTTTGCGCGTGCTCTACCGCAGACTATGGGGGTGCCGGGTCTAGTGGCAAGCCGCCCATGTCGATCACCACGCCTAACTAAATCTCTGGATCGGTGTCACCGACATAGGGGTGTGAGACTCGACACGTGAACTATGTCACCTGAACCACCGCACTGAGGCTAGGGAACCGGCCGTGGTAGGCTTACACCAAGAAGCGGTCCTTGCCCTAACAGTGGCAATCAAGGGCTACGGCCGAACACGCCGAGGACGCGTCTTGATCGTCGTCGGGGACGAGGCAATGCCAAGTCATCATCCCGACCGTTGGGGCATTTAACACCGCCACCCTCACCCAAGATTGCGGGGGCCTCTGGTTGGGATAGCTAATCCCTCACGGGGTCCAAGGACGGAGAATCTGTCTCGAACGTCCTTGCCATAGATGCAAGATACTTTATGCATCGGGCCCGGATGATGCTACCTACCAACTCTAAACCATAGCAATAATAATAAATCAATCAATGCACCCAATACGTGCTCAATGGATACAAGGAACCTAGCATGATACTACGGCGAGCAGAACAGATAACGAACATGCCGAATGGGACAACCTAGCATGGGCTAACATGAGAAACAATACAAGAGTTCATGCCATCGAGAATTGAGCAGAGCACCTAGGGCTAAACATGCTAATAATCATACACAGGCATACAAAACAACAATCACAAATATACCGCAGGGCCCACACAACTCCGGTAAGAAATCCTTACCGCCGGGGAGGCAACTACACACAAAAATCCTAAGTCGCGATCGATCCCGAGCTAGCTAACGGAACCTAACAAACACAATAGAAATCACCATCATAGCCCTAAAATATAATAAAACAAGCGAGGCTCGGCTCGGGGCACTCACACGGCACGACGACACGGGGGCCGAGTGCCTTGCAGGCCGGTGCGCGCTGGCCGGCGCTGGCGAAGCGGCTGGCGCGCCAGCGCGGACACGGCAGTAGACGGCAGCACGGCAGGACGCGCAGCGCGCGCGGCGAGCGTCTCGGGCGGCGGCGCGCGGCGGCGCGGCGTGGCGACAGCGACGCGGACGCGGCTGGCGCGCGGCGGCAGCAGCTTTGGGCGGCGGCGCGCGGCGCTGGCGACTCGCTGCCGCAGCGCGGCAATCGGTGCGACGGCTGGCCGCGCGAATCGTCGTCGATGCGCGATCGGGTCTCGCGGCGCTGCTGTGTGCGACGGCGCAGGGCCGACCGACGCGTTCTTCGGGCGTGCTTGCGAGCAGATCCGGACTCGCTGCTGGCGCGCGCGCGACCGCTCATTGCCGTGAGATCTGGGCGTCTTTGCTCGAGCGGTCTGCCGGCTGTGGTGGCGATTCGCGCTGGCGGACTCCGCAACAACACATACACACACATGGGCACCTCCTCTTACCTTCGGCCAAAGAAAACAACCTATCGAGAAGATGAAGAAGATGAATACCTACCGGAATGATGATGATCGAACCCAAGGAGATGCAAGGATGAAGAATCAAAGAAGGCTATGGAGATGGAGAGCTTGGGCGGCCAAGAGGTGTTTTGGAGAAGAAGATGGAATAACCTAATTCTATTTCATTTAACCAAATGCACCAAAACTCCAAAATCCAAGGTTAACTAAGATGTGATGCGAGAAGAGCAACAAGAGCTCTCAATAGCTCAACCGCCACACCACCCACCTGACTTCTCGGACCACACGGGTTCAAACCCACCAAACACACTTTAACACACAATTTTCCTTTTGCATCTCCCCATGCCCAAACACACCCACAAAGCCTCAAAACTTACATAAATCCATCCAATAATTTTAGCAACCGAAAGACATAAACGGTCCCGACGGCCCGACCAAATTACTAAAATACCCTAGGGCATACCGGAAGACCGGGATGAAAACACAGGTCGTTACAATATTCCCTCCTTTTTATGACTTTCGTCCTCGAAAGTCCTTAAGACTGAAACAACACAGATACTGCAATCTCATCCCGTCTTCCCCGCTCACGAGCGGCCACCTCCGAACTCAGACTCCTTCACTAAACTTTTACCAACGGATCTCACTTCTACGCAACGTCTTCGACTCAAGACCAGAGAATACTCATAGGCTTCTCCTCGAAGCCCAAACCCTCAATCACCGTGCAAGGGCTCAAAGTCCACAATGAGCAATGGGTCCGGCATCTGCGCCCCAACATCGATACATAAAAACACACGTGCACAAATGTCAACAAACAAACTCAACCCTACAACAAATCAAGCCAAACAACTCGAACCTTCCAGATTCCAAAACTAAACGGCCTACTCTTACTTCACAAAAGACCAACAAACCTCAAACCTTGACTACAACCTTAACGAGATACAAACGAACCACCAATCGGCGGCGATCGATCCAAAAAGACAAACTTCTCCAACTAGAACACGACCACAACACTTAAGCAACCATCTTAAGGAGAAAATCGCCAGGCAAGGAACATCCAACATTCCTCTCAAGGAAAACTCGGGAAGCAAGGACTAAACCATCACGCAGCTATCTCTGCGACACAACACCTTGAGGAAAATAAACTCAACGGCTTACCAACCGATGCCACGGCACCTCTGTGCCAACTCACTCAAACGCGGCTCTACTAACGCCAACCGGGAACTCACAACCATTAGGAACAAAGCCCGAGAAGGGCTTGCTCAAAGAGAACTCAACTCTTAAAATCCAACCGGCTACTCAAAGGACTTCCCTTTAAGCCTAAGCCTAACTCATCTTCCAACCAGAAGCTCCACTCCCAAAACCTCACAAGGAAAACTGATAACGACAACCTCAAAGCTTACGGATCCTGAGCCACACGAACTCGCAAGACTACCTCGCAAGCTATCACTCGAGGCTGGCCTCCAAGGAGCAACTCAACCAACACAGAGGCTAGAGGGAAAGGAAATCTTCAATCCCCAAAGAACCAACAACTTGCCAGAACAACTCAACTCTTACTGGCTGGCCTCCGCCCTTGCGGGAACAAACAACTCTTGCTTGCTAACAACACAAAGCAGGAACCCTCTCGCTGGGCTGACCGCTGCGCTACTCTGATCGACTACACAACTCGGAGCTAAGCCGACTCACGCCAAACGGAAACGACTTCCCAAAGAAGCAAACTCCGAAGGGCAGCGAACTCCACACACGCTCGCTGACTTGCTCAAACCCAAGGCAACAACAACCAACTCTCTTGGAACAACACCCAAGAGAAAACTCAACCAATCGGACCACCAAACCGAAACAAACAGCACTTGCTCAACTGCCGAGGGAGGGGTCAACTCCCAAAACTTACTGACTAGGAACAAGACCTCGTAGCAACGCGCCCTCACTAGAACCGAACTATCTCTCGAAACAACAAATGAACCAAATCTTGGCCGAACACTCACAAGAGGCAGAACAACCTTTACTACAGCCTCTAGAACACCATCCAAGAATCCGCTTAACTGGACAAACGACTACTTCCAAGCAGCCAACAAACTTTTCCTTCAAGCTAGCGCTTCCACCATTAACTCCAAGACCAAGGGAGTAACTCCGACAACTCTCCAAGGAAACGGCTCATACAAGCGGACAACCAACGGACAGAGAACTCCACATACGCTCACCGCCTTGCTCCACCAGAGCAACAACACCTAATCTCACGGGGCACAACAAGGGTCCATCTCATCGAACCTCCAAATGCCAAACGGGGCAACTCAACATCCCGAAACAGGAAAAAGCAGCCAACATGGCACAAACCACTCGCCCCCACGAGCAAAACTAGACTCTAGCAACTCCAATCCACACCTTGGTCAACACCAAGCACCAACTTGCCACCACACCAAAACCACTCCGGACTTTACTCCAAACAAACACTAGCTTGCTAGTCTACCAAGATCTGGCTGCAACTCCACCGAGGCTACAAACTACACGCCTCCAAACCAGCCAATGAAACTCACTAGCTGGGCCTCGACCGAGCTCTCGGAGAGGCTCTCCACAACCTAGGGTTCTTCGGCAACCCTCGACTCACACTGCTGTCGGCATACGATCTAACAGACAACCGCTGAACAACAACTCCAATTTCCAAAGATCCCAACCATGCTAGCCAACTCCAACTCCTTGGGAACTGGAGGACCCAAAACGCTACAGGATGCGTCATCCTCCTACTCGAGAACATCGGCCACAACATAACTCCTACCCAAGGAAGGAGCCGAACAACTCTCTTAGCCATGACGATCGTAAACCACGCGGCTTAGCTACCATCGCTCTTGTTCGGTTTCCAATCAACTCCAACCAACGATCAACAAGAAGATCCGCCAACCAAGCTTAGGCCCAACTTAACAAATCTTGCCTAAGCAACAACTTGATACCACGAGCACGGTATCCTTACCACCTCAACCAAAGCCTTACAACAACCACCGAGTCCAACTTCTCAAGGAACCGAGCACGAGATCTCCAAAGAAAACCCTACATGGATCTCAAACTCTCGCCACGCAACGAACCACACAAAACACACTTGTGTGCACAACTCCCAACCTTCCTTTAGAGATCCAAGACTAACAAGCGCTTTTCCACAAAGCAACGATAACTCCCGGCGTGATACAAACAATCCAAGGAACACCAAAAGTTCCACCTCCGCACGATACTCGAAACTGAGGCAACCTTGCTTTACCAAAGCATAATCATGCCAAACCAAACTTACTTTGAACCAAGCCTCTACCAAGGGTGCTTACCCCTAAGGCATCCAAAACCTCTCGCAAGGCATCGGCTCATCTCGCCTCAAAAGCATCCAACTCGCCTCATAGGCATCCAAATCATCCGATAAGCATCCAACTCATGGTCCTCACCGACCAAATTCGCATCTACAATGCTCAACTCTCCTCGATTTAGGCACTCGAAGTTAGTTGACCGCACTACCAACCACAAAGAAAATCTCTTGGCCTTAACACTAGCGCGAGACTCACGCACACCAACATTTACCAACCGTAACTCTGCCGACTTACTCAACCTCCGAAACATCGGGAAGAGGCTCCGCCTCCTCTCGAGCATCCTTTCGCTTGTAGTCCATTGACTACCACTGAACTAGCCCTCTGGCACGACCTAAACGGGTGCAACTGCCATAAACAGATCCAAGGCTAAAGGAGTACGCAGAACTCCGACGCGGCATAGAACCATCTGCTATGCCCAAGCCAAACTCAAGCTCGAACCGGACTTAGTGCCAAAGTGGCACACCAACCAATGCACCTCAAGTGCTACTACTACCAAATCCACATCCGAGGAAGCTGGGTCATTAAACAACAAAGAGGCTCGCAAGGGGGCAAGATGACCCTTCATCCGCCTCCACCACTAACACGGCAACTTGCCAAACAATCGGGCGATCGGTGGAGACTCGCTAGTCCACCTCTCACAAGGGACTTCCACCACCATCCGATGAACCAAATAAAGACAGAACGGCACACCTCGGCCTCTCGAATGTGCAGGGCATCCCACACACGGATGCTAAACTCAAACCTGGCCAACTACTTTACTACTAGCAGAGGGACTTACTAAAACATCGAGCTCTACAGCATCCATTTGCCAACACAGGCGTCTCCATCAACGCCAACAAACCGATCCGAATAAACTCGCTGATCATGCCCTCCCGGAACCTCCGGGGCTACAAGAGCTACTGGGGAAAAATGTTTGAAACAAACTCACACCGGGCTATCTGTGCCGGGACTCCTCACTACGCTGCTACAAATCAAGCGCGCTGGTCTCCGCTCTCGATAGCTAAAGACACGCCATCAAATCTCTCATGGTCGGAGCACACTCTGCTCAAGGAGTCTCACTGAGGCGCCGCTAGCCTCTACCCCTCCTCTAGGCAACTCAATGCGGGGCCAAATCGGCATGCGGGCCTAACAACCGGGCGCGGCCTCAACATCAACACGATCGGTCCAACTCCTCGGTCGGACATGCCAAGCGTCCTACATCTCTCAGGTGCGATCAACATACTAGCGATCGCACAAAGCACCTCCACCCTCTCACTAGGGGAAAAGCGACAATTGGGCCACAAATGGCCAATGGGAGACTAAGCTCTGCCTCCCTCGGGGACGATGTCCTGTGGGCATCCGAATCTATCTGGATACCTCAACAAGTCGCTAAACAAACCGCTCGATCAGCGAAAAGTTGGCATGATGGCTCACTAAGCCCAAACCAACAACGAGCGAGAACCCCGCTTCGCTCTCGCTCCACAACACTACACAAGGCATACACTAGATGAAAGGTATTGTAAATTCTTAACCCTTTTCTAAAACAGAAAACTTAGGCGTACTGATGACTGCTTGAGTCTCGATGATCATGGAAAACGACCTACAACAAAAGGTCGGGTCTCTGAGAATCTATGACTCGAGCTCGATACCAATCAGAAAGACCCGACCCAAAAGGGGCTCTAAATGGGCCTTTACCCCAATGCATGTAGTGAAAATAAAAGACATTATGAAAAATACATTTGGATTCCAAGTAAAAATGTAAACATTCAACAACCAAAACATACATTTCTAAAAGCACACTCGATCGTAGATTTATTTAAACCATTAAAACAATCCACAAGTACCAATATGCTTTGGAATCCATAAAACGTAAGAAAACATCCCGGGCTCTGTGTGCCCGCCTACATGCATTCGGGGAAATAACAAAAAGTCAAGAGTCATGATAAATAAATAAAATAATCGAGATGACAAAGCAGATTCCATGATCACAGCTCCTCCTTCACCATCCCGCCTCGCGCCATGGTTACCCAAAAGATAAGTAAGGGTGAGTAACGAATTACTCAAGAAGAATCCCCAACCGGGGTACAATACGATATACATGATCATCTAGAAGATTGTATGCAAGCTATGAGTACAAACACGTAAGCAGAGCACATAGCTTAAGTCCACACTTGGACCTCGGATGCCATCTCGTGGTCTTAGTCCGGAAATAAATCCACCACACAATACGCCCTATACGAGAAACGAGTCCCGCCTCACCGTCTCATCGTCGATCACGAAAGGTGCACTAGCTCAAGATCCCGAGGAGCTCTCCGGTCGGCGCTTGTAATGAGCGTAATCGCGCCTTTGCGTGCTCACTGCGCACTATGGGGTGCCGGTCTAGTGGCAAGTCGCCCATGTCCACCACCACGCCTAACTAAATCTCCGGATCGGTGTCACCGACATAGGGGTGTGAGACTCGACACGTGAACTATGTCACCTGAACCACCGCACTTGAGGCTAGGGAACCGGTCGTGGTAGGCTTACACCAAGAAGCGGTCCTTGCCCTAACAGTGGCAATCAAGGGCTACGGCCGAACACGCCGAGGACGTGCCGACCGTCGGGGACGAGGCAATGCCAAGTCATCATCCCGACCGCTGGGGCATTTAACGATCGCCACCCTCACCCAAGATTGCGGGGCCTACCGGTTGGGATAGCTAATCCTCACGGGGTCCAAGGACGGAGAATCGTCTCGAACGTCCTTGCCATAGATGCAAGATACTTTATGCATCGGGCCCGGATGATGCTACCTACCCGAACTCTAAACCATAGCAATAATAATAAATCAATCAATGCACCCAATACGTGCTCAACAGATACAAGGAACCTAGCATGATACTACGAAGCGAGAATGATAACGAACATGCGTAATGGGACAACCTAGCATGGGCTAACATGAGAAACAATACAAGAGTTCATGCCACGAGAATTGAAATGCAGAGCACCTAGGGCTAAACATGCTAATAATCATACACGTGCATACAAAACAACAATCACAAATATACCGCAGGGCCCACACAACTCCTGTAAGAAATCCTTACCGCGCCGGAGGCAACTACACACAAAATCCTAAGCTGCGATCGATCCCGAGCTAGCTAACGGAACCTAACAAACACAATAGAAATCACCATCATAGCCCTAAAATATAATAAAACAAGCGTGCTCGGCTCGGGGCACTCACACGGCACGACGACGACACGGCCGAAATCTTCTTGCAGTTGGTGCGCTGGCCGGGCGCTGGCGGCAGCGCTGGGCGCGTGCTGGCAAGCGCGGACACGGCAGTACGGTTACACGGCAGGGACGCGCGCGCGGCGAAGCGTCTGGCGGCGCGGCGCGCGGCGCGCGTCTGACAAAGCGACGCGGACGCGGCTGGCGCGCGGCGCGAGCGGCTTTGCGCGGCGCGCGCGGGCGCTGGCGATCGCTTGCCGCGCGAATCGCGTGCGACGGCGGGCTCGCGCGAATCGGGCGTCGATGATCGGTCTGGGCGGCTGGCTGGTGTCGCGACGGCGATGGTGGCCGACCGACGCGTTACGGGCGTGTTGCTCGGGCAGATCCGGATCGCTGGCGGCGCGCGACCGGCTCACCGTGTGAGATCTGGGCGTCTTTGCTTTCAGCGGTCTCGCCGGCCGGGTGGGCGATCTGGCGCTGGCGGACCGCAAACAACACATACACACACATGGGCACCTCCTCTTACCTTCGGCCAAAGAAAACAACCTATCGAGAAGATGAAGAAGATGAATACCTACCGGAATGATGATGATCGAACCCAAGGAGATGCAAGGATGAAGAATCAAGAAGGCTATGGAGATGGAGAGCTTGGGCGGCCAAGAGGTGTTTTGGAGAAGAAGATGGAATAACCTAATTCTATTTCATTTAACCAAATGCACCAAAACTCCAAAATCCAAGGTTAACTAAGATGTGATGCGAGAAAGAGCAACAAGAGCTCTCAATAGCTCAACTGGCCACACCACCCACCGACTTCTCTGGACCACAGGTTCAAACCCACCAAACACACTTTAACACACAATTTTCCTTTTGCATCTCCCCATGCCCAAACACACCCACAAAGCCTCAAAACTTACATAAATCCATCCAATAATTTTAGCAACCGAAAAAGATATAAACGGTCCCCGACGCCCGACCAAATTACTAAAATACCCTAGGGCATACCTGGAAGACCGGGATGAAAACTGGGTCGTTCTGAGATAGCCCAAATTGATGTAGTTTGTTTCACTTTTTTCCTCCAAAGAGCTCTTGTAGCCCCGAGGTTCCCGGGAGGGCATGATCGATGAGGTTTATGCCGATGAGGATGCTTGTGGAGCAGTCCCCGTGGGGACTAGCACAGGTAGCTCAAATGTTGATCTTGAGCCTTAGCAGTTGTTGATTGCCCAGTGAGTAGCTGCAGTTGGCGGCCTTTCGAGGAGATTGTTGAGGCATCTTTGTGCTCCCATAAAGTGTTGTTTGTTTTTGTAAGTCCCGCCGCTAGTAGTAGTAAAGCGATTGGCCAGTTTGAGTTTAGCATCCGTGTGTGGGATGCCTGTGCTTGCTCAGAGGCCGAGATGTGCCGCCTCTGTCTTTATTTGGTACAAAGCAGCTTGGTGGTGGTAGTCCCTTGTGAGAGGTGGACTAGCAGAGTCTCCACCAGTCGCCCGATTGTTTGGCGAGTTGCCGAGTTTGTGGCTTGAGGCAGATGTAGAGACATCTTTGCCCCCTTGCAAGCCTGCTGTTGTTTAACAGCCCAGTTTCCTCAGATGTTTGGTAGAGTTGAGCACTCTCCTTGGTGAGCTCCTAGAGTGGAGCTAGCTGCTGCATGTTGAGAGATCCGGCCAGAGCTTTGTTGAGCATCATGAGGAGATGCTAGTGTAGGCTGTGAGCCTTCGGTTTGATGAGATGCCATAGGCATGGCTGTTTGAGTTGAGCCCTCGTATGCCTAGCCAGAGTTGTTGTCACTTGAGGTAGTGACCTTGTTGGCCCCATCTGTAGTATGATGTGGATTTGGTAGTAGTAGCACTTGAGGTGCATTGGTTGGTGTGCCACTTTGGCACTAAGTCTGGTTCAGGCTTGAGTTTGGCTTGGGCATAGCAGATGGTTCTATGCCGTTCGGAGTTCAGCGCACTCCTTTAGCCTTGGTTCTGCTATATGGCGCTTGCACTGCTTTAGGTCGTGCCGCAGGGCTAGTTCAGTGGTAGTCGATGGACTACAAGCGAAAGGATGCTCGAGAGGAGCCGGAGCCTCTTCCCAGTGTTTCTGGAGGTTGAGTAAGTCAGCAGGTTGCCGGTTGGCAAGTGTTGGTGCGCGTGAGTCTCGCGCTAGTGTAAGGCCAAGAGATTTTCTTTGTGGTTGGTAGTGCGGTCAACTACCTTCGAGTGCCTAAATCTGAGGAGAGTTGAGCGTTGTAGATGCGAGTTTGGTCCAGCTGAGGGACCATGAGTTGGATGTCGATGAGGCGAGTTGGATGCCTTGGGAGAGGTTTCGGATGCCTTTTTTGGTAAGCACCCTTGGTAGAGGCTTGGTATAAAGTAAGTTCGGTTTGGCATTGTTATGATTTGGTAGAGCAAGCTTGCCTCAGCTTCGTGTATCGTGTGGAGATGGAACTTTTGGTGTTCCTTGGATTGTTTGTATCTCTGCCAGGAGTTAGCGTTGCTTTTTGGAAAAGCGCTTGTTAGTCTTGGATCTCTAAAGGAAGGTTGAGAGTTGTGCACACAAGTGTGTTTTGTGTGGTTCGTTCCGTGGCGAGAGTTTCAGATCCATGTAGGGTTTGCTTTGGAGATCTAGTGCTCAGTTCCTGGAGAAGTTGGACTCCAGGTGGTTGTTGCAAGGCTTTAGTCGAGGTGGTAAGGATACCGTGCTCGTGGTATCAGGTTGTTGCTTAGGCAAGTGTTGTTGGGTTGGACCTAAGCTTGGTTGGCGGATCTTCTTGTTGATCGTTGGTTGGAGTTCAGTTGGAAACTGAACAAGAGCGGTGGTAGCTAAGCCGCGTGGTTTCTGAGCGTCATGGCTAAGAGAGTTGTTTGGATCTTTCCTTGGGTAGAAGTTATGTTGTGGCCGATGCTTTGAGTAGGAGGATGACGATTCTCAGAGCGCTTTGGGTCCTCTTGGTTCCCAGAGAGTTGGAGTTGGCCAGCAGGGTTGTGATGCTGGAAAATTGGAGTTGTTTGTGCAGGCAGTTGTCTGTTAGATCGTTTGCCGGCAGTGTGTGTGTCGAGGGTTGTCGGAGAACTCTAGGTTGTGGAGAGCCTCTCCAGAGCTCAGTCAGGCCTAGGTAGTGGGTTTCAGTTGCAAGCTGGAGGCATGTAGTTTGTAGCCTCGGGTGAGTTGCTAGCAGTCTTGGTAGACTAGCAAGCCAGCGTTTGTTTGGAGCAAAGTCCGGATTGGTTTCGGTGCGGTGGCAAGTTGATGCTTGGTGTCGACCAAGGTGTGGATTGGAGTTGCTTGAGATTAGTTTTGCTCGTGGGGCGAGTGGTTTGTGCCCTGTTGGTTGTTTTCCTGTTGCAGGATGTTGAGTTGCCCTATTTGGCATTTGGAGGTTCAGTCTGAGATGGACCCCTTGTTGTTGCCCCGTGAGATTAGATGTTGTTGCTCTAGAGGAGCAAGACAGTGAGCATATGTGGAGCCTCTGTCCTTCGGTTGTCTGCTTGTAAGAGCCGTTTTCCTTCTGGGAGTTGTCAGGTTTCTCCCGTAGCCATGAGTCGATGGTAGAGGTGCTAGCAAGAAGGAAAAGTTTGTTGGCTGCTTGGAAGCAGTTGTTTGTCCAGTTAAGTGGATTCTTGGATGGTGTTCTAGAGGCTGCAGTAAAGGTTGTTCTGCCTCTTGTGAGTGTTTGGCCAAGATTTGGTTCTTTTGTTGTTTCGAGAGCTAGTTCGGTTCTAGCCGAGGGCGTTGCCCTCGAGGTCTTGTTCCTTGTCAGGAAGTTTTGGGAGTTGACCCCTCCCTCGGCAGTTGAGTAAGTTCTGTTAGTTTTGGGTTGGTGATCCGATTGGTTGAGTTTTCCTTGGGTGTTGCTTCCTAGAGAGTTG
Source organism: Sicyos edulis (assembly GCA_036507275.1). Taxonomy (NCBI): domain Eukaryota; kingdom Viridiplantae; phylum Streptophyta; class Magnoliopsida; order Cucurbitales; family Cucurbitaceae; genus Sicyos; species Sicyos edulis. Next base: position 16,489,788 of record CM071849.1, on the reverse strand, counting down.
GTTGCTGTTGCCTTGGGTTTGAGTAAGTCAGCGAGCGTGTGTGATGTTCGTTGCCCTTCTGGAGATTGCTTACTGGGAAGTCGTTTCCCGTTTGGCAGGAGTCAGCTTAGCTCCTGAGTTGTGGAGTTTATCAGAGTAGCGCAGCGGTCAGCCCAGCGGGAGGGTCCTTGCTTATGTGTTGTTAGCCAGCAAGAGTTGTTTGTCCCCGCAAGGGCGGTGACCAGCCAGTAAGAGTTGAGTTGTTCTGGCAATTTGTTGGTTCTTTGGGGATTGAAGATTTCCTTTCCCCCTAGCCTGTGTGGTGGTTGAGTTGCTCCTTGGATGTCAGCCTCGAGTGTTAGCTTGCGAGGTAGTCTTGCGGATTCGTGTGGCTCAGGATCCGTAAGCTTTGAGGTTGTCGTTATCCGTTTTCCTTGTTAGGTTTCGGGAGTGGAGCTTCTGGTTGGAAGATGAGTTTGGCTTAGGCTTAAAGGGGAAGTCCTTTGAGTAGCCAGTTGGATTTTAAGAGTTGAGTAATAGCTTGGAGGCGAGCGTTGCTCGTTATAAGTTTGGGTTGAGTTCTGCTGAGCAACTCCTTCTCGGGCTTTGCTCCTAGTTGTTGTGCGTTTGTACTTGGCGTTAGCGGAGCCTCGTTTGAGTGAGTTGGCACAGAGGTGCCGTGGCTTGGTTGGTAAGCTGTTGAGCTGTTTTCCTCAGGAGTTGTGCCGCAGAGAGCTGCGTGATGGTTTAGTCCTTGCTTCTTGATATTTTGAGAGGAATGTTGGTTGTTCCTTGCCTGGCAATGTTCTCCTTGGCCAGTTGCTGGTAGGTTTTCTTTGGAAAGTTTGCGTTCGGCCGTTGAGGAGTTCTAGTTTGTTGGTTTGGCCGAGTGGAGTCTGTGCTTGGCCCTTGTCTTTTAAAGGTGGCCGTAGCTGAAGTTTCAGCTGGTGTGAGTGTTGTTAGCCGTCTGGTGTACCAGGATGGTGCCCCTTGCCTTTGGTTCGGCGATTTCTCCTTAAGATGGTTGTGTTAGTGTTGTGGTCGCGTTCTAGTTGGAGAAGTTTGGCTTTTGGATCAGTCGCCAGTTGGTGGGTCGTTTGGATTTCGTTAAGGCTGTAGGCAAGTTTTGAGGTTCGCTGGTCTCTTGTGAAGTAAGAGTAGGCCGTTTGGTTTTGGAACTTGGAAGGTTCAGTTGTTTGGCCAGTTTGTTGTAGGGTTGAGTTTATTTGTTGTCAGCTGTGAGCTTCCAGAGGAGTTTTGCCAGTGCGTGGTGTAGAGTTTCAGAGCTTGTGGCCAGTCCTCGATTTTGCTGTGAGTAGCACCGTTTTAGAGTTGGTGCGAGTTGAGGACGTGGTTTGCCATCTAGCTTTTTCGCATTTGTTTTCCTTCGGAGTTCAGTGTTTGGCAGTCTGGACGGCATTGTGGCCTTGAGTTTTGTGAACCCATGAGGGTTTGGTTTTCGAAGAAGGTTGGTGTTGTTGGCCGAGAAGTTCAGTTGGTCTGGTTTCTGTGGAGTTTTCCTTGAGCTGTTTCGTTTTAGGACTTTCGAGGACGAAAGTCTTAAAAGGAGGGAGTATTGTAATGTTCCCGCTTTTCTATTCCGCTTTTCGAGGTGCCTTGGTCAAGATTCAGCTTGTTTGGTTGGGTTTTAGAGCTGTTTTGACCCTTGGGGGTATTTTGGTCTTTTGGCTCCCCGGGCAGGATTTGTGGTTTTCAGGGCTTCGAGGTAGCTCCTGCCTTTGTCGAGGCTTGTTTTTTGGTGGCTGCGAGTCTCGAGATGTTTGGGCTAGTCGATTGGAAGCTCGGTTGTGATTTTGGGTTTTGGCAAAGTGATGGTTGGTTGTGTGCTTCCTTTGGGATTCGAGCCCGGCCCTTAGTGTTGCTTTAGGAGTTGGATTTAAGTGAGATTTGTTTGTTGGAAAAGGTTGCTTCAGTCGGGTCTTGAAGGAGGAAGCTGGGAAATGGGATTTTAAGGATTTTAAGGATTTTTAGAAAATTGGAAAAAAGGGATAAGGATGGATTAAATGGATAAAATCCCTATTTTCCTTTTTATTTTTCCCATTTTCCTTTTCTTTTATTTTTTTTCCCAAAATCCCTTTTCTTTCTCTCTCTCTCTCTCTCTCTCCCCGACCTAGCCCCCACCTAGCCGACCCAGCCCCTTGGCTCGCGTCCCCCAGCCAGCCCGAGCTCGCCTCGCTCGTCGCGCGCCATCGCCCGTGTGAGTCGTCGCCCTGCGTCGCCGAGCCTCGCCCAGCTTGTGTCGCCCGAGCCCCTGCTCGCGTCGCCTCGCCCGTTGTCGCGTCGGCCATCTTCGCCCAGGTCGCGCCGTCGCCCAGCTCACCAGCCCTAGCCTCGAGCCGCGTTGCCCAGTGCCGAGCCCAGCCAGATCGCGCGTCCTCGCGCCCTCGTTGTGTGTCCTCGCGCCAGATCGCCCGAGCCTAGGTCCGAGTCGCTCGTCCCAGCCCGTGTCGCGCGCCCTCGCCCTGCAGCTTGCTCGTCCGCGCGCCCAGTGTGTGCCAAGCGCCCCAGCGCGCCGTCGCGGCGCCCAGCCAGCGCCCGGCCGCGCCTTAGCCCGAGCAGCCACCTCGTTCGTGTGTCCGTCGCGCCTCGTGAGTTGCTCCCGAGATGACCCCTATTTGTTTTATTATATTTGGGCCTTTTGATTGTAATTATTGTTGTTTTTGTTAGGTTCTCGCTAGCTAGCTCGGGTTCGATCGCAGCTTAGGTTTCTTGTGTTTAGAGGTCTTCCTAAAGGTAAGGATTTCTTCACCGGAGTTGTGTGGACCCTGCGATATATTATGTGATTGCTGATTGTATGCTTGTTTGTGTTTATTGACATGTTTGGTAATAAGTGCTCTATTCTGAATTCCCGACTGGCATGATTTCCTGTGTTGTTTCTCATTTTAGTCCATGCTAGGTTGTTCCTTTCTGGCATGCTTGTATCTGTCCTTGCTTTGTAGTATCATGCTAGGTTCGTTGTATTCTTATTGAACACGTATTGGATGATATTGCTTGTTTGCCGATTGCTAAGGCGAGTTAGAGTTGCGGTAGATAGCATCATCCGGCCGGTGCATAACGTACCTTGCACCCCGACGAGGACGTATGAGATGAAGCTCATACGATCCGATTAGGGAATAGCTAACCCTAACGGCCGCCCCGCAATCTTGGGTGAGGGTGGCGGATCGTTAAATGCCCCAACGGTCGGGATGATGACTTGGCATTGCCTCGCCCCGGCCGGCAAGCACGCCCTCCGCGTGTTCGGCCGTAGCCCTTGATTGCCACTGTTAAGTTAAGGACGGCTTCTGGTGTAAGCCTACCACGACCCGTTCCTTAGCCCCTGAGCAAAGCGGTGGTTCAGTGACATAGTTTACGTGTCCAGGTCTCACACCCCTATGTCAGTGACACCGATCCAAAGATTTAGTTATGTAAAGACCCGACCCAAAAGGGGCTCTAAATGGGCCTTTACCCCAATGCATGTAGTGAAAATAAAAGACATTATGAAAAATACATTTCGGATCCCAAGTAAAAACAGAAACATTCAACAACCAAAACATACATTTCTAAAAGCATACTCGATCGGAGATTTATTTAAACCATTTAGACAATCCACAAGTACAAATATGCTGGAATCCATAAAACGTAAGAAAACATCCCGAGGCTCGCGTCCGCCTACATGCATTCAGGGAAATAACAAAAGTCAAGAGTCATGATATAATAAAATGGTCGAGATGACAGCAGGATTCCATGATCACGCCTCCTCCTTCACCATCCCGTCTCGCGCTTGGTTACCCGTGGAAAACCACGAGAATAAGGGGTGAGTAACGAATTACTCAAGAAGAATCCCCAACCGGGTACAATACGATATACATGGTCATCTAGATGAGTGTATGCAAGCTATGAATATAAACACGTAATAGAGCACATAGCTTAAGTCCACACTTGGACCTCGGATGCCAACTCGTGGTCTTAGTCCTAATAATCCACACCACACAATACGCCCTATACGAGAACCAAGTCTCGGCCTCGGCTGCTCTCATCGCCGATACGAAAGGTGCACTAGCTCAAGATCCCGAGGAGCTCTCGCCGGCGTCAGTAATGAGCGTAAGCATGCACCGCGTGCTCTCGCAGCGGACTATGGGGTGCCGGTCTAGTGGCAAGCCGCCCATGTCCAATCCACCACGCCTAACTAAATCTCCGGATCGGTGTCACCGACATAGGGGTGTGAGACTCGACACGCGTGAACTATGTCACCTGAACCACCGCACTGAGGCTAAGGAACCGGCCGTGGGTAGGCTTACACCGAGAAGCGGTCCTTGCCCTAACAGTGGCAATCAAGGGCTACGGCGAACACGCCGAGGACGTGCCGATCGCTTCGAGGGGCGGGGCAATGCCAAGTCATCATCCCGACCGTTGGGGCATTTAACGATCCGCCACCCTCACCCAAGATTGCGGGGCCTCACCGGTCGGGTTAGCTAAACCCTAACGGGGTCCAGGGACGGAGGATCGCCTCGACGTCCCCGCCATGGATGCAAGATACTTTATGCATCGTGCCCGATGATGCTACCTACCTACACTTTAACCTATCATATCAATAACATACAATCCAATACAATCCAAAACGTGCTCAACAGATACAACGAACCTAGCATGGTACTACGAAGCAAGAATAGATATGAGCATGCTAGAACGGAACAACCTAGCATGGGCTAACATGAGAGAACAACATACGAAGTCATGCTAGTCGTGAATTCGAGCAGAGCACCTAAACTATACATGCTGATAATCACAAACAAACATACAAACAACAATCACATCGAACATCGCAGGGTCCACACAACTCCGGTAAGAAATCCTTACCTTGGCCGGGAGGCAACTACACACAAAATCCTACGCTGCGATCGATCCCGAGCTAGCTAACGAGAACCTAACAAACACAATAGAAATCACAATCATAGCCCTAAAAATATAATAAAACGAGCAAAGCTCGGCTCGGGGCACTCACACACACGCACGACGACACGGGGCCGAAAAGCCGCCGCAGTCCGGTGCGGCTGGCCGGCGCTGGCAGCGGGCCAGCGCGCGCGCATACATGTGCACACGCGACACGAGCACGGCACGCAGGTGAAGGCGCGCGCTGGCGCTGGCGAAAGCGGCCGAAAGCACGAGCGGCGCGCGCGCGACACGGCGATCTCGCTGCTTGCGCGAATCGGTGCGACGCGGGCTCGCGCGAAATCGGGCGTCACGATGGACGGATCGGGCGGTTTCTTGGTGTGTCGACGGCGATGGGGCGACCGACGCGTTACGGCGATGGCTTCCTCGCCGCGACCTGGCGTCGCGACAAGTCGTGCGCGACGGCGACAGATCTGGGCGACGGACTGGGCGTGTCGACGAGCGATCTGCCGATCCTCGGCGGATCTCGTGCAATTCCTGGTCGAGGGCGCTTGCGGCGGCAAGCGCAGTGCGCGACAGCCTCTCTCTCGGGCGTGGGTTGGGCGTCTTTGCTTTCGGCCGGTTGGGCGACGGTGGATCTGCTGGCTGGAGAGGATGGCTTGTGCGGCAAAGTGAGGTGTTGGAGAAGAAATGCAAACCTAGCTTCCTTTCTCTTTTAACCAAATACAATAAAACTCTAAAATCCAAGGCAAACCATAAAATGACCCGGAAGGAGCAACAAGAGCTCTCACTAGCTCATCTGGCACGCATCTCCACAAGCTTTCTAGGAGACCCGGGTTCAAACCCCAGCTGCAGCACAATTCCCTTTTATTTTTACTTTTGCATCAAACCTTGCTCAACCCTTCCACAAAGCCTCACAAACCTACATAAATTCATCCAATATTTTTAGCAACTAGAAAAGACATAAACGGCCCTGACGGCCCGACCAAATTACCAAAATACCCCTAGGGCATACCTGGAAGACCGGGAAGAAAAACCTGGGCCGTTACAATATTCCCTCCTTTTTATGACTTTCGTCCTCGAAAGTCCTTAAGATTGGAACATTTCGGATAATGCAATCTCATCTCGTCTTCCCGCTCCCAAGTGGCTTCCTCGGAACTCTGACTCCTCCACTGAACTTTTACCAACCAAATCTCGCGATTACGCAATGTCTTAGCCTCGAATGCAAGGATCCCCACTGACTTCTTCTCGAAGCTCAAATCCTCATTCAGGTGCAGGGGCCCAAAGTCCACAATGAGCGATGGGTCCGACACATACAGCCTCACACCGATACAAGAGAACACTTGCACACCTACCGACAATGACAGAAAGAGCTAACCAATATGCAACTCTGCCAATCCTTTCGAGAATCTCAAATGGCCCAACAACAGGAGGCTCCACTTCTCCCGCTTACCAAACCTCAACACAACTCACAACGGCACAACTTTAAAACTACGCATTGCCGAACCTCAAACTCTAAAACTCGACGCCGAACATCGGCGTAACTTTCTCTGCTCTCAGAGCTAACAACACTAGCTCTAAACTCCTGCGCACATCACCTCGGTCAAATGCAAAAACTCGGGACCCAAAACAAAATTGATGGCCACCAACCTTTTCCCGAACACCGGAAGCCTGCAATACTTACCTTGCAATGCCTCAATGGAACTACGAGAACTGACCGCTGAGAACTGCAACCAAAGGCAACCTCATAAACCACTCTAGTCTTCCGCTGCCTAATCACGGAAACACCAACTCGCAACAAGCTCCAAAGGTTCTGGATCACTCCTCCCAAAAGACCATCGGTCAGAGGGTGAAAACACTACAGAAACTGCACCCGGCTCATAAGCCTCTTAACAACGCTCTCCAGAACCACGGTTCATCACGCACTACCTAGAAAAATCTTTGTTGCCACACTCTGGAGCCAACAACTCCAGCCTGAAACTGACATGCCACTACTCCACAGAATGACATCTCCACCTGGGCGAGGTGCGAGTTCTAGCTACAGAAACCAGTCACCAAAAATCCGAACTCACACAACAACCTCGACAAACTGCCAGCTTCCACACGAACTCCTTCAAACCAACAACTTGAGTGCTACGATCTTGGAAGCCCAAACAATTACAAACTACATAGCTATGCCAATCCACTCAACTCTAGCTTGGCTCAATTCACTGGCTGGACAAGTCAGCCTGCCAACAACCGGCCCTAAATGGGCTCCCTCCACCAAGCCTACCTCCATGCAAGCAACGGAACGAAGCTTGCCTCAAATATGAAGCACATCTCACAAGTCCAAACGATAACACATACAGGCTTAACCCTCTAGCTTAGGCTTATTGCACCTTCCCACCGAAACTTCATAAACGGAACTCCACTACTCGATCAACACCAACTACCAGGAACCAGATTACCAATAATGGCTGGCAGAGCACAAACCACACTAACCAGCAAAGATCCCTCAAAATGTCAAGACCCTAATCCATCCACAATGGTGCAACATCTTCCATGCCAACACACAAAAATCTTAACCAACTAGGCCAAACACTCATAAGAGGCAGAACAACCTTTACTGCAAATTCTAGAACACCATCCAAGAATCCGCTTAATCGGACAAACGACTACTTCCAAGCAGCCCAACAAACTTTTCCTTCAAGCTAGCGCTTCCACCATTAACTCCAAGACCAAGGGAGTAACTCGACAACTCCCGAAAGGAAACGGCTCATACAAGCGGACAACCAACGGACAGAGAACTCCACATACGCTCACTGCCTTGCTCCACCGAGCAACAACATCTCATCTCACGGGGCACAACAAGGGTCCATCTCGGGATCGAACCTCCAAATGCCAAACGGGGCAACTCAACATCCTGAAACAGGAAAAACAACCAACATGGCACAAACCACTCGCCCCACGAGCAAAACTAAACTCTAGCAACTCCAATCCACACCTTGGTCAACACCAAGCATCAACTTGCCACCACACCGAAAACCACTACGGACTTTACTCCAAATAAACACTAGCTTGCTAGTCTACCAAGATCATGCAGCAACTCCACCGAGGCTACAAACTACACGCCTCCAAATAGCCAATCAAACTCACTAGCTGGGCTCGACCGAGCTCTGGAGAGGCTCTCCACAACCTAGGGTTCTTCGGCAACCCTCGACACACACACTGCTGCAAGATACGATCTAACGGACATAACCGCTGAACAAACAACTCCAATTTCCAGCATCCCAACCATGCTGGCCAACTCCAACTCCTTGGGAACCTAGAGGACCCGAAACGCTACAGAATGCGTCATCCTCCTACTCAAAGCATCGGCCACAACATAACTTCTACCCAAGGAAGGATCCGAACAACTCTCTTAGCCATGTCGATCAGAAACCACGCGGCTTAGCTACCACCGCTCTTGTTCGGTTTCCAACTGAACTCCAACCAACGATCAACAAGAGGATCCGCCAACCAAGCTTAGGCCCAACTTAACAAATCTTGCCTAAGCAACAACTTGATACCACGAGCACGGTATCCTTACCACCTCAACCCAAGCCTTACAACAACCACCTGGAGTCCAACTTCTCAAGGAACTGAGCACGAGATCTCCAAAGCAAACCCTACATGGATCTGAAACTCTCGCCACGGAACGAACCACACAAAACACACTTGTGTGCACAACTTCCAACCTTCCTTTAGAGATCCAAGACTAACAAGCGCTTTTCCACAAAGCAACGATAACTCCCGGCAAATGATACAAACAATCCAAGGAACACCAAAAGTTCCATCTCCACACGATACTGGTCGAGGCAACCTTGCTCTACCAAAGCATAATCATGACAAACCAAACTTACTTTGTACCAAGCCTCTACCAAGGGTGCTTACCCCTAAGGCATCCAAAACCTCTCGCAAGGCATCAGCTCATCTCGCCTCAAAAGCATCCAACTCATGGTCCTCATTTGGACCAAATTCGCATCTACAATGCTCAACTCTCCTCAGATTTAGGCACTCGAAGGTAGTTGACCGCACTACCAACCACAAAGAAAATCTCTTGGCCTTAACACTAGCGCGAGACTCACGCGCACCAAAATTTACCAACCGGCAACCTGCTGACTTACTCAACCTCCAGGAACACTGGGAAGAGGCTCCGGCTCCTCTCGAGCATCCTTTCGCTTGTAGTCCATCGACTACCACTGAACTAGTCCTCTGGCACGACCTAAACGGGTGCAACTGCCATAAACAGATCCAAGGCTAAAGGGGTACGCTGAACTCCGAACGACATAGAACCATCTGCTATGCCAAGCCAAACTCAAGCCTGAACCAGACTTAGTGCCAAAGTGGCACACCAACCAATGCACCTCCAAAGGTGCTACTACTACCAAATCCACATCTCGAGGAAGCTGGGTGTTAAAACAACAAAGAGGCTCGCAAGGGGGCAAAGATGACCCTTCATCCGCCTCAAGCCACTAACACACGGCAACTTGCCAAACAATCGGGCGATCGTGGAGACTCTGCTAGTCCACCTCTCACAAGGGACTTCCACCACCATCCGATGAACCAAACAAAGACAGAACGCGGCACACCTCGGCCTTTGAATGGCGGGGCATCCCACACACGGATGCTAAACTCAAACTGGCCAACTACTTTACTACTAGCAGAGGGACTTACTAAAACATCGAGCTCTACAGGCATCCATTTGCCAACCCAGGCGTCTCCATCAACGCCAACAAACTCTTCTCGAATAAACTCACGATCATGCCCTCCCGAGAACCTCCGGGGCTACAAGAGCTACTGGGGAAAAAATGTTTGAAACAAACTCACACCGGGCTAATCGTGCCGGGACTCCTCACTACGCGCTACAAATCGCGCTGGTCTCCGCTCTCTCGATAGCTAAAGACTCGCCATCAAATCTCTCATGGCCGGAGCACACTCTGCTCAAGGAGTCTCACTCGAGGCGCCGCTAGCCTCTACCCCTCCTCCAGTAACTCAATCGCCGGGCCAAATGCATGCGGGCCTAACAACCACGGACGCGGCCTCAACATCAACACGATCGGTCCAACTTCTCGGTCGGACATGCCAAGCGCCTGCTGCTCCTGCGGGTGCGATCAACATACCGGCGATCCGCACGGCAAGCACCACCACCCTCTCACTAGGGGAAAGCGAAGAATCGGGCCACAAATGGCCAACGGAGTCTAAGCTCGCCTCCCTCTGGAACGATGTCCCAGGGGCATCCGAATCTATCTGGATACCTCAACAAGCTGCTAAACAAACTACTCGCACTACGGGAAAGTTGGCATGATGGCTCACTAAGCCTAAACCAACAACGAGTCAGAACCTGCTCGTCTCCGCTCCACAACACTACACAAGGCATACACAAGATGATAGGTATTGTAAATTCTTAACCCTTTTTCTTTCTAAAACAATAAACCTAGGCGTACACTGATGACTCGCCAAGTCTTTGGTGATCATGGAAGGATGACCTACAACAAAAGGTCGGTCTCACGAGAATCTATGACTCTGAGCTCGATACCAATCAGTAAAGACCCGACCCAAAAGGGGCTCTAAATGGGCCTTTACCCCAATGCATGTAGTGAAAATAAAAGACATTATGAAAAATACATTTCGGATCCCAAGTAAAAACAGAAACATTCAACAACCAAAACATACATTTCTAAAAGCATACTCTGATCAGAGATTTATTTAAACCATTTAGACAATCCACAAGTACAAATATGCTGGAATCCATAAAACGTAAGAAAACATCCTGAGGCTCTGTGCCCGTCTACATGCATTCAGGGGAAATAACAAAAGTCAAGAGTCATGATATAATAAAATGGTCAGAGATGACAAAGCAGATTCCATGATCACAGCTCCTCCTTCACCATCCTGTCTCGCGCCTTGGTTACTGTGGAAAACCACGAGAATAAGGGTGAGTAACGAATTACTCAAGAAGAATCCCCAACCGGGGTACACATATGATATACATGGTCATCTAGATGAGTGTATGCAAGCTATGAATATAAACACGTAATAGAGCACATAGCTTAAGTCCACACTTGGACCTCGGATGCCAACTCGTGGTCTTAGTCCTAATAATCCACACCACACAATACGCCCTATACGAGAACCAAGTCTCGGCCTCGGCTGTCTCTCTCGTCGATACGAAAGGTGCACTAGCTCAAGATCCCGAGGAGCTCTCCTGGCCGGCGCGCCAGAATGAGCGTAAGCATGCACCGCGTGCTCTGCGCACTATGGGGGTGCTGGGTCTAGTGGCAAGTCGCCCATGTCCATCCACCACGCCTAACTAAATCTCTCGGATCGGTGTCACCGACATAGGGGTGTGAGACTCGACACGTGAACTATGTCACCAACCACCGCACTGAGGCTAAGGAACCGGGCCGTGGTAGGCTTACACCAGAAGCGGTCCTTGCCCTAACAGTGGCAATCAAGGGCTACGGCCGAACACGCCGGCGAGGACGTGCCGCCGATCGTCGGGGACGGGCAATGCCAAGTCATCATCCCGACCGTTGGGGCATTTAACATCCGCCACCCTCACCCAAGATTGCGGGGCCTCTACCGGTCCGGTTAGCTAAACCCTAACGGGGTCCAGGGATCGGAGGATCGTCTCTCGACGTCCCCGCCATGGATGCAAGATACTTTATGCATCGGGCCTGATGATGCTACCTACCTACACTTTAACCTATCATATCAATAACATACAATCCAATACAATCCAAAACGTGCTCAACAGATACAACGAACCTAGCATGGTACTACGAAGCAAGAACAGATATGAGCATGCTAGAACGGAACAACCTAGCATGGGCTAACATGAGAGAACAACATACGAAGTCATGCTAGTCGTGAATTGAGCAGAGCACCTAAACTATACATGCTTGATAATCACAAACAAACATACAAACAACAATCACATCGAACATCGCAGGGTCCACACAACTCCGGTAAGAAATCCTTACCTTGGCCGGGAGGCAACTACACACAAAATCCTACGCTGCGATCGATCCCGAGCTAGCTAACGAGAACCTAACAAACACAATAGAAATCACAATCATAGCCCTAAAAATATAATAAAACGAGCAGGCTCGGCTCGGGGCACTCACACGGCACGACGACACGGGCCGAGTGCTTCTTGCTGGCAGCTGGTGGGCTGGCGGGCGCTGGCAGCGCTGGCGCGCGCTTGTTGCAAGCGACACGCAACTACTGGAGCACGGCACGGTGAAGGCGCGCGCGGCGCTGGGCGAAGCGGCCGAAAGACGAGCGGGCGCGCGGACACGATCGATCTCGCTGCTGCTAGCGCGAATCGCGCGACGGCGGGCTCGCGCGAAGCTGGCGCGTCGATGGACGGATCTGGGCGGCTGCTGGTGTCGCGACGGCGCGGTGGCCGACCGACGCGCTTACGGGCGATGGCTTCCCTCGCCGCGACTGGGCGTCGCGACAAGCCGGTGCGACGGCGGCGACAGCAGATCTGGGCGACGGACTGGGGCGTCGCGACAGCGATCTGGCGATCCTCGGCGGATCTGGTGCAAACTTTGGTCGAGGGCATTTGCGGCGGCAAGGCGCAGTCGCGACAGCCTCTCTCTGGCGTGGGTTGGGCGTCTTCGCTTCGGCCGGTTGGGCGACGGTGGATCTCACTGGGCCGGAGAGGATGGCTTGTGCGGCAAAGTGAGGTGTTGGAGAAGAAATGCAAACCTAGCTTCCTTTCTCTTTTAACCAAATACAACAAAACTCCAAAATCCAAGGCTAACCATAAAATGACCCGGAAGGAGCAACAAGAGCTCTCACTAGCTCATCCGCACGCATCCCCACAAGCTTTCTAGGAGACTGGGTTCAAACCCCAGTGCAAAGACAATTCCCTTTTATTTTTACTTTTGCATCAAACCTTGCTCAACCCTTCCACAAAGCCTCACAAACCTACATAAATTCATCCAATATTTTTAGCAACTAGAAAAGACATAAACGGCCCTGACGGCCCGACCAAATTACCAAAATACCCCTAGGGCATACCTGGAAGACCGGGAAGAAAAACCTGGGCCGTTACAAGTTAGGCGTGGTGACTGGACATGGGCAGCTTGCCACTAGACCCGGCACCCCCCATAGTCTGTAGTAGCACGCGGTGCATGCTTACGCTCATTACAGCGCCGACCAGAGAGCTCCTCGGGATCTTGAGCTAGTGTACCTTTCGTCGACAGTAGACAGGCTGAGGCCGGGACTTGTTTCTCGTATAGGGCAACTTGTGTATTGTGTGGATGTGGTGGTTGATTTCCGGACTAAGACCCTGAGTTGGCATCCGAGGCCCAAGTGTGGGCTAAGCTATGTGCTCTATTCTGTGTTTATATTCATAGCTTGCATATCTTTCTGCTAGATGACCATGTGTATCGTATTGTACCCCGGTTGGGATTCTTACTGAGTAATTCGTTACTCACCCTTATTATGTGGTTTTCCATAGGTAACCATGGTGCGAGACAGGATGGCTGGAGGAGGAGCTGTGATCATGGGAACCCGTTGTTCAACTCTGAGTTTTATGTTTATGTTTATGATTTAAATGTCCTCTGAATGCATGTAGTTGGGCACGGAGCCCTAGGGTGTTTTCTGAATGTTTTCCCGGATTCTAGCATTGTTGTAAAGCTTGTATGTTTTAAATAAATCTCTGATCAGAGTAAGTTTTGGAAATGTATTTGTCTTGGAACAGGTGCTTGGAAACAGGGACAGATTTCAGGAAATTAAATGGATGTTTTATGTTTTAGTTTTTACTTAGAATCCGAACACCATCTTGCAAATTTTCTGTAGATTTGTATGCATGCATTGAGGTAACGGCCTATTTAGAACCCCATTCGAGTCGGGTCGTTACACATAACCAATATTAAACAAATACTGACGAATTGTGGGGTGTATGGACTCCAACAAACTCATATTATATTCGAAATCTTCAACTGTATAATCCTTTGCGCATGTTTTAAAAATCTTATCTATCACAGATCCTTTAAAGTGTAACTTAATGTTCATCAACAAATGTTGCATATTAATACAGTATTCAACATTTGGATAAACAAATGAAAACCTTTAGGAATGCTCAAATGCCGATCGACATGAAAACCAAATTTTCTCGGATGTCCAAACATTTCTTCATATTCTAAAAAACCAAAGCCGTGAAGCATCATTCTCTCGAATCAACAATACTAAAAGCAAGTGGAAATATTTGATTATTACCATCCATAGTTGAGGTCATTAGCAAAATACCTCCAAATTTTCCCTTCAAGAAAGTCCCATCCACAGATATATTAGGCCTACAAAACAACCAACCCTCAATAGAAGCACCAATGGCCATAAAACAATATTTGAAATGTCCATCATCATTGGTTTCAAATGTTGTGTATGTTCCTGCAAAAATAAATTTTAAGAGTGAGTGAGTGATAGACTTCAATGTTTGATTGATAATGCTCATTCGTAAGAGAGTGATAGGTTTCTGCATAAATGATAGAAGATTTTTTCATAAGTGATAGAAGTTTCTACATAAGTGATAGAAGGTTCTACAAAGGTGATAGAAGGTTTATGCATAGGTGATAGAAGGTTTATGCATAAGTGATAGAAGATTTCTGCATAGGTGATAGAAGGTCTCTGCATACAAAAAATCAACCTAAAAAGAATTCAAAGAGACAGAAGCGAGTGATAGAAACCAATAAGTTAAAATAACCTGGATTCATTTCTTCTAACTTCTTTAAAAACTTTGGAATCAAGGAATAAGATTCAATTTGCATCGCCTTTCAACACCTTCATGATGTGTTCTTTTGCCCTATATGCTTTTTGCATAACTAACACTAACACCAAGCTTTGAACGCCATAAGCTTAATTTCTTTCGGTGTCAAACTTTTAAAGGAACCAAACCTAAATTCTTCTTTTAAAGAATCCCGATTAAAATAGATGATGCTTGCCTATGAGATGTTTGAATACTATTCAAAGGACAATTATGAATAGAAACGTACTTCCTAAGGATCCATAAATCACTATCCTTGAAACGAGATGCCTTAACATTCCATAAACAATCACTTTGCAACATTGAAACTCAACTGCTTGATTGCTGGATCTAGGAGTCCTGAACTCAAAATTATTTTTCACAGCCAAGTATTTAAAACAACTACACAACACTTCTTTGCTAGCAAATGTATCTTTTACATTAAAGACACAATCCAACCGAATATCTTTAATGACATGAAAAGGCACACCATCACCATCGTTATCATCTACAGTTGAGGAAGACACCAACAAAGTTGAATTGCTAACAACACTACTAGATGTCCCCTCTAAATAAAAGTCCTTAACATCAACCACTAATGGATGTCTTGTACCATTATTCTTAACTAATGTTAAGAACCAGTCTAAGTCTTTATCTTCCAAAATTTCAAAAGGGGGGGTACTTTGGCCATAACCCAATAAAACATATAATTTTGAAGAAGATCGATGTACATCCAATTTTAATTCTCTTAAAATCAGCAAACTAAAAGTTTCAAAACTCATTAGTTCATCCACCAAAACTCCACTAATCTTATACTTCTCATAAGAACCATTAGCATTCAATTGCCCACCATGGAAGACAACAATAGGAATCTTATCCATATGTTGAAAAAATCTGAAAGAAAAATGAAATATGTTACTCAATATTGACTTCAAACAATATAACTAAAGTTTGTCATAACATATATAGACATTCTATCGGTTATGTAGAAACATTATATCACATAGTCAAGCAATACCAATTCATTCAATCAATAACAATTATAACAATTTCATTCAATAAAGGTGATAGAAGACTTATTCATAGGTGATAGAAGCCTTATGCTAAGTGATAGAAGGCTTAAGTATAGGTGATAGATCAAACTTATGCCTAAGTTATAGAAGCCTTATGCCGAAGTGATAGAATCTCTATATATTGGTGATAGACAGCTTATGCCTAAGTGATAGAAGCCTTATGCTTAAGTGATAGAAGGTCTATATATTGGTGATAGAAGCCTTATGCTTAAGTGATAGAAGGTCTATATATTGGTGATAGAAGGCTTAGGTATAGGTGATAGATCACAACTTATGCCTAAGTGATAAAATATCTATGTATTGGTGATAGACAGCTTATGCCTAAGTGATAGAAGCCTTATGCTTAAGTGATAGAAGACCTATGCATTGGTGATAGAAGGCTTAGGTATAGGTGATAGACAACTTATGCCTAAGTGATAGAAGTCTTATGTCTCAGTGATAGAATATCTATGTATTGGTGATAAACATCTTATGCCTAAGTGATAGAAGTCTTGTGCTTAAGTGATCAATACCTTCAAAACAGTGTAAAAGAAAATTTCAAAGTAGAGTGAAAGAAGAAGAGATTCAATCAATACCTTCAAAACAGAGTGAAAGAAGAATTAGGAGAAGAGATGAATTTCCGATGAACTTTCTTTGGAAGTATGCTCAAGTCTGCGAAATCGGTTCAATTTGTCGAGTGAACTTTGTCAGAGATCAGAAATTGGTTATGAAATTCGAATTTGTCGAAGTTGCCGGAGATCAGAAATTGGCTATGAAATTCGCCAAGTGAAATCGATTGAAGTTGCCAAAAGTGGAAAGAGAATTATCGGCAAAATCCGAAGTCAAAATCGCCGGAGGTATGTGGAATCGATTGAAGCTGAAGCAAAATTGGAAAATAATCTGGGCAGAGTTCTGTGAAATCTGAAGAAATTTTGTGAAATCTGAAGCAAAAATACCAAGCTGAAGCTGTATTGGTGATAGAATCTGAAGCAGAAATTTTGGAGACCTATGTATTGGTGATAGAAACTGTCATTAAACAAATTGGAATTGGAGGTTTGAAGATCTGGATAATTGAAGAATACCGAACATGTAGAAGACGAGGAAAGGGTAATTTTGGAAATAAAAATTAATGCCCAAAATTCTCGCTATACATGTAAATATTTTTAAAAAAATGTCATAAATTGTAATACAAGTAGCAAAATCTGCTACCTAGGATAAATACCCTTTATTATATTTCTGACTTTATGCAAAATATTTAATTGCTTTTTATTAGGTAGATTTATTATATTTTCCTTACTTATTTATGATTTCTTAATTTTAGGAAGTTTTTCTAGTTTTGCAATTTTCCTTTTTATCACTTTAATTTTAGGAAAGAATTGGACCGAATATTTGAAAAAAAAATGTTTTCCTTGTAAATTGATTACCTTCTTTGCATGAGGATTCCGAACTTAATTTTCACATCTATACAAACCCTGTGTGAGGAAGAGTTGATCACTGCAATCCATTTAGGTTTTCAAAGACTAAGAGCCCTGCATACCTTAATCAAATAGCCTCAAGCAGCAGTTTACCTTTTAAGGGAAAGGAAGTTGGTGGAAGCATAGAACAAGGTTTGGCAGAATCGGCCAAGGCCAAGTATGCGACACTACTAAAGAAAAGGTTCTGGAGGGATCAAGACTGGATGAAAGCATTCATGACTAAAACTACCTTTCAAAAGATAGATAACTTAGGTTGGGGAAGCCTTGCCACGCCAAGAATGGACGCAAGGCAAGATTTGGTTCACCAGTTCTATGCGAATCTAGATAGAGAAATGAAATTCTTTTCTCGAGTGGAAGGGCAATTGATTGACTGTAGATCGACGGCTTTAAACGAAGTCTTCTACCTACCTGATGATCCTAGAGAAGAAGGGCAAAAGCTGCTGAAGAAACCAACCAAAGCACAAGTGAAGAAGTGTGTAAGGACAATTGGAGTAGAAGAAGCCAAATGGAAAACCCAATGGACATTTTTTTAAAAGCCGCCAAGGCACTACAAGAATACTCTGAATGGTCTGAATTTCCAAAACACTTAGAGAATTTGGAGATTGCCAAGGGCAAGGGAAAGAAAAGTGGCAAAGCAACAATTTAGATGGAAGTCTCGCTATCTCTTTTTCTTTTTATGCTTTCTACATATTATTTCCTTTCTACATAATATCTATAAATTTAGCAGTTCTTCTTTTCAAACTCTAGTAAGCACTATTATCGAAAAACTAAATCTGGTAGAAATACTATTTCAAATCGAAGAATTCTTAAGTTCCCTTAGATTCAAACCTAGCATTAGAATAATCTTTAGCATAAATGATAGAAAGAACAAAAAATTCGTAAGGAAGCCTAAAAACTCACGATAGCGTAGAGCAATCTCATTAAAATAGCTAAGTTTGGGGGAACTAAGTCTCACCTTAATTGAGGACAATGAAGATTTTAAGTTTGAGGGTGAGGGCAGCCCGAGAGTTCTATTTCAAAAAAAAAAATTCAATATACTCTAGAAAAAATAAGAAGGTCGAACAGGCATATGAGCCAAAGGATCCCTTAAGTATTCCGCTGTCTATGTTAGCACAAGCTTAAAATTCTTCTTCTTAGAGAGATTGCTTGAAGCTTAAGTGATTTATGCTAATAACTATGGAATTTAGTAGATGTGAGTGCAACTTGCGAGGAATGCGAAAAGCATATAGAATCATCAAAGGATATAGGGGCCAGAATAAATACTTTCGAAGACTAAGTTGAGCAAACTTTGGACTAGAAGCGATTACGATACAATAGGTTGAGTAACAAGGAGTACTTCCAATGAGGAACAATCTGTCAGTCATGGTAAAGAAGATTTTAAGGTTAACCCTAAATCTTTTAGAAAGTTTGAAAACTGAAAAGAGAAAGAAGTTCTTGCTGGAAATAAGACCTGTGATAAGAGTCGTGGAAGTAGATCGGAAAAAGTAGGATTGATGAATTAACTAAAATAAGCTAACTAGGCGGTTAAGCATTACCTGAGGACAAGCAATGATGTAAGTTTGTGGGTGTGATAACTTGCAAATAGATCATATTTTAGATTGTCTTAGTCTACTTTATTTTAGAAATAGAAGAGAGAAATCAAGCGTTCATAAAAGGAATGTGAAGGAATAGCTTAGAAAATCAGCATGCATTCATAAAGTAGCATCGAAGCATGGATCTGCGTCTTAGTGTAAATTATAGATAAACTGTGCCTAATCAATGTTTTTTGCAGGATTATCCGTAGCATCACGGGAAAGGACAACAATGCAAATGGTGATCAGATAGTGCGTAAAGAAGTGAACTCAAAAGGAAAACACGTTCGAAAAATGGCACATCAACAAGGAAAGAATCGAAGAATCAATCATGCATATCAAGACGACATCAATCAAATAAATCCGCATTTAAAAATCATGGAATCCCATATTTATGAAGATTTGCATGACTCACCTCAACTTGCTAGCCAAGGAATTTAATTCTATAAATCCCAAGGAAAGAAGTTGAAATCGACGAACTGGTCGGTTGGCCATGAGCTGATCGTCAAAGCGCGAGAAGCAATTGGTGATGCATGGGAAATGATGACAAGGGGACTGCACATACTCATTCGTGCCAATTCCATTTACTATTTTTATTAGGAGTAGTTTATAGACTTTGAACATTTCATAGTAGTAATAAAATCGTATGGTTTAAACTTCTATATGATGTTTATTGCTATGACTGAGTTGTAGGAGTGCATGTTAGTTACTTATGATTAGAATGTGTTAAGAGCGTAGGTTACAGAATGTTATACTGCTCTGTATTTAAATTTATATATATATGCGTCGATTAGCTACCCATACATGTACCTTGTGGTGAATCGGAAAAGGAATGCAAGATATAACCCAAGCCTTAAACTTCTAGCAAACTTTAAGTTCGGGGGTGCTGAGTGTTTTCATTGGGACAGTGAAAAGTTGAAGTTTGAGGGTGGATTTGCAGAAGCGAAATATATAAAAATTCTTGCGAAAAGTGCATAAATCAATCATGTTTCATGAGCAATTTAGCGAAGAAAAATTAATTGGATAGTTGTCATTTTGTTGAAGTAAAAGGAGATAAATGCAAGCCTAAACCCAAGGGTGGAGAAAAATATAAAATAAATTAAAAAATTTCCCATAATGTGATAGCGAAGTGAATCAAAGGGTTAGTAGCCCAAGTGTAACGGCCCAGAAATTTCATCCCGGTCTTCCCGGGAGGCCCAGGGGCATTTTGGTAATTTTGGTCTGGCCGACAGGGCCGGTTATGTAATTGTTAATTGCCGGAAAAATTATGAGTCGATTTGAATGGGATCGGGAATTTTGGTGAAGACATTTGGGCTTGGAAAAAGGTAAAAATAAATAGGGAATTAAATAGCGCGTCGAGTGAGATTCGAGCCAAGGACGCGCTGCAAGCTAGGCAAAGGGCGCTGCCAATCGAGCCACTGGGCGTGTTTATTAACTTAATCGCGCGATCTTCTATATGAGCGTGTTTTCGTGCGTTCGGGTTAAAACAGAGCAGCCGAGCCTTCTTCCTCTTTCCTCTTCTTCTTCTCGATTCTTCACCGACTGACTGCGTAGCTCTCGCGATTTTTCCTCCCTCGCCGACCAGCGTTCTCTCCCTCGCCGTTCGTCCCTCTTGTGAGCTTTCTCCTTCATTTTCTTCTTCTTCTTCTTCTCTTCTTCTTCTCCTTCTCTTTTCCGTCGAATTTCTCCCCTGTTTCCGACTTCGTTTTTCCCGGCCGTGTTGAAGTGAATTTCTGTATGGGTTTTGTGCAGCTGGCGTAAGAGAGTTCGACCAACAACAATCGGCCGTCGAATC
Organism: Sicyos edulis; assembly: GCA_036507275.1. NCBI lineage: Eukaryota > Viridiplantae > Streptophyta > Magnoliopsida > Cucurbitales > Cucurbitaceae > Sicyos > Sicyos edulis. The sequence continues at coordinate 16,469,248 of CM071849.1, read as the reverse complement.
CTCTCCAATCGCTCGAATTCGAGCTCGTTCTTCTCCTCTGCCCAGATCGCCCTCGCCAGATCGCACGCGCGGCCGCGTCGTGCCCCTCGCTCGAGTGCGCAGAAGCTGCCCAGCCCGCTGAGCCACGCCACGCGCGCATCGAGTCGTGCCAGCGCGCGCGCTCTCGCCCACCTCCGTGTCGCGTCGCTTCGCCAGCGCCCCAGCCGAGCCTCTCCGTGTCGCCCCTGCATCGCCAGCGCGCACGCTGCGCGCAGCCAGCGCCAACGCGCACATTTTTGCGCCCCAGCCACGCCAACCACTCCGTTCTTTGCCCGTTCGTCTGTCGGCTCGTTCGCGCGTTAAATCGCGCCTCGTGAGTTGCTCCCGAGCTGAGCCTTGTTTATTTTATTATATTTACGCCTATTGTGTGATTTTTTTTGTGATTGATAGGTTCTCGGTAGCTAGTTCGGGTTCGTTCGCCATTTAGGTTTTCGTGTCAAATCGTCCCCGACCAAGGTAAGGATTTCTTACCGGAGTTGTGTGGACCCTGCGATATTATATGTGATTGCTGATTGATTGCTTGTTTGTGTTTATTGACATACTTAGTAATAGGTGCTCGTTTCTGAATTCCCGGTTAGCATGATCTTCCTGATTTATTCTCATGTTAATCCATGCTAGGTTGTTCATTTCTGGCATGCTCGTATCTGTTCCTTGCTTCGTAGTATCATGCTAGGCTCGTTGTATTCTTATTGAGCACGTATTGGATTTTATGGATTTGTTTGCTGATTGCTAGGGCAGGTTAGAGTTACAAGTAGATAGCATTATCCGGGCCTGATGCATAAAGTACCTTGCATCCATGGCAGGGACATCGAGCCAGTCATTCCGTCCCTGGACCCCGTGAGGGATTAGCTAACCCTACCGGTAGGCCCTGCAATCTTGGGTGAGGGTGGCAGACTGTTAAATGCCCCAACGGTTGGGATGATGACTTGGCATTGCCTCGTCCCCGGCAGCTGGCATGTCCTCAGCATGTTTGGCAGTAGCCCCTGATTGCCACCTGTTAAGGCAAGGACGGCTTCCTGGTGTAAGCCTACCACTACCGTTCCTTGTCCCCAGGTGCGGTGGTTCAGGCTGACATAGTTTACGTGTCCAAGTCTCACACCCCTATGTCAGTGACACCGATCCAAAGATTTAGTTAGGCGTGGTGACTGGACATGGGCAGCTTTTGCCTCTAGACCGGCACCCCCATGGTTCAGTAGTAGCACGCGGTGCGTGTTTACGCTCATTACAACACCGACGAGAGAGCTCCTCGGGATCTTGAGCCAAAGTGTACCTTTCGTCGACGATGAGACGCCGAGGCCGGACTTGTTTCTCGTATAGGCGACTTGTGTATTGGATCGTGTGGTGATATTATTCCGACTAAGACCTTAAATTGGCATCCGAGGCCCAAGTGTGGGCTAAGCTATGTGCTCTATTATGTGTTTATATTCATAGCTTGCATACGCTCATCGAGATGACCATGTATATCGTATTGTACCCCGTTGGGGGATTCTTCTTGAGTAATTCGTTACTCACCCTTATTATTGTGGTTTTTCCACGAGTAACCAAGTTAAGAGACAGGATGGTGAAAAAAAGGAGTCATGATCATGGGGCTCACCATCAAACTCGATTTTGTGTTATGACTCTTTATGTTTTATTTTCCCCGAATGCATGTAGTCGGGCATGGAGCCCTAGGATGTTTTCTCGAATATTTTGTGGATTCCAAAGATTATTGTATTTAGACATGTTTTGAATGATTTTAAGAAATCTCTGATCGGAGTATACTTTGGAAATGTATTTATCTTGGAACAGGTGCTTGGAAACAGGGACAGGTTCCAGGGAAATTTTCTCGTTTTTAAAGGGGTTATTTTGAATGTTTTGTTTTAATTGGAATCCGAAATCATGTCTGTTTAAATGTCCTTTACTTTGAATGCATGCATTGGGGAAGGGCCCATTTAGTGCCCCATTCGGGTCGGTCCCTTACACCAAGTCTTGGGATCATTTCTCCGAGGTCAATTATCAAACATTCGATGAAAATTGAGCAATAGACAGCAAAAATATAAATGAGGAATCTCCAGCGAACTGTAATTGGAAAGTATTCATTTTGGCAAAAGATGAGATGTACTAAGTAGATAGGGAGCAAAAAGCTTAAAGAGAGTGGTTAAATCTGATTGACAAGTAAAGGGTACTATAACCATGAAATTTAATTTCTAAACCAAAAGTGAATAGCGAAATTAAGTGGCTCAAGTGAAATTAAAAATCAAAAGCTCCTGAAGTTTAAAAGTATTGCCCAACATAGTCCAATTATAGAGTAGCTTTACTTAGAAATTTACTTGAATTTTCAGATCGAATTGTTGATTGCTTTTGCAGAGTTGAGGAGCGATAGCTCGCTACGCAAACGAATTTAGGAAAAAGCAAATGTTCTCAATTAAAAATTGATCTATTACTTGAGACGAGCAATAATGAAAATTTTGGTGTGTGATAACTCTCAAGAATTGAGAGTTAAAGTAGCTTAAAATAATATATTTTCATACGAACTTCTCCCTAGCTCAGACCAAAGTCCTCTTTCCGATTAGGTTTAGGCAAACAGAGTAATTTCATTGGAGACGTAATGCTTTTACTTTCTTTCTTAGATAGTTTACTTACTTTCTTTAGAAGTGTTGTTTTTGTAAGCAGAGATTTATCGTTGTCAGAGGCTTTCAGAGTTTGTAGTATTAGGAGTTCTCTTTACTTTTGCTTTTATTTGTTTTCACTTTAACATTGTGGAACGTGGTTTCTTCGATTCAATGAACATGGTTTCCGTTTCTATGCTTATTCCGTTGTTGTTTTGCATTATGAGTAGCTAAATTCGTAGTCAGAAAGTTACAGGGAAGTAGGGTGTTTGGCTTGGGCATAGAGGTGGCGAAAAGAACTAATTATGCATGCTATATAAGCTTTAATACATTCCGTCAGACAAACGGTTTGTATATCTTTATTTCACTTTCAAGAGAAATGGAATAGAGTGAACCTGCATGTATAACATTAGGATTGTTAAGTTTTGCTTGCTAATTAAAGAACTTTTAGCAATAAGGTTCGCCTAATGGTGATTGCTTAGTTAATTTGTTGTTTGAGCTTGAGAGAACCAGACTAGGAGCTCGAGAGAGCCAAAACTAGAGCTCGAGAGAGCCGAGAGTAGCCCGTCAGTCATTCGCTAATCGCAAACTTTATCGCTGCCATGAAACACCTGAAAACCCTATGCCCTTTTAATGCTTAGACTCATTCTGTCTATTTCATAATTTCACTACATCTAGATTATGTCACAACACCTATATCGACATTGTTCATCATTGACTCTTACTTGAAACTGAGTGAAAATGCAAAAAAAAAAAAAAAAAAAAAAAAAAATCCATGTGGAGATGACTTGTTACTTACATTAAAATTTACTACAACAGAACTACGTATACTTGCACAACCTAAGGAGATAGCACACACGCATAACTTCTTGAGTGAGATTTCACTTAAGTGGAAATCAGAGCATTCCACGTCATACATATCTAATTTCCATATTTGATATTACTTTTAATTGCGTTGTGTGGAGCATATCGCAACTAAATAATATCCTTGAATGTCTTGTAAGTTAGAAATGTATTTTTAGTTGAATTTGAAGACATGAAGAGATGAGCATGATTAGAGTTTTCTTAAATTTAAATGATGGTGTCTCATTAATTTATTGTTTGAAAATGTGCAAGGCTTAATGCAAATTACCCATTCTAGTGAGATTTTGAACCTATGATCAACTCATTAGATTTTACTCAATTTATTTCTTGTTGAGTGATATCAAACTTAGTGTGCTATTCTAAAACTTGCTTGTGAATGCATTTTGAGACCATATGTTTTTGTATTAATGCTTTAATATGATAAGGACAATTAGGATTGACTACTTTTTGGTTTTTAAAATTCACACCTTTGAATTCTACCCATTAGTTAGCCATTTTGAGCCTATTTTCCATTTTTTCTTGATTATAGCACATCATGTTTTAGCCTTAGACCATCTCATTTGTTAGCCTCAACCGTTGCACCTATGTAGAGATAAGAGGAAAATATTGCATGCTAGTAAATGGTTGAAAGAAAAAAAAAATGGTGGAATGTGAAAAAAAAAATGCCTTGAAAAAAAAAATATTAGTTATTCAAAGAAAAAAAAAATACATATTGTGGAGAAATTTTGATTGCAAAATTTGTGTTTTTATGGTTTCTCCAAGGTTCTTAGTGCAAGAATGAAATGTGGGAATGCACTTATGTCTTTGGTAGTGTGTTTTGTGCTTCTTATGTAGTATTGCTATAATGCAAGATTAACTCTTTGTCTTGATTATGAATACCTAAATTTTTCCTTATATCATACCCTTACCTAAGCCCAATTACAACCCTTGTGAGTCCCTTTTATTTTTGCATTCAATTCATATAATATTGGTTGAGATTTGATTCACTTGCAAGTCTATGGTAATAACATGTTATGATTTGATTTTGAGCGAAAAAAAAGTATCCTAAATATTTTGAGAGTATTGAGTGAAACCATATGAGGATATTAAGTCTTGTTGCATTTGATTTTGATGAATTGATGAGATGCTTGAGATTTATACAAAAAGTATCTTATGAATGCTCTTACTTTTGATTATGACTAGAATTAAACTTTGATGTGTAGTTGACTTTATTGATATTCTTTGTTATTAAGATAAATAAAAACGAAGTAAAAAAGAAGAGTTGATATGCTTGAGTTAAAGAATACTTTAGAACCAACATGAATTAAGCGTGGGAGAATTTGATAAGTCTTAAATAGTTTCATTTATTGTATCAAATTTCTCTCATATTTAACTGAATATTATGTTTGTTGGTGAAAATTATGCATTATATGGTTTAGGTATGTGAATTGCTAAATGTAAATAAAATTAGCTTAAAAGTGCATTTAGTGTTATTTTATAAAAAGAGAAGCTTAAATAAAAGTGGCAATGTACAAAATGGCACTTGCCATATAGGAGTAGATTACTTTTATCAACGAAAAAGAAAAAAAGTTATAAAATATTAATGTTGGGCTTGAGCCCAAATTAAAAAGTCACCATAGGGCCATTTCGTTGGTATTAGCAAATAACTACTTTCGCCGAATTAAATGATAGAATGTCTACTATTCTGGACACTTTAAATGAATGACTATTTTGAAATTGCGTGAGGAGAGAGATATTATTAGTTCCCAAAACACCCTCAACTTATTTTGAATTTTCGATTGAAAAAAAAACAATAATCCCACAAATTGAGTAGAAAATTTCTCTCCATCAAATGTTTTCACATTCAATTCGATTTTGATATTAATTTTTTTATTATTTTAAAATTAGATTTTTATATTCTAAACGTGATATCACTTGCATTTGATTAAAAAAAAGTATAATTGATTCCTTTTCTATTATTTTAAAAATACATATCTCTAAAATTCAAATATTTATATACATTAGATTATGATTTAAAAAACATAATATAACAATAAAAAATAACCAACAAGATTGTTAAGGTTGTTACATGGGATCGGTTTCACCAAATTCAATAAACCACATGCATATGCAGGATCAAAATTTACGATCCCCATCCCCTCAGTCGTATGTTTTGCCATCAATTCTTTTCAAGATCATCTCAAGGTGAAGCCCCTTCCACAACCCACCAAGTTATGTCTCACAAGAAACTCCAAATTAAGCGAGGGAAGTAATTCCGCTCACAATTATCTTCAACGAAGTATGAGATAGAGAACAGTCTACTCTAATTACAACAACCTTCATCAAGACGGGCCTACGATACGACAATATAAATGAAATTATCGAATTAATTGCAAACGGACTCGAGATGGACGAAAGTACGAGGATATCCAATATCTTAGTTATGAAAAGCTCAAAATAATATCAGTGGCATGTACGACCATTTTATCATGACAGGAATTGTACATGTATACACTCCCATATATAATACTTGCTGGTGTGTCTAAGGGTCATGTGAGAAATAGAAGAGTAAATTCTTGCGAAAATAAGAGAGTTTGTCTTTAAAAAGACATTCAAGCTTCCCTAGAATCAATTCTAAATGCAAACAACAAATGCCAATTAATTATGGAAGTCGCCACATCATCAGGTATACTTTTTATCATTATCTACTATCATTCGTCTGTAAGAAAAATATTAATTTGCATTAATTAATGGTATGTACGAGTAGGTAAACGATTGTACACTCTTCTACCATTATTGTCTCCAAGAAAAATATTCATTTGCATTAATTAAAAGTATGGATGAGTAGGTAAATGAGTGTACACTCTTCTATACTTGGAATTCAACCATAAACATGGTTATTTTTTTAATTAGATGACTGGGGATTCAAATTTTCGTTCACCAAATTTTTTTGTGATTGAGGATCCAAAATTTATTTTTTGGTTGGTTAGGATTTAGATTCTGTTAGAAATTTAAATTCAAAACATTAAATTTGATATTTAGATAATGTAGGTGTTTATGAGGATGTAAAATCAAATTAATTAAAAGTAATATTAAGGACACAAAGGTAAATTGCAATTTAATTAAGAGTTTAATAATTCCTGGAAATTCAAATTTAGACATTAATTTGAACACCCTAGAATGATAGTCATTTATTTAATAAGTTTGTTTAAAGTAGGTATTTGCTTGGTTAACCCTTTAACTTTTATAGTTATAAGGGAAATGCTAAGAATCGTCTACTTTTCGAAAAATAAACTACCAAATGTCTACCCATTTTTTGTATTTAAATTCATATCTACTTGAAGAGAGAGATTTTTACTCCCTACAATGTCTTTGCATATCCTAAGAATTTACCTAATTAATAAACAATATTGTTTTAAAAAAATCTTCCACACAAGCCTTATTTTAGGTGACATTTTAAAAAATTTGAAAAAATTAAAATTAAAATTTGAAAAAATTGGTGAGATAGCCTACATTTCAATGAGATTTCTTCTCCCATAACCACCTTTAATATTTAATTATTTTATTTTGAATACCTTATTTCTTTTTTAATGGGATTCAAATATTTTTTTTTAAACAATCAAATTTATATTGAATAATCAATATATCT